>CM072886.1:104401794-105813044 GCA_037013685.1 Acridotheres tristis
GAGGTCTGCTGCATTTCACAGTCTGAACTGCACAAATAACAACCTAAGTTTTCCAGGCATTAATGGAATCTGATTTCCGCAGTTCTGTTCCTTAGCGATAGAGTCCATCTTTTAAGAAATTGCACTCCAGCTTCTAATTTATATATCCTGATTTTCTTTCCTGCTGCTGCGTGTGAATGTTCCAACACAGAAGACAGCTAAATAGGAATTGTGTCAATATGATTATAAGATCTTTTTTATTTCTTTGTTTTTGAGAAGACTGGGTTAGAATAGTGGTAAAGGAAAACAACCGTCTTAAATTAATTACTGTCATAATTTGAAAAATGCCCTTCCTTTTCCCAGTAATTAATTTCAGTTCAAGAATTCAAAAATCAGCTGCAGTGAAGTTTAATTCATGTCTGTAAGTGCACAGGAATGAAAAAACATGCAGCTTTTCATAGGCTTCTAGCAATACACAGAAGAACTGCGTGTGTAAGTTTCCAAAAAGCAAATTACAAAGGCTCACATAACAGAGAAGCAAAAAAAACAAAACAAAAACAATCTTGAATTAAGACTCTCCATTTGTTACTGGTGCATGAGTGGTATAGTATATATTGTATCAGATATCACCCACTTTTACTGGCTCCATTATAATAGCATATACAAATGGGAAATATTAGGTACCTAGTGAAAATGTTATGTGATGCAACTCAACAGCAATTTCATGATGGGAGCCTCTTTACAATGGATAAAATGGTTTCTGCATTTATATTTTTCAATTTTTCTAACAATACAAAATCTTGCTACAGTAGATTAAACAGAAAAAAACAAGAGTTTATGAAATATGACCTCCAAAAGACTAATTGCAGAAGAAATATTCATTCCCAGTCCAATAAATCCTTAATTTTAAATGTCAGCTGCAAAACATAAATCCCTTTAATAGATATCAAACTGTGGTGACGAAGTTATAATTGTAGGGTCCAGCCCACTCAAAATCAGTCCAATGCACTCGCTTTGCATTAGCCAGTCTTCTGGGTTTTGGTTTTTTTTTGTTGTTGTATTTTAATCTCATCTCCGATCTTTTAGGAATTTTCCATTGCATTCCTGAGCCTGGTTCTGGATTACTTTTGGCTCAGACTGAATTGAATCTTGTGGCTATTCCTCAATAGATGTCTGGAGTGCAAAGTCTACTTGACCATAACTTTCTGTGTCGTTTACTGCAGGGTAGCATGCACATAAAGACCCTCAAGTCATGTGAAATAAGAGCCTTGACCTCAAGACATAATAAAATTGGTTAGTTTAGTTGTAGCTCAAAAGGTCACTTTTTCTGGGACTGCCTCTGAGGGCTGTTTTAAACTAATTATTACCTTTGATTTTAACTTATCGTTTGTTAACAAAAGAAAGAAAGGAAAAAATACAACCCCCAGTTATTATAATTTCAACAGTTTGACTGGCATGTATTTAACATTATGGACGTATGAAAAGACAAGGTCCCTACCTGAGGAGGAGCTTACAGTGTAAATTAGACAGAGAGCACTGTGAATAATAAAAGCAGGCAGAGGAGAGATTTGTATAAGACTATGGAAATAGTGGGGAGGTGCATAAGAGAAATATGCAGAGTTGAGAAATATTCTACCAGTTGACACTAATCATGATACGTTTCTTCCTTGTTCTGTTTTCATGTAAGTATGGTAATAGTTTTATTTTTTCTCTATTTGCTTGCTTGTCACTGAGCTATTCCACTGCAGAAGCTCTCCTGATTTTTCTGTTCTAGATTCTAGTACAATAGGTAATATAGGTATATCTTTATTCTTCTGCTCAGCCAAGGAAAATAACAGAGAAATTCCCCAAAATGTTATATATACTTCCCTTGGCAGTTTTTCCACAGCAGTCTACTGAAAAGTATGATTCACTATTAATAGAAAGCATAAATTAACTTGGAAATCTGGGCTTTTGACACTATCGTCTCCCAAAAAACCTCTGACACATCTTTAGATGTTTGTTTGGTTGGTTGGTTTTTGTAATGTTTCCAAACAAAAATTGTGCTTGCTGTTAATTTATTTTTCTTTCTGCCTAGTTGCATTAGACAAACAAAAGTAAAAAAAGAAAAAAAAGCCGAACAGCTTCTTTCCACTGTTCCTTAACAAAGAGAATGTGATGCTACACAGGCTTTATTCTTTTTAAGTGTTGAAAGGAGGATGATATCAGAAACAGGAATATCAGAAAAGGTGATGGATCAACCTGAGAAATTAAACTGCTATCAATCAAGAGGACCAGATGGTGTTCGTCCAAGAGCTCTGAAGGAACTGGAGACCAATGCAAGTGAGCTGCTAACAAAAATATGCAATTTATCACTAAAAACAGCTACTGTACCAGAGGACAGGAGAGTGGCCGAGGGTGTACCTATCTCTTAGAAAGGTGTTAATGATGATTCTGGGAATTATAAACCAGTAAGCCACTTTAGTACAAGGAAACTATTCAGAGAATCAATAAAAATAATATACTTAAGCACACAGATAAGAAGTAAAATCTGCAATGCTTCTGCCCACATTTGCTCAACCCTCCTAGAACTACAGGAAAGAGTTAATTAGTAGTCGATAAAGTAGAACCAGAAGACACAATTAATTTAGTGTTTGCAACATCTTATAGTAAAGTTTCTGAAAAGAAAAACACAGAAGATCCAGAATTAAAATCCATCTATGTTGTAAGTACTGAGTAGGAGAGGGAAATCAAACTCCAAAATTTTAGAACTATTAGAATTAGAATTAGAATTTTACCCTCTGAAAGCATTTTATAAACACAGTCAGATTACTACAACTTAGTAATGGTCATGTTAGAGGTGAAGTAACTTACCTATAATTGTCAAAGCAAGGTGTGTCAGAACTAGACTTCAGTTCATGAACACCCATGTTCCAGAGCCGCATTTAGGTGACTAGACAGCATCCCTTTCTCTAGATACTGCAGAAGGAAGAATCAGTTGAAACAGAGAAAGAGGTTAACTCTGAATTGCCCCTGGGACCAATAGTGGCAATAAAGATGGTTTTTTTCAACTTATTCACTGGAAATTTAGAAAGCTTGGAAAAAAGCTTCTGAAATAAAGAATGCAAAACTTGTTTTCACTGCAACAGTCACAGCCTGCTTTCTGGTGTTTAAACCCAGTGCCCATTGCTCTAACAGGATAATTCATGGGGGTATTTGTCCGTTTATTAAGTTAACTGAATTTAGACAAAACTTGAAGAAATTCCAGAGCAAGACAGTGAACTAAGATAAAATGGTGACATGATGGAATGCAAAATTAAACAGACTAATGCCAAGGAGTGTATGCTGGAAAATATTTTCAAGAACTGACGGCTATTAATTAGCACAGGAAAATCTAAGCATCATTTACTGAAAATGCTATCCAGGATATTGCAAGAGCTTAGAAAATGTACACAAGCAGAGAAGATATTCAGTATGAACAAAACGATGGTTAAACATAAAATATTACTATGCAGTTTCATGAGTAAAAACTGCATTTCCAGATATTCTGTTGTATTTTAGTCAGTGGGTTATAAGCAAGACACGGCAAACCAAGGAAACATACAGAGAAATGCAGTAAAGATGACTAATGAAACAGGGAAAAGCACCAAGAAGGCAGATTTAAAGGAAGAAAACACTTAATTTAGAGATAGAAAGAGATAGAAGACTTTTGAAGAGTTTTCGGACCACATAAAATTCCAATTGATGCAGAAGAGCTCAGGTGTTCCTGTCTGGTTTCTTGAGTTTTACAAAAAATAAGTGAGAAGCATATGTAATTGAATATATAGATACCTTTTTTTCTTCAGAATATGTAGTCAAATTGTGGGATTTATTGCTTCTGCATAGGATTGAGGAAAAGAGCTTTGGGGCAATGAGGGAATTAGAAAATGAAAACAAAAGGAAGTGAAAAGAGGAGGACTAACTCTTTGTCATGTCCTCCAGTTTCCTGAGACTCAGCTGCATCTCCACACAAAGGGCACATGGCCAGTGATATGCAGGTTTGGTGAAAGGGCATCTCAGGTTGCAGAGGAAAAAGACCTGAGAAAGAGCCATCCCATGCGACATGGTTTTCTCTCTACAGCCATTGCTTTTTCAGGCAGAAATCCAAATAGCTGCTGCTATAGGTCTGCCTAACTCCCACGGCTCAGTCTGAGCAGCCCTTTTGGTCTGGGGTAGGGGACAGAACGAGGCAGGAGGAAAGAGTGGCCAAACTTGGAGCCTGACTCCCCTATGAAGCCTAGGACTGTGCTGCTTGACATCCTTTCCAGCCCTGCCAGCCTCTCCACAAGCATGCAAACTGTACTCCCCTGAGAGTACAGAAAGCAGTGGGAACTCGATGTGATTCTCCTTGTGGAATTTCTCAGCACTTTTTTCTTCCTTGGGATTTTTCCCGAGAGATTGGAGTATTTAGCCCTTACTTAGCTTTATCAAAGTATTAGACATTTATTTGATTAAGTATAGCATCTGCAGCCACACTAGCTAGAATAAAAATTATAAGGGCTATCAATCCTCATACTTCAGGGCATAAACTGATCACCAGCTGGGGTCGAAAAGAAATTTCCCTCTGTGGTATAGTATTGCAATTAGGTGCATTAGGAGGGGGTTATGCCTTCCCCAGTAGCCTCAGGCATTGGCCAGTGTGAGAGGCAGAGAGATACCAGGCTAGATGGACCACTGGTCTGCTCCAATATGGCAATTCCTTTGTTCTTAGGGCTGAATGTTTCTGCTGCCGAGCCGCCCTACTTTGTCATAATGTCAAAATCCAGCATTAATTATAATTCTGAAAATGAAGGAATATTCATGAATTATTGTGTTGGCAATAACTGCGTGTAATGCAATAAAGACAAAAACAGTGTCTGCTGCAGAGTAAAAGGAAGTTGACAGCTTCACACACAAGGTGGTTTCTGTTTCCAGTTACCCTCCAGAACTCCTTGCACCCCAGAGTCAACACCTTTGAGAATAATGAAGTAATTACAATTTTATTTTACCATATTCTGACAACAGATTTGATTCAATAGTGTCTGCACAGTTCAGACAAAGCAAAACACTCCAACAGTTTGACTATAAAATGCCGATAGTTTTTATGTGCTCAAATTTAATCCCCCAAATGGCATGATGGCCTTCTTGGTGAACTAATTTTAAACAAAATTTTCTTCTGTATTACTCTGGTTCCATCAGCATTTTGATAGAACGAAAAAAAAATAGAAAAGACAGAAAAAAAATCCGATAGCTGCTTTATTCTTGTCATGTTCTTTTTCTAAAGCAACTCTCGGAGATGATTGCAAGAGTACATTAAAGGCATGCATTTTCGAAGTTAGTCAGTTGTCAAAGTGATCCTGAAGGTTGACAATCACATTTAAGACAAATATAGAAATCTAAAAGAAATGCTTACAAGCAATTCTGTATTCTAGGCAATGATTTGGTTTGAAAATGCATCCAGTTCAAGGGTTAAATGAAAGCAAAAGCAATCACTTCAACCATGTTTTTGAAGAAAATAAACCAGCTTGATGTAAGCTAAATGAAGGGGGTCTGTGACTTAAAAGGAATGGACAGATAGAGAAAAAGGTCAGAAGATTAAATTTTCCCTAAGGGAAAAGTCATTCTTTGGAATCATTAACCTCCTTCTAGGTCACTACTGAAAAAAACAGCAGGAAATCCTACTGCTCCTGGAAAGATGGGTGCATCGTATACCACCCACTGACCTAGCAACTCTATGGCAAACATAATTGTGCTTACAAATTCTCCTCCAGGCAGAGGAGAATTTGGTTTTACTATACCCATTTTAAAGCAATATGAACTTTCAGCTGAATTCTGAAGTGTATCTATAAAGAAAGTATTTCAGGGGCTTGGGATGTTAGAAAGAAGGATCACTTGCTTGAATGTATTTTTTTTTCTTTTATTTAAAAGAGAGAAATCTAGAAGCAGAGTTTTTGAATTTGAAAGTTGGTCAGTGACATGTTTTATCCATTAACCATTTCTCTTTAGGACTGAAATTAATCATGGTCATTGTTGCGATGCATTTTAGTGACTTTTTACACCCTAAAACACATTGCTGGGATCAACTGTATATTTTCAAAGTATTTTCTTGTCTCAAAGAACCTGCATCAGAGTGTGTTTTCAAGGCTTGATTGTTAGCTAATTCTGCTGCGTCCTAGAGAAGTCAGAGAGTAAACAGTACACAGAGAGTAAACAGTACACCAAAGAGGAGAATTGAGGTCTCGTATAAGTCTTCCAGAAAGAATTTGGAGGATGTTCTGTAGCATTTATCAGACAATACGGAGATGAACAATATGACCAATATCGATGGAAGCAAGTCTTTTGTCATGATCAAGCCTCAAAATAAGCAAGGGAAACTATGTCTGGTCAATTTCTACCAGAATACCATGTGGAAATGCTCACATCTTCATTGAAAAGTGGCCTCTTTTTCCTCCCCTCTTGCAACAGAACTCTTAATCAACATAAATGCAAATTCATATTTGCTTTTGATGGAAGCTCCAAATCCATCAAGAATTGGCAAGGCAGGGAGATACCTGTAGCTCTGCAAAGTCCCTTGTCTACTTGGAAACTGTAGTCAAAGTCTGTATCCTACTTCAGAATCAAGGACTTAATCTCAAGAACTTGTATTACTGGAAAATATTCTGGCAACTATCTTAAAATCTTTTGTCTCTGGACAGCCAATTTTTTTTCCTAACAGAAAGGCATATTCAGAAGAGAATTTTAATATGGAGAAAAGATTTCAGCAACTCACAAGGATGTAACACAGTAAAAACTGAACATTTTGCATCGTCTATGAAGATATCTCAAATCTCAGGCATGCTGGATGAGCACTGAGCAATACGTTTTATTAATTTGATGTTGTCTCTTTCCATTCATTTACATATATGAAGTGAAAAAAGAAAAATACACAGAAACAATCACAACCATTGACTGCCCTTGAAGCAGAAGGTGTCTTGATTAGCTTAAATTTATGAAATTTTGCATTTCATAAAACGCCACATTTCACATGTAAGCAAGATCTTTGAAGATTTTGAAAGACAATGACATGACCCCTGGAGAATAAAGGCATTGAAAGAAGTAGCTAAGAGAAAGACAAATAAAGCATAGTTTGTGGAAATTAGCACCCTTTACAAAGCCTCAAAGAGGACATAATCACACAGAGTTCACATTCTTCATGAAACCCATGATTTTTACTCATGTTCACACAACCGAATAGCTAACGAGCAAAAATCTCTTCCCAAATGTTAGCAGCTCAATTACCTAATGTGAACAAGGTACAGGGGTAAGAACTTCTTGATATGTGTATGGCAAGAAAAAGAATCGTGTGTCTCACTCGTTTCCTCGCCAAAATGCATTTCAGAGGCAGGAAATCAAAAACACATCACAAACCTCTCTGAGGAGACTACACATATTCACTGTGCCGATATTAGTGTCTGTCAGGAGGCTGTCAGGCTCAGGGAGTCACAGCTCCCTAAAGCAGTGCTTCCCCAGTGTCTCCTCCCCAAAAGTGTGGGTTTGGATCATACTTTGCTAGGAAATAGTGAGGAAATATCACAGTGTTACAGCTGCTTAGACAACTCCCCAAATTCAATACAAACAGCGCTCCGAAACAAAGCGATAAAGGAATGTTGCAGCAGAGCCCTAAGCTGAGCAGCAAGATGTAAGATTTATTATGACACAGTGCAGGGGATATCTGAAATTGAAGTCAAAGCATTAATGTGTCTTTGCCTCCTCCCCTCCTCCCTGTCTTATTTTTTCTTTGTAATTCACATATGTGTGTGTGTATATATATATATATAATTGCTTATTTTCTCAAGTGACGTGGCATCTAAAATGATTGAAAATTTTAGGAGGTGAGGATTTCCTAAGATCTTTTCTACTTGTTTTTCCTGTGTTCCAGTGTTCTCTACCCACAGGACACTGAAATGCTGAAATTTCAGCAGTTCATATGTTTGCCTGCCCACCTCTTTAATAAAAGGGTTGTGTTTCTTTTCTGTCAACACCTATTCTTTAGCACACATCTCTGTTATCATCCAGGAAAATGTTGGCATAGTCTTTTCGGGGATTTGTTGGCTTTTTTCTTCTTTTAAATTCATTTCTGTAGCTGGGCTTTTCCTTTTAAGTCCCCTTAATTTCTGTCATCAGTTTCAACCCCAAAGTTCTCACTTTCGCAAGACAATAAGCTATTTTCACACATGTAAAAAGCTCTGTAAAGTGGAATCGCAGATGTCACATTTACATGTTTATGTTTTCTGTTTCTTTTTTTTTTTTTGTCCGTCTGTTGCTCAGTTCAGCTCTCCAAGTCCAAGATATTTCAGTGGAGCTGAGAGACTCTCTCAGTTCTTCTGCCCAGAGATCTAGCTTTACAAAATAAGCAGGTATCTCAAGCTACGTGGCAGCTTTGCTTCCAAGGATAAAAGCAACCGCTGTAAAATCCGACAATGACCCCGTGCACAAACACTCACAGGCTCTCACACATGTGACCCGTAAACCAGTGCAGTTAATTTTCCATACGGTCCTGTCCCTTTCTGTGTGGAAAAGAAAAAAAAAAAAAAGAAGAAGAAAGAAGAAGAAAAAAAAAAGGCTGTGAAAGGTGAGTTTTTGAAGAAGAAATCCCTCAGAGGCTCCTCTTGCTGAGATTCCCCGCTAGGATTGCAGGGGGCAAGAGAAGACCTGCTTTTGGCTCGGTGCAGTAGAGGCCGTGGGATCTGCCCCCAAATCTGGCAGCTCGGTGGGATGCCGTGACCTCTCACCCTGGCGCCTTGGCAGCTCAGCCCCATTGTTCCCGGGGGCAGGGGGCTGGCGAAGCCAGGAGGGGGGTGAACATCATCACAACCTCTGTGGCTCTGGGAAAGGAGATCACCTCTATGTGGAGACCTGGAAGATGTGAGCTGGCCCAGATTTACTGGTAGCATTCAAGATTTCCAGGCTGCTCAGGTAATATGAAGAAGAACCATGAAAGTAAAACGATGGACTCACTGGAAGTGGCATGTACAAGTTTAATTTGCCTCCTCCAAGTATTCTTGCATGAGCTCCTGGTATTCTCCCTTCAGCTCAGGGAAACAGAGAGGCCATGAGTGAATCATTCTACCCTGAGATCCAGCTACTTGCTCCACTCTAACCTGCAGCTACCTGCTTCTCAGATTTTTCAAAGGCTTCTAATTTGGCCAGATCGGGGTCTTTTTTCACAAGAACAAAAAAAAGCTCATTGCTGTCACCAAAAGTGACACCCTCCTCATACATCTCCCTCCCCCTCCTGCACATCCAATTATCAAGTCTCTTTTCCAAAGTATGAGATCTCTAGAGCTTCTCAATGAAGGGTTTGTAATAATTCTTTTAACATGGCAAAACACCACATTATTCCCTAAACATTAATGTTGCATGAATGCAAGACTTCTTTTCCCCATGAAATTTCCTTTTTGATTTTACAAAACAGAAAGTGCAATTTAAAACAATGCTAATGGAGCTCATATCTTCCATGATCTAAAATTATTTTGTGTGGTGCCAATAACTAGCTTGCTAAAAATGCTTGTCTGAGGAACCAACCTGACCTTGAACAAGGGCACTCAAGCCCTTCCTTTTATGACAGTGTCCTTCTGAGCACCCAGTAAAATATCACAGGGTGTTTGGCCATTTGTATGCTGAAAGACCAGAGCTCCACATTTCAGATTTGCTTAACACCCTGTGCCACTCAAACACTTGTCACTAGCTAAATTCCCACCTATTGATATGTTTACATCCTCCTCATGGTGTCTTTCAGTTGTTGTTCAGGACATGGACAATTTTTTCCTCTGTGGTTCTTCATTCAAGTACAAATGTCTGAGCTCTTGAGCAACCTGAGGTATGGGAGCATTTACTTGGAGGAGAAGGCCAGGCCACATTCAGGAGGGCAGATACAGAAAGACAGAGGGGCTATAGAAATTTTCATGATTTTGCACCCTCTTGGAGATGTGAAATCAAGGGGTGTCTGGCCAACAAATCAGATAACCAAGAGAGGATTTACTGAGGAAAGATAATATGGATATGCACAATTAACTCCAATAAAATTACATCATCTGAGGAATTATTTTCTTTCTCATTGAAAAGCATCTTGCAGTTTCTGTCTATAGAGTTAATATTTAAAGATTAGAGCTGTAACACACTTCAAGACACTTTCTTGATTTCATGGGGTCACTCTACTATATTCTCTTGTTTATGTAAGTTGTAAATGATGTATCTGATACGTCCACCCTGAAAACTGAGTTTTTAACCAATTTGTGTCATTATTAAATCTTAGCACTACATTCCATGTTGACATCTCATAAAAATACCTCCATGCCCAGTTTTCTGCTGGGGTGTCATCACTCAGTGATCATGAGAGCATGAAACCAGATGCTGTTCCAGGTCGGTGTAATGATGGTTTGGCTAAACAAAAATAAAATGGCTTTTCATGCTTATTGATCTTGATTTTTTTGGCCATTTTTACACTTCATTGCCTATAAGCTCAGTAAGGATGTGCTTTGTAAAAGGAACTGAAGTTTCTTTTCTCAGTGGATTAGACATTTCACATTTTAGTGGCTCCCACTAACGTTTCCATGCCCCCCTCCCAGAAGCAGTCCCTTTCCATTGACTTAAAAAAAAAAAAAGGATTGATCTTTAAGTAATACATATGATATTAGTTTTTCAGTTTTAAAATAATCACATTATTGCAGACATTTTAATAGCTGTAGAGGTTGCTATGTATTAACATGATTCATGGTCCTTGACAGCAGTGTCTCTGAAAATCCCACAGGAATGCAAAATACAAAACTCCACACACGTTCAAATTTTACTGCCTGCAGCTAAAAGAGGGGAAAAAAACTTAAAACTGTTGAAACCCTTCAACTTTAAAAGCATTAATAGATGGTCCCAGGGGATTAAATCTAAATCTTAATGTGTAAAAATCAAGTTAATAACCACAGAGATTAATATGGTTGCATTTGATTATTGTGATAATGCAAACAATTAGTACTGCTAAAGTGAGATATATTAGCCTCCTACTTGCCCCACACACATCTGCAAAGCATTGGAAATAAATGGAAATAAAACATTTTGCTCTGAAAGGTTTTTCTCTTTTCTTTTTGCCTTTGCCTTATTTTCTCTGTAGCTGACTCATTTTCAAACTATAATTGTTAACATTTTATTTTTAAGCCTGTCTTTTTATAAGACTCTCATAAAATTGGTTGCTGTAATCATTCATTCCATATTGTCAGCAAATTATGCATTCCTTGCCAATACAAGTAAATAAATAAATCTTCTAGATAAATGACACTTTTTTTCCTTCTTTCTTTTAAGGACAAAAAAAAAAGCCATGCAAATGTGTTAGTCTGAGGAAAATAAGGACTTCTTCCTAGTCCACTGTTGGTTTAAATCAGAATGCCCTAGGACTGGAACCAGGCATCTAATCCAATCTATATTATAGGTGGAGTTGGAAGTGCCACCTATACTTAATGCTTGACACTTCCCATTATAAAACCCTTTTTTCAGTTGCAAATAACTGTGCCAGACTTTTCAGTGTTCGACTAAAATTCCCCTTGCTGGATGAATGCCTCACTTTGATTTATTTGCTGTTCTAAAATTTTAGATAAAAACAGCTCAGCAATTTCCAAGAACAAGATTACAGAAATTATATTATTTTGCCTACATTTAAAAAAAATAATCCTTGCAACCGTTCAGTCGATTAACTCTACCCATCCCTTGGAGCATGGACATTATATTTGGCATAGAAGAAGACCTGACTGGTGTCAAGAATGTGGAAGCAGACCAACTTTGGCTAAACACTTAGCCTTTGCTCAAGTTCAGTAGACATTCTCAGGAATTTGGCAGCAATGTCCTCCAAAGTCTGTGCCTGTACCAGGCACACTCCAACTCTCAAGCTGCAGGCTCTGAGCAAAACATGCCCCCTTAATGCTGCTCCTAGGTTCTGTGGTTGCATGTGTTTAGGCAAGGGATGCAGGACTGCAGGGATGGGGAGGCAGAAACCTGGGATTGGATGTCAGTGGTTTGGGAGTGTGGAAGAAAGACTGTCATCCTGGCTTGGCAAGAAGCATGCGTGCAGAAGGAAAGGCAGCTCAAGAAAGGTGTCCAGGGGAGAAGCTTGGTGACTTACTGCTTTATGGGATGGTAGAAGAGACTGAAAGCAAGATGAGGAGCAAGTGCATGAGAACCTGGGTCTGGATCTGAGGTGGCTAAAAAGTGAGGTGCAAGTGAGAAATCCAGTGAGAAAAACCCGGTGGTGAAGGGAGGAGGTACCAGGATCAAGGCTGGAGGGTTTGAAAGCGAATAGAATGGGCCACTGGTTGCTTGTATACAGAAGCTGGGATGGACCCCAATAATCTGGGGTTATCTCATATGTACTCAAGAAACGACCCACAAAGCGAATGGCTCATTCCTCGTAAGCCCTGCTGTGCAGGCAGGATAGCATCAGCCACCTCCTGCTACCTTGAGTGGCTGAGGTCAGCCCTGTAAGTCTGGAGATTTCAGCCCTGCAGCTAAGCCACCATGATGACACTTCTGAGGGGTTTCCAAATTGCCTTTTTAGAGAAAGCTATAGGATAGTACATGAGAAACCTTTAACAGCTAAATATCACACAAAAAATCTTTCAAAGTGTAGGAACAATTAAAATTATGTATACAGCCCTAACTTGTCCTCCCCTTTTTTGTTTTTCTGCAGTTTGACATGGATGGGCTTATCTGAAAATCAGTTAGGAAAAGCAGCAGAGAAATATGAACATACAATGTATGGCAAGGCTGGGGAATTAGGAATAAGCATGTAGGAAGAGGAGGGAGGGCTTCCTAGATGACATATTTTAATGTTGTCCCACACAGAGGGCTCTGTCCCTGCCTTTTCCTCACCTGCAATGCTGTGGAAACACCAAGACCAGGCTGTTCATTTATGGCTACTTTCTTTGTTTGGAGAGCTTTTGACTTGGCACTCCAGCAGTCTCCCTTCCCAAATGCCTCTTGTGACTCTGTCTGAGCTGTGCACTGACAATACACTATACACAACGATTAACTGCACATTGCTGAGCCCTCTGAGAACCCAGGCTGTGGTGACTTAGCTTGGCCCTCTAGAATTAGTGTGAATGCTGGCCTTATTTAAAGTCTTGTTGCCTTAGTTCTCCTCTTGAAAAATGGGAATAACACCAACCTACCTCTTGCATGAGTGTTGTGAAAATGAATGGATTACTATTTATGAAGTACTGTAATGATGAGTGCCCATGAGGAACAGCCCATGAGGAAATTAATTATTCTATCTTTGGAACAGGGTTTGAATAGTGAGCAGTAAATAGGATGTAGAGCCATTACAGTGAATAAAGAGAACGAAGCAGATGAATAGCATCCAATCTGTTCAGTGAATGAGGCAAGGGCTTGATGAAGAAAGCAGGAAATGTTGTGGTGGTATGGTAGAAGACCATCCCAAGGTGTATGGTAGAAGAAGGTAACCCTGCCATATAGCAGCTCTGGGATGCCTGGGCCCATCATGTCACCATCACCCCAAACCCTTCCCAGCTCTGATGATGGACATGTACCACACAGCCTAACATGCCCTGTGAGCTCACCTTCCCTCTCCAATGGTTCCTAATGAAGTTCCTGAGTCCAGCCAGCCCCAGTCTCCTCCCATCTGACTCACAGCTCCAGTTTCCTTGCTTGGCCAGGCCCTGACTCAAAAACTGTTTCAGCTTCCCTCCCTTCATCCACAGCCATTAACCCCAGTTCCTATAATAACAGGAAAAAGCACATTCCTAACATAGAGACACCTTCCTCTCTGAAAATCCTAATGCAGCTCTAAACCAAGCGACAGCAAAACTTCAGAAAAGACAAGGAATAATCAGAAAATACGCACAAAATATATGCAAATATGCAAACCTACATACATTTTCTAGCCTCAGTAGCAGCTATAGGTTTACAATGACATCAGAAACTTTCCAAAATTGATTCAATATAATTTAAGTCCAGTATTTATCTTGAGTGATATAGATTAGAAATTACAACTGAAAATCGAATTTCCCCCCTAAAATATCTCAGCAATCACAATCACAGTATCTGGGAGTCCTTATCCTTCTTGCATAATATTGTTAATACTGGCATGCTTAAGAAAGAGAATTCAAATGCCTGTTTCCCAGCCTTGGAGAAAGCTGGAGGGTAAATCTATCTATATCATACACTATTTTTTCATAAAATTACCTCAGCAGTAAGAACCAGTCAAAACCAAATCCAAATGTAGTTCATCCTAATTTCGGGTATGCTAAACTTTAGAGAAACCAATGAAAAAGAATCCAGGAGTACCTTTTAGCTTGCAAGCTCAGATTTGAAAACATATTTTCAGAGCAGTTCCCCATTGTTTCATTACCTTTCAAGCCAAATGCCTCGCAAGATAATCTAAGGCAAAGGATAATCCAAGATTTCTCATTTTAGGTGCTGAATTTATAGCTCATCTCTGAGTGAGTTTCTTAAATGCAAGATTTTATAAACTTTAAAGTTGTCTGCAAAGGATTGATGACTATTTTGAACGCTTGGAATTAATGGTTCTACTGTGCTCAGTGAGGGAAACAAACTTAAAAAAGAAAAGAAAACATTTAGGAAGGAATGTCTCTTAATGCTATGCAAGCCCTTCTGTGAAAGGGAGGGCAAACTCCAGCTTTTGGCTGATGCTGGTGGGTGGGAGGGCCACCAGACCAGCAGCTGCATTCCCCCCTGACTGTTTAGAGGAATATATGTATTTGATGCTACTGCCACCTTTTATGCAAGATGCCTGAGAAGCAAGGCATGAAAGAAGAAAAGGAAAGGGAAGGAGACCCTGCTTCATCACTCCAAACCATTACTTCTGCCTTGGCAAAGAAATAACCAGAAGGAAAGAAAAGAGCAAACCAAGCTGGGGCTCTTTTGTTCTTCCACCTTGACAAGGATGGAGCCAGGAAGAATAAATAGCAACCAGCAGCAAGTGTTGCAGGTCACATGGAGCAGTGGAGTAGCTGCACATTCAGGATCAAAGATCAGAGGTTCTTTAATAGTGTGGCATTCTGCTTCCTGGTTGTGCACTGCAAAACCAGTGTTAGGTGGCACACATGGAGCTCCCTGTGTCACACAGGCAGTGCTCACACCTTCAGCATGTGATTGGGATGTTAGCATTAGAGGCTGAACTGCAAATCCATGAAAACATTTTATCAGTTCTTCCACAGACAATCCAGAAACACAGTTACCACTATCCCACTTTTACATGACAGCCAATATCTAGTGCAACTAAGATGGCATGATCTGCTCCAAGCAGTACATTTAATTCCATGCCCTTGTGAATAAATAATACTAATGATCTGTCAGACCCATCTGCATTTCATGCATTTCACTCCTGTAACACCATCCCAGCAGGCAGCATGAGCTTCATGTTTTGTCTTGGAGTCTGTGAGACTGGTCAGTCTCATTGCTGGGATGAAGGTCCAGGTAGTCCCAAACACAGTAGGCAGAAGGGAACACATTTGTTGAAGGGTTTTCTGTCTTACTCCTAATGATGGGGTAGGTCTGTTCTAAGAAATTGATCTCAAGTACTGTCGCAGCATGTCTTGGGCTGATCTACCCAGGAAACACTATTATTGGGAGAGGCTGTAGAAACAGATTTCATGGATGATCTCCAGGCTTGATGACCTTTGCTGTGACATATCCTGTCATAACATACTACAGAAAAAAGACCACTTTGTGACATTCATTTCACTGACTCAGCACTGGAAATGTGTGAGCAAGGGCATGAAGGAAGTTAGTCCATCATCAGAGAATCCTGACAGGGTGAAATCCAGGACTCCTTTGCATCCAGGGTGCATGACCTTGGCATCATCTAGTCCAGCCAATTCACCAGTCTATCAATCTACACATATTATTTATTTGTTCCAGTGCAGGAGTGTTTTGATTGATATAACTGCTGCTAGTCCCTATTTCATCTCAGCCAAACTCCCATTCTGCTTCCGCTGAGGGAAACCATTGAGGGTTGGAGCAGAAGGATAGGCTTCTTGAAAATGGCAAACATCCTGAATCAGCCATAAAAGTGTGCCCTGGCAGCTAACCATAAAATGGCTTGGGTTGGAAAGAATGTTAAAAATCTTCTAGTTCCAACCCCTCTGCCATAGGTAGGGACACTTTCCACTAGACTCAGTTGCTCAAAACCTCATCCAGCCTGGCCTTGAACAGACCAGGGATGAGGTATCCACAACTTTTCTGGTCAACCTGTTCTGGTGTCAACCTGTTCTGGTGCCTTACCACCCTCATAGTAAAGAATTTCTCCCTCATCTCATCTAAACCTACTTTTTTCAGTGTAAAGCCACTACCTCTTGTTCTGTCACAACATACCCTTGTAAAAGGTTAGGCAAATTTTCCCTTAGCCACTAGGAAAAGGACTCAACTGTATCACTGGCATTAGTTTTGGTTTGTTTTTTTCTTCTCTCTCTCCTTCATTGTTCAAAGATTTAAGGAGTGAGGCTATCATTCCTTTTACACTAAACTGCCAGGCTGCTAATGTTCCCATGGATGGCTTCCTATATCCTCCAGATGTTTCTAGGAACAAAGTGAGCTTGGCAGGGTGACACCAGAGGTAAGTGGGAAATAAATCAGCCAGTGGAATGAGTGGCTGAGGTGGCGCCTGGAGCAGCAGCTACTGCTCCAAGTTGCTGTGGGTAAGCACTAAAGCAGGACAGCTACGAATTCACCAAGATCTATGACTGTTGAGGCAGGCGTGGCATACAAATAGACAGTATATTTCAGAAGGCTAATATCCCCCTTATTACAACACTCAGCTGTCTTTTATACACTCTACAAAGTTTGCACTTTGTTCGTTGGTTACAATAGATCAACATAACGTTCATTGGTGTAAAACCATCTACACCTCTGTTTTTCACAAAACTTTTAGAAAAGTACTTTTCCCAGCTGCAGGTTTTCTTTCCCACTTATCTCCTCCTTCTCCTTCTCCTTCTCCTTCTCCTTCTCCTTCTCCTTCTCCTTCTCCTTCTCCTTCTCCTTCTCCTTCTCCTTCTCCTTCTCCTTCTCCTTCTCCTTCTCCTTCTCCTTCTCCTTCTCCTTCTCCTTCTCCTTCTCCTTCTCCTTCTCCTTCTCCTTCTCCTTCTCCTTTCTCCTTCTCCTTCTCCTTCTCCTTCTCCTTCTCCTTCTCCTTCTCCTTCTCCTTCTCCTTCTCCTTTTCTCCTTCTCCTTCTCCTTCTCCTTCTCCTTCTCCTTCTCCTTCTCCTTCTCCTTCTCCTTCTCCTTCTCCTTCTCCTTCTCCTTCTCCTTCTCCTTCTCCTTCTCCTTCTCCTTCTCCTTCTCCTTCTCCTTCTCCTTCTCCTTTCTCCTTCTCCTTCTCCTTCTCCTTCTCCTTCTCCTTCTCCTTCTCCTTCTCCTTCTCCTTCTCCTTCTCCTTCTCCTTCTCCTTCTCCTTCTCCTTCTCCTTCTCTTCTCAGTCTCCAGGCCAATGGCCGTGATAGAATACCTTTCAGAAATAACCCTTATTCATTAACCCTCTCTGGATCACAGGCCAGCTGTAAGCCTCTCCACCAGGATCTCTGCTGAGCAGGGTCCTGGGTCCTCAATGGATAAAGGGAAGTGGAGCAGAGTGAGGGCGGGAAGCACAAGGGTATGGAAATGAAGCCTGGGAGGTAACATTAGAGGAGAAGGTGAGGCACTGGCTATGTGAAGTCAGCGATGGACAGCGATGAGCAGCAGTGGAGCGAGGGCACAGCAGCAGCAGCCAGGGTGCCTGTGAGCTGTGCCAGGCGGCAGAGCAGCACAGCAGCATCCCTCAGCAGCCACAAGGCCAGCAGCAGCAATGCCCTCCTGTCCCCCTGCTGCTCCAGGAGTGCCTGAGGTCCTCAGGCAGGGGATGGGCTCCAATGCCCTGGGGGATGACGCCGGCTTGGTACCCACGGCAGCACAGGCAGCCAGGGACTCTTCTCTTCCGTGAGCATGGATGGACAGGGATGCCTGGGTAACCTGGAAAGTGCTGCCTTTTTCTGAGAGTGGGGACGGTGCAGGGGGTGGCTTTTGCCCCATCTGACAAAATGTAGGAAAACCAGCTGGGTTCCCAGTCAAGGCTCCAAGTAGGTTTGCTGCCAGAAACCAGGCATTAGGGATTCCGCACTGGGGAATTTTGTCAGTGTCTGTGTATTTAGTCAGATTTTCCTGTAATAAAACTACATTTAAGGCACTCTGGTTTTGATAACATGGGAACTGGCACATAATTTATGTTTCCAGAGCTGTTTTTCCTGATCTTGAAAGAGCCGCTTCCCCAATATCTTTCAAGATCAAGCCTTCATTTTGTCTTTCAGCACTTTTTTTTCCTCATAATTTTTAACCATTGTTTCCAATGCCTTTCTCCCTGGACTATACCTAGCCACAGTGGCCTGGGTTTGTAATTATGGCAAAAATTTGTCTCATGACTAGGCGATGACTAGAGATAATTCCCCAGAAGAAACACCTACAGAAGAATGCCATTTCTGCACTTTTCCTCTCCTTTTGCTTGGATTCATCAGGCTGCTGCTCATCCATCGCTTATTATTTTTATCCCTTCAGCTGTATATTTTCCTTTGAAATGAAATAACTCTATTAGAGTGCATTTACAATATGAAAACTGCTATATTTACCATAATAGTCCCTAAAGTCCTAAAGTGACTATAATTCACAAATTAATATCAGCCTGTTTGCTTATCTCTGAGTTTGTCAGTAAAAACAGTATGTGGGTCTGACTCATTCTGTATGAACAATGAAAATATCTGAACCTTTTCCAGAAAAATGGCAGGAGGTGTTGTGCTTCTGTGTGATTTTAGATTAAGATGCACCTCCACTGAAGAGGAAATACAAAGTCCTGCACTCAGCAGGAAAAGTTGCTGGAACTCCATCTTTTCTTTTGGGTCAGTTTGCTTCATAGCTCAGTGTCTCAGTGGCAAATCTGGATGATGGCTTTTTTTATGGTCAATATTTAAGATCTAAGGATTTAATTCTCAAATATTCATGACATAATCTGGATATAATTAGAATAAGACTAACATTTTCACAAAAGCACAACACGCATTTTAACGTTTTTCTTGATTTTCTTTTTTTTATTTTAAGAGGCGAAAAGCACTAAATGAAAAAAATTACTTATGTACAGTGAAAACTGGACTGCAGCATTTTCTGGCACAAGTCATGCATCTCCTCAGGGTGAAAAGCTTTTTACATCACAAGACACATGCTTGACTGTGACTTATCATTTCCAGGTTAGGGACATACTTGAGTTCCTTGACATGCTGCAGACCATTCATCATTTCAACCTGTGCTACTCTTGTTTTTAAGCTAACTTTTTAGTGCTAGTGAATTTGATTTAGAGACATCAGCAAAGGAGTGACACGGCTTCCTCTAGCATGGTGAGTGCTGTATTTCAGTAATCTGTACACACTGAAATTCACTGTGCCCTTGCCCTGCAGTGTGAACATAGAGGCTCCTACAATGTGCCAGTTCGTGTGTGTGTGTGTGCATGTGCACATATCAGGCAACCTGGGCCACAGTATCATGCCTGAGTCTGTGAGTCAGCTGATGCATGAGCTGAAGGTGAAAAAAATACTACTGCTCCCGTTAGGAAGCAGCAACCATAAGTCACCCTTAGGCATCCTCGTCTGGGGAGAAGGGAGACTGACACCGTAGCCGTGGAACGACCAATTCTCCTTGAGCTGTAAGAGCAGAACAGCTAAGGTGTCCTCTGGGGAATCCTCAACAAATTCAATGGGTACTTTCAGCTGGCTTTCAAGTGACTCTGCGTAGCTGCTTAGCTGTAGCTCCTCTGTGGGACTGAGACCAAACTGTGCACGTGTGTGTGTGTGGTGGGGGGGAAGTGTAGTTTATATTCACAGCAAAATTAGCAGTTCTAGAAGAAAAACAAGGATTAACTTTTCACCTTTTTCTTTTTTTAGCTTGGGAAAAAGAAAGCTTTACTTTTTTTTTTTTTTTTTCTGGGTGGGGGCGGGTGGAAAGATAACAGTAGCAGAAGGATCCTATCTCTGCCAGCTTCACTTCTACATGGTGTCCACACATGTGATTTCAAGAACAGTGTATGCACTGATGTTGTGGGTATACCACTAACGTAACTGAGATATTCTGAAGCAGTCATTAACACTTTGGACTCTGAGTCAATCCAAAGATCCACAGAGGAGAAATGGGAGTCACTAATATTTTGGTCAACTTAAGGGAGTTTAATGTAAAAGGATATTTTAGATACTGGTATACACCTAAATAGAGCAAGATATTAACAGCAGTATTGCATCAGTGACCTTAATACAAGGAGTAACTTACAAAAAGTCTCCTTCCCCTCAGTGGTGTAGAGCCCCAACACCCAGGTGTGCTGCACCTTACAGGGATGCCTGGAGCAGCTCTACAGTGTTGAGCCATGAGCAAGTGAGCAAGGAGATCACCTGGTAAGGGGAACATATTTAAGCTGCTGAACTGTAACAATATGGCTGGAACTTGCAGTTCTCTCTTCTCCTTCCAGTGCTTCCTGTGCACCAGTTGCCATCTGCGGTATAAAGGGGAGCCACTGGGCTCTCCAATGGTTATATTGATGTTTAATCGTAGGCTGAGGCTAGGATCAGACCAAGGCTGCTTCAGGGACCCAGGAAGCATAATTTCTGGCTCCCACACAGCCTTCACCTGCAAAGCTCTGAGCAGAGTCCAAAATATATTTTGCATACAAATTAATGAGATACATTTATAGCACCCCTTAGACAGCTTTATTCTGTTAGTGCTTACCTTTATTACTGTGTAACATACTCAGCTCTCATTGTCATAAATTGTGCTCTACTTTTGAAGGGGGAGAATAATTCCATATAAAAGATAAATAAATATGAGGAGCAAAATGTTGTCAATTCCTATGAGGCTACCAAAACAATGGCAAAGTCATCCCATGCATAAGTAAAACCTCAGTTTCTGACACCTAGTAATTAGAATCTTCCATCCAGCCTCAACATGCCCAAAGTCAGCATACTTGGGAACATCCCTGTGCCTTGTCTGTGCACGAGGCAGTAGGACAGGGCATGGACCACTGCCCTTAAGGGGCTTCCAAAGACTTCAGAGTCTCTGGGAAAGCTGCTGTTGTGGCCCTGAAATCATCTGTACTAGCTAAGTAAAGTTTTATCTTCAGCAATATCCAGATGATTCCAAAGATAGGTAGCACAGTTAAAAACAAATGGGTGAAAAAAATGGCTTTCCTCTGCACTTGGCCGACTTAACCTGTGGGTTTCTGCTCTATGATATGAAAGCGTCCAGAGTGTTGGCAGGATATTTGCAGTGTTTGCTTTTGTGCATTTTCATACACATGTATTTAATAGCCAAGGGTTTTCACTGTGCCCAGGCCAGTAAGATATCTCTCTGCCTGTCTTGACTTCAATTTGTACTGGGCTAACTGATGGCAGAAGCTCTGCTCTGCCACCTCACCAGCCCCTTACCCATCTCCACTGAATCACAAGTCACATCCCAGCAGATTAAGGTAAATTTCACTTTAAATGAGCAAATTGGACAATGAACCACAACATCTGAGGGAGGACAAACACAGGCATTTTGCTGCTTCTGAGGTTTCCTCCAGGCAGGGAGAGGGGCAGGGCACCTGGGGGTAACCTTCTTCCTTACCCCAATGTGATTCACCAGGGCTTGTGAGTCACAGCCATTAGATATCAGGGGAACATGTGTGAAGAGGCATTATTCAATGTGAGTGAAGGTTGCAAAATTGGATTCTATTGTAGGAAAGCTTTTAAGCTATATTAGCCTATGTCTGGGAAGCATTTGTAAAAATTTCACTTTCTCTGAAAAAAATACTATTTGATCCAATTTTTTACAAATACACAGAAAAATATGAACCATGAGGACTTTATAGGAGTTCTCCCAACACACCATTTTTAACAAAAGCCCCCTCATTTCATGGAATTTTCTCTTTACTTTTCAACAGCAGAAATTACAGTGGTGGATATGGGTACTGGAGGTGACCCACACACCATTGAGGACCCAGAATTTTCTGGGCTGTGTCATGGCAGAGCTGCTGATGTTTGGCCATTCATGGTGAGTAGTAGCAAGTGCTTTAAAATGCCTCATTGAACTATTCAGTTGAGTCTTTTATTTTAGTCTTGCCATGCTCAACACAGGTCTTCAGATAATACACCCTTCTTTCCAGTCCTACAAACATTTAATGATACATAGACAAGGTATCACAGAAAATACCCCAGTGTAGGTAGTCCTGTCTTTTCAGAAAAAAATTACATTCTTGGGATCTAAGATAGCATTGAAAAAAAGTTGAATTCTGTATTTCCTTACAGACTCACTGTTGTCTACCATTCATAACTAACTGCATTTATGAGTAATGAAATAATTCCTTACATATGAGGATAAATGTATGGTATTATGGCATATTCAGGTAGGATGTATTTCAGCAGAGCTTTAAGTGAAATATTGCAATTCGGAGGTTATGTGGAAGATCAAATCCCCAGTCAGAAAGCTATATGGTTGCCTTCATTTTCCTTTCCCAACCCCAGGAAGGCTTAATTGGCAGCTAGTTTACGTTGTGATCATCTAGCTTCTTAGAATTTTCTTTTTTTGTTACAGTTTTTTTAAATGAGCATTTTCTCAAGGGAATTAATTATTACTTTGACTGGTATATTCATATATTTCTATCAAGAAGTTTTATAAATTACCAAACTCTTGATATAATGTGCAACCATAAAAATCACAAAGAGTATCTGTATCTCTTTCTAATCACATTAAATATTTTTTTAAATCTGAAGCTTATTCTCTTCTTTGTTAAATGGCAACATTCAGACAATTGCAGCTAATGTCTAAATGTGCATGTGCTGTGACACTGCGACAGGTTTACCAAAGCTGCCCTTTCTAAGAAGAAATCCATGTCACAAAGTTAAATGAGCTCAAATAAATGAAGAATTTCATCACTGCATGGGCATCATTTTTTCAGAGAATGGTCACTGCAGACTTGATTTTTTTTTCTACTTTGTTTACATTTTATGCAGAGCTTTTAGAAGCATGCTCACTGTGAGGAACTCTGTGGGAAAAAGAAGTTTCAGTACCAGTCACCAGATAAGGAGGGGGCTATGTCCCAGGGCTGCAGCTCCATCTTTAGACAAGCAAACTTCAGTTAGTTCAAGGATCGAGACAAGCCCAAAGGTTTTTACAGTTACTTATCTGTTGACCCTTAAGGAACAAAATATTCCATAGCTCTGTTACTCCAGAGCCAAGCGTAACACAACAGCCACATGCCTGTTTGAGTCCATTCTCGATCCACAGAGAAGATGCTGTGTGTCCTTCCTCTCTTTTCCATCCTTTTTCTTTGGTTCCTTGCTGCCATTGCCTATAATCTGCACCTTTTCTTTTTCCCCCCCTGCATGGAAGCAACTATCACAAAAGACTTTGTGTTTCAGGCATACACAACATCATTTGGTGCCCTTGCCAGTCAAGGTTCTGGGACTGGAGCCTTCCAAGCCTAGTGTTTGGTTTGGTTTTGCTTTTGTAAGCTCTTCATTGAGCTGTTTAGTAGGAGGAGCATGAGGATGTGAGTCCTGCCAACAGCCTGAACTCTCCCCATCGAGGTCCTTTCCAACCAGTGAACCTTCCACAGGGAGGCCTGAGAGTCTCCAATGGACATTAATGAGGAGGCACCTTGTCCCCTTCTACTTTCTCTCCTTTCCAGCTGAACTGGCTTGCTAGAATTAAAGTTACCCTCAGTGTTCAAGTTACAGCCTTCCTAACAAATGAAAACAGCAATTAAGGCTGCCACTTCATTCCTAAGTCACACCATTTTGTCTAATTGCAATATATATAATACATAAGATCATGCTGTGCTGGGGGATATATATGCAATAACTGAACACAGTGGCATGATTTAGGACAGACTGGCTTTGAATTTCTTTGTGTGAGCAGGTGGTGTTTCCACACTGCCTCAAATATATTCATCGTGACACTATAAGGTCAAACTTACCCCTTCTGAGGGCTTGGCTTTATTACTAGCCCACAAACTTCAGACGAGGCTCTCTTTCTAGGCTTTCCACAAGGTATTCCCTGGTTTGCTCTCAGCTTGTCCATTCCAGTGGGTATTTACACAGTTCTTACGTTTTAAGGGACCTCTCAGGACTACTTTAAGAAAATTGCAATAGGTAAACTAGCTCCTGCTAAGATGTTACTGTCCATCAGCTGAGAGGGGGTAGTCGTCAGTGCTCCTTGCCCACACCATCTGTCAAAGAAAGTATTAGCTTACATCCTCATATGCCTTATAATGGAAGAAAAGAAAATATAGTACTCATAACACCCACTTTAAGAAAGGGGAGAAAGTGCTTGCAGTAACTACATGCCCTATTTTAATATAATCTCAACAGTATGCAATCCTCGAGGAGAAAGGCACTGAGGTAAATGAAAGATGGGACAGGCTGCAAGGTGAGTTTGCCAAAGGCTGATTGTGACAGAGTAACTGGATAGCTTTCTTCTCTGAGATAACAGATTTTCTTGACTAAAGAAATGCAGTAGGTCTCATCTCTATGGACTTGTGAAAAGTAGGTAATAAGGTGCCACATGGGAAATTATTAGTTAAGCTGAAGAAGATGGGAATTAGTTCAAAAAGTATAACGTGGATAAGAAACTAACTAAAGGGAGATGTCAACTGATTGTGTTGAAAAGGGAGATTCAGCCCTGGAATGAGGTTACCTGTTGCCAGGATGTGGGCTTACAAGGTTACTAGGACCTAGCCTTTATTTGTGAGCTTCATTTTGAAATTGTGGTGCAAAAAGTAGGACTGCACTAAAAACCATTAAAATTGCTGGTCACAAAAATCTGTGAGACATCATAACTGAAGAAAGAGCTAGAAGAACTGATCCACACCCAAAGTGCAGAATTGTGTACTTGGAGGTCAACTTTGCACAAACATTTGCTTTTCAGCTAGGAATGGCATTGGAGAGACTAAGAAGGTCCTGCTGTGGCTCTGAGCTGGCAAAGAGATGGTGATGGAGATGGCAGCCATAATCCCCACATGGATGATAGCTCCCACAGAAGCACAGCAGTGTCAGCAGCACTGTAAGGGCCCTCTTCCACGTTCAGAGAGCAGCTCTGCATGTCCAGGACCCGAGTTCTGAGAGAGGGGCACAGAAAGGCTACAAAGCATGAAGGGAAATGAGAACCCATCTCTGGCTAAGGGGCCACATGAAAATGTGACCTGTGCAGTCAAGTAAAACAAAAGCTGAAAGGGGAGCTGATTGTTCCCCTTAAAAACATCGGGGGGTAAACACCAGGCAACAAAAAAGTAGGTATTACACCTAAAGGATGATGTTGTTGTAAATATGAATACACACACACACACACACACATATATATATACACGTGCTGAATAAATCTAGGCTGAATATTAGAAGCAGATTCTTACCATTAAAGACTTTGTTTCTAAAACAGTCTTCTGTCCAAAGTTATAAACCATATGTAATTTCTTTTAATAGAAACCTAGTCAATTTCTGAAGTGGAACTACGTGACAATAATTGATTATAATTATCACAGGGATAAGGGTTAGTGACCAAAGACATCTTTTATAGTTCTCTGCACCTATGAACTGATTTTTCTTGGATTAAGATTTTACTTTTCTAGGACTGTTTGAAAGACCCAATAGAGAAATAATTTTAAAAATGCATTGCATTAGTAAATAAAAAAAGAAAAAATATTAAAAATATATCCTGTTTTACCTACATACTTGTTGGTGATGATTTTCTCCTTGCCATCTCTATGTACTTCTGTTAAGGAGATTCTTAGTCTTTTACCTCTGCCTTCAATGCTGCATGAAAAACTGAGGACCCAAGGGGAATAATGTCATTCTGCTATGAAAAATATACTAAATAAGGATGGAAATATTCATGGAGATAACTCTCCTAAATGCAGATACCATGGAAATATCTCCTTTTAACATTTGTGTCAAATGTTTCAAAGTTGGAGCAGTGCAACTTCATGCCCATTTTTGTCATTTTGAATTATCATATTTGCTCTTTTGCTATATCTGTACTAATCTTTTCCTCCCCAGATTGTCTATGCCAGTTCAGATTCTGACCCCACACATTGCCAAAATGAGCCAGTCAAGCCAGAACTTGCACAAGGAAACAAGGTGGGTAGAGACATGTTGAAATTTTAACCTTTCATTGCTGTTACTTCCTCTAGCGGGAAAATAAAGTGGGGGGGAAAAAAAGTGGTCAAAATGTTCAAATATGTGATTTTAGCACAGGTGGATTGGTGGATATTTTTATAGAAAGATGGCAAATTTAGTCCAAAGGTTTTTCACTGTGTGCACTGTCTCCATGATCGGCATTTGCACATTGGTGCGTGCTAATCAGCGATTAGGGAATAAGGTGAGCATGACTGGTAAAAGATAACTGGAGAAAGCTCTTAAAAAATTCAAGGCCCCTTCCCATGTGTGATTTTTCCTAAATGACTTTGGCTTGCTCCTTCCTGAGGTGCATTGTAGGGGAAGGGTTTGAAGTTCCCTGAATTTGCATGTCTTTGCTGGTCAAAGTCAGAATTCTTTGTTTCCTGTACATTATGGGAGCACATAAAGAAAAAGAAAAACCCTACCCACTCACACACACAAAGTGGGCCTAGGGCACTTAATATTTTATTCTCACGAACAAGCTATATAAAAAAAAAAAAAAAAAGAAAGGAAAAAAAAGCCACCCTGTGATGTGAACCAGTCAGTTTGCCAGTTTGAGCTGAGGAGCTGGAGTGACGGAGGCAAATTGGTTTCCAGCAGTTGCAGGAGAAACCTCAGGAGACAGCTGGCTCTGCACAAGCAAGCTAAGCTGTGCTTTACAGTTATGGCATTAAAGTCCAAACCTCACAGAAGTGAATGAGCATCTGAGGAAAGCTAATCAGAACTCCAGGTAAAGGACCTTAAATCTGCACTGCACAGACATTGACCCGGACTTTTCTCTGAAGATTTACTAAGTCTTGAATGTCCACAATGTATAGCAGAATAAAATTCATTATGTAGTGGTAAAGGTAATCAGTAGAGCATCTGGTTAAATTGTTCCAGGCAGAAGATTGAAGGTAAAATATGAAGGGCCATATTAGGATTTTATTTCATATTGCTCTGTGTAGGCTGAACACAACCTAAACTGCTTTTCCTTCTTCATTTTTTTTAATCTTAACTCTTTCAAACCAGCGTACAGTGACCATATCTCTTATAGAATGATACAAAGTGAAATATGAATTAATCACTACTGAATATACAGAACTACCATTAAGTGAGTAAACCTATCACATTTATAAACTATATGCATAGAAAAATAATTATTTTAACATTTAGTTTGATAGCAAACATTTATTTGAAAGAGCACTGTTATTAGCAGCCTGCTTTCAATTAAGAATCTGTTTCTTTATGACTGTTTTTTGAAGACTTAACATCATGGCTGTTACATAAGTCTCACCATTTGGCATAAGCATTCTTAGACCAGATGCAGTAAGGTTTCATTTGGGTAAATTGTCCTTCTAGTGGAAGGCATAGTTAAAAAAAAAAAAACCACAAAAAAAAATGTTTGGGTTTCATCCCATTTTTCTCACTTTTAGAAAAGACAAAAAATGTAAATTTAATAATGAAAAGTAATGGTGATATTTACAGAGATAATACTAATTTGTGCTGTGCGCTTGAGTGGTGGTGTGAGGTGAACATTTGTCTTTTATAACCGAAGCAGAACCATTAAACCTATTTCACACAGGCTGTCAGCCATCCGTCCAGCAGCAATGCCTTTTACTCACAATTAAGCAGGCTACTTTAAGCTTTTTCATTTGTTTCACTTAAATTAAAAAAAAAAAAAACAAATCAAACTTTGCTTGCTAAAATGAATGAAAGTAGGAGAAATATTTCAGCTTGGGATAATATGTCAGCCTGCTACAGCACAAGATAGAGTGAAGAAATTTGGAGAGACAAGAGCAGATAATTTGGGGACCAGCATGGAAACCCACTGCAGAAATAATCCCCTTCCTGTGCAAGCTGTTGAGGCTTCCTGATGCCTTCTAGAATGGGTGTGAGGCTCTGGAACTAGAAGGCCAGACAAGTGATGAGGTGGGTGAAGGTCCTGCTGGGATAGTGGGACCTCCTGAAACAACACCACCTGTATCCCTCATCAAGACCTCCTCTGTCAACAGGAAGAGAAGGGTGGTTGTAAGAGAAGACTCCCTTCTGAGGGGAACAGAGGGACCCATATGCAGACTGGACTCAACTGGCAGGGAAGTCTGCTGTCTCCCAGGGGCTCAGATAAGAGACATCACTGGAAATCTCTTGAGGCCAGTAAGGCTCTCTGATTACTTTCTGCTATTGGTTGTTCAAGCTGGCAGTGGCAAAATAACAAAGAGAAATCAAAAGAGACTTCAAGACTCTGGGATGATTGGTAGAAGGATCAGGAGCACAGATAGTGGTTTCTTTGATTCTTCCAGTAACAATTAGCATGATTGATATGAATAGGTAGATCCATTAGGTCAATGCATGGCTCTAAGGTTAGTGTCTGTGGAAAAATTTTGCATTTCTTGACCATGGAAGGATTGACTCAACACTTGGTCTCTTGATACCTGATGGGACACACTCAGAGGGGAAAAAGAGCTCTAGCACAGGAGCTAGTGGGGCTTGTTGACAGAATTTTAAATTAGCTTGGAAGGGGGAAAGGAATAAAGCGATGCTTTGGTTGCCAGTGATAAGTGATGGGATGATGAGACAAAACTTGAGGAAATAAGCACTACTGGTATCCCTTGACCTGCTTTCACAAGGTGCTGGCTACACTGTACCACATCTGAAATATATTTCTACACTAATGATGCAGCATAAGGAACAAACAAGAGGAGCTGGAGGCTTTGGCCCTGTCCCAGAGAACTGACATCATTGGCATAAGTGAAACCTGGTGGGATGAGTCCTGTGATTGGAGGGGAGGATGGAGGGTGGGAGGTGTCATTTTATTTAATGGAAGGGATGGAATATATGGTGCTTACAGCTGCTGATGGCACAGCTGGGAGCCTCTGAGTAAGAATCAAGAGACAAATAATGTGGATGTAATTGTGGGAGTCTGCTACGGACCTCTGAACCAGGGCCATGGCATTGACAAACTATTCTTTGAGGAACTAAGGTACACTTCCATGTCAACTGCCCTTGTCCTTGTGGAGGACTTCAGCTTGCCAGGAATTAACCGGAGTGTCACATAGCTGGTACAACCCAGGCCCGAATATTCCTAGAAAACCTGGATGACAACTTTATGGAACAGGTTCTAAGGCAGCCAACTCAGAAAGATGCCCATCTTGATCTGCTTCTTGTCAATAGCGTGGGTCTCATGAGTGGAGATTGGCAGCTGTCTTGGCCACAGTGACCACAAAGTGATCAAGTTTTAAATCTCTGTTGGACAACAGGTAAAGTGCCAGCAAAACTTCGGCTCCACAAATAAGGAGAGTGGATGTCAGGCTGCTCAGGGAATTAATAAGTAAGGTCTTATGGAAAACTGTTTTGCAGGTGCTGGGGTCCATCAGTGCTGGTCACTTTTTAAACATCACCTCCTAAGGTGCATGGGAACAGGCAATTCCCAAATATCAGAAGTCAAGCAGGTGAAGCAGAAGGCCAGCTTGGCTGAACAGGATTCTTCTCTTGGAAATAAGGCTAAAAATGAAAGTATATGCCCAGTGGAAGCAAGGTGAACATGGGAAGAAGATTCTGTTCACCACTGTAGGGAGAAAATTCATGTGGTCAGAGCTCAACTGGAGTTGAAGCTGGTTAGAAATGTGAGGTACAATAAAAGTTTTTTCAAATATATTAATGGCAATAGGCAGTGTAAAAATAACGGCAGCCTGCTACAGGATGAGGTTGGTCACGTCGTAAACAGGAACATGGACAAGGCGGAGGTGTTTAACACATTCTTTGCCTCTGTATTCAACACAGCTGACAGACCAAGAGTTCTCAGTGCTCTGAGCTGGAGGAGCATGATTGTGAGAATGATCAACTCCCAGTCAAGCCTGAAATGGTGTGGGATTCTCTAGCAGACGAGACTGAGGGGAGACCCCATTGCAGTCTACAATATCCTCATGAAGAGAAGAGGAGGGGCAGACACTGATCTCTTCTCCGTGTGACCAGTGACAGGATTTAAGGGAAGAGCCTGAAGTTGTGTCAGAGGAAGTTTAGGCTGAATGTTAGGGAAAGGTTTTTCACCCAGAGGGTGCTTGGGCACTGGAACAGGCTCCCCAGAGAATTGGTCACAGCACCATCCTGACAGAGTTCAAGAAGTGCTTGGACAATGCCCTCAGGCACAGGGTGTGGGGATGATGTTGTGCAGGGCCAGGAGCTGGACTCGATGATCCTCGTCGGTGCCTTCCGACTTGGCACATTCTGTGATTCTGTACCTTCTGACCCATACATCAGCTCTGCCTTCCTCCTCACTTCCATATCATCATCACCAACCCCCTCAGGAGGGACAGAGTCACCAGAGGGATGAGAATGCAGAGCCAGACACGCTGTTCTGTGAATAACTGAGTAACAGCGGAAAAATTCCCGTGCACCTGACAGAGGCAGCTCCCCAGCTGCTCTGCTCTGCCTGGCTTGCACAAACCCTCTGCCTGGAGAGGCAGTGGGGGAAGGAGGAAGCGGAAGGAATGAAAGGGACTCAGACACCCAGGCTACTGCAGAGGCTATTATTATCATGACTTTATTGACAGTCCATCAGGTTTGGATGAAAAATTCAAAGATAATGCCAGTATCATGTTAATGGGAAGTTCTGTAGTATGTATTACAGGCATTGTAAGGATGCCAGAGCAAATCCTCTTTTCAGTGGTGAATTGGGTAATCCGTTGCATTTTTAAAGGCCATTTGTCCTGAGAGATTATGAATTTATATCGCCTAAGGTCGTATTCCATCATTGAAAAAGTGTTAGAATCCTCCTTAAAATTTGTTTTACCTGCAGTAGCTCTGGGAATTTTGTCTCCTGCACTACATTTACTAATGCTGGCATTTTGACATTTGAGAGTTATCTTTTGGTTTTACATGCCGCAGGAAAAAATTAGAGACACAACTTCTTTTAATAATGCAACTAGTGGTTCTACTTATTCAGTAGCCTCAAGCCACTGACACCTTTCTATACTTCCTATACAATCATCTTGATGTACAAAGGTCTACTGTTAAATGATTAAATTGGTGATCAAATTGTGATCTCTAACTTAGCTGAGATTTTTCTCAGCCAAAGGGAGATGTCACTTCACACTTTCTCCTACAAAAATTTGTATATGCTATATTCCGTTAGTACAAGGAAATGTAAAGAGAAAAGGTAAATATAATTATTGTACAGTACTACTGTGCAGTAGTCTAATATTTCAACCCAAAAATGCCACGTATCCCAAATGTATCCCTTTTTAGCATAGATTCCCCTTTATTTACAGTCATTCTGAACCCCGGCTTGGCAACTAACTCACTATTGTTTTGTGAATTCAATTTTGGAAGAATTTAAGAGCTGATGTAACCTTGCCGACTCATTTTTCTCTTACATTTCCCTCTGCTATTCTGAGGAATTCTTTGTTGCCAGAAAGTTTGTGGAAAAAAAGTACCTTTTGAGCAAATGGAAGAAAATATTGTAAGGAATGAAGCTTAAATCCACTTCAGATTTGTCTGAGAAAGGGCAGAAAGGACATGCCCCCAGGAAGGAACAAGCCCCAGCCACAGTGACTCACCGGTAGAAGTGATTTGCCACCAGGACTGATATTCTTGCATGCTTATCACCAACCAACATTCTCTTCCTCAGCCTGGCTTCAGACAAAGGATCATTTAACACTTCTGTGTTAACTCTAAACATTCTCAGTATTTCTGGGTGTGCTGGACCTTGTAAGCCATCTTCTGTAGGATCTGAGGGTGTCTACTGGAACACAGTGCATAGCCATACTCATCTAGATATGAATGTCCTAGGCCCTAACTATTTAACAAAATATTATTTTAAGTAGCACAGAGGAGGCACTTTGTGTGTTCTTGATTCTGCCAACTCTGCTAAGTTTTATTTTGTATTTTCTTTCCCCCTGGACATCAGTTATTGGTTTATAGGAAATTATAGGCAATACATTTCATGTATTTTGTCCAAGTATTTATTTTGTACAATTTTTCTTGAGAAGAAAAATTCTAAGATATCCTAATCTATTAAAATCTTAATGAAAAAAGTGTTTTCATGGTCTTTTCAGAGACAATGTAACAGAGGTTTTCTGGTAAATTCTGACCAACTGCCAAGGATGTTTTGCTGTTTGAAACAAACTTCTATGAGATGAAGCTCTGTATGGGTGAGAAGTGCTCACATCTGGAGGAGTCCTTGATTTAAACATGAAAACTATGGCATGATCCTACAGAGGAAGGTTTTGAATGTTCTGACCCCCAGGTGCTGCTTGTAACCCACATCTGACCTACCTGGGAATTAAAACTTGCTGCCTTCCATGAAGGCTGGAGAAACTCAGTGCTACAGAATTGATCTCCAGCACGTCCAGTGCATTTCCAAAACATTCTTTGATAACACAGTGTTTTACAAGTGGGGCAGGAAGGAATTTCTGTTGGAATTAAAGCATCTGGCCAACACCTCTGCAACTGCCCTCTCAGCTAAAGACTCCTGAAAGTGTAATCATTGGAGAATGTATTTCCTTGGGGCCTGCACAGGTAACAGCTAGTTGTTATCAAGGCTTCAATGAAGTTTGGGCCTAAACTGGGAACCATGAAGATCTTTTAGCCATCACCTAGCACTACTGAAGGTGGAAGAAAAAACAATGCAGAAATACTTCAAATTATTTTGAATAGGATATGAAACAGAGATTTATCTAATACAGTAATAAAAAAAGGCAAGGAGCTACTGGAGAGGGTCCAGCAGAGGCTGCAAAGAGGATCAGGGGTCTGGAGCATCTCTCTTATAGGAGGAAGCTGGGCCTGTTTAGTCTAAAGAAGAGAAGACTCAGAGGAGTTTTCATTAATACTTATAAATATCTCAAAGGTGGGTGTTAAGACAATGGTGCTAGACTCCTTTTGGTGGTGCCCAGCGACAGGATGAGGAGCAGTGGCCATAAACAAAAATGCAAGAAGTTTCACCTTGAAATGAGTTAGAATTTCTTTATATTGAGGCTAGCAGAACACCGAAATAGGCTGCCCAGAGAGCCTGTAGACTCTCCTTCTCTTCAGACATTTAAAACCCACCTGGATACATTGTGAAATACTGCTCTAAGTGACCCTGCCTTGGCAGGGCTTTGAGCAAGCTGATCTCCAGAGATCCTTTCCAACCCCAGCAATTTGGTGGTTTTGTGATTCTGTAAAGCAGGTGACAGAAAGACCATTAGATAGAAATGAAAAAAAAATGGCATTCAGATAACCTAAAATTATAACTTATCTGTGGCTCTGTTCAGCTCAGCCACTTAAGAAGTAGGGCTTTTCTGAGAACTAAAACATCTTTTAGTGTCTAGTTCTGCTTTATTTTTTCATTTATAACATTCTAGAGTCTGCAGAATGGATGTATGTGATTTGCAAAATGCTGGGCCTTGGTGAAAGAAATGGTGCCTTTACAAGGGAGCATTTACCAAGACTTGCACAGGATCTCACAGCACTTGTGTTTGATAACACGTTAGAGGTGGGGAGACACATAAAACCCCAGATCTGTGGGATGTTGCAAGTCCTTCTGATGGTCAGGGAGTGTCAGTGACATGAGCCTGCTTCCCATCCTCTTAACACCAGATGGAAATGCCAGAAATAAACAAATATTTCAGTTCTGTGTAAAAGTCCTTGGGAAAGGCCAGAACAGATAAAACGCTAGGGAGGGGGAAGAAGCACAATGGAGAATGAACCAAACAATAAATGTGACCATGTGCACTGTGAACCACCTGACTAAACCAGATGCCTCTGGAGAGGAAACGGCCAAATACTTCTATATCCCCTGGAGCCATCAAAGGAAGCCTGCAGTGCAGGGCATCAGCATTATCCTCCCAGGTTTAATATCTGATGTGTTTGCATCTGTGCTGGGGGAGCAAGGCAGAATTCCTGTTACAAAAGTGCAATAGTTATAGCTCTCCTACAATCTATCACTGCACAGGCCAGAACTGGGGCATGTACCGGACTCAGATGTGTCAGGAGAAGGCTTGTGATTTTTTCCCTTAGTATTGGAAAAAGCATTAAATGGAACCAAACTAATACTCTGTATCTGCTGCACCTTTAGAAAAAGGTTTCAGCCTTGTCTGAGACCCATTGCTGCTCATAAACAATGCTGTTGGTTCAATTTCATTCCCTTTCTGGCTCATTGTTATTTTAATAACTCTTTTATTTGCAATATTATTTTAAGACAGTAGGACAGCCCATAAATAGCTTTACTGTATTCATTTAAGTTTTCTGGATGAAAAAATTTCTAATAACTCTACCAATGGGTCAATTCATTCCCTACTCACAACAACTAGTAAAAAAAAAGGACAGGAAACTCCCTCGAGGAATTTTCTGCAGACAGTTCCATCAGGAAGGCATTAAGTGTATATTTATCTCTTGCCCGCCCCTGTTCCTCTTGGAACAAGCAAAGCAGTTGGGATCTGGGAACCAGGATATCTCAAGAGATCTGCCAGAGGTCAGGCATTTCTGCCTTCAAACCCAGAGCCTGTGTGCTACCCATACTCCCTGCTGTTTTTTCTTAGCCCTGGCAGCGGAGATCCAGAATATAGCCAAGGCATGGAGAGGACTTACACAATGTATATTTAATTTGGGGTAGATTATTGATTGTTTCTGGATGAGAATTTTATGAAACATACCATACCTCCTGGACTGAATATGGAACACACCCTTTTTCCACAAAGTGGACAACTTCAGACTCAGGGCCAGGCAGGGGAGAGCAGACCCTGTAGCCTCCTGTCATGGTTAGTTTCATATGGTTTGTGAGGGATACATGACCTAAACATGCTCTCCACAATTATAAAGAATAAAAAGGAGGTATAAATGACACTGTTCTCCTGATATGTTCAATAACATTGATTTGGCTGGAAATTAGTCAGGACTTACTCATGTCATTTGTCATTTTCTCTTTGTCAGCATCACTGAATAAATTTGCAAGTTGTTGACCCAGTTAAACATTGTGCTTCTATGCCTTATATCACTGGGAAGGAAGTTTTTTGAAAGAAGGAGGCTCTGTAGAGGTACGAATGCTCCACAGTGTTTTATAAACCTGGGGCATATGGAGAAGTCAGTCAAAACAAAATAACAGCAGTGAGGTAGCACAGTGGCTTTAAATGTCAGGAGAAGTAGAGAATTAACCTCTCATATGAGTTGCAAGTGGTCACTTGAATAAGGAGTACGTGATTTGACCTTTGGTCATGGTAAAGGCTGAGATTCCTCAGGAACCAAGTACATGTGGATGAAAGGCTGTATCACCAGAGAAAAAAAGATGTGGCAAACGGGTGAGGTGTTTTTGTTCTCTTCAAAGGCAGAGTTCTGCTTTCTGGAGGCCAGTCTCTCCCTCATTCAACTTCATTTTCTTTTCTCACAGTAAGAAGCTGTCACAGACGACAGGTATCTTATCATCATATGAAATGCAGCAGAGAATAGGGAAAAAAAGTTTGGGGATAAATAATTGATTGCTTTAGGAAATAGTGACAAGGAGTATTTTTCTGTAAATACAGTATATATTAGAAAGGAAAAAGGCATTGTTCTGTGAGGACAAGGACAAGAGAGAGATCCCAGCAGAGGGTGCTCTCACTTATCAGAATTTTGCCTGAGGGGTAAGAAGTTTCTCCCCATAGGTGTCCATAGGAAAAAAATATTTTTGTTAGCTCTGTGGTACCTGGTTATATGCTTGTCCAGCAGTTCTGGGATTGTCACCAGGAAATCAGCTCAGGAGGAACATTCAGTCTTTCAGAGCAAGGAGGAGCTGGAGAAAATCCTCCTGTCACCCACTCCCTGCAGTTCAGAAGACACATGCTCCTTGCTGTCTGTGGGGTGAGGGATGAAAATTAATGAAATGAAGGAAGAGTTGAGCCCAGGCAGCAGCACAGCTTCATGGCAAGTGCTCTGTAGGCAGACCTGGATGCCTGGGACATGCTTGGCCATCCTGGAATTCAGATTTCAAGCAGGACCCAAGGAAAACACTTGCTGTGTCTGGTCCAGTACCAGCAATCAGAAATTGAACTATTTCATTTTGTCTTGCATCCACAGATGAGTAATACCTGGCAGCTGGGACAGGTTCTTAGCATTGAATTTCTAGAAAGTAAAGCGAGCTTTCTTAGCTATGGGGACATGGCAATCCAAAACCAAAAATTGTTTTTACAATTCCTCACTACTAATCTGAATAATTCATCTGGATGAAAAAAATTAAAACTACAATGTGTATCATAATAAAAATACAATAAAAATTTTGGAAACAGGCAAATTCACAACTCACAGCTTAGCTGGGATTTTGCTTCAAGAAAAAATGACAGAAATAAATTTATGGAGCATTTTTCGGAGTAACTTAGTGATTAAGAACTAAGAGATTAAGAACATCTCCTTTAGTTTCATCCACTGGATTAAGAAAAACCGGAATATTGAGGGCTTTTTCTTGGAATAAAGCAAATTAAATTTGAAAGGGGAAGAGGACACTCTGCTGCCAGAATTAAAAATGCCTACAAGAGGGAACTATTCAAGAGGAGACATTGCACTGTTGAGTCTGAATTAACTTGTCCCTCGGTATGAGAAGGTAAGATCCCTGTCAGACAGGAGGAGAAGGAAAGATCAGCATCTGACTTTTGTACCTGTGTGAGCCTTCTGGGACCCCTCCAATGAGTAACACTTGTACAGCCACAGAGCAGGGGAGGAAATGTCTCAGTTCAGGTCCATGGGTGCTGTGTGGTGGGAGGTGGAAGTGCCCTGGAATGCCTGATGGGAAGGACTGGGATGAGTCATTTTGCTAGCAGCAACCTGGGCACATCGTTTCTCTTTGTTTTTGCAAAGGTCTATGTTTTGTTTGTTGTTTCCTGATTGTTTTCTGCAGTCAGTCAACCTGAAAGCTGTTTTGATCTTGCTGGTTTGGATTTCTCATTAGTTGAAGGGAAACACATTTGGGGTCTTCTCATGGATAGGGATTACTTACCTGAGCTGAAGGAAAAACATGAATGGCTCAGGTTTGGATTCCCCAAGGAGAGGTTACTTGTCAAAATTAATGATAATGATACCTTTCAAATTAAGGCTACAGTCAATGAACATTCTCTGTTGTAGCAACTCTGCTATGTATGGGCTTTTTGGGGGCAAATACCTTTGACTCATGTTTGCTCTTCTTTAATCCTTTAATATTGGAAATAGGAGAGTAGAATTCCTCTTGGTTTTGCTAACCTCTGAAGAATACAAAGCAAGACCAGAAAGCCCCAGTACTGAAACACATTTTTTTCCCCATGACCGTGTTTGCAAAGTGTTTGGTGTCTTCTAATTGCATTTCTCACTTCAAGTATTTGCATTATTGGCTGTAATAATGCTGTATCTGCTGAAAGTATTAAAAATCAATAATGCACAGTTGACATATAGACCATAAAAAGGTAGAATTGTTCTGGAGTGCAAAAAGAATATGAAAGCAGCTGAAATTCTTGCCTTTCCTTTTAGATAAAATAATGGCTCAAAGATCTATTTATATTTTACACAATTATTGGCTTTTTCATTCTTAGATTAACATTCAAAATCAATTCACATAAGGGTGGGATGATGCTGCTAGTGAATGCAGTAAAATATCTTCCAGAGAAAAAAATTACACCTCTCTCTTTTTTGAAAGTCATAGTTAAAGGTGCTGATAGCAAAAGGGTCTTTGGCAAAGTGGAAATCTCAGCTGCAGATGGGAGGTTTATTGCCTTCCTTTGCATTTTATAGCATATTCTGTAAATCAGATGGGGAAAGCAATGGACATTTGCCAAAGCAGAACCCCATTTGTCTAATCACCAAGTATACCCACAAGCTCCACAAGAGAATATATCCATGAAGCTCTTTACATGACTGTCTGGAGTGTAAAAGAGAAGAAATGAGGGAGCACTAGAGTTACTGTAAATGCTTGAGTATTTCTGCAAGTGTACTTTTTCATTTTCCCCTCAAACTTGTCTACGACACTCATACTGTTAAGATCTCTTTTTTTTTTTCTCCAGACAAAAAAAAAAAAAAACAAACCTCATAAGATACTGGTGAAATGGGAAAAGATAAATTTGAGAAGATATTTTAAAGATATCTAACATTCATGTTCCTCTCCCTTCTTTCCCTTGTACCCCAGGAAAGCTCATTGAATTTAGCACTGCATAATTTTACTGGATCCGAAAACAGAGCAGATTCCGCTCAGCACAACACATGCAGTGGCAGAAAGGCATCCTCCAAACGCCCTGGACATCCTGAGCTGAAGAGACCTTCTCTAGGGGTGAAACAGTGCTTTGGTCTCGGTGCTAATTCAGCCCTTGTCCTCTCTGCTGTGACTGCCAACAACCGTATCAATTAGTCGTACCAATTGTGATGGTGATTTCTGTGATGCGAACACCTGTCCTCTAGGAACTGGGCGAAGGCGACCAAACAGTTGTCAGATGGTAAGTGTAATGCTAATTGATCCAATCCATAGATCTGTCTCTATATAATGCTTAGTGCCAGAAAGTTACACAGCCAGACATCTGGCAACTAGATGACCGTCTAACTCTCTATCAGTTTGACTTTGGCAGGCAACAAAGTTGGTCTAGTTGTGTATGCTGTGGGCAGCTTAAGAAAGTTAAAACATTGTTTTTTGCCTGTTGAAGGCCTCTCTTGCTGTCTCTTAATTAAAATTGTAATGCCAAAGTGGCCTCTGGTCAGTACTAACCTGTCTCAGATGTGAACTGACAACCTAAGAGTGAAAGGTTCCCTACTTAGTTAATCCAGTTGTGCTGTATCTTCTAAAACACTGAAAAATCAATGAAGTAATGATAAAGCATAGAGTGTAAAAAAACCCCTGTTTCATTTTTGCCTTGAATATATTTCGCTACTTGTCATGATTGTAAAGCCAATGGGGCAGTTATGAAACCTTCTGATTACAAAGGGAATACTGGATAAATATTCACTGTTAGTTTATTAGCAGTTGCACTTGCAGCTAATGTTCATGAGTCTTATATTTGGGAGCAAAGCATTCCTTATATTAAATGCAATTAGAGTAGTGGTGCTTGCCTATTGCATTCAATGCCACGTGTAGAAGGGGTGAGAGCATCGTTAGTAAAACGGAAAGATAAATATCACAAATTTTGCCATCTGTTATTTCATCCTAGCAGCTTCTGTGGAGCACTAGATGGTAAAAATAAAGGTAGCTTCTAACCCAAGGAAGTTTGAAAGATCAGTAATAGCACATGAATTTGGAGCAGTCTACATGAAAGACTAATATAACATTTTCTTTCATTCCTTCCTTCATGATATTGAAACAGAGTGTGAATATTGAACAGAGTGAGATTTGTAAACCTTAAAAAAGAAAAACCAATGCAAAAATACAGGTTATAGTTTGCACATGGAACATACATCCTCTGCATTGACCAGGAGCTTGAGAAGAAGCATAGAAATGAAGAAACAACATTGCAGGGCTACAAACTACACAGAGGGAGGCATTAAGAAAGGAAATAAGGAGTGTAGTCCTGCACGGAGGAAGGCAGGCATGAAAAACTGGAATTTGTTGTGCTTGCAGACACTACGGAGAAATGTAACACAGTTTAAAAGAGGGCTAAACAAGGTGGTATTGGTGACTAGGTTTTGAAGGAGGTAAACTGCATACAGGCTGCAGAAAGGAAACAAAGCAAAGGGTGGCAGATAGGAGAGATGTGGCTATTGAGAAGAGCATGTTATCATAAAGAAGGTAACATAATTTCTGGAAAGAGCGACAGAAAGTGTTTTTGAGAAACTTGAAGTGTAGCAGAAATAAAAGAGAGGTTTTGGAAATGGTCTTGTTATGGCATGAACAGTAGTAGGGGGCAGCAGAAAGAGGAAGGCAGGCGCAGGAAGAAAACCTAGAATAACTTGCTTTTATCAATATGTTTAATTCAATGACAATAATTTACCAGAAAGTCAGGTACAAAGACCCACGGGAAAAACAGACAAGTACATTTGTGAGCTGTCAGCACTGAGATAAATCTTCAAGACAGGCCAGTCTGAAGGCACACAGATGTGTATGCACATGCACAGAGTGCCCAGAGTAGGTGATGGGCCTCCCTGAGACTTTTCCCCAAATTTCCAGCCCTCCTTAGCATACACTGTGACCATTTAAAGAACCAGAGCAAGGGCCAGTGCTGCCCAGGGAGGGAAGGCAGAATTGACATCCTGCTCCACTCATAGCATCCCCTCCCATTTCTGCTGTGTCCTGGCAAATGCCAGTTGTCTGACACCTTGCCTTCCAGGGCCACTGAGCTTAGGCTCTACCAGCTTGAACCTCCCCTCAAAACTCAGCCTCAATGACTAGAAATCACTTTTACTAGAGAGAGGATGATCCTCTTTGTTCTTTCTGCAAAACACAGATAATTTGAGGGGAGAAGTGAGTAATCTTTAATGTACTCATCCAAATCAAATATTTGTCTCTGTGGTTTTAGAGGCTATCTCTCTACAGCATCTGCTGAATAAGAGCTCAGCAAAGCTCATACTGAAGGAGATGAGTAGTCCAGGGAAGGGGACTCCCCGTGGATTTGCAGCTTCACACTTCAGGGGTATTTTTGTTGTGTGTGGCACAAGGCTGTAGTGAGGTCAGCTTGTGCACCATACCCAAACAGGAGGGGAAAACACAGTTTTCTTTGCAGGAGGTTTGAAGGAGAAGAGATTTTTAAACAAGATCTCACAACACTGCTCTGGTACAGGAAGTGGCAGAGATGATCACCCTGAGTGTATAGCTCTGCAAGTAATCGGACTTCCAAAAGCTCTTACACTGTAAGGAATCAATGACACTGTAATGATTCTGCTCCATCATTGTTAAGTCTCACACAGGCATAGTGTCATGAAAACAAGACATATTCAGACATGTGGAGGGTAAGTTCTTCTATTTACCTCCAATATAAGAACAGGAAGCAAAACAGCTGCATATCTGTTGCTTACTTGGTCATCAGGGCTGATAGATGGAAACATTCTGCAATCACCCCCATTGAAACTCTTCAGCTTTAGTGTCATCAGTTCAGATTATAAGCAAAGTATCAGGAATGGGCTGGGCCAGCCTTTACCTGGGAAACAACTTAGACAGACCTAAACCACTACAAGATTCATAAGGTAAACACTCCTCTCAATGCCTTGTGAACCATTCTGCCAAAGCATATTCTGCTTCTGATTTCTTGAGGTGTTCGTTACAGCACTGTGGCACATTTGATGAAAGGAAGATGTTAACCCCAATTCTCTGACCCCATCTCCATCTTTCATCTGCTCCAATCCATCCCTCATAGAGCCAAAATGAATTTTTAATGGTGTAGGGTTTGTTGGTTTGTTTGTTTGCTTATGGTGGTTTGCTTTTTTGGTGTCCTACTCTCAGTGCAGGGGGTAAACTTAAAATGGCAGCCACCGTTCTACATCACAGACTGCAGTTGTCACAGGCCACTGAAGACTCTCAGCTGACAATAATTTTCAGTCATTTCATTAGCCATTCAGGCTCAACTTCAGCCAATGACTTGGACGTGACAGGTTTTGCAATATCACACTAAATTCTGGAACCATCTAGTCCCAGATATTTTGGAGGTGGGCTTTGTCAACACAGAAATTAAAAATGTTGGACTTTCCCCCATTTTGTGATGTATAAAACACAGTTGGTGGATTTTTCTTGAAATTTTGAAATTTTGTTGCAATAGAATAAGTAATAATGTAGGAAGTATTTGGTATCATCCAATTCTCTACATTTTATTTTCTACTTATAAAAGTGCAAAGCTTTTCTCCCTTCAGTATGACTGAAGCTTAAACTTTGTTCAATATTTACAAATTGCTAATTTATCATTGTTAATCTATGCTCAGTTTAATTTTAACAAACTTGGTATGTTCCTTCTGTCTTCACACAGGTCAAGTATTGTAGCCTTAGAAGTAGTCACATTGTAAGTCGTATCATTAGTGAGATTAATTAGTCTGGAATACAGTGATAATTGTCTCCTGCATTTTGCAGAGAGCCCTGGGGAAGTCCTCCTCAGAAAGAGTGCTTCTGTTTAAGCCCTGGGGTCACTGTCTGAAGCAGACTGGCCCCATTTTACCTCAGGGAGGGTGGAAGGCTGTGTTGTCCAGCAATCCTGGATGGCCACGTGTTTTTGTAACACTACCAAGTCCACCATGGCAGCAGCATTTTTTTTCAGGTTCATCTAGACAGCAGTGATAAACTCTGCATGTAAATTGAACACAAAATTATTTCAGGAGTAAGTGAATGGGCAATCATTTATGAATTACACTGAGTTCTTATAAGCACCTCAGGAATGTTTAAGCACTTCATAGGTGGTCTCCTCATCCCAGTAACATCAAGATCAGTGTGTTTGCTTCTTTTTCCAGGGACTGAGGTTTTTTTTCTCAGCCCAGAGCTGCTCCAGAGTCCTTTTGCCAGGTCTGGAGGCAGGCTGCAGGAGCAGATTGACTCACTTTCCCTGGGTCCCTTGGGTGCAGGAGTCTCACTGCACAGTGGCAAGGGGTGAGAAAGGGCCATTGTCTCTCACAGCAGATGAGGGGATGTTTTAGGAAGGGGCATAACAATAGGACAAAGCCACTTACCTGCACATCCCAGAATCGACCCAATTCTCTCGTTTTATTTCATTGGCTCTTCAAAAGCTGCAGAAAACAGCCTGGTTTTCTTCTTGACTCTCAGCTGTGCTTGGTGCAGCTCTGACTCAGGGCTTCCTAGGCAGGGCTCCTTCCTTTCTGCTGGGAAGATAGACCAGCACCTGTCACTGCACACAGCAGTGTCCCAGACTCCAAAAGGTCTATTCATCTTGTGACATTAAGTTTCAACTACCAAGGTCACGTCTACATAACGGCTTAATTTTTTTTTTTTAATTTCCCAGTGTTCCTAATTCTGGCTTAGCTCCACCAGCACTAGCAACATGAGGATCCCAGAGGTAAACCAGTTGCCAGCACAACTAATACCACATAATTTCATCCCACTCATAGCAGTTTAATCAATACAGCATTAAAAATTCTGGCAGCAGCCAGGATGCAGTAGGGCTCCCCATATTACTTATCTTGATGGAGACGAACTTGCAGAGAGCAGGAAATCTTCAGAGGGTCCTCTAAAGATAAACGAGTCCTGAGGGATAGCACTGGTTTGGCTGAGAGAATGAGAGCTGGTTTGTAGGGGTCTTCTCATATTGAGTGTGATGTGTATCAACCCAGCTTTGGCCGGTAGGACAGGGAGATCACAGTCACACCCTGTCACAGAGGGGGCAGGATTAGTCATGTGCTATGTTCATGCTCCTTTAGCATTATCTAGGATTTCTAAGCCAGAAAAAAACCCACTTTTCTCCAAAATGAGCACCATAGAACTACATCTATTAGGTGATAATAGACTATCTTAAGTTCTAATTTACACCAAGAGGTTTTAGAAAAAAGCCCAAAACAAAAACAGATAAAGGAAAACATTTTGAGTGGAAAAAAGGACCCAAACAAACAAAGGAAGCAAATCTAGAAAAAGTCCCTGTTGTTTTCTGTGTGTCTCGAACTTCACCAGCCCACAGAGCACGTGTGATGGGCAAGTGAAAGAAGACCATCCCACATGCCAGCTATTTACAATAAAACTCCAACAGCAGTTTTTGTCTGAGAGCATTTATGTCCATTTTATTAGTATGAATAAAGGGAGTTCTTCCACATTTAGCTGTATCCAGAAGGGCAATAGTCCATAAATCAATACATGGCATGGCTTTGCTTTTCCAGTCCATCAGTATAATTCTTTTGGCTGCCAGTGCTACTCTCAGGAGTCATCTCTTTTCCCATTTATTCAAATTATGTAGCGAGTTGGTGAATTCCAATACCAGCACGGCTGCAGCTTTGTCTAAATTGATTTCCAGGACTAACTCCATTTATCTAAGAACTTTGTTCCAGAAACTGGCTGTTCTATAGCTGTTTCACATCTAAAATATAAGAGTACTTTTGTCAGCACTGAATCTACAACTTTGAACACAGATTGAAGTCAATGAGTATGCACAGATCTTGTAAATGATTTTTCATGTTGGTCCCTACTGTTTCGGTCAGCACAGTTCTTCTGAGAGGGGGATAACAAATCTCTTCCAATATGTTCATTTCCTCTCTGGCTTTTGGAAACTAGAGTTTGGTTGGAGTTTCTGATCCATACTAGGAGTCTGAATGCAAGTAGCCAGGACAATGGGAGCTTGCTCAGTGTTCTTTATAGTAAAAGCACTGCTACACCTCTGTAGGCGAGTAACTAATTAAGGTTGATCAGTTCTGGTGAGCACAATGAGAGTGCCAACTGAGTAGAGATAATTTATTGTAATAGTCTGTCTAATCCACTTGCTGGCATATTTTATTAATATAGACATTCACTGATCTGTAATTGTGGAGAACATACAACACAAGAATATATAAATGTACCTATAACATATTAGAAATGTGATTTTTTTAATGACTGTTTGAGATTACTGCAACCTTAATTATTTTCTTTCAGAGTTTATTAGGATTCTGAGCTCTTCAAAAATAGCTCTGTGTGTAGCCATGAGCCCTTTGTTATTCCACTGTTGTAAGATTTCAGAAGCTAAATTCAGGAATAAGCCACATTGTAGATTACAGTAAACTAGCAAATATTTCAAAGAATTATTAAAAACTGGGATCATCATCTTTAATTTTGCTTGTAACTCTAAAACTAACGAAGCTGTGAGAGCTCCATTACAGAGCATATGATTCTGTGCAGGCTTATGCTTGGTTTCTCCAGCTTCTTGTACAGTAGGTGTTTGTCTAGTATTGTCATTGCAATTTTTATTGCACTGCATGATGTGTGCAGATGTGCTTCATCAACATCCCATGAGGAAAAGATGCTCTGCTCAGTATCTTTGCTCCCAGATGACATCTACCTTATAGAATAACTTTCTGGGCTACTTCCTCTGGGATCAGGTAACCATTTAAATTCTCTGGATTTTGGTGTTTTAACAAGGATTTAATTACAAAGGTAAGTGTATGCACCTGCTAAAGCAGTACTAATTATTTGATAATGGGGCAATCTTTCTCAATACAACCAGGTTTTGTGGTGGTAAGCTACACTAATGAAGCACACTGAGAGAACAAATCCTCTCTGTGTTAAAAGGCTTATTTAAATTAAAGAAATCTGTAAAGATTGAGAGGGATTTTTTTTGTCATCACAGATATTGACAGCTATGGAGCTAGTGTTCATGGAGTACATCCATTACTGGTGGGGGATGCTTACTTTTGACTTGTGTGACTTCATTAAGTAATATATGGCATCATCTTTTAACGATTTTGTCTGACATTTTTATCTTATCCGTTACTTTTGAAAGCTGCTTTATATCTAGAGCTACTCAGTTGGAACCAATCAGTATCATTTCAACAGTGCTACTGTACCTCCTCCATCCAGTACATCTGCTGCAGGCCTGTGTAGTATGCACAGGGTCAGTGGAGTGTTTCAGTTTTCAGAATCTCACACCTTATTGTGAGCCCTTTGCCAATTTACAATTGCAGAAGCCAGAAGCTAAACTACAGCGTTACAACTTTATAATCTCAAGCTAGTAAAAAAAAGTGGGGGCTCCATAAGCCAGATGGGTTCCAATGCCCCTGTCAAAAGCTATGTTGATTATATACCACTAGGTTTTTTTGTTTCTTAATAACCAAAAACATGTTAGCATTAAAAAAGCAAATGCACTTGACAGCATCAATTCCATTATGGTTCCCAGTCATCTGCTTTATTGGGTTTGAAGGAATTTAGCCAGAGCACTCTATTTTCAGTAGGATGTCATTAAAAACTTTGCAGCTTAGGCAAATGGTAAGCAATTTGGAGGGAAAATATTTTTTAACTCTCATTTTGCAGAAGGATTTTATTTTTTCATTTCTTTCTAAGATGTATTTTGCCTATTTTTTTGTGTGTTTGTTCTTCTTCTGCACAAAGAGACATCACTTTAAAAATTTTCAATGCTTTTCAGCAGTGAAATGAAAAATATTGACATATTACAGATGATGAAACATGGCCAAATTTTATTCCATTTGCTGCTGAATGGTAGCCGTGACTGTGGAACGGATGAAAACAATTCAAAGTTCTAACCCTGAGGCAGACCCCAGATTATTGGAGGCCAAGCAGAAATTTCAGTATTTGGCCCATAAATATCAGAAGCTAAAGAAATGAAATCAATTAATGACACTGCTTAGAAACTGTGTACAAAATCCACAGACTAACAATTCCATCTCTATTCCTGACTCTTCTTAGACAATAAGGCCTATACAGTAAGTCCTTGTTTCTTCGTCTGGCCTGTTTTTGCCTATCTTAAAATAAAAAAGTGGTATGAACCTCCCCCAGAAAAAAATAAAATAATTATAATAAAAAATTAGACACACAGGGAAGAAAAGGAATTTGTCTTCCTCTGCAATCCAAGCAGCAAAGTGAATCTTTTCAGCCTATTCCTCAGTGTCCTAGAGATCGCTGTTATTAATGTAGCTGGGGGTGCATGCTGCTGATAATTACTGTTAGCTGGAATAATTAATAAGAATAATTGCTTGCTATGGTAAGAGAAGGGGAAGCTCTGGGAAGGGGAAGGAATAGGCTGGAAGAGTGATAGACTCCCTGAGCGCATTTTTATAGACAGGAAGTTCAGCAGAAAGCATCCTGAGAATAGAAGAATTGTCTGGATGCCAAGGACAAAAGTTAAGACATATAAGGCTTAAATGAGATAGGGGCAGTCTGGAATGCTACAGTAAGATCCTATCATGGATGTGTAAGAGAAATGAATGGTTATAGGTTTTAAAGAGGTGTATTAGTGATTGTGAGGCAGTCTAAAATTAGTAGTGTAGTCTTTATTTGTGGTACAGGACCACTTGAGACAGACAGAAGTCAGGCAGAATAGAGAGAAGTGTTGCTTCAGAGAGGTTTTCTGTAGTTTATCCCAGCTAGAGAGAGGACAAACTAGTCATTAGAAACAAAATACAGGTGCCAGGGGTGTGGAGAATGACCACAATTTTGGTATAATAGGTTAAATTTCCTGCACATTTTGCACTTAGGGAATGGCAGACACAGCTCTCAGCACTGTCAAGAGGAGCAGTACTGGCAGCAGGGCTGGATGCAGCCCCCAGGGATGGGGAGGCTGCTTGGTGATGCAATTTTTGCCTCCCATGCCTCCTGCAGAACTCTCTACTCCAGGTGATGTTGCTGCTGGACTAGCATCTCCTCCAGGGATGTATCCAAACACTTCAGCTACAAAGCGCCACACTGACTGCAGCACTGGCTGCCCCCAGCCCACCCCCAGCTGCCTGCTGATTTCTGCTCCAGCCCAGCCAGCTTAACTCCTCATGCAGACTCCTCCATCCAGTGCAGAAGCACGTGAGCTTCCATAGCAGTTTGTTACTGGGCTTGATGGCTGCATGAAGACGGGCTGGGGAAGGATTGTGTTGGGCTGGAGGGGTAGGAGAAGAGTGGAAGAGAAGCTATCTCCAGAGAAATGATGCCAGAAGAAAGAAACTGTCTTTGAATTCTCCCCTGAGAGCATCAGACACAGCCCAGAGTCTTCCATGGGTTGAAGAAGTACCTCCACTTCCCAGCCTCCAAAACTCAGGAGCTAAAGAGACAATCCCTTTCATTTTGGTTTTAGTCCTTGTAGACCTTTAAAAACAAGGATTTTCACAGCTCTGCTGTGGTTTGTGTGAAGCTGTATTCTCCTTTCATTAGCTTAAAAGAGCAACCATGCTCTCCCTCTGCTCTTTTCTGTTGAGCTTGGCGCTGTCTGTACATATATCCCACGTATTATTACCTCCCTACCCACTATGCATTCGATAGGATACACCTGGAGAAATCCAAGTAAATATGGATAGAGGAAACGTAAGTGGATATGGGATGTCAGAGGCTATCTAGCAATCAGAGCAGTAATAATGTCATAAAGAATGAGTGTGCTCAGAGTGACTTTTAGTTTGGTGCTAGTCACAGACATATTACAGTTTGCTAGAGAAAAAGTACAGCATTTAATTCTGTCACAGGAGATAGGAAAAAGCTTGTATGGACAAGGTGTGACTATGTATGATTTCACCTTCCTAATATAAATCTTTTAGGGAAGAGCAACCGAAACTGAAAAAGATAGATATAGTTAATTACTTCTGTCTGGCACAGGGTAAAATCCCATTACAAAGGCTTCAGCCTGGATCTTGTCTTCCCCCATGATGCATACTACATAAATTAATTAGGGTCACACGACAAGAAGAGATGCCAGCCTAGCAATGCAGAAGAGTGACACGTTATCTTTCCCGGAATAATGCTGAAATTGCTGCTGTTGCCATGGGCTTCATCCTGTTCCCAGTCCTGCTTTAGTGGCTACTTCAGTCTGAGGTCAGTAGAAACTATTTTATAGTGGTATTACCCAAGTCTTTTGCCATTCCTAACAGCCAACCTCCAAAAGATGATAGAAACTGTTAACAGCTTTTCCTACAGTGATTGAAGGGAAATGCTTGTACAGCACCTGTGTGACTGGCCTTGGTCCTGGCTGCCACCCCTGTATGAATAAGGGATCTTATGACTGCTGCCAGCCGAGGGAATTCCTCCCTTAACTTAAAAGGACACATTTTCTATGTACAGTCTCTGACAGAGAAGCCTCAAGAGAGGTAGGAATGAGACTGACACGAAACAGCCTCTATATGAAGAGCTTTCAAACCTGTATCTGTGAGAAACTCCAAAACTGCTTGTCCCAGGAAACCCCTGATAATTTATATCAGGTCTATCCATTTATTTAGGGATGATGTTTTCTTCATCTGGCCAGGCCTCAGAGAAAGCAGTGTCCTAATGTTTAACTGGTTTGACAGAGCACACAAAACTGCCAGCCAGCTTGTTCACATCCCTCAAGCCAAAATGACTAGAGCCAGATAGTTTAGCTGATATAGGACCATATACCATGTGCAGTTTTACAAACCCTCATTTTAAGAGGTTTGCATCTGTCCAGAGAAGCCTTTCCCAGGTGCTTGAAAGCAGTGTCTTGTTCAAGTTAACTTCTGAGCACCCAAGCTGCTATAACAACCTGACTGTCCTGGTCGGTGAGTGTCCTTTGGTGCCACAAAGTGGCTGCAGAACAGTTCGGTTCTCAGGCAGGTGGAAACAGCTAGGAGAAATTAGTGATGGGGTAGTGCTGCCGTACAGTGTCCTCTGTGTGCCTTGGGGCAAAGGGGACTCAGCTCCTGTTTTGTCCTCTTTCTCTCCAGCAGATGGAAAAGTGACTTTTCCTTCTGCACGTACTGGGCAGAAGCTGGGGCAGGCAGCGACGCACCAAGTGCCTGGTGAGGGTGGGTCATCTTCCCACCTCTGAGCAGCAATGCAAGGAATGTAGGCTGCTGAAAGAGGGCAGCTAAATAAATAAATATGTAAAGAAGACCAGCCTCTAAGCCTGGTCAGGGAAGGACTGAGCACACACAGGTCTCTCTGGAATCAGCAAGGGAAGACAACGGAGACGCTGCACATCCTTGTGCAATCGGACTCGTACGGCTGTCTTTGTATCACCTTCCCCGTTTCATCTGGTTTGGTTACCCTCTTCCTTGGCCCACGCCTGGATCACTTAAATCGCAGACACCTCGAGGTCAAAAGGCACCACGTGCAAAGGCATGCATTATATTAAAATCAGTAACTGGAAAGATACTCCCCTAAAAGCTCTGGGAGGGCCCAAAGCCGTGTGCTGCGGGATCCTCCCCTCCCTGTTGCAGCCAGAGCAGCCGCCCGCGGGTAGCTGTGCATGGGCTGCTGGCAGAGGGGCTCCTGGGGGACGGTGCTCTGCAAGGCCAGCCAAACAAAGCACTTCATCATCTGCTTAACTTTAAGCACCTGACTAGCTCCATTGAGTTCAATACAACCGTTCGCATGTCTGAAGTTAAGCACATGCTTAAAAGATTTGTTGGATTAGGGCCCAAAAGATTAGAGCTCTATAAAAGTAGCTGTGATCTTTAAAATGACAAAATGGCTTTCTCAATGGTAAAGAGAAAAATATTAACAACCCTGGAACAATCTGGTAAAAAATAAAAGCCCTTTAAGCGTTTCACATGTATGTTATGTATCAAGAGGTAAGGAAAAGCTAATAAAAAATTTTAAAGAGGTTACAGCAAAGAAAAAAAAAAGATGGATAACAAACACGAAGAGATTTTTCTTGTCATCTGCAAGACAGTGGAAATCAGTCAGGGAGAAAGTTAGAATACAATGGCACAGGAAATGAAAATGAAGAAGGTAGTGAAGGCTTTCCTTCACTCCCACCTCCCCCCACCCTCTTTAAATGAGGTATTGACTGACTTTGCCAAACTGAATCTTAAAAAGGGGGACTAAGTTAACTACAGGTCAACCTGTGTCAGGGTCACTAAGGCCAGTGGAGGAAATTACCTAAGGAAACCAAAATCTAGGACATATCCAGGACCTGGAGGAAATTATGCTAGATGTTAAAAGACATCTGGAAGGAAATCTTTGATTTATTGTCATAATTTAAGTGAGTTCTTAGAAAACAAGCAAACCAGAGCAAAAAATACAGGCAGGAGAAACTAAGCCCTCAAGCCATCCTCTTGCAGCCCTAAATAAGACACAGTGCAAGATATATTCCAGGGTTTTCCCCATTTACCACCAGAGCAGGGCTGAAGGCAGGAAAACAGGGTAGTAAGAGCAGGAGAGGCTTCATCTCTAACCTCCTAAACTTGTGAGCAGGTTGTGGTGAGTGGTGAAGGGGCATGGCTACTGTGGTGCTCTGGACAGCCCATGATAAAGTGCCACATGACAGTCTGCTACTGAAGCTGAAAGCAGCAGGAGCTCAGAACAGAAGAGAGGAGAAGATAAAAACACAGCTGAAAAACAATGTCACGCTGCAGAGAAGTGTTGAGTGGGGCCCCTGCAGGGACCACTGCGTGGACCTTTAAGGATTTCATGTTTGCATGATTAACTAAGATGAAGAGGCCAGCTGCAAACTTTAATTTCCTGATGACACAAAGGGCCATGAACAATATATATATAGGGTTTGAATTTGTAATGGCACTGAGCTATTGCATAGCAAAGCCTATTCAGCGTAGACAAAAAAAAATGCTGTTCAGGTTTATTGGTGCTTCATAACCAATAGACAAGGTTGGTTCCCAGATAATTTTGCTCATGGGAAATCCCAGGGAGACACAAACAAGACAAAACAAAACAAAAACCCCCAAACAAACAAAAAAAGTCCAAGAAAAACAACCCCAAACCCACCACCAAAAAAAAATCCTCGAAGAAAAAAGTCACTAATCACCCCCCTCTGCAAACCCCAAACAAACGAAAAAAAGGAACAGTGAAAATAATAATCCTAAAATCAGAGGACAGAATGCAATTACCAACAAATATTCTGTTATTATCAGTCCTAGGTAATGATTAAAAATTATAGGTACTTCTCAAAACTGATCAGGAACAGATGCTTGTAATTTAAGAGAAGTAAAGGCTGCTACAAGACAGTTTCCACATGTTGGTCCATGGAAAGAAGAAGCAGGATGAATGATTGTATCTGGCAGCTTTACATTTAGCTCATGCTGGAACATATTGAGGCAGATTCTAGACCTACTCTGGTGGTTCAGAAGTGCAGTAATGATGGGTTAGATGTGTCTTTGGAACTGCAGCCTCCAAAGAGCATGGCAGGTTCCAAGTCACTTAACCCACTAAATTATAACGGGCATGCAGTAATAGGAAACATATTTTTATTTTATGACAAAGCAGGTCTCAGACTAATAATCACCAATGCTGGACACTGTTTTCCTTCTGCATTCTCCCCCCGTATTCTGTTAGCATTCAGCATAGGTGCATATATATATTCTAAATAGCAAAGCTAGCATGCTTTGCAGTGACTCCATATTCAGAGTCAAAGGTTAGAGAGTGTGCTGAGAAAAGTGATACTGGTAAAGGCTATATCTCTGCCATATTTTATGAATTTCACTACATAAACTTCTTTAAAACCCCAAGGAAAAAGCAAACTCCATATTTTTGTGCATAACCAGCTTCACATAATTTAATATTGTGTGGGAGGTGACAAGAAACAATTAACCTATTTTGAGAAAATACAGGAATTTATAGGAGCAACATAACTCATGAAGCAATAATTTAAAACTGACCTCCTAATCCATTTCCCCAACCCAGAGATAAACACTGTGGAATGTTTCAAATTATAAAAGAGTCTGCCTTGATCTAAGTGGCTTGAAGAGTCAGACTAAAAGCATCTCACATGAATTCAAACCACAGCTACAAATATTCCTACTGCAATACTGATACATGAGTAGAAAAATTCTGGCTGAAAATTTTTAGAAGGAAAAATGTCAGTTGATAAAAATACACTTTTCCAGTAGTGTGTTGATTTCAGTGAAATGTTTGCAAAGAATAACTGAACATTGAATAACACTCCATTAAACTTTTTTTGAATGGTGTGTTACTTTTTTTTTTTTCTTTTGGTCAAAGCATTTTTTCCTCTTTTAGAAAATTTTCTCTAACAAAATAGCTTAAATCAGAGCAGGGCATGTCTGTTAAGCCAATTTGTCAATCATTGTTTTATATGAAACTTTAGCTCTTCTCATTTTCAGTGGGCACTGGAGCAGAAGTAGCCAATTCCTCCCTGAAGATGGCAAACCCTGGGCTCTCAAGGTGCCCTGACAGCAAGTATGGGATTTCTACTTGCACTGGCAGCATTTTCTGACCCCATGAGAGTTCCTGAAGACTGCAGGTGACTTAACCATGTACCAGTATGGTTTGATTTTTCCTGCCAAGAAGGTCACTTAGAGACTAATGTAGCCAAACGAGCTGGACATGTAGTGGTTACTAAACCAGTAGCAATCTATGAAACAGAGCAGATACCTCTCAAATATTCCTTGAATGGTCCTTGAAACCATCCATCAGGCTCTTTCTGAAATTAGGCAATGTGTGGGTGTGCTAAATGAGAGACAGAAGCTCATTGTCTACCAAAGCCTATCACAACATTTTAATTGCCACTTAAATCACACTTAACCAGGTGCTGGGATTTGGGGCAGCAATCTTAGACTCTTAATCTATCCTCCTGACCAAATTGTGACATGAAAAACAAGAACTCTCAGATATTTCCCTGGAAAGTGTTAAGAATAAATAAAAGATACCAAGGAGAGAAAATGCTATCTTTCTATCACAGGTTAATAATTGGCTGAAGATGTTTGTCTGAGTTGTTGGTAATGATAGCCTCTGGCAGATCAATACAAGTGGAATACATGCTGTCTTGAAAGAAATACTGAAGGAAAACCTTTTCTAGCTCCCCCTGCCCCCCCAAAAAGAGTGATCTGATAGCAAGAGGCTGTTAAAGGTGAAGTGCATTCCTCGAGTCTTTTATTTTCGAGTGGACCAGCCTGAGTACTCCAGGCTTGGTGTTCAAACCCACTCTGTCAGTGTTATTTGGACGTTGCAGATGTCAAACACCCAGATGTTCAGGAGAAGTGGAGCAGGGTAGGAAGGGAGCACACTCTTAGACATTTTATTTTCCCCGGACCCCTTTGCAGGGCTTTGCCATGGCGTTTTTCCTTTGTTTGGAGGGGTATTCCCTGGCACACGGCTTTCTGCCAAGGCACTTCTGTGTGAAGCTCAGAAGAAAATGGCCCATCAGGTCCTGAGTTCCTATCACTATCAATACTCTCCATATAATGGAAGTGACGGCAAGGCTCCTGGAGTAACAGATGCTCCATATGTATACACAAAATTGCATCAAAGAAACCGCACTGCTCTAGCCCTTCCTCCCATCCGTGGAGATTGAGCTAATTGACGGGAATGAAAATAGCCGAACTGTGAATGTGAGCCAAGGAAGTGTTGGGGGTCCAAGAAAAACTGCTCTTGGCTTATGCCACTAAACAGCTTAAGTTTCAATTTTGAAAATTACTTCGGTTTTACTTAAATAATTCTGTCTGCCAAGCAGCCAGTTTGGGGAACTGATGAATGACAATGTCGCCCCATCTGCACTGAGTGCAATATCCATTTTATATGACCTGTAGCGAAAAAAGGAGGAAAGCATTATATTCCCAGCTTCTCCCTGGCACTCTCTATAAGACTAAATGGGGATAGGGTAGAGAATTAATAAAAGACTAGTTTGCTCACATGGGAGAGGAACAAAGGAAATTATTGCCTCCTGCACTGGAGCTGTGCTGAGTGCATCACTGCACAGTTTCTTTTATCTACATGCTTTGGGACTGGCACAGCCATGTGAAACAAGTCTGATGCTTTTATTCTATATGGGTCTTATATAAAGCTAAAAAAAAAAGCAGATGAAGTATGAGAAGTCTCAAGAAACCAGTTGAAACTTCTAACTGAATGTGAGCTTGCACAAGCAGGCTACACAATCCAGCAGCAAGTTATCATTACACCATCATGCCAAAACTCCAGGAGCTCAAATTAAAATTAAAATTTGTTTAAGCCAAATTTCTCAGACTATGAAGTTGCTCCTTTCTGGGTACCAGGATAAAGCATAAGCCACAATTTTCCAGTCCCAGAGGTTGTAAGTAAAATATAGCTATCCAGCAAGTAAAGTGAATAATATTTACTTAATTTATGGATTACCTGGGCTGGGGTAGTGCTGCTAACCTTCCAGTCAACATTATGTCCCATTTTTTTTTCTTTCTGTTTTTTTTTCCCTCTGTTCCTGAAGGCATAAAAATTTCAACATCAGCCCACCACCTAGGGGTCCAGACAAAGGCTTATGACTCAATGCATCCCAATCTCTACGTGTGGCCACAGTGTTGGTGTGGGAAACACCAGAACATTTTTTCCCCTTCTAATATCTGCCATTTTCTCAGCCTTGGTTTTATTTTTTTTCATTCTTCTTTCTTTTTCATTAGAAGAGTAAGAATACCAGCATCTTCTCACATGTAAGTATGATAGGTGTTATGAGATACCTTGAAAACATTTTGGGTAATACCCCTGACATTAGAATTTAATAGAAAAAAATTAAATCTTGTGCTGAGGTTTACAATGCAATAAATCTACCTACCCAAGGTCAGAGTAGACAGGCTCCAGTTTTGGACTGGGGACTATTGAAATGTATTCTTATTATAACTTTATTTGAGTGCAATAAGCAATGAGTGGAGAACTAGCTACTATGAGAAAGAGAACCCCACATGTAAATCAGATGACCGCATTAAAAAGATTAAAATGTCAATGGCTGCTGAAGTCCGAAAAAGGAGTCTACTGAGACCTATAAAATTAGCACTAAGAGAGGGAGGTAGCCCTTAAACTTTTAACCAGATATTCTACTGTATGAACGACCACATTTGTTAATTTTTGTCATGACAATCTAATTTTTCTATTGATTATTTGCTTTTATTAATTGAGTCTCCCAAGAGACCAATGAAGTCTGAAAAAGACCCTTTCCCCCCCACCCTTGCAATGCTCTTTTTGAGAACCAAAGACGGGTGTTAAAAAAGCAGGTGATGGTCCTGGTTTTCACAGCATCATGTGGGAATTATGTCTTGCACTGCTACGCCTCAAGGTTCTCACTCAGGCAACTGGGATTTTTATGAGGAAGGATGGAGAGAGGACAGAGGACTTCAGGAATTGGCCCCTGGTGAAGAATCTTATACAACATGAGCATTGTGCTGCATGCACAGCCAAGGGCCCACAGAGAGCTGTCTGAAACAGCAATAGACACAAGGATTTACGACAAGAAGCAGCAATTGCAATATCTGGCGCTAAACATTTAATCTATGGTTACAGTTTTTACTTCGGATCGGAGCTGAAGTCAGCAGAATTAAATCTTCAAGTGTATTTCAGCAGCCCTAAATCCTTCTGATACTGTTAACAGTGGCAGACTTCCAAAATGCATTCTGTTAATAAGACAGTAAAGTATAAAACCGAGTTATCTTCTACAAGAAAAGAAAAAAAAAAAAAAAAAAAGAAGAAAACTAAGAAGAAAGATTGTTATAAAACTGCATTTGTGGTATCCTGGCCATTTTGTAGCTGAATTTCTTTCCAAATTATTTTTTTAACCCATTGCCCTTGGTGAATAAAAGAACTTCTACTAGCAGAGAAATTTTTCCCCCAAAGCTTCAAATTTTCCTCTTATTTTTACAGGTTAGAAGAGGTTAAGAAATCACCAATCAGCTGGTAACATGCAGTACCAATTCTCTGCAGGCCAGCAAAAGGGATTCAGCAGCTGTTACCTTCACTTTTGCACTTAACATAACTTTTTGTTCACCGGCAGCTAAAGAAGATTTATGCAGAGCACACTGGGAGGCTCTCAGCTCCCCAAGGCAACTCCATTAGCTTTCCCAGGAGCTATATTAAATGTGTATTAAACCATACACACACACACACACACACACACACACACACACACACATACACAATCCCTTCAGCTAATGCACTAGTTCCATCTTTAAACTGACAAAAGTGAGGACACTCATAGAAAGGCCCAGATGACATCCCTAAATCCCTGCTTTATGCCTCAAAATTACAGAATATAGGGTAAAGTCTTTGCTTCTCTGAGTTTCACTCCAATTCTTCTTTGGTTCAGCCAAAGTAGATTGCCAAGGACAAGTGCTTGTGTGTGTGTTTTTGTGTGGGAGGGCTTCTAAAAGGCAGATTAAAGAAAAAAAGGAAGGGATAACATCTCTCATTTGCACATAAGTGTTCACTTGAGCCATCAAATTCATGTTGTGCTGAATGAATGGAACTATGGTGTACCTTGAGAGCACACACCTGAGAGTCTGAAGGCTGTGTTATGGTCACATTAGCAAGCACTCTGGAGGGGAAGCTGTGGGGATCAGTGTCCCAATGCCATTTGCTGGAGGCCTCCTGCCTGCAGAGGGCTCAGGTAGCAGAGCACAGCTGGAAGCACTCATGGAGAAGGAGCAGCTGTAACCTTGGCCCCAGCTCACCAGAGCCACAGGCCTGGCAGAGAAGTCCTTGAAAAGGTAAGGTGGGATTTAACAGTGAATGCTAATCTCACCTCTGCACGCTGCTATCTGGTAGAATCTTTTGCTGTATTCCCTGGGATGATTGTAAAATTTATCAGAATGCACATCTTATTCAGCTCACTGTATTCAGAGGAGATTTGGAATAATTTTATGTGCATTTCAGTTTTTGAAGGACCCCACTCATTCCTTCAAAGAGCTGTTCTCAAATATAAGCCATCACTGAGGTTGCTGACTGATGTCATCACCATGATGTCACATTCCTTCAGGCTTCAAGCATATGAGTAGTCCCAGCATGACCTCTGCTTTCCAACAAGGTAAACCCGTGCAGTGGTGTTTTGATAAAGGAAAATAAATGGGAAATCTGCTGCATTCCAATTCTCCCATAGAACAATCACCAAGATCAGTGAAAAGATGCATGCTATGCCAAAAATTGTACTTCAAGTGTCTTATCAAACTTGTAAAAGGTGCAGTGAAAAAATTAGGATATGGGAGTCCATCCAACCTTATTTCTGATACCACAGATGGGTGTTTGCATATGATACAGTTTTCGAGTACATGTCCAGGAAATTTTTTCACCAGTAGCTCTCTCCCTCCCTTAATTTGACCCTTCTGGCAAATTTTAAGTCTTCTCCCCAGGGTATGGGAACACTATATTCAAACTGTATATATGTGTATTTTGCTCAAGCATATTTCAGAAAAGGCCTAATTTCTTCTACATTAAAATTGCCCCTAATATTTTATTTGAAAAAGGTAGCTACCATGGAAAAATTTGGTCTACAATGTCAGAGCTTGACAGATTTACAAAGAATTCAATATGGAATTTTACAAAGTGAAGTGTTGGCCTCTTACCAGCATTCTAATTTTTCTTAATAGAAACTTGTTTCCTGCAGAGAAATCATCAGAACCATTGCAATGTCTTACAGATTTTCGTGCCAAGCTTTTGATACAAAAGCCTTTTGCTGTGATGGTGATGGTCAGATCACACTGCAAAATCTATTTGGATGATAACTGGGTATCACCCAGATAAGCCAAGGCCCTTGGAGAGTTGCCCTGGGTCAGTCATGCTTTCTTTTTGCAACATTGCCTATCAACTAATGCAGCAGGAAATACGAGGCATGAAAAGGGTAACTTGGGCTGGTGTAAATGTCCATTCAGAGTAGTTCCTGGCAGCTCTAAGGTAGATCGAGGCAGTGTGGACCAAGGAGACAGAGACAGTTTGATGATAATGTCTGTCTTTGCTGTGGACACCAAGGATCTAGAAAATCTGCTCACTTGTTTGTAAAGACTTCCTGGGTTAGGACATATCTTCATTAGAGAAAGGCCACTGACGAAGTTTCGTAACCTTAGCAGAGGAACATACTCAAGCCTTTACTCAGTTTCTTGAATAAAAATCAGAGACATTCTTGCAGTGAGTCTTGTGATTCAATTTTGACCTGGGTTGCTCATTTCTAAGTCATAGTTAATTTAAGTAGAAGCAATTTTTTTGTTTTGTGGTTTGGACAGTGGCTTTTATAAGTTTGAAAGAAATTCTTCCAATATTTTGTCTACCTCTTTTTCCACTTTTTTCAGTGAAAAGCTGACAAAATTGCAGGTTTTCAATAGATTAATCTGTTACAGGTGCAAAAGAGTAATAGGAGATGAGTGCAACATCTTGGTAGTTCTATCTATGTAATACTATTTCTGTTCAAACAGCAAAAGATCTGTACTGTAGGGCAACATGCTTATGAAAAGTAATTTCATATGTGCTTGTGAAGAAGGGGAACACAAGCAAGGGAGCCTGGCCAAAAATCCAGAGCTGTTTTTCAAAATTGTCTTAGAGCAAATATTTTAGATCTTAGATTTTAGTTATCACTGAGATACAAGGAGCAGATTTCTACAAGAAGCTCTCATTAACAGATTTCACTATTCACTTCGGCCTTTATCCTCAAAGTGTTTTGTGTTTCAACATTCCTGCCCTGAGCTTGGTTTTGGAATAGCAGCCCTGAAGACCCTTAAATAGAGCTATATTTGTGGGCATGGACATAATTCCTCCAGCTGTGCAAACAGTAAAACAAAGATAGCATCTCTTCTGTTGCAGCCCTGCAGATCACTGAATGATAACAAGGCTGAGGATTTACAGTGGATTCAAGGTGCTTCTCTGCTCTGGAATTCCTTCTGACTCGTCAAAGATATGACAAACAAGTCCCTCACTCCTGAGGTGTCACACACAACTTCGAGGAACATAAATATTCAGTCGTATTTCCTCTATCAGCAGCTTACTGTGTGGTGTATCTCAGCCATGTATGTGGCATATCATTCACTGCGCCTTTCTCAGACCTCTGGATAAGGTCCAGTTCCCTGGTAAGGAAAGTTCTGGGATGTTCTCCCACGTTCTGATGGACTTCAGTTGAAAATGAGCTTTTTTAATGAACCAAGTGAACCAAATTAATAGAATCTAGTTCTGCAGTACATGCCATTATCCTTCTGATTTTTATTTCTATATAGATTTCTGCAGATCTGGCCCTTTTCTCTTTTTGACAGTCATGCAACTCTCTTGAGTTAATAGAGTTACTCCTCACTGCTCTCTCAACATTTTTAGTTTTCTGTATGTTACCAATTTTATACTAAAAGAATCTCAAAACATTATTGGTGTTGGCAATGGAAAAATTAAGGTTTTGGCAGTTTTGTGAGGTAGCTGTGTCTTGGCCCACAGGAAGGTCTCATAATTTAGGACTGTTGAACAAGCACATTACTGAGAGGTTTCTATTACAGTTATAAGCACGTAGCTAATACTGCTGACATTTGCATGGTATGTAATAGCTGAAATCCAAGCCAGATAAAGAAGATGCTGACTTGGAGAGAGTAAAAAAAAAAACACCAGGCCATCTTCCATGGCTGGTACTCCACATTTGTCTCCACAGAAGACAATACCCAAAGTCTGTGTAAGCCACTGGGGAGGGCCTGTTGTGTTAACACCATGTTGGAAAGCACTGCAGGTGTGGTGATACCGTGTTCCTGCTTGTAGTGCTTTTAGTGTTAGCTACAGAGGAATGATGAGTTTAGGTCTTAAGATACTGCTGGATGCAGAGTGAAATGGATGGGAATTGGCCAGTCCTCAGAGTGGTGGTGAGAGTGGGGGACAAATGTTGACTCACCTTGAACGCAAAGTAGATGCTCACCTAAAATTCTGCTAGCCAGAATGTTGTATTGTGCTGTAGATTTTGTCTTACACTCTTTTTTATCTTACACTATAGCTATGCTGTAGATTTCTGATGAAGATTGAACCACTAACTTGCAATTAAATAAACTTCAGTTTCCAACTAAAATGTTTGATTTCTCTTTGCAGCATCATAACTAGAAATTTGCCCTCTACAAAAAAATCACTATTACCAAAATGCGGCTTTCTAAATTCATATCACCAGAAAGATCTTTGATCGTTCGTAAATTAGGAGCAAAATATGGAACCTAAATGTTTCAAAAAACCCCAACCTATTGAAAGCATTCACTTCCATTAATCACGCTATATAAAGGGCTGAATCAAGATGCTGTATTTATTTCACTCCAGAGGAAGGATCACCATAACTCAACTGCATCTTTGCCACTCATGAATTATCAAGTCTTGCTTTGCTTGTGGGATAAATATATCTCAGTTATGTATGCTCTTCTTTCCTCTCAGTGTATCTATATATTTTTGGTGTCAATTTTTATTTATATGCATATACCTACAATGCTCACAGTGGAGATTGTTACTTTGCATTAAGTCGAAGCAAATCAATTTGGTCTACAGACAATTTATTTTCCTACTGCAGCATTCTCCAGTATCATTGCAGGAGATGCCTCCACAGCCTTGACTGCTACTGTTAAAGTGGGCCACATGGAAAGATGTGAGGGGGTCTAGTATTTGATCAAGTTGACAGGGAATGTCAGGTTCCTGCTGTTAGCTGCAACGCCAGCATGATGACATGTATTTGATGTCATTTCAATGCAGATTCTGACACAGGCCAATTTATGGTCCAATTTATGTCTTGACTCTCATACCAAGGCCAAGCAAGCTATAAAATGTAATAAGAATTTCTTCAATCAATGTCCAGAGGAAAAACAAATCACTTGGTTACTGACACAATATTGCATCAACACTCTGGTAAAGTTCTCACAAGTGTGTGACATGCCCCTAAGCTACGGCGAACATGTGGAATAAAAGCCTGGGCATGACAACCTCACATCTCTGAAATGGGACCTCCTCAACTTAAGAGCTGTTTCCATGTCAGTTATTCATCTTTGTAGCTTTCTAGTTAGTTAAGAATAAAATCCTTCTCTCTTTGCTTCCCCTTCCTTTCCCAGCTTCAGCCTTTCCTCCCCACAACTTTTTTTTCTTTTTCTGTCTTGAACACTGTATCTAGTTATCAAAAAATCTCAGCACAAGGCCCAGACAAGGTTATGATGGTCAAGTGATGATCTGTCAGTAAGCCTCTTAAAAGCTTGTATATTTTCACTTTCAGATGCTCTCAAATCAGATAGAAACATCTACCTCCCTCTTCAGCTCCTCATAATCAAGACAATAACCCCATCTCAGCCAGCTGTTAGAAGACATTGTCAATGGCAAATAGGCATGTACAGCACATATTTTTAATTGGATATGGAATACAGGATGATGTGTTTTTTCAAAAGTAGTGGTACTGCCTCTATAATGTGGAACAAATGGTTTTGCCCTGTGGACAACATAAAGGCATGAGAAAATGTATGTGTGGTCTACACTGTATAACTTCATTCCATTATTCCTCTGGTTCTATACATTTAGGACTGTAAGTGTTAGTATTCTTGGTTTTCTGTAAACCAAAACAGCTGACAGGGGACTTATTTTATTTGGTAAGGTCTTTGCCCTGGTAATTTCAGCAAAGTTGCTGTGCAGATGCAGCTGGCTCTTTAGACGGCTGCAAAAATGAAATCAAGGTGGAGGGAAAGTGTTCTACACCCGAGCATTTCTCTGCATATATCAAAAAAATTGCCCTCTGAAGCTTGCCCAAGTACCCCACAGGTACCCCTGCCTTGCAGTTACACTGGCAGCAGGATGTCAATGTGTGTGCTGTGCAACAAATGGGCTCTGACCTGGCCAAGGGCAGGGTGTTGGGTGTCATGTGGGTTGTCCTGTTGAATTTCAGAACCTTTGTGAGGCAGGGGCTGAGGCTCATCCTTAGCTGGTAGAGGAGCTGCAAGACCCCAGACAACTTTTGCTGCCACTGTGGTCCTGGCAGCCAGAAAGCAAAGTGGTTTGCAGAGCTCTTAGACGTGGAAGTTCTGCCAAACTCTCTTCTCAGCACAATCGTACAAACCTGATTTTCTTCCACATGGTTTAAGCATCTCATACTATGACTGTTCACGTCTCCTTAGGTTTGGCCATCTGGATATCTACAAAGGTTTTCTCTAATAATTCCCTGACACTGCTACTAAAACCTCTTTGGCCATAATTGAAGGTATTAGCATCTCTTCTATTAGCATCTCTTTGGTCTCAAATTTAGCTTTCCACATGTTCTTCCTTTTCCTGCTGCTTTATGAACTTTCTTGTTCTGACTTCATCACTTTCATATAGCACCTCCCAGCAGTGCAGTAAACAGTGATCAGTATCTGTCAAACATGAGTCAGTTTTTCTCCACTTCTCCAAAGGAACAGGACCATTTGTCTTAGTGGAGTGACACTTTTTTTTGTGTTTGTGGTGGGTTTGGGGTTTCTTTTTGTTGTTGTTGTTGGCTTTTTTGGTTTTTGTTTGGTTATTTTGATTTTTTTATTTTTTTAAGAAAGATTCATATTGTTTAACATTTTTATAAAGGGCAAGCATCTATGTTATACTGGAAGAAAAAAAAGAGAAAAGACTATGAAAAGAGCAGAAATTTCTTTTTCCTGAGGATTGTAAATTGTTGTTATTTGATTTTCCTGCATCTCAGAAGAGCCTTTGAGTTACAAAATTCTTTTCAAATGAATATGGTTTGCTTTCAAAGAGAAAAATCGAAACAGAAGTTATTCTAACCATTGCAGATGGGAAATGCATTTTTTTAATGAAAAATATCTTACTGAGAAAGGTAGAACCAAACATTCATTTTGTTGGTAGAACTCTCATTTTTTTCCTGCTCCAATATAAATCCAAATGCCAGTGAAATTTTGATTATCTTAAGCTGTGTTTTGTTTGAAACAGGATTGCCAGACAAGATTACAGAATAGCTTCCAATTGACTCTAGGATCTCTGAAAATGGAGATGGCTCCTAGGCCAAAGCCTAGACTAAATTCTCTCTCCTTGAATTCTGTGCAAGCAAGCCTTACTGTTCTAGAAACCCTTACTGTCTCTGGCTCTGGGAGCAAAAAGGTTTTCCTTTGATTCATCACCTATGTCCTCATTACTGCTGTTGGCTATGGTACTATTACATGCCACCTTACATTAGTTTGCACATTTTTTGGAGAAAAAGTGCTGCGTCATGTTCTCTGCTGTGGCCCCAAAGTCTGAAAAAGCAAAATACAACTGGGACCAGTTTAGACTCCCTAAAGAGAGCTAGGCAATAATTTTTTGACCCAAAGTGGCTCATTTGGACTTAAGCAATGTTGTAAGCACCTGACACTGTCTTAGGCTTCACGTGTCTTTTGAATATGTTATCTTTGTGCTTTTATATGTTTGTGTAATTAGCCTGTCACTGTGTCAAGGTCTCCCACAGTATATTTCAGTCACTGTACAAATAATGAATAATGGCAAAAATAGGCATTTTTGCATAATACAGTCAATCTTACTGTACCCATGGCTAAAAGAAAGAGCAGAGCATGTGCAGTTCAGTTCAGTGTTACACTTGCTGTCATTGCAAGCACTCATGGGCACATGAAAACTCTTGCTACAAAGACCTTTTGTTTCTTCTCACTGCGTTTTCTAGGATTGTTATCCTCTCAGAGTTCTAAAAATCACATCTAAGCTGTTGTGCTGTGTCTATATTTTCAATGCTCGATGTCAGCGTGATTCTCCACCCACAGTGGATAATACTGCAAGCACTCGGTGACTGAGGTGACTTGGTAATTGGCCCTTTTCTCTTCCATCATTCAGTGCCAACTTAGAGGGCTCACCTGCATACACTAATAACAGGGATGTGGCCCATAGATACAATGAGCAATATTTGATCCTGTGTGAATTCCAAGGAGGAGCTGCCCTTGAAATGAAGTTCTGCTGTCAATGGTATCCTTGCATGCTCAGTGAGTGGATGATTGCAGCCAACCTCCCTTAAAAGCTGAAACTAGTCCAAAACAACCAAACATCCCCTATCTACCTAAGAAAATCTGAAAAAATTAAATCTAAGAAGTTGTTTTTATAGCTCTGTTTATAGCCCCTTTGTTTATGCAGAGGTTGGTCAGCTGAATTTAAATCTTTAAACCCTTAAGCGCCACATACAATATTAACTTGAAAAAAAAAAATGTAACAAAAAGCATGATCAAGACTTGTTACACTGTCCCTTCCAAGCATCAGGGTCAAACAATATTTTTTAAAGCACATACAATTGATATCCACTTCTATTAAAAATCTAAATGAATTTGCTCTCTCTCTTGTGCACTGCCACTCTGAATACTTCCATCAGAGTGGTAAACCAGCAGCTTGCTGTGTTTGCACAAAATAACTGCTGCAGTGTGCTGAAAAACATCCAACCTGAACTTCTGCTCTGAGTATGTTGTTTCATGCTGTATGGTCAATAAGTGTATGGATAATCAGGAAACTTGGCTCTCCTGTTACCCGGAGCTGTTTCTTCCTGAACCAAGAAGCCTCTGTATAAAAACACAATCTTTCTTATACTGATGAAGAAATCGCAGTGTGCACTGACATAATGGGAAGCACTTTCCCACCTGGGATTAGATGAGAATTTTTCATGATATAAGGGATGAAACTATCAAGCAACATAAATATGTAAGTATAAAACATACTAACGATGTGCAGTGAAAATTCTGTGACCTCTTGTTCACTTCATTGAAGTACAGAGGGCTTCAAACACAGTTATAGCTCCCTGTCAGGTCAGGGTGGAGTTTATGTGAAGACTGCCTTTTCTAAACACAAAAAGGAAAGGAAATAAATTGAACTAGTGGGGAAGTAAATTGCGAAATATGTGCTGTGCATTGTTATAGAGTCTCTCTGAAGGGTGGTGTGATAAACCAAAGATTTGCTGACACTTAGGGAGCAGCACTGACAAGATAATATTGGCCTTCCTACCCCAAAAGTAGCAACCTGGCCAGCTGGATGTTAATTTATCAGAGCTGGCAGAAAAACACTGGGGGAAGACAGTAAGAAGGGAGAAGCATCTTAGCAGAGCAATCACTATAAAGAAAACCAGACTTGTATTCTTTGCCACCATAGGGGCAGTATGCTGGAAAAAGAAAAAACAAAATAAAGACAGTTTTGTTTGGAGAGTCTTATCTTCTTAGAAACATCTTTAAATCGTTGTCTGTATTATTATATTTTAATCTACTTGCATTCTCCTTGATTGATTCTTTGTAGTGAGGCCAAAGACATTCCTCATGTAGTAACATCTTTTGAAAATTTGTCTTATATTAAACTTGTTCAGGTAGATGAATAGGATGGATACATTTTTCTTCCATTTCTTTTTACTAATTGGATGATCTTTGAACTCAGCCCCGGCTGAGGAGGAACTGAACTAGCAAGGGGACAACTGAGGAAAATCAGGGTGTCTTCAAATCACTCTGAGACACAGGAACATAATGGCATGACAACAGTAGCAAACATGTTTTGCATTTACAGTCTCCTAAAAATTACCAGCTCCATTTTTCTTCTCTGTTTAAGATTACAGTTTGGAAACCCTCCCAAGCTGATCTGATTTGCTCCCCAACACAGCCACTAACTTCCTTGATTTTTCCTGAGAAGATGTGGAATAATTTCAGTATTTTGCCATGCTAACTAGACATCACAGGGCTTTGCCAAAATATGTATGCCGACTGGGCCTGATTTTGGGGGGTTATCTTGACATGTAACTCTGAGGTTTGGACTCCTTTTGTTATGTGCTGCACTGGACTCTGTGCCCTCCCTTTGCTTGCTCCTGCCATAGCATCTGCTCATGAAGCCAAAGGGGTTTGTGTGGGCAGATCCCTGATGGTGTTTGTGTGCTTCCTTTTCATGTGGACACAAGTACAATTGAATAAGATGCTGGCAGGAATCTTAGGCCTCAGTGTTTGACTTGAAGTGGCTTGAGGGAGGCCACTTCCTCAGAACTACTGTGTCGGGCTCTGATGGCTCACATTTCAGGGTTGTCTTTTGCCTAGGGAAGAGATTTTGGAATGAAAAAATAAGTTAAAAATAGACAGATTAATTGCATGTGATTTTTAGTAGTTTATTGTGCAGCTGAACATATCAGGCTGGAACTAGGATCTCTGTGTTTCTCGTTTTATGTAGGAAATTGCTGACAGTGCAAAAAGGATAATACACAACATGATGCATATAGGTAGCTATGCAAGAATTCAGTGATTCAGAGTGCTCAGAATCTGAGTGTCCCTTGGGTTACACTCATATCTATTGCATAGGAGTTCGTGGAACCATGCCAGTGTAAAATTAGTCTGGGATCCTAATCAGGCAGGGAGACTTTAATCAAGTCACATTCCAAATCAGAACTGAAATCTCTGTTACAAGAAAATAGCTATCTGCAAAACCACTTCTCCATGTTAACACATATTTCACTTCCTATAGATGTTTTCTGAAATTCAGTTTGGCTTATATACAGTGTGAATCACTGTGTACTGCAGCCATCTTTTATAGTCTATATGGTCTCACCTTCTAATGCTAAGGAGACAGGATGAGGACTGTTTATCCTTCTCTGAGCAGGTTGTGACTGGCAAACTGTTGGTACACAAAGGGTTTTTTCCTTCAATCCTTGACAAACAGCAGTTTTCTTGCCCCTTCCTGGTGAAGATCTGTGTTTTGACTGGAAAATCTTCATGCAAAAAATATTGATTAATTGTTAATACTTGATTTGAAAAGGTATTGTACCCAGGGCTATGTTTTAATGCAATTATTTATGAGAGGAAGGAGGATTCAGCTACAGAATTTAAAAGGTGGGTAATTTCGCTGGTGCATTCATAGTTCTGTCCTACAACAATTCTGCCAGAATATATAAAAAACAGCACAACTTGGAGGAGGAGTAGGAGATGGTGGTTGGAGCAAAGGGTGTGGGTTAAGTTATTATTGATGTCCAGCATTTTACTCTGTGAAACCACAGCCTGAGACTCTTGAGGAGAGTCTGCAAAGACATGGGACCCTTGGGCAAAGAAAATGCCAGCAAGACAAGTTTTCAAACTCCAAAACTATCTCAGGGAAAAATAAAAGGAGTAAGATAGCTTTCTATGGCTTAAAAGGTTACCCATTCAAAAGAAAGGGGAAGAAATTGGTCTTAAATGGCATCTAGCCCAGGTTGGAAAGATACACAGAGGGATCAGGAAACAAACCATAGGTGATATTTGTTTCATTAGAATTGAACATGTCTTGTATTAGTCAAATTAAATAGCAACTGGCTTGCGACACCTTTGGCAATGTCTATGCAATTCTATTATAAACTGAAGAGGTGAATTCGAAATTCAGAGTACCCCCAAAACAAGTTCTGGAAAAGAAGGCATTTAGGATATGGGAAATTCCAAGTGGCACTTCTATGTCTGGGACATGAATGGTGAAGTCTTTTTTTTTTCCTGAGAAGATATTGGAAGTTATAATGGGTATGTGATGGGCAGCAGATAAGTTTAAAAAGAAGCAAGGCTATCCCTCCTCAAACCACCATTCATGGAGTAAGCAAGCAGGTGTCAAGGACATTTAGCATGGAGACAAGGGACAGGTTCCTTTACATAATTTTCTGAAAGCTACAGAACAGAGCAGCATTAATAACAGAAAAACTGACAAGTGGATGGTGAAGAACAATATTCAGTAACCCAGAATGTTACCAGCAGCTCAAGCATCTGCAGTTGTGTGAAGATTACTTCATTCAATTTTCTTTGAATAATACTCATTCCTTTACATATCTCCCTGAATCAGTGGAAGAACTGTTTTTCATAGAAGAGCTTGAGAGAAACAAGCATCAGTTGTGGCCATTAATTTTATGAATGATTTGTTGGAAACTGCATTAAATGGCAACATCAGCCCACAAATGAGCTTTGAAATGTTCTTATTCCAAGCCTGTGCAGATGGGCAATTTGCTGTGTAATCAGTTTTCATAGCCACCCTTTCAATCAGGGTCACTTGTCTTATAAGCGTGCTCTTGTTTTGCAGGTTTGTATTTCACACCATCTCAGAAATGCTGCATGTGTAAGTCCAGTGACTAAAAAATAGGTAACTCAGAAAACACAGCAAGGTTATGTCCGAAAGCACTTTGAACAGGGGTCTCAGCAAATATAATACTCGGGGAATGTCAGTAAGAGAGAGAGACATAGCTGAAGAGGATCTATCTAGCAACTAGTAAGGGATAGAACCTGAGGCTATTATCCAGCTATTCTGTGAAACTTACACATGTGTGTTGTAGCCCAAGTAAATTACAGCAGTGGTATTCTTGTGTGCAATTAAAAAGTCTCATGTGGAAGTAGAAGAGTGATATGGCAGCTATGTAAATTTAGGACGATGCCATTCGAAACACTTTATGGCTCTCCTATCACTTAGACACTGCACTGGAGAACATACAGAGATTAACCACCAAAGTGATACCAGGATCAGAGTATAAAGCATATGGGAAAATATCAGAGGAACTGAATTTATACAGAGATCACTCACTGGGGACATTACCAATATGTAGAAGTGCCTTTAATGAAGTAAGGGAATTCTTCACATTAGTACAAGAAGGTAGAACAAGAAGCAGCAGCCTCAAACAAAGGAAGAAAAAGTTTAGGTTAGATACCATGATTTTTTTCCTTAAAACAGGCAAGCTGGGTATTGAAATAGGCTGCCCACAGAGAGGCTATCTCCTTAAGATATGAATGCGAGTAGATAATACTCCACATGAGAGGGAATGACACAGCCATGAAAGGTGGAGATGTCAGTTTGAGCCCTGCCAACACTCTTAAACCAAGAAGTCACTTCTGGAAGTAGTGGAGAGGGATGGCACATATGCTGTGACCCTCGAGCACCCATAGTGTGAGGAAATTCTAGTAGTTGTTCACAGGGGAGGGGTAACACTATCACACCAGTAGCTTCTACAGCCTCCAAAGGATCAGGTGAGGCAGCCCCAAACATTTCTGAAAATTTGGATGACTGAGGAGTTTTCTTCCAGTCCTTTGTCCTTGGTTCCAAATGCACTATAAATTACATATCTTAGTGTGTAAAGATTGTTAATTCACTCAGTGATGCAATAATGCAATGGAAGACAAGGACGAACAGACAGAAAAATTCCAGTGAAATTTTTTCTTTCTTTTTTTTGAAGACTTTCATGTGGCACCTGTATTGAATTTTCTCATGTAGGAATTTCAAATAAATAAAGATAGCATTGGAAATTCATGATAGACTAGGTTTGAGGGAATTTTCAGTGTGAGTTGAGGATGGACGGATTTGTTCCAAGTAGTAAAAGTGCATGTAAATAATCTCAAGAAGAGATACATATTTTTTCCTATTGCTCTGCACCACTTTTTGGTTCCCTACACATAAAATCTGAAGGGGTTTTGTATATTTTGTGTGTTTATATATTGGCATATATTCGCTTAGCAAGGGCATTTACCCTTTTCTTTTCACAAGCCTAGTTAAACAGAACTCAAAAGACTGAAGAAATAAAACTTCTGCTGTTACAGAAACCTCTAGAAAGTAAAAACCAGGTTCATATTAATATCTGATACCTCAGAGGTAAAAGCTCAACTGTGGTCCATTAGAAATATTCCATTTGCAGGGCACCCTTCTAGCCCTGTTAGCTTGTAAAATACCAGACCATAAATGGGTCATTCTGTGCATGCTTTCTGTCCTAAGACATGAGTTTGGTGTATTTTTTTCTAGAGGAGGTGATGAGGAAAAAGGTACTGTTACTCCGCTGGTTGCTTTTTTCTCAGTTGTTTTTAAAGCCACCTTTTTGAAGTCACTCTCAGAGGTTCAGAACTCTAGAAAAGATCTAGGCAGAGAAATTAATAGGGAGGATAGTGCAGGTGGGGCACTGAAAGGCACAGGATAATACAATTTATCACCAGAATTTAACCAGAGCTAGAGGGTATCTCTCTGCCAAGCATGATTTGATTCATGAGGACACATACACATGTACGTGTGCACACACAGATGTGAGTGTATGCCCGTGTGTGTGACAGAAATTTCTCCTGTGCTCCGTACTGAGGGTATTCGCTGGAAATGATGTATGAAATGAAATCCCCATGCTCACGGCACGCAGGGAATATCAGACAGAACTCCACAATCACTGCAGAGATGGGCTTTGCTATTGGCAGATCAAACGCAGCCAGAAGAGCAAACCAACCTGAAAGACTCTGGGGAAAACAAATATTTTTTTTAAAGTTATAAAATAATGTTCCCACCCTTTTAATATCATTTCTCCCATTTTCTCTCCCTCTGGCATTCCCCTGGGCAGCCAGCTACATTAGCTGGAGCCTTAGAGAGATAAGAGCCCTCCCCACACGTATTTCCCCTTAAAAGCCCATCACAATGTGTTAAAATTACATTTTGAATAACACTTTCTAGCTTTTTTTATTAATTTTTTAACGTGTTTTTACCATCTGAGGTTTCTTCTTAGCAATAGTAGTGGGCAGTCATATGGGAAAGAGGGGGTTGTCCTCTTTTCTCTCCCACACTCACCAGTGCCATGAATTTGATGTTACCTCCTTGAAACCCAAAAGAAACAAAACCATGTCCCTTGCTATGCCATGAGTGGTAAGGGGAATCTATGACAAAAGGAGTGGCTTCTCCAAGCCTTCCTATTGACAATTCCTGGGCTATGGAGAAACCTTTGACAGGAAGGAGGAGGTATGGACATACCCTCTTTTGGGGTGGTGGGGTTTCCCTCCACCCATGGCCAGTGCTCAAGCACACCTTAGCATTTCCAGACTGCTCCATACGTGGTGGGATCCTTTCAGCTTGGCTATACATTGCCAAAGAAGGACGTTTATTTATAATACGTGGTGTAGGAAATTAGGCCATTGTACTTCTGCACAGGGGAAAGATTCATAAAAAGTCACACAGAATTATTCTTATATAAGTGACAATGACATCGTTGTAAGGAGGAAGCAGAACTTTATTTGTCTTACTTAAAATGATATATAGAGCACTTGTCTGTTTATTCCACTGCAAACAGCTTCTGCAAAAACAGCGGTAATTCCCTTGGGGGTTCTGCTGATAGTTATAAGTTACTTGAGCAAAATCTCTCAAGTGAGCTACTGCCTTACAGGTAGCCATTATTCTAGATTCAAAGGGCTTTTTGTTCTGTGTGTGTTTTTGTTTGTTTGTTTGTTTATTTGTTTTTAAAAATTATGTTCCATGTAATACTGCTTTTTAAAATATAAATTGTGTCATAACATTGCTACTTTTCAGGCAGGTAAGTATCAGTATCTAAATCAAAGGATGCACTGCCAAAGGAGAAACCAGTCAATAAATTGGCCTCACAATCAAATCTGGCTCAGGTTAAAGCAAAGTTAGTTTGATGGATTCAGCTGAAACCTAGTAAATAGCAGCCTACATAATTAAGCTGCTCTACCTTCATGCAGTCTCCCTGGAAGCTTATGGGCATCTCTAAGGCACAAGAGTGACAATCAGTAGCTAAGCCGAGGAAATGAACAGGCAATATTGCCCACCCAGACGTCATTCCTTACCCCCCATCACCATTGTCTCACTTCTCAGAAGGATTAGCAAAATTTGTCTTCGATTCTTTGGCGGGACTGCAACATCCTTCTCTAATTTAAGAATGGATTCTGGGTCTGAAAATCAAATAACTGATATTATTCAACGGGCAAAAAATCAACACTGAAACTTGGTCTTGTTCTCTCTTTCTCATTTATGCAAGCTTATGAGCCTATTGTCTACAAAGTCTCAGCCTTCAGCAGCACATTCGGAGGGTGTTTTTAAACAGATGACAGGAAGAAAAAAAATAGAAAAGTGGGATAAAATGAAGTCCTGTAGTCCTCACAAACACATTGCATTTTTTTCCAGGGGGTAGAAAAGAGTGTAATGAATTCTTTGATGAGGCCAAAAGAAATGGGAATTGACACTGAAGCTGACATGGGTTTGTACCATATTCTTATTATTAATTAATTACAATCATCAAACTATTTCTCAAAGTAACTCAGCTTTCCATAGCTCATTTTCATTCTTTGACTGATATTTTTCTGGTTGCTCAGCAAGAATGAAAAGTGCAAGATTTGAGTTTCTTTTTAGTGTATAGTCCCAAAAAGGAAGTTTTCAAAAGTTGAAAATGTATAAAGATTGGCTTAATTTATTCATTAGGAAGAAAAAACAAAAGTAAATTAATTTCCAGGAAATTAATGCAAAGTTTCTAATTTACTTTGAGAAGTCATCATAATTTCATTATTATTTTTGGTTCTTTGGTGACCCAGGGAAATTCTCTTTCATATGACAAAGCTTCTTTTTCTGTAAAAAATGGTAATAATAATTACCTGCTTCACAGCAGTGTGGTAAGATTTACTTAATTAGTGTTTTCAAAGTGCTTTGAGATCCTAGGATGGAAGATGCAATAGAAATGCAAAGTATTATTATTATTCAGAGTTAACAACCAAATTTCAACCATTTGCACTTATCCATCTTAACAGCATGTACTCAAGGGAAGAAAACACATAACTTGTCAGCAGACAGTCCTCTTAATGTGGGTTATAAAACCACCTTCTTGATTACCATCTGGAGTAACATTCACAAGTGAGGGATAGCAGATGTGTGCGCATGGAGAGATGCATCCCCCTTCCCCAGTCCATGGGACACATCAGTGTTGCCATACTGTATCCATCCAGCCCAGTATAACGCCTCTGGCACCAGCCAGCTCTTGGTGCATAAGGGCAAGCAAGAGCCACTCTTGCCTTTCCCTCCATCTCTTCAGCAAAAAAAAAGCAACAAACAACACAAGCAAACTCCCCTTTCCTCCTTCCACTTCCCTCTTTCATAATAACAACGCAGCAGCCAACTGTGCAAAGCTCAACAGTGGATGAAAATGTCTTCCTGACCCCTGTGTGCAATTAGTTTCCTCCCAGGAGCATGAGATTTGATTATTTTTGCCGTTATCTTCGCTTGTACAGCCACAAGTGTTATTATCTCTTCTCCATTTTTCAGATATGCTTTTTTTTTTCTCCTTGAAGATTAGCCTGAACCTTCCAGAGTCCTTGCAGTGAGGTGCCCTGCGGTGCCCTGCAGAGATGTGCTGCCTTCATAGCAGGAAGCAGCACCAGTCTGCAGTTGGCTTTTGCATCCCTTCTGGCCCCTCAGACCTCTCCAGAGGCCTGCAGAGCAGGGGTGGGAATCCCTACAAGGATGTGGAGGCAGCAGAGCTTTGTGAACAATGTGCAGAAGAGAAATTTACTGGGATTTAATGTTAAGAAGTGCGTGGCTTGACTTAATTTAATTCTGCTCAGATTCTGCTGCCATCCTGCCCCATTTTAGACGATGAGGTTGTGGGCACAAAAAAAGAGCTGTTCTGCAACTCTCACCTGTGTAAAGCCAGTGCTGAGCATGTGTGGTTCAGTGGAATACAAAGTGCATGGTCCTGGTGCCATTTTATTTGCATGCCTCGGGTGGGAATAAATGGAAAGCAATCCTGCCCTCAGGACAGAAACATCAGCCCTCCCAAGCATCACACAGCTTGCTAAAGGATCCACCCAAAAAAGCAGCCTGGGTGGAGAGCAGGCACACATGGCTGCTAAGGACGACATGGGCTGTGCTGTCAGAAAGGCTTGTGGAATATTATCCAGAAGTTCAGCTCCAGCACAGGAATTCCCAGAGGTGCTGTGTCCAAGATGCCATCCTTTTCATGGCTGCTCTCTCTGCCACTCTGTGTTTTATGGGCAGGTGAGGCCAATAAAACACTTCCCACTTTTAGGGGGTGACTTTCTGCTCACACTGGTGGGCTTCAGATCAGGCCCCTGCTCTAAGTCAGGTGCTGACATTTTCAGACTAAGGAGTGGGAGTGCTGGAATACTTAACCAAGTGCCAAAGAAATGAACTAACAAAATATTTATTAAATGAGCCACTTCCTTATTTTACTTTCAAATTGTGGTAAAGAGGAAAAGATTTATAGGTGACAGCAAACAATATTAAAGTCAGTCAAATGCACAGAAGCCCCTGGATCCCCAGGATACCACTCAGGGTAGTGACAGGCTATTTTAAGTCAGTGAACCTGCTTTGTTTCAGTGATCTCAAAAAGCAGGAGAAAAGCCTGTTTTGGCTGAGCAAGTCTCTTTGTGCTGCCACGTGGCTTTTTCAGTGGTGAGCCAGGGTTCAAAGGAGCATGGTGCATCTATCTCTGCCATAGTTAATCCTATCATTAGAAGATATAAGCAGTCTTCTCCCACATTAGCAATGTTTAGCTCATATTGCTCTAGCATTCATTTTCACTAATATGGTACAAAAGTGTAATGATGTATAAGTGTTTTTTAATGTTAAGTAAGTGAATACAGGTGGGTAATTTACCACTGGCACTATACAGATTGGAGCTGGCATTTCAGAAGGAAGACTCTGGACTCTTTCTTCTGTGTTTTTAATATATAATTCTTTTTATTTTTGCAGTGTCTGCTGCTACTGTTCATAGTTTATGCCACTAAGTCAAATCCGTAAGTGCCAGTTATTTTGGACCCAGCAGAATGCAAAGTTTGTTTAGAAAGCTTTCAATTAGCCATGGAATGAGTAGGTTTGATGTGGAAGAAGGTATTCTTTACTTGTATCTGTGTTAAGAAGGAATTTTTTGGTTTTAGTAAACTATCTAGGAACGAGTGTGTGCTTCTGGGGCATGATCTCTCTTGGAAGAATAAAAGCTAAAATGGACCAGTGGTTTCTGTGTTGTAAGATGGAGGGTGCACAGGTTTCACACCAAATTTATTAGTTATCCTATTTTTACTTTTACAAGAATGTAGAGTACATTCTTGTTCATTCATTCCTCTTCATATACTAATGCCCAGGAACTCAAATGAAACTCAGTGGAAAATTAAAATTAAAATTAAAACGTGGACAGGGAGAGTTTGGACCAGCAACTCAACCATCCACATGTGGATGGTTCCCTACACAAGGAATGGACAGGGGCTCAGGAAGCAGTGAAGCCAACGGGCTTTGTGGGGTCGCACAGGTCAGACCCCACAGGGAGACTCTGAGTCTTTGCAGCTTCTCATGTGCAGGATTGGGCTTCATTTCCACTTCAAGGGAGTTCTGACTCCCAAGCTAGTGTTGCAAGATTATTTCTTTTTTTTTTTCCTTCTTGTTTCTTCTTTTTTTTTGCCTCTGTTCCTTTTTTTAGAATTCCTTTCTTTGAAACGTTTTCCTCAGTAGTAATTGCTGCTAAAATTTCACAGAACATTTGCAAAAGTGACAGCCTAATTCTAGAAAATTTCAAACATTTAAAAGGCATTTGTACAGAATTTTGGTGCTGAAAAGCTTGGTTGTTTGGTGAAGTTTTGCTCACTGAAGTTAGATAGGTAATTTTTTGCAAATCAGAGGACTTAAAGTTTAGTATGCTCTGCTTCCATGCATTTTCTTGCTATATTTGGCATAACTGGAGGAAAAATTGTATATCAGAGATTCTGTTTTAAGGCACCAAATGGGGATTTCAAAGACCTTAGAAACAGCATTGAAAGTATTTACTTAAGATTAAGAAATTTCCAGTGAAAACCGTATTAAAAAAATGTATCTGGTAACTTAAAACATTTTTTCACGTTTGCTTTTGCACTAAATCAGGGTGCTAATTAGCTCTTGGTGTGGGGAAAAAAAATGATGTCATTTTACAGATCTCCCTGTACTTGAAAAAGACCTAGACATTTCCAGGTGGGCTTCTGCTCCATGGGGATCAGAGGAGTCCAGCCTGGAGGGGCTCATGCAGCCTTCTCCAGGGAAGCCCGTGTGCCCACGGCAACCGTGTGCACATCTGCTCCGCAGAGCTCACCAGCAAAAAGGGCAACAAAACCTGCAGTGTGTGAACACAGCCACGGACATTCAAAGCATCTCTCCTTCTGGGATAGGGAAAAGGATGCTCCATGAAGGTGGTGGGGGCTGCAGGTTTTTGCTGCCTGGTGATGCTGTGCACGGAGCTATCCAGGGATGAGGACAGCCACGCTCTCTCCCAGCCCAGCTAAAGCTCCGTTCCATTCCCAGCCCTCTCCTTCCTTTCCTTCGGGCTGTAGCCTTTCTTTGTTATTTTCCTCTGGGGCTGCAATTTTTCCCGGCTAGCCACAGACAGTATATAAAACACGTTTTACTAAAGTTCTTCCAACAAAAACTTCATTGAAACAACTTTTAAAGTTGTGAAAAAAATAACAGGAAATTCACACTTAGGCCCTTGAGGATGAAACATGACATACGTCTTCCAACACATAGGCACAATGGGGTGCACTATAAAAGTAAATAAGGATCACACCATGGTGCCTAGCTGTTGGAGGACATGCCTTTTGCCATTAAGTTATCATTTCCTTATTTTTTTGTCCAAACTCCCATGTACTTTTAATTGTTGACTCCAGTGACTAAATTAATCTTCTTTCTTTTATTTTAATAAAGCAATGTGTGACCTGCCTTAAGGTTAGAGACTAAAAATTAGCACAAGCATTAACATTTAATATACCAACCAAAATGAAGATTTACATTGCAAACGGATAGGCAGTCTAAATTTAGGCTGCTCACAAAATGAGGCTATACACAAATGTATTTCATTAATTATATATGTCTAGGAGAACTTAAATACAGCCAACATTTATGCACACTGAGTACACGTGCCAAAAATGTTATAGTCTTGCAGTGGTGAGTGCAGTTTTAATTTGCATGTGCAGTGTATTTTTTCAATATAAAAGGGAAAATTCCCTATAATCTGCCCATGCTTTCATTTTCCATTTAAAATATTGGCAAAAAACATCTTGGAAGTAATGATCGTAGACTTCACTATTAATATCCAGGATGCATTTCATTCATTTGAAAGCCTCCCTTGTGAAATATTAGCACCCATTTGGAATCTTTTCATTCTCCAAAATGATCGGCTCTGGGGATTTCCTTCCCTTTGGGAGTTCTGGTGTATTTTTAAGGCCAAGACATTCCTCAGAACATGGCAGAGAGGTAGAAATGCCATTAACTATCATTGGGTTGCTCTCCCACCTGACAGTATCACATTACTTATTACTGGAATGCACTTGTGAATTCTGTTTTAAGAGGCCCATTTACAGATGAAAGTGTGCACCCCAAGAGCCTCAGGCTTCTGCAGGAGATCCAGCCTTGGTCTAACAAGAGACCTCCTCCTGGCTCTGCAGAGTTTCACTGCATCTTGCCATTTCTGCAAAACCTGAATCCTTAAATGCCCCATGTTTTAACCCAGAAGTGGAACAACAACTTACCCTTGAGCTAAACAGAGGATGACCATTGCTCTCAGTGGATGGTTTCTTCACATTCCTGTCTGACAGTGCCAATTTCATGTTGGAAGGGGTTAGCTGCTGAACCAGCAATCTATTGCTGGTTGTGGGATACTTATCCTGAGTGCTGGGCTGGAGGTGGGTGTGCTGCATTTGGAACCCATCTGATTTCCATCCTTGGGTCTGATGTGTAGAGGGACATGTCCTTCCACTCAGCTGGGAATTCAGGCCTAGAAAGGAAGGTAACTGAAAACCTCAGCTAAAGGGGAATATAAATATACCTGTGAATTGTGGAGTAAACAGCTGTTGAGTGATTAAAAACTAAGTAAAGCTCAACCACTTATTCAGTTTTTAAAGCTGTTTGCTGCAAGCATCCTGCAAAGTGACAGATTTTTTCTGCGATATAACAAAACATAAAATGAAAGAAACCCTTTTTACTTCATGACAGCTTAAAAGTGCTGTGCTTCTTTTCCCCTCATACTCTGGAGTGGTGTCACTTCAGGAGAATAGCTGTGCCAGGAGGGACCAGCATGTGAGAGGGCCCATCTCCTCTCAAATGGCACTCAGCATTGCAGAGATGAGACTGACCCTTCAGCAAAGGAAACTGGAAGTCAGATACTGGCAATGAAAAACTCTCAGGATCAGGTCTCTTATGGAAAAGCATGTTTTGCAAGAGCGTGTCCAAAAAGAGGGATGCCCAGGACAGCATGGGCAAACTGTGCTTCCAGTGATGAACACAAGCTCCTGAAAGCCACCCCACACATCAATAGTGCCCCTGGGGCAGTGTCTGCTGTAAGCAGACTTCCTGCATTACCAAGGAAAGTCCTAACATCCTTTCTAGTTTATGTACTATATACAGAGAAACCAGAGCCCTCACCAATGAACTGTTATGGGTCAGAAGAAAGTTGCCCATCAAAACTATGAAATACTAGTCACAATATTTACCACAGAGAGTCTCAGAGATGCTTATCTATATCTAGCATTCTTTCCATTAAAAGCTCTTTCTATCCCTTGCTCAGAAATTATGTTAGAAGAAAAGACTTACAGACCTGGTTCTTCACCTCTCAGGTTAGTGCAAAACACTGTCCACCAAGGGAGCAAGAGACATCTTCTGTCTTTAGGAGATGGGAGCATTTCCTCACAGGAAAAGAATGATGCAGTGCCTTATATTCAGGCTGTCAGAAGAAAGCAAGGGCCATCAGATAAGGAAGGAAACCTTCCTCTCCACCCCTACAAGAGCGATGCAGATCCAGACACCAGGACTGAGCTGTATCTGCTTATCATTTTGGCCAACTCCATAGGAGTTCTCACGTGGTATCTGCAAAGGAAATGAGCGTGTCTAGTTAAGTGACTAGACTGCTAAGGAAGAAGAGTTTGCTGTTCTTATGTGGGACTGTTTCTTGGGAAAGGGATAACCAGACCAGATGAAACTTCAGAAGCAGAATCCTGGGACATGATGGGTCCTTTCTGAAACTACTTGGAAGCCAAGACACAGTTATCCAATCATTGCCATTTCTCTCTTATTGCTATCAGATGCACAGCAGAGCTTGGTTTGACATAGGGATGAGCATGAGATAAAGTAATGGGAAACTGTCCAAAGGAATTTGAAGAGTCATTTGGAGCTGGAGCGACATGACACTTTCTATTTACAAGGAGTTTTGATCAGAATCGCGTCTGAGTCAGACTTCAGGGCTGATGTTTGAAAAAGTTTGGAATTCCACTTTAAAGTTTTGATTCAAGTCAGCTCCGGGTCTGAACAAGAACACATCATGAACTTTTATTCAGATAAACAGATGAGTTTCATGTAGAATCTGCAGTGCTTAATACTTCCAATATTTATTATTCATAATGAATGAATATAATTAACTTCTTCTTTTCTCATCTATCATACCGTCTCTTAAACTTGGGGCAGCTTTCTGATTGAGAGATAAAGCTTCTACCCTCCCCTTCAAGTTTCTCCTTAAGACAAACTTCCACTTCGACTAAACGATAGCAAGTTGGGAAAATAGGTAGCTAAGGGGAATAGTCAATATATATAACTAGACCTCCTACAAAGCTTTTTGCATCTACACCTGAGAATGAATACTCTGTATACTTGTCCCACAGACTTTCAGGCATTACTCATCTGCTTAAATTGTTAGCAGCTAACTCAGTGACTCAGAGTGTTCTGCTGTTCTGTAACAGCTGAATACGAGGGCTGTATGAGAAGCACAGCACTTGCACAGCACAACAGCCTGTCAGAGATTACTCAAAGTGAGATGGGGTCTAGACCTCCCAGTCCCACTGAATGGAAGAGCTGGGTCCCTGAGAGGATGAGAAGAAGGAGTCTTTGACAGTTCATCCTTTGGGAGTAGCATGAAGAGCCGAATATGCTTCTGGGGCAGAATAAGCTTCTGCTCCTTTTCTTGCAGGTGTGGCATGGAAAGGACTTTACTGCAATGCCTGCCCACAGACTTCTCAAAGTCAGCTGCTTTATAAGGCAATCCCTGCTCACTCAGCCTCTGCCTAAATTGTTTATGCCAGGAGAAGAGGATGCGTCTCCCTATTTTTATCCCTTTCTCATGTTCCTGTGGCACTGGGGTGGCTTCTTCATGCCCCTGCTGGAGCCCCAGAGACTTAACATCTGGGTCTCCGCTGGGTGCTTTCTCAGAGCTGATCAGTCACTCCACTCCACTGGCCTCTCCTTCCCACCCCTCTGCCTGGCTTCACAGCTGTCTCTCAGGCAGCTCCTGCCTCTGTGCACTTCACAGACTCTCTTTCTCTCATCTCAGTATTTTATCTCTTTCTGTGGGAGGCAGCTGGTTATGAAGAACCCCTGCTGCTCTTTTGTTCCCCAGAGCTGGATTTTCTAGGGCACATCTCTGATCTTAAGTTGTTTGTGGGTGAAAGAATTGGTCATGCTGGATATTTGGCTTTTCTCCCAAGAAGACATACCTTCCCTGGGATCTTTTGCTAAAGAACTAGCAATTTTTACATCAACCTACTGGTCTTATATTCTGAATCATTGACCAGCTGCCCAGAGGACCTGTTGTTCTTCAGGTAGAGTGGGATGAGCACAGCAGCCCCCGGCACTCTGACTGCATCCCAATCATGGTAAGATAGCATTATGTCTGCTTCTTGAAACTGCAAAATACATAAGAAACAGGGAAATTATATTGACCTCACGGTCAATGTCCCTTTCATGAACAGTCTCTTGGTTTATAACTCTGTACACAGCTTGTTGCTATAAATATCTCAGTGATCCATCTGAAAACAACACACATAAAGAGACGTGAGGAGTTTGTCTTCCTTGTAGCTCACCAAGAAAGTGTGATTTACAGTGGGACCAACATTGTTATACATTTAAAGCAGGCAGTCCTTGTAGTCAGCAACCTGTGATGGTAAAATACGAGTGCTGCCTCAATATTCTCTCCAGTACCAGTGTGCAGGCTGCAGCCCCAGCACACACAGCAGGGACAGCGAGCACAAGAGGAGGAAGGGAAGCAGCACAGGATTGCTGTGTCTGTCCTTGGACAGTATTCTCAATGCCTTTTGTGTTCTTTTCTTCAGTCCCTGAGAGTTACTTGAAGTTTTAGGAGGGTGGGATTGATATGGATGCAATGACAGCTGTGTGTGCTGGGTACTAAAGCATTTGTTATCATAGATACTTCAGGTTTTGTTGCTACCATAAGTGCACTTTCAAAAAGAGTTATTGATGTTTACAGGCAAGACCTTGCATATAGAATTTTACGTCACTGATGACCTTCTGTATTAGAAGACATAAATGACAGCTTTGAATAATGGCAAAATATAACACTTTCATTCCATTTTCAGATCTGCTAATTGTCTATTATGTGGTAAAAGTCTCTGATAATAATTGCTTAAAGATATTCATTCTGTTTTTTGGGAACTGCTCAATGAAAAGATCTGTCTTCGTGGACACCCTTTGGAGAAACCTTACAACTTCACTGTTGCCTTAGTTTGTGTTTGGACATCAAGCTAGGAAGATTAAACTATGCATAGATTGTAACTATGCATACATTTAAAGCTGTAAAAATAATCACTGACTCATTAAAAAGCTTAATTCAACTCGATGAAGAATAGAACTGGAGTGTATTGTTTCTTTCCAGAGCTACTTTCTGAGCTCCCATGCAGATAAAGCAATTTGCTCTCGCACTGGAGGACAGGTGAAAATTTGTTCTTGCCTGTAGCAGCTGGATGTGAGCTCTGTATTAGGAGGTCTGTATTAAAAATGCTCACACAGCAGTGCTAATCTTGGGGGGAGGTTTTAGATAGGGCTAGGCAGACAAACTGCAGAAAAGTAATATAAAGGGAAGAGCAGTCACCTAGAAATTTCTGTTCAACACTTTCAGAGTGCTGGATAGGCATAAAGGTCACATTCAAAAGTAGGAACTTTCCATGTGGAGGGAAGACCTAATCTCCCAGGGTAAGGACACTGGGAATTGCATAGTCATGCATCCAGAGGGAGCCTGGAGCAGGACAGGAGGCCAAGGGAAACCTGTCTCCCCCTGCAAGGACACTGGTGCTCTCTTGCCTAACACAATCTGATGTACAAATGCCAACAGTGGCACTTAAAACACTGTCTCCTCAAACACTCCCATTTGTTGTCTTGTCCTCTGGACCATTTTTATTTAGAACTATTGAGAAAAGGCATTAGACACTTAGAACTTGCTGAGTTGTGGAGGAAAATACCAGCACTAAATCACATATTCCTTTCTTCTCTCGCCTGTGTTTGCCTTGCCTAATTTGACTGTAGGTATCTTTGCAGCAAGTCTCATCTGCTAATCTGTGTTCACACTTCCTGTAAAAAACATCCTTTTTGTCCACTGAAACATAGACATTTTCCTTACTATACACAGCTGGGAACAAAAAAAAGAAAGACATGTTCACACAACTTTTTGTCTTTTTAGAATCACACAGGAATTTTGCCAGACCAAAGAAAAATTCAATCTTCTTCCTTCAATTTTTTAGCCTGTTTCAGTACAGATGCTGCAATGTGAGCAGACATCAGTGGGACACAGTGGGAACTTGAAGATGAGAGGCTGGAAAGAGTAACTCTATCTTGGCAGAGAAGGTCTGAGGGAGTCTTTGTACTCTCAGATATTCCAGGAAAAGTGTGATTCATCCCACCTGACTGTCAGCACTTATGTTTTAGACACTCACCTTTCTCTATGTAGGCACCCTTTGGAGATAAAGGAAGGAAGTAGACATTTTCTCCTAAGATTTAGATTAGATGTTTGGAGGAAATTATTTACTTGGAGGGTGGTGAGGCACTGGAACAGGTAGTCAAGAGAAAATGTGGATACCCTGTTCCTGGAAGTGCTCAAGGCCTGGATGGAGGGGGAGCTGGGCAACCTGGTCTAGTGCGTGGCAACCCTGCCCATGGCAGGGGGCTGGAACTAGATGATCTTAAGGTCTCTTCCAGCCCAACCCATTCAATGATTTTATGACTTCAACAGTATAGTTCATCTCCCCTGGTTTTGACTCTACTTTAGGAACTGTAATTGGGATCTTTTTTTTTTTTTTTCCTTCTCACAAGAAGTCTTTCAGATAGATGAGTCTGGAAATATCTGAAGTCTCACTTCAACAATATATGTACCGGTTCCTCTATAGTTTGGAAAAACATGTGTTGTGGGAAGAAAGGCTTTGGAAGACAAACCATTATATCAATCTATATGTCCACTGTCAGGATGCTACAGATGTGACTATGCAATAAGTGATCCTGTTAATAAAGAGAAGGTTTATTCCTACTGACATGGAATCCATATGGTACATGAATATGATGCCAGTGAAATCCACAGGACACAAGGAAATGTGATTAACTGCTAAACACAATAGCCTGGAAGAGAGAGCTTCTCAATCCATGCCCTGGAATTATCTCAGCATTATTCATTAGAACAATGACCCCCCGATGTTGCACAGACCTTTATGACACCCGAAATCTCTTGTACTGTTCTTCACTCCATGGCAAGTTACAGTTGTTGGATTTCTGCTATTATATCTATAATCTGCTGCAAGGTGGTGATAAAAACTCTTTTGGACTAAGTGAAGCAGATGTACTCTTGATCCTTCTGGATGAGCTGTTGATTGCAGGGGTGAGTGCCTGCTCTTGGAAAAGGCTGGACAAAATGCCACTGTTAATTCCTTTGATGTTCCAAGTTTCTGATGTTCCTAGCTACTGGAAGAGAGGACAGATACCAACCAAATATTGCCTTCATGGTCCAGCATAAACATTGTGACAGGCAGTGCTCACACCAGGAAAAAACCTCAGGCTATGAACAGCAGGAAAGGGATAAATAATCATGAAATGTCTGAATGTGTCAACTCCCAGAAGGGGAAGAAAATAGCAATGATTGCAGAGTCTAAGGGCATGGAGCTGCCCAGTGGAGAGAAGGCTGTCTACCAATAGGCTGTTGACAGATTTGGAGACTCAATTACCACACATGGCAGAAGAAAGAAACTAGACATTTGCAGCTACACTATTAGACTGATGACCAATTATATCCCAGCTGGATTGTTTAACAGCTGGAAGATATTTCCAACAACACTGATAAGTCATGATATTAGGCAGAAGAAGTATGACCATGTGCAGGCAACGTGCAGTCTAAACTATTTTGACATCAGTGGGAAATATGCATTGCTGAAGAGAAACCAATAAACATGAGCCATTATCACTTGACTATTTTTATACAATATGCTGGGGGAAAGGGGAAGGAGGTCACCTACTGCTGGGTCACTGGTAGAGCAGTGGTTTAATCACAGCATAACACTAAAATGCAATTGAGAGAGAAAGCATGGTCCAGGCTAGCATTCTAGCAGCTGATAGGGACATATTTATCAGATCACAGCAGCTTGAGGGAAACATGAAATTAGACCCTCAAGGGAAGCCCTTGGAAAATGCAGAAACCCAAGTCATTGACTCTGTTTGAGCTTCTGTAGAAAGAAGCAACAACACCACAAATATGCTTTTGTACAGCCACAAAGACTAGCAGAGCACAAAACAACAGCGCTGGGGTGATGCAGACTAAATGGAAGAAGTTATTGGGAAAAAGTCCCTCTCCACAACCCTCTGTTGATAATAATGTCTGAGATATCAAAGGTGAAAGTGTTGCCATTGGTGCACTTAGAAGCCAGCTCTGGCATACTCTTGGGGAAAAGACAGAGACGTTATCCATTCACCTACCTGAACAACCTTTGTTTACCTTCTGGCAACAGGCCAGTGGATCTAGAGTGCTTCCAATAGGAACTGCACACAGGAGGTTGTAAGAGAGTTGAGTTGGAAGCAGGCTCCAGGAAATCAGTATATGCCCATGCGAGTGTAATGTTAACAGAGATTTCTTCATGTTAATTTTAAATGTCTCAGTCAAAAATCTGCTTCATCATACAAAAGTGAACCTTATAAGTGGTGTTAGCACCAAGCAATACAAGGGACAGGCTAACCTAAGAGGTTATATGTTCTGTGGGTGTAAACATTTTTCTGACTTCCAATACACATGTTGCCCAAGTGTGGCATGTGGTAGAGATAACAGGTTACACATTATTGGCTCTCTCCCTTTTTCTCAGCTGCTGAATTTCATTAAAAGATGGCTAAAATGCATTAATTACTTCCTTAATATTCCTGTAATTGCTATTGCTTTGCCACAGGGAGGATACATGATAGGAAGTAGAAGAGGAGGTGATCTTTTTAGATGGGAGAATAGGAAGGGAAGTTTTCATCAGTCAGTCCTATTAAGATGTGATCCCAGATGATAAAGGAGTTTAAGGACCCCTGCTGCTTTAGCACATCTCTGTGTTTTCATTATTGTAGCTAGAGAATGAACTGTCAGGCTCGCAGAAAGACTGCTTTGTCGCTGAGCTAGTCCCTTGATTTGAGGAGTTTTACAGCTTTGTAACATTGCTGATTTCAGCAGAACTGTCCTTAGTTTCCACCAGTATAAAGGAAGGGGGGCTTTGTCACCCTGCTTTTATGGAAACTGAGGCCTAGTAATACCTTTCAATGCTGATTTTTTTTTCCCCAGAAGGTGAAGACATAAAGCCATTGTAACACAGGAGGCAGCAACCTTCCTGTGGCATCAGTTGTCAACATCAAATGTCCTGTCTGTCCTTACAACTTTGTATTTCTCCAGACATTCCAGGAGGAATTACCGTACTCCTGACTAGGAGCAGGACTGGACTGTATAGGCACCTACCAAAGAACCTTGTGTCTTGAAGTAGAATTTGGATGAACCAGTTCACAAAAGTCTGAAAGGTTTCCTGTTGGCCCACAAGTGATCATTATTATAGTTATAAGGGGCTTTAGCTGGAAGGTGTTGCTAACAGGATTTTACTAAATGTTGATAGGAGGATAAAAAGCACTGTCTATTTGGATACTGTTTATTAAATATACATATAAACAAATTTTTAAAGCCTTTTCCCCTTTTTCAGTACATTTCTATTTGATAGCAATATTGAGTTCTGACGGTGATAAAAATATAGCTGACTGTAGCTTTTCCACATGTGTACAAAGTGTAGCTGTTCTGAATCTGCTCCTTCCACTTCTTTCACCAGACTGCTACGTCTGTGTGTGTGGTGAGCTCCTTGGAACAGGAGCTCTCTCTGTAGTTACAACTGTGCTTCACCTAAAAACCAAATTGTTAAGTAATACATTTGTGATATAATAGCAAATAATAAAGATAGGCTTTGGAGACTCTCCTCCTCCAGGGCTTTCCTCTCAACCGGTGTTCAGCTCATGTTGTTAAATTGTCTGGAACCTCACCTATTGCCAAAACACTAAGACAAAGCCTTGTGACTCATAAATTGATGCATAGATGACATCTACTTCAGAGAGACTGCTAAAACCGCTCAAGAAATTTAGACATATCTCAGAACCATGGCATTTTTGAAAATTCTGCCTAGTTGTTGTTTGTACTTCTTTCAATACTAATATTTACAAAGGTTGCACACCATTCTGGGCACATTATTCTAATTTGTGTATACAAAGACCAAAACAATAATGGGCTCTCTTCTTGTTGGAAAATACTGGGCACAACTTAGCAAACAATAAACCTAAGGTAAATAATAATACCAGCAAGTGCATGCCCACAATCAGATAATTCTTTGGGGTTCTGTGTATTTTTGTAATCAATTAGGTTGGAAAAGACCTCTGTGATCATTAAGTCCATCCTGTGATGGAACACCATCATGTCAACAAGACCATGGCACTGAGTGCTATGTCCAGTGTTTCCTTAAACATTTCCAGGAGTGGTGACTCCACAACTCCCTGGGAAGTCCATTCCAGTGTGTAATTTGTGAGGAAGTTCCTCCTAATTCCTCCTATACCTTCCCTGGCACAGTTTAAGACTATAATTTGTGACCCTTAGCTGCAGTTCAGACACTAGATTTTATGCTGGGCTTCAGGAGAACCAGGGAAAGGCTCTTAGAGCACAAGACTGAGCCCAAGGGCCAGGCATCTCTTCCTGGTGTCAAGGTTTGGAAAGGAAAGCAGTGACCTTGAAGAGGACCCCAAGCTGCCGCCTGATTCTCACAAGTGAGACCAGGATACTTTTTTGACTAGGCTATTTTTTGAAGATTTACACTATCACTGATTTTAATATCTAGGTATAGTTTGATTCACTTCCAAATCAAACAGCATGGTAATATTCTCGAAATTAATAAATGTGAGAGTGAAGGATGTTTCTTGGCAAAATCCTGTGCATACCTATTGCATGGCATAAATAATACATTGTGATAATTAATAATGATAAATAATAAATAATGCAGTCAGTTGCAGCACTGGGGACTGTGAATAGACCTACATTTATAAAAGTTGAAATTCTAAGATAAAAGGATAGTGTTTCAAGCACTAAGCTGCAACATTTTGTATTATTGTACCATTCAGATTATTTAGTAAAGATATTTGACCACCCATCTTATTTTAAAGCACATAACACCAAACAACATCAACAACAGTTCATGCCTATTGCAGACCTTTGAACGTCAGGTTTACCTGACTGCAAATCAACTCCAGTGACCTAAACTACTCCCACAAAGCAGGAATGGGCATACAACTGCACCAAAAACTGTGTGTGCCCTTAGAACTAGGGGCACAAAAATAGAGGACTGATGCAGCTCAAAAGTAGCCACAGAGCATTTCAAAATTTGTCTTTACATAAAACATACTTAATATTTACCATCCTATACCGTTCATAAAGGCATTGTATTGCCTCTCCTCTTTCACTGAGCTCACTTGTCAGTCCTGCATATCTGCCCCTGTTCTAATAGGAAATGGGAGAGCTGATTGACAGTTCATTGAACCAGATACTTCTTAAGGGAAAAATTGAAGAGGTTAATTATAATATCTCTTACTGCTTTAGTATTTCAGTGAGCCACAGTGTAAATATAATGGAAGCCTGGAATGGAAACCAATATTTTCCTGACACCTCCCCAAGCAGGCACTCTAGGTTTTATGATGCTGAAGAGTCAGAGAATTCCAAACCTATTCCTCTGTATAGCAAAACAGGGACTTTCAAACAGAAAAATAAATTTGTTGGCTTTAACAATATATATTTTTGGTTAACTTTGCAGTTTCAAAAGTCCCTGCTTTCCCATGAATTCAAATGGGAGCTGCATTCACTGAGTTCTGTTCTGCTGCAGACTGTCATGTTGGCAATCTGTAAGTAATTTATTTATTATTTTTCACTGTAAGCACAGCACCTTTTTCAGTGATTTGATTTTTTAGTCAATTATATATAGTGGTTAGAATGGCTGTTGTATTCCACTGCTACTTCATTTAAAGATACATTGCTTGGGCCTCCATTCAGCTAAGTACTTAGGCAGGTACCCAACTTAAAGTGCAGCACCATCAAAACTGAGTCATCTGTTTTAAATTAGGCACTCTAGCTGAACCAGGACCTTAATTAGGCAAGCACAGTTTTAAGGACTCCTTTGCTTTTGGAGGCATAACCCACTGTCATCAATGGAAAGTTCTCTTGAGTGCAGACTTTTTTTTCTGTATTTCCAAGGCATAGATCTCCCCAGTGATGTTGTTCTATCATGTGTTTTTATCACTCCATCCCTAATGTCTTTCACTGCACAAGAAGGAGAGAAATGAAAAGAAAAATGCAGAGACAGGAAGGTGGCAATTTAGGGACTCTGTGTCTGTGTGACAGGCATCCTAAAGGAGAAGAAAGAGAAACACTTAGGAAGTTCTGTGCAGCTACTGTTCAAATACAACACCACTCCACTGCAGGTAAGAAATGAGAAATTTTGAGGGCTACTGAGCACTGACTCTTCACAGTGGATCAGCATTCAAAGTTATTTAGCACAGGTGTTGCTGTAATACTGGCACATTGATAAAATTCTGTGTTTACTGGCCCTTAAGCACCTCTCTCCCACCTGTGCAGTGGTCTGGTGTTAGTATGCTGAGGCTGTAATGAAAACCTTATCATCAGCTGGGCTGTGTCAAACTCTGCTTTTTCCTCGTGTTGTGCATGCTTCTCTCCTCCTCTGGGCATTGCTCTGTGCATTTGCAGCTTATACACGGGTTTTGAAGCGATTCAGATGGCTGTTGTTGTTGATTATTGTGTGTGTAGTACCTCTACACAGCTAGGAAGTTCTTTTTTCTACATTTGTATGGTGTGAACTCCTCTTTTCCATCCTTGCTTCAAGGATTCCAGGTGATGAGGTAGTGGATGCATGTCGTGCAGGAGAGAAACAAGAGGAACTGATGCTCTGGGCAGATTTCTGTACAGGCTGAGAACCTGGGCTGTTTACAGAGAAGGAAAGCTCAAATTTCTTTTCCTTTCATGTGGCAGTTGACACAGCATTCCTTGGTCTTTAACCCAAGGTCTCTGATATCCCTTTACACAGACATGGGATGGGGGTGGGGTGGAGAGGAGCAGATAAACTGAGAGACAGGAGGGACAGAAAGAAAAGAAAGCAAACAAGAAAGAAAGAATCAAATAGGTGAGATTTTTAAGGGAAGGTAATAATTTTATGATACCTACTGATACACTAAAAAATAAGCCTACAAGTGACAGGTTACTTCACATCTAGCAAGGTTCAAATTAAATACACATTGAGAACATTTGTCTGAGTTTAATTTCATTATATTAATCAATTAGACATGCTGAGAGAAAATGGTGGTTGGCACTAGAGCCACCGAGTGGACTTTCCCAGGGACTAAAGGTTTCTTGCTCATGTTCTAGCCTTGAGGAGAGGTCAGTGACTATCCCATGGATGGAGGGACAGAGGGACAGACAATACGTGTCCTCTAATGCAGGGGTGGCTTGTCAAAAATTGAATCAGCCACCCTCACCCCAAACAGAAGTTCCCAGAAGGAAAAAGGCAGAGCCACTCAAGAAAGTTATGCAGGAGGCACCTCACCTTTGACAGCAGCAGTGCAGCTGTGGACAGCTCTTGACTTGGCTGGACCCTGCCTGGCCCCATTGCTGCATGTTGAGGTCTCCAAAATCCAGTCCCCAGTGGCCCTGGCTCTGCTATTACTTCGTGCAGCACCACACTGGATGTCCTACAAGCCCAGCACAGTTAATCTGCCACCAGATTCATTGCTGTGTGGATACTCAAGAGCTGACCGTAATATAATAGCACTTGTATAAAACAGGATTTTATCACTTTTTCCTTTTTATAGTGTGGGAGTGACATATTTGCTCCATTTCTCTTAGGTATAGGATACTTAGCCTGCTGCACTCGAGTTTCTAATTCTTTCCCCATCCCTACCTATGAATCATAGGGTTTTTCACCTCTTGTTCCACTGACGCACACCGTGCAGCTGGGATCCTTCCTCATTTACAGTTTTGTACTTCTTGAAGAAGTGCTGCCAGTGCTACCAAGCCAACACACATGTCCCACACAGATGTTACAGCTCTTAAGACCCAAACAGAATATGGCTGAGAAAATTCAAGAGCAGGACATGGGAAGAGGCAAGCTCTCTTCCCATCGGTCCTAAGGAGAATAACACCAAGTACAGCAGTGTAAAATTAAAACCAAAGGCAACGTGCAGGGAAAAAAGAAGGTACCTAACATTTGACAGATGGACAGGACTGACAAATAGAAAGGACAGACATGGTTAAAGTATAAAAAGTGTTTGAATAAATAATATTTATTCTAGAATTTCATCATCAGCATATCAGCTAGACACTTTGTTGGTGGGGAGAAGAGAAAAATAAAATTTATCTTGCCATTTTTGCTTTACTAGGGAATATGTAACAGTTGGCAGTGTAATACACTTTTTATTTTCATGAGTTATGGATGTGCATGGCCATCCCTAAAAAATTGAAATAAAAACTGTATTACACCGCCAAGTCTCATATACTATATTTATACCATACCAGAGGAGGTGTCTGCAGAGCAACTATAGATATAAACTTTTATTATATCTATAGTTTCTCATGTTATTAGTATAGTTGTGAAAATAATAGGATTTACTGAAGGTTGTTATTCCCCCTAGCATCACTGATATGGTATGAACAATATATTGACCTTTTGGATATTTCTGAACCATTGTAATGGATTTGAAAATGTGGTCACCTGACATGAACAGCCAGAGTCCTTGTCCTCAGTCTAAGACAATGGGCTCATGGTGTCTTTGTAAGGCAATATCCAGATTCATCTCACAAACTACTACAAATGGTGCTTTCCTTTTGTCCTTCGCAATGTGTAGGGAACACTAACCAAAACCAGCCCTTTAAATAATTGCAGAGAGGGCATGAAGGCCCCAGACTGCAGCAGATTGCAGGATGGGTTAATGCTCCATCATCATGCTTAGGTTCCTGCAGCAGAATGACACAGAAATTTGCCATTGGAATGGGTAAAACCCATAGACCTTGTTAAGCCAAATGATTCCTGGTTTTCTAGGTGGTATTCATGCTTCCTAACTGATTTCTCAGCTTCTCCCCAAAGGCAAACCCCTTGCCCTATAAGGACACCTTGGCTGCCCCCTTTTCCTCAGCTCTGCTGATTCTAGCAGCAGAGCAGGCAGGAGCAAGCACCCATTCAGTCCTGCCAGGGAGGTCCTGTGGGGCTTGACACTGTGAGGTCACAGCAAAGGATCCACACAGAAGGAGCCTCGGGGCACTGATCAGCCCTGCTGACGGGCATTCCTGAAGACGTTAGGAAAAACCATGAAGAAAGGAAGCTGCCACAGGTGCTCACTGTAATGCAGGCTTGCTCTGCTGTCCTGCACACACTGTGGAAATACTGCTGATATTCTCGGAAGCAAAGGGAACACTGCCACTGACAAGTTGCCTTTGTTTCTGTAGGTGCACAAAGGTACTTGCTCAAGATTTTTTGAGCTTGGAGGCACAGGAGAAGCCAGGAGCACCTGTTTACTGATGGGAAATGCCAATAGAAATGGGTCTGAATGAGCAGCATGTTTATAGCCTCACACAGCACCATATGGTGCTTGGTAGCAGAAATCATCAATTGAGATAGATGAGCAAATGTAAATTTCAGCTTAGATTTGATTTTCTTTTTTTTTATTTTATTTTATTTTTTATTTTTAATCTTTTTATTTAATTTGTTCTCTTTGTCTCTGAGTGCTCAAGCTGACTTGGCTGTGTCTTGCCCCTTGCTTTCTGGAGAAGGCTGTAGGGGCAGACAGCCTTAATTGTTTAAATAACTCTATAACTATTGGAAGAAGGGGAAGGGAAGCCATGGAACAAAAGATATGCCTGGGGATGATAGGCTGAGAAGCTGAAGTCAAAAGGACACATAGCTCAGGCCCTCAGGACTGGAAAAGCAGCCCTTAGAAATCTGAGGTCAGTCAGGCCAGAGGCAAAACTGATTTCTTTTTAATCAAGCTTAATTGTTTATATTAATACATGAATTTGCTCACAATGACTCAACTCAGCCTTTTAGCAGATTGCTGAAGAAAAATTTTGAAAAACTCTTCTATTTTTTTTTCAAGAGTATCTCTGAGCCTAAGTCTGTAAATTACCTTTGGGTTTATAAAGGGCTACTGTGGTCCTTCGAAAATACAGCAGTTTCCTTGCTATTAGTGAATGTCCAGCTCAACCTGAAAGATTCTTGATTTCGAACTTTATTACCATATCCCTGTTCATCAGTTTAAAACCAGTGTAGCTCAGCTCCAGCTCTTCAGTACAAGCCCTCCAAGCTCCGTCTTCTCAGAAGTGACCATGGGGCAGCAACCATGGAGCACTTCCTTTTGTGCTGGATTGTACCATCTCTGGCTGGCACACCCCTGTGCCACCATAATGCAAATATTTGATAACTCCTCCCTACACAATGTCCTCTAAATATACAGTCTGAGTAATCTTGCATCAATCTTTACCACCTTTCTTTGCACCTAAGCCCAAGAGATACAAGATGGATGATGAACTTGCATCCCCTGGTGGGACTGTACCTCTGGGTCAGGGCAGAAGTGTCTGAGGATGTCGCTCAATGATGCCTGCAATGGTCCAGGGCTTCCTTGGCAAGCAGATAGCATCCTCCAAAATCTGGGGTTCTCAATCTGCTGCACACCCCTCACTAAGCCACATGCCTAAATGCAAAGGACACACTTTTGTTCATCTGCTAAGGTAACTTATGGCTCACCAGGAGGCCCATGTAATGATTGTAGTTTTGCTGATTTATTAAGTGCCAATGGTGTTTTAATATTGTTTGTGTTTCAGAAATAAAGATAGTCATTGCCCTGAAGGCTTACAGTCTGAAAGACAGATACACACAATACACAACTCCCCATGGATACTCGGAAGAAAGATTTTTTTTTATTAAGGAGCTATTCTGATTTAATTTGGTTCTTTAATGTGATATTGGAGCAGTGCGGGGTTGAGTGTCAGCCAGCTGAAAGCACTCCTCTGCTGGGCTATAAAGACTACAAGACGAGTATCAGCATGTGGAAGGAGGGGACATGCAGCCCCTGTCTGACTCAATCAGAGCTTCAGGACATGAATTCCCAGTGATTTGTTCCTTGACCAGCAACCTCCATCAACCTGCTGCTTATCAGGGACTCTCACTCATTGCCCAAGCCAGGAAAGTTAAGCTACAGGGAATGTGCTAAACTAAAACTTAGTGTTAAAGGACACGATAGAGAGGTGATGTGAATTTCTGCCTGTTTCACAGTGGGGTTGAAGCAGGCAGTCTATGTGGCACGAGTAGGCAGAAGGGCTTAAGGCTTTATAGGCCCTTCATGGATTATGAACTTGGCACCCACCTAGAGTTTCTATTTGCTCTGTGGCTGGGATTGCCAGGGTGGATGAGGTCACTGGAAATGCACCAACATTCACCCAGCCCCTGTGGCCCAGAGAGTGCTTACAGGCTGCCAGAGAGCAGAAATTCAGGAGGCAAAGGGGCACGGGGGGTACCTCCAAGAGGTTCTGCATCCAGGCATTTGTGCCTGTGCGTGCACCTGGATGCGTGCACAGACACACGAGCCTTTGTCAGTGTAAAATGATTGGGAGCCTCACAGTTTTAAGGGGCTGGCAGAAATTCCTGTGGCATTGTGCAGTCGGCACTGGTGAAAGGTGCATTCAGGGGGGTGTCACTCCTCAGCATTTTGGGAGGCTGGCAAAATTGCCTTCTGTGGACTGTGCATGACTTCCTCCACTGCCATGGCCAGAGCGACTCTACCACCCATTTCCTGCAATTCCACTCAGGGCCCTGAACTCCCACATGGAGTGAGCTGCAGGGGGAAATGTTAGTCCTTATTCTTTCACTTAAATCAGTGCCAAAATCAATTTTGAAAAATCGTCTCAAAGTTGCTTTCAACTCGATCTGGGTGTTTCTTTACTGCTAGAATATCACCCCATACACTGGAATCGTTATTACATCACACTAATCTAATTTAAATGCATTTTTACTGTACTTGGTTTAATGAATGTGGAATGTGTCACTATGAAATTGCACCATTAATTTGATAAATAGGACTTGAAGGTATAATTTTTTCCAGCATTGCAGACTAATGAAGCTAAAATACATATATAATAAGAAGTGTAAATAATAAATTATTCTTAGGAGCAAAAAAATTAATTAGATCTTACCACAAATTGCATCTCAATGTCAAAGTTTTTTTACACTACTGACTTTCAAACTAGTTGGAACATGACTGTGATCCGTGGAAAGTTTCTCAAGTAATTGCTGTGTGTACACATATTTGGGAATATACCTCAAGAAGCTACCTGAGTTCCTACTGGTCGCTTACATGCAGCTTTCTCATGCTCCCTGCCATCACACCTGAATTTTAACAGCATTTAGAACAATCCCTGTTATTATTTGTTCTAAATTTCAGCATCCTCTTTATTCTTGAAGACTCGAGGAAACTTTTTTTTAGATTTCTGACACTGAAGAGAGAGCAAAATTAGGACACACCACATGCAAATTCTCTGCAGAGGCAACTGTGCCCCCACTGCCAGCTCGCTGCCTCTGCTGCTGAAATCAATGGGAGTTTTTGCACCGACTTCAATAGGAGAAGAGACTACAGTACAAAGCACACTACTTTTCACCAGTAATGGAAATGTCACAGCGGTGCCATTCAGGAAGGAAACCAAGTGGAGGGAAATTAAAGAGGAAACTCCAGTCTTCTGCAGTTTAGTTGCTGATAGCTCATCTCGCTCAGCCTGCTGCACCCTCAGCCGGTTACACAGTGCTGCCTGGTTTACCATTCTTTGTCTCTTTGTCATTTCTTATTGAGCCCACAAAGAAAAGTTTTATCTCACTCCTCTGGAAAAGAAAGCGCCTAGAGATTGAAGAGATCAGGTGGCATTTCACCTCTAGTTTTCTTCATTCCCAGCTGGAGAGCTTTGAATGCTCTGCACAGCCAACTATTCTCTGACTATTCTATAGCTAGATGAAGGACCATTGGCCAAAATGTCATCCTTAACCTTATTTTCTATTCCTAGTTTCTAGTTTAACAACCAACATTTCTACTTCCCGTTGTTTGATTTGCAGCCAAAATTCTGACGTGTTATCAGTTTTGTTGCCAGATAGCGCATTAAGCCTTACTAAGGGGTAAACATAATGATCTTCATTAAACCTTCTAAATGAACCCACCTCCTGCTTCTTCAGGTGGAGGAAGGCATTGACAAGGAACACTGCTGAACTGTCTTACAGCTATTTTCCCCTTGCAAGCAGAAGGAGGGAGAGATGAGTGGCAGCTTTTAAAGAAGGAAAAAAGTTAGATAAACATGAAAGGGTTTGTGAGATTTCCTTTCTTAATGGCAAAGTTTTCCAGCAATAAATCACAATTCAGTCCATGCCATTAGTTTTGGGGGCATTATATCCTCTCATTAAAGTGCATAAACAATTATATTTATTGAAGGTAATGTACTGTGTAGTGCATTATAACGACACTCATTAACATATGTAATCATCATTTGAATGGGCTTTACTACAATGTAAACTGATAATGGCATGATTACCCACTGGGTTATTAACTTTTCAGTCCTAAGATAATAAAAGGTGATACAAGAAACAAAAAGCACATGTGCATTGCCCTTCACATGTGATTTATGTGCTTCACTGTGGAGCTATGAACACAGGTACCCATCATTGGGGAGACTGGCTCTTTATTGCACATTGTATTTGACAGAATAATAAATGTAGCTGAATGGTTCTTGGGTGGGCATCTGGGGAAAAAAGTCCTGCGAATAAGGCAGGCACTACTTCAAACTGCAAGACCCAGCAAAGGAAATAATTTTGTTTCTCTCTGTCTCTCACTAGCACTCTGTGGCTTACAGATCTTCATATGGTCTGTCAGACTCACATAGATTAGGGGGGAAAAAAAATCCATCTTCTTTATATGTTTCTCCTCCTCCTTCTTCAGCCCACCATGCGCTCCTCTTTGCCTGGGCTATAATTGCTGTTTATGAGAAAATGAAGGGATGCACTATGCTAAGGTACCTGTGTGCTAAGGTATTCATATTATGCTAAGTGTATGCTTGCATCAAACAGATGGTTTCAGGTATTGAAATGCAGCTTAGCTGCAGTATCAGAGAATAGATTTATCAGTTTGCTGAAGCTTCTCTTGTATAAAATGCCTATTTGGAGGCATCAGAGGTATTATAAATACAGCTTATTTGTGTAATTTATCAGCCCTCTCTGGGGTTTGTCTCTGTGGAATCTTAGTGCCTTAATTTTAATGAATGAATCTGAGTTTGTTTTAGGAGGGGATGAGTTAAGAAATATTAAAATAAAAAAGACTCACGATCAGCCATTCAAAAAAGAACCAGTTTCAATATACAGGGCCTCTCCAACATTAAGTGGCATATGTATGCTAAAGTGAAAAATGATGTGTGAATCTGCAGTGCCTATGCTGAATTTAAATACGTTAGCCATTATGGTGCTACTAAGACCTGTTTCTCCACTATACTTTGAGTTACAGAGAAGGGGAAGATGTCAATAGTGGTATGAGTTTGCCCTGACACAGTGCCAGTGCAGAAGCATGTGGAGCCAGAGACTGCAGAGCTCCCAAGTGACAGGGGAACAGTCCAACAGATCCAAGCCAAACTCTTCACTGCTTATAGCATAGAGCGTGTGACAAGGACAAGAACAGTGGTGGCCAGAGCACATCTGGGCCCAGCTGCTTTATGAGGACCACGTGTAACAACATGCACACCTTGCAACTGTGCTGGTCAAGTTGGCTGCCAAACAGACCTAACCATGAAGGGGTAATATTAAAAACCCCCACACCTAGAAAAAACCCAAACAATCAGGCCAGAATCTAGAGTTTGATGGCTGATACCACCAAGAAACACCACTGAAGAAGAGTTAATGTTGTCATTAAATAATATTCAGGTTAATATAGTCATCTCTTACTTTAGAAGTCCTTTGAAACTAAATTGTTTGGAATTTCTATTAGCTCGGCATTCCTTTAAGGAGTCCTCTGTCAGTCCCTGGCCCTTGAAGAAGCTAAATATCTGCACTTTCAGCTCTCAATGGAGTTCTAGAAAGCTCTGGGATGGTTTATGGTTTTCCATTAGCCAAGGGTCTAATAGAGACCTGAGATCCGTTAAGTGGGAAATTCTTCTCATGGAAAGCAATATACCGTAATTCTTTGCTAAAATCTGAGCCCACACAAGAAATCTGAGCTTGTGGTAAAGACCAGGGTGCAGTAAGTTTGTGCAGGAAATTACTTCATACTGTTTGCTATTGGACTATTTATCCATGACTTTTTAGACAAAGATGCGATGGTCTTGATTCGCTCCTGAACCAAATAGGGCAGATGCTCATTAGATGACGGGCCCCGTGGACAGGAGCTTTAAATCACACCCTGGTACTGCAAACACCTCGTTAGTGATTTGGAAACTGCTGAGGGGCTAAGCAGAATGAGAACACCCTTCTCTGCTCCGCTGACAGCATTTTTCCAGATCAGCTGTACTCATTTAGGGAGTCACCAAGGGCTGTGAACCTTGCACCACTCTGACCTCCCCCCCGGCTTGGGCAGACTTTCTGCTGTGGTAGTGCCAATAGGAGCATAAGTGAATCAAACCTATTGTTCTTTTCTTGCCATGATAACTTGACTTACTCTTATGATTGAACTGTTCCAACAGTGTATGAAAACTCACTGTGAAAAACACAAAATAAAAGAAATGTAGTATGTGAAAATACCTTGTACTATCTGAAAGCTCAAAGAGTCAGTGGTTGCTTTTGTTGTTGCCAGTTCCAGCTGATAGCATCAATGCTTATTCCCACAATCTTTCTTTTCTTATTTCTATCTGTTCAAATTTATGTTTTAGTTGGGAGAAGATTAGAGCTAAAAGTAGTTTTTTGGTAGCAACAACTTAGGAGTTTAAAGGTTTCTATGTTTCCTTCAAAGCATCATTCTGTATCGTGGATTTTCAGTTACTTCACTATTCAATAGCTACATAAAAACAATATGTGATTTAATAGAAGCTTTAAAATGAGGAAAATAGGGAGAACTAACATGCCATCCAGAAGTTTGTCTGCTGTTAAGCCTCACAGTCTGTCTGGCAGTGCTGGAAAGTCAACTGATTTCAAAGGTCTGACCCTCCCCAGGGCAGAGCACTCATCCCCCCTGGAGAGGAGGAAATACTTGGCATTGCTCTGAAGCAATTCCTGATGCTTCCTATTCACAACAGCACTTATAGCTCTGGGGACACGGGAAGCAAATTGCCCAGCAGCTACAGCAGAAGTTGTGATGAGGTGTTCGGAATGGGTAGAGGGAATCAAGAGACTCCCACCTATGGTAGCGCTTGTGGCACTGCCCAGATTTCAGAGCAGCACAAATACCACATTTACTTGGCTCACCAAAGCAAAGTGTGAGCAATCATTTACTGATGAGGAGGAGGTACAAAACCTGCCTCAGACTCCATCTGCTCTTTGCCCTCAAACTGTTTTGTAGTACTTTGTCACAGCGAACAGCCATTGAGGAACCTGAGGATTGTGGTTAATCCTGGAAAATGAAGGAAGGGAGGACCTCATGATAGTTTTCACTCTAAGGAGATATTTTCTTTCCCCTTGTGCTATTGTTCCTCTTGTTTTCAAAGTCTCAACACAAATCTAAGAGCTCTGCATGAAAGGTACAGTAGTCTGGGTATAATTACCACAGCTGCCACAGATGGCTCATTTTAACAAGAGACCCTAGGTAAACCTAGTTGTTTAGCCTGCAGCATAAACAACAAAATATTCTACTTAAACAAGTCGATCTGGGTCTGCAGAGGTGAAGCTCAATTCTGCCTTACTAATCTCTGTCATTAAAGAAGTGCAAAAGATGTTGGCAAGACAGGGGCCAGCTCAGGGCTCAGTTTTGGTGTGGACCTGTGTAATCTCCAAGGAGGAGGATGTCTGGGTGTTGGAATGCACTTTGCCCTTTAGCTGAGATCCCCTGAGCACTGCATTTGAAGTGCGAGGCATTGTCCACTCCCTGGGAAGGGAAGAATAGGAAAAGAACGGGAAATCTCAAAACGTGAAATTTTCTAATGTCATCTACCCAGTCCCTCTAACAAACCATGTTGCAGGATAGATACCCCAAAGATCACATTCTGTTGTACTCTACTAGTTGCCCACTTGTCAGGATTGAGGTTAGTTTTGTGGATGAGGAACTAGAAAGGCTCCTCCTGCTTGACAAAAAAGCAGTACTCCCAATCAGGTCAAAGAAGATGGGTGTGCAGGAGACTCAGTAGAGAGGACATTAACACCTAAAATTTCTTTCCTCGTGAGAGAAAACAAGAGAGGAGAAATGATTTTTAGCTTTCTGTATCTGTTCACATTTGTGAAGTAGAGCTCCAAATCAATACACATATTCCTTCTGAAAACTCACAAATTGGGTATCTGCAGGATACCTTTATTTCTTCCAGCCCTGCATCTCCACCTGCATCAGCAAATTCTCCTCACAGAGGTCCTGCTGGCACCAGCTCATTAGCACAGTGCTACTAATCTTCCTTTGCCAAATCTTCCACTTCTCTGCCTGATCATAACCTTTCAGTCATGTTGCAGTGACCATTTTTATTTTCTCCTCCAGAAACTGTTGCCTGTCACTACATGGCATTTCCTAGGTACCATGTTTAGCCAAGTCCATGCTATTGACTATCACAGCCTTTCCCCTCTGTCCTTCAGTGCTGCTGCCACAAGTGCCTACCCCAACTCCATGCTTGTCATTTTACCTGCTGCTTTGGTTTCCCTATGGATTGTTAAAATACATTTCCTCAATGATCTACAAACAAAAAGATGGGCATTTCTGGCTTTAACAGCAAGGTCCATAATAATTTTCACGTCTCAGTTTTCCTACAGGACTGCAAGTACCAACCCGGCATCTCTCAGCCTGTTTGTTCTACAAGCACCTTTACCATACAGCTTCCCATAGAAATAGATACCCCCATGCCATGTCCTCCTCTACATCCCATCTTATGGCACGTGTCCATTATAACACCAGTGTTAAGATCACCTTGACACCTCTGTAGGAAGTCTGCAAGCAGGTAATGACAGCCTGCAAAGACGTTGTGCACAAGATGAGGAACAAGAGGTCTGTGTGATAGCAAGGAACATTTAAGCTCATGTTAAAGGCAAGGGAAGGATATGGGCTAAGAAGAAGGTGCCTCAGAAGGCTGAAAAATCTCCATCAGTAGAAATCATTAGGAACAAGACACATACATAAATATATATTTGTGATTAAATAGTTAGAAGGGAGCCTGCTGTAGGAGAGAAGAGTGTATGGGATAACATCACAGGTCCCTTTCAATCTCATGACTTTATCATGCCTTTGAAATATATGCAATCGTGTATGTTTATCTGTCCCTCTCTTTTTCTTCCTACTCTTCCTTAGCATGCTTTTTACCATTTCCTATTCCTTGGCTTTCTTTCAATAACCTTGCTACTTATTTCACCTACCTCAAGAGAGGCCTTGGTCCCTCTTGAGATTTCTGGCCATTACTCTAACAGAACCACAAAGATGTAATAACATTAAACCTTTGATTCATTCCATATCCTAAGCTGTTGTGCTAGTGCTGCTCTGTACCAAGGCAGAAGCTGCATTTTTCCTTTCCTTGGTGAAGGGATTCCTGCATACAAAATTTTGGAAAACATTTGGGCAGTCCTTTGGGAAGAACAGCACTTAATAAATGTAAATTATTATTATTATTATTTCACCAACAGGAGTTGCACAATCTTCAACTGGTCTCTCTGTTTTAAGAAAATATCCAAGTGGGAAATTAGTGGGATGTGGTCACACTGGGCCATGTGAAAATTAAATTCTAGCAAAATGAACTGAAATGAGATTGATCACTGTATGCTAAGGCACCACAGCCCTGCCATACTGTAGCTGTCAGCAGTAAGAGAGGAGAACTCTCTCTGACTTCAACTACTCCTGTTAACAGTAAAGGCAACAAAAAGCTCATTCAGCCCGATTCACTGGAGACCTCTTGAGAAATCAGCTACAGAGATCAGCTATGATCTGAATAATTTCTTTGTGTGTTTCTTTATATAACTATTTTCTGAACCTTGCATAGCTGACCCTGATGTGACATCCGAGGCTGGAGTCTGGTCTTCTCCTTACACAGAACTGAATGGCAAGTGGTGGTTTTAGATGTTCTCAGAGAGCTTCAGGGACCTGGACTCCCTGGGAGTGTGGTACCTCTGCAAGGAGCTCTGGCACAGCTTTTGTAAGAAGCCCTGGGCATGGTTTCCAGGGCTTTGGACCACAGGCATCCCTCTCTGGGCAAACCACTGCTCAACCCAGGGACTGGTGGGCAAAAAGGGTCAGAGCACAGAGCCTGACACTGGGTCCCGCACCACTGGGGCTTTTCGGAGTGGGGGACAGAGCATGGGATGAGCACCAGACCTGCCTGTGCTCCCTGAGAGAGAAAAATGTCACAGACCTGTTAGGGAGGCAGGGAATAGAGTGAGTTGAGGAGGCCTGAGTAGGGTCAGCTGTCGGACTGAAGTCCCTCTGTAACACGTAGATGGAAAACATGCAAAAATATACTCATCCCTCTCACCAGACACTGCCCCTGGGTGGGGGATAGGATGTTCCCAGCCCCAGTAGTGGGGGAGGATGGCACAGAGCTCTCCCTGCCTGCACTGAGAGCTGCCCTGGTGTGGCTGTACCAGGCATCTGTGCAGGGAACACAGCTCTGTGTGTTTGGATGGCTGCTCCGGGATCTTGCAGAAATCCATCTAGAGGGGTTGTATGAGAAACAGAAAAGTGGAAGGAGTTAAGCTGGTGTGCCAACAGGCCTCTTATCTGAGAAGGCTTTTCCTTTTTCTTTCTTTTTCTGTTCCTGTATTTTATTCACAAAGATCCACAATGTATAATATATATACACACATATATGGAAATATTAGATTTGGATAGGAAAATATGGGCTGCAGGAGCCTGTGGACAATGCTCCCTTTTTAGTTGTTATAAAAAAGAAAATAATTGTGAAAGCAGAGAGAAATCTGCAGCTGCTCCAGGCTATTCATACCATAAGAGATCCCATCAGGCTTTCTTTATTGTTGCAGTTTTGGCAAATTATTTTCTTATCACACACAACCTATTCACTTCTGTTCCTGGATAAGCACTTAGGCTCATAAAGCAGTGGGTCAGCAACAGTTTAGCATAGAGCACATGGAACTGCTGACCTTGGGGACTGCTGGTGCCTGCCCCTCCAAAAAGCAGCAACTGGAGTCAATAAAAAACTGGCCAGGCCAGTCCATTAGTGAGCCCAGCTCTGTCACTGCTCGCATGGCTTACTCGATGGCTGTGCAGCCCACTTCTCCTCCTCCTGCCATTGTGTCTCACCTTACGGAATGCAATCATGGCTCCTTCCCCAGGAGAGTGGGATGTGTAGCTGGCTGCCTCCCTGACGAGGTACATTTTCCCAGGGGAGGCACGAGTACCTATCCGTGTGCATATGCTCCTATATGCACCGTGGGCATGATTGTGCCCAAGGAATGTGTGCTATAGATTAGATCAGCAGCAGTACTGCACTGTCTCCAGGCCAGGCAATGAGTTTATTGTGCCCACCACACATGTGCACTGGACAAATGCTCTGGCATCTTCAGCGTGGGCAGAGAGCATGCTGCTCCTATTATACTAGCCCATTAGGGAAGCAATTTGAAGAAAAATATTTAGCAATTTGGAAGGAAGCATGGTTCCAGAATGGCTTGTTTCTGTGTGACAGCCTGCCATGTACAGATGAAAGGGAAGGCTTGTAACAAATTTTCATTACCCGCAAATAAAAAAAAAGCAACAGCAGGCAGAGCAAGTGCTTTCAGCCTGAGAGGTGTGGCCAGAAATCCCCCCAGGAGACCACAAAGGAGCCTCAGCAAAATAAATCAATCAATCTATCAATCACTTACACTTGCATAGCGGCCTTTATGAAAATGGCAATCAGTGCCTGACAGCCTGTCAGACTTTGGCCTTCAAGTCTTTGCCTCAAAAACTAGTCATTAAGTTCACCAAAATACAAGCTACAGCTCCCTGCTCTCACTCAGCATCCTTGCTCACCTTCCTTCCCTTAGCTCCTGTGATTTCTCCATAGAAAACATTCTTTGCTCGGAGCCGCTGTGACCAGGGCTTGTGACACGGTGCAGCAGAGGAGGGTCTGTAAACAACACACGCATTTCAGACTTGCTTTGTTCCCATTCTCTGCTTCAAATTTGGTCCCAGCATTTGGCACATTTTGGAGCTTGTCCTTCAAGAAGCAGAGCCCTTGGAAGCAGAGCACATCACTCCACTGCACAATGTCTCACACCACTCACCTTCGCTTGCAAATTTCTCTTCAAAGCAGAGTTCAGAGAGCACATAAAGTACCTCGGTGTAAAGAGCTGTCCACTAACAGACCGTTTCTCTTCAGAATCACAGGGAAGCCTGCCTGCTGTGAGTGTGTAGATGAAGGTAGCCCCCTAGATACAACTTCTAGGTATGTCAGTCACTTTGCTCTAGCACTGAAGTGTGGCACTAGCCCTTCCTCTGCTAGTCTACAGCTTCCCTCCCAAAAGAGCTAGCTGAAGTCTCTTGACTAAATCCCCACACAAATAAAAATTTCCAAGTGAAGATATTTTTTTTTAGAAGCAGCACAAGAACATGAAGCTGAGACTTTATTTTCACTGACAAAAACAGTGTTCAGGTACAGACTCTGGTTTAGAAAGGCCCCAGTCTGGGAAGTTATGGGGTTGTGCTACATAGCCTTCCACAGTTGTTTCTTCTGTGACTTTATCCTATTATGTTTGGGACCAACATATATTTTCAGCTTTGAGATTCCTTGAGTTTCTTACTTTTATCTATTTTATGTTCACTACCCAATATTTTCATTTGAAAAGCCTTCTTTTCTTTCATTTGGGGAAGCAATGGCCAGTAACCTCCATTTCCTCATTTGACTTCTCTGTGCTATTACAGACTTCAGCCTTATCCCTCCTTGATCATCTTTTTTCCAGGCTAAAACATCCAGCTCTGTTTATTCTTTTCCACATTTGGGAGCTGCTCTACATCATTTATCACTTTATTTGCCCTCTTTTGCCAGTTTTATGGCTTGATTACATATCTTTTGAGATAGAAGGACAGAAAAGCGTATTTACCACTTACATACCACTTTCTATTAATTTCCCATTAATACCTAAAATTCAGGGGTTTTTTTCCTTTTTCTGCTACAGCTAAACACTTTGAGACAACAGTTTCATAAAGCAAATCACACTGGCTTTAAGACATCTATTTTTTGAAAATACCAACATCCAGTTTTGATCCCAACACCTTGCCTGTAATCTTAGTGGTATTTTTCTATATATCTGTTAGTTTGCATTTTACCTAGTTGCTCCATGTCATTAAGCTCTTCCATATCTCATGCAATCAGGTTTGCATTTTACTACTGAACATAATATTAGAATACCAGTGAATGGCATCATATTAATTTTCGTTCTCTGTTTTATGAATATGATGCAATACAGAATCTGGCCAGCCTGTCCTTGCAACTCCAGAAGGAACAGGCTGCCCAGGGAAGTTGTGGATGCCCCATCCCTGAAGATGTTCAAGGCCAGGTTGGATGGGGCTTCAAGCAGCCTGGTTGAATGGAAGGTGTCTTTGCCCACTGCAGTGGGTTTGGAACTGGTTGATCTTCAAGGACCCTTTCTAACCCAAACCATATTATGAACCTATGATTCTATGATAACCACTTTAGTGCTCAGAAAAAGAGTGACTGTCATACTCGTTTAAGAAATTATATCTAATTGCTAAATATGTGTTTTCACAGTTTAATGTGACAGTGCACCATTTCCAGCAGCTCTCTCTTCCCCTGCAATCCCTCAGCCTGACTGAGGAGCACCACAGGTCACAAAGAATTTGGATTTGGGAAAGGGGTGAAAAAGAAAAAGACATAGTGGGAGCCATGAATACAAGCCAGAGCTTTCCAGTTTTTTGTCCATTAGTGATTAGTGTCTTGTGCAATCTGATTTTTTGACTACTACACAGAAATGCTTCCACTTTGCTGATCCCTTTCTCAAAAAAGAAGGCCTAGTGAGGATAATATGTAATGTGAGCAGCATGAGGCAGAATTAGGGTCCCCAAGATAAGCCTTTGCATTTAACACCTCCATTCATTTTCTCTCTCTGGAGATTTTGGAAACCTCCACTAATGACTGAAAATTCTACTGGGATGGATTTTTTTAAAATTTTTCTTTAAGTGAAAAGATAGAAGTCACTGCTTCTTATAGCTATCAATTAAATCTGAATCTTTCTTCTTTTCCACTTAGATAATATTTTCTGATTTTATTAATTCCTTTTTCTTTCTTGCCTCTTTTGGCCAATGGGTTTCAACTTCCTGTTATGGACTTGCAGAAATTGAAATTATACAAACATTTAAACAAGGTGAAAAGTTAAAATTGTTAATTAAATGCTTTCCTCACATTTCTTACCTGCATTCCCGTTTGTTTTGCCAAATATTATTTGGAATAATATTATAGAGGTAGGGAGATAAGCCACTGGACATAAAATTTGAGTACTATGTAAAGAACCAGTTTTCATGTGCATGTATTTGTGGCAGGTATAATTCATAGGTAGGCAGTTTGGTAAGTAAAGAACAGAAAATGAGAGGAGAGACACAGAAAAAAAGAAAAAAGTTCAAAATAACTTCAGAGCAAGTGACATAATATTTTTTGTTTATCGTTTATTTCCAATTCCATTTGAAATTGCAGAGTTGCTAGAATTTAATCACCCATGTTCTCAAAATAACTGCAGGTATTTAAAGCTCTTTCTTTTCAGAGGAAGCTGACCCCTGCTTTTATAAACTATTAAATAAGCTATTTTTAAAATATGTAAATTGCACTATAAAGTAGATCTGTTGGATTTCATAGCCCTTCATAATATAGATGGTAACTGCATTCAGCTCTGCCTCACTTATATTGAAGTCTGCATCACGTTTTACATGGTAAAGAGAGTCTTGATCTTTGTTGTGGGTGTAAACACTATTACAACATGAATCTTTGTATGTATTTCTGTGTACTAAAGCAACACTGGTTTTTGTTGTTTTTTTTTTTTTAATTTGGAAACCACATTGTCAAGCTTTTCTTATGCTGCATCCTCTGTACTTAGAAAATCATCTAAGCATACATGCAAAAATTACTGGGCTGTGTTAAGGAGTGAGCCAATACACTATTCTGCTTACTATGTATAAAGCATGCTTCCAGATGATGAGGAGAAAAGAAGGAAGATATTCTTGTTAAGCCTTAGAAAAGCAGGAGAGTTTCATTATAGAGAATGTTTGTTCCTGGCCCAGGAACTCTACCCATGTATGCTGTGAGGAAAAAGATGCAGTAGCCTAGAAAAGGATTGTCACTGTCTGTTTTTCCACCTACTGCCATTGCATGAGTTCCATGGCAGTGAGCATGCATTCTTCTCAACATACACACAATATATATGTGTATATATATATATACATGTGTAAATACATATATGTACATATACTTACAAAGGTCACAACACATAAACATCAGTTCAAAATACAGATAGTTGTGTGTGCACACGTACACAATTGCATTGTCATGTGTTGTCTAGACCAATACTGACACATTCTCACGTATGAGCATCACTTAATAATGTAAGACTATTTTTGATATTGACATCGTGTCTAGGAATAAGATTCTTGTCCAGCAAACAGAAAGATGCTTCATCCTCAAAACATTTCCAGCCTGAATGTTATCAGTTTGCTCTCAGTGAGCTAATTCCAGGTGCCAGTCCATGAAAGGAAAATATGTATTATTAGTTGATATCCACATGGCTAGGAGATGCTGAGTTTTAAATATGCCTGGCTGCAGATAGTAGGAAAAAATTTTCCAGGGGGGGAGAACACTGCCTATTTTTCACTTCTGTATTCTCTTAATGCTTTGTCCAATTTGTCTTACAACTTCATGGAAAAAATAATTTTGCTCTAAATCTTCAGCAACACTGAAATTTCATTTCACTGAAGAATAGAAAGCAATGGACAAAAGAAAACAGAAGTCTGGTTACTATTCAAAGGTTCCTGTCATACCAAACTGGTGGAAACACTTGTGTCTTTCTACAATGTGTTTAACATTTAAGGACCAGGGAAATGATTGATTTTTCTTCCTTTATTTTCAATTTTGAATTTAAATTTACAGTTTTAACCAATTTTACAGTAAGTGCTTTTTTGCTTAAGAATTCTGGTAGCTGAGCAAAACAGAGCAATCATCTTCTGACAGATGAAAATAGGAAGTTGTTGGAACCATTGGGGTTTTCTCAAAGTTTTGGAAAAAACAGACTAAAAACCTGCAAATTTTTTTACCATTTTCAGCTGTTTCATCTATTCAAATGATAAATTGCACTTCCTATGTCTGTATTTACATCAGATGTTGATATGCCACCTTTCTACAAGATTTTTAATTATTTTTTATTATATTTTCAGCCATTTTCTCTGTAATTTTATGTTTTATGTTATACTTTAGCTTCAATGAACTGCCTATTAGCTTACTGCTCTATATGGAAGCTGATGCATTCGAAAATCTCCTTTGGGTCCTCCATATAGCTCTGTTCCACTGGTGGTGTTTTTATTTTATTTTTTTTTTTACAATTACATTTGATTCATTCTGTACATCTAATTTTTCCCACATAACATCAGTAAAAGAGAATATGGGAGGGGGATGGTTTCCTCCAAACAGGGGGTCTCCCTCTTGGCTTTGATTTGCTTGGCAATCAGAGATTTTGTGTACAATCTCGCGCAGTAAAAGGTGAGAAATGCAGAAGCACTGGCTTTTAACAAAAATACAGACAGCAGCAGGAAGTCTTCTCTGCCCAATTACAAGGTGATCCCAGTTCATTTTTATGGTTTGATTTTTTTTATCACATATGTTTCCAAACACAGTCCTGATATCCTGTGGGGATGCTTTTGTAAAGAGCCAGAGCTTCTGATTTAAGGAGTTTCAAAAATAGCTCTCTGCCTCTTCTGTCTGGAAAAGAGCAGTCATGTAACAACACATTTATTCTCTTTGAAAAATAGAAGGATGTCAAAAGAAAAGTTCACTGTGAAATTAGGCTGATTTGTTTTGCGGTCCTGTGATTTTGACTTCAGATGCGGGAGGGGAAAAACAACAGTTTAATAGGCAGAAATTACTATTAAAGCAAATTTTGTGCTCAGAAAATTTCTTTGCCAAATAGGCACTGTCATCAATTATACAAGACCCCTGGAAAAATATAAATAAAAAGGCAAGCTAGATATCCATGGATGGATTTTTTTTTCCCCCTGTAGTCAGCATACATCTCAGCCCTCACATTCAGAGAGGGAAAATCTCATTAATTTTGATAAAAATGATCAGCATTTCCCACAGATTTCCTCTCTGTTGTGACGGATGCTAACTGGGAGTCTTCTAGTATCTCCCTTGCCTAGTGAGAGTGGCTTCCACTGATGCCAGTCGGGAGGAGCTGCCATTTGGGACACAGTGAGAAGTCATCAAGGCATTCCTAGGTGTGATTTTTTTCCAGGCAGGACCACCCAGAAAAGCAGCGCTCAGAGTACCAGCAGAGCTCACTCTGTAAATTTTATGCAGCTTCCTCCCACTGCATCATCTGAATAATTGCACCCCGCATATCTGCATTAATGAATTCACCCTCTAAGAAACTCACGGAGTAAATTATCCAGATGGCAAAAGAGAATGGCATGGCCATCTTCCTCCTCAGTGTGCTAAGTCAGCCCTACATGCACATAATGATGCTAACACAGGTGGGAGGTGGACACCCAGACAGCGCGTGGTTCATCTTCAGCATTTCCACTCGTGTGGCAAGTATGATTGTGTGTCCCCTGGAGACTTATTTCAGGCTCCCAGGGATGCACCACGTAGTGCTTAATGATAGACAACTTTCTACTAATGATGTGGCTTACACCAATTTGTGTTTACCCAGCAACATTTCCCTTTTAAGCAGGCTGGACTCCTCTGTGTCCCTAGGTAGCATGCCATTCTCTCTCTCCCTCTCTCTCCTGCACACAATGTCTCAAACCACCACATTAGAAATAAAATACAAATCCAACCAAAGCCAGAAAGGAATTTTGATGGTCTTGTCTGTGGAAACTGAGACCTAGCCCAGAATGTACAGAGTCCACTGGGTCCAGATGCCTGAAGAGAAGCTCCCTCTGTTCTCAAGGGCAGTGGGGAACAGGTCATTGTGGGACTATCAGTACTCTGCAACCTCTAAAATGGGGTCAAAAGTAAGGGAAAACAGAGTTCTGGTACATGGTTCGCTAACAAAATTTCTCCATAACTTTTGAAAGGTATCCACAATTTCATGTCAGGCTTAGCAGCAGCAGGGTCAAAATTCCTACTAGCTTTAGGGTCAATCCTATAATTTTTCCAGGTTTCATCCAGGCTGCCTGCACAATAGACATCCTAACACCATAGATAGTGTTACCATTCTGCTTACCTCCTGAAAGCCTGACTCCATTTCAGATTCCCCAACAGAAGCCAATAGGAAAATTCTAAGCATTAGCAGCGATTTTTGATGGTGCTGAAGGCTTTTTAAACTGCAAAAACAAACCTAAAAGTCCCACCAACTCTTCATTGTTATTTTCCTCGAGCTTACTGATTTCTTCAAAGGATATGTCCAAGAAAAGCACCATAAATATCTCCATAAATAATCATTGACTCATCATATAAATAGTTCCAGAACATATGAAAAAGCCATACAGATTATAACCATTTGCAATGAAGACTTAGTGCATTTGTTAATACTGTGCTGAATTCTTAAATTATACAACTAGTGAGAAACATATCAACCAAGCTTAATAGAAAAATACCAATTTCTTGTAAGAGTTCATTGTGAAAAAAAAAAAACCAACCTCTGAAATGTCACCTCAAAACATGGACAGTTATGCCAAAAGCCATGAAAAAGCATGTGGCTGGGCAGCAGTAAACTGCTAGAGAAGCTGCACCAAATTTGGGGAAAAGAAAACTACTATTTGGGAAATGAGAAGAGATGAAAAACAGTCCAGTGTTTCCACCAGGAATTGAATTGTTGGGTGACATTTTTATATGTGCTGCACTCCCCACTTCAGTCACGAGGTGGGGTGTGAAGAGCTTGTGTTGTTCATTGAAGGAAATTTGGAAGAAAGAGAGAAAGGCTCTGCTGCAAAAAGTCCTGGAGCTAATGCACTGGAATCTGTCATTGTTTTGAAACATACTTGTTCAGATAGCAAAGTAAACAAATTAATGTATTCATATATAAAGGATGGGAGTTTCAGTGCTTCAGATATGCTGCAAATGTGAAAGGCCCATTGTTTTTCTATTACCAAAAGAGAGAACATGGAAAATATGGCTTTCTACAACCAAGATTTGTACTTCTTTTTGTTCTTCTTATTGTTATGACATTAAATGTAATACATAGCTATACTTAAGAACTTCTGCAGTTCCCTCTTAAATTGTTCAAATTCCATAAAGTAGCTGTTATCTACTCAAAAATTGAGAGATGATGGAGAGGGAGACCTTTGTGAGGAAGGGAGCATTTCTGCCTGTGTCCTGGACAACTGATCATGCACCCTCTCCCTTGAATGCCCAAGCAATAACATCATGTTCCACAACTATTACTTGAAAAGCAAACTAAAATAGAATGATTGTAACAAAAATCAGAGAAGTAAAATCAGGGCAAATAGTCCCCATGTGGAAGGGCATCAGGTGTAACACATTGAAATAACTTCTAAATTATGTGAAAGCATTTGGGTTTTGTTCGTGGTGGATATGCCACTGTCCCCCTTGTGATTTAATGAACTGATAATCCTGCCTCTTGCTGGGAAGGTGGTGTCTCAGTTGAATGGTGTCTCAATTGAATGAGAGTCATTTTTTCTCACTGTTACCTGGTACAAGATTCCAATATGCAGTCATCTCTACTGGGAGGTCAGCATCATCCAGACAGGAGAAGCAGTGATGATGGAAATGTGTAGCATATAGCAGCAATATATGCCAGGACTGCATGGTATGTTGTAAAAGCCCTATTTGATACCTTTATGATTTTTAGATTTATACATGCCACACTGTATCACTGATCTGATTGGAGATAGGGAAATTCCAAGTGAAATGACCTCTGAAAAACCACTCTGAACCTTCTATATATATGTATCCTCACTTCATTAATATATGTTGCATAGTAAAATGCTAACCTTTTACCTTTCTGATTTGGGCACCACTCCAGGTCGTGCCAAAGTCTGTGGAAAATTTCAGATTTCAGGATCAATTTCACAAGCTTTTGCTGGTACCAAGTCTTTATACATCACTTCAGCTAAACTTTCACAGATGTTGGAAATCAGACGTCCTCCATGCCAAAGTAATTCACTGTAGTGCCTAATACTGGTGTGGATTTCACCTTCATCTTTATGCTTGTGAAGATATTGTGTGAGTGCTGTTAATCTGTATACAGCTAAAGATGAAATATGAAACCTTCTTTCAGCTGCAGTCACCAAAATTCTTCTACTAAAGCCAAGTTTCTTATAGGTTAGAATTACAATACGTGAATAATAACACTTAGCACTGATACAGACCTTTTTATTCTCAAAGAGCCTTAGAAACATTAACTGGCCTTTCCAGGCTCCCCAGTGAACTAGGTCAGTATCATTATTCCTGTTTTACACAGGGAGAAAGTGGGATAGAGAACCATGCCACTGCTCTTCATTGCCCTTTCCCAGTGAAATATGCAGGCACAGATAGACTCAGCAGAGCATCCATGTACATCTGTATTGCTTCTCTGCATCTCTCCTCAGGAACTCTACCACTCTGGCTTCCAGAAATAAAGTTTTCTCTCTATATCTGAGCACTGAGAAGAAATTATGGTGTGAGCACAGGTGCAGCCTTAGCCTGGCCAGAGTCAGTGTGAGAGCCCTGGGAGGGGGTGAGCTAGCACGACAAGTGATGGTAGTAGGAGCAGACATGGATGTTTTAACTTCCCTGTGGTCAGTTCATGCAGCAATAATAGAAACATTATAATGGCACAAGGGCTGGCGTAGGACTCCCTGCCTGGGTTAATGGCCATTGGTGCTATTTCTTCTCTCCTACAAGTGCCCCACTGTGCTCCATAGTGCTGGGCAAATGTGTCCCACAGCTGAGCTGGGACATAGCTCAGTCACGCACTCACCAGTTTGTTTACCCTCAGCTGGCAAAAGAAAACTTACCCCCGAACCATCCAGTTCTCTTCACTTTGCTAGGGCTTGGCACAACTGATTCTAAATGATCCAACTATTGATGCTTACTTAGATCATGGGAGGTTTTCCCAGAATCTCAGGAATCTTCCTAAGGAATCTTCTTCTTCTCATCTTTTTGCCAAGGCATTGTTCAATTTTTTTCTACAAATTTAATTCCCCTTACCCAAATCACTCTCTCTAGGTAGAATCATAGAATTATAGAATGGTTTGCGTTAGAAGAACCTTAAAGATCATCTGGTTCTAACCCTCCTACTACAGACAGAGATACCTTCCACTAGACCAGGTTGCTCAAAGCCCCATCCAACCTGGCCTTGAGCACTTCCAGGGATGGGAGATTCACAACTTCTCTGGAGAACTTGTTCCAGCTTGTCTCACCACCCTCACAGTAAAGAACTTCTTCCTAATATCCAATCTAGACCTTCTCTCTTTCAGTTTAAATTCATCCCCGCCTTGTCCTGTCACTACATGTCCTTGTAAAAAGTTTCTCTCCTTTCTTGTAGGTTCCCTTCAGGTACTGGAAGGCTGCTATTAGGTTGTCCCAAAGTCTGCTCTTGTCCAGGCTGAACAGTCCCAATTCTCTTAGTCTTTCTTTGCAGGAAAGATGCTTCAGCCCTCTGATCATCCTAGGTGCCCACAAGCCATTCCTCATCTTATTTAACAAAGCTGGAGAAGTAAGGTCTTTCCCCTTCATCATCTTTCTGTAGCATATCTGTACCTGAGTGCTTGGTACAGGTTTTATGCATATACACCAAACAACCCACTGCAAACGAGCACCAGCAGAACTAAGAAAGCAGACCACTAATCTGTAATGGTCTGCCCCTGTCTCAAATCCTTGATGCCACAGAACTAGGGCTAGGCTTCAAAGTAATCCATATTCAGTTTCCTGACATGGGGCTCTGCAGTTGTGGGATTTGTCCTGCTGCTGTTGTAAGACAGTGCCTGGCAGGTGATGCTTTTCTTCTCCCAGATCTTTTCTGGCAGTGGACATTCATGGTCCTGATCACCCATACAGCATTAAGCAGCCATTAAAGAGATGTTACATATCTGAAGTGAGTAAAAGCAGACACCAGACTTCAGCATATTAAAAGTTATTTTCTGCAAGGCTGTGCAGAGCTCACTTCAAAGCTTAGTGACAGAAAATCTCCTGGGGAGCTCTTACCTGTAAGAGCACAGACTGAGATAACAAGCTGGGGGATAAAATGCTGTGGTTATAGTGAGGAAGTTGCACACTGCTAGCCAGAAGGTGCTGTTGGTTGGCCAGTACGAAGGAAGTCGAGGCTCCTAGGCTGTGCCGTTACACTGAGGTCCCCATACATCCTTTACCTGCCCTCTTGTATAATTCATAAACAATTCATGTTACAATGAGTGTTTTGTCATGATGCTTCAAAGGCTTTCTAGATCATCATGGATCCCACCATTATGTATGGTATCTTTTTACTGGTAGCCTAGGAAAGCTGGCAATATTGGCCCATCTAAGAGCAATGGGCTGTTTCCCTCCTGAAACAACTATGGAAATCTTTACTCCAAGTATTTTTGGATACATCTCCCTTTTTCCCTCTGCTACTCCAGTTTATGGACTGTACTATTGGGACAGAAGGTCAGAAATGTTTCTTAGAAGTTGCAGATTACATTTACAGGATGATGGTGAAATAGGCATGTGGGAAGCTGACAGACAGAGGAGAGAGGTGAACATCATACCAGGAGGATGATGAACACTATCAGCCTCTCAAGACTGCATGCCCAGTTTTTTTTTCATGGCCTTTGTTAGGCTGGGGAAGGGAACCTGGAACACACCTGCTAGGACTGGTTTGCTGACCTGGGGAATATTTTGCACAGCCAAGGAGGAGTCCTCGATCAAAATAACAGTTGTACATAATCAGAGGGACAGGGTGCACTGTATTCCCCCTTTGAATTTTATGTAGTCTCTGTAGACAGCATGTGCTTTTATATAAGGCTTCATCCAGGATTACCACACACCTCTAATGCATGTGAACGTGTAGCATAGTGATACACGGACTTTATCAAGATTCATATGTCCATTTTATGATATTTTTTGTGGGGATTTTTACTGTACTGCATAGCTGGATTTTATTACCTTCAGTGTGTGTGTTTTATGGCAGTGATGCCAAGCATTTCAATGAATTGTGCAAGACTCAGACCCATGAATGCAAAGACATCTTCAGTAATTTCATAAATAACAATAAATACACTAAAATTAATGTAGAAAATAATTATCTTTTACTGAGTGCACATACTACTATGCAAAATTAATAGTTATTAAAAACCCCTGTAGTTAGACAAACAGTTGTACACCAGTAGTCATTGTTTCCAGAGCTTAGGTGCAGCTGCAATATGACTATTTATCTGTCCATTATCAGCATCTTTTATACAGATGTCATTTTCTCAGACATATCCTATCTCCTTTTTTCATCAGATTGGTGTTACAGAGGAGGAAAAGGGGAAAGGGAGGCAGACTAAAAATCCACTAAAATATTGAGAAAAAGTAGTGTTTTTCAAATTATTTTCTCGGAACAGTATAAAGATGCTTTCATACTTGTTCTGGGATTTTATTCCCTTGGGTCTACCACCCTTATTGGGACAGCTTTAATTGCCCCGGTTTTCTGTGATGCTTCCCACCCCAGCAGTATGCTTCCTCTGTTTTTCTCCCTGTGCCAGCACGAGCCCTCATGGCTGCACACAATGCATCCATGGAGGAAGCCTGCAGATTTGGTTGAAAGCCAGTCGCAGATTTCTGGTGGGATGAGGAACAGGTAAGATATTTCCCCAGCCCTCCAGGGATCTCCAGGCTTGCAGGGCTGGACAGTGACTCACCATCAGGGATTGCTGGGGCAGTCTGGGGAGAGGATGAGTAAGTGCCTGTGACTGTAGCTGCTGCTGCTCGCCAAAACTTGCCTTAATGGGAGCTGATAGGAACACAGAACTCGTCCCCACAAAGCTGCTCTCTTGGTGTGATCTCTGAGCCAAAGAAGAGTATCATCTTTGCCTGAAACTCCCATCTGCAGTGCAATGAGCTGCAAAGGAAACTGCTCTGCAGTGGGATCCTGGGGCGGGGTGGGAAAGCTTAACATCTTTTTTTTGTTTGTTTTAGACTGAGTCCTTGTGGAGTGTAAGCCAGGTGATTTACCTTGTGGTTGGCTCCCAGCGAGGAGTGCTAATGGTACAACATGCCAGATTCCATTTTCTGTCTCTGGACTGCCAATAAAAAGTGTCACCAGTTGAAAACATCTCCTGTTAAGGCATTTGGCACTTCTGTCTTGGGTGGAGGTAGACCTTAGCCAGCTGGCAGAAAAGGCAGCACAGGAGGGACAACACAAGAGCTGTGAGTGGGATGCACAACCACACAGCACACTGGGGCATGCTGGGCTGTTTAGAGAAGAAACACACAGCACAAAAATTTTTAAACTCCCTAGTAGGCATGCCATTTTGATCAACAATCAGCAAGGGTGTCAAAAAGCAATAGAAGATTGACCAATATGATTTTCCCACAGTGCTACCCAGACCATCTCATTGCTGAGTCTTCTGCATCCCTCTCTTGTCACACATCATGTAATGCCTTGTAAATATGATCGCCTCTGTGGCCTCCAGCTCCCTCTAGGTTTTGATGTAGGACTTTCAGCTCCACCTGGCTCATCTAACTTCGGAGATTTTGTATTTCAGGGAATCCAAAAGAGAATGAGTGACCCTTATTTGTCTACAAACCTGCCAGCTTCACCAGAGATCCTACTATGCTTGGTTTTACAGTGCAGCCAGTTCCTCTGGTGTTGATGTGGGTCCCTTCTGTCCCTTTTTCTGGCCTTCCTGTGATAAAAGGTCACTTACAGATAGGACTTTAGCTGGGTCTACACACACTGCTTTCCTTAGAAATCAACACTCCTGAGCAAAGGACCTTAACAAAGTAGAGGGCAAGACATCCCTGTAAATTCTAGAAACCTACAAGTAACTCCTGGGAGCTGGAAACACAAAAGGGGCAGTTGTTGTGCACCAATACTCAGCATTACAGTGAGAGCAGGCCTGGTTGACCATGGAGCAGGAGAGGATGTACAGCTAAATTAACCTGTTGCCCAGGGAGGCTGGCAATGCAGGACACACCAATTTGATACAACAGGCAGGTAAATGGCCACTGTTTTGACTCAGGGATGCAGCCACCTCTATTTTGCTGTAGGTGAACTTATCCCACTCCCCTCTAAAGTGAGTTTCATGACACTTATGAAACTGCCAAGGAATAAGTGTAGTAGAAAATCAAGCAATCTGGCATGAAATAATTTGAATAAGGTCAAGATGCATTTCAGTGGTATAGCTCCCTGCAATTTAATTTTTTGGGTGCAAGGGGCTTTCCACGGTAGGAATCAAACCTTGCTCTTTACAGGCTGCATTTCAGCACTACTTCAGTTTGCCAGGCTTTGAACACCCAACAGCTATTCCTAGAGCTATAAGAAACTCTTCAGGAGCCAGTATTTTCTCAAACATGTCCGCTGAAGGCTGGATCCCTTCTGTCCCTTGCAGGGATGCACAAACTAATGAAAAACAGAATTTCTTCCTGTGGCAGATTTAGCTTCAATGAAGAGGGGGAGAGTATATGTGACAGGAGTAAATTCATATGGTAGGACTGTGGACTAAGAGAAGTTACATGCTCTGTCTCTGGACAAGACTATGACTTCAGCGATGCCTCCTGTATCTATCTCTGCTTGCTGTACAATGGGCAGAAGCACAATCCAAGGGAGAGCAGGAACTACTAAGTGTTAACTCACTGAGGCATGCAAATTACTTGAAAAGGCTCTGCTTTCCTTGGGACTGACTGCCACAGAACAATGTCACTTCCCTGCCTCCAAGCAAGAGGGAACCATCGTTCCCTCTTCTGAGAGGGAGTGCAGTGCCATCTCTCCTGACTATTCAGCCCCAGAGCATTTTGCCAATAAATTACAGCCTGGTCCAAAGCTTCCACAATGCTGTCTCTGCCACAAGGCCTTGCTGGACCACCTCTGCGTAGATATTTCAAAATCCAAGCTCTGAGCCCTTCTCCCACCACAGCTGACCCAGATCAGCTCAGGCATTGGTAAGGCAAGGATTAGGCCTTTTTTCTCTTTTTTCTTTGCCTTGCACTTTGGAGTCTGTAGGGATTCTCTTGTCCAAAGTATTTTTATTTCTGCTCCACCCTGCTATTTTTCCAGAGGTTGGGGGTTTTTTTCCTCCTTCAAACACATCCAGCCTTCTCCTTATTCTGAGCTTTTGTTTTCTCTGTTCACACTCCCACACTTGAGGCCAGACCTGCTGAGATACTGACTTTTGCTTTGACATTATGGTTTGCTTTTTATTTAAGACTCTGTTATGGGTCAATGCTAGTACACCCAAGATGATAAAGGCTCTGTTCTGAGATTACAGCATAGAGCCGCAATGTCCAATTGAGGTTGCACAAAAGGCCATCAAGTTTGTGGTTTTATCTTGTTTTACACTGGTTAAAGGGACTTTTTCCCCCCTATTTTGTGCAAAGTTAGCAAAGCTGCAAGTTTGACAGGTTTGCTTTTCAAGTTTTCTGCAGCTCCAGGAAGGCATCGCAATGCATTAGCTAATGCAATGCAGGTTCTTCCAAGAAGTTTGCAAGGGTCAGGTGATTAACCTGTATATTTTACAGAACATTTAAAGACACTGTGGTCTGAATCTCATAAAATCATAAAACTACCACTCAGCTGTGAACCATGGAATGAAGCACAATCCTGAAATATTGCTGCATTAGAAATGGGAGGAAACAGAGTGAAATTTCCCCTTCTGATCCACACAGTTGATAAAAGCTCCACAGCACAGCCTCCTACTGCATTTTCCATAGCCAAAGCTCACACTGGGCCAAGTTCAGCATGTTTGCAGAAGGGAGGCGTTGTCCTGCTGTGTTCTGCCCCACTTATGCTGCCCAGTTGGAAGAAGTCATACCTGTACTGAGTAGCAGAAGACAAGTCCTTACAGCCTCTGCACCAGCAAGGGCACAGGGACTGGAGCTGGGAAGGTGCTCACAGGGTCTCCTGCAGGCGCAGAGGCTGCATGTCCTTCTCTTCTGCCTCCTTTCGCCAAGGAGGAGCAAACACTACTGGAAGGTTATTGGCTTCAGATTCTGAGCTAACTAAGCCTTTCAAATCCTCATACTCTTACCAGCAATGTCCCACAAAACTTCAGTCTTTTAAACTCTCCTCCCCATCCAGGACCCCCATATATATTCTTCTATCTGATCAGGAAATGTGTTTCCACCACAGGTCACTGGGACTTTCCCAACATGACTGGATTTACTTTCAGCCCCTTCACAAATGGAAATTAGCTGGTCTTATTAAAGGCTAGCTCTGCTTTCCTAATAAGGAAAATGGAGACATAAAAGAGACCTTATTGTATGACAAAATCACTTTCCACCCAAGTTCCATTTCTCAGGTAGTATCTGTCCTCATTGAGCAGTCCCAGCCAGGCCATCAGGCATGTTTCTTGGTTCTTTGCTCTGGGGAAAGTCTTTGTATCACGGATTTTTCTAAGTGACGCAAATAAGTTTCATAGAGTTTATTTGCTTCCCCTACAAAATTTGCATTCCAAGCTGATGGGAATCCAGACAGTCTAACTCATTCAATCACTCTGTGTTTTCAATCTCTGATCCATCTCAACATCACAGTCTTTGAGGTTTTTGAGCTTCCAAATGCTGCCTATGCCACAGAACTTACCAAAGGCTCAGCTGCAAGAGCTGCAGGAGGACACTGGTGGCATATGAGGTAAGGTGTTGGAAGCTGGGAAGTGCCGATGGCACGCAAAGAGCTCCACAGCACCTACTCCCATTAGGAGCGCTGTGGGATGTCATTGTGGCCAGGGAGAGTTGCCAGAAGTAGGGCTGCAAGGCTCATTGCTGTGCAGTCCAGACATATGGTTGCTATCAGGAATAGGGCGGTGCAAATAATTGTTTCACTCCCTAAACCAGAAGAAAAAAAAAAATAGGAAGAAAAAAGATTTTATTCAGATCTGACTGAACCAATTTTTTTTGCTAGCCAAAGGAGAAGTGGAGAAAACCATAATATCATGCTGCAAGAAACATTTTAGTGCCTTTTGGGTAAGATCCAGCAAAGCAGATATTTTCCACCTGTAAATAATTCAGCAGAAGAAAAAAGTCATTGCAACTCAGTTTTTCCAGCAAGACCATCAAGTCAATTAAGAGAAGCTGAATAGTCTTGTAGCCCTAGAATAAAGAAGAGTAAAATGTCGAGTCAGAAGAGTAACTCCCATCATTGTTCTGGCAATTTCATGTGTGTTGTGCATTCAAATAGTTTTTCACCATCCCCTTAGCATGGCCAGCAGAGACTGTACTGGAAACAAGGACAGAAGTCCACCACCAATAAGTAGCTTCCAGGACTGAGTCCTAAATCATAATTCGAAATTCCTTGACCCTCTTTTACCTCCAGTATTGGGTATTTAGCCACTTCCAGATGCCAGGCTGGATGGTTACACTCTCCTTATGTAATAGCCCTCCTCTCCCCAAATCAGAGCTGCTCTGGATATAACCCTGAACCTGTCCTCCCAGTCAGCTGAGCCAACATGAATGTGGGGCTTTTTTGGGCTCTGGTACCACCTTTCATCCTCCTCTGGCAAAACTGTTTCTGGTGTGATTGGGTCATCCTGAATTCGGAGAAACAAGATACCTGTGAGGAGAAAATACATTTCATAAACTTTTATATTTTCTTCTGTCGTATTCTACCACAACTATTAGTTTCTCGGTATCAGAAGGAATTTAATAAATTCCATTCACCATGCAGCTCTCCCCACCACCTGAAAACATATGTTTTCAGAAAAAAAAAGTCAAGAAAAAGAAAAAAGGCTGAAGGGTGTTCTCATCAAAAAACAGAAATGCATTGGAAAAGCTGCTAGGGATATATACAAAATGGTATTCACCACAAGCTAAACTTTCTTATTTAAGTATGGTAATTAATATACAAAGTATGAGGTATGAACTGCACCAAGTATGAAAGTAAATGTGTTTGATTTCTGCCAATTGACTTATTTTTAAAAGTAAAAGAGCAAAGAACAAAGAGTTGAAAAGAAAGACTTGATATTATTGACTTGTTAATAAAAAAAGGATGGTTATATCAGTAGAGCTCAGGAATCTCATGAAAATAAATACCTTTTGTATTAATGCAGACACAAAAAAGTCCAGATTTCTAGAAAGCCTATAAAAAATGAACACAGAGTCCCTAGATATGCCCATTAAGATGCACTGGAGACAGTATGATGCAAAGGACCAGTAGAAATTGAACCCATTACCTGTAGATCCAAAGTATATTAGACATATTTCCCTAATATTGCAAGCTTTGAAATAAAGTTACTTCGTTTCAAGTAGTCAGTGGTCACAGAAAGAATTTCAAAGGAACAAAGTTCAATTGTAAAAAGCCCATTTTAAACATTACTCTAAAAACTATTTCATTGCTCCTTCTTAGGGGAAAAAAAAAATCCACATACAGCTTTATGTTCAGGTTGTCAGAGTTTTTTTTCAAAACAGACCTCAAGGGGAAAAATTGTTTTCACTCTTAAAGGATTCTGGGTTTTTTCTGGCCTTACCACCTCTAACCCAAGGAAGAAAAAAATCATTATTACTACTTTGCTGAATGTTGAGAGAATGGAAGAAGGGAAAGATCCAGTGTGCAACACTCTTTCCTTCACAAACTGTTGGAAATCCATGATTTCCATAGCTGACTGGGGTCATTGGCCAGCAGTACAGGGGAAGAAAGAAAAAGAGCCAAACAGAGTGCTGTTTCTTCATTTGTTTCTGTAGCCACAAACCCCATTCCTTTCCCTATTTCGTGATGTTATTCCTTTTTATGGCACATAACAGGAGTTTTCTTTGGGGTTTGTTGCTTGGATTTTTCCTTTTCTTAAGGTCTTGTCTTTAAACCTCAGGAGCTCTTGTCCTTCGAGACAAATCCTATACCCCTGGACCCACTGACTATTTTGTCACTGAGGAGGAAAAACTTAATTGGAGCCCGGCTAAGATCCAAAAGTAAATAGATATTAAAGGTTGACAAAGGAAAGCAAGCGAGAAAGAAAGGGCAAGGGTTAAAAAAAATAAAACTAATGCGAGTTGTATTATGTGGTGAGTGAATCATATGGATTATGGACCAAGGACTACATAATTAAACATGTAAGGTATCAAGGTAAAGTACCAGAATACATAAAGAGGATAATTTCTTTAGTCAGCAAATGGGCAATAACAGGAAAGAATTTTTGTCTTGGGATAGTGAGCAGTTGTATAAACATATGATGCAAAGGCTTTTTCAAATAGACATAACATTGCCATATGTTCCATCAAAAAACTGCAGAGGGACTTGGGAAAATCAGAATGATTTAAGAGGGACTATAGACATTTCTGCCACCACTTGGTTAGCTGAACACAGGCAGCCAAAGGTAAGGAGTGCCGTTAAACAAGGGCATGTTAAGAGACCAGAGTGTGCCCCAGAGATTCTCGCACTGAGATAATGAAAGCTCTCAAATGTCACCATAGAACTGAAGCTCTCCTTAAAAAGTGGCAGAGAGACTGTGCTTTCTCTAGGTGCTGGGGGCTGACATTGCATATGGGATGGCTCTTCCCAGTGGACTCCAGAAGCCCATTAAAGTGGCCGGCTGTGATTGGAATTATAGCTACCGCAGCAGCTGAGACACACTGAGGTGCAAACTGATTTGCAGAAAAGAGCTATGACAGGTTGAAGGTCCAGGGAACAAATGTATTATGTTTGCTGAATTTTCACATATAAGCAAAAACAGACTGGTTTGAAAGGATATACTTACACTTTTCCTTTTCTCTAGAAGTTTGCATTTTGGAATTAACAAAAGGGGTGCCTGTGTGGTACCCTACAGTCAGGGGAAATGCAGCCCCTTGAGGGAAAGATTCTCCAAGACACCTGTCCTCAGGGAACAAGAACCAAGGATCCCAATGTCCCCACTCTCCAAAGCAGCTCCAATGTGGCTAGAGGGTGATATAGAAATCGTTTGGTTTGAATCAAGACCTGGCTTTGGATATTTCCTCTCAGGTACAGAGCCCTGTAAACAGCATTATCCATTATCTAAAACCTGTATCCTCTGGTAAATTCTTCTCTAATAAGTATGAAGATACAGCTTCCAAAATCCCTGAGACTAATTTCATGTTTCAGAGGGACTATTAAAATCAAAAAAGAGAAAATTCAGGAGCTTCTTCATCTTCTTACCATATATTCTGCCTGTAAAGACCAGCCTAGTTAACAGGTGGCACTGACAGATCATGATCCAAACAGCTGCAAGAGAAACAGTCTGGAGCACTGGAAATAGTTAGTTACCATTTGGGGAATGATTCCCCCCCCCCCCCCATATTGAAACATTAATTGATTCTTTTATATTCAGAAGCTATTTTCACTTATCCCAGACACTTAACAGAAAAATAAAAAAGAAATAATGAGGAGTTTTGATGTAAAAACACATATAGCCATAAAACAGGTTGATTAACTTGCAGACTTTAAAAAATTAATGTCCAATGGAAGGAACTGCTGACTGGTTAAATTAGATCTACTTATTACAGCACTGCAACAGAAACTAAATTAATTTTAAGCTTCAGAATGAAAATTTTATTTTTAATTTTTGTGGGTTGTGGAGTTGGAGGAACTGGATACTTGGGAAATTAAAAGTCCTCTATTTATCATAGGCTAGATGCAGTACAGCCAGCCATAATAGAGGTTTTTCTCTTATTGCAAAATCTCTTGGCAGTTAAAATAGAAGGGCCGTCATGAATTCTAGTTCAGATATAACATTTTCATGGTAGTGTAAACTTGCAAATAAGAGCTCATCTCAGATGCAAACACTTTTAACCAAGATTACAGGAAAACCTACAAGTCATCCTGAAGTTACAGATATTTATAAATGTTCTTTGAAGAGTAGATTTGTTCTTCAGATAGAAAGCTGGTCAGATCATTACCATGCCACTTCCAGCATCTATATGTAGACAAGAAAAAAATCTGACCTTTGGAGACTGCAAACATCAAGGACAAAGGAAGTTTACTCTGGTATAAACCCATGAAATAATAGATTTCTTGACAGATTTTAAGTGAGAAAATAAGCTTTACCTAGGATATTCATTCATCAAAGAGTGCTGGAAGGTTACATGAAGCTATGACAGATGATTTGTCTATAGGCATAGGTTCCATCTTCTCCTTTCACTTATAGGAGCAGCCCATGGTCACTTCATTGGGGAACGTCAGTGAGGTAAGGGAGGTGAGTCAGCATGAACTCCGTGGGTAATCAAAAACCAAAGTGAATGAACAAAAAAATCCCAAAACTTCAACCCAAAATCTCAAATGTTTAGATTTTAATCTTTTGTCTGCATGGCTTTTCTCTTGTTATTGAGTGTTATGATGCTTATAAGGTTGCACTGTTGCGGGGTTGTGAGGAGAGGATGCCACGTGGACTCTGTAGGGGCATAGCCCCAGTGATCAAGGAGCCCTTTTGACTCCCATGCATAACAATCATTCACCTCCACTGACTCTTCAAGCAAAACAGTGGCTTTGCTGTGACACTGCCTCTGAACCTTTAATAAATATTTTTCCATCATTAATATTTTAAGAGGTTCTGCAAGCCCCTGAAAGTACAGCCTAAGAAGAGGCCAGCATCCCCTTTCCTCCCCTATCAGACCCTGGAAAGAAGGAACCTGTTATACCTGCTTCAAACCCTGTTTGTTAAATACCTCCACAGTGAAGGAGATGGGGTTAGATAATTTCTTATTTAATGCTTAGTCTTCTGCTGGCAGCACCAGTGGCACTGATGAGTGACAGCTACAGTGTGTCATTTAAATACTTGCATAGGGATTAGAGCGAGGTCAGGTACTTCTTTCTGCGGTGATCGCGTAATATTAACAACTTTCGGTCACTATCTAATCAGGGCTGGATCCAGACCTGTGACTGACAGATTTTTAATTGCTAGTCTCCTAAGTCATACAGTTCTCTCTCACTGGGAGGTGTTACCTTCAGCTCTTACTATGATGGATAAGGGCAAATTCTACACTATTAAAATAAATCTTTCAATGTAGATATCAAAAGTGTTGCTTTGTCTCTTTGACTTAGGGAGACTCTTTTTTTACAGTAAGAATGAGGAAGATAAAAATATTGATATAATATACTTTCTAAAAAGAAAGAAAAATAAGTATATCTATGTGTGTGTACATCTTTCTTTGAAATCATACTGTTCTCTCTTGTTTTACTGCAAAAATAAAGAACATAAGAATGCAGGAGAAGTCTATCATGCCTCACCTCTTTTGCTTTCCAGTTTCTATTTGCTCCTTTATTTTCCATACTTTAAAATCTCATTTAACATTCTCTTGAGAAGGAGAGCACAAGATTACAATCTAACGATTGTAATGAGAATGGGTTACGTTTGTGCCATTTCCCATTTTCATTACAATCTTTGTGGCAAGAGTAATGTAACAGAATTTTTAATGTCTTATATATTGCATGAACTTTTTTTTTTCAGCAAGCTCCTGCTACATTTCAATGGATGATGCTGTTGCAGAACATTGCAACTTTGATCTTTTTATAGCTTGCATTACGATCACATTGGCAATTTCACCCACTTCCCCAAAGTGGAAAATATTTTGATATACAGCTTGCTGCTACAAAAGCCAGTCATCTGCACATACTGTACATACCTAGAAAATTGTTTTCCCCAAAATCCCAGCTGTGTCTGAGTACAAGATACTGACATCACCAAAGATGTGTGTTTCTCTGAGTGGTACTACGGGAATTGTAGATTGCAGAATCTGAGCAGAAGAATAGAGCAGTTTGTTTCTTGAAAGGTAGGAACAGCTCTTGGAGAGAAGTTGTTTCACATGTTTGACATGGCAGTGATTTTCCAGTGTATAAACCTTTCTATAGCGTTTCTCAGAGTGATCAACAGATAAGGAAAAGGTAGGTGATGGACCAGGACAAGTTTTCAAAAAAAAAGGGATCAGAATGAATTTGGCAAGAGAACCAGTGGTTTAAGCTATGCTACAGAAGCAGCAGGCACCACCTATCAGCTTGTCTGAATTTGTTAATGCAAGCAGTTAACATGAGTGATTCTTAACACAGGAGCTGACTAGGGGAAAAGAGAAGTGTGTGCTGGAATAGTTAGCTCAAGAGCAACATCCCTGAAGAGATCTGTACAGACCTCATGTGACCAGAAAGGCTTCAAAGGGAAAAGCATCTACAGCTAATGGGGAGATCTTCCTCAAATTCCTTGCCTACCTTTATGGGGCAAAAAGAGAATGATGGCATTGACAAAAAGCTGAGATATCCCCAGGCTTTTATATCATGGAGGGCTGTAGAGTCACAACAGTCTCAGACTGAGCAGGTGGCGAAGACCATGCTGCTGGTGCAGCAAAGAGAGCAAACACAGGGGTATGGATTAGAACTGATTTGACTGGGTGTAGGTGGCTCTACCCTTCAGTGACTGGAAACACTTCCCTTCTAGACAATGCAGTCTGGCGAAAAAAATCCCCAAAAAACAGAGAAAATATTAGGGAGATGAATGGGCTTGAATTTGAGCATAAACTTAACCTTTGGCTAGTGCTATAAATTCTATTGATGCATACATCTTGTCGATTAATACAGACTAATGATACTGAACTTTAAAGAAAATAAATTCTGAGAGTAGCACCTCCTTGCAATATCGGAAGAGAAGACAATGTCAGCATATTTTTGAGACAGCCTACATCTGGCAAATTCATGTTTCTGCTTAAGAAGCTTTATTTCCTTGCTGCATAGGGTAGAATCTGGCATCCTTTAGATCAATGCCTATGGAGATATTCACAGCATGGCAAGGCAATGGGTGAGGGAGAATGGCATCCTCATTATGATAACATTCAACAGACAACCTCCAGACTTTGAAATTTCTGGACAAGGCCATTCATGAAAAGATGCACAAGGTTAGATTTCACACTTAACCCACAGGAGTTGAGTTTTAACCCTGCCACTTGTCTTCAACTTCTGTTGCGCTTGAAATAAGCTGGGCACATCTACACTGAGGCTAGAATTTTTTTCCCTTTGAGTCTAACTTTAAGACTGCAGACCCTCAGGATAAAACCAGTTGAGCCCTTTGGAGGGAAAACGTTCATCCTCTTTATCAGAGTGGCTTTCCCGGTGGCTTTCACTTCAGCGAGAAGAGTGTCTGGGATAATTGCTCTTTCCACAGAGGATCAATACCGTGTAATTAATCAAGATGAAATCATTCTTTGCACTTCTCCAGGTTTCATCCTTGAGACATATTCTCAAATTCACTGGCTCCTGGAGATAGCAATGCTCTCCTACTGCACTACCCCAAGACACCCTAGGGGCAAAAACATCACAATCCAGCTGTCCAGAGTCTAGCCTGACATAACTTAATAGATGAAAAGAGACAAGAAGGCCCAGATGCCTCTTTATTAGGACTGTCCTCTCTGCAGAGACAACAAGCCCTCAAAATCTACCACAGTCAGTGTAACACTGGCATCAAGGGACTCCTATTCCCTCCCAGGAAACATGCCACCAAACTTGCAGTGATTACAAAGCAGAAGCATGCACTTTAGAAATACACCTAGCAGAGCCCCAGGTCACAGTGAGAATAATTCAGCTAACATTTCTGCAGTTTGCAGAGTTTGCTTAGCTGTGATTGATCACATGAATCACACATTCCTGTTTAATTTCTGTTACAGGGCAAGCATATTTTAAATCCACTGCCTTGTATGAAACAACGCAGGAAGTAATTTTAAAAGTACATTTGCTATGAAGAATAAAAATATGAACATTTAATATTAAAGTAATTTTCATCTCTGCCGGGTCACTTTTTTTCCCCCAAATTTCAAAATGCCAGAGGGGAAAAAGAAATGAAAAGACTATTGAATCAGTTCTAATGGACTTAAGACAAAAATGAAACATTTCAAACAGTTCATTTGACCTGGAAACATTCTCTTTTTAGTATAAATACTTTTATGTTTCATCCTAATTCGGGCTAAAAAGGCTGGAATTTCCCACAAATTCCAATCATCTCCACTTATGTTTAAGCTTCCTCCTGCCTGTTGGGCTCTTTATTTCTCTCTATTAAGCACAATCAAGACAAAATGACTCCTAAAATGTTGCTAGCCATTCTGGTATCACTGAAATTAAGTAGCTGGTGAAGACAATTATAAATAATACATACATTTGTGTTTATTACAGAAAGATATTAAAAGAATGACTGGAATTTTCCGTTGGTTTGGATAAGCAATGAAGACATTTTAGTAGACCTGAGCTGAGAAACAGCATTGGCTCAAGTGATTGTGCGTTGATTCAGTTTACATTAAATGGAAGAACAAATAAAAGTAAGGCTGGAACTAATGTTCTCTATTTCAAAAGGGCATGGACTAAGTGCTCTGAGCTCTGAGCGCCCCGGCCGCCAAAGTCAACACACTGTGTGTCTCTGCAACAGGATGGGAAAGAGGCTGGAGGATTCTTCAAATCACTGGTGCTTACAAGATCTCAAAGCTGTATTCCAAGCAGGAGGAAAAAACCCAGTCATCCATGGACCTGCAGGATAAAGAGCCACTTAAAGAGCCTTTAGTTCAAACTTCAGTAAGAGTAATGACACTGAACAGAAGTGCAAAGGGAATACATATAATGGGAATAGTTTTACTACATCAGAAACAGAAGCAAAAATAATCTAAAAGTTTAATTGTATGAGAATGAGATTTTACTAACTGGAAACAACAGAAATAATCTAAGAGCTCAATTGTCTCCATTTGGGAGACCTGGATTATCTCATTCAGAATTCAGACAGAACTGGCACATGAAACTACAGGAACTTGCAGGTATTCACGATGAGCCTATCTACTCATGGGATTAGAAAATAGTAAAGGCAGTATCTAAAGTTAAGTGAGGGAAGAAAAGAGATCTCACAATTACAAGTTAGTCTGATCTCAAATGTCTGAAGGCTTAGGAACAAATTTTGAAAGAAAGAAGTAATTTAAATCATTGAGATAAACTGGAAATGGACTAAAATATTACCAAAGGGTTTTGGTTTGCTAATGGTAGGTTGTTTTAGACTAACTTGATAGGATTTTCAAGAGATAAAAGATTTTTTAGACAAAGGAAACATGGTAGATATAATTTATCTGAGCTTCAGCAAAGCATTTAATAAGGTGTCAGATGGGAAATATTTTTTTTTTAGCTAGAGAAAATAGGGATGCACGAAGGAAATGTTGAGTGAGAGCCCACTGAAATGAAGATGGTTACTTGCAATTCTGCAAATAGAACAGAAGGACAGACATGAATGAACTTTCTTCACATTCAGTTTTGAGATATTTCTACTTTCTCCCTTTCCTGGTAACTTGCATAAAAATAGGGAGTCATTACTTCTGGGACTCTGATTGGGATACTAATTGTCCACAGCTAAAAGAAAGTGTTCATACAGAAGAGGATGAGGGCAGTAGACAGAAAAAGATGCATTATAGGAAGAGAATAAAATAAAAACTCATTCTTCGAGGGACTGATACCACAGCTGCTGTAAAAAAAGGTCTCGTTGGTAGAAAATGACTGAGATGAGTTAAGCTGGTACAGGAGCTAAGGAGAACGTGAACGACTCTAAGCCACCAATGGGGGCCACTCTTTCAAAGGCAGAATCCAGTCCATGCCAGGCAAGATAGTACCACAGATAAAAAGAAAGTCTTAAGATAACTGTGTGAAACAGTAGTGCAACAAGATCTGAAATACTGTCTACTCTTTCAGCTACCTACATTCAAAAACCAGAAGTTCAACTGAAATTCATTTAGAGAACGGTGCTAAGATGCTTGGGATGTTAGCTGTACTAAAGAAGCTGGAGCTTGGCATATTCAGCTAGTAAAATTAAATCTTGAAGGCACAGAGAACTGGCCTAACTTGGATAAACAGTTTGTAAATATCTGCTGTAGGAGAAAAAATGAGCCGTCCATTGGGCAAGAACAACTGGATAGAAACCAGCCTCACATAAATTTAGAATTTTTTTGAAAATGGGGAAAAGAGGGTTTCTAACAGAATAGCAACATTCCAAATGGAAGAACAGGATGAACACATCAAGCTAATGTCTCCTTTCAACAACAGAGGTTGGTCTCCATATGACAGGATTTATATGACATGTTACCTGAACAGCACAGTGTTTTCTAACCCTCTGCCGGACTGATATTCCCATTCCAAGTTATGCTTTGAATCAGAAGTACTTCTCTGTCCTCCAGAAAAAAATTGCAGTTCTGCATATACGCAGTCATACAACCTATAATGTGACTGAGATTGAGAAATAAGCAGCAGGAATTCACCCAGGCAGTGTGGGACAAGGTCTCTGTGAGGGACAGAGAAGAGATTTCAGAGATGGCAGTTGGAAGGGACATTGCTGAAGTGGTGTTTACCATTATTATCTTCTCTGCTCACGAGTCCTTAGCACTACAAGGATTAAAATGTAAGTTATGGATGGCCCTACAAAAGGCTGCTGAAAAAAAGAACACCAACCCCTTATTAATGACATTATTTTCCCTTGAAAACATAAATACCTTGTCTCTTCAGGTACTATGGACTAAATAGCCTGAAATGTAGGCAGAAATTACATTTGATGTGGTGAAAATTGGAAGCATTGATAAAATATGTTGGTTAGAAGACAGGAGGAGAAAATAGGTGTAACACAGAATTGACAAAACAGCTTAGAAACAATCTTGCTATTAGCAGGGAGGAAAGAAGTGGGAAGCCAATTAGGTGGGAAAAGGGCACAAAAATGTATAGGAGAAGGAAAGTATAAATAAGGAGAAAAAAGCAGTAAATGAGATACTACAGTATTACAGCAACATCCAAGGTAACTCTTCTATGAAACACCTAATCAAATCCCATGGGTTCTCATGTGGAACCTGACGAGGACCTGTTAGAGGAGAATGGAGTCAGTGGAGGCTTCCCAGTAACTCAGCTGTGCCTCTTCTGGCTGCTGGTGGCTTCTTCTGAGATGCCAGGCTGGCAGCTGAGCTACAGGTACCAATACACTGATGATGCTGATGCTACACAGGGCAGTTGCCTTCAGAAGAGAAGCAGGACAGATAGGTGGGGAGGAAGAGGGAGGCAAACTGAGATGTTAAAACTCTGGAGCAAGACATCCTAAAGGTTATGCAGGAGCACCTCGGGTGAACACACCAGAACTCAGGGAGCTGGAGCATTGCCATGAGAACAAGGGAGAAAAAGGATTTTGGAAGCTCCACAGAGGGTGAAGTAAACAAGCAGTCAGCTATGACAGAGAGCTGAACCAATGAAGAGGCATAATAATATATAATGCTATTTCAAAACAACAGATGGGAATAGGGAATTGATAGTGAAGCGATTAATACCAGCAATGAAAGAACTAAACACCTTTAAAATGCACAGTTTTTAATAAGAGCCAAGCCAAAGGCTCACAGCAATTCATAAATTAGCAAAGAATGACATACACAGTGGCAGGAAGGGAGAAAGAGCAAAATGAACCCAAAGATATGCCAAATGCCTGCTGATGGAAAGGAGGATGACTTTGAGGGGTAAGACTGAGCCTCAGGGTAAGATTTGTAATCAATATGAGAGCTGTGTCTCCCAAACTGGTCAGCAGCTGGGAGCCCCTATGAAAGAGAGAACAACCTTCACTGCTGCCCCTGTTGCACTCAGCTTCCCCCAGCAGTTGTGGCTCCCTAGACCTGCAGGAGAGCCTCAGATGCCAGGCTGGTGTCATGAGGGAACTGTTCTGTACTAGAGCATTGCCAGTGCATTCCTCTGAGTTCTCTCTCACCTGGGGCTTGGTGGGGATGCTCAGGTCTCACTTGAAAGCCCAGAAAACTGACATCTCACCCTTGCCCCAGCAAACCAGCATGAACCAGGGACAGGGGACCAGGTCCCTGGGGTCAAGTTTTGGGTTCTGCTTTGGTCCTTTAAAATGGAGTTTCTTATGGAGGCTATGGAGCTCTTCGAGGTTTTCACTCCTCCATAGTTTCCTAGCAGTTGTTTTTCCTCATCTGCAAGTTTTAGACTAAATTTACACTTGTGTTCCAGTAGCTAGTGTTGACATTATAAACAGCACAAACAAACTCACTGATTCCATACACAAATTAACCCACGGGTGTGCACTTTATATAACTCAATGCTTGTAACACAATCTATATAACTATGAGGTAGCTTACTGAATGGAAGCAACTACAAAGGCAAGAAAGAGAGAGGGCTGGATTGTATGTTTCTCCTGGTGAAGCTGTGGGTGTATCACCAGTATCAGACATTTTGGAAAACTTGGCTACAGAAAATCCTGAGAACAATTGCCAGGCAATGTCCGGCAAAGAAACAGGGCAAAAATGCAGAAAATCAGAAGTGATAGATATTGACAGTGTCTTATTAGAAAGCCTAAGGATAAAGGGTATTCATCACAAGCAAATTAACGATTTGAAGTTACCATTTCTCAGCAGATCTACAGCAACTGCCCTTTTATTTCCTAGGCACTCCTAAGTGCAAACAAAGAGATTGATGTAAACCACCAATGCCAGTTAGTGCAATTCTACCTGGTTGAACTGAGCCTGGACTGAGACACCTGCTGACCATGATGCTAAACCTAGGTGTTTCCCAGCCATCTAGGGGAAAGGTGGGTCAGATTTGTTCTGGTTTTCCTTTTTTGTTGTTGCTTCCAGTTAGATAGCAAATTCTTCATCAGGTTGCCAAGATTTTCAGTATGACAAGAGTCATTATGTGTGGTTTTGCTTGTTGGTTATGATTTTAAATTGCTGTAATGGAACCATTTGAGAAAACAATAGGGAGAAATTAAAAATATGTATTTAAAACAGAATTAAAAATGAAAGGAACAGATGTGTACCATGCATGACATAGGAACTTTCAAATGCGAAGGAAATGCATACATTACAATGAAAGACTAAGTAGTACGTATACATCAGCATTTTCCATTCCTTTTTTCTTTATACACGTGTTTTAGATATACATAAATTATTTTTCCTTTTGTTTTATCCCTTTTTTAAAAAATAGAATATTCAAACATTCTCTTTAAGAACCAGAAGAGGATGAAAGATTGCATTTGGCAGGTCTCTTTTGTGCTATAATTTGTTTCTTTGTGGAAATTCAGCAAAGGGTGACTTTTATTATGTGTTAGGTAAGAATCTGCATAGAGCAACTTCCAGCTGTTGACCATGCGATTAGGCCATTAAAGTGCAAAAATCGCTGTTTACAAATACCCATAATTACTATAATTTTCATGCAAAATCCACACTCACCTAAAACCAGACCACATGCCAGTTCTTTCCTGGCCAAAATGGCTATTTCTTTCTGTCTTGAAGTCTCAGTCACATATTGAAAAAAATATCTGCAGAATAGAATATATTTTGACTGCAGAAATAGATTTTGCATGAATAGACTCCTGAGGCATCCAACAGTTTCAATAATGTTTCCTATTCCAGGGGAGCAAAAAATATTTTTCCTTGATAGCATTTATTTTATATTCACTGCACTGGAATTACTTTCCCAAAATTCTGCCAGCAAAGACTTATCGTATGTGGGTGCCATTGCTGTAACATAAAGATAAGGATGGAGGCTTATTCCACTCATAAGCTCATGAGTCTGTAAATTGGAACTATCCTTCATAGTACAATGCATTTTACCAGTCCAAATATTTTTCTCAAAGACAAGACAGGAGTTTTTTTTCTTGGAAGTATTTTCCTTTGGTGACTTAAGGAAGCATATTCATGGACTACTTATGAGAGGAAATACACAAACAATGGGACACCACTGGTTTCTCTGGATGAGGGAAGAGTCCACATTATTCCAGCAGCTTCAGAATCAGTCATTTGAGCAGCTGCCCTAAACAGGAGAAATGTTGTCTGGGGAGCAGCAGATAAGGCAAGATAGACCCAAGGACCTCAGAGGACAGAGCCACATCCTAATTTGATGATCCAAGTGCAAATAAATAACTCCACTCATTTCAAAGATGGGACAGGTGACATATCTGGATCTGAATTTGGATTAAATCATCAGAAATGTTCAGGCCTGTGATTTTGTTGCTGGCCAAATGACTACGATTATTACAACCAAACGTGACAATACAATGACATTTTACCTAGGGGCAGGAATGCAGGGGAGATTAAAATGAGAACTGACTCAAGCCTTCACCAGGAAATTGAATCTAACCCTTTTTGAAGTTAAACATTTTGATATAAAATTTTTCATCGTATGGCTGACCTGCATAAAACGACTGAATTCCCTGTGCACTGCAAATGCTTTGTGTGCTGCAGTTAAATAGTTCTAGAGATGGGAACCAGATTAACTTTGAAATTTCCATCCTGCCCTCACAAACAGCAGTTCAGCTCCTCTCATGGCAGCAGAAGTTTGCTGTCAGCCTGCAATATTTTGATCATGGTCCTGCCTAGATCTACTAGGAGAAGAAATAATGACATAGTCACGAGAGCCCTAGCGGTGGACCGATGTTGGATCCCTCTCCAATGCCATTAGTGATGAGGCTCAAACAATAGCAGCCACGCTGGGGAATTGGAGGGAAGAAATGGCTGGTGATGTCAAGACCCGTCTGGTTCTCTTCAAGCCATTGTGCTGCGTGTTGCAATATTAAACCTCTCCTACATTAAGGGCTAAATTATGGGCTTCTCTGAAGTCTTTGACCAGAGAGGGACAGCACATTGTTCCACAGATTTCTGACCAAAAGAGAACTATAAATTGTCCAGTCTGATTTATCTCCCATTTAATCGTTAAGAAGCTTCCCTGTTCCATCCACGCACTCTTGCATTGGCCCAAAGATGTTAGATAGACAAAAATATTTCAACTTTTTGAAGACTCACTGCCGGCAAAGCATGAAGCCTCAGCAGCTGCTGAGACAGCTGTGCCTGGCCCATCTCTACTGGAGGAAGATGTCTGATTGATTGATGAGTCTCATCAATCCATGGTTGAGCTCTCTTAAAACTGATCTAGAGGTACATCCAAGCCTTTTCTATTTCCTGTGGGTTCTTGCACCAGCTCCCCTGGTGTGTCCTTACATCTACAGCATGGCAGGCTGTGTTCTGAGGCTGAGCAGAGGTGTTCCCTGCCCATCCTGTAACATCCTGCATGAAAAGCTCAGCCCTTTTCTTGACCCTACAACAATCAGCTGTCAGACCCCAGGAGGACAAAGTGACACAAGAGTATTTACCTCCCCAAAGAAGTTGCACTGCTGCTCCTACAGGCCTCAATATAGAATTAAGTCTGTTGTTGTAGGTCTGGACCACCAAACCACCAGATCTGCCCCAAAGAGCTTTCAGCAGACCTAGGCTGATGGAGAGATGATAAACCAGTGGGGGAAGCCCAAGGTCATGGTGAGATGATAATGATAGATGTAATAAGCAGTAGTAACAACACACAAACTATCATGCCACTGCCCTTTTTAAGCTTAGATTTGAACCCTTGGGCTTTGCTCATTATAATGACACAGTAAAAACTAAAAGGGGAAATTACCCACAAAAAAAGAGTACTGTTAACCACTTCATCTCTACAGCTACACTGCATATTTTGTGCTTTTCTCTAATTGTTCAGTAGAGGCTCCATTAAAGTCAGTGGAAAGTCAGGATATCCCTCGTGGATTATGCTGTAGCAAAGTAGTTTAAATTTAATCTAGGGTTGGATTTAACACGTTTAAAAGAGAGCAAATTCACTGTTCAATCTAACAGTCCAGTCAATACTTGAGGCTGATGGTTCTTACTCTGGCACTACATTTTTATATTCTGACAGAAGGCAGAAATTATGTCCGTGATCACCCCATCATTAGTGGCTCCAGTTCTTTTTTCCCAAACACAAAAAAAAAGCCAGATGCCCTGTGCTCAAACAACAGCCATGGGATTTTGGTGTTTCTTTGACATTTCCATATATGTTCAGCAAAAGGTAGAAGAACAAAGCAGAAACACAATTTGTGGAATATTATATTTGAACATGAAGTTGGAAGAGCTATTCCCTAGCAATAGCCAGCTCCAAAACATCAACTGGTGACGCAATAAATGAACCAGTCCTGTTCTATAATAACAATACTTTTTGCTTCCACTGCCCTAAGCAGAAGGCCATTTCTGAACCTCGCTGCTCTGTTGTTAAGATGCACCCAATTTCTATCAAGAATTTATTCAAAATGAATTTATACCCATGTAGTCTTATGTGAATTTTGCCTTTTTCATGTCATGGGTGTCCAGTTTTCCCAGTGCTGAGCACCCACCATGTCTCCAAATGAATGCCACTGCTGTGAATACATAGTAAAGAAGAAACAGCCTTCCCTTTAACACTGAGCAGCAGAAGGGGTGACAGGGAGAGATCAGAAACTAGTGGGAACTGGTCAGAAATTGGGAAGAGTCCCTAGGGTTCATCTGGGAAGGAAAAATTTGGGCAGAGTGGGAATGGGTCTGTAAACTTCCCTCTTTCTCCATCAAGATCCCTTCTCCCAGAAACAGCTGGAGAGTCTTGCTTTTTCCTCCACCCAGTTGCACCCTGCCTTTTCCAGAGAGGGCCCTGCAAAGACCTGGAGCGTGGCCGAAGCCATTGCTCCTGCTCCAGCCAGCCACTGCCTTCTCAGACGGGGACACAGCCTGCTGCCCTAGGCCTGTGCCTGAAGACTGCCCAAGCTCCTGCCATCTGCTGCTGTTTTTCCAGACAAAATACTCTGTTTCTGGGTTTCCCACAATAAGATATCTACCCCCCACCCCCCCCAGCCATTCTGGCAGATTTTTTTCCTCTGGTTCCAACTCCAGATCGCTTTTTCTTGCAAGTATTTCCGAGAGCTCCTTCATGCCCCAAGCAGACACAGGCTGATATGCCCTGAAACCACCCTCAGTTCCTCACCAGCCCCACCACGCTGAGATGTGCTGTGTCCCCTTTGCCCACGCTCTGAGCTGCACTTGCTGTGATCCAGAAGCTGTTTGGCGGCAGGAGTGTTACAGTATTCCTGAATTAACACGCTCTGCCTCCCAGTGGGCCTTATTAGCTCAGGCACAGACCTCACTAACACAGCTGTATGGTTTCTGTCCCAGAGAAGGTTCCTAGCTGGCCAGTTTGCAGTATCCATCCATCTGCCCCCTCCTGATAGATGCAACATAGTACTCCTGTGATTAGACAGGATATCTTGTCTCTTGCCTTTTCAACACTCTGGCTGATTATTTTTATCTTACAGAAAAAGAGGGCACTCTCAGAGCCTGAGGTGCATAACCTTGTGTATCACACATGTAGTAGGCATGCACTACACACCAGAGAAGAACTCTACCCCACTTTAATGTTTGGCTCTGCCTGTATATCACTCTTTCAGCAGCTACACAGTTAGTCAGACATTAAATTTATATTTTTTACAGAAAACCCTGCCACTCCTCATGTGCTGCTATCCCCAAAAATCAGCTCAGAACTACCATGTGGGATCCAGAGAGTTCTCCCCAATCTCATGGCAGTGGGGCTACTACCTCCAAGGTATGAACCACACATTGCTGCACAACAAAGCCTCAAAAATTATACCATAGCCTGGAAATTATGCCAGGTATTTCAAATCTCAGCTCCATCAGATCCTGCTTCACAGCCTTAGAGTTGTGTGTTCAGCAAAGGCAAAAAAATACCTGTGCTCTTGATGTGCATACCTTTGCTGTGGTTGTGCCTACACTTCAGCACTTCTGTATCATTTGAGTTAACATTACCTGGGTTAACATTCTCCCTCCCACTACTTAGATATGGTCTAAGTGGCTGAAAATATCCATGAAATGGAGATATACCTCTTCATTTAAAACCAGAACCTTTCTCATGATTACATTAGCACCCAGGCTACTGTGGACACCTGAGACATGCTTGGTCCTAAGCAGTGCAGCCTGAAGAGCCCGCTAGTCAATAAAATAAAATACCCATTCTCTTTAATTAACATATGAAATAAACACAATCTGTGACACCTAGTGTGCAGCAGCAATTAAGAGGCATTGCTTAGTTAAACCTCCTAATACCTCATTTAAATATGCAATTAAGGGATAATTGCCTTCAATCAATAAAAAAATTGAAATATTTTGCAGGGACCTCAATTATTTTTTTGCAAAGCTTTCTACTTTGTACTTGGTCTGGCCTAAGTCTCCAAGTCTTATACCACTTGTTAAAGAAACATTATTCTTTTCAGGATTACATTGATTTATGGCTTTTATTCATTCTACAAGCATCATATGAGCCTGATTCTAGCACTAAGCCCACGCAAAGCATTTATTTTTGTGTAATCAATGACTTCTATTTGATTCAAGCTATCCATTTTACATTCTCCGTGGATCATCTCTCTTTTCTGGTCCACACAGACCAAGAGCATCCCTTTGTGTAGGTCTTTATACATGAAGCTTCCTCACAGGCACCTTAACAAATCTTTTGTCATGCAATTGTTTCCCCATTTTTCAGTATCTTCTTGCAAACAAGCAGTACTTCACTTGTGCACAAGTGCTAGCAATTCAAACTGTATATCCAGCCCTGCTTGCTGCCTACACACAAATCAATCCTTAGTAAAATGAGACAGATCTATGAATCAAATGAGGAACAAAGTCAACCATTGCCTTCCCTCTCAAGGCACAAAATTAGCAATGCAAATATATATGCTCATCTAAGAGCTCCTTGAGTGCACTCCATCATGGCACCTCACATCATCATCAGCCACAGAACAATCAGAATACAGGGGGAAATATTTTCATGCTCAGTAATTGAATTATGTGGTTGAAGAAACAAGACCTGTGCAACTAAGTGAGATGGGGGGGAAAAAAAGCAGGAAATAAATTCTGACAGGCATTTACAGGCATCTAATGAGCACCCAAGAAAGTAGCATACTATACTGAGAGGGAAACCTTGGTGCAGGCTAGGACTCCTGCTATTTTACATGTTTAAGCTACAAACATCCCATTATCTGAACTTGTTGTAGTAATCATTGCTGAAGTCAAAATCCCCCTCTGGGCTATTCCTGTTATGAGGAAAGGCCAATGAGAAAGTATTGCTTGGATTTAACAAAAAGAAAAAAGGTTCAAAATTGATCTGTTGTGCAATTGTAGTTAAATAATTTCACTTCTTCAGATATCTTTCCCATTATGCCAGATCTTTGAGCCAGAAAGATTTGTTGAGCTGGTGTCAAACAAGGGCCACATCCTTGTTAGAGCTTGTCACTCATCTAAGTGATAAAACTAAGCTTGGACTTAAGCTTGTCCTTAATTAACACAAGATACCAAACAAAATAAAACTAGATGTTGCTGCAGTCTCTGTAAGGGGCACAGGTTCTCTGCTGGAAATGTTTGGTGACGTTCAGAGGTTTTAGGCTTTGCAATTGTGATATCAGTATGGTCGCAACTATATGGGTGCCACCTCCAGATGAAAAGCAGTGCTTAATGTAAACCAAAGAGCACAGATGAAGTTTTTTACCCAGTTTTTGATGCACAGAGTCTTGCACATTGTTACATTAATTTGTGTTGCCTTTCCTCTTGCTCCCATCATTACATTTCGTTGTTACTGATTGTTTCATTGTTATCTACCCACTATAGTGAAACACATACGTAAATACATGATAAGTTCAGAGATCATGTATATAAGCATAAAGATGATGCAAAGACACTACTTAACAAGGAGAGGAACTCCCCAGCTGCAAGAATTATTAGGAAGACCTGGAAATCATCTAATAAATTATTAACTTTGACCTCCATCATTTCTGGAACCCCCATTATTTCTTTAGTCTGATTTGCTCAGAGGTCCACCCCCTCTAGAGAGCAGATGATTGCTATCTTCAGTCAGGTGATTGCTTCTGTTCCAGAAATGTTTTTTTCAAGATAATCAACTGATTTGCCTGAGAAAAAAATATTTTGCTCCCTTCTAGTCTGTACACAATGGCTGTCATCAGGCATCCACTGTTGTTTTTAGACTTTTATAAGGACAGATGTTCTGCAAAGAACCAATGAATCTGTGTCAGATGATCCACGGAGAACCAGGATACCAAAATTGTCAGTCTCCAGAACACATGATATGTCATGAGATGAGTAAAAGAAGATCTCTTTGATGTCATAGTACTTTTTAGTGTTGTATCCATTTCTCATTTCATCTAGCTCTTGAAGGCTCACAGGCTGTGAGCCCTTTCTATTTATGCAAACATGAAAGTTTCTAATAATTGTGAATATGTGTCTGCAGCCATAAGTCTTTATTAAAAGGTTTTTATCAAGAGATGCTTCCAAATAACATGTTTAAACCAAGCAGAAAACTTCACTAAATAATAGACAAGAACTGAATGTTAAGATGCATACAACACTTGCTCTTCTTTAGCCTGTTTTTGTCTTTATATGGTGCAGTTGGTTGTGTGTAGGTTTATTGTAAACTTCAGAAAGCATCTTCAAGAGTCTTGGGAGAAAGTAATTGAGTGCAGCCTGGGATTGCTGCTCCCCCACATGGATTCACTCTTTCGTCCATGCCTGAGCATGGGGGAAACAGGAGCTCAGCCCTCTTGAGTTCAGATCCTTACTGTTGAGACTGGAATGGGATATAAACTGTACTTATCTTCTGTGATTTCAGATATGGACACATTTTGTAATAAACCCAAGAGGTATCTCTGCTCTCTATGAATGTAACGCACACACCAGGCGCTGCTGAAGAGTCATCATATGGCTCCAGCTTTTACCCAATGCTATCCCAGGTTTAACTTAGGGCAAGCTTGACCAGGAGGGATCATCATCCAGTTTCCAATTAAGTGAATGGAGCCAGTCCCCTGAGGCAGCAATGAAGCCATATAGGATTACTGCGTTACATTATGATGATGATGATGATGATGGTACAGGCAACCAAGCCCTGAAGAATCTCATTCATTTCATTATAAGGTCACAGAGTAAAAAATCAGCTGCTCTCATTTACACCTGTCAAACTCAATGAAAGGAGCAGAGTGGAGTGGATATAACCGAGAGCAAAATTAGCCTACAATGCATAAACAGTATCCCGTGTTATTTGCACACAGCTCTTCATGTGTGGATTGATACATCAGCTGGGTAAATGATGCATCAGTTGAGACTCAGAGAGAGGGAGAAGAACATGTATTTTTGCTCTGCTATCTGCCATCAATTTGCATCAAAAGTAAATGACTGACCTGAAATCAAACCAGTTTTCAGGAGTCAAGCTACAAAATGTCATTATGCAGCTCATCTCTCCAGTACCTCTCCAGGAAGATGTAGTAGCCTCAGAAACTATTTTCCATCTGGTTCTAAATTTTCACAGAGAACCGAAACAAACAACACTCTAAATATAGTAAGAATATATTGCTTGATAATAACACAACTGGCTATCACAGCGGAATTCAACTGCACTATCACTTCATTACACCAGCAGCTTTGATTGTTATAGCACAAGCCTTGTCTTTCCAATGGACATGGGACAAGAAATAGTTCCTGGTCCAGAAAGCCATGAGCCTTCCCTCAGGGATGTGCTACATCTGCCAGCCCTGGTGGATGTCTTGGACACCATGGGACATCAAAAACAGCATTTGAAACTTCTGATTAGGCAACTGAATTCAGTCCTTATGGTGAGACATATCTTGAGTACATGCTGGAGAAACAGTAAAAATATGATGTCTATTCCAGGTTAGTTTTTATGGAAAAGCTAAATAAGACTGCAGTAGGAACCCCAGGGCACATGGAGTGGGCTCACAGAGGAGACTGAGTTACAGAACTGTTCTTTTGTTCAGGTCTGAAAGCATGGCTAGATTAGATGATTTAATGCCATAAACCCTTTGGCAAGATCCATTAATCCAATGTCCTGGCCAAATTGTGATTGTACTTCAAAGCCAATTTGTGTTCAAAATTATTTGAATTAATTGCTCTTACTTTTTAAAACTGCTGTGTGGTATTTCTGTGTTCTTTCAAGAAGTTTCCCATTGCAACTCAAGGAATATGAGACTATTTATTCATGTCAATATTCTTACCATACGTCCTTCCTTCTTAGCCTCTCTTTCTGAGCAAAACATTCTGTGACAATGAGGAATTAAAATAGGCTGAGGGCTAAATTTTTCCTTTTAAAGTGAATCACAAGAACCCCTTTCTCAGTCTTACACCACTAGTGATACTAAAGCACGGGGATGTTGCTTTGTATTTTGAATGTACAGACTGAGGCCTTTGAAACAGATAATCTGCTTTGGTCCCCAGCTATGATTGGGATGCTCACACATCCCTGGTGCATAGCACAGTGGCAGGAAATAGTTCCTAAAGGGCCACAGATTTGCTGTTTAATTTTTTTTAATTACTGCTTATTTAGGAAACATAAATACTTTTACAAATCATTACCATGTAAGTATGAACCATGCAGTATTTTTAATTGAAAAATGAAGCTAGCACTTTTTCACTGAAAGGAACATTGTGAGAGACATAAAGCCACTCTTTCATAAGGCCTTGCAAGGACAAATATCTTCATCACCTTAGATGCCTTCATTCAGGGGTTTTATTTGTCCTGACAGGCAATGCTGTTTGCAGTTCAGGAAATCTTGAGTTGTGGTAAATGGTGTATGAATCTAAAGCAAATTAGAGACATGGTTTAATGGTGGACTTGGCAGTGCTGGGTTAATAGTTAGACTCAATGATCCTAGAGGTTTTTTCCAACCTAAAAATTTCTATGATTCTATGATTCTGATGGGTTTGTCTTCACCAGGAGAAAGCAGACCTGTTGTTCAGGAAACAAACGCTGTCTGCCCCAGCACTTAAGCACCTCCTCAGAGACTTGCTGCCTCTGTGTGAGAGGAGTTGATATTACTTGTTATTAAGATACAGATGGGTTTGGAGCCTTCCAAGGTGAACATCTCTAAGACATTAATCAGCTAGTATTAGAACTCTGCATTAAAATGTGGGTGTTTTTCTTCAGAGCTATGTATGGTTGAAACAGCCAACTCTCCTCCAATCTGGAGTGGTGGTGTTTTTTGGGTGGGCTTTTTGAGGTAATTTTCCCCTTTGGTTTGGTTTTTCTTCTTCTTTGTCCTTTTAATTTCACATTTTGCTGTTTGCATTCAGCTTACCTGATTGGAAAAGAATAATAAGAATGCTGGAGGACCTAAAACCCTGAGGAAGCCCAAGCTGTATGCTAAGTTGGTGCCTACCAGTAGCTTCATCTCAGTTTATCCAATTTGTGGATGTTTGTTTGTTTTTCTCATTCACTGTCAAACTAAAAAAACCAAACAACTGTGAATAGTAACAATAAAAGAAGGACTTCAGCTCATGAGATATCTTTAAAGAGTGGATCCATTTTCCATTGAATCACCATTCTGTTAAAACATCATAACCATGTCCAGACTGCCTCAAAAGCTCTTACTTTAGGAAGTCCTAAGTGAAGAAGGGTAAAACAGGATAAAGGAAGTTATCTCCAGGACCATTCCCCATCATCACCAGGGCCATTGTCTGGAAGGCTGCTCCTTCAAACTGATGAACTTCCTTGAGAGGCAGGGAGGTTTTCCCATGTCAGCTCTTCCAGAAGTCCCTGTCCTACATGAGAAGATTCTGAGAGAGCTGTGCTGTCTCCTCAGCCTTGCTGCACATCATGACTTCAGGGAACGTGGCAGATCTCAAAGGTTTTGTGTCCCCTCAGTGCAGGAGCTCAGAGGGTGACATTCAACTTCTTCCCTGCAAGGACTACACTGTAGATGTCCCATTTGCCTTTGCATGGTCTTTGCTGTTACTAAACCTGCTTTTGCCTGTGCTGCACCTCGAAGGAGAACCAGAGAGGACGAGGTGTGTACCCCACTGCCACAGAGGACAGGGTTCATGCTGAGCTGCAAGCAGGGCCCTACACCAGGGTACATGGTGAGCATCACCTGGCTCCAGCTGGGGGCTCAGCAGGCACTCTGCTCTTCTGCCTCTGTATAAAGCATGTCCCATATACTGCAAGACCAAGGCTGGCAGCTGGTAAGTGCAATCACAGCCTCAATAGTTGCATCACCTCTGAGTCCTCATCTAAAGCATGTCAAAAGCTTTCCCTAAAGAGTTCTCGTGTATGAAAATGGCGAGTACTGATTGCAGAAAGAGTTTGACGAGGCAGATGTTTTAGCTCTTCCATTGATCCGGAAGTGATCCTTCTACAAGAGAGAAAATACAATGCAAACCACTTTAGTATGGAGTCAGAGAAGCCCCTAACTTGTAGCACACCTGAAATGTGTGACTAGAGCTGGGAAAGGATGAATCCAGTTGGGGGTCCACAGCTGTGCTATACATTTAATGTCCTGAGCAAAACACCCACCACAAAGGCTGCTTCGCACTTTGTCTCTATCCCCCATCTAACCAGAAGAAACTCATTCAGGGCTACCCAGCTGCTGCTTTCACTGCTCCAGCCACCACCATCCGCCTCCCCCAGCCCCAAATTAATGCTCCTCCCAAAGCTGTTATCCTCTGTGAATTCTGTCATTTCCAGTGAGTCTTGTGCTGTAATTTAAAAGATAACTCACTCCCGTTTCCAGCATTTTAATGCATTTTATTTTTTCTACAAGCAATATACGTGTGTAATTAATAAACAATTTAGTATGTTGAGGAACCTAGGAACTTGGCAAATGTTCTGGGGATATGAAATCTCAGGAAAAGCAGCACATTATAAGAAATAGTAAGTAATTACTTATGTAAGCTTTTCTTTTTAAATTCTAAGAACATTAGCTACTAATTACCTACTAATTACCAGTACTTCAGCAGGTGTTTGCACTTAACTGTAGGCTAAAGCCCCTGTGAAAAACAAACCCCTCACACTCCCTCTCAAGATTAAAGCTGAATCCCACTGGACTCCATAATACAGCATAGGTGCAGCAGAGCTGGCTGTTTACATGCCAGTCCTTTAACCACTTGGCCGCTTAAGGTGAAAACAGCCTCAGTTTATTTCCCTGGTACTTTCTGCCAGAGCCAAGGTGATTTGCTAGAGTGAGTAACTCAAGAGGTAATGAACAAAATCTACGGGTTAAAAGTAAACTATGATTGAGACTTCATCCTCATTTCCACATTTATCTCACTTCTGTAGTGACCTGGCAGAGGAACACTCTATTTCTGACCGTGAATATTGCTGGCTGAACAAGGTGAGAATAAAGCCTTATCTGTGAAAACTTTCCTGGGTTAAAAAAAGGAAAAAAAAAATGCAGAGCCCTCAGCTGATGCAAAATGATTTCGTTTCACCAATGTTGATGCCCAAGTCAATGCTTCATGCCAGTTGAGGGACTGGCCTGCATTTCAGATCTGATCTGTTCACGACTCTTTTGAAAGATTAATTCATGCAGGTAAATTTTACTAAAAAAATAAAATAAACATTTCTAGGCAATGAATTTCAGATTTATAAGTATAGGTTCAAGTTCATATCCTTCACTGCTTAAAATTCAGAATTTTCGTTTACCTGGTTATCCAAACACACTTTACTGTCAATAGAACAAAGATATCAGATATAAGAAGTCCAGGTAGAAAGTGGAAAAGAGAAGAGGTGCCTTCAGCAACCTGTCACAGTGCTCAGGTTGCACCTTCGGCAGAGCACCTTAGGGACAGATGGAGGACTGAGAGGAACACCTCGGGGCAATACTTTTTTTTGAGACTGTTCACAGATTAATAATTCTAATAATGCTGCTAACATATTTTTGCCTTTTACCCTCTCTGACACTTGTAAGATCTATTCAAAGTATATGGTTGCTTATTTCATGTCTGCAATTACTTCTTTTTCACTGCAAATAAGACTCAAAGGTAGGCAGTAGAGACAGTTCAGATCATCACCATTTTTCCATGGATGCTAGTTAAGCTAGAAATCCCCTCTAGATCCATTTTTCACTGAGGTGATAGAAGTGGTGACTGTGCTGTGAAGTATTAGCAGCAGTAGAAGTGCTCATGCCTACAGCTGGGAGCTAAGTTTTTTGAACAGCATACCTCTATTAAAACAATAGGAACTGCAGGAGACTAGAAACAGTTGAAAACCTGACCCTTTCATTCAGGTACTTAAAGGGGACCTTCTGGCTGCTGGTGATTTTAAGACCTGAGCCCCACAACTGAGAAATTAAAAGCTGCTTTGACATATGAATGAACCAAATGAGACCATGAGGCTTCTGAGAAAATTATACAGCTAAACCTTGGTGCCTTCCATCTGAACCTCTCAAAACAATATACAAAATTAACAAAATAGCATGCCTGGGAGGTAAGTCATTGATCTTTCACCAATCAACAAGCTGAGGCTTTGCACAGCAAAATGCCCATATGTAATTTAAAAAGAGGATTTAAATGTCATTTATTCTTCCTGTAAAAATACTTCCTGCTAATTTCTTTTCCTCTGCTGCAGACCTATGGTAAGATTTCCAGAGGACCTGAAGAGTAGAAAGAGTAGCAGTGCTCTGGTCACTAGGCTGATCCAAGGTGCTGAGTGAGGCTGTTTCAGTCCTGAGGAAGGACTCCTGTGCCTGGAATCTGGTCTGACTGTTGTCCCAGGTGATCCAATAAAAGATAGTGCTTCTCTCTACATAGGTTCAACCACCCCAAGTGCTGAAATGACACAAATGTTGCTGTTCATCATATCCATTTAAAAGACAGTACCATTCATGTCCCCAGATGAGGACCTCACCAAAAATCATTATGAAAAAGAGGGAACTAAGTACCAGGAATATTTTGGGCAGAGCCATCTGACTCACTGCTGCTCCCAAAAGGTGAGCTGGAAGGCATCCCTGCTCTGCTGGAGTACCATGGGACTGCATCCCTGGTGGATGAGGTCGCTGCCCTGCCGACTGTGCTGCTAGCCCCATCTCCCAGCATCCTGCAGCCCAACCACGGATGGAAGCACTGGGGAAAGGGGAAGCAGGTGAGTTGGAAATGTGACCTGCCAAAAATGAGTTGCCCAAGTGGCCTATTAGTCATGCCTTAGATGCTGGGCTCTGGGGAAGCAGAGGGGAATACTGATGATGCCAGCAAAGAGCAAAGGAGTGTCTAAAGCATCTTGGGTTTGATGGTTACATTTGTTTCAGACATAAAGGTTTTTGCTGCGGTTTTTACTGATTTTCCCCATTTTCACTGTCTTCCAGGTAGTTCCCTTAGGTGGGATTTCACAGTCCCAGCAGCACCACGATGAAGTCAGGGCTGGAACACCTTTCCCTGCATGTGCCACAGGTACTGTGGATGCCGTGGCCCACTGACATAATTTCAGGGGATACAGAAGCAAATTGAGGAGAGGGTTTTTCTCTTCTATTCTCTTTTCTTTACTTTAGTTTCAAAAACGAGAGGAAAAAATGCAGAGACAGGATTTTAGCCCTTCATTTTATAATGTAATTGAAATGCCAAGAGACTGAAAAAATTCAATGTTGATGAAGAAACGGATGTTAGTGCAATGAAGAATAGCTCTGTCTTTGTCAGTCTGCAGTCTTTTATGTGTCACAGGCTGTCACTTTCTATTGCATTTCAACTGACTAATTACCCCAGTTTATTAAAAGTGAATATGAATTCACATTTTTTACTTTGCCATGTTCCAAGTGTGAGTGTTATCAGGAGCTATTACTGAATGATAGATCCCACAGTTCTAGGCTTTCTCATGTGGGCAAGTATAGAGCAAATCTACCTCAATATCAATGAAAACCAGATATATTCATTTAAGGAGGAAATATATACTATGTGCAGTACATGTTCACATCCAAGCATTAATCACCCTGGTGTGTCCCACATGGCTCAGTGTATTATTAGAACCTCACTCACAGAGCAGAAGAGTGTCTGTAAGTGATGATGTTGGAAGAGTTGGACTTGAATTAAATGTACTCATCGCTTCCTAATAGGGAGGTATTTTCTGACAGCTGTAATGAAAACTGCTGCTCATCAAAAGGTACTCTGTGTCCTAGCTCGCAAATTCAACCTCAGCTGCAAGTTGCACATTTAAATTTCAAAGTTTTTATCTCTAGCCGCACTGGAGTGCACTTATAAGTGCAGTGGAAGGGTCAAATTAGATGAAATCAAAGCCCTGCTTCTACTGAAGAGGCAATTTTAAGCTTTTGCAATTGGAGCTGTGTGTTGTTACAGGCTTAAAAAACCTCATCATCAAAAATAAGGATTTCTAGAACATGATAATTATCACTTTGATCTGTCCAACTCAGATCCAGCAGTAACTACAATGTTTGAAATTCCCCATTCTGTATAAAGTAACACATTCAGATAAGCAGGTGCATAGACTACAATAGTTCTAGTACAATTGGTACCCCATTTATTATTGCTAGTTCTTCACACCTTCCCTTACCTTTATGAGTGAGTGATCAGATTTCTTGTGAGGACATTTGCACAGTCTTTGGAGGAGCTGCATGCTGATATAAGCTTTATGTGTGTCGGCAGTAATAATCAACAAGAGGAATAACAATAACTGGGGAAGTTATGTCGATAGCAAGTGCTGGGAAAGAATGGTGATTCAGGTCTTGGAGGGAAATGCCATTTTACCTGAAAGCAAAGCACACAGTCAACAGGAAAAGGGAGAGACTTCATTCTTCTAGTGCTTTTCTAGTGGGCATTCATTGTTTATGACAAAATGCAGCTATTGTATGTTTTCCTATGATTTGAGATATTTACTATTTCACATGCTAAACAAAATGTTCCTGCATTAGAACACAACATCATTGGAGGGAAAAAACATCACATGACTGGCTGCGGTAGCAGGACTGTCACCTTTTACATTTACAAAAATGAGGCAGAAGGGTATTTTTTAAACATGCCTGCCTGAAGAGAAGCAGTGAGACATGAACTCACATTGCCTGGACTCCAAGCAGGTCAGCTTGATGAGCTAGCTGTGATGTGAAAGCTGTAAGGTTCCCTTCTCTGGTATTTTCAAGTCCTCTGGGTATGATGAATTTTGTATAGGATATTTAAAGGACTGGCAGAAGTTATCTCATCGTGAGTTTGTGCCCAGGCTGATGCTGAAGGCCATGAACAGAAGATATCCCCTGGAGCATCCAGCCTGTTCCCAGAGAAGAGCAGCTCTCTAACTCTCAGCTTAAGGGTGGAGTGAGATCTGGCTGTATCCATATGTTAAGACAAGCTTTGACTTTGATCTGCACCAGGGAGGTGCATCTCAGGTGGGCAATGCTGATCCTGGATGACTCAGACCCTGCATTGGGTTGGATTTACAAGGAAGGAGGCTTCTCTCTCCTTCCAGTGGGGAAGGTAGGAGAGGCGCCTGTATCCAAGGGTGTCTTTGGTCGCAAGCCAGGGAGCTTCAGGGAAAGGAGTCAGGAGTGCCCAAGGACACAGTGTGTGAGGACCCCTCTAAGCACAAAGAGACTGGCTACCTAGAGCAAGGAGCAGCACCATCAGTGGAGAAGGAAACAGCTTCCCCACAGGTAGGGATGCAGTTGGCTCCCTCCTGAGGCAGACGTGGAAATCAAGAACAGGCATGTTATCGAGGGAGCAAATAATATTTAAATCCTAGTGCTAAGGAAAAATCATGTACCAGACACCAGATATGAGATTTGCAGCCAGCCCTCCTCCGAAACAAGGAATAGCTGAGAAAGTTGCTGACCCTCTTCTGATGGGAAGAAACGGGCTTTGCTATTTGCTGTATCAGGGAAGCAGGTGTGGGGAGGAAGGGATGCTGCCTGACATAGCCTGAGATGCTACTGGAAGATGTTCAGGTTTTCTTCCTGCACTGGCTCCATACCGTTGATCCAGCAAACTGCTAACCTAGTTAGAAGAGCTTTAAAGTAGGATTGAGGGAGGGGTTGACTAGGAAAAAAAAATAGTTAGCATAAACAAGAGCAGCCTTATGGGGAACTAAAATTTCAGTGATGTTGGTATTCAAATAGGTTCACAGGAGAGACACGGGGAGTAGTGAATCAGTCCACTGAATACTTTAGATGTCTGTATACTAATGGAAGAAATATTTGGGATAAGCAGGTGGAGCTGAAAGTCTTAATACAAGATCAAAATTATGACTTAATTGTTGTAACAGAGCCTTGGTGGGATAATTGGCATGACTTGAATAGTAATATGAAAAGAAGAGCAGGCAAGGAGAAAACAGAAGAGCTATTACCTCAGTTTAGATCTATTTACTTGCTGGAAGCCTGGCACATAGAGAAGACTAAAACCACCTGAGAATTTTAGAAATAATAATTATAGAGGAAAAGACCTCAAGTACTTACATGTGGGATGGCCACAGCAACTGGCCACAGAACTGATCAAGACACAGCAGCTTTCAGTGGTAGAAAAGGGGCTTTGACAGTGCTTGAATGTCCCTGAAATAGCAGAGAGACTGACCAGCACGTGCACAGAAGGAGGAAGCCTTGCTCAGATACTCTGCATTGAGTATGAAAGATTACCAGGAATATGTAAGGACAAAACAAGAAAAGCTGGAACGTGGACTGAACCACTATAAAGTGGCAGTACCAAGGGTAGGAAAAAATCATTTTTCATGTGTATTGGGAGTAAGAGGTGAGCCAAGAGCAGCGTCAACTGAACAATCATGAAGCAAAAAAGTTACAAGAGGGATGCAGAGAAGGCCTGTGTGTGAAGTGGGGCTCCTGCATCCTCATCAATTGCAAGGTCAGTTGTGAGCATGCAGCTGGCATGATTAAAATCAGAAACAAAAAAAAAGGGCAAGAATATGTAAAGGATATTCATTTAACTTCATTTAAAAAAAATCATTTGTGTCTGATGAATTTTGTATAGGATACTTAGAGTGCTGTCTGAAGCTCTCTCAGAGTCATTAGTAGTCATCCTGGGAACCCGTGGAGAGGGAGTGAAGAACTAGATAGCTAGAAAAGCACAATATTGTGCTTTTTTTTAAGCAAAAGGGGTAATTGAGTTACTGAAGAAGTCAAATTAACTTCAATCCTTGGAAAAATTCTGTAAGAAGTAAAGCATCTGGAAATCAATATTTATGTATCATACTATGTCAAATGAGCCTTATTTTCTTTCCTGGCTGTGTAATGGGCCTTGTGGGTAATAGGAATCTGTAGATGATATGCACCTTGACTTTAGCAAGGTTTTGACACTTTTCTACCTGATAGAAGAGATTATAGGGAAGATAGAGAATTTTTTTGCATTGCAATTACAGTGATTTATGATCAAAACAAAAGTATTTATCATGAAATACCATAAAGGTCTTCCTCAGTGCAGTGCAATGAATGACATGGCAAGTGGCACTTAAGTCTTCAGTGCAATTTTCACCAAAATCTGATTTTTTTCTGCCACAAATTAATCTTCTATCTCTTCTCAGAACAGATGTCTGCTGAAATTCTGAGTATAGCCTTGGGTAGGGACAGGGGAGGTAACTTTGAAAAAGAGCAAAAAAAAACCAACATAGAGGAGGAAAGAGGTGAGCAAAAGGTGACTTTGGAAGAAAGATTTTAAAATCTAATATTGATTAATCTAAAGAAGAAAAGGCTGAGAATGGATTTAATACCAGTCCTCAGATATGTAAAAGGTTATTACAGGGCACAAAAATGCTCTGCCACATCCGTGGTGAATGAGTTGAATAATAGAAAAAGTCTTGACTTTAGGAATCTTTTCTAACCAGTACTGTAATGAAATGGGAGAAACTGCTCCTTGAGGTTGCAGAATTTCTTTCAGCAGAGATCCTTAAGCCCATGTCGAAGGTGGAATAAACAGGGCAAGATGCCACAGAGTTACAAAGACAGAGGAGTAGAAAAGGAACTGCCTAAGATCTTCTTCTGACTTTTCCATTTCTATTTATTTCAAGTTTTCAGCTATAGGAGAGCCCAATGCTCCAGCTAGCTTCACATTTTCTTCTGCAAAACTCTTCACTTGTACAGATTTTTAAGAGACTTTATGAGGTTGAATTCAAAGTCATATTTACAGAGAGGTAATACCTGAGCAACTTGGGCATGAACCAGCATCAGGTGTTGTTAAATGCTGTGCAAATCCAACAGCCCATCCCAGCAATGTACAACAGCCACCACTTCCTTTTGCTTAGGAGCTGGGAAAGCCCCCTCTGAAGCCCAGCCCCTCACTATCAGTGTCAAGTTTTGACCTCCTGCAATGCTTCTCCAGCAAAATTTTCCTTTTTTATCTATCCTAGCAACCTTTTGTCTTTCTTCTTAGAAGAGCTTCCTAAAAACTCTGTATAGTGTTTTTGGCAATAGTAGAGATTTCTAGGGCAGCTTTGAATGTGGCAGTTGGATCTCTTTTCATGCAGTTAAAATATGATGCACACAAGGCAATCCACTTTCTGTAAAACATTTGGTGAGAGGAGACATGGTCTTGAGCATGGGAGCATTAGAATGAGCCATGGGAAAGCAAGGCCTGATGACAAACTACTTGTGTGGCACTGTGCACCCATATTTCCCAACCAAGCCGCGAGAACTGCAGGATTAGCAGCACTGCCTCATCCCATGGAGTAGTTCTGAGGATAAATACATGAGGTGCCTAAATACAGTAGTAACTGGGATGCTATGTGTCCCTGAGGTGGATTTGCACAGTGCCTCTCCCGACCTTTCAGTAGGGCAGTATGAGTTCCCCCTAACCTGACTCACTAATCCTCAGGTGTGCTAGCAAACATCTAGGTCAGTTAGTTAAGGTGGCTCCTTTGGACTCACACAAGCCAGGGAGGAGTTGAAGGGGCATCTCTGCTGCTAAAGCCTAGAGGGCAGCAACTTTCAGCCAACCATGCAGAGCAGGTTGGAGCAGGGATTGGGCAGTACCCAGCACATCTGTAATCACAAGGAAATGTGCCCACAGCCACCCAGGTTTGCTTGAACTCCTTTGATGAGTAGCTCTCTTAGCAATCTAAAACTACTCTCTTTTTTTAGTATTTCTTTGTAGAAATCTCTTCTAAAACTGAGCAGTATGCAACTCTATCTAACATTTGGCACTGCCGTGAAAGAAATGTTACTACACCTCTCTCCAAAGGTATTGGCTAAATGTATGTATGTTCCTCTTAGAAAGTTTCTGCTCTATCTAAGGAACACTGCAGTATATCTCAGAGTGTTCTTCTTTGGTCTTCTGGCTGTGTTGAATACATACATTTTACAGTATGTGCCCCAGCAGTGAACTTACTTTGGCTGTTTAGAATTGCACAGAAAACAGCTAAGTTACTTCCTAGGCTTCAGGTCCACAACAGAGTTAAGAAAACGCTTCTAGCATTCAAAAAATAAATACATCTTAAGATATTTTCAGAGATTATTTTTTCTGGAGAACTCTCATAATGAACACTGAACCCTAGACTGTATCAAAACCTGTGTGAGCATAACATGCTGTGTGGTGAAACATTCCCAGGAGAACATAAACATTTAGGCAAACCTGCAACTGGGGAAAACAATGCTTCTTAACATTTTCAGCCCACACATCAATTGATTATGGATGTTTCTCACCTTCACTCTAAGTGTGACTTGTTTGGCTCCTGTGCCTCCTGAATTCACTCTGGAATAGCAGTTATTGGGCAAAGGACCTGGGAATCATCAAAGATGCTTCAGAAGTAAAGTGTTTCAGAGGCCATGTTTTTATTCCTCTATCAAAACCTTCAGTTACACCAACATTTTTCTTGATATAAGCAATTAATTCTTCTTTCTACCCCTGCTTCTTCCTCCCTCTTTCTTGAATCTGTTTACAGGTCCTGTAAGGTTACCTGAGTTTAAAGCAACTCCACAATACTCTACTGAATGTGGCTGAGCCAAATGCCCATGAAAGCAGAGCCCGATATGATTCTCTTAATAAAAGATACTTGAGAACAGAAAACCAGATTGAGTTAAAATATCTGAAAAATCATTCATTTGCATGCAGTTTTCTGTCAAAAGGAAAATACTTTGAGGAAGCATATCAATTTTGGCAAAAGAATTAGGTTGGAAGGAGGAGAAATTGAGAGGAAAAGAGAGACAGATCATGAGATCATGTGTCTCTATATGTCCAAGTAACAGAATAAAACCATCTCAAATCCCAAGTGAATGTCTTCAAAACAAAATAATACCTCATCTGACTTGAAGTCACTCACAAAAACAGTGGAGAGACTAATTTTCAACCCCACCAATTAAAAAATAAATTTTAAGTTTTGACATTTTACATTAAATAATGGTTCCCCAACCCTCTATTAAGAGGTACAATAAAAAAATGTGGGACACTACTCAGAAAAATTCTTCATGGCTTATTCACCTTCTGTGGATAGGTTTATTCTTGTCAACTCCAGAAATCTTTGCTCCAGTCCAAAACATCCCTAGTATGATCAGTTGGGTTTCAGTGGTAGGAGTAAATAAATAGAGTAAATGTAAAGGTTTATTTCAGCATGAACCTTTTTTGTCCAAGAGGTATCACTATGCAGAGATTTTACAGATTTTTTATGTCTTCTTACTATTGGACTCATTAGCCAATGTTTAATCAGTTACCTGTAAAAACATGCACAGAGTTGTATAATATTTGAATACACAGTAATTACACAACAACTATTGTATCTGAAGATGTTTTGGGAAATCCTTGTATTTATAGGTTATTTTGACTTAAAGCCATACTTTCTATTGTACTGAGCTAAAAAGAACTGAAGGGCAATAACACCTGGGACAGCAGAAGCTGGTGGGCCATGAGTAATGTGGGGAGCTAAACAAAGTGCACTAACTTACAACAGATCTTGAATAGGCTTGAAAGGAGTCATCTGATGATACCAATCATTTGCCAATATTTTTTGTAGTTACATGTTTTATTGTTGTTTGGGGGGGTCTTTTCTGAATTATTTAAGAGTTATTAATATTTTATTAAATCTTGTCTTTCTTACTCCCATTCTTGTTGCCATTTCCAATAGCTGAGCAGCATTCCTATAGAAAAATTGCATAGAAGAAATCAGTCTGTAAAGTTTCTTTCACATACCCTCCTACCTGGAGATTTTAACTTTTAGTATCTCCTTGACTTTTCTAAATAATTAGAAAGCATATTTCTTTATTTTAAATCCTGGCATTGGCTTTCAGAAACCTGGACCATTTTTTCCCTTTTCTTGACAATCTTATTGCCTGCTTTCCAAGTCCATTTCTTATCCTTTTTACTCTGTGTTTCTGTCACATTTTTACAGTTAGCCATTTAAAAAATATATAATTAAAGTGCCAAAGCACCTGCTAGCCCCATGCATATGCATGAAATAGAATTATGTCCCCTCTGGGACACTGGTGTTGTGACTCTGGGGAAATGGCTAAGTAACCATGACAACGCGTCTCCACCACATCTTATTTCCAGTGAGAAAAGCATGATTTACCCTATTAAACAAACCACATTACAACTTGCCCACAGCAAGTGGTGTCAGCTTTCCAGTAGAGGCACCAGGTCAGGAGGGAGAGCAGCCCAAGCCCATCCATCCATCCAAGCCTCTCCCTTGTTGACACTGCTTCACGGTTACACGGCTGGTGAGAGGCAGGATGAAACACTTGTACAGTATTTCGCATTTCCATCTTGATAGGTGAGATGAAACGAGGGGAGGCAATGCAGTATTCATTAGCTGCAGGCACCAGCCCAATCCCCAGTACAGCAGTGATGGACGGTGCAGGAGAACCCAAGGGTAGGGCACAAAGATTGGCGGAACCAACACACAATGATTCAGGGGTTTAAATTAGATAATTTCTGCATCTTCTTTCCTGCCAGTTTGCCAAGGCTGCCAATACTTAGTGAATGCCAGGGAAGGCTACCAGAAGTGGTTTTTCAAAGGCTGTTGCCAGAACACAATGTTAAATGATTTTTTATAAGCTTGCCTATGCTACTGATTAGACTTTATCTTATTTAAAAAGATTTTTAAAATCAAGTGCACTCTTCATTTTATATTTTTGATTTACACCTTGCTTAATTAGAGAAGGTGCCTTGCTATTACATTATCTAAAATCATTTTATAGGGAAACTCTACTCATTGGATCTTGTCTACTAGCATAATACAATATTTGTTTTATTAGCACTTTGAAGAAGTATTTAAATCAGCCAAACTAATAATTTAAATATTGCCTTGAAAGTGTTTGCATTAACTCTCTTCTTTCCAACACATACTTAAAGAAAAGTATAAACCTTAATTTTAGTTCTTAATCACTTGAGGGCACAATTTGATTAAGAACAATAAACAGAGAGGTGAAGAAATTAAAACCACAAAAGTCTCAGAGAGAAAACAAAACTGGTGTTTAAAGGTCAAGTACATAGATGTAATTAGTTCTACTTACATGAAGAATTGCAATTAGCTTTATGAATTGCATTTTGAAATTGCCGGGCCTTGTGAATCCTGGGGGTTTCTTGAAACATCAACTGTTAGAAGCATGTGATTAGATCAGACTCACAGCTAAGGATGAAAAGAGTTAAATGATATTCTGTGCAAACAACTGCAACATGAGTTTGAAAGTACTATCTGGGCTTACCAAAAGGTGACTAGCAAATAATAACCCAGTATTCATCAGATTATTTGCAACCTGACTTATGATTGCAAAGTTCTTGGGACCAATCCTTTCCCAATTCCAAACATAACCTGCAGAAGTCAAAGTACAGGGATTCTGCATTTACTGTTGAAGGATGCATTACTTTCTTTTTTAAAAACACCAAACACAGCGGTGATGTTGGTTATTCTAACAAGTGCTTGCAAGACCTGACAGCTGTTCCCAAAAAAACCCAAGCCAAATGGAAATCTGAATTCTGCTAGAACATGTATTCATGCAACAAAAATCAGTGTTTGGACATTAGGAACTCTTCCAGTGACTTTAATGCTGGATGGTAGGAAAAGATTTGACAAACATTGTTGAGTTTCCAGGTATCCCAATCCTGTCACCTCTCTGGGCTTCCCAAGCAGTAGGTTAACCAAGAAGCACGGCTCACATTTCTTGCAAGGTTCTCCAGTTGCTTCTGGATGCCTGTTCAAAAGGCATTGCAGATCTACCCTCTTTCTGGTGCTGTATGGGAAACCTGTAGCAGAAGTAGCAGAGTACCCAGATTAGTTGTTTGGACTTCTGGACTGAGCAGATCTGTCGGAGCACTGGATTTGTTGCTCTAGCTCTGATTGGTTTGCTTTTTTCTCCGTGTGTGTCCAGCATAACAGTCTCCTTATCATCCAGAAACAGGCTGTGTTGTGTGTGGAGCAGTGAGCAAGAGAGAATGAACCTGAAGTCAAATTTTCTACTACTGCTCAGGACCCCAACATGAGTAGTGACTTTGGGCAAGTAACTTGCAGCAAACTCCTCTAGAGAGTGTCTGGATCTTTATGGAATACAATAGAGAAGTAAAAGGGGGAAACACTGCATCTCAGTTTTCCTGTCTGTAGCATGGGACTAATACTTACCAACCGACCCTCCTCACAAGGGAGATGCAATAATTAATTAGCTAATGTTCCTACAGCACTTTAACTCTGTAGAGTGTAAAATAAATGTTAAGCATTATTGGCACTTAGATTCTACAGTGATTGGTGCCCTACAATTCCCCAAGCCAGACAGCTAGTTATTGCTGCTCAGAGCAACAGTAGCTTACAATACATCCTGCATTATCAGCTGGTTTCTAGATGATTACATGCCAGCGTGCCTTACATACACCCTTCCACATGCACCAGATGCCACACAGGGGAATTCTGAGGTCCAGGATGTGACTACACGCCACAGGAAGGGAACTCTACAGCCACGCTGTAACTGGGCAGTCCCTTTTTGCTGTGGTTTTATTTCCTCCTCTCTGAAGCAGATTATTAGGTAATAACCAGTACCTGAAACCCACTGCCCTGCTGTATAAAACTATTTAATCTAATTTTGTCAGTTGACTCCTTATTATCACTGAAAGTATCCAGGATTTCAATATATTCAGTCAACGAAACTAATTGGTAAACTGTGTAGAGCAATTTGAGATAGAAAAAGAGCTTTGTCCCTTTTCATTTCGTTGCTATACACTTCTCAGCTAAATTTTATTTCAGTGAACAAGAAAAGAAGATGGCAGCTTCTAAAATTATGTCTGAGAGATGGATATGTAGGTAATATTGTTTAATATTAACTGCTGCTACATGAGTTCATGAATTCCCATCAGTACCAGCTTTTATGGAGTTCCTTATGCTAAAGTCTCTTTCAACAAAGATAGTGGAAAGAGCCTGGTTTGCAGCTCAGTAGTTCAAGAAAGAATTGCAGTTTTGCCCTCTCAGTCATAGCCTGAGAGATTGGTATTGAAGTCTCTGCATTTACACTATATACAATTACAGGATTTTATTTTAGGTTAGATTCAGCCTGGTCCTCTGGGTTAAACTTCCTTATCATGCCCGTATTTCAAAGCCATTCAAAGCACCAGTCAGTTATTTGTAGCCTTGTGACTCCAGCCGGGTTTTGAGGGCATCTAATACAAGCCAGGAGGAGAGTTGCTTATTTAGCTTGCTCTTAAAGAAATCCAAAGCCGTACTGTGAATCAAGCCAGTAGATGGTAAAAGGAGAAAACTGAAAATTCTGTAAAAATCTGATTACTGCTTTCAACCAAAACACTAGTGAGATGCAGCCTCATTCCATGTGGTACTATTTCTGCTGACTTCGTAGGAGGCCATGTGGACAATAAGCAACCCAGACCACCAAGTCAGAGGTTAAGAATATATCCCAGTGCAAACACCATTTAATTCCTTCACACTTTCTTGTACTGTTTCCCTAAGCATCCCCTATTTGACTTTGTCAACCACAGGCTAGAGAGACATTCAGTTTGAGCCAGCCAGGATGTACTTATACAGTGTTCTGCTACATCCAGCAATATAAAGAGGATTCAAATATTGATATGTATACATTGGAGATAATTCCAGCACTCTACCACTCTGCTATGGGATATTGTACACAGTGTTATTTAACTGATAGCATGCATGGGAATTGTGATTGGCATCCATAAGGACTGGAAGAACCTGGGCAGAAAATCAGAGCCCTAAATTTGATATTGGGTCCTAGGAGCTATATTTCATATTTAGACTCCACCATAATAAATACTTAAAAGCTCATAAAATTTTGTCATGATGGAGGTGAAAAGCATCTCATTTATGTATTATTAATGCATACTCACTCAACTTGTTAATTTAATTAGTGAACTGGATAGAATTATCTCTTTTTGTGATCTTCCTATGAAAGCAGGAAATTGTACTTTGTATAAGACTAACTGGTTACCACCAAGACTGTACTACTTCACTTCCTGAGAGTGAATGACTTAATTTATCTTTGTTTGTTTGGAACTCAACCACTGAATAACACCTAGTGCAAAAAAACCCCCAAAAATATAAAATGTTTTTATGCTGGAGTAAAAATCAATTACTCAGTGATTTTTTTTTTTGCTTTCTTTCAGATGAACAGATCCCTTCAAAAACTTCCTGAGCTTTAAGGCATGTTATAAGCAATTTCTGTTCTTGTTTTGCCACTGCCCAAGGAGAGGATGCTTGAAAGTCAATACTATCTCTTTGCAAAACCCTTCCCCACATCAAAAACTATGATACTAATCTTTGCAAGTTTCTCTCAGAAACTGTCAGCAGTCTGAGTACATCTCTATTGCAGCTTTCTTGAACTTTGGGGTTAATATTAATTTATGAACTTTGAGCCACACAAGGAAATGCCACACAAGATTATGCATACATTTTTGTATTGTTCTTTTTTTTTAAATCCATGAATTAATATCTGACATATTTCTTGATTTGTAAAGAATCTCACTTTGTCACCCAGTCCAGAATATTTTAAAACCCATCTAAGTTGTTTTTTTTTTCCTTTTTCCCTATTTAGCAAAAGCCTTTGTTTTCTCTCTTCAGAAACCAAAGAAATATGATAAGGAAGAAATGGAATATATGTTTTTATATGCTTTAAGTGTTGGTGTTGTTTAGATGGTTTAAATAGGAGATGCACAGAGTTTCTTTATGAAAGACAAGAACTTTATCAGGTATCCTGTATTCAAAAAATTTACAGGGAAATAACTAAAACCAGAAAAATGCATAAATATTAATGGGAACATATTCTCTTTTCCCCATCCATTTATAGCCCCCTTTATAATTTAATTATCAATGCTAAGTATTTAAAGTAATTAGAGATTTTTATTACTAATTTATGTCTGTAAATCAAAACTGGGCAATTTTAAAGTCTATTATATCCAAATGAATGTAAGTACTCAGCACAGTGAGTGACTTGGTGACATTTTCCAGTGTAAAGCTGCCCTGCTTTAACTGTAAACACATGGACAAAAACTAGGCAGTGAGTGCATAATTTATTCTTATTTTTTAAGTTTCAATAAAGTTGTTGGATTGCATCACTAAGGAAGAAATATGGAGATATATTAATGTGACTTAGCTTCAGGGAAATTAAAACTTGCTATAAAGCAACCTTGGAAGGGCAGTCTAATCCTAAGTCCTGGTAGCCCTCATTCTGTAAGAATATGAACAACGTTTATTTTAATCTCCATTTGATGACCATGGGTGTTAAGAAGACAAATTTGTGAGAGCTGCAGAAAGCATCCTGGTGAGTGCCCATTACGGTGCTGGGGCTGTGTGCTCCTCCCTGACACCTCTACGCCCCCACAGCACACACACATGGCTTGGTGGCCTGGATGGGCCCCTGATAGCATGTGGCACATAGCCTCACACTCCTTTGTCACCTGCTCCTAGCTGTAACAGGAGCACGGATGGATATCGTGAGGAACAACACAGCAATTCAGCCTTCCCAGCAAAACTTACAGGAAAAATTTCCTGACACAGCTACACAAAGAAATCCACTTGCTGAAGCCTCACCTTAAACAGGCATTCCCAGTCCTCGGAGCCCAGCACTTCACAGGCTTGAGCAGCCCCTGGACCAGCAAAATGCTCTACCAGGTTCTGCAGGGCACTGTCAGGAACCTGGGGGTAGTCTCCTGACCTTTGCACTGTGGCATCCTGGCAGCTGCTTTGGCGACTGTCCTAGAGGAGCCATGGCAGTCCTAAGGGCCAAATGCTGAAATCCTGCCCAATCTGCCACACACCTAATCCAGACAAGTCCTCTGTGAATGAAATTAAAATTCTGGTTGAGGAAGAACAAGGGAAAGGACTTTTCACTAAGTAAAGCATTGAAAACAAATTTGAAGAGAAGATTATATTTCACTAATATCAGGTACTGAAGGTGTAGACTAGCTTAGAAATTAATAAAGGCTTCCCAAAGCAGTTATTTTGTATTTATAGAATGTTTCACATTCTAGAAAATGAAAGCATTATAACTTAATAAAGAGTCCTGAAAAGAAAGATCTGTTTTTCCAGAACTAAAGGAAATCATATGTACCTACTGATTAAGAATTACAGCAACACAGAATGATTTAGGACTAGAGGCTTTTTTTCCTTCTTTTTTGGCACTGCCCGGTGAAATTAGGGTCAAGCAAAATGTAACTTCCCAAATTGGAATTCATCCAGGACACATCCCCTACCCTTTTTTTGTGCTGCACCAAGCGAAGGGGAATAAAAATGACCAGGCTGCTTCAATAAAATGTGTTCTAATATTTACAATAAATCATTTTGTATCAATAGAAACATAGTTATGTTTGCACCACATTACTTCCCATTTTTCATCTAAAATCTCAGTACCCTAAGTTTAACGCATCTCCTTTGTCTTATGCAGAGTTTGGCCAAGATTAGAATTCTAGTGAAATCCAGAAAAAATCTCCATGACTTAGTGATCTTTGGATAACAGAGTAATTGCATCTGATACCAATATTTCATAGATATTGAAAACATAGATCATTTATTTTGGTGACTGTTGCAGAGATTCCATTCTAAGGATCTAGCGAATAATAAACAATAATTTCTTTATGTTAGTTACAAAAGAAGTTTCACAGTTGAATATACATCAAAGTCAGTTGCTGAGGGCATTATATATAATATGCTAAATCTGTAACAGATGGACTATACAAGAGGCTGAAAAAGTGCTTGATTAGAGCTGTGCTTCTATTGCTCTACAAAACTTCCAGATGCCATCATGTTGTTAATAATCTGGGGATCTCTCTTCACCATATTGGACCTGCTTGTCATCTCTGCCCAATTAGCAAAGATAGCTCCAAGGTATGAGCACAATTCCTAGGGCGGTGATTTTCAACATTTTTCAATTTGTGGACCCTTAAGGATTTATCACTGGAGATGAGGATCTCTGCACAGCAAATGAAAACCTATTGGCAGTGGGCATGCTGGTTTTGCTTACCCTTCCAAGTCCCCAAAGTAGGAGTGCTGTGACCCACAGGAGTCTACAAGCACACCAGACTGAAAAAAAGACTGTCTTAGGATAACATGTTTCTCATAAAGAGGCTTATGTTTTTCTTGGGTCTTCATAGCTGAGACTTGAAATTTTCTGCCACATGAGAGAAGTCATTAGTCCTCAGAAATCAAAGCATGTTAAGAAAGCCAAGCAAGCCCTCTCAAAAATGTTTGGAAATAATTTGCTCAAGTAATAATTTGTGGGGGTTATTTTTTGCTTGACCACGGGAAACTTATAGCTTCATTTAATATTTTGAAAACATTTTTAGAATGTTCATGTATTGAAAGCAGAATAAATACCAGTACCTCAGCAGAACTGCCATTTAAATCAAATTAACTTTACTAATTAGGGGGAAAAAAGAAGGCATCTCAGTATCAGGAATAATTTGTGCTTATAGAACTTCACACTTCAGGTGATATACTCTGCCTGAGAGATAGCTAAGGAAGCAATGTACCCATCAAAATGGGAAATCAACCATGGCTACTAAATTTTTCAATTCACAAAGATTTTTTAAAAAATACCTAATTTGCCCAGAGGACTTTTAAGTCTTCAGATGAAACCAAAGTCATTATATTCAAATGAGTGAGTATATAGAGTTAGCCAGTGATACTGAAATTATTTCTCATTGGGTAGCTGAAAATAATGGATGGAAATATGCTTGTCATAACACAGTACCTGAGCAGTCACGTTTAATTCACGTTTGCCAAGACTCTCAGGCAGCTTCTCTTTTTGACAGCTGAGACTGTGCAGTGGTTTATCTACTGGCAGGAGAAAACTTTTTAGCATCAGATGATAAGGGAAGAGCCATGGTGCTTGAATGTAACCTCTGTCACCTTGCCATATTGCAGGTACACCCACAAGTGCCAGGAGCTTTTCAGCCCTCTTCTCCCTCAGGGGCATCACATGTAGCATCACATGCGATGTGCAGCTGGTTGACAACACACTGTGACCTGCCAGGGTGTGGTGTTGGGTTTTGGAGGCAGGGAGAGGCAGGGAGAGGCAGAGAAAGGCAGGGAGAGGCAGAGAGAGGCTGCTCCTGCTGCACGTTTTCTGGAGGCACAGGAGCGGTTAGAGGAAAGCACGCATCTGTGTGAGCCTTGGTTTCAGTGCTTGGGCCTTTATGGGTTTTATGGCTGCATGATAGCATAATGATGCTGTAAATCATGCATAAAGGTCCTCTGGAGAATTTACCTTATGTAAGGAATTTCTCAGGCTGGGTAAAGACACTTCCATCAGCTTTGGCATACGCAACAGGAGAAAACAGACGGAACAGCGTGACTGGTAAGCCTTGGCCGATGGCTGTTGTTGTTCAAATGAGTCCTCAGGAATGAGGGCTCTGTTAGAGCAGTGCAGAGCCAGTCTCAAGATGAATTCTTGCCAAGGATCTCCAGTAGCCTAAGAATATGGTGCAGAGGCAGCTTAGAGTGATTATTAACTTCTCTCCTCATTCTGCCCTTGGTTATTGTGCTGAGTCCAGGAAAAGGGGAAAGGAGAATTAGGAAATCTCTGCTTCCATACATGTGAGCTAATAATGATTTGTCCATGAGGTTAAACAGTGCAGGAAATGGTGATCAATATTGGATGGCTGTACCTTAAAAGTGCAAAGGCCATTTTTGCATTCTGGCCTACCATGGAGGAAACTACAGCACCATCAATAATTGATTCATAAACTATGCTTCTTATTCCCAAATGGTACAGGAAGTAAATACAAACTAAAGCTAAATTCTAGGTAGTAAAAATTTATTTCTTTAGCTTGCACTTTTTCTTTCTAAAATGCAGCTGTTTTTTCTTTTAATTCCGAGGTTCTGCCTACATTATAGGATATATTAGCTGTTCTTAATAAACCTATGACCATGGTAAGGATGCTTACCTGACTTCAGGCTGCACTGTCTCTGCAGATTATCCATGGCAGGAAGAAAACACCAGAGCACCCCACAGCAGCACTTCCAGCAAATACAACCTTTCTACTGTCAACGCATTACAGGGCGGATTTCTATTCCTTGTGCCAGTTACCAAACATTTCATCAGCACACCTTCAGTAAGTTTCTGGCTTTGGTTTTTGATATTAATACGTCATGCTAACAAAATTTATCCTTTTTATTTATTTTTTTTTTTAACCGAAGTGGTTCTTGAGCTTGGCATGGATTTTCAGCTAATGATGCTTTCTTGAGGGAGAGAAACAGAGTAGAGGTTTGGTTACTTACTGAGCCATCCATCATTTTGATAGTGAGACCTGGCCTAAGTCTTCCTTCTTCAAGACATTAATTTTCCACCTGCCCTTCTTTTTGCTCAGAGCAGGCCCAATCCTGGTCTTTTGGAAATCAATGGCAAAAATCCCACTAATTTCAGTGGATTAGTTCCAGTATCTCAATTTACATGTGATTAACAGTAATTTTGTCTACTTAGTGCTAAAAAATTCATAATCAAATTTACAATAAGCTGTGCACTGATTTTCTAGGGATCCCAGCTTATTTCATAGGCTTCTAATTTCTGGGTTTAATCACTTTTTGGTTCTAGCCCAATATGCATCAACTGACCATGGAATATGTTCCTAAAAGCTCCCCACAAAGTTGCTGGTTTTGTAGCTGATGGAATACTAAACTGCAGGATTTCTTTAATACTGAAGTGCTAGAGTAGTTCTGCTTGTCAGACAGACAGTCATCCTCCAAACACTTACTAGACTGAAAGCCTTTTTATACTTTATTTGCATTAGCTGAGGTGAATGGGCCATGCTGTTCAAAGTTACATTATGAGTCCAAGGAATGCAGGACAAATCTGAAGCCTGAATTTAAAAAAACATGAAGTTGTCCTTGCAAAGAAGACACTTGCCTAAATTGAGAGGAGATTTCTATGAGTTAATCTAAACCCATCCATCTGGAATGGTCATGCTGCCATCTTGGGCCATCCTAGTTTGAACAGTTAACCAGGGATGATCCTTCCGAGAGGGTCCTGTTTGCAGTCAAAATAGACTCAGAAAACCATAAACAAAAAGCCACAGAGATCTGTCTTGGTCTTGCAAGGTGCCCAGAACACCTGAGTGCTAGTGCTGTGAGCCTCTTCCTCACAATCTTCCTGGTAGTGGAGGATTAACAGCACTTCAAAGGATAAAATCACCAGGGGGTGATTTTAAAAAGATGTGTCTGAGTCTGGTGCTCATTAAAACAAGGGACTAATTGCAATGGTTCAACTCCAGTCAGGAGTGCCTGAGCAGGTGCTGTGTGTGCTTCCCCAGGCAGCTCAGGCAATGCACCTGCACAGAAACTGCCATCCCAGTCTTGCTCTCCCTGGATTTATTCCATGAGAAGGATCGCTATCAAGTGTTTGGCATCCTTTAGGGTAGGCTCTTCTGAGAGCCTTTTCAGAAACAGATATCCATTGTCCTGCAACAGACTTGTATTGCTCCAAATATGATTTGGACATAGGTTTGCATAAGTGAAAGGCTAATGTATAAGGATGAGCAGTGAGTTGTATCATTAAAGGCCTGTTGGTGTTAACATGTCAGGGTCTGAAGGACTTAGACTCTCACCTCAATTTTGGCATTTTGGCCTTCTCAAGCCTAACGAGTCCCTCCTTTCCCAGCACTATTCACTGCTGGTGGCCTTCAGAGCTGCCATTTCCAAGATGCACTATGGAAACAGCAAGAAACTTTCCAAGTTGCCTTTTTTTCTTTTCTACATATGCTTGCCTGGCTAAATACATTATTTGATACTTATTCTTTAATTTATGAGAGTGAAAAAGCTATACCAAGCCCTGCATATCCAAGCTCATTGCTGTGACTCTTTCTGATCGCTTTATCAAATGGAACCCTTTCTTTGAGCTGTTAGCTAAATGTCGCGTGAAGTTCTGAGAACAAATTGTTCTGCTTTGGGACATTAACTTCACATTAATTTGGCTAATCACTTCTACTTGATAGAAGTTTGTTTGAAAAACAGGATATTTCAGCTGCAGTGAAACCTGCATGGAAAGTCGTATAGTAACAGCCATCCTCTCTAGTCGCGGGCAGTAAATTTGCAGGATGAGCAAATCCAGAGTCAAAGATGAAAATGCACAGAAAGAGTGTTTTTGTGGGTGGATCTGCATAACAGAATGGAGATCTGGATCAGGAGGAATTAGAAAAAAAATTATCCAACAGAAAGGAATTAAAGCTTCAGCTAGGCTCAGCCCTTGTTAGCATGTTTTATTCTGCCCACGGACAAAAACATGTGCAGCATTGCCAAGTTTTTTAATCAATTCCACAGCAGTTGTTGTCTGTTTTCTTGCACCCCAGTCCCTGAAGCCAATAGATTTGTGTGAGAGCTCTCCCTTCCTCTCTTTCTTCCTCCTGTCCAGCAATCTCTAATGCTGTTGGGAAAAGCCCTGGAGACCCCAGCCTCTGGTGGTTCCAGACCCATAGGCACAAAGAATATGCTAGTTTGAATATCCTGTGATTTTACTGCTAATCCCGTGATTAGTAAGTGTTCAACATGTAATTTCTGAGTATTGAGTGTGAGTCCCCTCTCCTCCAAAGAAATGGTGGACAAGGGCACCAGGAGCTGGGAGGGTGATATCCAGCAGCTGCAGCCCGGAGCACGTGGTGAGCACCATTTCCAGTCAACTCCCCACCAGTCACACAGGAGAGGCAAGTGTGGCTGGAAGGACTGGTTGCTCTGTATCTGTGTATGCAATCAGTTTTCTACTGTGCTTCTCCTTCCATACTTACCCAGACAGCCATGGTGATAGGAGAGACCATCCAATGGGAGACAGCTGTGAGCATGAAGCAGAAGAAATGTACTGCTGCACCCAGTGCTTTCAGCCTGCAGAAGGAACAGCTCCCCAAAAGGCATGAGAGCAACAGATGAAACTGCCTTGCTCTACAGCCTCGGTCAACACAAGGAAAAGGAAATATCAGCAACATTTCTGCTGAAGTAATCTCCCCTGAATTTCAGTTCCCATGCTTAGCTCTCATGCTTGGTAAATATATTTCTTAATAGGAAAGATGCTACATGGTATGGCAGAGGTGCCTCAGGGAGGAAAGGGAGAGGCTCGGGCCAAACACAATAGGTAAATTATCTAAGGAATTCCACTAACTAGAACCAACTGGGATAGTCTGAAATCTTAAAGAAAAACAAGAAAATCAAGGGGCTTTCTGGAAATGACTCCATCCTAGAAGGCAGCCAAAGCACTTCAGTGGGGTCAGCCGGAGGCAAAAAAATCCTTCCTGCTCAGGATGTGAGGGGCAGACAGTGTTCCCCGCTCTCTTCTCTGTGTGGCAGGCAGAAGGTAAGCCAGGGAGGAGCTGCAGCAAATATAGATGAAACTTTGTAGACTAGACCCCAAGAGAGCTATGCCAAGGTCAAAACATTTTTAGAAGTGTGGGGCATGGGAGAAACTCAGCTTCAACATATTTTGATTTTACTCAGGGCACTTTCCAAGGTCTGCAATACAGAACTTCAACTACCACTGCAGGGATTTGGCACTTTGCCTTTTTTCTGATAGTGTCCACTTGCTGAATGGACTAGACACTGCTGTCATGTTTAGGAAAGGTCTGTGGGTCTCCATCCATTTTCAACTGGTTTCTCTTGCAGATCACAGAGGGTTGCCAGTTATGACTCGTCCTCAGAAATATGCTTTGCCCTCATGCAACACACTTTCCTTCAAAAAGCCTCTACTTGCAATTGAACCCGATTTAGCAGTCCTTCCTGCTGAGAGGCAAGCAGATTTCTCCTGCTACCAAGCTTGGAGCCAACCAGACCAGGCTACTGCTTGAAGCAGGAGCCTGCATTCAGAGCACAGCCAATGATAGCAGCATCTACAGAGTATCATCCAGCATCTTTTAGAAGTGCCAGGGCAAGGCTCAGGGTTGTGATTAGCATATGCTAATGACTGATTATAATATGTAAATGACACACTGGGTCAGAACTGCACGCCCATTCAAACTAATGAACTGTGCACTTTTTTATAAGTGGCACCAGTAATTGGGCGCATCATTTTTCTGTTGCTGCTAGGCAGAGAATAAGGAAGCCATCTGTAACGACAGGCCAATGTTTGCAGCAATCCCGTTGAGAAGTAAAGGCAAGGACTGCTAATTTCCAAGTGTCCAGCAGGGAACCAGTACACATGCCTCCAGTCACCATCGTCACAATCCTTAGTATCTGAGCATGTAATTATATGGTCATATTTTTAGAAGAGATCAGCATTAAAGATAACTGTTGAAAACTCCTGGCCAGAGCAGCATGCAGAGATCTATTTGAGCACCTACTGCCTAAAGTGCAGAACACCTGGGTTTTGAAAATGCAGTTGTATGTGACCTTGCTGTAATGAAGAAAATATTAATATCTCGTTTGTGGGATCTGCTCTTCCCTCTCAAAAATAAAATCTCCTATAAACTTACACCACTCTCTCTGAAGTAGGCAAGAACACAATTTAATATCAGAATGGGTAGACTGTAATACTTGCCAAAACTGATTTATTTCAGCCCTCACTATTTACTTATTCTCTCTATTAATTAAAATTCTTACTCAGAATCTTTATCAAGAATAAATTAGTAAACAGAGTAATTCAAATATGAGGGCTTTTTTTAAAATCAGATACATTTTATAAAGGGATATGATTATTCTTTTATCTTAATTTTAGATATGAAAACAAAGAACTGAAACAATTTATGTTAAATGTCACACAGCAGACAGTCACCAGAGCTTGCAAGAGAATGGAAATTGCCTGGGTCTGTATCTCTCCTGCAGATATTGCCCACAATAGCAGTAGAAGTATGGTGGAGTGATGTGATCAGACTTCAAAGCTGACTGTGTACAAGGCAGATCTTTATGCATCTCAGGTTCAGGGCAGTATCAATGTAGGATATCCCAGACAGAAACCCAAACTGGTAACTCCCCACAGCTTTACACTGTGCGACATGGACTTGCTTATTCAGCTTTTTGATGCTTCACAAATTCCTGCAGCAGGTTCTGGGTTTTGGTGTAGACAAATCTCTTCCTTATTAAGGCATCCCATTGATGTCACTTTTGGAATTAGCTCTTCCATGCAGTGATTTTCAGACTCTCCTACTTTGTTCTCTCTGTTGTTCAAACTACATATTTATATAAAGTCATTTGTGTCCAATCTTGGCTCTTTTTCGTTTTTTTTCCATGCTGGGGTGGCATTTTGAGGACACAAGCATGCCATAATGCCTTTTCTATTATAACTAATTTAGAAAGCTCATTAAAAACATCTATTAATCCTAATTCATCTGTTCACATAGTCATTCTGACAGTGAAGGTATTTCCCTTCTGGCAGTTTTATTAAGTGCAAGAAAGATATCAGCTCTGAGTTTCACTGCTTCTAAGTCATCCTAGAACACAGGATGTGCACATCATCTTCAATAGCCTCATGCTTATTTTACTCAGACTGGTTGCTCAGAGTCCCCTTGTGGGTGGAAAGGTCAATAATGAGGCATGAGGGGTAAAAAAAAGGATATTTTGACAAGACTGATCTAGTATAGCATTCCCAGAAAAGCTCCATCAGAGGATATCTAGCAGGCTTTTAGGTAACCAGCAGTGAAAGGAAAGGGCAGCAAATTAATGGTTGTGATTTACCAAGTGAAAAGGAAGTCCTGTATCAGTGGGAAAACCCAGCAAATCTGATAGCAATCTGCAGATGGCAGTGTTAAACCCTTTGCATATGGCTCTCACTTTTGATGTCAATAGAAATATCAAAGAGATCAGGATTGGGCCAGAGATTCCCTACTCAATATCTCTGGACACACGGTCTAAGTATAACATTACATAAACCATCTCATGTTCCCAAAATTTAAATACACAATTTGTGACTGATTATATGTGTTTACAGCTGGCAGTGAAGGGTAATATATTGTTAATATCTTTCTGTAAATGTTGGATGAATAGCTATCAAAACCCTACCATCTATATTGGCATTCATATAGCATAGTCTAAAAATACTTCAATCTCTCTCACTAACTCACTCTCCCACTACCCTCTAAAACTAGGGGTTTTACTATTTTTCACATCATTTGAATTTTTATTACATCTAAATAATAAAATGCATTATTAGGATCAATCTAAATCCACAGTATTTGCAGTTTTAGGATTTTCTCCACAGATTTGGCTCTGCTCTCTAGAATCTAAGCCTCCCCTTTACAGAACTGAACTTTCTCTTGCCTTTCTGGTTGCAAAGGTATCTTGGCAAGATTTAAATGCTGCACCTCTGCAATATATGGCTTAGTGCTGAGCAGAGACGGATTGAATTCAAACTTTAAAGCTACATTCCATTTATAAAATGAAGTCTAATAAAAAAAAAGCTTATTTGGCTGCAGATAGGGTAGTCATGCAAGCAATTATGTTTCAAACTCTTTATAACATTTTTAGGGCTTATTTAAAATAAAATTAATAGAAAATGAATGTGATAGATGCATTATTTCTCAGTTGCAATGAATTTGAATAATATGTAATAATGTATCTAAAAATAATTGCTGCTCTTAATCAAAGGTTTTGCTTCAGTGCTATCTGCTTAAATGACCCTAAGTCATAGAGTACTTTTTAGTGTCTCTTCCCATTTCTTAAAAATTGAATTGCTCTTGCTAAATGAGTGGTGGCTGTCTCTATTCCCTCCCCATAGACCACAGAGGATGAGAAAAGAAATATTATCTTGTTTCTATTTCAGAACATTTGGCTAGTTTAAGAGATCTTCTTGACTACCTAGGAAATGCCCTGGTCAGAGAGACTGTGCTGAACCTGGCTGGATGTAAGGTCCATGTAACTTGGAAATGGTGTCCCAGTCATTCAATTCACCAAGAGTGGCAAAACTACCCTGCCACCTCACCAGCAGGGACCAGAGGAGCACAGTTAATTATCCAGTACCACCATAGGGTCATCAGCCCCTGGCCATATGCACACTGGTCTGTCACTCTTAAGAGAGAATATCTCTAGTGTAAACAAGATGAAATCTTTTTGCATCTTAGAGAAAGAAATTTGCTGCCACAGTATGCATACCAGAGTGACCCAACTGTGGGCTCTGCCTGTGGCTCTTAATCTGCCTGGGGGTCCCAGCAGTTGGTGTGAAGTCAGCGACTGGCAATGAGTGAAAAACCACTGCAGCCCCCAGGCCTATGGCATCCAGCCCATCTCATCTGAGTCCTGCAGTATCTGGTGCAAGCAGTGACAGCTAGAGAAGACAACATTACCACCTATTTTGGTAAGATACAGACGTTGACATTTTGCAGGGTATCTTGAGAACAGAAGGGAAGTACAGGAAAAGCACATACCCCATTCTCTGCTCAGATAACAAATGTATGGAGGTATCCCATTTCACAGATGCAGCTCAGCCAAGTGATATGCAGCTGATGCCATGACAGGCAGGAGTCACACACCAAGGGAAAGAAGGCCAAAGCTCCCTTGGACATCTTGATAGCTCACACCTGAGAAGAACAGTGGAGGCAAAAGGCATGATTTCTCCAAGGACAACACAGTCCTAAAGCATGATAGGATAGTTCAAAGATTCTTAAACTCTTGAGATTGGGTACTGGTAGCAATTCAACCATGCCAGCAGAGAGTCCTATTCTGACAAATTTACCCTAAATTCATAATCCAGGGGCTTTGTGTATCCATCATGGTCTCTACTGGGAGAAGTAAAGCACGACCTCTTCTCCACAGCCCATCAGGGTTCACCCACCTTTCAAAGTCCTAAGTCCCCTGAGAACTTCAGGCAGATATCTGCTTACATACAGGGGCTTTCAAGTTGCCTTACAATGTTTTTAAAAAGCTTTTTCTTACAACTTTTACTATGGCATGTCTGAAGCGTAGACCTGAATTTGGGTTTTCCATTTGGGAAGAGAGAGAAGCCAGAGGTCCAATCACCATGCTCCAGAGCTGTGGAGCTTGCCTTGCAAGAAGCTACACCTGGGACCTTCAGGAAGGCAGTCCCAAAAGATCCACATAAAGCCTGGAGGCCTGGCAGAGCCCATTCATCCATCGTGTTGGCTTCATACCAGACTACTACTCTTGGCAGTAAAGCGGGCTGTGTATTTAAAAGGTGAGTTTTATTTGTTGAAAGGATTAAATTTTTATAAAATGTTTGACAAATCAAACCTTGATTCAAATAAAGATAAGATGGCAAAAGCACGGCATATATTCAGTGCTTGGATGTCAAAAGTCGTTTTAGCTCCAAAAATACTCCAAATCCACTGGTTGACTCCAATCCTTACTGGTTTTCTTTGCAGAATTTTCAAGGACTAAGTGCCACTACAAAATGATACAAAGTGAATTGTTAACCTACAGAGCTCACAAGTCAGAGCACAGGCAATCATAAAAAACAAATAAACAAGCAAAGAGTAGAAAGACAACTGGTTAAAGACAGCAGAGTTCCAGAAAACATTAATTACAGAGGTATCGATGTTCACAGCAGGCTGCCATTTCTGCCAACCCTGTTTCTCATGATTCATGCCAGAGAAGCAGGGTCAGTTTCGCCCCATATTTAACGCTGATTTAGCATGAAGTACATATTAAAAGGATTTTGTACCACAGGCTCTGGCTTCACTTAAGTGAAAGATACCAAGCAGCCTAGAAAACTATTAAGTACAAAAAAAAAAAAAGAAATAGAGGTTTTCACTGGACATAGAGTGCAAATTATCCATTCTGAGTCTCCAGGAAGCTAAGCTACTATCAGCTGGGTTTTCTGAAGTTACATTGCATGGGCCAAAACCTGAACATTCATCAGAATACCCATATACCAGAGTAGTTAGGTGGCTGGTTAAATCAATAAGTCATTTACATTTTTAACATTTACTGTAGAATGTTGGAGCACACACATTCTGCAGTAAAAAGAAACTGGGGGGAAATGCACAGAACTCCTGCTTTCTGGGAAAAGCCATAACAGCATCCAATTGCTTTTTCCCGGTACAGGTTTTTCAGTGTGTACTAATTCCAAGCAAATATGGTTTGGACAGGTTTGATATTGTTCATTTCTTTGTTTTACAGTATGACTCTGGGAAACAGCCAGGTGATAAATACATTGACTAGCCATGGTTCTTGCCATCCGTACAAAGTTTACTTCATTTTTCCCTCTTTACTGGTTAAATCCCAGCAGCTTATCCCCATCAGTCAAGGCTTATGTGAAGTAGTGATCCAGTCAGCCTCAGGCTATGTAAAGCAGTGTTTTGGCCCTGTCTGACTTTGGTTGTATTGTGTTACCTGTGATATTCTCCAACCAACAGAGAATTGCAGCGCTATTGAGAAGTGGCACAGGGGCTCGTCCCACCACAGCAGCCTGCTTCCTGAGAAGCTAGCAGTTATAGTCAAGCTGAAAGTGAAATTTTAATATGGCCTTGGCAACGCTCCATTGGCATGTCCCCAAATTTACACTAGTGTAACCACGATCAGTGCCTTTGCCAGCATCTGTATTATATTAAAGATAAATTGGACAAGATGTGTTCATATCTGAACTAAACTCAGCAAATAAAAACTGAACTTAACAAAATAAAATCAGATGGTCTGACTCATCCTCTTTTGAGGCATCCTGATAAAATATGGCTGTTCCAGAAGCTCTGATGTGATCTTAATAAAAGATGACACTGTGAAAAAGGCGGGGGGGAAAGCACGGCAGGCGGGAAACTTGACAAAAAGAAGTTTTCACTGTGTCTGGATCCCAGCTCATATAAATGGAAATAGATGAGAAACCTCAGATTCCTTCATTGACATATGCAGCATAAAGTCACTGCATAGGCAGAACACTGTGAGCATGCCCAGTAGGTAGGCACCAGACTATAATTTCTTGTTTAAAATACCAAAATGCACCAGTTGAACTGAAAGAATGAGGACATGATATGAAACAGGCATGAGCTAAAGTACAAAACAGGAGGGATGACTGGAGCCCACCTCCTCCTACTTCCAAAAAGCTGCCTAATCATTAGCCTGGGGAGTCATGCTTTCACTCGCCTTTTCTCCTTTTCTCAGTGAATTCAAACCATTTTTCTGCACAGTGGTGCAGCTTCATGAGGAGTGGTAAAGCATTCCCAGAAAAGCTATAGTCTAATGACTAGAAGTGTGTTTGAATTCTTTCCAAAGAGGATAGAAACTGAGAGTGGATTTCCTACTTTCTAACCCCTAGGCTGATGCAAGATAGAAATGGTGATGGTTGCTTTTTCACAAGTTTTTTAAAACACAGTGAGGCCTTCAGAGAGTTTTACAAGGAATTTGGTCTGGCCAGGAGACACTAGGCATGCTCTGAGAGCATCTCCAAAGCCCATCAAACGGCTGCCATGTCCTGTTGTTTGATCATTACTGTGAAGGAAGGGGTCGGGCAGACAATTTGTTTTCATATCTTGATGGACTGAAGGGATGGCAGTTAAGAGAGAGAGAATATGAGTATAACAATAAAGGTGGAATTATTTACTACAGAAGTAGAGACAGTACCTTTAGATGCCAGGTAAAGGAGCAATTACAGCTCTATAGCTATATCCCACAGTGTCTTACTTAACTGCCTACTTGCCAAGTGTTTGGCTGTATCATTTTAATAGCAACATTCCTTCATCTGTCTTATTTTACATACCTGTGTGTCATCTGTAGGGGTTGTGTCCTGACACCTGGGCCCATTCTGTCCCAACAGGGGACAGTCTCTCCTGCTGCATGCCCTGGCTCCCATGGACATCAAGCCCAGGAGCAGTAGCCAGAGTGAGACAACAACGTTTTTGAAATCATTCTATTCTATGGAAGCTGAGGATGCAGACAGCACACTGGAGAGGGATGCACTCTATAGATGGCCATGGGTGAGATCAGATGCAGCCAGAGAATCCAAAGGATCAGTCAAATGGTTTCACATGGAACTTCCTCTCCAACAGTACTTATAGCCTTGCCAGCAAAGTCAATGTCCTTTAGTGCCTGAACCCAGGACACTGAGTGTAGGAGTGCTCCCATGTGAACTCCAGCAGCTCTTTATCAGAAAAGTCAAGGAAAGAGAGACGATAACACAGCAAGGCATGAGAAGACCTTTGTAATGGGGTCATTAAGATCAACCTGAGAGTACATTCACAAATATCATGACAACACTGTGGATGCTAAGTGCTATCTAAAAAATGCACTCCTGTCTAAGTGCTAGTATTAGACAAGGTGCATTCTTGTCAAATATTGTTTGGTCCAGTAATTGAAAAGGATCATTAAACATTTACTGAAAGTCAAACTGGAAACACATGGATGAATGGAGCTGTACTTGAATACCCCATAACTGTCACAGATACCACAGATTAAGTGGCAGCATGTTACAGGTTTCCAGGAGAGGAGAGACAGTCTTCACACACACACATACATGCAGCTAAGGAAGGTGACATTGAAAGACGACACTTTTTCATGTGTGATCATCCTCTGTACTCTTGTCTTAGAGCACTGGATATCAAGTTGTAGCAAAGCATCGATATTTGCACTTGCACTTCATTCATATGGACACACCTACAGATTTATTTCACATGAATATTTGATATGACAACAGATTTGATATCAAGTAGGCAGAGTTTGAATTATTTAATTGTTTTCCTAGAGTATTTTATTTTTATTATTTAATGAATGCTGACGTTGTGATTGGAGCTGGACAACCACGAAGTGAGCCTTAACTCCAATGTGCTCATGAGCTGACCTAATGAAATCATAGAATCCTAGAATGGCTTGGGTTGGAAGGGATCTTGAAGACCACCTAGTTCCAAACCTCCTGTCCCACTAGAGCAGGTTGCTCAAAGGTCCATCCAACTTGGCCTTGGTTGACCTTCATGGCTTTAAGGAATTCTAGCCTCTATTAAATTCCAACGCATGATGTTGTCCCAACACAATCTTCAAGATTAACCAGACTGGCACCAAACCTACAGCTGAACATTGAGATAGACTCCTGGTAAAACAGACCATGGATCAGTGTCAAACCCAGGGTCCGGGTTTCTGCAAACTCCTATCTCCCTTCTCCCCTCCTCTTATCAATCCCTTAGCTGCAGCAGACAGAACTTTTCTCAAGATTTGATGTGGCATATTTAAGATGTGAAAACAACAGAGGAAAAATTAAAATGTTTGTGATCCATTATGCAGAAGGCACATATTCTGCATGAAAATATTATTTACTTGAGTTTTCTATTCTAAAACTTGATTTTGTATTCAAGATTTAAGGTCTCCATGGAGGTGGAAAAACACTTTGAGACTCTGAGGCTTTGAAATGCTGAATTGCCTTGTATAAGATAAAATCGATATTTGGAAAAAAAAAAGCAAAGTGGAAATTAATGTTCTTGTAATAGGTGAGTAGCTTTTACACAATTATTTCATGGTGATAGACTTGGTTTTGATGTAGCTTAATTAGCAGAATATAAATTATATATGTTTTTTTAAAGATGTGCATATGTATATTACAAGATTTTTTTTATTTCATTGTGGAGCAAACCATTTGATGTGGCTCTGCAAAAAGCTCTAATACACATCAAAAAGCAATCAACAAACTCTTTGAGTACATCAAGCAGGATAATTTAGATGGTTTTTAATCAGGATTATGAAAATATAATTAGGTGGTTTCATGTTGGTTGGTGAGTGCGTAGGGAAAAGTGATTCTCCAAACAGAAAAATATGGATAACATTACCCAGGAGCCATGAAACAACCACACACACATGCATACACAAACCAAACAGAAAAGACTTCTGGCCTGCTTCTCTAGTAGATCAGCAGGTAACATGTTTAAACAGAATGTCATTTCCTTTAGGATATAACGAAGATTCTTATTTAACAGACAGATTACACAGAAGGAGCTTTGGAAAAATGCCCCTTTTTAATGTGCTTGAAATCATTAGTCTGCAGTTTAATAAAATAAAATCCTCTTTTCAGAATTTAGTCAATGAGCAGAAGATGCACTTTGGGTCTAATCAAACTAGAGTTTTAGTGAAGGAAACAAGAGAGTGCTTTATCTGTGTCTGAGTCTCTAGTACCAGAGCAAATGCCTCATCTACGTGCAGGGTATTCAGGTGAAACCTTCTCTCTTCAACCACTGTAAATGCCTGCCATTCCTTAATTCCAAGGAATGCTGACTAAAGATTCCTTTCTTAAGAGCTGCCACATCTAAACAACCACATCTTTGCAGGTTCTCTTCTCACATTCTCGTTGCTCAAAGCTTCCCTGTGCTTTCAGTTCTTTTTGATGTGCTGATCCTGATGTCTGTTTCCCAAAACCTAACTTTTCTCTACAGTATTTGATTAATCCTGAACACTGTGTGCCATGTGCCCTGATGCTTCACCCACTTACATGAAAGTATCTTAAATATTTGAAGTGTTATTCTCAAGTCCTTTACTTTTATGTGCTAATATTGCATTTCTGGTTGTCTGTGAGTACTGAGCAGATGTTCTCACTATTCATAGATCCATCTCCTGGCTGGATGTAGATAATCCATAACCCCACAGTACCCTCAGAACATGCCTGTCTGTACATAATCCTCACACCAATACTCTCTCTGTCACGTTCTTCCCTCATCTGACTGGTTCTGGCAAAACAAGGTTACCATTGCAGCTTGCCAATACATTAAAGAATTAGAGACACATTTTTTTACTTTTTGCTGTAGTGAAAACTATCTAGTTTGTCCTTCTCTGCCTCTCCTCACTGGGTCCTATTCCTCGTGCCGGGAGAGTAATTATCCCTGTACTGAGGGCTAGAGATATCTCAATAATCTCCTACCATCTCATGTGGATCCCTAAAAAATATTCTCTCCACTTCACACCAAAGGCTAGATCTGCTTTTAGTGACTTAGAGGAAATGCATTTCATACTGTTATAGTGACAAAAAAAAATACTTCTGATGCTTTTTAAGCACTCTGATAACTTTTTTTAAAATTTAGATACATAGTTTTGATAAGAATCCTATAGAATCATATATTGGGGGGAAAAAATCAAGTTTGTAGATGTCTGAAAGTGGTTTTGGGTTTTTTGTCAGGTAAACATGCATTACCAGTGTGCCCTTAAAGGCTCTTGTAAAAGAAAATACTACCTTCAAGTCAGTTAGTCTGAAGTCAAAAGTAAAGTATTTATGTGCTGAAATAGCAATCACAAAACACAGTGTAGGTGAAAGTCAGAAGTTGGGTTTTTTAAGACTAAATGAAACAGCAATTAAGTGCCCTTTAATTTAATGGCAAAAGAAATAATAGAAGTCACTGCCCAAAGCATGGCTCAGCTTCACAAGGTAAGAGCAAAAAGGGCAGGAGCAGAGAGCAGACCAAGCAGTTCTCTTGGGTGAAGTTGTGAGTGAAACAGGTGGGGGAATGTTGCATGTTGTAGGTGGATGTATGAGGGAATGAAAAATAATGAGAACAGAGAAGACATTGGGAAAGTCACCTGCAGGAGTGGAATGGTGCACTGTCAGGGGATAAAACAAAAATACAGCTCTTCTTGGCTGAGTGCTCCCTAAAAAGAGACTTACACTTCCGAACATGGAACTACTTTGCTTGCTCCTGCCTTGCTGTAATAGCACTTTGCTTTAACAACAACCTCTGGAAATAAACAGGGCCTTTCCCAAAGAAATCCTAGGTTCCTATCATCCTCTTCCATTCCTAATGTAACAAAGACAGCAAGACCCAGATTTTGGATAGCTATTTGCACCATGGGGACAAAAATACTAGCTGGCATCAAAGCTAGCACAGATTAGATCTTCTTATCAAGCGTTAGAGAGATGAAGAAGTACTGCTCTCTGCCCGGGAGGATGGGGTCCATGCCTTCCCATGTGCTGTTGCAGGCAGCATTGCTTTCTTCCCTTTGGAAGACTGCTAAAAACTCTGGCCTGATCTGTTACTGCTGAAGTGAATGGGAGTTTTGCCATTGACTTCAAGGAGACAAAAAGCGAATCAGGCCCTCTGCTTGCAAATCCAGTCTTTATAGTCCTTTCCAGATACTAAATAAAACTGTGCTTGGAAGTCAATTGAATGCCAGCAAGCTGGGCCAGTTTGCCATGGATTTCAAAGATGCCCAACAATTTGATGCTTATTAGGATACAAATAAAGTGTCTTCTTCACAGTGCAATGTGCAATTTCCTTCTCAGTAAAAATATAAACGTGCCTTATGTGCAAACAATTTTAGCATTTCTGTTTTTATGCCATCTTACTGACAAGAAACTCCCAGCTGTTATAATTTGTCTCATCCTTCTCTCTCTTGTAGAACCAGCCTTTGTTCCTTTTTGCAGTGCCAGGGACTTGCTGAGCTCCACCTGATGTGATTTGTCCAGGCATTAATAATGCATCTTCAAGATGCAAGATGCATGAATTCCTTCAGTAACAGATCCGCCGGCAGACTGCCGCGCGGTATTGTGCCATTTTCCCGAGATGGGGGAGGCAAGAGGGCCACACAAGCATCATGCACCCGCGCAGGTCACCCGGCTTGGGAGCCAGGGGGTTCTGTTATTACCGGGGATCACTCCATCCTCACGACGAGGTCAGGCTGAGGATAATGAACACTACAGGAGACGTTCCTCCAGCAGGCAGGTCCTCACCCGCCATCCAAGGAATCCCTGTGGGACGACCTGAGGTGTCCACACTGACAGTGACTTTAGGAGAGCTGGCAAGCAGGGGTCGAGTGCTGCCCCGCTGCCGAGTGCTGTCCCTAAACATCACCAAACCAAACCAGCTTTGCCTCTGAGCGCTCCTCTCAGCCTCCCCTCCCGTCAGGACAGCAGGGGTCGGGAGCTGGGCACCCGGAGAATGCGCTTTATGGACGGTGTGTGCTGCGGAGGGAGGCTCGCCCTGGGCAGACACCGCATACGCCTCGTCCTCACACACTCCCGGGACCGCGGAAGGATCTGACGGCCACCTTCCGCACCAGCTCCCTCAGTGCCGCTCTCCCCGTGCGCGAATGTGTATATATACCTATATCCATATCTATAGAGCTCGTTTAATCGATAGGATCGCTGGCAGAGCCGCGCTCCCGCACCGCAGCTCGGCTCTGCCGGCGTAGCCATGGCAACGGCTCCGGCTCCTGGCGTGGGGCCGCCCCGCGGAACAGCCCCGGCCCTGACGGCACAGCCCGGGCACTGCCCCGGCACAACCCCGGTACAGCCCCGGTACCGGTACAGCCCCGGCACAGCCCCGGTACAGCCCTAGTACCGGTACAGCCCCGGTACAGCCCCGGCACTGCCCCGGCCCCGCCGGCACAGCCTGGTGGGCCCCATCGCGTGGAAATATCGCCTGTGCCGGTGCTCTTAATGTCTCCTCGTGTTTGTGTCCCCCAGGCAGGTGTTGCTGCCAGTGATCCACAAGGTTACAGAGTGCAGGCCCAGCTCTGCCTTCTACGGCTGTGTGTGTATGTACCCATGTGTAGGTGCATTCTCTGCACAGAGAGGCCTGGGGGTCCTGCTAGACAACAAACTGTCCGTGAACCAGCTGTCCAAGACCAACGGTATACTGCGATGTATTAAGAAGAGCATTGCCAGCAGGTTGAAGGAGATGATCCTGCCCCTGTACTCAGCCCTGATGAGTCCACGTCTGGAATGCTGGAATGCTGTGTTCAGTTCTGGGATCCCCAGTACAAGAGAGATATGGAGCTCCTGGAATCCAACAGAGGCCAACAAAGGTGACTGTGGGGACTGCAGCGTCTCTCTTACAAGGAGAGGCTGAGGCAGCTGGGCCTGTTCAGCCTCCAACAGAGGCAAGTTGGAGGGGATCTCATCAATGTGTGTAAGTATCTAAAGGGACGGTGTCCAGAAGATGTAGCCAGGCTCTTCTCAGTGGTGACAAGCAATAGGATACAAGGCAACAGGCAGAAACTGATGAACAAAGATTTCCACCTGAATATGAAGAGGAACTTCTTTACTGTGCAAGTGACCACGTACTGGAGCAGATTGCCAAGAGAGGTTGTGGAGTCTCTCTCAGTGGGGATATTCAGGAATCATCTGGATGCAATCCTATGCCATATGCTCTAGGATGACCCTGCTTGAGCAGGAAGGTTGGACCAGATGACCCACTGTAGTCTTTTCCAACCTTACCCATTTGGTGATTCTGTGATACAAGCATAAAAACAACCCATTTCCAAAACAATATTTCTGGTAATGTTTTCAAGTTTCCCGGGGCATGGCAATGGTCAGACATCATTGAGGTCTGAGAGAGAGAGGAGATCCTTCCCTGAAGTCCTTGGCAATCAGCAAGGGAACCATAAAGCAGCTCAGTATGAATGCAGTCAACACTGGCAGCCAGTCCACTCTGCCATCTAAAAGCATTGCACAAAATTTGCCATCAAAAGCCACCGAAGCTGGTGCAGGCAAGCCTGGCACAGCTGTTTTGGTGTGGGCTGCGATCAGCGGTCACCTTGGGTTGATGGATGTCAGTCATGTCCTCTCTGCACACAAGCACCATCAAGTCTGGTGGGCTGTACTTAGTGTGACACTTTCCTCTGTTTGATGGGCTTTTGAACATTTCAGGAAAAGATGTGCAGCTTCTTTTCATGTTCACAGAATCACAGAATAGGTCAGGTTGGAAGATACCATAGTGGGTCACCTGGTCCAACCTCCCTGTTCAAGCAGGGTCATGCTAAGACCACGTTGCACAGGCTGTGTCTAGGTGGTTTTTCAGAGAGGGAGACACCACAACCTCTCTGCACAGCCTGTTCCAATGCACAATCATCCACACAGTAAAGAACTTCTACATGTTCAGGTAGAGCTTCCTGTGCTTTCTGCCTGTTTCTGCCTGTTGCCTCTTGTCCTTTTGATTGGCACCACCACTGTCTCTGCCCTTCTGACACCAACCCTTTACATACTTACCCACATCAATGTGGTCCCACTCTCAGTTATGTCTTTTCAAGGCTGAACAGGCAATTTTTCTTTTTCATTGCCATATTGTGTTTCTTTTTGAATAAAGGCCTTCCCCAGGCTGTCAGTTGGGAAGAATATAAAAAATTATCAAGGTGTCTCTGAGACCAGTGAGGTGCCAACAGGTAGGGGAATAATGGGAAAGATAGGAAAGGAGGACAGTCTCTCTGAGGATCAGTTTTAAGAATCCAAGGAAGACAAAAATGAACCGAAACCCTCCCCTCCTTAATTGGAGAATAATTTTCCCATTTTATCCAGAGTGAACTTTATGGGATTCTTTTTGATTCGAGTCAGAATATTTCTGTTGCTTTCAATAGGAGTTCGACAGGGTTTTTGCAAACACATAGTAGGAGAAATGTTTGTACATAAATTTATATTTTAAAAGACAGTAAAACAAATACTCCTGTGAATTTTGTTTCCAAAAAGCTTCCAAACTGTGTGCAGAAGTCATCTCGAAATCACTTTATATTTTTGAAGACTATGCACCTAGAGAACACAAACAATAGACTGGGATTCTACTGATCCTTCATGTGCAAACTGAATTACTCACAAAAACTCTGATACAGCATCCAATCTGTAAGCAATACACAGGCTAAAATATATTCAGATTAACAAGTCACAGAAGAATTTATACAGTGAATAAAATTAATAGAAATTAAAATGTGGTCGTTGATCAACCACAATTAGGAAACAGAGCTAAATTCAACAAATCAGCTGTTTGCAACTAATAGTTTTCCTAGGTCTCATGATAGATGTGGGTAAATGTTGACTTCCTAATTATGACAACAGAACTGAAGAGAGAGCTGAGAAATCAAAATTAACTAGTGCCTTTCCTGAATTAGTGTCAGAATCTGTTGACACAGGTCTGGAGCATTGCTGTGAAATGTCCTGAGTTCACAGGCTGGGCTTCTTTCAGTATGTGGTTTGTAAAAGTCTGCAAAATCTTGACTTTCTCTCTTGATATAAGGAAAGAAAGAGGCATAATTTTTTAATATTAAAATCTGACTGAGTTCTGGGCAACTGAAAAAGTGTGGCATATTGCAAGATATCACAGTCTTTCTAGCTCCATCATATACTGCATTTTGAAGAGAAGAAATGTACCAGGCTTCTGTGAATGGTGAGCTGGCCTTGCAGATCCTCCAACATATCAAAAGAAAGGAAGCTTCCTTCCAGGAGAAGCAAGGAAACAGCCAAAATATTACCTGACAGATCTGGCCTTGCATCAGGCTGGGTTCAGGCTCAGAAATTATCAGAGACAATATTAAGCTCCTTACCCTCAGCTTCCAGCTTCTTAGTTTTAAGGGGATTTCTACACATGATAAGGAATGTTCATCAATCTGCACCACACTGGATCCACTGCAAGAATTTTGTATAAGGAAATCTAGTTATTGTAAGTGCAAAATACAGTTTGAACGTCCCCTCTATTCCACATGATTTTCTTCTTGTTGCTCCAGGAGGCTGGAAAGGATACTACAGTTTTCCTCATGTTAATTCTGGCAATGTTTTATTTGAAAATCTTTGTTAAAAGAATCCTTTAAAACTGAGTGAAATTATGGAAAGCTCCTTGTGATGTTCCTGTTCCACATATTTGACTGTTCTGAAAACAGATTTCCTATTTTGTGTCAAGATTGGAGATTTTGAAATATTTTCTTGTCATATACTCAGATCTTTAAAATTTTGCATGAACTGCTATTCCAACAACCCAATATGGATAAAGCTGAGAATTTACTGTGGTGGCTTTTTAAAAAGATTTATTTTGACTTCAGTTTTCATTAAACTTCAGTAGCCCTAATTTACTGACACTTCAATTAGGCAGAATGGTTTGTTATTCATTATGCTTTCTTCCCAAAAACATTTTGCATAACAATAATTCAATGAAGTTCTTGCTTTGTGAACCCTTCTGGTTTTAATGACTTCTGATTTTCACATTTTTCAGAGCAGGGTGAAAATGTTTAATATTTCTTCTGAAAGTTGGTTCTATATGTAGAAATTGGAGCTCTAGGTTACACATGGCAGATGGGACTACATCACAGGAGACACAAGGCCAGCTCTAGTGCATCCTTTCTGGTCCACACAGGATGCTTCCTAGAATTGCTAAAATTGTTTGCTTCCTGCAGTTTTCTATGATCCCTGTCATCACTATTAGATGTTCTTTGAGATCCATTAAATGTTTCTCAGACAAACGTCATGCTAAATAAGCTCCTTCCTCTCTTACTGAGGAGATTTGATTAGAAGCCCTCAACTAACAGCACCATTTGCAAAATCTATTTCTCAGGAATGGTGAGCTCAAGGTGAAGTAGCAAAGGGACTTCACAGAGCTCTAGATGGGCACAGCCTCACAGGAGCCCCACCAAAAACACAGCACAGCACTGACCTTGGCCAGCAGCTCCCTGAGCAGGGAGCATGGAGTATTAGTGGGCAAAGAGAACAAGTCTTATGGGAGCGGCTGAAGGAACTGGGGTTTTTTAGCCTGGAGAAAAGGAGGCTTAGAGAAGATCTTATCATACAACGACCTGAAAGGAAGCTGTAGCAAGGTAGGTATCAGTCTCTTCTCCAGAGAAGTAACTGATGGGACAAGAAGCAACGGCCTCAAGTTGTGCCAGTGGAAGTTTAGATTGGATATTTGGGAAAAAGGGCTGTCAAGCATTGAACAGGCTGCCCAGGAAAGTGGTTGAGTCACCATCTCTGGAGGTGTTTGTTTATAAGAAGAGTAGCTGTAGCACTTAAAAACATGATGTGGCGGAGTTGGCAGTGCTGGGTTAATGGTCGGACTCAACCTTAGAGGTCTTTCCCATCCTGAAAGGTTCTATGATTCTATGATTTCAAGACTTCTGTTTGCTGTATATTCCCCCTTCCCCTGCACACCACTTGAAGAGTTGGTCATGGCTGTTGTTCAGGCATAACCCCATGAATGCCCAGACATGAGAAGGCACAACACCTCTCATCTGGATGTTGTGCTATTGACAGTGCCGGGAATGACCGGGAGGCTAAGCACTACTAAACTCAAACACATCAGGAGCTGGGAAGAACGCCTGATTACAGCTGCCTGCACCAGGTCCCGGCAGTAAGAGAGCTGATGCATTCAGGCAAGGTGATGCAGGTCACTGTTGCTGGGGTAGCGAGGGAAAGATAAGAAAGTGAGAAAAGAAGAGCATCTCTGCCTTGCTGCCCAGGCCTGTCGGGCAGATAAACCACATGCATGCATGCAGCCAAGAGAGCCTGGCTGGCCCCAGTGGAGGTGGTCCCTTGACATCCCCGAGGCAACCCAGGCCGTGGCAGAGGATCCTACCATGAAGGAAGCAGCTGGCTTTGGCAGGAAAAAAAAACCAACAAAACAGAACAGAGCCAGAGGCAACAGCAGAGGAAGAGGCAGGGGGAACTGCTCTAAGAGCTCTTTATTCAGAGACATTACTGCTGCCCCTTACAATCCACCACAAATACAATCCGTTTTTGTAGGTATATACATTTCATAGTAAAAAGTTATGGAGCTCTAATGTTTCCTTAATTTCTCTCATCTATAAATATTAGTAGGTAGACTGTCTTTTGTATATACACAATTTCATAATAAAAGAGTGTATCCCAGCTTTGCAAAGCCCTAGTAATCTACTTGCCTTGGGTGAGTAATTTCTTAAAAGAGACAAGAGTATTCAGACTTTCTCAACATTTACAGAGAAACAGGGAAATTTGGGGACTCACTGTGGTAAAAGTTCAAAATTTCAAGAAATTCACAACATTTCAATATTCTAATGATCTCCTGAAGGTTACCCTGTTACAACTTTTTTTGTTTATTTATTTGGGGTTTGCATCATTATGTAGTCTGGTATGATATAATTTTCTTTGCATCAAAGAATATCAAACTAGAGTATGTACAAAGGAGGTAATGGTAACTCTGCTGTTTAGTGCTTTAACCAAATTCTGCTGTATACTGTGCAAGGATTTTAATCACTGCACTATTAGATGAAAGGACAGTAGAGGTAACTCCTCCTTTTCTCCCCTTCCCTCTAATCTTCATCACAGGTATCAGCAGCAGCATTCCACTTGTAGACTGAGAAAACCTTTTATTTTTGGGTCTCAGAGAAGATTAGACTGACACAGAAGCCAAACGTTGCCAAAGTTGTTAAAGGTGTTCAGAGAACATGAACTTCAGAAATCCACTGTAAGGTGGATCTTTAGCACCTCCAGACATATTCAGGAGTTTTAGGGTCACGAGTCTAAACTTGGGCACATGCAGGTAGACTATGAGCAGTACTTGACCTTTTTTTGCGCCTAACCCCAAAGTACATTTTAAAGGGTACAGGATACAACTCCAAAGCTTTGACCATGACCCTGATTTAATAACTTCTTGCACGCTGGAAAGCATTTGTTCTTAGGCCAAAATTCATCATGTCTGCAATTATGATGGTACCACTGCCATGCTTTGAACTGATTTGCTAGAATTAAGTCTCCACTTCAGAGAAAAAAATTAGTTTTAACTGGTTTTGCTGCCAAAGCCGGTTTGTTGCTTAGTTGACTTCTTGGTCCCTTCAATTTTTAAGTTGCTTGTGAAAAAAAATTATTCATTGTCCCTGAACCGATGTGGTGAGTGTGCCAAGAGCCTTTTCAGAAGCCTCACCATCCTGCTGTCTCTAGGCTCAGATCAGCAAGGCAGTCAAGCACATGCTTTCCTTCAGGTATGTACTTAGTCCTCTTACCTTGCTGCTTTCACAGCAGGTTAGAAAAGCAAAGCACATACTTAAAGGTAGGCATACACTTACCTTTCCCCTTCCTTATTACAGCACTCAGAAACAGTGAAGAACCCTAACTGTAGCCAAATTCCTGTTTCTACTAATTCTGAAAACAAGCACAAATGTTTACTTAAAATATTAATATGCTTACCATATCTTATCTTTGACATAATTGCTTTAATTAAAGGAATTTATAAAAACTAATATTATACCTACGTGCCTTAGCAATAACGTGTTAGAATAATGGAATAATGGAATTTAGAGTGGCTGATTTATTAATCTTAAAATATCTACTTGGAGTGAAACAGATAAAATTGTAAATTGGGGAGAAATACATGTGAATATTGGGATTTATAATTTAGTCTTGGATGAGTTGTGTTTATACATATATAAATTTACACTATCTTAGATTAGATTTGAGCATATTTTTTCATGTTTATAATCTATAAAATAGAAAAAATAAATATAAAATTTTACTGCTTCTGATAGAAATTTTTTCGATTGTATTGATCTTTGACATGGACAAGATTTACAAGGCAGAATTACCAAGGTCTTTAATACTCCATGTACACCAATATTAATATGATATACTTCACATACTTATATAACCAACCCCAGTCTACTGCCCTGCCCCTACACACATCACGTGTCTTTCTCTGATGTATTTCCTTCTCTGCTCCCCAGAAAACTTCCTCCAATCTGTCTTCCGTGCCTTGCAGTCAGGTGAAGTCTTCATTGACATCTTCATAGCCATCTCTGCCCTCCTTAACCTGTGAACAACTTCAGATATAATTCCCCTAACTTTTTCTGGAAATCTGATTTTCTTGTGGCTTCTCTGTCTCCTTTTACCTGTCCTTCTGCCTCAGTAATTTCTTTTTTCATATGTCCTAGTGCTTTGCAATCATCACTGTCCATGTTATCCAACCCCACCTCACTGGTTACTTTTACGTCCTGCCAGCATCCCTTAGTCATCTCCTGGTTGTTAAGTATATTGAAAACACATGGAAAGAACGATCTTTGTCTTCCACATTAATACAACACTCAGTATTGGTCTGAATTCTAAGAAGTACATGTTAGTGTCTGCCTCTTGCCATGTGACATAGGAACTACCCGAAGCTAAGGGTATATTTTACTTGCTAATTTGTTTAAACAATTGTTAAAAGAATGACAATGTATTGTTTACACGTATTTGTTTCATGTCTTCTTTATGACACTGCCCTATCTAATGTGATTATGCAGCAAAATAAACAATGTCGAATCATGACTTCTTTGTAGGGAAGTCTAGTCTCTTAGACTGCAAGTCTAGCATACTAGCCAAAAGCATACATAATTTAAAAGGCACTTTGAATACTGCCAGAAAAATTGTGTGAAATATTGGTGAGCTTGAAGGGAAGAAACTACACAGAGGTTAAGTTGCATGAGAAAATCTTTTTCCCAACTACAATGCTATTAGAAAATAAATGACTTTTTTTCGTGTGCATATATTCACATCAGTAATGTGGTACAGCTCAGACTAGAAGAGACCCCATGTCAAGAATGTATTTGTGTCCCCACCTGTTTGGAAAAGCACACAATCAGTGCAAGAAATACAATTATGTATTCTGAGTAGGAATACTAAGGTGCTCAAGTTTAGTCAAGTTCACTGTACAGGTCATCCCTTTTTGATACAGGTGTTCTCAGTCAACCACTTGCACTCCTTGCCACCATGCTCAGCCAGGTGAAGAACTACTAATCCAACAAGAGCTGCATAAGACACAAAGAGGAATGCAACTTTGCTTCAACCTTGAGTCAGCCTAAATATAATCACTGCACACAGAAATTTAATTTGACAATTACAGATTTTGAGTTTAGAGAACATTTTGCTGTTGCTTATCTCTGCCCTTGCCTGTGAGTTCTGAACTGGGATTCATAAGGTCATTAATTCTAATAGCAATGGGAAAGTAGGAGGAAGAGACACATCATGGCATGAAACAAAAATCTGAAAAGCAAGAGTGATTCAATGTTTAAATCCAATCTCCTTTCTATTATGTTAGGGAATTCAAGATGTGCTTTTTAAATCTTATCTTCTAGGATTTTTTTTTCCACAGGAAAGCTTCCCCATAAATTCACAAAACGTTCTGGCACTTGGTATGGTTTTACACTCTGAGAATTTATTATTCATGAAATAGGTCTTTTGAAGTACACTTTCTAAGTACTGATGTTTTATCTTTAAGCAGTGAACATGAGCAGAGGCTTAAAGGCCCACTGACAATCACTCAGGAATAGCTCAACTGCTCGTGTCTAGGCAAGGTCTTCCCCACACAGGGAACCTTTTGTAAATATTAGTTACTAGAATCACAACACTAATACATGTAGTTAATAATTATCACAATGTGCCAAAACTGCACAGTTTGCTCCCTGATTACAATATTAAATTGCTATTGAGCTGTGGTATTTGCTTCAGGCAATACTACTGAGAAGCCTCCAAAGACTTTGGTTGGCCTCCCTACACAAGCTTGGGAAATGCATGCCTGCACAGAAAGCAGAGGCAATGCTGGGGGTTGCCAGAAAACAAACAAACCTCAGACAATAGAAGGAAAGTTTTATCAGAGCTGAAGTGTCCTTTCACTTGGGAACTGTCATCTCATGAAAGTAAAATTCACACACACACTTGATTAGGGCTTCTGTGGCAGACCATTACCAAGAGCGAGGTGATTCAAGCTGTGTGTGGAGCATCCTGCACAGCCAGCTCTGAAAGCTTTGTTTTAGTTGCTTTTGATGACATCTAAAAAGCTGCTAATCCACTTCAGAAAAGTCCAGAGGTGCCGCCTGACATGTTTGTGTTCATCTGTCAATGGGTGTTTCTGCTGATACTTTTGTCAATTGCCCTGCAGATGAAGTAGTTTGGGATGGCCAATGGGAATCACCGTTGCTGGTACCATTGTTCATCTTGGTCATGCATTCAAAATCATGATGGGTCTAAATACAAACCCTAATCTTCAGCTTCTTCCGGTCTTGATTCTTTATCTTTCTAAATCCATGAACCAAACTGCCCAATTTGCAGAGTCTCCTTTTGAATATAAAATTCAAAAATGGTTGTCTATATGCTTAGATTTTGGGCATTTGGACTGGTATCAACATTCAGGCAAGCTTTGAAAAGAGTCTAAAAGGTATAGTGATGTTTGAGCCCAGATCAGGTCATAGATTAAGGTTTCTGCTTGAGAACAAGAGTAGGAAAATGCCTCTGCACTGTTGTCTAAGTAGCACTCAGTAATCTGCTATGTAAATGTAGCCCTTATTTGGTGGGAGGAGAACGTGTGACAAATCTATCAGAACCAGAGTTTCAGACTCAGGATTTCAGACTCAGGATTCTTTGCCTGTGATCGAATATGACTTTGCTGTGATTTTTCTAAAATGATTGCATTCAATGTTTAATGAAGTTCTGAAGACAGCGTAGCCAGGAGGATTGCAGTTTATTAGGGTGCAAGTAGGAGTAGCCCAGGAATGTGATTTGCAGGTAGAGATTCCAATCCTTACACTTAGAAAAAGCTGTTGAAAGAGAGAATGCAGGATTTTGACTCCTTCTATAAAGCAAAACCAGGTGTTTGCACTTGGAAAGTGCAGGTGCAAGTTTATGTACTTGAGTTTATCAGGCCCAAGTTGAAACCATATCCCGTATGAGATCATAGGCTATTGTCCAGCTTCTGCATTATTAAGGCATGCTATTCACTTAGGTTCTTGGACTTATTCTTGAAATCACTGTGCTAGGTTTTCTAACTCATTTTTTGGTGAGTTTTATGGTTTCTTTTACAGAGCTATGTGAGTTACATGGGACAAGGCTTCCGTGCTCCTTCAGAAAGCATATGTTAAATCGAAATAGTATTAATATTATAATCCCTAGAAGGAGAAACAAAGAAAAAGGGACACATGTTTGCTGGCTGCTTGCCTGAAACTCGATGTATGTACCTCAGCTGAATTAAGTATTTCATTTCATCATTTGAAACTTACCTCTGATGTTTCCTCAGAGAAGATACTTGTCCTTTTTATTTATGTACTTGCTGAATTGCAGAATGTATGTTTCAGGTCTCAGCTGTCAGCCTTATACCATGGGCCTCTTGTCCAGAATGAAATGTCATTCTTAAATCACAAAGGTGTTAAAAAGAAAAAGAAAAGGAAAATTTTGTCTCTAGACTGTTTTCAGGATTCTTCTGAAGCCCAAACATAAAAGCAAATTGAAAGAAACTGTTGTGCCATTAAATCTATCCTGCTATGAGCTTCTGCTTGTTCCCTTGTACCTATTTTATGGGACATTATATTGCGCTATTTTAAATGTTCCAAGCAAAAATTGTAACTATGTGTTCTTTTGGTTCACGCACCAAAGTCAGAATACGGTAGATACTGTCTTTTTCTTCTGATTCTCTCCTGCCAGGAACAACTGAGATATTTTATAGCCTGTCAACAACCCCTCTTCAAGAATAACCTGAGAAAGCAGGTAGGCTATTACATAAGTAACAAGGGTCTGGTCTCTTTCTTCTAGTTTCCTCTTCTACGACAGCTAACACAGAAAAAGATCAAGGATTGTCGTAAAAAAAAAAAAGTAGAGAACTACCTGGTGTTATCTGTTACATTGGCAGGTACAATTAATTATTTATGCAGTACCATGGGTAAAGCAACAGACAGGTCAGGTTCCTGTATCTGCTGTCTGTGGGTGTTTTGCTGATGTATGTCAGCTTCATTCTAGGTCAAATATTATGGCCTCATCCCACTGCCGACTGTATCTGTCTTTTATTTGTGAATTTCCACCAAAGAAAAGGCATAGAGCTCGCAGGAAATCAGCTTCTCAAATAGCATATATGTGTTTTGTTGATTCTGGATTGTACAATAATTTTCATCTGATCTTTGAGCCTTGATTTTGGACAAATATTATTGGATTTGAAACTGTAACAGCTGGAATAACTGTATTTAGTATATATAATTTCCAAGGCAAAACTAGAAATCTGAAATCTTTATAAAGGCTAAAATGAAGAGAAAGAGACAAGCTGGGGTTGGCAGTATTTTGAAACTTATATAAAAGTTGTTGGTAGCTTTTTCTTAGCTTTTCTTTTTTTCATCCTTTCTAATATACCTCACTCTTCCACTGACTTCTCACCAAATTTAGAGAATATCTCATCTAGACCCTTTAAACTGTCATCCTGTATTTCATAATCACCCCTTACCACTACAAGCATGGACTGAAATGGGCTGTGACTTCTTTATCTGCTCCTCCTAGTGAAGATCTGCCATCAGTGCTGACAAGCTGCAGCATCCTCTCTGGTTACACAGAGCATCTTATGGCAAAATATCCCATCAGCCAGCATTAGTCTGAAGAGCGTGTCTTTCCCCAAAAGCCCTGAGTTGTAACCACAAGTTACAATGTGAAAGCCCTACCATCAGGGCATCAGTCAAAATTTTTTCTCAAGCTGGCCTCATATGTTAACTTATCACCAAACTAAACTCTTTGCTGAAGGGCTGCAGCTTATATTCACAGAGGATGAAAATTGGTTCCACTGGGAAAGCTTCAAAGTCATTTCAGCCATTAAACTGTGGCTGGATGTATCATAAGTACAGGAGAGGTCGAGGCACTGCCTGTGAACCAGGGGACTTGGTGAAGAAGCTCCTGCTGAAATTGGCAGCTCAATTTTGTATTCTGTTTCAGTGCGACTCTGCAGCAGGACCAAGTCGCGTTTGTACATGAGACTCATTATGCTTCCCCTGTTTAACATACCAATTACTTCCTGTATTTACCATGTTTAGAGCGACTTCATGTCAAAAATTAATAATGCTAAAATAAAGAGCTGTGCTAAAGGGGAAGCATAGCAAACTAATAGAATGTGTAATGGAAAGAGAAGATGGATTTGCAGCTGTGGAGATCACATCCAGATGAATTTTACAGTGTGCCATAGAGAAAAGGGGGGTCCAAAAGAGGCTCCTGTGCTCTTTAAGGCACACTTCAGACTGTGATAAGCGTATATCTTGAGAGGTTGCAGCACCTAAGTAATTTCACCTTGTAAGCAGTGCAAATATGTAGTGGTGCCAGTCAGTCTCTCTAAGAGCTTCACTCCTCCAAATTTCCTGGCTGTCTCTCCACATTGGATAGAAGTGTTTGGGGAGCAAGTTCTTAAGTTTGGGGGACAAGAGGTTTTTGCCTTTTTTAACTGACCTTTGTAGAACCTTGGACAACTGAAGAAACCCTGATTCATCCCTGCTGGTCATGGGGAAATGGTATTAGCAGTAGATCTCTGATCTTCAAAACTCAGGAGTCCACTAAGGATTTTAGCCAGATTCCCCAGAGAACCTGACAACTCCATTGTATTGACCCTTCCTTACAAATTTTAAATTCAGCATCTCTGTGGTACTGGGGCTTGAAATCCTGACAGTCTCTAGTAGACTTGGACAAACGTTCATGCACGTCCTTCCTCGTGTTGATCAACATAAGCAACAGAGTGGCCAACCTCCTAATGGGAAATAACAAACAGTAAGAGGACTATTGATTAGTGGTGTTTGAACAGTTGTCATTAATGAAGACCATAAAAGCAGTGACAATATTTGTAGTCATAACAGATGGGAAGTTTATACTTTCATTAAAAGACAGCCTCTGCTTATGAAGACCTCAACAAGCAACTAGTATACAGGCATGCCCTGTTATTTGTTACCTCCAGTTTCAGTGGGGCACCTGCTCTAGATTGGTATAGGAGAGAGGCTGGCTTCTGAATCACTTTGCTCAGATGCTATGATTCCTTTCTGAGGAACAGTGTGAGGGAGAACGGGGAGAAGCTCTGACTCTGCTTACTATCTTCAGTAGTAATGGATAGTGTTTTAATATTTTTCTGTTTTTCTGGCTTTGGAAAGCTAATCCATACCTAAGCAAACAAGTTGTTTTTACTATAACAACACACTCAGTGCTGAGAGCTTGCCTCATGTTTGCCCTTTTGAAAAGACAACCTCCACTGAGAAATCTGAATTTGATAGTCCATTCAGTGAAGTTTTAAGAGACACTTCATGTGCATAAACTTTCCAGGGCCAAATCCTGAGTTCTTTGCTCGCTTCTTTCTCATTTAAATTCCATATGCCTTAACAGAAGTTTGTCTTTTGTAGATTTCTGCTATTTAACTGCTACTTCTTGTCCGCTGCAAATTCAGCCACACTCAGAAAGCAAAACAAAGTTCTTTCTTTACAATGCATCACCTACATGTCATGAAATCTCTACTAGCAAAGATATGTAAGCATTTTTGTTGTGTAAACATTACTAGTCTCTTACACAGAAGAAATTCCACTCATGCTGACACTAAATGGCAAAAAGGGAGATACCCAGGAAACACTTGCTAACAATCAGTGTATTTGCTGACTGGCCGATTAAGTGATAGGATTAAGTAAAGGGTTTTATTAATTATACAATAGAGAGGAACCAGCTCACTTGTCTTGAAAAGTGTTGGTTTTGCAGGGCTAAAAAGATAAACTTTTTAGTTCTGAACAGAGTCAGCAATCGTCTACAATACACAAGAGCAGATCTGCTGAGTAAGAAGGTACTATTTTTATTATATTGCTTTCAGAAAAAGACATACATCAGTCTTTACTGTTAAACAAGCTCACTGTTTTTCTTACAACAGAAAGATCAAAAATCCATGATAGGAAATAGAAATCACTGTTTCATCTCGCTTGGAGGGAATATAGGGCTACTTGCCTTTTACTGACTATATGAAAGATAATACAAGTGCAGGAAAACCTCAGATTTCAATACCCTCCAGAAAACCTTCTTCTCATGGTGTGGTTAATGATGGGGTAGGGCTATTAGCAAAGAGAGGTTGGAGTTGTCATTACTGCAGGTAGGAAGCACAAAAATTAACACTACCTTCATAGCCAGATGTTACACCCAGTCATGGGAGGCACTTTGCAATACTTTATATGCTGACGTCCAGAAATTAAGAATAATAAACCAAGCAGATTGAATATCTCTTTGTTTTTGCAAGTAAAGCACACTTTATTTTTCTATGCTCAGGACAGAAGGGGACCCAGCGGTGCCAGCACCTGCTGTGTAGGTGTAAGGAGTGGCTGGTCTGTGGTGGTGTGTTTCTGCTGGGTGACAACAAGGGACTATTGGACACTTGCACTGAGGTCTTGCTCTATAACACAGTCCCTGAGAGCAGTCACTCCAGAGTTTGTCTCGAATGGATAAACTAGTGTCAGTCTGCAATTTCTTGATGCTACAGAACAATTGTCTAAACAAACTTTCCAGTGAGAGGCCTCCAAGGAGGATTTTCCTCATGTCATGGTGAAAATCAGTCCATTCAGTGAAAGCATTCATTTAGGCTAGAAGACACCATTCCTGGACTATTTTAATCAGAATAAGGACTTTTCCCTCATCCAAAGTGATTTTTTTTTCATTATCATCTAAATCAGATCCCAGTTTGAAAACAACACATATTTTCACAGTGCTGCAAAAGCCATTTCTCTGCATTCCCTGAGTTTTAACTATCTAAGACATGCACTAAAAGCTATCTGTATCATAAATTATGCTACAAAACCTAGCTACTTGCTGTAATTACAGGATTCAGTTAATAGAAGTAATTTGTAACTGCTCAAAGTTATGAATAACTCAATAACTTCAGAGCAGTTCATTGCCTGGACCTGGAGGAACCTCCTTCTTTGAATCCTAATAGGTATTTTTAAAGTAATCGCATCTCTTGCCAGCAACTTAGCAAAAACGTTAAGTGGAAGAGTAGGGAGTTCAGAGATTCATGTGAGAAAAAAACCAGAAATCTCACACCAAAAGTCTGGTAAATAACTTAGGGACTAATAACATTTTACTGATCAAAAACATACTATCATTTGCATGGTTCACATGAGGAATATACAACTGATTTCATACAAGTGAAGGTAATCAAGAAGTCTGAATCTGAAATCTGTCTCCAGCAAGTAATGAGCACCTTCCTGTGTGATAAGTGTACAACTTGAGGCCATCTACAGAATGCAAGCAGAATAATTAATATCTCCCTCATACCATAAAATGGTGGGATGGACTAATGTTTGATCTCCTTGAGTCCTCTCCTTGTAATCAGCTCTTATTTTGTATTGCATTATGCATAGTATATTCACTCATGCCTCACTGTTGCACTGTTTTCTACCAAGACAATGAAAATATGGGCCCCCTTTTACATGAGCCCACACCACAGATTGCCAGAAGTAGCTTACATCTAACCTGAGGCCAATAGCTGCTGGGAAGTAATTAGTTGTAGTGCTGCTATAATCCCTTAGTAAATGTAAGCGCAACTCCTATTTGTGCTGAAGGTGAAATGTTTGTGGTAACAAATGCCCTTTTCTCTGAATAAAAATGTATTTACTTTTAATCAATCAGGGACTCATTATCAGCATTGTCTTCATCTCCTTAAACCTTGGCCTTTTGTGTATGATTTTAGTGTTGGGGGAGAGCGCCTGCAAGGTTATTAAGAGAATGTTGCAAAATAGCTCTAATGACCTGAATCAGCTAGGGATAGGCAGTCAGAAATTACAAGGCAGTCCTATTATGTCCTGGTTCCTCCAGGCTCTATCAGACCCTCCCCATCCTCAAAGGGAGAGGAGGAGGACATTATTGCTATTCCTGTTGAAGCAGTTCACATGTTGCATGACGTGCACATGAGCACATCGAGTAAGAGCAGCCCCCCAAGGAGGAGAGGTACTCTAGGGCTTTGCTGCTAAGAACTGTGACCTGTGGACTTTGGAAAGTGACCTGGAGAAATGGCTGCCTTAATTTCGGGACTGGAGCTGGCTGAGGAGCTGGGGGATGGCTGGGGGAGGTCTGTGGGAGCTGAGGAGAGCCTGAACTGTGCAGTCCAGGGTCCCAGGCTGGCCGTGGGGCTGCCCACACCTGCTGGGCTCCTGGCTCTGCAGTGCTGAGTCTGCAACCCGTCACAGCCACACAAGGGGATGGGGTCTGCTTCTCCTCCAAGGCATCCAAGTGCCCCTCTCCCCTAGAGTGCTGCCAAACCAAGGCATGCAGCTGAGTAAAGGCGTCCTGGCCGCAAACCCTTGAAGACCCTCTAGATGGCTGCAGCCCTTTCCCTTCCACCCACCTCTGCAGAGATATAGCATCCAGAGCAGGGCTGGAAGTCTGAGCCATAAACTTTTGCTGCTTTTAAAATCTGAGAAGGGAACTCTGGGAATTGGTTGCCATGAACTAAGGCAGTTGCTTTAGTTATTTTCAGTCTCCCCAATACACTTTTCTTGGGCAGCCCTGGAAATAAAAGTTACAAATCTATTACAGTATGTAACTTCCCAGCAGAGGCCCTGCTGTGTGATAAGGTGAAGGGTCTTTCTAGCATGCTTTTCCAGGATGTGCACGGGAAAAGAGGAGAATCCTGTGCTTTTCGCACATGAATGGTGCTCCACCTCACTCACCTTCTGGGTCTTCATGTTTGGCCCCAGAAAAGCACCCACATCTAACAGGCATGTCATCAGGGATGGGAGAGTATTGCAAGAAGTGAGATGAAAATCGTTGTAGAAATCCACCCGAAAAAATAAAAGGCTTTTCTGAATTTGTGGCTTCTTCAGCCAGCTGTAGGATAGCCTGTTCTCTTGTGTGGTTAGCTTGGCAAGTCATTTTTATCTCCCTGTTTTTTGGTGTCCTACTCACAACAAGGAGGGATGTGACTTATATTGCTGGGTGAAAGAAAGTTGCACTGACTTCAGGTATGGCTTCACTACCTGGTATTGCTTTGGCAATTTGTTTTTAATTTTTTCATTAGTTGAGATTTCAACATTGATTGTGAAATATTATGAGCAATGAGAACAGGGAAATCTTATTAGCAAGCTCACTTTAGAGAGGAGAAACTCAGAATCAATGTCTTTTCCCTGTGGAGGTAATCTGTTATCCCTCAATATACAGACAAGTCTTCCATAGACAAATGAAATGGCAGTGCATGGCATGTGTGTGCTATGAAAGGAGCACAGAGCTATAGTACAAAGTACGTGTGTTGCAGAGGGAAATTTTGATTCTGGACACGTGTGGTTAGCTTTTGATACAAAACTCCACCATGACAAACTGTGATCTGGACTCATTATTACCTGCTTCTAGGATCACTTTCTATAACATCAGCAATGCTGAATTAAGGCAATATATTTGACTTACAAGAATAGGTTTAGCAAAGGGTAAATTGTGATAAAAATTGTCTCCTTCCTTGTTTCTTTGTACAGTGCAGATCAAGTGATACACTCTCAGCAGTAATGCAGCCTGATCATTACTGAGCACTCTCCCTGGCATGCCTATGAGCAAACTTTCTATTGTTTCAATTAGATGATCTTGGGCATTCAGGGAATTTAATACTGATGGAGCTCAGCTCCTAAAATCCTAGAAATTAGAGCCTGAGAGAACCTAGGGAATCATCTTGTCCATCCCCTGACAATGCAGATTATTTTCTACTGTATTTTTACTGTGGTTTTTTTCCAGTCTATTTTTAATGATTCTAGCAACGGGGTTTCCATCACTTTTCCTGGGGGACTATTCCACATTCTAATAGATCTCACTGTTAGGAAAATTTTCCTGATATCCAGTCTAAAATTTCCTTTGCTCAATTTCATCCCATTACTCCTAGATATGCCCAGTAGAGGCGGGTGAAAACTGAAAGTGAGTAGGCAAACCTGACACATTATGTGTGCTCAGAGCCAATTTACAGCAGCGGGTAAACTGATAGAGTCAATTTGCAGCATTCTGTAAGTGACAGAGAGGGTCTTAGGGCATGCACTCTCTGAAAATGGTTCTGAATCTTGATGAAAACCCCGAAGTGTAGAAAAATATCCAGAAGCTGTAATGACTTTATATTTTTTTGCAACACTCAGGTTGAGCACAACAAGAGTCCTCTATGAAGAGATAACAGGTAGGGCACCTTGTTTATGCTATGGCTGCCAATAAAACTTAAATTTATACAGGCATCTGAATGGCATGTATTCCATTGCACTAAACACTGCAAATTGTCTTTTACTTATACATGCTAGACAGAATTAAAATCCATCTCAGAACATTTGAGCTATTACCCACTAGATAATGAAACCCAAGCTGAAAATTGCATTTATATTGTAAATGTTCTTGTGTAAGTAACTTTATGCATAATTTTCTGGTACCCTGCTAATAAACTATCTAACAAAAGAAATTTGCTAAATCCCCTCTGCATACATGCACATTGCTCTTTTTTTCTAGTTTCCCTAGTTTTTTTTTTCTTTTTCATTCTTTCCTGCACTATTATGGGCCTTATCTCTGTTTTCTTCCTCACTGCTAATTCATTTCCAAAGAGGCAATGCAAACACTTTGTTGCCCACATCACTAAACCTTTCACCTTCTTCTTGTCTTATGTTCTATAAAGTTCATAGATGACATCTCTTTATTCTTGGACGTACCTATATCTTTTCTACACCACCAACTTGTATTACCGAACTAACTGTCTTGCGTCTTACTCTTTATTTATATCCTTTCTTATATCATGTGTTCCCCAGCACCTTTTACCAACAGTAAAGAAAACTAAAATCCTATGTTAATCTCCTAGTGATATGAGGAGCTCCACAGAGACATGGTCTGTGTTGTATCTAGACACTTAGCTAGTGGCTAGATATGGTTAGTCATAAAAAAACCCATAGAAATGGTCTACCGGTGACAAAGTAGGTACATCTGGAAGAAACACAAGTCACAGGCACTGGAATTGCTGATCCACAGTCATGTGCTACAAATTCTACACTTGGGGAGGGATTCAGAAACTGGGACAGGCAAGGAAAAGAAGGGGCTTGTGTGAGACTGCAAGGAAAGTACTTACAAAAAGCCACAGTGTGATGAGGGCAAAGAACAAAAGCTATGTCTGAGACTTGTGGGAAATGGAGAGGACTCTACAGTCCTCAGGATAGGAAAAGAGGTGAGGCATTAGAAAAAAGATCAGCTTGGGTGCTGAGGATGTATATCTGATGTCTCACTGGGGCTATTTGGGCTGCATGTGTCCCTGGCAGTGACATGAATACATCAGAACGGTTACGAGGGGGAGTCATCTTTCCAGACACTTAGCACAGCCTCAAAAACATGCTGTCCAGGGATCTGTGTGTGCAATCCTGTGGTTTTTGTCAAGAGAATGATTACCAGAGTATATCACAACTGTTTCTTCTGACCTTGGATTTCATTAATCCAAATGACCTTTTCTATTTTCCTCACCTTTCCTTCTTTTGGAGTGAGTCTAACTATTGCTCCAGATGCCACTTTTTTTCTCACTTTTATTTAATCATATAAACCACCTGGTCTTCACCCTGAGTAATCTTTCACAGTTTTTCAGTCTTTTCTTAGATGGAACTCAAGATATGTGTTTTGAACAAAATAAACAACAACAACAAAAAACTCCTCTGCATCATTGTAGATCTGTTAAATTAAGATGTTGTCTCTCCTTGTAGCAACTGCTATAGCTGAGGCCAGCAGATGCATTCAAACTGGAATTATGTCAGTGTCTGGGACAGTGATCATCTCCTGTAGGGAAATTCTGCTCCAAGAATTCTGCTCTAAGAAGTCATTTCTCACCACAGTCCTGTAAAGTCTACCCGTATTGCCCTTTTGATTGTCCTCTCCCAAGGATGAGGAAGTTAACAACACTTATAATAAGCACTGTTCTTTATCAGAAGTTGTCCTGGTACAGAATAGGCATTAATCCTTAAACATACTTAGGAATCAGAAGAAAGTGTTATATCAACTCCATGTCTTTGTTGTTTGTTAGGGGAACGTTCACAATCTCATCTTTGCACTCCTTTCATCGTGTTTCCCTCATTGATCCCATATTTCTCTGACTCTGCTGCTCATGGTGCTCCCTGTGACCCCTTCTTCCACTCTGCTCTCTGCCTTCTTTCATGCCATTTGAGCTAGCTTTTCCCATCTCTTTCCTCCAGGTCTTGCCTTAAAACCCATGGGAGTGCTATCCTGAGATTCTCACCACTTGTGTTCCCAAGCCCTTTTTCTTCTCAGCATTGATTGTAATTTGTTTTGATCTGTTAACTCTTAAGCCCTTTCGGCCAACAGTCTTAACTCCTCGATTCTTTCAACAGTTGTCAGATATTTTGCCAACTCGCTGATTAAATGCTCTGTCTATGTGGTGATAAGTACTAAGCCTAAATTTCAATGTGGTCCTTCATTTAAGGTATCTATAAAAGGAGGTTAGTGCAGGTCTCCAACTGAATACAGGACATACAAAACTTAGGAATGTTAGAGATAGAGAAGGTTTGCTGTGATGGAGCTGTGCAGAAGAGACAGTGTACAAGGAGAAGGAAGTTGCAGCCATTTGAACAGATCTAATGCACAGTTTCTCAGCACTGCTGTGCCTATCTTAGGGAACAATCCTCTCTCCTGGGTGCTATTGTATGTAGGGGCTCAAAACAGGCTCACATTTGGAGTTGATCTTATAAGAGTCATTAAAAGTAGAATGCATTTGACCTCTAACCCCATCAGTTGTCTACTCTACACTATTTAGACCTTTTTCTGTTTGTCACTGGTTTCAGAACATTACACTTTTGTCCTGTCTGTGACTCTTTGGCTAGTCATACTTGCCTCTCTCTGTGCCTGGAGGAAGTGTCTCCTTAAGGTGTTTTTGCCTTTGGTGTGCAGATCTGCAGCCTTCCCCCAGGCCCCAAGGGAAGGATAATAGTGGGATTTGTTGTTTTTTTTTACAGGATTCTGGCAGAAACTGTGAGCAAGAAATCTGTGCATGATTAACACTTCCCCTAAAAAAGCAGAACTTTTTACATTCTTATAAATTATCAGAATTGTATCTGAAGTATCTCCCTCATCAATTTCTCATTCTAATTGAAATAACCTGGTCAGGTCACAAGATAAAAGCCTGGTGTCAACACTGGGACGCCATTCAAACAGAGAAATTATGAGCTCGTATTCTTCTTGAATCAATAACAAATCTGCTCTCAGAAAACAAAACTAGCCAAAAAGAATTAAAGCAAGACCAGAAGGCTCTAAAACAAGAACTGGAAACTTTACAAAAGGAATTACAGCAGTTTCTGGAGGTTTCCGAGAAATAGCTGAAGTGATTTGTAGGCAAAGGTGAATTTTTATTGGAGTAATGACTACAAAATGTCCTAACAAATTGAGAAGACCAGTCTGAATTAGTAAGGACAAAAAGGTAAAGGGCAACAACACTGCCATAGCTGCTTCTAGGCAGGGAGTCACCAGCTAGGAACCCTCTAGAAGGGATGAAGAGGAACAAGGACTCACTGGCTAAAGTTCAGCTCCAGGAAGAAATGTCTAGTCACAGACCCATCAGGGTAGCCTGCCATCTGGAAGTTCAGTTGGGCCAGTCAGAGAGCTTAGGCAAAAACATTTACTGCACTTCATCTACTTGGTTGCCAAAGTCAAAGGGTCCCATCAGAGAGGCTGGGCTTTCTGAGGTCAAATAATGCAAGTACCTAATATCATTTAGGAAAAACTCTGTTTAAGACTTTATTTACTAAGTATAACATTATGGGCTGAATGAAAGCTGATGAATACAGAGAAGAAGAGTTCTAGCAGCAAGCCTGAATAACCATACCCAGAGAGTGGCACAGCTCTGATTTCCCAAAAACAGGCTTCAGGCAAACCTTAGCTTCTTGATTAAAGGCATCCACTGATCTGAGCTGATCCAGACCCAATTAATAAAAGAAAAAGAAAAAGGAAAGAGAAAAGCCTACAGGAACCTCAAGAAAATCAGCAGACACTTGAGTTCCTGGCATGTGCAGGTAACAGTGAGGGCTTTCAAGGATCAGCTGGAGAGGGATCAATTCAAAGGTGCTCAACTGAACCTAGGCTTTTACTAAGGTCAAGGAACAGCAGCCAAACACTCCAAGAGATTTCTGAAGTTTACTGTGGAAATTGAGATTTTCCTCTTGCACTCCTAGACTAGAGGAACAAACAGTTTCCGGTGACAGAAATGAAAGACAGTCATTCAGTCACTACAAATTTTCTAAGTGCAGTTCTGTAACAGGGAAAGAGAATACAAATGTGCCTCATGATGTTATTGAAAAATAATAAAATGAAACATTTAGCCCAGTAAAATGGAGCTAAGAATAATATGAAGTTCATTTGAAAATTGGGCCTGTGAAATGAAATATGGCCTGGAGGTTGTTCTATACCACCTCACATCATTGCCAGGGTCAAAGGTATGATCTCCTAGTCAGTGGTGGTGTGGTTGGGTGGTCGAGAATTGTCTGGGTTTTCCTCATAGTACAGTGGTGAACAACTGTGTGAATTGTTTGCCTTTTGTATCCTGCTATAATGTTATTGCTGTTACTGCATTTCCTTCTCTCTTCACTGTTTCAGTAAATTGTTCTTATCTCAACCCATGATCTTCACCATTTGTGCTTCCAGTACTCCTCTCCAGCCCAATGCAGAGGAGGGACAGGGAAGAGGGGAGTGAGCGAATGCCACATAGTTTGGAATGTGTCAATGGGAACACTAAATTGGGGAATACCATTCCTGAACTAGGACACCTGGGCAGACCAGGATTGCTTCTCAAGAAGTTCTCTTTCAGCTCAGGGAATGGATGGGCATCAAAGGGAACAAGCAAAACTCTTGCTTGTGTAAAAGGAGCAGCACGCCATTTTCATAACAAGCTGGAAAGCTAACAACAATAATGGGAATTTTGCGTTTGAAAGTGTAATAGAACTGATGAATTGTGAAGGAATTGTAGGCATTGTCTCAAACCTTACATTTATTAGACCAGACAAGCCAAAAAGACTGGGAATTTGGGAGATTCAAAAGAGAACCTCCTAATTGATTTCAAATGGAGGGAATACCTGGGGATTATGAAGGCATCCAAAACTGGAAAAACAGATTCAGAAACTGAGACCTCTGTAATTTGAACAAAAAATGTGAGTAACTGAGGTAATAGTTGAACCAATACATGAGATAGAATTTATCATACCTAATAACAATAGGAAAGGTGTATTCCAAATACGATCCATGAAAGTTCCTTTTAAAAATGCAAGCTAGCTGAAACAAATCTATAAATGTGGGAAAGCTTAACCTCTCTGTAATTTTGTTTTGTTAAAATATGGGGAAACTTTATCATGACTTTGACTAAAATAAGGTGGCATCATTTCAGTGCTCTGAGTTGAGGGAAAGGATGTAGGTCAGGTTGTCTCTTTTAGACCACTCTGTCTAGATATCAGCTTTTAAGCTAACTTCAAGAGGTAGATAAATATGTGTTTTCATCCACAATAGAAAAAGGGTGACACAGAAAGAGACTTTTCTTGGTGGTGTTTTTTCAAGAAACATGGGGACAGTGTAAAACCCAAGTAGACAAGACACAAATCAACCCAAGAGCAAGAGAAAGGATACTTTTATTTTTCAAAGGGAGTTGCAAAGAAGCTTCAAGCAAGGAAGTTGCCTGTCTCTGGATCCTCCTCATGTCAAAAATCAGGATTTGGTACATTTATTTAAATCTACTACAAGTATGTGAATAAACATATTTTATCAAATACACGATCTCCATCACCAATTTCCCCTCCTAGTTAAAATCATATAGAAATTTGGCTACCTGCTCATATCTGAAGGAGTCACAAAGCTTCCCACCTTGATAATGAGATGCAATACAGTAAAGAGGATCAGTAATAATAGATCCATGTTTTCTAGCAGAGAACTTAAATACAAAGATCCAGACTCAAAAGGATCTTCTGCCATGTTCCTTACAAAATTCTTCCATGAGTTAATGAAAAGTTTGGTTCTCAGAAGAATAATCTAGATTTAAACATACGGTATTTTACTAGTTGCAGAATGTAGAAAACAACATACGTTTGAGTAGGAAAAACTCACAGAAACATAAAAAGTGATGTAGAACGCCAGGGTGGATATTCTTTACTGATAAGGAGAGAGAAGTTTGTGAGGAGGAAAGCATTATGATCAATAATCAGCCACAGTTCAAACTGAGTGGCTGAGAAGCAAATTGAACAAGTGGAGCAGCACCTGGTGTGGCTTGTTTTCTTTCCTGATGGACTGCTGGGTTTGATCTTTGTGTAAAAGTCTTGGATGATATCTACAGAGTCTGAAAAAGATATCCCTGAAGTCTCACCTATTTATTCCTTTATTTTGCAGATAGTCTGTGGAGAGCAAAGCTTGATCCACAACAGAGGATCCTTTGAGTTGTAATGTTTACCATGCTATCTCAAGCCCTAACCGCTTCATTCTTTGTAATTTGATTATTTGGTCACGCCCTGGAATGCAAAGTATTACTCTGATGTATTTGTATAAACCTAGGCTCTTCAAATACAGTAAGTAGCTGAATGATGTATGTTAATGACATGCTCTCAATAATTTTTATAATGCGAGATCTCAGCCCAGATTTAATGCTTAATATCCCTGGGATTCACACTGAAATTATTACACACATTATGTATTCCATTCCTTGGACTTAGAATTAATTTCAAAACAGAACAACGCAAAAAAGAGCAAAAGTGCATCCTATTTGTTTTCTTGAGGGAGTTTGCATCGGTAACAGTCTATTTATTCTGGAGTTTCTGAAGTTAGAAATACCTTTTCCCTTTGCTATCTTTGATCTATCCTGACGAATTGTGCAGAACATTTCATTTCTGTGTCTTGTCTTAGTTATGTCATTTTCTCATTCACTTGAAAAATATTTACCATAGTAAAATTTACCTCCTTAAATAAAGGACACAGGTTATTACAAAACAGTCTCAGGGAATCTTTGACATAAATCTGTCCGTCAAAAAATAAGCAGGAAAAAAAAAGCTGTATCTCTAGGTCCCTTTTATGGAAGACTGCATAGGAGAATTCATAATCTGCATTGCTTTGATCGATCATTCAATCTTTGCATTGGTGATGTTTCTAATACAGGGGCTTAGCCTCTGGAATGACTCCAAACAGGATGGAACAAAGCAGCTAAACGTGTGTTAGGTTGTGATCTGAGTACTCTCAGGCAATAAATCTTTAATTTGCAAGATTGGCAAGTGTCTCAAAATTAGAATTAAAGGAACGTTTAGCATTAGTGATGTTCTCAGTGTTGTGAGGAATTGCTTTTCTAGACAATTTTTGAAAGAGTGGGTCTTACTTCCAAGCATACTTCTAAGATACCCACTAAAACACCCTTTTGCTCCCCTCCTCAAAAATCAAGCCCAAAAGGCAGCAAAAAGATGTAAAAGAGGAAAGGAATTATAATTCCACCTGATGGGATGATTTGTTCTAGCCATGTTTCTATCCATCTTCTTGTCCCTTAGCAGACGTTTTAGCTTGGACAGTGTGGACACTAAACCCCAGTGTGAACTTGTCTGCTTAGGAAAGGGGAATTTTCCCTCAGGCATGAGGACAGCACTGTAGTAATGTTATTTGTGTGTGTAAAGGCAGAACAATCTCTCACGGTGTCTGAAGAAGGATTGCAGGTTTACCTATGCAGGTAGGCTTAAGCCTCAGATGTGCTTGGTTGCTTGGACACACAATCCTCCTAGGCTAGAGCCATAGAGGATTCTAATTTCTCCTTCAGGCCTGCTAAACCAAAATCTATCTGTTTCCCAGCTTTCTCCTTTCTGCTTGACGTGTCCCCATGCACGGGTGAGCATCACACAGTTGGGATGCTAAAACAGTCCCACCTATTTCACAAGAAGTGCCAACAGGCTCCTCAAAACACCTTATCCTGTCCACCTCTGATGAATGCTCCAGCAAGTATTCCCTTAACAGCTCCAGCATCATACCAGGCAGAGCAAGTGGGGGAAATAACACCTCCTCTCAACTAAAGACTCCATGAAGTTTTTATAAGTAGAGCAGGAACTGAAAACATCCCAAGTGAGTGTCCTAATCCCCCTGCCTTGCCTCCATACTTGCTCTCCCTGGCTACTTAATTCTCTCTTACAAAATTGAGCTGCTTCACTGGTGACAAATTGGTAACAATTCACTGCAGTCCCTGGCCTGTTAGTTATGGTATTACCCCACGAGATACAAGCTTGAAGCTTTTTCCGGTAGAGAAGTGAACTAAGGTCTCCTACAGCCGCTGAAATACTTCTCCTAACCATGAAATGAGACACATCTCCAAAGAACTGTGTTCCTGCCAATGTGCCTTTCCATTTGCAATTACCTTCTCCCCCTGCTCTGCTTTGGGATGGGGAAGAAGTGGGAATTTGGCCCTGAATGAAAGATTATTAGCTTCTTTCTCAGTGAGGGAAAGGACAGGGACATACAATAAGAATATTAATTTTAATGAGAAACTCAGACTGGCGAGAGAACTTTATTGGCAGAAGTGAAATTAGCTTTTCTACATAAACAGTTAGTGGTGTCAGGGGACTAGTCATTCATTGCCCAGAAGGAAAAAAACAAAACAAAACACAAGAGTCTTTAAGGGTCCTTACTCTCAAGAATGCTCTTCACTGTTTAATACAGAGAGGATTTGCTTTGTACTTCAGAAAAAATCAAGTATGAAAGATATTGTCCCTTTCCAGCATTTTGAAGCAGTAAATATCCAAATGGAACAGAGTACTTCAGGCTTTTCTCTTGACCCTTTGCCTTCTCCCACACAGACACATGCTCACATGCTCTACATATTTATTTTTTAAAGCCATTTCCCAAATCAGAAGGTGAATTAAGTGTAAAAATCTTCATGTTCATAAACTCATCCAGACCAATTTTTGCTTTGGTCCATTCTTGCAAGACTTACTTTTCTTTGTCCTGCTTTTTCTCTTTCACCCTCCCTCTTTCCACCCTGATCGTGGAAGATGAACTGTTAAGGTTGGACTCTCCTTTTTTCCTGTTTTCCCCTTTCCAACTTCCCTGAGCTAGGAGGAATGGAGGGGGAACCAGGGGATCAAGGCCCCCCATTAGGTGACAGATCATATGGGGCCCAACCAGTGAGAGTCCTAAACCAAAGGCTGTTTCTTGCCACTTGTACCATGCATGTTAAGATGACCTCTGCACTGCCAGGGCAAAAGCCAGCTCTGTAGCTTACTCAGTGGTTTTCTTCTGTGTGTGTTCACTGATAGGATGAGATTTAACCCACAGAGTAAGAAACCATGGAAGAATTATAGATTATACAGCATACAGCTTCCCAGAAGGAAGGTTTTTTCTTGCTCCCATCTCACAATGTGAAGAAAAACAGCAATTTATGTTGGAGGACAAGAATGCAGCCAGCCTGTTGCAAAGGGTGCTATGTAGCAGAAGTGATCCTATTTTATACTTGAGAGTAGAGCCAAAAGGAGAATAGTCACTAAGGCTTATTTCTTCACAGAAACTGGACATATCTGATAACGTCTTGTTTTTTTGGGGGATTGTTTTTACCCCAGCACAGTAGGAGGCAAATCCATGCAGATGCTCTAATATATCCACTTCTGTAGTGTCCAGCCATGACTGCTACTTTGCCTGTATCAGAGACCAGCAAAGCCAGGATGGTGAGGGCATACAGGGTGAAGCTACTGCTGGCAAGAGGTAAAAGATAAAAAGTAAAATAGCCACTCCTAGACCCTGTAGCTGCTGCCGGACTTCTCTGGGTTCCAAGTAGTAGCAAGATCAATAAGTTCCTCTTTTGAGGGATTTCCCCTTATTGCATCCCAATACCTTGCTCTGGTTTCTCCCTTCAGGGCCAGAGCAGCCAGGCAGGCACATCTGGGAGCCTTGCCTCTGCCTGTGTGGTGCCAACATGCATGGAGGGAGACTCATTTAAAAAAAAAATGGTTGTTCATCTATTGACTAATCAGCACACACTTTGTCAAGGAAAAATTATTGTTTATGCATCAACATTCACTTCAGGTTTTTTTCTGAAGATAATCTAAATCCCATTTACATCCAGCTGCCACATGCCAGTAATTCTGAACACATTCAGTTTACATATAACTTTGTTCATCCTTTTTCTCGTCTTGAAAAAGGGATAAAAGTCTATCTCAGAATATATTCTGCTATAATTAAACAAATACAGTCAAGATTCAGAGCCATCTGTATTTCATACCATACTTCATAATGTCTCAATATCACAAACTCCAAGGAGTAACACTATACATTAATGGGAACATGTGTCGTATCTACTTGCGCTTTATGACTTACAGGCTATCTATATTATCCCCATGTCTCCAAATCTCCGAAAACAAGTGTAAATAGTAATTCTTATTAACTGCAGAGACACCTGCACTGATATGGACAAATCTGGTCAACAGCAGGTTCCCCTGCTGTTTTACTAAGCCTGCAACATGCTCCTGTCTCTGGCAGATGCTCCTATTTTGTATTACTTCTAGGCAGATATCAACTTTATGCACTTTTTGAAATTCCTTTCAGGAACCACTGTCCTTCTGGCTATCAAGGGCCTTTTGCTGGAACAAAGCAATGAAGAGATCAGGAAGGTACCAGGAGACTGAATTTTGGTCCTGAAAATTATTGGCAGTTTTTGTAATCTTCTCATATCCCTTCTGCTAAGGATTAGCAGCAGCAAGAAGAGTAGGTTTACTGGGGAAGTCTTGTAAAATAAACAAACATTACCAGTCTAAGCATCCACACATTAAATACCAGTCAAATTACCAGTTTAAGCACCTAGGATTGCTAAATACCTTTCTTGAGCACACTAATAGGTAATACTTCTCTTCTTGAAAGCTCTGAGTATTTGTATGAAGCAAGAACATCATGAGGGAAAAAAAGTAACAGAGCATCAGCCTGGGAAAATACAGCAATAAACAAGCCCAAATGAATCATAAGTGGAACACTCTCCACAGTGGATTTTGACTGTTCTTGCAGCTCATGAAACACGGTGCTGAAGGGATCCCTTGGATCATTTAGTCCAAAGCTGGGTGGTGATAGACAACAATTTAACGTCATTCTTTTTTTTAAATGAAGCAGCAATATCATAACACTTTCCAGGGTCCTGTCTCATTTTTTTTTTTCTACCAGACGTCTGTTCCCAAAGCATACTGTTGGTCGCTTGTCTAGTGTGAGCCCTGAAGGGACATATCTCCCTTGCAGAGGCAGGGTGCTGCTGGGCAGCATCAGAGGCAGCACAGGTCTCCCTGAGGCATAGCTCCTTCCAACTCAGCTACATGTCCCCATGGCTTTTCTGGCACCCCATCTGTTTTCTCTTAAAGTCTTAAGGCTATTAGAACAGTATCAAACATGAAGGGCCAGAATCTTAAGAGAGCCTGAAAGTCCTGAAAAATTTACTGGCTTCCATTGCAGTGGGCTATTTTTCTTCTTGTCACATTTCTCAGAGGAAGAAACAACTGGGTTTGCGAGGTTTTTTAAACCTTTTGTTCCCAGAGATACAGAAGGGGACAGTCAAGATCTGCACACCGCAGACTGAGATACCTGAGCAGTTTCACCCACGAAGGCACAGCTCTGCCTATGTCACCCAGCTCAAGACTCTGCGACCTTTGGTACAGACTCCCAAAGAAAGGTGTTTCTGCCCCAAAACCACCATGATTAAATCACTGCATGCTATTTCCAAGTAAATGTAGCTGATTAAGTAAAGGGAAGAGTGGCTTGTGAAGCTGTGTAGAGCTTTTCTTTGTTCAGAAGCAAGAATAGATCCAATATAGATACATAAACTAGATACTTCTATGTCTTAAACAGAAATACAGACATGTGATGTACTAAACCAGAGCCTACAAGTGCCATGACAGCATGGCAATTAGGAGCACACAGGAAAATGAATACAAGCAGTGAAATTAAAAGACAGCATTGTTGGAATTGTTAATTGTATGGTAATTGGAAGTCAAAGCAAGGACTATTTAAAAATCCAGGTTGTCTACTAGGAGTTCACAGACCAACAGCACGTCAACAAAAATTAGGAAAGGAGTCCAGATTTTAATTGTAAATGGGATACTAATCAGCAGCAGCTCAGTTTCCCAAGTGTCAGTCAGAGGTGGTTTCTTGACATTTTACATTTTACTTTTTGCTTTAACAAAAGCTCACCAATGGCCTGCATAGGGGAAAGTTCCTAGTAACTGGTAACTACTACATATTTAGCTACACAGCAGAAGTATCTACTTGGATAAATCTCCAAAGTCTCACATATAAATGTCTACATCCTAATTATGTAATTAGGGGTGTGAATACATACAAGATGTCTGCAGCAAACAGTTGTACAGTGGCAGAGGAGTCAGCACTGCATGTAACTATTGCAACTCGTTTTTCCTGCACTTCAGCTTTGCTGAAAGACAGGTGGGAAAGATTGCAGAATTAAGTACTAGGGTTAATATGGGTAATTCTCTGAGAGGCAGATTTTAACAGTGCCCTGATTCCTTTCTTATCTACACAGGGAATGTACAGCACGTTTTCCTGGGGTCACATATGGGGGTTTTCACTCATTCCTTGGGGTGATACCTGGGGCACACCAAGAACATCTCCCTGGAGACTTAGACCAAAATATCTACTGCACTCTCGACGTAAGTATCCTCATTTTCAGCTGAGAAATTTAGCTCAGAGTAGTTTCAACCAGATGAAGATTATCTACAAATTGAGGTAATTTCACGAGGCAAACTCCCCACTGGAGCTGAGATGAATTTGTCTCGTCCCACCACAGCTAAGTGCACAAGTAACTGCCTCCTGGCACCAGGTATTTCTCTTCTGTGTGCAGGGAAACATAATCTACAAAGACTCATCCTTTTTAAGTAATTTTCTGCTATTTTTTCCATTAGCAATGGGAGAAAACCTGGCCATTGCTGAATGCCAGGTAGGCAATTAATACAATCATTTCTTCTTTGTTGCTGGTCGCTAAGACTCCAGAACGCCTCAGCAGTTGAGGATTAGTACAATAACCTCGGTCAGTATGACTGACTCAAAAACTTTGTGTGCCCATGTGCTTGGGCATGTAGGGCTTCCATTCTCTGAGGCATTCTGGTCATCATCAGGTTGTGTTTGACAAGTTATATGGATAATAACAACAATCATTAGAATCCAAAGTTTCAGCAAAACATACAACTCCCAAAGGCTCCAATCCTGAGTGATGTATTTCTGCTAATGATTTTGCCACAAAATATTTTAATAGCTACAGAGCTTTTTCTAAGATGACTTTACAGATTATCTCTTCTACAGCCTGGGCTAGGCACTTGGGAAAGGTTTTTGGGATTCATTAATTTCCAATTTTCTGTGTAAAGCCATCTGGCCATGAATGTACCATTATCCTATACCCATCACCATGGTATCAAAGTGCCCTCTTCATGTCCCTGTTTTTTTCATTATTCACAAACCTTTGAGCACACAGGATTTTACCTTTGTGAAGGTTTGGAGAAGGACTACCCTTCATAAAAATGGCCACATTCATGTGTTAATGTGAGTGTCTGTGCACAACAAAATGTTCATTAACAAGACCTATCTACTACAATCATTCATTCCTCTGTTTCAAATGTTTCCTGTACCCAGCCAAGAGACTTCAGTGACTGCTTGCTAGCTCAGCACCAATAGTGCATAGTAGAAGGGAACAACTTGTGAAGACCTCCCCCAAACCTCAAACACCCTCTTATAATAACACCTAACACAGCCAAGTCCTAGTCCCTCTTAGTAGTTGTCACCATCCTAGTGCTGCCTCAGAAGAAATCTGTGTTGTCTCACCAGCAGGCAGAAAACAGAGAAAAAGTCATGTTCCTCAAGCAGCTGGTTCAAAATACCAGAAGGAACCAATGGACACCATTTTTCTTCTAATCAAGGGTTTTGTGTGCCCAAAACACTTCTAGTTTGCCATCCCAGGCCCATTTTCATCGAGGGATGCACAAAGAAGTGGATATGTATTCAAGGAACAAGGTGGCATTTTCATACTGAAAGGACTGAAGCCAAAATTGAAGATTCTATTTGCCATAGTGCAGACGACTCTGCATCTCTAAAATCAAATGAATGGGAATTGCTCTGCTATCAGAACATTTGTACATAAAATATCTGTCTAGGAATGCAAATATTGGCTCTGATCTCCACTTTTTTGCCTCCCATTCTGAAATCTTGTCTGAAGTATAGACCTGTAAATTGACTGCAAGGTCAAGGCATAAAACTTAGCAAGTGAATAGTGCAAAATCCTGAAATAAACACCAAGGAATGCAGGAATGCCAATGCAAAAACAGCAATAAAGAGCATTTAAGTGTCTCACATAAATGGCTAATACAAGCCTGGTGACATTCTCTTCAGTAGCAACGCACCTCAGGCCATGCCTTTGAAAACAATTAGGTGCAATGAAACCTTGCAGGCACATTTGTTGGGAGCGCAATAGGACCTTGAGTCACACAGGGAACATGATGAATATAAATACAGCCCAAAACTGTTTACCACTACGAGTAGCCTGCATAAAATCAGATCAGAGAGCAGGAAAAACAAAATGTGGTAAGAGACAGCTGAAAATTGGATTGGACACCTCTCCATATAATACACAAACTTAATGCCACCTGTTTGTTCAGTAGCAAGCAGAATCCATGGGTTAGTTTAAAAGGTGACTTTCAAAAATATTTAGCAGGAGATGTCGTGCAGCAGAAGCTTAAATCTCCCAGAGTTACTGTCTTGCCTGTGCAAGGATGTTGTGTGGCCTCCACAGTCTTCCAGAGTGGCAAATGCCTCCCAGGATGCTCTGGGAGAGCTGACACACTGAACTAATCTTTAATTTATTGATGTACTACTTCACTGAGAGATGTACTGTATCAATAAATGGCTTTAGTTAAGAAGCTAAGGTCTAAGAAGCAGTGGTAGGTGCTCGCAAAAGAACATCAAAGCCTACAGAAAATGAAATCAAGAGCTTGTGGGAGAAAATTGATGTCTAGGAAGGACAAAAAGAACAAACATTGAAAACTTTTAAGTAGCAGATTTGTAGAAGACAGTGTTTTTTGCAGTCTTAAATATGCATACATTTTGCTGGTTTCTACATTCTCCCCAGTTTTCCAGCAGCCTATGAACAGATAATTAGGGAGTAAATAGCAGCAGTCACCAGTAAAAAACCTGATTGCCTTACGATGAGATAGGAAATCACTGTCCCACTAAGGGCAATGTGGCCTGGTAACTGACATTTTTTGCAATGATAAACCTCAAATCACTTAATTTGCTACTGCAGTGAGCAGTACTTGTGGTCTTGGTGGTAAGCTCAGAATAGAGAAATAGGAGTAAAAGCAAATCTGAGTCCACTCAACAAAAGACACAATATTTATGACCTTTTTCCTTTAACTCCTGTCTTTTGATTCTTTTCTAAAAAACAATGGAAAAGATGGGAACACTAGGTTATCCACAACTGCGTTGTGAGCACGCACACAAAGAGAGAGAGCAAGCACGCCCCTCACACCAGGTTAGATGAACAGGAAAAGCGAACTTTATTTACATGAAGTGTCTATTTATAGACATCTAACAATGAGGACGGATTGGAGAGTGATGATAAGACCTCCTGACTCCACTGACCTTACCACCTGTCCTTCAATGCTCACTTCCTCCAAAGAGGAATGCCAAACAACCCTCTGTTTATCAGAAAAGAGTATGAGAGCTGTTGGAGAAATGTGTAAACATCAGAAGGTGATAGAATCCAGGGGCAACAGTGGAGTGCCTCCCTGCAACTAGTATCTCTGTATACATCTGGGTTTTTCTCATCTTCTGCATATGGGAATGTTAATGGTATCCCCTTGCCCAGCCCATGGAGGAGGCACATTGCCCTGTATCCCATTCCCAATCCCACCTCACTGGCTGGTGCTAGCTGGCTGGATCCCTCAGCCCACTCACACCTTTCTCTGCACCACTCCAAAGGATGTGCAGCTGGCACTGGACACAGGAGAAGTATCAGGTCCCTTCACAAAAAAGCCATCCTGTCTGTATTTAGCAAGGCCTGTTGTGGTAGAATGGGGCGTAATGGTTTGAAACGAAACAAGGATCAACTTAGATTAGATATGAGGAAGAAGATTTTTACAATGAGGGTCACAAAACACTGGAACTGGTTGCCCAGAGACGTGGTGGATGCCCTGTCCCTGGAAACATTCAAGGTCAGGTTGCATGAGGCTTTGAGAACCCTGATCTAGTTGAAAATGTCCTGCTCATGATAGGGAAATTGAACTAGATGGTCTTTAAAGGTCCCTTCCCAAACTATTCTATGATTCTATGATCTGTGGTGCAGAGAAAAGGATTACCCTCTTGTAAAGATTTTTATTAAAAGTTCCTTAAAGCAACATCTTTAGGTGAAATGCTGCTGTTATTGGCTTTTCTTTTGGAAAGCTGCTGGAGATAAAGGAAGAAGCTGTTTCAATTGAAGAGATGGGCCAGGATACTTGAGGCAGATATTGCTCCTTGCTCCTGGATACAGCTATTCAGAAAAATGCAATTGCAACTGCTCTCCCCCCATGGGAACATGCCATGCTACAACCTTGACACATTCCTGCAGAAAACAACTGTTTTTTCACATTTCTCTGCTACACCTGGGCAATTTTCTGAAAAACACTGTGTTTTCTGTCACCTCAATTTCCCACCAGTATTCCCCTGCACCACCCTTTAGTTCTTGGGAACCCCAGACAGGACAGGGAGTCTGTGGTGCCAAATGCAAAGAGCTAAAAACAGACGAAAAGGAGCCTGATTCTGCCACTTAACAGTAGTATTGCTGGAGAAGATGTACAACCACAAGCTCCAGTCTTGATTTTACTTCTGCTGCTCCTACTTTCTGGGCAGTCATGAGGCACTGAGTCCCATCCCACAAATTAAGCTAACTGAGCTGCAGGACCAGCTTATGCCCTTGTACAAGACATGTCCTTGTTTTCCATGATCCCTGGTTCAGTGTGTGGATGAACTGAGGTGGTCCCTGGACAGACAATGAGCCTGATCAGTGATGAAATTTTTGATTCAAAATTTTAAAAAAGCCATGAAAATAGTGGTGCCTATTCTGCTGTTGCTGCTTCCTTTCCCTACTTCACTGTTCATTTTTCCAGTTCTCCATTCTTCACTTGAGCTTTTCCTCTGACATGGCCCTTTCCCTGCAGCCTATTGCATCTGGAGGATGCTCAGTGGTCTCTTCTGGCCTTGCTGCAGCTCCAGCTCTCTCCCTGCAGCTCCTTTTCTCCTTCAGAAGAGCTGAGACAAGTGCCAGCTAAGGAAGCAAGACGCATCCCTGCTAACAGCTGCTCCTTAAAAACTTGCAAAATCAGTAAGTGCTGGGAAGATTGTTCATCCAGGGCTTACAGCTTCAGAGAACACTCTGGCCCCAGCCCTTTCCTCTCTGATGGGTTCTTGAAGTCGAGTGGAGCTGTTGAACAATCCTTTACTACATTCTTTTCTATGCCAGACACATCTTCTCAGATGCAAATCACTTATGCCCCAATGCACTGTTTTACATTCAGGAACACCACGGCGCTCATTTATTGCAGATTTTACTTGCGCACAGCCTGTATTCATGTTGCAAAGTCATTTAACACATAGCTCTTAATGTCACAGGCACCTCCTAGCATTTTAGACAGGACATCCAGGTCAGCCCTGGAGATGTTTTGGCAGGTGTCTGCCCATGGAGGTCTTTGGTGTCCTGAGCTCTCAGACACCTTTCAGTATCACTGCTCCAGCTTTTGCTTTAAATCAATCCAATGGTTACGAATTTCTACGATGTCTTTGCAGTTTCAAAGCTTCCTCTTGAACTTCATACTCGGACAGAGCTTCCAGTGAAAACAATGAGCAGTTTGCCTGAGTAATGAGCATAAAATTGGAGGTGAGGTCAGTAAAAATTATTGCAGGAGCCAGGTTGCAATAGCTGAGCCTATGCAGCACTCCTGTTAGCTCCCTGTCGAAAGACTAAAACTTTCATTCTGTGAATCTTTTTATAAACCCCCTAGCTTACAATTTTCTCTATAAAACAACGATGGATTTAATTTGGCTTTTATAGAACAGAAGAAGAGGAAACACCCCATACTTGATCTGCATCTGAAAGGTAAAGAGGGAATTTTACATAAAACAGAGCAAGTCAGAACTTCTTTATTTCAGTCTTTATTGGGGCTCTGATTTTCCGTCAGAGAGCATTTCATAGAATCTAATATTCTGCAGGTTTTGTTTCCCAATGATATGTTTTTAATCCTCGGCTTTGCCAGTAGTCAATTGCTTCTCCTGTCCCTTGCTGCCCAGCTCTGCCTCGCTGTCAGTATTTCTGGCTGACTCTATTCACAGCCCTCCCTTGCTAAGCTCCACGTCTGCACTGAGATTTCTCCCTACAGCCACGAAGCCAAAAGCTTTAATATAACCTGGAAACCAAGAAAAGTCAGTGGCAAGAGACTGAATGGGAGAGGGGGAAAAAAACACTAGATGTGTGCACTGAGCACTCAATATGTATTTATTGTGGGAACTAGAAATAGACAGACTAGAAACTGACCTGAAAACATGAAACAAGTGGGGGATGGGGGGATTAAATCCATATATTTATTTTTATGATGTGAAATCTATATACCCTTATAAACCATTAGTAAGGTGGGTTGGGCTAAAGGTTCTTAAATTTTTGTTCTAAAGGGTAAACTGTGTCTGTCTTGATTTTTCAGGATTGTGTGCAGCTGACTACAAAGCTGGTATTTCTGTCAGAAACTTGACAGAAACTAAACCTGAAAAATTGAGGGTAACATACTTCTACTTAGAAGATTTAAAGCTATTGCTTTTTTTTTTCTTTTCCATAGAATCTCTTTACCATACCCAAAATTGACTAGGGGAAAAGATCTCTGTTATTCAGCATCTAAATTAAAGGCTGATAAATCTGATTGTTCTGAAGTGTTCTCCTTCAGCCCACCAAGGTGATCTCCAGAAAAAATGAGTAAGACATTTATTCTTGTCCTTAGATATCAAGTGGACTGAAAGAAAAGTGTGAAAACTAGAAATTCATGTTTATTATTTCATTATGGCTATGCTTTATACAAACCTTTTTTCCCCTTATCCCAAGGCATGTTCCAGGATGCCACTTGCATGACTTCTAAGAAGGACCACATAAAAACGTCAGACTACTTTTACAAAAAGCCTAGAGGCAAGTTGCACAGTCTTTCTCTCATTTTAATAGGATTAAAAGTGACAATAACAGTTCATGATTATGATTTTGAACAATCTCCAGAAGAAGCACAAAATCTAAGAAAGAGAGGATGCCATGCTCACTTCCAAGATTCTTCAAAGTACTCTGCTGGAAGGTAGTAGACATTTGACTTACAGGTCCTTAAAAATTTCAGACTTGTGTGGCTCCATTTATTCAATCTCAGCTTTGTTATGGAATGTCTTTGGTCAAACAGAAATAGCATTATTTAGTGAATAAAGTAGATTCAAACTAAAATCTTTCTTAGCTCTTCTGGTGGTTCTCAGTATTTAACTGGAAGTCTATAAACCAAAGCTTTCCCCTTTTCCTTTCAAAGCCACCAGGAAAAACAGACAAGATGCCTGAAGGACACATGCAACAAGAAGGTAGCAAAATTCTATTGAAGACTTCATTAATGATATACAAGAATATTTTCTTGTGAAGGCAGATTAATCTTAAATTCCTTCCAGGAGGAGCCCAGTTCTGAAGAATGCTGAGAACATTCAGGCGTCTTCATTAAAAAATGCTAAGGGCAGCCTGTAAGTTCCTCACCATAGCGAGTTTTCTTAAGGAGTGAAAGAGAATTGAAACTGTTTTTCAGAAGACAGTTATTCAATATGTCTTATGCTAACAGTTTGCTGTTCCAGAGAAAGTCTTTGGAGAAAAGAGTGGAGGCAAAAAGACCAACACAGAGGCACCAGCAGCAACAGGCTCCTTATGTCTAGCTGACAGTTTTGGCAAAGCAGAAGACCAACTGGGGTTAGATGTCATCAGCTATTTTAGGGGATTTGTGTGTTTATTTTTGACATTTTTGCATTTTGAAAGGGGAGAATCGTGCTGCTGCTCTACTGATGGCAGTGTACACTTTTTTGAAAGTCTTGGCAAATTTGAATACCCACAACCCCACCTAACAATTAATAGGAGCTGCATGCATAAGTTCTAATTCCCCATTCAGATTCCTCTTCCTTCCCACAAGAAATGTGATTGCTGAGAGGTAAGTATTTTCTTTCCAGGGAAGAGAAAAGAAATCGCCTGACCTCCCGGCTGACTGGCATTGCCTGACCTCTCATTGACCTTGCTGCAATTGCATACCCACAGCTTAGACAAAAAAAGCCACCTTTCAAAATAAGCCACTTAAACACTGTGCTTGGGGAAGATGATGGGAAAAGGAAGCACTACCTGTTCAGTTTTAACATTTTAATAATTTTACAAAACACACAGCAAAGAGAGACAAAGTTCTGGAAATGCCTTGGGCTAAGTTTTTTTCTCCATTACTAACATCCTTTCTCTTGTTCTTCCATGAGTTTGTCATCCACCTATTCCAAAAGTCAGAACAAACCCAAGAAAATTGAAGAGTTCTTTAGCTGCTGTCTATTTAATCACTTGCAAAAAGCGTAGACAAAACTCTTAAGATCAGTAGTTAATATTTTTCATAATGAAGTTTGAAAAAACTGAAGCCTTTAGGAAACATCTAGACAGGTGGGCCACAGAGACCGAGACAGCAAAACACAAATCACTTTGGATCTCCCTTGTCCCTAGTCCTGGAGCTCCTTCAGGACTAATTTAGTTCTCTGGATCTTGATGTGTCTTATACTCTCTGCCTTTGGTAATTAACCCGTGCTCCTCAGTTGTCTGTTTTAAAATTCCTTTTCCAGAGAAGGCAATACAAAGCAATAGGGTCTTGTGGGTTCCCCCACATTCTCTGTTCCCAGCTCCAAAGGCCCTCTTTCCCTGGGTGGCCAGGGACCAAGTGAGACAAATGCACAGGGGTGTATGGGTGCCCAGGAAATTGTTTCTATAGCAACAGTGACTACATTAAAGCATTTTGAAATTTCTTCCTACTCATCAGGCTTAAAGGTTTCAAACACGGTGGAGATTATGATCTCTGATCAAATGCTATTTTATTTTATATTTTATTTTATATTTTATTTTTATTTTATTTTTATTTTATTTTTATTTTATAGCAAATGCCATTTCCTCATAGTGATCTCTGATTTGTTCTCATCAAAACCAGTTTTGTGTTGAGGGGAATTCTGCTTGGGACATTTAAAAGAAGATGTGGCAAAACAGCAATAAATAAGCAGCTGAGAGCAATGCTTACAGTCCAGGGGAAGAGGGAGGTAGGATGATCTGTTAGATACAGGCTACCTTTAGGACCTCTGGTCCATCTGTATTTTACTGTTTAAAACCTCATGTTATATGCAAATGACCTCTTCTGTAGCCTGAGTCTTCAGAGAAGAGAGAGTTTATATAACTTAATGTTCAGTATTTCCTTACCATTAATTCTTATTTAAATGAATGTTCTGTCTGCTTAGTAGCTATGTTGTGTGACGGACTAATAAACACAAAATAATACAAAAATGGGTATTTTATGTGGTATCTTCCTCCTTCAAAATCTTGCAGATGTTTGGGTCCCAGTGATACTTCTTAGAGGATGGAGTTTGCAACTGCTATAATTAAGCAATATAGTACCATTAAGTCACTCGAGAGGAAATTAGGAACTAAACTAGTGCTGTGTGCCGAGGATGCCAAAATTGTGAGTTGAGATCTTAATTCAGAGCATGAAAGTCTGCCTTTTTTCCTAGTTTACTTTAAAAGAGGTGTTATTCCTATTATACGCCATCAGAAGATGTAAAAACTGAGTTAAATCTGTATTCGAAATTTATTTTACATGCAAATTGGGATCTCAGAGTGTGGGAAAAATACATTTTTGTCGCCAGTGCTTTCTGTTTTTTCTAGTACTGTATTAGTTTTTAATGGGAAGGAGAAATGTGCTGATTTGGAGGCTTTCCAGGGGTTTGGCAGTGTTCCACTGCATCAGCACTGAGTAAAGATGTTATTCTTTCTTGTTACAATAAGAACTGGGTAAAGGCAGTGCCACTTCTCTGAGCCGTCCTGGCAGAGCTCCACCTACGGAGAGGCAGCGAGACCAAAACAACCACAGTGTGAGAGAGGGAAATGCCCCGTGGTAGGAAATGAATTCCCAGTAACCCGTCTGGGACAGCGCTGGTGCACATCAGCTCCTGCTGCAAACGCCCTAATGGGGTCAGGAATGTTGCATCTCACGGAGGAGACAACTCGTGTCTCCCCGACAAGGATCAGAGCAGGGATAACCCCCTGTCACAGGAGCCTCACATCAGAGCATCTGTTAGCTCATGTGGAGGTTTATAAGGCAGAGGAGAGCTCTCCTGATTGCTTTCTACCATGGTGATTTTAAGACACACAAGGTGACCTGTGTGAATACAGCTCAGTCTGGGCACTCGCTTCTGCTTCCTACCAGCAGATCTCTGCCAGATTGCCATCTTCTTGGTGATCCACTATGTGCATCCCCACAAGGACTGTTGTTTTGTCTTTGACAGCCTACAGGCAACTTTCAACTGGATTCTTGACTTTGAAGCTCTAATGGTCCCCTGAAGTACCACAGCATTTGTCTGTCTTGAAGAAATCTTTGTAGACCCTGAATTTGTATAAAGTGTTATCCTTCCTCTCCCCTTTTCAGATGATGTGCTTTTACTCAGCTACATGTAGAAGGACCAGCAAGATATTGATGTATATTTTCAATTTAGTTCTGGGACTGATCTTTCTGCCTCTAAATTGCCACTTCAACAAATTGCTCTTCTCACTGGTCCTGACATATGTCTCCCCTGATCTTGCACTAGGCTGGAGTTTGGCAGCTTTCATAGATGCCGTTATCTATTCTTCCTCTGGTTTCCAGGCCCATAAACACTCTTCATTCCTCTCTACTTACCTACCTTGTCTGAACAGAATTTAAGTGAAGAGAATCTCTCTCTTTGCATACAAGCAAATAAATAATTCTACCATGTTCTAATTGATCCCAAAGCCTTGCTGGTCTCTCACTAGGCCACTCATGGATATCTCAAAAGATGCCATCAAGGTGCCACTTCCCTGTCACACCAAGGTAAAAATCTTCTGGGGTCAGATTTCAAGCTTGGTCTCTCTGGAGCAAACAATTAACTGCATTGCAGCCATGACAAACATCACCCTATGGTGTGCAACTTTGTACAAAACCAGAAAAAATAAAATTAAAGGGAGTCCTCTTCTGCAGGGCCCAGCAAAAAGTCTTATACAGAGGTTAAAACCCACAAAGAGAATAACCATTTAAAGTTTATTCTGCCCTGTTTTTCCTCAGTGATAGGCAGCACTCTCATTTTGTTGTGCTACACTGGCATAACACATTCAGTGATAGAAATCATCCCACATTTGTAGTTAGAAGAGAAAGGAGAGGCTTCAGAAGGGGAGGGGGAGGACCTGAACCTATCTGCAAAAGGTATTCCTGTGGAGTCCCTCTGCAGCTCTCCAGATGCCTTCATCTTACCCTAAAAGATGCTGCCTCTGCTCAGAGGTGCTCAAGTCCTCTCTGTGGTCTTCAGAGGTTCCAGGAAATGAGCTCAGCTCAGAGCCATGGTTTTTCACTAGTTTTACTGAAAGACAAATCTCACCATGTGTGACTTGAGAGCAAGTCTAGCAGTGCTGGGAATGAGGCTTTTCCCAGCCCTTGCCTCCTGGAAGGACATGGTAATTTCTTCACAGAAAATAAGTGTTTGAGGGTTATATATAAGGTATGGCAAGATAAAAAAATATCCCATTATTTGGTAAAGTCAAATTTATCATGAAAGTTATTATAATGCCAGACACTGCTCAAAGAGTTTTGAAAGACGAAAATCAGCTTTGTCTCATACCCAATCTCTGCATAATAGGGAAAAAAAAGCCTTGTTTGTCAGCTGCTTCCTTGATTATGTTCAATAAGGATACACAGGGCTGTTTTTATTTTCACTTGGCAATTTCTGTGTTGCTATGACTTCACTAATCTCCAGTCCATAAATCATTTGAGTAAACAACACACCAACAAGCTCAAATCCAGAGGAAATTTCTCCAAGGCAAGTCTTTATTCATCTTTCTATTTTAAAGGGAGAACACGAGAGATTCCGCCTACATGGGATGTCACCATGAGAAAAAGACTCCTGACATTCCTGAGGTTTAGCTTTGAAGCATATCATTAAGTGTAGGTATTAAAGTGAATAGAGAATAATACAGTATGGTCAGCTGAATATTTTTCTCTCTCTGAATTCTGCTCCCTCTTGACCCTTACATGAGGATCCTTCTGTTGACTAGAGGGTCTCTGCTTCTCCTCCCACTTCAAAACCCTTCCTCCTAGCAACAGAAAAACTATCGACGTGTGGAGGCTTTCAAGACAGCCCATAGCTGTGCTCCCTTGAATGTCAAAAGGGGTTGGTCTCACAGCTACAAATCAAACATCATTTTATTTAATAATATATTTCATGGTGGTCTGTGTCTCGTCTGAATTGTTTAGTTGCACATCTACTTTTTGAGTTTTCTCTATAGCTGCAATCCAGTGCAAATAACACGGGTACTGGGGAAATGTGCACTGGCTTTATAACACAACTTAAAATATAATCCCTCAGGGAAAAAACACTTTACAGGAATCAGAAGCAGAAAAAGCAGCATGCGAAGGTGCACTTACATGAACAGGTAGTCAGCTGGTCTAAATCTCTGCTGCCTTGTATCTGGCCATTAACACGGTGTAGAATGAGTTCAAAACACAAGGAAAACAGTGAAAGACCCAGAAAGTATATTCCCACCATTGCCTACTTTGTGCAGACATTAGTAGCCCCACAGTGTGAAAAGCACAAACAGATGGTGTACCCAGTTTCCTTCATAAGGGGGACACGAAACAAGATAACTCTGGAACACAATCAGAGTTCTTAGAATGTCTTTTGCAGGCTGTGAATAAAGATTTCACATGGCAGCCTCTGGGAACTCCTTGCCTGGACAGATTAATGTTGCTGTGGGCTAACGAGTGCCTTGCACTCATCTTCTGCTGAGTGAATTCTACAATCGTTCTTTGTAATCAAAGTATTTTCATATTAGCTGACACAAAAAGCGACAGGTGAATGACCTGATGTGATCCATGCCTAGGTATGAGTCAGATCTACTGTGTGATGACAGCAAGAAACTAAATTTCATTGGCACCTAGTTTACTTCTCTGTAAAATGGGGTTATTTTTTTTCTAATAGAAATGAACAATCTTAAGGATTTCCTGACACTGTATTTCCTTTCTGTTCACAGAGATTAAATAACTTTTATTTCTAGAGTAGATACTCTGGTCCTTTACTTTCACCCTCAGTCATTTCAGTAGAAATATGACTGTGCACAGTCATGTCAGGATCTGTGTTTTCTTTCTGATCACTAGCTTGCCTACTCCTCTTCCTTAAAAGTATCTATATTGAATTTTCCAGTATGTCAAGATTTTTTCCGAGCTGTTTTTTGCCTCTTTGCTGCCACAGGAGACAGATGTCGAGACAGTATTTGAGAGGCTTTGTTTTCTCCTCATCTGCCTGCATGTGTGGCTCAATTTCCTTCATTCTCTAGCTCTTGGCTCTCTTCAGCGTTGCTCCAAGTTCATCACTCACAGGAGCCATAGAGGCTTTCTGGGCTGTCAGTTTTTGAGAGAGTTTGCTCTGGCATATCCTTCTGAGAGTCCTCAATATCAGTAAAAAATCCCCAGTATGGAGCAATTTAAAGGATGCTAAGAAGGGAGAGACCTGCATCACAGAAGTCCTGGCACAGAAAAGAAAGTCCCAAGACACAAATCTCTTTTCTGTTCCTCTTAGGCATATTTCCTCTTTGCTTTCACTTCCCTTCTTTCACATGAGATGATCTGCCAGAAAATATTTCTTCAACTATCTTCAAATGTTCGTCTTCTTTTGACTACCCCAAGGGCAAACTCAGTCCCTGTTTTATTATCACCTTTTTTTTTTTTTTTTTTTTTTTTTTTTGCCACAGAGCCAGCATAGAGCAATCTCCAAATAAAAGCACTACTTTTTCATCCAAAGTTGTCAAAGTGTTTTTACAAAGGTGAGTGGGCGATGAGGGTCCCATCTGCCCAGCACACAACGAGATGTATCAGAGATCACACTCAACTTGCAATTCCTCATCCCTGGCCCATCAGGAAATGCTACTAAATCCATACATTAAGGAAGCACAAACAGGATATCTAGGTAGAAAGGTGGAACCTGCCTGGGCAGATTGCTGCAGAAAGTGTCTAGAAAAAAAACCCTCAATGGTTATTCAGGAGGAGAAGCTCTCTCTAACAAATGTGAAACTATCCAGAATGAGTTGTTCATTCTTACTTTTAGAAAGAAATTACATTGATTTTTCCCTTCTTCATGCCATTGTCTTATTTCTCTGAAGACTCTCAATAACATCACCTGTTTTCTCTATGGGGAGTCTTTATTTGTGGATGCTTTATGCAGCTGTGCTGTGCTACGTGCACCACTAAAGCAGAAGAAATTAGGTTATCAATGAAAATCAGCTGAGTATTATCATTTTTTCTAATGTTTTCTCCCCTATCCTTTGAAAAGTTTCCCCTGCACACTCCTCATTCTCTTAGTCTTCTGCCTCCCTCAATCCTCTGTCTCTCTCCCACTAAAAAATCCACAACAAACACCAGCTTATTACCTAAAACAATGGTTAGACACATAAAATCACTTATTCTTTTAATCTAAGTGGGATGCTATTCTTCTTCCCAATAGCTTTCTACTGTGTGGAATTTTATTTCACTGAAATTTTTTGAGCATCACAAGAACTGTTAATAAAACATATATTGATCTGCTGAGGTGTTTAAGTTAAAATTCGTCTGAGAGGGTCAATCTTCAAAGAAAAATAACAGAACAAACATAAACCAAACTAATATATACTTTTTTAATATTTTAAAAAAGGTAAATTACTATTCATGGTACTATCACTATTTATGGCAAATTACTATTTATTTAAAGACAATTTTGCAACAGAAGTTTGCAAAAATTCCAAAGACATTTGTGGTGAAAATTGTCAATTAAAAAAACAACCTTTTGGTCAATTAGAATGCTGCCAGTGTGTACAAGTAAAAAAAGCTAATATATATGTATGTCTAAGTCTTAAACATATTGCTGCTCATCATTTATATTTCCACTTGTTGATCCCAGGCAGTCAGAGCAGGGAGACAATGGGCAAAGGAAAGCCTGGACCCCATCCCAGTCCCAGGGCTGTGAGGGGGAGGGACAATGGAGACTAAAAAAAGAAAATGTTGCATTGGGCAATTAATTACCAGTTTTTAAAGTAAACCAAATGTCGTATAATCACCAGCTAATTTAGATATTTGTGCAGTTGATTGAAAATATGCAAAGAAAGCAGCATTATTGAAAATTATTTTTAAATGTTTGGAATTTATTAGAGTCGGCTATGGAAAAGAGATAATTAAGGATGCTAAATATAATTAATATGTTGAGTTATAAAAAGCACTGCTTAGGTTAGGGGTTTTCCAGCAGTTAGGGAGATGGCTTACACTGTAATGACAACTTTACATTTAAATATGTTTGTGGTTCACATAAATATGTATTGGAAAATAATTTCTCAGTTGGTGTATAAAGAACATATATTCTTTAAGGGTTCTTCATCTACAAGAACCCTTACACATGAGCAAGTACAGGGGAGACACGAGGCTGTGGTAGAGAAGAAAGTTCAAACTGCTGCATGATAAGGATTTCCCTTGCCTTCAGCATGTGCAGATTCCCTACTTGAGCAGGCAAGGCGAGGTGTTAATTTCTAGAGGTGTTAAATGTTGGGGTTTAAATAAAGTTGTTGCACAAACAATGCAAAACAAGATGAGATCAGTTGAAGAAAACAAAGGCACATTTTGCTGGTTTGTTTTTAAATAATCTAAGTCTGCAGCATTTTCACTTTGATTCTCTTGAGGGAATCCAGCTCATGATTTTTGATCCCTCCAGGTTTACAACCCTAGGGGTAGAGAGGCATCCTCTAGCAAGAGAAGATCCAGTGTAAGGGCAGGTAGAAGCAGGATGGCAACAACCTCCCTGCAAAGAGGTGAGTTTTGTTCTGTGCCTGCCATTATAAGGAGTGTTTGGTTTCATATCTCCTGTCAACTTTACCTGTGCATTGAAACCCCAGTGTAACCAAAGCAGAAAGCTGGAACACAGGGATGTGGAGGAGGTGGGGCTCTGGGAAGGGCCAGCTCATGCTGCAGGGAGCTAACATCAGTCCCAAGGGATCTACAGCAGTTTTAATTGCAAAATCCCTTTGAGGAGCCAACAATACCAGCACGTGCTGCAGGGAGCCACAAAGCTGTGGGTGTTGTGGGTCACTCACAGCCTGGGCATCAGCCTGAGGAGGGGTCCAGGCGCTCAGACACAGAGCAGAAAGACATCCAAACTGACTGACAGGCTGTATCAAACCATCCAGTGCCAGCACCAGACACTCTGGGTCTTCTAGGAGGCTGTGAAGCTCAGCTGAAGGACTGCTGCAGGTGCAAACTGCTGCAGGCTGGGCTTCCACATTGGCTGTTGGCACAGAAAACACTTAAAAACACAATTTTAAAAACGCACAAAGAATTACAAGTTTTGGGATTGTATGGAAAAGCCAGACTTCTCTGATTAGGAGCTTGAGTTTTACCATAAAGAGACTTTGGCACTCAGTGATTTCCAATAGGTTAGAGATGCTTGAAACTCTGTGCCACCATTTAAACCAGCACTTCACGTCTAAATCTATCAAAACGTGGAGTTTGCCATCAGGTACAGTGAGATGTTGTACTTCACCCAGCAGGAGGATGAGGCTTGCCAGATTCCCCTGCACTGTGCTATTTGGTTTTTATGCTCATTGATCCTCAGGAAAAGTAAATTCAGACTGTGCAAGGGAAAGCAAAGCACAGATGGCAAGCTGGAGTCTGTAGAAGGAAATTCATAGAATCATAGGATGGCCTGAGTTGCAAGGGACTTTAGTGATCATCTTGTTCCAACCCCACCTGCCATGGGGCTGGGACACCTCCCACTAAACCAGGTTTCTCCAAGCTTTGTTCAACCTGGCCTTTACAACTTCCAGGACTGGGGCATCCGCAGCTTCTCTGGGCAACCTGTTCTGTGCCTCACAACCCTCACAGTAAAGAACTTCTTCCTAACACCTAATCTCTAATCTAAACCTACTCTCTCTCAGTGTGAAGCCATTCCCCCTTGTCCTGTCACTCCAGGCCCTTGTAAATAGTCTCTCTCTATCTTTCCTGTAGGCTCCCTTCAGGTACTTCATTCTTCTCAAAAGGAAAAATTACAGTATTGCAAACATTATTTCCACAGATCAGATCAGATAAAAGAAAAGGTCTTATTTCTGGGCTGAGTAGGACTGCATTTCTTTGAGTTTTGGCTTTTTTTGTGTTTTAAGATCCTTACTGTATCTTTGCTGTTGCCTGAGTGGCTGCTGCACATGAAGAGCCTCCCTGATGTTTAAGATAAGCACTTAGCCTCCTGGAGAACAAAAGCAGCCAGGGTGAGACTCGTGTAACCTTGACAAACTGAAGCCAATCCTTCCTGTAATGACTTTCCCAACTTTTTGCTTTTGTTTTTCTCCAAGCCAAGGAGTATGTCTGAAACCAATAATACACAGTTCCCTTCCATGGGCATTTCATTACTACCTTTAAAACTAGAACTTACAATCACTATTTGAAAGTCAAGTTTCCTCTTCCCTGGTGCTTTAAATGTGAATTTGAGGCCATAACTTAGCATGGGCTTTAAATGAACTTGAGAGTACTCAATGCTCTGTGTTCAGTTTCAATGAACACAATCGAAATTACTGAGGACACGAAGTTCTTCGAGTTGATGTTTTCCACAGACATCAGAGATTTAAATACTCCTAAAAGCCACTCATTGCATAAATCTTCATTGATTACAGCAGCATTCAGTGCCCACTGTCTGCTCCCACTGTTGCTCATCTCCCTAATTTAGGATATATTGACTTTGAATGTGTGTAGTGGCAGAAATCCATCTGACACTCCAAAATGAGTTGAATTTTGTGGCAATTTCTTACAAAGCTGTGAAAATGCTCTCTCCCCTTCCCCACTCTCTAAGATCCTCAGAAAAATTATTTGCTGAGATGTGAGCAAATGTAGAGATGAGGCTGGAGAGCTCAGTGTAACGTGTCTTCTTTAGATGTCATTTTCCCTCATTGTAAACAGAGTCTCTCAAGGAGAAAAACAATGCTTACCTGTCTTTCTATGTAGTAGGATAGTCATGAAAGGAAAACATATTCCTAAAAGATTATTACTACTGATGGAAGATAACACTATGGAAAGGAAGGAAGAAGATAAAACTCCCAGATACAAGTTGCCTGGTTGTAGGGCTTTAATGGGAAAGAAGAGACCTCCTGAGGGGTTCATTTTACTCAGTTTATTCTCCAGTTGCAGTTGCATTCTTATTTATTTGGCAGCGAAATCATCTTTCCGTTGTCAGTGTTTCCCCCACTAGAATCTAATGAGATTCGGCTTTTGGGAATAAAGCAGAGAGAACTAAGGGGTGGTCTCTCAAGAGGCCAGCTCTTGGATTGCTCCTGAGGTGCCCAGGGGAGCAGCAAGCAGTGGTGAAGCCCAGGGTGTGAGGACAGCACAGCAAGCAGCTGCCAGCCCTGACACAGTGTCCTTTCACCTGCCAGGTCTCCAGGACCCAGGAGCACCTTTTGAGGGCTCCACTTTCCTGTGTGCCATTCCACTGGGAGGAGAGCATTGTCCCACGCTGCTCTTCCACAGTGGGTTGTGTGGTGGGATTTCTCCAGGTGCAGAGCCAAGGTGTGCTTGGGGGCACCAGCAGCAGCAGCCCTCCTTGGGCACAGGACACAGGACCTAAAAGGGCAAACCTCAAACTTCGTGCTCTTCTTTTTCCCACAGAAGTGAGGAGAAGCATCTGCTCTGAGGGGAGAGCAAATGGGCACTGGCAGGACCCCACAAACCACCCACATGTACACACATGCACCTACACTTGACTGCTGTGCTTTCTCAGGTCATAAACTTGTGTTTTTGCAGGCAAGAGGGCTTTGCTTTTCATCCCCATCTCTGCTATGGTGTTACCTGTTTCCTCTCCCACATCTGATCAGACTAAAAATAAGCCATAAAAAATCACGATGACTCCAGTTGGAAACAAAGTAAGTTATTGTACCTTTCTGGAGCAGCTGTTCCCCTCTGCCTGCAAACCCCAGCTGGCAATTGAGCCCCACACAGCCCCTCACTCACTTCTCCCCGTGGGATGGGGGAAGACATTTGGGAGGGTAAAGGTGAGAAAACTCATCAGTTGTGATAAAAGCAGTTCAAAAAGTAAAGCAAAAGCCACACACAAGCAAAGCAAAACAAGGAATTCATTCACCACTTCCCAGGGGCAGGCAGGTGGTCAGCCACCCCCAAGAAAGCTGGGATCCATCACACCAAACAGTGACTTGGGAAGACAAGCTGCATCACTCTGAACATCTTCACTTCCTGCCTCATTCCCCAGCTCTTATTGCTCAGAATGATCCCATATGGGCTGGGATACCCTTCTGGTCAGTTGGGAACAGCTGTCCTGGCTGTGTCCCCTCCCAGCTCCTTCTGCACTCTCTGCCTCCTCGCTGGTAGGGTGATGTGAGCAGCAGAAAAAGCCTTCATTTTGTGTAAGCACAACTCAGCAATGGCTAAAACACCCTTGAACTATTAACATTGTTTACAACACGAGTCCAAGCCATAGCCCCTTACCAGCTAGTGTGAAGAAAATTAACTCTACCCCATCCAAAACCATCACAGGAATTCATTGGACTGAAATGAAAACCTTGGAAGGTGGGGAGGGGAGCTGCCATGAAACTCAGTGGCAAAGGGATGTGACAAAAGGTCACACAGACATATCTGTACCCTGGCTAGGGCTGGGGGTAGCTGGGTCTTGAACTGATAGATGTTCTGGGGTTTTTAAACCTGCCCAGCTCCATCCTAGATAGGTTTCAGACTTCCTCTGGCTTCCTAATTAAGGGAGAAGTCACGAGGAAGGCAGAGTCAGTCTTTCAGAAGTTTCCCTTTTCTGCAGTTGTTTCTGTCAAAGGAAATGATTAGGTTGGCTATAAATGATATTAATGTTGTTCTTAAAAAGTCGTAAGGAAATCTGCTGTAAGTTATCTTGCTGTTCCCCTGGAATACAGAAATGTGCCTGTTTGTTTCCCAAACAATCATTTGCTGCAGAAAAATAGAGTAAAAGAAAATATATGATACCAAAAAATGATTGAAAGAGTGGGAGAGTTGGGAAGCACTACTGGAGCAGCATAGCCAGGGCTCTCCTGCAGCCCCGTGTTCAATATCAGAGTATACTAGGTGGTTCTTGGATTTGTTATTGTTATGGAGCTGGTGAGGATTAGAAGAGTCACAACAAAATTTTCATTTTAGAAGTTATTTTGTTCCCAGATCATATTAGCTGTATTTCCCTTTTGTCGTTGTCATTTACAAGAATATTGACATACAAACCAATGTTTGTTTTGTTAAGCTCATTTTCTCTTTCTACCTACTTCCCCTCTGAAATCATGAGGTGAACTATTTGCAGAAACAATATATTTGATAAATAAACTCCTTTTCCTTTTCACAAATTATCTGGGAATAGACATTGATTTTTTATTACTTTGTTCATTATCTAAAGCATTTGTCAAATTCTTTCCAATAAAATTCCAAACCATGCATTGCTGTCACAGCTATCATTAACAATTTGACTTAGTGATTTACTTTCTGGAGCTGGATCTTGAATAATTCTTCACGTCATTTCCAAATCCCAAAGACATTGTTAATTTGCTTTGCAGGAGCATCTTCTAGTTCCTGCCATGCATCAGGATGACAATATGCTAGGTGCTGCATAAAAGATAAAAAAAATTCTTATTCCAATACCCAGTCTAAGTCTAGAAACAGCTGGACATTACCAGGAAAGCCAGAGCACAGCACCAGGTGGGTGTGATGGACACTGGTGCAGCATGCAAGCAGTAAAACAGTTGTCACATATTATAGCAAAGAAGAGTCTGTATAAGCAGAGACTGAAAAAACAATGAGGTATTTTACATAAATACTGACATTATTTTGGTTTATTCATTCATCTGATAGTTATGGCCCCCTATATTATTTAATGCTGCTTGAGTTCTTCCCAGAGTTTGCAGGTTAGCTGCAGGAATAACTTTGGTATCGAAATGTCTAAAGAAACAGATTTGGAGAGATATTTGTCATCTCCATCAATATTTCTTGTAATTCCATTTTCAGAGAGTAAAAGAGATCATAAACACAATCAGAGCAAATATAAGAAAATGTACTTTCTCAACCTTTAGTTTAAAAGCCAATTTCCTAACTTCAATCAGGAAACATTCTAACTGTAGTCTTCCTGCCTGAAAAGGGAAGAGTTTGAAAAAAGAGATAAAGACTCCCTACATGAAGAATTTTCCCCATAATTTTTCAAGAGAATCTTGCAGCTCTTTAAAACTAATAATCATAATTTCAATATATAAAATCAAGCTTAAGCTTAAGAGCATATCATATGTGACTGCTGGGATTATATAATGGGAAAGTTCTCATTGATTTTTATAAAGCGTTGGATCCCAGAGATTTTAAAATTAGGCACGAGGCTGACCCAGTTAGGGTGGAAAAAGCTCAGAGAATCCCAGGGAAGAGCACAGCCCAGGGAGAAGTCTCAGGAGGTACAGTTATTTTTAACCTTTTGGACCTGCAAGACAAAGAATGAATTCTGAAAACTCTGGGTAGAAAAGAGGTATTTAGTTTTGAAAATTTAGAATCCTCTACCCCCTCCCCTAGATCCTGACCCTGGTAGAAAACTTGTCTAGTAAACTTTTTTTTTGTATTAAAAAAATTGGTGTAGACTGAAGCTGGCATTCCCCTCATCCCTCCACAAACATGGAAGACAAAAGTAAAACATTTTCTAGGATGCGATTCAAGGAAAGAACAGAATATGCAAGGTTAGACCACCAAAACAGAAAGGGGTCTTGCTTTAGCTGAAATCAAGAAAGTTAAATTTATAACCAAACATGGCAAAGAAAAACTGTTGAATAAAAAGATGAACTTATTCTCAGAATTAATATTTGAAAATTGGTCTAAAAAACGCTGCAGTTTCCCAGAGATTAAGTGTGCCTCATTAGATGATTCAAACAAAATTTGACCTGGACAAGTATTCTTTTGAAATTGTAATTGGATTTTCTTTCAACTTATAAGAAGGTTTCAGCCCTTCTTATAAATATGAAGGGGCCATTATCTGAATAGACTCCATTATATATGCTGAACAGCATTTCAAATACAAAGTTATTTGCAGTGGAGTACTGTTCAACAGGCATTTGTGTTTCGAATCAGGTGAGGATGAGATGCTTGTGTTGGTGTCTGATCTTACTGTACCAGTGCACATATTGTTAGTTGCTCTGAAATGGGAAGAAGACCAAGTAGACTTTTTTGTAAATTTAGTTATATGGTACTATCTGTACACTTCTTCCCCACCACTGTTTCAGCCTCATTTTACCATATAAGAGGGTAGACTAGGCCTTCAACATGCTTCCTTTCTCTCATCCCTAAGAACAGGATGTACAAACAGAAGCAGAACAAGGATGGATACCTTGGTCTAATTTCCAGACTCTTCTAAATCATGGGGCACAAATTAGGATGAGGAGCCCTCAGTGAAACAGAGGTGCCCAGATTTGCTGGTGTGTGACTTCTGTAGCATCTCCCACAGTCATTTAAGGGATGCTTTTATTAGCCAGGGTGGAAATTTTACAGTATGGGACTTTGGAGGAGCTTTGGCCAGGAGAACCCCTCTGGACACGGATCTCAGCCCTCCCTGATCCTTTCCACTCCTGCCCACTCTGGGATCTTCCCTAGTCAACCCCAACATACCAGGCCCCATGCAGGCAGGACAGGCAGCTCCAACCTTGCAAGCCACAAGGCTCCAGCCCCAGCTGTTTGCTGCTGGCACCTGGGGAGCAGCAGCAGCTCAGCAATGGGCAGCTTTGGGCAGTCCTGCCTGGGTTATCCCCTGCATCTGCTGTCTCTCTTGCCATTCTGTGCCTCTCAGGCGTCAGGACAGTACTGCTGGCAATAGCTTGAGGGATTTATCTTCTTGTTTTGGCTTGAGCTTTTTTAAGGTTTTATCTTTCTGTTCAAGCCAGATGAAATTCTGGATTGTGTCCAAGTCCTGGCACAAATGTGAAGGCAAGGCACTGTGGTACTGGCAAAAGGTGGTGGTGCCTTAAGCTGGTACTGCCAATGAGGACATGGGCAATTTCTTAGATGGAAATCACTGGCCTCACAGCCATATTTTGTTAACAGAGCTGAACATTCCTATTCATTGCAAGCTGGCTTTGTTTGAGTTCTGCTCCTGATTTTCAGTGGAAGAAAAATAATTCTAAGTCACTGCCTCAGGAATTTAGTTCTGGTTGGTTTTTTTTACATAATAATCTTCCCTAGCTCTTGCAAACTTTTCCTTATTTATCTACAAATGTTAGTGTTGCCACCTTAGCCCAAAAGGCAGCATTGCAGTCCTGCCCTGTTGATGCTCAGCCATCTGCTGAAAGACACAACAAAGCACACAACTGTGGATAGTAGCTTGGACAAACTTCATTCTGAGGCAAAGACTCACATTTCATTGATCTACAACTTGACATTCAGTTCCTGCAACTGACTAGAAAAAAGGCATTTATAACCTATTAAAAACCCAAGGATGATTTTAGATTTTTTTCTTTTTTTCTTGTTGGGCAGATCAGTCTTTCAGAATAGCCTGGGAGTTGCAAATAAAAAAGAACTTTGCTATGTTTATTTAGAGAACCTAACCCCTTGGAGCCAGCATTTTCACTAATGCATTTTACATTAGCGGGCTGCATCAGGAAATCCTGATTTTTGGTGCCAGGGGGGTAATTAATATCAGATCATATTTGCAAAATGGTTGTGTTTATGTGGGAATGAGGACTGAGCTCTAACTGGCAGGGTTTGAAGTACTCAACTTTTGCTATGAAGCTTCCATAACTTGCTAGGATGGGATGTTGAAATTAAAGGATTAGGTTTTGATAACTTGGTAGAGCTACGGCTGCTGAGGAGAAATGCAGCCTTTAGGATTCTGTACAGAAACCTTTGAGGGGAGTCTGAAGAGTCTTAAAACTGTGAGGAGGTTGGGAGTAACATACAAAGAGTTGTTTTGTATGTAAGAGTGGTCTCAGATGTCCCACAAAGTGCCAAAATGTGCATACTAGGATTGTTGTTTCCCAGTATATCCCACCTCCATTTCTCCCCAATTCCTGTGCTTACTGGATAAGGAGTATCCATAGGTGGTACAAATGCATTTTATCAGTATTTGCTTCTGTGCACACATCAACCAGCATGGACCAAACAGGTGCGGGTCAGTTAAGTAACTTTGAAACCCAGTTTCTCCTGAGCTCCATGTCTTGCAGGGGATCTGTGGTGCCAGTCCAATGCTCCCCACTCCAGGAAGTGCAGTTCCCCCTGCACCTGGCACCCAGCTGCCCTGCACACTTGCTTCTTCCTCCGGAGAAGTAGGAAGCGTACAAGATCTTCTTTACCTCCTCCTCCAAAGCCAGGGTATTTAGGGAACGAGAACTCTACTCATGGTGGTGATTCAGCCTCCTTCCCTAGCACAGGCACTTGTCTGCAGCTCCAGCTGGGACATCTCCAGCTCAGCTGAAGAGGATGATGGAAGGCTATCCTGAGCAGCATTATGCTCTTGGTATCGAAAAGAGAAAGAAACTATAGCAGATGCTTTGAGCAACCTGATCTAGTGGACAGTGTGCCTGCCCATAGCAGGGGGTTGGAACTATATGACCTTTAAGGTCCCTTCCAACCCAAGCTATTCTTTGATTCTAAGATGGTGCCTAAGAGCAGCCTATTTAGTAAAGACCTTGGGTTCTCACCTCCCCAGAAATCACAGTTTCTTAAGACCAGTTAGGAGTCTTGGAATAAAGCTTAATAGGGTTGACAAACACTCAGGAGTACAGGACCTGAATCATAACATTACGAATTGGTGTAGGCAAAGTTTAAAATTAAAGAATATTTTCTGAAGTTGAAAAGAGGAAGAGTGCAACTGAATAACAGCAGCAACTGATGTTCAAAGTGGATTTTATCTGCTGGCTTCCCAGCATCCATTTCCATGGGATGTGGCAGCTGGCAGGTTCTCTGCAAGACCATTTATTTACTCTCTCCCCATCAGATCCTTTGCTGGAAGTTCATGACTCCCTCAGCGCTGGTGGGGATTAAAAGTAAAGGTGTAATCTATGTTAGAGCTAATATATGTTTTGTACTATAATGAGCCAATATACTATTATGGATCTTGTGGTCAGCTCAGTGTGTTTGATAAATATGATCAATAGATGTTATTCCCCACTGAGATGCCCCCACCATCATCTTTCCATACTCACCTTTTGCCAGTAGTCATTTGGGGATAATTATCCCCACCAAGATCCTACCTCTAATGTGCCCACTGTCTTTCCTTCTGTCATAAATTGGTCTGATAAGATAACAAATCTGAACTCTATTGCTATTATTGCTGTTATTTTACTAGTTCCTTGATCCTAGAATAGGGCTAGCAGTCTTCGTGGCAACAATAGTAAAATTCTATGTACCTAATGAATTTCTCCTCATCTGGTATTTGGGTAAATGATTATTCCTACCTAAGTCTAGGAACAATGTCTTAGCTTGAATACTCTTCAGCAACACTGTCTACAGTTTTTTTTTTCTCTGAGAAGTAATGGACCACCTCTTCTTTTTCTTTTTACCAGTATTTCTCAATAATTATAGTTCATTTTGTTGCTTGCCTTGATTTTATTTCAATGTGTTCTACTGTTATTTTAAGCCTATTCCTAACAATGAGAGCCTTCAGTGCACTTTCTCCTTTGAAGGCACTGATGAGCTCTTGATCCTCCACATTGAGATAGTTTGTATATCTACCATAGTGTAATTTTCTTTAGGGACTTGCCAGTTCTTCTGAACTCCTGTTTTAGACTTTTTTCCCCATTACATTTTCCTATGGTAAGATCTCACCACGAAACTGCATTTGGTCTCTTCCAACTTGTTGTTGCCATGCATTCTCAATTGGTTAATTTTCCATGCCTCTGAGAAAATGTACTGCCTTATTCACTGACAAAGCACCTCCTCTCTTCTATTTGAAAAAAAAAGAGATGTGTGTATGTTAATGTTTAAAACCAGTACATATATAAATAGAACCATGTATCTGTTATGCCTATGTAGCTATTTGTAACTTCAATCGTACACTTATGGATCTTCCTGTATATTCCTTCACTTCCTCCTTTCATACACAAACATCTGGAGTTGCAAGCTTCAATTAATACTCCTCATTCTTGTTCATCCTCTGATCTTATAACATAAACCACCTCATTCTATAAAATCTTTGGTTCCTGATACTTTGTTTCTGGGCACTGACATCTTTGACTGCTGGGGACCGACTTTGACAGCATGAGAATTTGCAGGGCTGTGTCCAGGCTTGTCCCACCATCAGCACAGGAATTGATGAAGTGGACCAAACTCAGTGGAGGGTCCCCAGGCTGGGGCACTTCTGTTTGAGAGAGGTAGTGGGCACAAAGCTTGTCCAGCTGAGATGAGATGGTTTGGGATGGGACCTACAAGCAGTGTACCTCTAAGTGTATATAGGTAGGTTAGCAAGAAGACCAAGCTAGGAATGTCATGACACTGCCTGGTTGGAAAGCAAGAGACAACAGACATGAGCTGAAGCATAAGAGGTTCAGACTTACTAGAAGGAACTTCTTCCCATGGAGGAGGAAACTCAGTCAGGGGAACATGACTCAAGGGAGGTTGTGCAGTCTCTGTTCTCAGAAGATGATCTGAACCAGGCTTTGAGCAGGAGGTTGGACTAGAGACCTCCTTAGGTCCCTTCCAATGTGTATCAGTTTATTATCTGACTTGTTGCCTTCTGAGAATGTAATCAGTCATCAAAGTTGTTTTAAACCATAAAATTCTCCCCTTTTCCCATCTGTATTGGCATTAGTGCTACAGACCCTCCCTTGTCCTTGCAAGTCTCTGGGTTACATTAACGAAGCCTTAATGTTTATTGGTGTTTCTAAGTTTCACCATCTATTCCTTCTCCTAAGCTTTCTATACCCTCCTTTTACTCAAACATTACTTTTTTGCTTTGAGAGGCTACATAGCTCTCAGATTCATCAGTGTACAGTATGGTGGATAAATGGAATCTTTTCATGACCCTATGCCACAACTGCTGCACGACTTCCCAGAGCACACTTAGGGAACTAACACTCTCCTTGAATATTTATTTATCTGGAGAAAACAGGAGCACTGGTGCCTCCTACTATCAAGATTTACTTGTGCAAAAGATGGTGGAAAGAAGGGTGTCCCAGTTTGGGCCAGTGAGGTCAGTCAGTACATCTGTGAAAATCTAGGAATCCTCATATAAAAGGAGTAGCAAACTTCTTGTTGATGGAGTCACAGGTGCTCATATCACTAGAAATTGAGGACTCAGTGATGGAATAGGTTCCACACAACCTTACAGATTTTGCCAGGCACAATTTGCCAAAGCAGATTTTGTTGTCCATCTTCCTTGCAGTAGATTTTCCCACTCCTATATCATCAGTTAGTGAGCAATAGAATCAAACTTCTTGGGCACCCTTTCCCTCACATGCACTGGTGCTTGGAAGATGCTGTGATCTTTTAGAAACTCAGGGAACTCTTCACCCAAAGGCCCTGTTTCCAAATATAATGTAAATTCCACTAATCCACAGCTATCTCTTAGACTCAGAGCTTACAACAATGGAGAAAGCAGTCTCAAAACACACACCATGTCACAGACATCTCCCAGTTATCTCCAGCAGCACTTCTGCCTTTGCATCTTTGTCACATGTCCAAGAGAGTCTTGCCTGTTACCCTTCTGGATGAACATGGTCAAAAGGTAAGCTGTCAACAACAACAACAGATGGCCAACATGGTCCCACAATGAGAAACAGCAGCAAAGGAGAGAGCTTGTTAATATTCATCTATATATGAAAACTGTCTGCACTACTGATGCCATAACATAGGGTAGCCTACAAGTTACAGAGTGATTGGAACATGTTGCAAAGACACAACCACACACACCAGCACCACAGCACGCTGCAGCATCCTCCTGCAACAACTCTCAGTGAAAAGCAGGCAGCCTAAAAGGTGCTTTGACCCACGAGCTCACTCTTACCAAACAGCTGATACAAGCTGGACGTGCAGCCAAGTGCCAAGTGACCAGCTGCTGTGAGTGGTCACTTTAACAGTGATAATGGGGCATAGTATATCAAGAAATCTTTGACAGCTGGTCGCCTCTGTCGTCGTGCTTGGCCCGCAGAACTCAGGTCTGCCACATTTTAAACTCCAGGTTTCTGAACAGTCAAAAGAACTACTGAAGCAGTCAAATCAATTAGTTTCAAGTTCCTTGTCAGCAGAGTGAGTCTCACATAAGACTCCTGCTTTTCTACCTTCCCTTTTGCAGCCAGAGAGCCAGAAAACATAAAGCAATGTAAAACTGATGGGCAAATAACACAGGCGGCTTACTAAGCTTCTGAGGCAACAGAGTATCAGTGCTGTCTTTACAGCAAGACCACAGCAACAGCTGTAACAAGCACCAATGAACACAGGCTCCCTTCGACATGTTAGCAAGCACACAAGGTGCTTGTAGCCGTGACAGATATCCTCATACTCACCACGCATCTATTTCAGTCCTAAAATCAACCTCTTGCCATCAACCAAAAACTCTGGGGGATACAACAGAAACCTTCATGATGCCTCAGGTTTGCCACATGCATACTTTTCCTGAACCTACATGGGCACTGAAGCAGGCAATAAATCCTAAACCAGTGTTACTCTAGCAAATACTTTGTCATAGTCAGATGGGCAGGATCTCTGTGCTTATGAAATCAGAAACTGTGGTGTTTATAGGCAGAATCCTTTTTACGCACCAGTAAGCTTCTAAAGAAGGCATTCCAAGATAGAAGGCAAATATTTTTGCTAAGCTGGAAACAGTGTTGTAAGCAGATATATAGAGTTATCTAGGTGCTCAAATAAGAGATAGCTCTTCAATAATCTGCATCCTTGCTGGGGTTTAAAAAAAAAAAATACAGAGATTCTGATAATTAACCTTTGAGAGTGACATTGCATCAACTTTCCATAAAGCTATCTTAACAAGTAAGGCCAGAATTAGCATTTAGAAAGAAACTCTTAAGAGCTGTGGTAGTTGTTTACATTGTAGCCCTGTGGAAAGAAAGTCTAAAGGCTCTGGGCTGAGAAAAGCTACTTGGGGAAAAATGTCAATGTGGCAACCTAATACCGGAGAGCAAAAATTCTTGACTTGAAATTTGCTAAAATCGTCAGGAAGTCCAATTGGTGGAATTTAATTTCATAAAAACAAAATGTGTGTTTCTAACAAGCCTACCCTTCCAAATGGCATTTTTCTGTAAAAGTATCTGTAATGAACCTGTGTCAAGATGCCAGTGCACTTCTGGCAACACCAACTGCAGCAGGTGATTAGAATTTATGCTGTGTAAAATTAACTTTGAGATTAAATGAAAATTACGAACCAAAATGCAAAAGCATTCATATGGCAATTCACCTACACCATTAGTTTAAAAAGTGCCGAGGCAAGTGAAAATAATGCAGTGCCCTGAAGAGTTCACAGACTATTTGGTCTGGCTATTCCAGCAGCTTCCTTTCCAGCTCCACAGTTCTTCCCACCAAAAACCCAAGGTGTACCAATGTGAAACCTTGAACTACCTTCATTTCCTAAGACCAACAGGTGAATAATTAAGAGAAAAATAGAACACTTTATAGAAAACAGAAAAATCTCTTGTAAAATCATCAGATCTCAAGCAGGGAAAAACATTCTGCTGGATTAGTCAGAATTTTTCCTGAAAAATTATGTCATGGGAAACTTAAGAGTTGAGAGAAAGTACCCAGCCATCATCTTGCAAGACTGAAATACAAGTATTTCACTATTCACATTATTTTGGAGCTATATTTCACCACAGAGAAAAAAAAAAAACCCAAACCAAAACCTTTCTGAATAGAACATTGCTACCCAAATTCAGCTCCAGTTTGGTTCTGGAACATACACTAAGTCTTCTGTCAGTGCTGCCTACTTCCATTTTTTGCAGAGTGACATTCTAAATGTGACAATTATAAAAAAAATCAAAATATACTCGCAACATTTACTGTCAAGGCACCAACAGAAAAATATATTCTACAGTCTAGAATGAATGCTGCTTATTTCATCAAGCCGTGAAACATGAGGCTTTAACATTCTTTCAAATTAAGCTTTCACCTGCCCTAATTTAATTGTTCACATGAAATGAGGTTGCAGCAAAGCGGGGGATCAGGCTTTTCTCCCAAATAACAGGTGATAGCACAGGAGTTCTATTCTCCCCATACCAACTTACCAATTTGCACATGGGGAGATTTAAATTGGATATTTGGAAGAAGTTTCTCTTCCAAAAGGGTGGTCAAGCATTGGAACAGGCTGCCCAGTGAAGTGGTGGCGTTGGCATCCCTGAAGGTATTTAACAGAGGTGGCACTTGGGAACATGGGCTACTGGTAGACTTGGCCGTGCTGGCCTAATGGCTGCACTTGCTGGTCTAAAGGTCTTTTCCAACCTAACCGATTTTACATCATTGTACATCTATCCAATTCATTTTTTCATCCTACTAAACCCATGCAATTGAGTCTGCAGTTCTGCATGCCATTGAGAAGCATTTTATCCATTTCAAAGGTGTTGCTTTTAATTTTGGTCACGTTGTCTGTATCCTTACAAAAATTACACTATCTGTTATTTACTGCTGGTTTACACATACTGACATTTGAAATAATCCCAAACATGCTATATTTGTCCTTGGCTATTTGTTACTCACTTACCTTTTACCTGAACTTTTTGATGTGGGAGAGACAAGGCTGAACACAGTAATTCTGAACTGAAAAAACCTCTTTATCAGTATTATGGTATTTCATTAGGTATTCCACAGCACATCTTTTTGAGTATTTTGGTAGCACTGTGACTCCTGACACCCACTGAACAGAGCTTTTACTGTGTTAGCTGCTGGACGACTCCTGACAGCTGAATAAAAAGGAGTGAAAAGGCATGAGTAAAAAGGAATTACCTCACCCAGTACTGTATTTGTAAACATCAGTAATTTCTTAAGTTCTGCTATATATGTTCCATTGTATTTCTAGTTTTAAGTCCTGCACAATCTAAGTAGCACCACATCCACCTCATGTTGCTATCAAAATACTTTTCCCCAATTAATTTTTAAGTGTTAATCAGTAATCTCTAGAGCTCCATCATAACTTCCTACCAATCTCCATCACTTGTGATATTTGTCATTTATTCCACTTCTCCCTTTGCTGCCTTGTCCCACGCCTGTGTTTCAGAGTCAACCTTACTCCATGCGTTATTTTTATGACAGCAGCTTCTCAGAGAAATTCAGGCTTTGTGAACATAAAGATCAATTCCATCAAACTGTGCTTGAGTTGTTACTGCAATTCTACCAGACTGAGGGTCAGATTTATTGTCTTATTTTTTTTTAATGAACATATCATTTAGATAAGGTTGTTTCTTTCTTTCACCTTACTACTGTATCCAGGTATCTGTTCTTATCAGAAGGTTTGTTTGGCTTCATTTCACAGGATTCCACTCTTACGCTTCTGTTTTACGATACAGCAATTGTTCATGTAGGGAAAGCCTGCTACTTTTTTTTCAGCTTCTTCAGGGCTTCTGGCAGAACTCCACCTAGACTCTCTGAAGTAACAGTTTTTCTTAATTTTGCAAATTTAAGTATTCTTTTTTTGAATCTAAAGTCTGACTTTTTTATCACATTGTGGTCTTTCAGCATCCTCTGTGGTGAAAACTGTAGAAATACAACAATATTTTTTGCACTGAAGTCCTTGCCCCTCTTTAATCAGTTGAATTTTCTCAAAAAAAAACCACAAAAACCAATTACTTTACACGTTAAGAGTAATTTAGGTATGAAAATAGAAGTGTGTCTTTTGCAAAATAATACATTTACCCTGCCTATAAAGCAGCACATTTGCTTCCTTATGTCCAACATTGTGAAGTCAATTTCAATCGGAACACGGAGCCAGCTTCTCCCTTTAGCGAGTCATTCACAGAGCAGAAAAGGAAATAAAACAGTCTGAACAGAGAAAAATACAACAGCAAAAATCATAACCCTATGATAACTAAAAGTCACTGAATGCATTAACCCCTCCTCTTTATTCTTTTAACATTTGTATCATTTCTGCTCCTGCATTTGACTTGCTGTGTCAGTCCTCCTCTTATTTTTTATATTCTGAATGTAAAATGCCAGTTGCAACACCTTTTTTACTAGTTTCCTGTTGGCTGGATTTTATTTAATAAGGAAGACTTACTAAAATGAACCTTGTATCTTGCCATTTCCTCCTGGTCCTGTCATGCACTCCTGCTTCTTCTTTTGTATAGGGAACACATGTTCCTTTTTAATATATAGTTTTAGTAGAAATACTTCTGCATGGAGCTATCTCCTCTCAAGTTGTTCTTCTTGCATAGTATCAGAGGAATAAGGTAATTTTTGTCACCACCAATTAAAAAGTTTTACGAAACAGGACTGTTATAAAACAATTAAACCTTGCAAATGCAGTAGTCTCTAGGAGGGAAACCCTGGAGGAAATTCTGCTTATTAAAACTGCAATTTTAGTTTCCATTAAAAAAGAGAATAAGACAACAGAAGATGGGCTGGCAAGACAAATTATTTCTTAATGTCAGTTGAGCCTATTTCAAATGAGATAACATATCTACACCAGGTTGGGTTCAACACATTTTTGCCTCGTCAACTCATTTATCTAATTCAGTCATCTTGATTATAGCCTCATGGACCTTCATTTTCAGAGGAAGAATTTCTTAACAAACAACCTACACAACATGCTGATTACTGAACAGTTAATTCTAATTAACTTGGCTATGGCAAGAGAATTTTGATAAAGTCCTAGACTGCAAATAAGGTTTGGTTATTCTGGCCAAACATCTTTAAAATCAAAACCCACAGCAGAGTCTCCAGATGAGACATCAGAGTGATAGGGATCTAATTTAAAGAAACAAATGAGAAAATTAAAATCACAAATAATTTATTCTTCCGTTAGAACTGATGGAGTACAGTTTTAAATAGCAATGAAGTACACAGTGGTGGAAAATTGGCACAGAACCTACAAGCTTTTAATTCGTAATAATGTTCCTCATGCCATATCTGTTCAAACCTAGATGTGTATTTTCTATTGACTTTAAGAAAACTGTTTTCCCTTTAAAAAGGACGCACAAATTGAAAATCTTGTCTTCCATATATAATGTCATACATACTATGATCACTAGTATTTTTTTTCTCCCTGAACATTGATTGCAAACTGAAAAAAAACCAAAATATTATTTTCCTCCTGGGTTAATTTTAAGTTTTATTATTTATAGAAGTTCCCAGGGATTCTTGAATGTATATATTTCTGCAGATAAGAATATCCATTTATTTATCTGATACACAGTTGCGGGGCAGTTTCAAAACCAATTTTTTTGTGTACTATTGTTACTGATCAAGGTGCTGCCTCTCTCTCACATGCAACTCTATAAGCATTAATGCAGTTCAAAACAAAATTTGGCATTTGCCTCACCAACAGGTTTTGTACTTGATGTTGTAAAATATCCCCTTGCTCTCACGTTAATCAGTAAGAAAAATGGCCGCAAACGACAATGCCCCTTTTTTCTGATGTTACTAACTCCCAGTTAGGAAAGCTGTCCTGGTTCCGGCCAGGATGGAGTTAATTTCTGCAGTAGCCAGGAGGGAACATCTCGGCTTCCGGGGACCCTTCCAGACAGTGCAGTGTGGGGCGGAATCGGGCTCTGCTGTGGTGAGCAATCAACACGTGTGAAGCCTTTGCCTCTTTCTTGCACCCTCTGGCACTGGTATTGTTGCCGTTACTTTCATTTTCTTATTTCACTGCTGTTTCCAGTAAATTGTTCTCTCAAGCCGTGATCTTTACCTTTTGTGCCTCTGATTCTCCTCTTCAGCCCGCCACAAGGGAAGGGGAGGGAGGAGTGGGCAGCAAGCGAGCGGCATGTAGTTTGGAGTGTGTCAGTGGGAAGACAAAAATTGGGGAATACCATTCCTAAACCACGACAAAAGTTTAGATAGGTTTTACAAAGTCCTCTAGGCTATTTTGATACATACAAATTATTCAACTAAAGGTTAAAATACACTTATACAATACAGTCCTGTTCTCCATATTCCTTTTCAAGTTCTTCGCATATTCAAGCCAAGTAAAATTAACACTTGTTATTTTCTTTGTTATTGCAATTATTAAGAAGGATTACAGCTTGCTTATGCAAAGCTCTGACAAAACACTTGAGAAATAAAACCCAAACGTTTATCTTGTTACCCAAAAAAATGTTGCAGAAAATTGTCAAACTATATTAGAAACAATTTTTACAAAACCGCTTCACTCAGAAAAATTGGAAAGCTTAAAAAATTCATCTTTGCACAAGACTATATTACACTGTCCTTAATTATGTTCCCATTTAGATAACTGGGATTCTCAGTCTTTGTACGTGAACCCATCAGTGACATAGAATGCTCTCCATCTTTTCACTGTTATCTTTATTGTACACCATTTCAAGACTAATACAATCAAGCATTTACCATGCCCCTACCCATTTTTAACAGTAGATTTGCTATCCTGCCCAGCGAGTAGTGTACTGTCTTGCATATTCACCACATGAAAAACATAATATACAAAATATTGCTGCTGTAAAAAGTGTGCATTTCCCCTTTCCCCCCTACAAAAAAATCTGTGGAAAAAATATTAAATTCCCATAACCTTCATAAGCATACAAAGCTGTTCGCACCTCTCAGTCTGTAACAGTATGTTTGACATACAGTTCTCAACTAACTGCAAATTGTTATGTCACAGATTTTCTGTCCAATATTGCCATCTAGAGTAGAGATGTGAAACTAGTTTTTGAGAATGAACAGTCTTTAACAATTAACCCATAAAGACTGTATACCATAAAACAGCCACAAGATTTTTCCAAAATCTAGATGGAATGGGAGGTTCTCATCTCGGGAAGGATGTCCACAGTGCTGAGGAGACAAGATGGCTGCTAATAAATTTTGCCTACTGGAATGTGAGTACTTTTTCACTGTTGATAATTTCCATATTGACCCTAAAAAAAATTCAAGATACATAATTAGACCACGAGGCATATTTTCCTACATTTAAAGCTGTAATTGGAAGACCATCCAAATAAACTGATCGTAAAAGGTAGAAACAAGTAAATTATATAGTGACACAGGTAACTAGTGTAGTTTCATCTCACTAAAAAATACTATGTGCTTTAATGTAGAAATAAGACCAAAGACATGAATTTAAGGCCAGGAACCTAATTTGATCAAAAGAATATACCTTTACATTCAATAAGCTGCTGTGAAATTAGCAGAATATCATCAAAAAACAAAAGATGGGGATTACTTCCCACTTAAACTTTGAAATTTATTTCTAAAAGTCAAGGTCACCTAAATTTAAAGTCATTTAGGAAACTAACCATGACACAGAGGTATCTAAAATTATTAATCTATCAAGCATTACAGAATAATGGCACATGTATTTTAAAACCAAGGCACATTCTGGTGAACGTGAAGAACTAGTCTATGGGAGGCAGTTAGTCCATAGATGTGATAGACAAAATTACCACCCTTATTAATATTCTCTATTTCTTTTGACTGAATTTCATGTACTGCAGAGGTGGGCAGAGGTGAAAGTATCAATGGTATTAAGCTTACCATGATCCTTCACCACACAGTTCAAAGCTTGCAGAAAGGACTGTGCTAGGAAGTGAAAATACTCCAAACTGATCCTGCCACCATTCCATGTAAAGTACTACCACAAGGCAGTATTTTACATTTTAGTTTTATGTTGCAGTGTCAGTTATGTTCCATTATAATATAACAATCAGTCATGAAGAAGAGTTTCACAACAGCTGCCAGATGAGAATTTAAGCAGCACAATTCCTAAGGGAATGGCTAGTATGGAATAGAGGTCTTCTGTAATTGAGTTTCCCAGTGGAACTCAAGACTGCACAAACTGGAGGAGCACAGCCTATCAACAGAGAAGGTTATCCACTTCTTCTGCAAGGAAAGCTGGAAAAAACTCAGCAAATTGTGATCAAGTCTGCTTGACCCTATGCTGGCCACAAGCAAAGAATTCTCCTTTAGCTTACTGTCTTCAGAGGAAGCTACTGGTTCAGTGCAAAAACATTTTACCTGTTAAATAATTAAAAGTAACTGCATCTCTGAACTACCACACTGAGAGTTTGTTCCTTCTTCCTTGTCTTCTCTAATTTATGTAGAGACAAAGCCAATTGTTCTTCAAAATCGTGGGCAATTCTCACTTCCTCAGATAAGTTTTTCTTGAAAGTTCAACTGATCTTCTACTGACATAAGATTTTAGTTAAACATCAGAACCTCAGCTTTATAATGTAGTTAATATTTAGGTTATTTGTACCAACGAAAGTAATAGTGTACATTTTAATGACATTTCTGAATTATTTATAGTGAAAAGTTTGGATTTTACAAGTTAGTACCTTTTACAGGAATAAAACAGTCTTCATCCTTTAATTTTAAGACAGCTTTTTACATGAGCCCTTCACTACAACTCCATCCTAAAGTTTTGGTGGTAACTATTTGTTTGTTTTAATCTTGTCTTAGCAGTGACAGGAATGAAGCAGTCAATTTTCAGGTCACTTCTTTCCCATGTTCACTGCCCCCTTATACTGCTCAGAGAAAAGCTGTGCAAAAAGAGGTTTCATGTCTCCCCATAAGCTCTGCAGCTGAAGGACCTCAGCTGCACGCTTGAGGTGCTTTTGCAGCTGAAGAGGAAGATTTTGATTAGGATTTGTGTTTGTGGAAAATAAATTCAACCACTTCTATTGCAAAGAAGTAATGAAAAATGATCCACCATGAGATTTAGAAATCTCATCTTTCATATTAGTCATTCACCATAAGGCTATGAAACACATCACCTTAATTTTTAACGTCCAAAAATACTGCTGGGAAGACCTCACTTTGCCAAATTGCATTAAAATTTAGCAAACACAGGAGAGAATGAGTAATCACAATTCCATACAAATGATTCTTGGTAACTCACCAAGGCATAAACACCATGAGAACTGTACGTACACACCTGAAAGACTATGTCCTAAAATTCATTCGTTTAAATGTCCAGAATCTAAGATTACCAAATGAGTATGTAAGAATCAAAACTTTCTCATGAAATGAAAGAATACCTGGTCATATCCATAAGGCCTCTGCTGTGGTGGTTGTGGTGGCCCAGGCTGCGTGGGTCTGTATCCCCCATACTGCTGTCCTTGTCCTTGTGGATAATTGGGATACTGAGGCCCTGGACCACTCTGGGAAGGACCTGGGGATCATTAAATGAAGAAAAAACAAAAGGGAAAAAAAAAATTAAAAAAAGGAGTGCTTAAGATGTTGGAAAGAAGAGAACAGGAGAAACACTGAATTTTACAGCTAACCAGGACTAAGAAATGCCACTACTGTGCAATTAGGTCTTAGGTCTTTTGAGTGGCCTACCCCTCTCCCCCTGAAAAGCACCTTTGCTGCCAGGGCCTGTGCTCCAACTACAGAAACATTTACTTTTATTTGTATATTCATTATTGAATATCAATGCATGTAGTTCCACATACAAGGTCACAGGACAGAGAAGAACAAGGCAAGAAATTATAAACATGAGCCCCTTCCAGGATTTGAAAGGCAGTCTCCTGATGTATGCTGCTTCAGTTCCAGAATTTTCTAATGCCAAGAGCAGCCAGATAATCAGCTATGTTTAACATTTGGACTTTTTGAAGAGACCAGCAGCACTGTGCTGCCAGAAAGTAAAGTCTCACACCACAGCAGGCAATCATTGACAGGGTGTCAGGCAAGCAAGTTATGTATGTATAAAATGTGAGATGTGACAAGCAGTAAAAGCTATTGTGAGATGGAAAAAGCACCCTCTACTCCATACTCCTTTGGTAATATTAATTTTCCAGAAAAAGGCTAGGAAAAGCCCCAAAACTTGGACTCCAGTCCTTTTTGTCTGTAGAAGAAGTAGTTCTATTGCAAGTATAACTTTCTGGTACTATTCACAGGGACTTGGCCTGTCTACCACTGGAGCTGCACGTTACCACCATCAGGCAGTGCAGCCATGTTCCAAACAAAATTATCACCATCCCCTCCAGCACTGGGAGAGATGTACTCTCTATGTCAGTGGCACTCCCTATGAATCCTTTGCAGTGGATCTGTTAGCTTTTTCAACACCGACCCTGAAGCTGAAGATTTGCAGCTCTTCAGAAGTGCTTTCTTTTAAACAAACCAACACTTTTTTCCCCCTCCCCTCAGAAGAAACAGAGGTGTTTTATCAGCTGTGATTCAGTGCTACAGCGGGCTAGTTTTAGCTACAAACATTGGACATTAAGATGACATCAGCTGGTAACTCCTGGAATTCTGGATCTATAAGACAGTTTAAAGACAAACTGGAGAGGAAAAGCTCCATAAGCTATTACCATTCTCCTCAGGCCTCAAATCCCCTTGAACTATGCAGTTTCAGCTTTCTACAGTGAAATAAAACCTTAAATATTGATAGTAATGACTGAGATATTGATTCGTTTTTGAAAATTAGAAAGCAATTAAATATTAAATTGAGCAAGAATACAACAACCTACAAGTGCTGAGTTCATCTGACAAATGAACATGGGTTTATTTATTCATGGTAATTCTTTATAGCTGAATTCTAAATATTCATTGACATATTTCATAGAAAAAAAATGGGACTTCAGTAACAATTTCTGCTAAAAACCAGAAACTGAAAAATATGTTATGCTGTTTTATGAATTATGTTGAGTAAGTGGCTCCAAAAGATTTCCTAATCCCTTTTCTTCTAGTATTTCTTAACCTAAACTTTCAGAATAAATCAGATTTTACTTCTTTATTTACAAAGTTCAGAGCGACGATCTACATGGACCTCCACTCTGATCTTCAGTCTGTTCTTGTATTATGTTTAGTAGAATGTAGGTACCAGTATTACTTTAGAACTATCAATTCATCCACAACCTCAAGAAGTAGAACACTTGGTAAATCTCAGCGGATCCTCTAAAAACTTAACTCTGCCTCAGCATAACTGGATTTCATGTGAATCTGGCATTTATCAACATAGCAAACAAATTACCCATGCACTTCAGCGCATACATATCATGCTGAAAGCTTTTGCATTTAAGCCTGCAAAAGAGCTGGAAGTCGAAATACATGGAATTCACGGAATTTCAGAGATTCCCTCTTCTGTCATAAATATATATGACTTTACAGTATGCATGCAAGTAAAACTTGAAAGAGCAGTAGTTTCAGTATGCTCTTCTGACATGAAGTTTTTTAGAATTAATGCACCAAAATTACATTCTACTGCTTTAAGTTTCCTTTTTAGGAGGATTTCCTTGAATCCAGGGACTTGTGGCAGAGGATTTCTCATTCCTGCTGTGTATCAGAAGGTTTGGACTACTAGCGCAAATTTTTAAGGCACAATTTCTTTAAAGCTGCACTGTCAATGCTTATAGTCATTTCTCTACTGATCAGTACAAGAATTTGAAAAGAATGATTCATGAATGTTGAATGAAGTTTTAAACCAGTTTTTAAAAGACTGTTTTAATTGGCAAATGCACAGATGAAATGGGTTCTTTGTCATCTTTGTGACTGCATTTACCTACAGAAGACAGAAAAGAGCAGAATCTTTCCAAGTCCTTCTAAATTACAGACACCCACTACAATGCTGTTTAGTCATCTTCGGTTTTCTGTGCTACCACACTCTCCTAGACTGCCAACAGATCTAACTCCCAGAAAACACTGCCTTCTACGTTTTCTTGTCTCATCCCAGTGAAATTGCAGGCACAGACTGTTCTGTGCAAGCCTGGCCTCTGGACACAGTCAAACAGGGATGGAATAACACACAACAAGGGTCTCTCCTAGTCCTTTCTGTGACAGCTGTCCTCAGGTTCTTACCATAACCCTGCTGTTGTCCTGGATAGCCTTGCTGGCCGGGATATTGCTGCTGTTGTGGTGGATATCCCTGCTGTTGCGGTGGTCCTTGATATGCATCTTGCTGCTGACCATATTGAGAGTTTCCTGTAAGATCATTGCAAGAAAGCAAAAACTCATAAAGATACCTATTTTATAATTTTTTTCCTTCTAAGATGCACAGCCAACAACACAAGAACAAAATGAAAATGCAATATTGATTTCAAAAACTGAACAAAACAAAGGAAACTCAAACCAAACAGAAGGAACTCGGCCAAACAAACTGCAGTTAAAGCCAATTTTGCAAAGTTGAACTGCAGCATTTTCAGCATCTCTGCCAAACGAGCATTACATTTACTGGAACATCACAGTCATAAGATCATGACTATGCTAAATAAAATAAAAAAAAAAAAAAAGACAAAATTAAGGACAGCTACAAGAGCACAGACTAGCTACACAAGATCAGCAAGCTGTTTCCTAACGGCACTATAATTATACAAAATATATACACACACAAAAAGATATACAACTGAACCAACAAATTTATGTTAAAATAAAAATTTCCATTGAGGTAAAAAAAAAAAAATTCTCTAGAGTGTTTTAGTCATTTTACTGTTGTTAGAATGGCAAATTGTGGTTATATATTTTAGGTGTTTGCAAGAAATTATTCTGAAGGCTTCAAGTTCCCTGCCATTTCCAAGACAGCCAGCAACTAGTATTCTACAAGAGCTTTGCATGGGTATAAGTTGTGTTGTGCAAGTTTCTGTTCCCGTTGAGGGTGGGGGAGGAAAGGGAATGTATGTGCGTATGTGTGTGAAGGTATATAGATACCTCCTTCGTAGTAATGTTGTGAGGAATCCTCATAAGGCCTATCGTAGCCTTGTTCAGGATACGACGGTTGCTGATAACCGTAATCATTATGACCTACATCAATTCGACAAGAGACAGGAAGAAACGTTAATGGCCTCTGAGTGAAAACCCTAAAAATATTTCATTTCTCAGAAAAAGGAAAAAAAAATTTCAACTGGATATACATGAAAAAGAATTTTCAATTGTATTAGCCAAAGACTTATTAATATGATTTCCTTTCATATTGAATTAACATGTGACAGGGGAAAAAAAAAAAACTTAATGCAGTAGCTCTAGAAACATCACAGCAAGGGATGGTCTTAACCTTCCGATAATCCTTGTTGGGGGAGTGGGGGGGAAGTACTTCATCTTTCACTCAAAAAAAAAAATGAAAGCATTTAGGCCTTTCACATGTAAATAACCTGAATTAAATTAGAATGAACAAAGAAAGCAATTATCATACTTTGTCTAACACCTGTTCTGCTGATCTCCAATTCAAAAGCATATGCTAAAAGCAGTGTGAAATATAACAAATAAAGCTCAACGAAGTTATGAACCATCATCTACATTAAATTGTTTTTGAATGACAGAAATGTAACACCCTCAATGTTTTTCCTACAAACAGAATTCCTACTTCAAATCTTAAGAAAACTTTTCCTCTTGCATTCCAGTCCTGAGCAGATTTATTTCAAACAAACCTTTCTATTCAGAGACTACAGGCACCTCTGATTAAGAAACCAATACATGCAGTAAGCACCCCACCTGTTGTTGGTTTTAGCACACATATATTTTGTCTTATAGATGATCAAAATATACCTTATTGCTAACTTGGTGAAGAATACATGCCAAAATTTTATCTACATTCAAAATTAAATAATAAAAATTTAGAATAAAAATTTTAGATACAAGTAAGGAAAGGAGGAAAGAGTTCTGAAACTCAGTGGTTTTGTTATCAGGTCTGCAACCGTACAATACATCACTGACTGAATCTTACATGCATATATAACCATTAAAACAAGTCTTAAAATACGCTCCTTGTATTCTACGTAAGAGTAATAATGAGGTAATGATAAAGATGACTCTTTAGAAGGAACAGAACTTAGAAGTAATCTGTGCTGCCACAGAGCTGTTCATGGCAACATAAAACTGCCCTTACTGGAGAAAATTGCCTGTAACAATTTAGTGTTCACACGTGTACATAAACGTTCCAAAATGAAAGCTGAGTAATTACTAGTTACCACAACTTGTAAAATAAGTCTGCACACACATATCCAGAAATTAACACATGTAAGCTTATACAGACATGGCTTGATGTATCTTAAAATCAGTTTGATGGAAATTAAATTCAAACAACTGACTTGCATCGCTTTATTTGCTATGAGCAATTGCTTTGGCAATTACACAGCTTTGCTTTGTATATATTTTTTAAACATTAACATCTACCACATTTCTTGTGCTTCATAAGATACCATTAAGTTGCACACATGGTTATCACAGTAGTCAGGAGTCAGCATCTTTGTTCTCCCAGTCTCTACTCAGCCTGAAAACAAGTTCATTTCAACTTTTCTAACTTATAAAACAATCCAATAGTCTTAAGGACTCCATATTCCAGGAGGTAGGAGGACAGATTTATGAAATTCAAAGTTTCAGTCTTGTCTCGAATGCACTGAGGGGATATCCAAAGAGGATTCACATTTCCAATATCCTCAGGGCAGGGACCACTTTATGCCTATATAAATGTTAAACTGAAGGCCCATACCATGTCAGCAATAACACATTTGTGCGACTTATATGAAAATGAAACACTAAGTTAAAAAAAGTAGAGTATTTACAGAAAAAACCCACGTCTTTTTAGCAAGTTTTTTCAGTTCAGTAAGATTTTTAATAAAAGGATATCGCCCCCTCTCTTAATAAAGTTATGACTGTTTAAATTCATCTCAATTATATTAGATATGCTAAGGAACTCTCCATTCTTTGAGAAAAACCAATTATTTCCATTGTTTTGAAATACTAAAATGGTCGTTAAGAATTTCAAATGGGAGTAATATAAATTACATGTTTTAAGTTGTAAATTTAACTAGTCATAGTAATTTAAACTGTAGCAACAATTCTGAATTTGCAAGGTATTGTAAATGTGAGGTATGATATCCAATTACTATTCTTGCCTCATCCCCTAATTTTGGGCGTATGACTACATTAGTATTGGGCAGGTATAGAAAATGGGAAAGTTAACATTTATGAGAGATTACCATCAGGGTAATATTGCTGGTTCATGCCTTCTGGAGGACCTTGTCCACCATGACTGTATTGGTCCCCATAATAGTCTTCCTGGCCTGAGTACTGCTGTGGTGGGCCTGAAAAACCACAACCAGTCAATACGTAAATAACTTGTTTTCTCTGTTATAAAGCCTGCTAATTTCTCATTTTAGTATGAGAAATATTTCTCAAATGTATTCCCCACCCATATTGTTGCATTACAGACAACATATGTAATCTGGTTTAGTTAAAAAAAATAAGTAAATGTATCTATCTACATATACAAACACACAGTTGTTTGGCTGGACTAGACTGAGACTATAAATACCAAACTTCAGTTTTGAGCTCATTTTAGGAATATGTGTATAACAGACTAGGGTGTTAAAAATAAAATTATTCCTTGTTGAAAGGGACTAAAAATAAAAAATAGAACCAGTATCGTGGAACATAGTTCCTTTTTTTCTAACTGAATGAATTCAGAACCAAGTAGGTATTCTGTTCCTTTTCTGTACCTATCATTTAAATATCAAAACAGAATTCTGCATCAGTATATCTGAGATGCATAATTTCAGAATGCATAATCTCAGAAAGAATCAAAAGACAGAGAAAACAAACTTATCTTCACATTTCATGGTGATAGTAGTAACCTCTTGCTGCAAGAACCACCCTTAAAAAGGGTAACAAAAAGAGTTTGCAAACAAAGTCTGTCACATCAAATGACTTGATAGAAATTTGGTGTAAGCAAGAAAGTGATGTAAAATGGTTTTAAACATGGTTATTTAAAATCAGTGTAAAAATACCGAAGTGAATTCCTACCTTGCTGTGGTGGCCTGTAGGGAGGAATCTGTCTCTGCCCCATCATGTGATTTCCTTGGTTAACTTGGCCCATCATTCCCATCGGTGGCTGCTGCCCCTGGTAATGCTGGCCACCTGCCTGTGGCATGTTGTATTGCTGGGAGGGAGGCTGCTGGTGCATCATTGGACCTATAAAAGGAAAAGCAGCAAAATGTCAAATATGCAAAAATGATTTGTGATTAAACCTTTCCAAAAGAATGTGGAAAACTCAACCTTTAAAAATGGACCAAAAAAGGCTCTGTATATCCACTGCTCTGATAAGGGTCTGCTGTTTCTGGACCTATGCAAATGTAGGTGAACAATTCAGTAACCAAACTACAAAGAGAAGTCAGCCTAAATAAGGTTGCTTTTTAGATGATTTTTCTTCAAAACCACAAAGATAACTGAAACGCATTTACGACTTTGTTTTAAAAAATATCTTCAAAAAAAGTGTAGGTGAAAACCTGATGGTGAAACCTTAATAAATCATAGAAACATTTAACATTTGTGATCTCTTCAGAGCACAGTTTCAATACACACATAGTTGCTGTTATATTCCATCAACAAACCACTAAGCCATTATCACAAAATCAACAATTTTATTTAGCCTGTAAAGGCAAACCACATGAACCAGACAGGCAATTACACAACAGGTATATGCAGAAGACCCACAGAACACAGGCTCTCCCTGACACTGAACAGTCTCAAACAGTCTAACAAAGAAATCTTTCACACCAAGTCACACCGGGTTTCTATGAACCACAGAAAGAGACCAGGAGAGGTCAAGTACTGTCCGTGTTTTATCAACTGACAAAATCTGATTAAGGCTGTACTTGGAGAAATGCAAATTTCAGTAATGAAAACAGACAGTTAAAGAGCACCCTACTGACACCACACAGCAATGAAAACTATGATTACACCATTTCATTATATGAGATTGCAGGTTAGACTGATATAATATTTAACAAAAAACAGCCTCTGTGCCTCCTCTGTAGCACCACTTCAGTAAAGAGTTATTCCAGTATCAAAAACATGAGGAAGAGAAAGTTGTGACAAGGAGGTTTTCTTAAAACTTTTTTAAACAACAGATTTTTGTAATATATTCATTCAAACCACTTCACACATACTGCCCAGTCTATAATGGTGAAACTCTAAGCTTTTTTTGCCTTTTTAAAAATGAATTTATTTTATAAACTACAAAGATAACAAGTAACTAGCAGTCTCACCAAACAAAAACCTAAACCAAACCATGACATCCAACATCAAATTTGCAGAGCCACTCCTAAGTGCCATCCAAGGAGAAAAAGGAAGGTATCATCTACTTTCTGTATGCTTAGATTTTTCCATTCCATTTATTATTTTTAAGTGAGTAGGTGCTGAAGCACAAGAAGAAGTCCTGTGTGAAAGTACAGTACAGGAAAAGTACCTAGATAAAGTGACAATGGATTTATACAAGGAAAGGAATACGAAGTCACTTAGAACCCGTCTATGAAGAGTTATGAGGGAAAGACAAATTAATTAATGGTATGAATTCAAAATGCATTAGTTAAATCCCATAAAAGCCCTGTGTGAGATGTCTTTTTGAGAAGAAAAGTGGTCTAAGCTTCATTTTCCTCTAAAGATAAACATTGGCCACTCTTAAGAAGATCCAGTTATGCTTCTATCCCTCAGTATGGCAAGTTTCTGTGTCCCAACTTTAAAGTTCAAAAAAAGGGTTAAAGATGTACTTATTTTAGTTATTGGCAAAATACATTTCCTTTTCTGATCTTCTAAACAAGTAGGTAATTTTGATTATTCCATTTCACTGCTCCTCTGTTTGGAGCTACTGAGAAACATCAGGCAGTCTTGAAAAAAAAACCAAACTTGTTGCCATAATATTCCTAGATCTCAAGAAAGCTTGTTAATTAACAATATTAATATTAGTCACAAGACAATGTGATAAAATGTGTTGGGTCCCCATGGTGCAATGTAGAGATTTTCTGTTTGCTTTTTAAATTAGAACTTCATTAACGCTTTGTAGAGCCACACTGAAAACTCACTACCCTGTATCAGACTGTGTGTTGTGCTCATAGCAGACGGCCTGGCTTCCTTCCAGTTTGGCTCTTCTTATTAAGAAGATACCTAAAAAAAACCACCATGGTCTCTACTGCCTCATGGAACATAACCATTTTATGCAGCAGTTTTGAGGAATGAGGGAACTTTGAATTTATTCTTCTGTTTGAAAAATCCAGCCTAGGAAAAAGCTATGTTTATTCATCATGTAATACTTAATATGACATAAAATCTCAAAACTTAATAAAAATCTTAAGACTACTAATTCATTATCTACTTTGACAAGGACAAACTTGAGAAGTGGGCCCAAGAGAACCTCCCAAGTTCAACAAGTCCAACTGCAAAATGCAGCACCTGGGTGGTGGCAAACCCAGACATGAGTTCAGAGTGGGAAACTCACGAGAGCAGCCCTGAGAATAACTTGAGGGTTTGCATTGATGAAAAGCTGGGTCTGATCTGGCAATGTGGGTCTGCAACCCAAAAAAAACAACTGCATGCTGGGCTGCATGAAAAAACATAGCCAGAAGGTCAAGCAAGGTGATTCTGCCCCTCTACTCTGCCCTGGTGAGACCCCACCTAGAGTGCTGTATCCAGCTCCAGGGTGACCAGCAAAGGAAAGAAATAGACCTGTTGGAGAGAGTCTGGAGGAAGGCCACAAGGATTATCAGAGGGAGAGAGCACCTCTCCTATGAGGAAACACTGAGACAGCATGGAGAAGAGAAAGCTTCAGGGAGATGTCACCGTGGCCTTCCAGTACTTTGAGAAGGCTTTATAAAAGGGAGGGAGATGGAGTTTTTATACAGGCAGATAGTGACAGGACAAGGAGCAATGGTTTTAAGTTCAAAGAGGTTAGGTATAGATTGGATATTGGGAGGTGAGGCACTGGAAGAGGCTGCCCAAAGAAATCGTGAATGCCCCATCCCTGAATGTGTTCAAGACCAGGATGGACAGGGCTCTGAGAAACCAGGGCTAGTTGTAGCACAGACAGGGAGGCTGGAACTATATGATCTTTCATGTCCCTTGCAACCCAAACCATTCAATGACTCTACGATGTTTTCTAATATTTTTATATCAGTGGCACGTATATAGTTTATATCAGTGGCACGCATTTTTACCAACACCCTAAAACTCAGCTCTTAAATCTCCGATCACGTAACAACAAACTACATTTGGTGGAAGTCACGATCTCTACCAGACTTGGAGGTAAGACTTTCATATACAAAGCTCATGTAACTGAGAGCTGCAAGAGAATGCTCAGTGCTCTCAAAAACTCCCCATAGAAACCCTGCTTTTTGTGAATTTCTAGAATTATTTAATCCAGAGAGGACAAAGTATCTTATTTGTACAGAGTTCAAAATGCATCCAAAGAAATATTGTGTTAAGATTATCTCTGTAAAATACACAAGTACAGAATTTAACTGGTCCACATTATCAAGAATATACATTTTTGTTTAGTAGGTGTAGGCAACTTTGAACAGCTATGGAAAAAAAATAGCATCTGCTACAGCCAGTATCTCATAAGGAGGCCTCATCCAGAGGGAAGAAAAGGTATGTGGATTATGGACTACTACCTGATCTTCTTGTAAGTACAGTAACACAGCGGAAGTCTCCTGACAAGAAGGGACTTTTGGAAACTGACGGCCCAGTCTTCACACAGGTAAGATAAGACAGAAAGAAACAGAAATACAAGCTGAAAGTAGGTCCCAGATAAGCTAACAAATCTGAGACCAGAAGTGCATAGGATGAAAGAGCTGCATAGAAGTTTAGTGGTTTAAAAATGTCTCCTAAGCATTGTCCCTTATGCTGAAACTCAGACACTGGTGGTAAAAGCTATGAGAGGACAAAAATAACAACTGACATGGTCGAACCTTTTGAAGAAACAGAGAAGTGAGGAACCACACTCACAAAGGACCTGGTGACTCTGCTGTTCTGACTAAAGAGCTATGGGAATAGGTGGATATAACCAAAAAGCAGCAGTACATGCCATTGATTGTTCAGTCTTCTAAATTACGCTGGTTGTGTTGCCCAGGGGTCTACTCTTTAGGCATTTCACAATGTACACCTGCATAGATGAAGTGACTGGATATCCATATCTAGACTACCAGCAAAGCCCATCATGCCAGACTTACCGTGGTCAATCTCATCACTGTGTTTACTGTTACAAAAATGACAAAAATCTATATCACTGCAGCAGCCCTCAAAGCTTTTTCATTGTTTTTCCACATGTTTATTAAAAAAAAAAAAGCTTGTTTTTTCAATGATGGTTTTAAGCCTTGTGAGAACTCTCTCAGAAACAATAATGTAGGATCAATTTCACTTGACAAACACTACAATTCAGATGTGTTTAGTCAAATGAACCACTATCCTAAAGATGTTTTAACACCAGGAGCAGTTTAAATATTATCTCAGAAGACTTGAGGATACAAAACTTTTTCCTAATGTATCATTCAGGCTGCAAATTGAAGACAGTAGACACTTCTCCACACTTTATTACTCCACAAACTTCTCATCTCAAAGTGAGCCATAATTTCAGGTATGATTTAAAAAGAACTAGAACATAAAATGTCATACAAAAAACCCCTTAATTACCAACATTGCCTTTCACGTTTTACCCAAGGGAAAGAAGATGAAAGCACAAGCTCAGTGGCAGCTGTTTGTATCTTTTGGTTTTTTATGACAAAACTACAGTGTCTTCCACAGTTAGACATACTATACAATGAAGGATATAGCATGACAGTGTTTCAGGACATGAAGGCAATTTTATTTCCCTTTAATAGGCTAGATGTCAAAAAAAAAAAAAAAAAAAAAAGAATGCCCTGCTTTTTCCGTAACATCTTCATCTTGACTACTGTAAGCAGTCAAGGTACTGAAACCTAACAGTCTCAGCTTATAAGGGAGTGAAGAGATGGCAAGACATTCACAAAAGGTAGTAAAACTCAGATATCACTTTATCCTGATCCGCCATACCCTGAATATGTTTATATGTTAGCTAACATTGGATGTTCCAATCTTTACGTTCCATTCTTCATGTGCACAACAAAAGAACCAGAAGCTGCATCTGCCTCATCTCTTCTCTTTCCACACCTTCATATTTGCTTGTAAGTGAAAGACGTCTGAAATTTTAATGAAATTTTTCCAAGGTTATACAAATGAAACTATCATAAAAAAATTTCAGCACCGGATTTGACACCTGGTCTCCAAATGACTGACTCAACATGATACTGTCCTGTAGAAGTCCCCTGTAAGCCAGCTCCCCTTCCTTACCACAGGTAACATATAGCACTCATTCAATAGAGATGGGGAGTTTGGCAACTTAGTGTCAAGCTCTTCTAGCAAGGGAATGAAATCCCAGCAAGAGGATCTGAGAAATGAGAAACACAGTCTCTGGGATGGCAAGGCATAGTAAACAGTTTCCGAGATGACCAATCTACAATTTCTTGGTTCTTACTTGTAAAATATCTTATTATTCCCCGAGTGTGAAGGATTTGTTCAACATAAAAAAAAGGAGGAATTTCCATGCAAGTTTCAGGTTTCAGAAAAATCATGCCTATGTCTCCCCTCTAAAAAGTCAAAAACTGGCAACACTTGACATTTTTTTTCAACCTAAATAGTTTACCATACACAAGAGGAAATGCATCCATAAGAACAGTTTCTTCCAATTCATTCAGTTCCTTCTGCTTCCTATCTTTTCCCAAAAGGTAGCCAGTGTTCCTTGCAGATGTCCTGGGCTGCTGTATTAACTTTTCCATGAAGTCATCTACAGAATCTTCCACTTTAAACATTCTGCTTTTTAAGTCCAAAATCACTAGAATTCCTCTTTTAAACTGGACCGAATACATAAAATCAATTCCATGAAAACTTAGCTTCTCATTTAAGGTATTCCTCTGGATAGCATTTTATAACTAAGGCAAATCAATAACGAGTAGAGAGTGGATACAGGAACAGTTCTGTTACTATGCATTTTATTTCTTAATTAGTACTTCTTTCATTTTTTTTCTTGCTAACACCATCTGCCTCACAAGGTGTATTACAGCAAGATATTTTGGTAGCAAGTACACATAAAGAGGTTATGTTCATGCATAACCCAAGTGTTAGAGCAAGATTTTCTGAGTGTTATGGTGGTTTTACCTATTATATAATAATATGGTTTTTTCCCCCCTAGAAGTACTGGCTTCATTCAGTAGGTAGGTATTACTCACTGAAAAATTATTTCAGTATTTTGCTTCTTCCTAATAGCTCATGTGAGATGTGATGCCGAGTCAAATGCTGAAGACAGAATTATTAATTTATTCATAGGTTTTCTTATGGCACCCATAAGTAATTTGGCCAAATCTTCATAATGAATATACTTTGACAAGTCTCCTGTGAAATCACATGGTATCATAATCTTACGATCAGATTCATTCCCCTATAGATGAGGAATACATATAAGGAATGATTAAGGTCAAAAACATCTACTAATTTTTAACAGCCAACCTGAGATGTTAAGACCTCATCCTGTGGAATATTTAGCATTATATTTAACTAGTGATGTTATTAAGTGACAGGTGTAGTAGGATCAACCTGAACTGAAATGGCACAGGGTTTTTACACAGCATCTTACAACATTCACGAAATTACTACACTATGTATTGCTCAGAATAGAGACAACTTGCCAGTTCAGAGAAACAGTCAAAAATATTCCTACTCATGATTTCCTCTGCTACCTGCCTATCTTTTGTTTCTTCTGTTGTTAAACTTTAAGAAAAATGCTATTAACAATGTGGATGTTGAAGGCCTCAGACCTCCCACTTTCTCTACTGGTAACAAAGTGCAGAAACAGCTTGTCACGTCATGATTTTTTTTTTAGCCTGTCATTAAGTTAAGCTTTTGTCTGTTTTGCACCTTTCTGTAACCTAATAATCAAATCTATCAGTATGACCTAGTCTGTCTGTACATCTCAGGAACAGATAATATCTACATATAAAGAAGTGGCGATTTGGTTTGTCATATGTCTTCTAGCAGGTGCTATGTACAGATTCAATACAGTAACAGACCTAACAGGAAAGCTGCAAATACCGATTGCTGACTTGTAAAGCACCTCTGTAAGAATTGCAGGTAAGAATTGCAGTATGTATGCAACTTAACGATTTGCTGTGTTGTGACTCAAATGCAGTATTTTAATTCCACAATGTCCTTGCATTTCAAATAGGACATCAAAACACCTATGGAAAAATCTTAGATACAAAATTAGTTTTGTTTCTTACTACATACACAAAGACATCTCATGAAAACAGACGGGAGTACCAGATCTGTTCCTGCAACTGAATTTCGCTTCTCTAGGACTAAACAGACATTCCATGCTAAAACAGCATGCAGCAGAAAACAAAGACTAAGTAGGTATAACAATCTGAGGGCTATCTGACTTTAATTTTTCAATTTAACCAAGAAACTTAAAAGCAGAGATTTATTTTATCAACCTGAATGACAGTAGGACTTATCTAGAAGTGTAAAGTCTGAAAAAGACAAACAGTAGTTCCAGCTTATAACTGATGAAAGTAGATCCATTCCCAGATTTTCACATAATACCTGAAAATAGTTCAGTGTGTGCAAATAAACAAAACGTCACAGATACAGGGGAGAAAAGAGATGTAAAATCCTCTGAATATAGGTAAAGAATATTCACAGGGTATTCTGAGATGATCCTTCCATAAGGATGACTGAGTCCACACGTTACGTAAATGGCCCTTAGGGTGACTGAAGCCACAACCTTTGTGCTCGTAGCACCAAGCCCTAACCAACTGAGCAAATTTCAGCATACATACGCATTTAGAGACGAAAATCTACAAGACCTCTAAAAAAATCTGTACCCAAGATGTTTTCCTTTTACAGAAGCTAACAAACACCACACTTACCTTGGTTTGGTTGCATATTCATGTTTGGTCTGGGCCCATAGCTGCCCATTGGCTGACCCTGGCTCATTGTCATCTGATTCTGCACTGGCATGCTCTGCGACGATGGCACTGAGTGATTATAGCCACCCATGGACCCATGGCTACTTGAAGGCATATTCATGGAACTGTTTGTCATATTGAGTTGGTTAGGTCCAGGTCCTTGCATAGGCATATGGTTGGGTCCTTCAGAAAGAAAAATAGAGAAAAGAGTTGTACATTAAGCAGCATAAAATCAGGTGAAAACAGTCGTACTGAACCACAAAACTGAAAAGAAGTCATTAAACACAATTACATGAAAATAAATCTAAAATAAATAACATCTAAAACAAATAAATAAAACAGTTTGCACGCGATTTCCTCACTTAAAAAATTTAACAACAAAGTTCATCTCTACTATGAAATACGTTTTCTTTGAGTAGCTAAAGCTACTTAAACAAAGATGAATTATCATACAGCTAATCTGCTATCCATACCATACATAAAACCAATCTTTTTTGTACTTGCATAACACAGTCTGAATGGCACAAGACCAGTGTAACAGACAGCTTGATAACTCCATCAGAGCTGTAATTGTTACAATGGCTGTAACATTTCTCTGTATTCAAACAACCCATGCTAGACAGTTTTTTGAAACTAACAATTATGATTATTTTTAAATGCAGGCAGTACTAACATTGACATGGTATAATTACATAGAATCATGGAAACATTTTGTTTGGAAAAGACCACTAAGATTTTCAAGTTCAACAACAAATTCAACACTACCAAGTCCACCACTAAATGCTAACTTAGGCTAGCTTTCATTCAAATGATTATACAGTTACCCAGAGAAGAAAGAGAAGGTGACAAGCACTGCATGGATCACTGATACAACAGCAAAGGCTTTTATGTAAAACCTGTGAGCCAAACTCATTCTTCTATAGAGCTGTTTTAATGCCCCTGTAGATAAAAATCTAACCAAAAGATGTCCATGACAAGAAGACAGCTCCCGAGTTTATCTCTTGAGATGGGAAAGAGAACAAATCTTCGTGGTAAGACATCAAGACTTTTTTTTTGATGCTTTAATCATGACTTTTTAATAAGAATGACACGTAAATATAAAGCACTTAGTGACCTATGTTGCTAAACACATCACCTTTGCTGTGTATACTTGAAAGAACAACCTTGGAAATCAGAAAGGTGTGAAAAAAGGAACAAAGGGAAGATGCTACAGACAATGCGATGCATCTTTTCTACTTCTAAATAAGGTGGAAAATTTCAACACAACAGAAAATCAATGCTTTTGATTTCTAATGGACCTAGCATTGCAGTGATTCAGATAGTATGAAACAATGTAGAATAAAAATTGCTGTTTAGAACTTCTTGTCATATATAGCCAATATTCTGCAACTGTATTTGCAGATTACTAGAATGGAGTTTGATAACCGGAAAGACAGTCTTCAAATTATTAGTTCATCTTGTGAAGATGCAAAGGAAAAACAACTTGTTCATACACCCACGAGCCAACATCTTTTCACCTCTTATTTTTCCCTTCTTCCTAACAGGAAAGATTGAATTTGGATTATTCTCTGAATTCAATCTACTCTCAATGGGTATTTTAACAGGTACGACATTACAATATCACCTAGGCAGTTTACTCATTACTTTAAGTAGAACAGTTACTAGAACTAGAATTAGTAAGAGGTGGGACTATGACAAGTAAAGAAAGTAGATGAAATGCATGGATTGTGCCCATGACAAGCACCACATGAAGACCTCATGAAAATACGTACAACCAAAGGACATGACAGACCAGGCCAACTGTAAACAAGGCAAACGTGGATACGTGCAGATTTCATGAAGATGCTGCTATTGCTAAACATGCCACAGGTTTTTTGTTAAGCTGGAAAGTCTAAGAAGAGGAATCTAAAAGAAACTACACTAGTAGAGCTGTAGGAAAGTATTGATTTGTTTACATATTTCCCAGTGAAAATTAAAATAAAAATACACACACACACCCCTCTGCCTTCAGAGGTAAACAGCTCCTAAGTCCTTTGCTAATGAAAAAGCTGCACTAATCTAGGGTAGAATGAAGGCAGAAGTAAAGACACAGCTGCACACAAGGTCACAGAGACAATACTAACTGACTGAAACAAAAAGATGCAGAAGAAAAAGATAACAATGATAAATGAACACAGCTACTAAAGCCAAAGTGAAGAAACAGAGAATTTAAAAAAGCGTTTCTCTTGGCCTTTTTAAGACGCCTTACAGAAATAAACACAAATCTACTTTGTCAAGGAAAGTGTAAAAGCTGAAAAAGATATCAAACATGCAGTTCACTGTTCCAGCAAAATAAGGTGAGCAGAGATTGCTGAAATGTACGAAGGCAAGTCCACCAACAAACAGAGGAAAAGTAGTTCAGCCAACAGGATTATGCCCACAAGAGTACTACAGATGCCCATACTGTCCCTCTTCAATTCAACACTGCCTAATTCTGTAATAATGAGTACATGGAGACAGTTTAATTATGAAAAAGTGAGTTTGTCTCTAACAACAAGCTCAATCATGAATGTGCTCTTAGATTAAGAAAAGCTTCCTACTCTGGTGCCAAGCAACTATTTCAGAGCTACTAGAAGACTACTTTCCTAATTAAAGGAAGGAATACACGTGGTTACTGCCAAAAAGTTAGGGCCTGGGAGTGGTTTTGTTTCTTTCTGATTAAAAGAAGACATTGTCAATGATAGATTTCAGAGAGCTGGGCAAGCACACAGGGTAGCAAGTTTTCAAAAACTGGTAATGAAAGAAGTTAAATGAGGAAGGCAAAAATCATCACGAGAGATAACTTGAAAAAATAAAACACCTTCTCTAAAAGGCTAGTTTACACTTCATGTCTCAGGTAGCACTAAAACAGGAGAAAACAATCATAAGAAAAAGCTCTCATAAGAAATGTGAGGTGTATTTTCTGTGGTCAAAATCCGGAGGTTTCTTAGTGAGAAGCTAGACAACAAGGACAGAGAAAAAGGCAAGACCATAGGATCAAAAACCTTGCAAATGAAAAATAATAAAACAGTATACATAAATTTTTTTTAGTTTGTCAAAACACTTCATGGAGTTCTCCTGCGTATAAGGACAAAACAATTGATTTTCTTTTTTTATATGGATAAATTAAATAGAAAGAAGAGAATATGAATGGACTGTGAGTGAATTAATGAGGCATGAAGTTATGTATCTCCACTTTAAAATAACTGCTTTAAAAGCTATACTTAGATACATTTAATTAGATCTGTGTTATAATGAAGTTAGCAGAGTAACTATCTATCCTGAGTATAAAAGTATTTTTTCCTCTTAACCACTTATGCACAGCACCTTACCTCCAAGAAGCTGTAATCCAATCTAAGTACATTTGAGAATACATTTGCAGGAAGGAAAGAAGATTCTGAGAGAACTTGTTTGGAACACACAAACACCCGTGTTGTGGTTTAGAAATGCTAGTCCCCAATTTACCGTTTCCACTAAAACACTCCAAACTACACACCACTTTGCTCACTCTCCTGAATCCCCTTTCCTGTGCTGCGCTGGAGAGAAGAACCAAAGGCACAAAAAGTAAAGATTACAAGTTGAGATTAAGAACAATTTACTGGAAACAGCAATGAAATAAGGAAAAGAACAGTAACAGCAACAGTATAAATAACAGTGTACACGATGCACAGGATTCACAGGCAATTGCTCACCACACAGAACCCCTGACAATATTCTACAGGTCAGAATAACCACCAGGTCCTGGCCACTGCAAAAATTAACCTTGTTCTGGCTGGAACCAGGACAACCTGTTATTCAGGAAGGTCACCTACCAGTGCCACAACAAAAGTCAGAGACCCCTATGGCTAGTCTTACCTTTCAACTTTTTACATGTGAGAAAACAACCTCAAGAAATCAGGAAGACAACTTGCCCCAGCATATCTTAGTTCATCATCTCCTTCCAAACCCAGATCACCCTTACTTTCCAACACATAAATTCAGTCAAAGTAACTCTTCGGACAGCATTTTTTTTTCAGCTAAAAACCACAATCTATCACAGATACAGATAACACTCAAGTGTATCACCAGCTGAAAAAGGTTTGTCGTGACTGCCTTCCCTGGCAAGAGAATACAGACACGTATTTGTCAGGGGATGCAATTAAAGGCCCCAGCAGTGCTCCAGGTTCTCTATTAACCAGGACACAAGTACAAGAAAAGTCATGCTTTGCCCTTCAGGCAATGGGACAGGTCTATAGCAGAACTTTAGAACTACTCATGTCCTGATGATCACTAGTCCGTTCTTCTAATCCTCTCATCAGCCCTTCTCTTCTACCCGTACTCAGGTCTGTGGAAGCCCCTGTTCAGGTAATACCTGAAATCCTTAGCTGGCATTTTTAAGAGCCTACATTTCATTTTTCCAGGCTGGTAAACTGATGTCAGACCTGGATTCTCTCAGTTTAAGATTAGTGAATTTACTCCTTTTATACAGATCATCTCTACAGATATTTAAGATTTTGTATCTGGTTTTTAATACAAATGTTTAAGTAAACTCAGAGTAAGTGCCCTAAAACCAAAAAGCAAATGCAAACACTGCAGAAATTATTAGAAATACATCTTTGTGAAATATAGAAAGGCTCACAAGCAGGTAAACTAACACACACTTAAAAAGATATGTGTAATTCAGCCATACACTTAACAAGATGATTCTGTTTCCCTTTTTCCAATGCCTACCTATGAAAGAATTTTAGCATGCCTTTCTGATATTAGAGATGCCCTCATCCTAAGCTGTTTATCTTCACGTCCTCAGAGAAAACTTCAAACTGAGAAGGAAAGAACAGACATTCAAGAAAGGGAATATGTTGGAGGAAAAGCTAAATTAAAGCTTAGTTGGAAACTGTATTTAAGTATCTGTCCACGTAAATGCCAAAACAAAGCTATTTACCTTTCACATATTTTCCTAAGAGCTCTTTTCTTATTCTATCTAATTACAAAATATGTATGTTTAAGGAGTGACTTTTCTCCCCCGTGGCTCTGCAGTGAAGTCATTATGCTCACATTGTGACTTAGTAATCCTTCTCCTTGGAAAAGATCACTACAATAACAATAATATGATTACACTTGAGGGTCAAGGAGACTGATTTTTGAGAGGCAGTGCTATTCTCCATGGGAGCTGATGGATTTTAGATGGATAAAGGACACTATAATCAGAATATCTCTGCCTTACTTAGGGAGCAGCATATATTGCTCTTTACACTTCCAAATGCAGACCATGACCAACATGTATGATGAAACTAACTTCTATAGATCTTTTATTGCACTTCTTACATACGGCCTCTGGAGGCTATTCAAGCTACTCGTTTAGAAAAGCCACCATTATCAAGTCCATTTTATCAACATTTGCACAGAAATTAGAGACTACAGCAATTCTATTTTTCGTTTGGTATTAAGTTTTGCATAGTTATTACTGTGTTTGCTGTCAGGAAAGTTATCCTTGACACCAGTGAGAGATGAGGTTTCAAAGATCCTTTGACAGTAGTTTCCTTTCTTGAAAGTATCAATACCTTGAGGAGCTTTAGTATGAAAAGTTCCTCCATAACAAAAAAAAAAAAAAGGGAAGGAATCCTGAACAAAAGCAATCCTGGGAATGCAATTTTAAGCTGAAAGCTATTTCACATGAAATAGACAGTATGATTTTACGAGCGGAAATTCAGGAAAATAGCCTCTATATAAAGTAGCATGCTCTTCCATTGCCTACTTTACTCTGATCTGACTGCTAAAGGGAATAGCTACCCTGAAGCCAGTACTGGTAGGTACAATGTGGAATTTTATCATTCTCTTCCTCTGCTTTGTTTCTGTCTTCCCAAGTACTTTTTATTACAAAACAGGATGACATAGAGACTGACTTAAAATTTACACCTAGAACAATAATCTGGAGGCCATTTCTTTACAAACCCCTTACGACTCAACACATCTTCAATAATAAAGAACACAGGAGATTAGTGGATGCTGTACAAAAGCAATCCTTTTTTCTTTTAAACATTTACCCAAATCAGAAACAGCCTCTTTCAGATGTATCTATTTTATTATTATCTAATTATTTAGCTACAGTGATTTCACATTATCTTTTTATGGAAGGATTTGTGTTCGCTCAGCCACAGGCCAATACCTTTCCCCAGTAAGCCCTCTAAAGCCAGCTGTACTGCATGGTTTCAAACAGACTAAATTTAGCCAGTTCTGTTCATCAGAGGAATGCTGTGTGTCAGCTACATCAAAGCCCAAGGGCAGCCTGATAAACACTGAATACAGGTCACGTAGCTCTGTAGCTAACAAACTCTAAGAGAGCTTGTACTCGGGGGCATTCAAAGCAGTTTTGTCATCAACAATCTAGTATCCCTTGAGCCCCCATGTCGTTTCAGTTGCCAGGCAACGCTGGTGTTAATGTCTTAGAGGAGAAAAACTTACCAGGCATCTGGCCGTTCATCTGGTTCTGCATGTGTGGTGCAGGAGGGCCCCCACCTACCATACCATCTGAAGACATGTTGTGCGAGCGCGGGGGTGGGGGAGGGCCGCTCTGACTCATCCCGCCCGGACCCATAGGCATATTCTGTGTGGGTGGCTGAAAGGAGACAGTTTAGTCAAACACGAGGAGCAGTTAGTCTGACAAATATATTATATGTACATATGGTACAGCACTAGCCTATATTGCTCAACGGCGTATGAAAGAACGCGCTGAAACGCATTTCTTTCTCTATCTGATATGTTTAACTCCTCCCAACATTAATTCTGGCAAAACAGTTAACATTTTAATCAATTTTACATGAAGTGTTACATGCAGACAACACCACAGCACCTTTGAGCATCACTTTAAAATAAAAAAAAAACATAAATCAATGCCTCACTAAAAAATTACATCTGAACAGTTTTAGACTGCTGAGGTCACTCCCTCACACACACACAAAAGCTTTCATTCAATAGAGAAATAAGTCTTCACTGTAATTCTCTCACATCAACAATTTGTTGCTGTTAACAGACCTTGCGCTGGGACAAAACAGGTACAACATGAGATGAAAGCCTCTGAATGCTCATAGACCAGCAAAAAATTTGCACCTGGGTGTGGTAAAACGCAAGCGATCTCTTCCCCACTCTCCCCCAAAGCGATGAAGGCCTAGTTCATAATTCCGTGCCAAACACCCCCTACAGACTGGAAGCACATTAGTGCTGGCCTCCAAAGGTCCAGAGACAGCTGCCTAGAAAGGATGTTTTTGGCAAATTTCCTAATGAAATTGTGAGGAAAATAACTGAATAACCTTGAGAGTTCAGAGAGGGAGAGCAAGAAAAACAATAAATACAAGGGGGAATTTACTTGGTAGGTTCTACTCATGGCAATGTAAGGAGACAGAGAAACTGCTAGTAGCCAGCTTTGTTTTCCTACTAAAAACACCTGTGAGACTTTACGATCCTCCTCACATACCTTAGCCAAGCACTTTCAGGGGAGTAAAAATCATCTCAGTGAGAGCAAATTCCTGTCTCTCTGGCTTTTGAGGACTCTGTCTACAGGTTATAACTATTCATGAAAAACCCTCCCCATGAAACAACCACGTATGTGTTTTTCAACATTTCTCCTCACAGACAGAACCAAGGGGGTGAACCCTAAATTCCTGTCTAGCCCAGTCCCCACTTATGCCTACACTATTCATCAGGTTCATAAAGACAAAACAGTAGTAAAGAGTAAGACTTTCCCAGTGAGTTTTATGTTGGAGATGGCAACAACAATATCACATAGAGACACACACACATTCACTTGCCAGGGGAGAGGGATGAACAGTAGTAATTTATTGTCTCAACATTTCTTCAAATACTTCAAGAAGGTATTATTTTCCCTGCAGTAGTTTAAAAAATTCCTAAGGAAATTAGTGAAGGTTTGTTTTTTTTTCAGCAGGAAGAAGGAAAGAGAGGAAGAAAAAATATAATCAAGTAGGCTACTTCTCTTACTAAATTCCTTTCATTCCTCCATGATGAAGAGAATGACATTTTATAAGCTAAGTTCCTTCCTCAGCCTATAGCAGAAGTGGCAGGAGTTGAAGAAGGTAAGAGTGGAAGGCAGCTCTACCCTCTGAACACTGTGACTGAAATGCTGCTCCATTTTGCTTGTTCTTCCTCCACTAGTGAGCAACCAAGGCAAGGCTGTTTGACCTCAGTTAAGTCTTCTGTCCCTTCACCTTCAAAACTCACTATTATTCTAATTCTGCGTCTAACAGAATCTAACAGAAATTATCTAAAACTGATACACACAGAAACAAACAAAAAGAAAACAAACAGACCATTTTCATTTTTATTTGGAAAGTATGTTTAGGAATACTAGCAAAACCAACACACGTGGTAACCTCCACATGAACAGTTAGAGCTCAGAGCTCGTCCCACATCAGCCTCAGAGCAGTTACATGCCAGCAAACTGAGAGCAAAGTCAAAAATCATCCAAGCTGAAATATTTTCAAAATTAACTTCTTCAATTCCAAGCATAAAACATTAAAAAGTCCAATGAAGTACTAAAGATTAGTTCATACCTAGATTCTAGCTATCCTGCATATATAATTTTACAAACATGGGCACACCCTTATCTGTGGTAAGATGGACAAAAAAAGCTCCAAGGATTATTTAGACAAAACCATATATATTCCAACTCTATCTAGTCTGAAGTTTTCAAAACAACTATCCTTCAAGAAAAACACGGCCGTTATCAAAAAGACAGCATGAGAGAGTGTAGACATGCAAGGACAGGGAAGAAAAAAGTGGTGTTTAAGGACTTTAGATACAAAAACATGCAAGAGATTTCACAAACCAGAGGGAATTAAGACAACTGACAGAGCAACTAAAAACACTTAAAAAAAGGTACCACCAGAAAGTAATTCCTCAGCAGGAGATTCTGGATATGGAAATAGCTCAAAGATCTGTGTGAATCCCTATCAGATTATTGAAAATAATGCAAGAAAAAGGTCCAAGTGGCTAAAAAAATTCAATCTTCCATCAAAAGGAACTGCCCTATCATATGACTAGAAGGCAGACACTGTACCTCTACTTATAAAAAAAGCACTAGGACCACTTCTAGGAATTATGGACTTGTGAGCCTTGTTCTCAGAGCTACAGGTAAAATGATGAAAGTAATTAAATATCATAAAATTCCAAGGGTGATAAAGCTGAGTTAGAGTAAAGTGTCAATATAGTAAAGTCAAATACTTCTAATTTACTAGAAAATTTTTTTAAATATAAATTAAAACACCAAGCTGCATAATTAACAAAAACTTCTTAACCCAAGTTTTTTGACAAAGCCTTTTGGAGCAACACATTGAACAGTGGCACCAATCAGAAACAGCCCAAAGGGAGGTCCATGAAGTTCTAAGAGTAAAGGAACATAGAGAGGTCTCCTGGAAATATTTTAGTAAATGTCAACATGTGAAGCTACTGCAACACTATGGAAAATGGGGAAGAAAGAATAAGCAGAAGGTGCCAAGTGATGTGGATAAATATATAGCAATTATACTGAACTGTAAACTACTTTCTTCAAAAAGAGGAAGCTCCTATTGCCATTAATCCACAAAAAAATTAACAAACAAAAAAGAACTGACCACAATCCAGACAGTTTGGTGGGGAAAAAACCCAAACCAAAACAAAAAACCCAACAAAAGGAACAGAAAACTCAAAACCCCATAAAATCTCTTCATAATACCTATGGTCACTTTCTGATTATCCTCGGTAATATCCAAAGTGAGGTAGAATATTAAAGAAAAAAATGCCAATGTATATGATACGATAATACACATTCAATTTGGGCAAAGTAATCTCAAAAAGATAACGTAAAAATAGAAGGATTCTAAAGAGTGGCAATCAGTGATTAAAACTTCGAATGTCTACACTGGAAACAGTAAAAAGGACAGATTTTTTTTTTTTTTTGCATATACAGGAATACAACATAAGAGGATAAGACAGAAATACAATTGAATGTATGATACATACAAAAAGTAGATCATCCAATTTATGGCTTAACAAGAAAGAAAACCTCAGGAGAATAGTCAGTAAATTGAGGAATAACATTAAACATACGAGACACCCCATAAATCATATAAACCTGAAGTATTTATCAACACAGTGTGCTAGAACTAAGTTTAAATAAGATTAAGAGATAATTACACATACATATATGCAACAGAAACAGTTATATAGCATATTATATAGGGTATTTTAAAAGAACAGTGCAAGCCTTTTTGTCAGATCACAAACCAATCACTACCTGATAGCAATTAAAACGAAATGTCTCCTGCAGATATAATTATTCCCCAGTGAAATTCCTCCAGAGTATTTTTCTAGTGGATGCAGACAGAAGAAAACAAGAAAAAATTGTTTTTAAATGGCAACTTCCAGATTTCTATTGGACTTTATCCAGACTTTTACAGATAATAAACTTCTTTAAATAAACTTTAATTTAAAAACCTCACAACAACAAAGCCCTCCCACCCAGCTACATAAACTAGATTATTTAATCTTTTTTGTTCTTTACAGAAGTTAAGAAAATTGACTATCCCCAGGAACATGCACTACATATAGCAAAGACTTTTTAAAATGCAAAAAGAACACACAGTATTCAAAAGAAACAACCCACCCTTTGTGAAAGAAAAGTTACCAAAACAAACCCTAGCCATTAAGCCTATATATGAAGGGTGAAATTATATCCAAACAGTTAGGTTAACAGAACCAAAGGTAAGGCTATTTCCCTTCTTATGCTGGATGTGTGACAAGGAATGAAAATTAAAATAATTGCTAATTTCATTCCAATTATGTAATAGAAAATGTCACATATTTTATTATCAGTAAAAAGTCAATTAAAGACTTAGAAAATATTAGATATAGCTTCACTTGCTAAACACTAACTTCTGGATCATTTCCCCAAACACACAGATTACACTTATAGCCGCTAAGAGCGTTTAAAATTTATCAGAGCATGAAAAAAAATAATTATAAGCTATTTAGTGAAACTCTGGAAATCTGAACTGGAAAAAGACTGAAATTGACCCAATAGTTGTAACAAAAAGAGAAAGAAACAAGAAAATAAAATTAGATTTTAACTGACAACCTCCAGAAAACAAAATTTACTAAATCCAACAGTTATTTGAAAGCATGCATTAAAGATAACTGCTACACTGCATTTTTTGAGGACTTTCTTTTAAATAATAAAACAGATCAAATGCAAGATGCAACAATAAAATCTCCTAGGGTGGAAATGTGCACCTGAAGATGGTAAGATTTTTCTAACCAAGAGCAGGTCTAAAGATTTGTTTATGAACATCTACAGTTATAAAAACTGAGGTGGAACACCAACTCAGTCACCAAAAAAACCCAGGAAATACTATTAATAAGTACATTAAAATACAATATTGCTAATCAGTATAACTGACAATAGATATTTAAACTACACTATCAAAAACACAATTTTCTTGAAATTCTCTCAGAATAACAATGAAAAGCTACAGGAAATGCAAACATAAATAAGCTTTTTTTCTTTCCAAGAGAAGCCCTAACTCAGGATTTAATCAATCATCTTTGTTTTGAATTCTCAAATATCATTCTTTGCAGAGCAAAACACTCCTTCCCAGGGGGTACTCTGCCCTGCTCATATCACATTGCTAATATCATAGGACCTGTCCCAGTCTCAGAGAGCAGTGCTCTGTTGATAGGTGGTGATGGCACCTGCGGAGTACTTACTGAGGTGTCAGACTGGGAAATAAGATCATAAAGGAATATGGTTTTGAGATTTGAGAGAGCAGAGATTTAATTGGGTTACAATTCTTCTTGTACAAAGTACAGGGTATTCTAGTACTGAGTGTCTTAAATGAAAAAATAAAAACCCTGTATCAGTTGTCAGCTAGTTTAATATTTGGGGGTATGAAGGATTTCTACAGGAAAAACATTTACAATCATGTCACAATAGTGAAGTTAATTATAAATGTAATTTGCGTTCTCAATGTTGGATTACCAGTTGTGACACTCGGAGTAAGGAATTCGAAATTTAGAATGACAACCTGTTTACACATCTTTATTTACATCAGTATTTTCAAAAATCAGAGAAATTATGATTTGTTAAAATATTAAATGTTAAAATAGTGTATACTGTAATACTTAAATACTGTTTAAAGAAGAAATTGGAATCTTTAGTTGTTTCAAACTGTATATGTCACTGCATAAAAATGTTTCACTGTCCCAATACTCTTTAACAAACAAAATTTAACCCTAAAATATCTGATGTCGTCTTAGCAATAGCTACTCTGATACTTAAAAAAATAATCCCCAAAAAATTATTTGGGGAGCTTTAGTAGAACTAAAAATTATTTAAATCAGAAATTTTAAAAACTGTATTAATTCACATGGGTTTATTATAGGTAACCATGAGTAAGTAAACTGTGGATGTTAATTCAGGGATCACTGAATTATAGAAACTAGACAACTTCTGAGGTGTTCTGTAACTCCCCCAAAAAATGCAGTTCCCATCTGTCCTTAGAAGCTTTGTGTTCCACAGCCGTTGCCTGTTTTGCTTTTAAGGTAGTTTAATGTTTCATATTTACAGGTTTTGCTTGCATTTAGTGGCCTAAGAAAAAAAACCCACCTCTGTTCTAGCTAAAAGGCTTTATGTAAACTCAACTAAAGCAGAAAGAATCCTGCAGAACCCTCACAGCAAAGCATTTGAGAAAGAGCAAAACCATACAGGCTCTGCACCTATGTTACCAACTACCTGGTACAGCTCTCAGGAAACTGCCTACAGTTGAAAAGGTATTTATTGTGCAGATACTGCACTACAGAGAGGTAAATCACATCTTTGAGTATGAAAGAACTACACTTTAGGGCATACACCTCATTCAAACGGCCAGTGATTTTTACTGGTTTCTCAATCAGCCACAGAAGTTCATAGGCAATAGAAGTAGTTTTTTGTGTACAGTGCACTAGCTCCCCATGTGGACACACCTGATTAACAATACATGCAAAGTAGCTACAGAAATTAGAGCAATCCTCTGCTTTAAAGTGGGAGCTAGTGGGCTCTGAATTCCCTCCTAACATCTATCAACTTAAAATTCCCGTATTTTTTTTTTTTTCTTAGTGTAGTTGCTGGGTTAAGAAGCTCCCTCCAGTGACTTCATTTCCAACAACACCCTTTCAGTTGTGCCAATACAGTAGCCTTTTTCTCTTTTATAACATCTTAAGAAATTATTATGTTTTTTTCAAAACTATTTAACATTTAATCAAAGCAATTATTCTTCAAAATCCAAGCTCCAGTAATTTCTAATAGCTCCCTTGCCTCTTGACAGGAAACATTCGACCGTCCTTTTGCTCTGTTCTCTATTAATTCAGTCTACAAATAGTTGAACTTGAACTGGGCACAGACTTGTGTTCTGAAAGGCTAATGCAGAATTATGCACCATACTGCACATATCAGAAACAGATTTTCTGCTATGCTGCTACCCGTCCTGACTTCTGCTGACACAGAGTTGATTTTCTTCCCCATAGCTAGTGCAGTGCTGGGTTTTGGATTCAGTAGAATAATGTTGATAACACACTGATGTTAGCAGTGCTTACTCTTAAGTCAAAGAATTTTTGGTTTCCCAGGCTCTGCCAGCAAGGTGTGCAAGAAGCCAGGAGGGAGCACGGCTGGGACAGCAGACCCAAACTGGCCAAAGGGATAATCCACACCACAGAGCATCAGACTCAGGCTGGGCACTGGTCTGTGGTTTTACTGTCTCATCCTTAACTACAATTATAATCATACTGTAGTATTTTATTTCAGTTATTAAACTGTTCTTATCTCAACCCATAGGTTTCATCTTTTTTTCTGATTCTCCTGCCCAGCCCACTGCAAGGGGAAGCAAAGTGTGAGGGGTGACCAAGCAGCTGCATGGTACTTAGTTGCCAGGTGGGGTTAAACCACAACACCACCCTAACTGTCAAACTTTCCCAGGCATTTGGTGTATAACTGGACAAGAATCTCATTAATTTAGGATTCCTCTCATCATCAGTAACAAAAGTTTTATTTCAAAATTTTATTTTAAAGTGTGAAAACTTTGTGTGAGTCATAGTTTTATTCTCAGGTGCCATCTTGCTTTTTTCCAAGAAAAACCAAGTCAAGGTAATTCAATTAACATATATTTTAGACAACTTTTATGTTCAAAATAAAGGCTACTAAAAAACCAGAGTGCACAGCTCAGTTCTTAAGGCTCCGATTTTTTCCACAACCACATCATAACTACATTAAAACCATAGATAGAACATTACCCCTTTGAAAAATAAAGTGTTTAAAATGATATGAGAGTTTTCATTGTTTGAGTAAAACCATGCTTATATTGAAGATTCCTGTTTAGCCTGTAGAGCTCCACAACTTATAACCATTAAACATCATTATTAATACTTCATGAAAGTTTGCCTTCAAGTTAATTTTTGGAAGTATTTTATTATTTTGTGTATGAGCAGTCACTGTCTTCCGGGTTTTTGTGTATTAATTTGGTTTGTTGTGGTTCGGGCTTTTTCCTATCTCTTGAAGCAGTTTGGAAATACCCAGCATTTCAGTGCTTGTTCATATTAGGTGTTTATAAAAAGCAATCATTATCTTACAGAGAAGTATTTTATAACTAAAGTGGCATGGACTCCTCCCTAATCTGTGCAGCAAGTTTGAGAACAGCATAAAATAAGGGATTTCGCAAGACGCACAAAAAGCTTTCTTTTTGAAAGAAATAGCTCAAGAAAAGAAAGGGTTTTTTTGCAATTAGAAAGTTGATTAATAACCTTTCCAATATTATGAAATTTAGAAATCTATTTAATGCAATATCCAGATTCTTCTACAACTTGGACACAGTAAGTTTTCTTGGAAGTCATTACACATACAGACTGTAACTTAGTACTGGAAGAAACTGGCACTTTCAACATTAAAACAAAGCTCTACGTTATATAAGTGAGTAATAATCAGGTATTTTCAACACCTTCCTGAAAGACACACTGAAATCTCATGCTCTGCATGCTGACAGAATGTAATTAAGAAAAACTGAAAAAAATAACTTCCTGTACTAAGAAAAACAAAACCCCAACAAAATCCCACACACAAATGTTCCCAAATAATTCCTGCAGACCTCAGTATCTGCCCATTATAAAATGAAAAGTTCCCACTGCATACTAAACCAAGTGATGGTCATGGGTTGCTTCCTTAAAAATATTTGGCAAAACGAAGACATGTAAGAGAGGGTAGATGTCCAAGTAGAAAAGCTGAGGGTTTTTTACTCAGTAGTCTTCAATGACTTTTTAAGGGCCCTAAAACACTTGAGAAAACATAAAAATACTAGTCAAGGAGGATAAGATGCTTGTTCTGCAGTTTGAAATTTCATGTGTTTAGAAACACACACACACACACAATACCTCATCACCACTTTAATTGCATCTCTGCTCTTCAAGGACATCAGTATCTTGCTGCAGCCTCTCTCAAAAGCAGCACCAGTGAAAAATCACAAGAAAGCAAGTGCTTTCTTGTGTATGGTGCAAAAGCCCTTTTTAGGAAGCTAGCTTATCTCATAAGGTGATGGTGAAGAGACTCTCGACTGTGATTCAAGAAAGTGAATACCTGCCACAACTCAGAAAGAGACAGCAAAAAGCTGCATCAGCTTCACATATGAAGTTAGTCACTGCTCTTATCCAGCCGGGAAGACACCACAGAACAGCCCTGCCCTTAATAATGCTGCTGTTCACACAGCTTAGAAAAGACTGGTTAATTCAAGAACCTCATACTTTGTCTTTTAATATGAAAGATGTCTCACCCCAAAAGTAATAATTTATTACTCCAGCAGGCATACAAGACTACAGGAGCTTTGTTATGACACTGGATTGTCAAAGTTTTCCTGGCTCCCTTCACCCAGACCCTACAGTGCTTGCTTCACCTGTTTCACCTTTCCACACTTTCAGGTCCCAGTTATATAAACATTTCTCTGCACAGCACTGTTGGGTCACTACACATTTTGTTCTCTAAGGCAATACCAGAGTTTCAGAAACTACATCAGTCATTTCATCAGTGAATTCTGAAAGACAAGGGAAAAGGCAGAACAGCCAACTACAAGCATTTTTCCTAATAATATAAAGCATTAAGTGTAAGGAATATTTCTGGAGGACACAATGAAGTTCTCATAAGGTTAGAGTAATTTTTGCTCGTATTAAAAATTTCAATGAACCTGGTCACTTATGTCTTTTGTTCACTGTGAATGATACACGAACAAGAGCATTCTTTCCAGCCTCACTTTAACACATAACTATTACTTTTTATTAAATGCTTTAGAAGTTGTGAGATTTCTTGAGAGCTTATTTACCTGATTAAAACAATAACAGGATAAAATTTAAACAAGAAAATATCGTTTTCTTGGGGTTAACAATCTCCCAGAAATGAATAGATGAGACACAACCCAATTTCATAAGCTATCCAAAGTCAAGGTCTCTTAACTTCTGCAGAAAGAAAATGCAATAGTAGTATCATAAAATTTACGTATTTTAGTGTTAACAATAGTAGATATCTACACACATTATCTTGCTCTGTATTTAACTGTTACCATCCATACCTTGAATTTAGTAAGACTGATCAACTGCTGATACACAAGTATGGTGAAGAGAATCATACTACTTCCAAGTGAGCATGAGCCTCATCAGCTCCTACATGGAAAGCCAATGGAGGAAAAGACTCTGAAGTAGTTAATCGTGCATTGAAAAAAGAAAGATACCATGATAGCTCACATGTTCCCAAATTCTGTTAGCTAAAATTTACTAGGAAAACAGAAAGACTTCAAAGAATATTTTCCTATAAACCCCCCAAAAAATCATCTTGTCTGATTATGCTACATTTTGGCAGGACTGAGATCTAAATTTCATTTAGTACTTTTGAAAGAAAACCCAAGAAGCTACCTTTATTCCCTTCCTCACTTGTCCAAAAGAGACTCTCTCTACCCACTCAAACATACACTATGCTATTTTTCTCAGTACCATGGAATATTCCTGACATTGAAGATCATAAACACACTTCTGTCCAGATCTGCAAAAGCTTTTCCCAGCCTTATCTTCATTTTCTTTTAAGAAGAGAATGTCATCACATTCAACTTTAACAACAGGGTTGTCCACCAGGGACTAGGATAAGGTCAAATTCATTTCCAGTTGTCATCAGAACCAGGATATGAATTAAGCCTCCAAAAATGTATTAGTTGAGGAACACACATAGCCCTCTTAAAGGTTTCTCTCCCTCCCCCTCAGCTACAAGCATGGATTTATAAAAAGAGAAACCTCTACAGGCACAACAGGTTGGACATAATGAAGCACTGTTTCTATAGTCCTCTAGGTACCAACTTGAAAGGATGCTTCGCTAGTAGCAATGATTGGAGAACACTTCTCCAGAGACCAAAGAAAAAGTAATTCAATTTCAGTTGGTGAAAACTAGTATCTAGGAATGGCTGTTTTATAGACATTCTTTTTAGCTTCATATTACAGAAATGAATCAAGACTATATTAATTCAAGAAAAGTCTTATTACCAAAAAACAAAGAATTTCCTTGTGTTACTCACAATGAACTCCCCAAGCTTTCTGATTAGCACAAAAAGCAAAACATATAGCAAACTATTTTAGCACTGCTGTTTTTTTTTTCTTATTGCTGCATAAACAATGGAAAAGGGGAAAAATCTGAGGCATCTTATAAAATACAGAGTTCAGGAATACAGATTTAGAAAAAATTCATACTGAAAAAGATACCAAGTAATAACCAAGACATGTAAAGTGATGCAGCATTTCAAGGGCCTATGGGTCCTTATTTCTTTTATATTATCATAATCCACCTTAAAAAAGGTTGCTTTCCAATACAGGAAAAAAGCAAAGAATTTGAGACTAACCTAGAAGGTGAAAAAGCAGAAGAAAATTTACTCAGCCTCATTCCACTGGGACAAGAGAATGGATGAAGCTCCAATGAAAAATAAAAAGAAAAAAATCCCATTCCCCCACCTTTCCCTGATCTAAGAGGAAAAAGAGTACTGCTGTAGGAGTTGACTAAGAACAATACCACTACAGTTCTCACCTGAGGGGAAAAAAAATTAAAAGGAAAAAAAACTTCTTTGAGACAGACCAGATAGTTGAGCATTGCATATCTCATCCACATTAAGAGCCTACAGTTAAGCAAGTCAAATTTTAAGCAAGGCCTAAGCAGTGAGATTGCTCCAAATACAGCACGAAGAGACAGCATCACATATTTACTGTACAGTAAATCAGATACCAAGTGTTTGGTCCTTATCACAAACGTTTCGTTGTTGGTTTTTGGTTTGTTTTTTTTTTTCCTTCAGGAATCCAAATTAAATCTGTCCCCTGCTTTTACACTATCTTGTACTTACTGCTGGTAGTAGAGACTGCATGTTCTGGTTGGAGTCAGCTATAGTGGCTAGGTAAACCAAGTTTGTATGCAGCATCTGCTGGTATCTATCAAAACAAACAAAGCAAAACAAATTTTAATTCATAAACACAGGAACGTCAGAATTCACCCTAATTCCACAAATATAAAGAAAGCTTTATGTAAAACAAGACTCAAGAGGCTTACAATACCATTACTAGGAATCTTAAGCCTTTTCCCTCATACTCCTCTACTATCCAACCTTTCCAATGTCTCCATCGTACTTGTTCCTAGCTGTACTGCTGTCTTGTCATGAAAAAAATCTAAAGCTGGGTGACGCTGTTCTCACTTATTTCATTTCCTGCCTTAAACTAAATCACCAGAAGACATACAGGGAGTTTGTGTCTGGTGTAATTTCCATCACAAACACTAGAGAAAGAGAGCTGTTTATTGTGTCTCCATAATCAACACATCATATATTTATGTAAATTGTGGCCACATTTCATCAGGACCCCAAGCTCTGGAAGTTTGCTATGGAATATTTTTTCTGCTAGAGAACCATAGTCCAAATTCTCAGTAACTACCCCATAGTCACAAAAATAACCTTGAAAGCTGGAGCAGATTACAAGTACATAACTACAGGCTTGCAAACAAAAGTAGTCCCTTAAACCAAAAGTATCCATTCTTTATGGTGCCCCTCCTACTCTCAGACTACCAGTTCTCTTGGCAAGGGTCTAAGATGTCCTCTCTGTCCGTATTTGTCTATTATATGTGTGCCATCATCACCTCATGCCAGAAAAGAGCAATGGGAAATGAATACTCCTTAACAATTCACTCCTCCTATAGTTCTCACAGATCATTCTCCAAAGGCCCCACCAGACAGCAAGTCCATGATGGGTATTTTGGCAAGCCAAACTTCTAAGACAAGCCTGGTTGTTCCTGAGTAAGTGAAAAGCAAGTAGTTTTCAAACATGCCAACAGGAAGCAGAAAGGTCCATCTCCCTACACGATTTTGAGAACTTTTCAAACAAACTACCTCTTTCCAACAAAGTCATTAAAATACAGAGGAAAAAGTTCTTTGTTATACAGTCTTTATTTTTATAAGCATCATCATGACATCAACTTGCAGTAGGCAAGTTGCAACATTTCAGTGACATTAGTGATATTCATAAAACAAATAAAACCCACCCACCAACAAAAATTTTAAGTGTAGTATCTGCAGCAATACTTTTCTTTACAGCAGTTCTCCTGTAAGGTAAGCTAAACAAATCAAGAATTATGATCTAGATGGAAATTGACCCAGTTCACAGTAGATATGGATAAAGGTCTTACTGAGAGCATTCAGACGTCTTTCCCTTGTTCTGGTAGTCCATTATACACTGGATAAGATGGTTGTTTTCATCCAACATCTGAAACAATAAAGAAGTTTGGAGTAAATTTCATGTTCTTTGTGGAAAGAAACTGAAGATAAGTTTGAGTCTTGAGTAATGCTCCTCTTCTTAGTTAAAAAAAAAAAAAAAAAAAAAAAGTTGCCATCCAGAAAGTTCTACTTTACCAATTATTTACAGGACACTGTTTTGCTCCCATTTCCCTCCTCTGATTAATCTTACAGGTTTTGGCTTAAGGACTTCATAGCATTACCATCAGCAGCTACAGTTGTGAAGCATCCTGTTCAAACACCTATGCTCATTCTGCGCCAAGTTCTTAGAAAGTTTTAGAAGTTTTCCGCATTCCTTCATTTGACTGCTAACAAGAAATCCACTTTAAAGGCTATGCCCCAAGTTTCCCTTCTCCTTCTAAAGCCTGCAACTGCTTACAAATTTAATATGAAAACTGAGCTGACCAGATTTGTTCAAAGCAAATGCACTGGAAAGCCGGGTGATATTCACATGAAGAATCTCTAACTAAGCTGCATTTTATAAATATTTGGTATAATGGCACATTATGGTTTAGGAATGGTATTGCCCAATTTAGTGTTCCCACAGAAACACTCCAAACCAGGCATCCCTCTCCCCTCTGGTGAGGTGGAGGGGAGAACAGGAGGTACAAAAGGTTAAGATCACCAGTTGAGATAGCAAAAATTAACTGGCAATAGCATGGAGGTGAGAAGAAACGGTAACAGCAAAAATATTAATAATGGAGGGTACAGGAGACAAATGATTCACATATAAGCGCTCACCACAATCAGCTCCCAACAATACCTGACCGCACCACAGCACATGACCCCTTCCCCCATCCCAGAAAATGAGTGAGGTGCTACAGAATAACCTCCGGGTCCAGGCCATGACCCCTCCTGGATACTGTAAGAATGAATCCCTGTCGTGGCAAGAACCACGACTAACAGGCACAATAAATCTACTATACTTCAGAAGTGTCCATGAAAATGATTATCTATAATCTGATTTTCTAAACAAAAAAAGAATAGGTCTAAAAATCACGGGAAATGGGCCAATTTCACAACTTTCTACAAGTTCACGAAGTGAGAGTGTTCCAAGCTCTGTAAACAGGAAAAATAAGCACAACCTGGTCTCCTAGAGTGCACGAGCCCACAATCATCTTTCCAACTCATGGTCTGCACTCTGACTGGGCAAGGTTCAGCAGAACCATAGCTAATCTGAGCCACCAGCCAAGTTATCCAAGTCAACTTAATGAAATGGAAACTTTACTGTCAAATGCAAAATTCTGCATCAATTTATTCCTTTTCTTTCTCTCTGGAAAGTTAGTTTAGATCCCTTTACCTAGTGGCTGAATTTCACAAAACTAGCAGAATCTTAAACATCCCACAGATTCTCTCCCTCTTCCAAACATGGTTGAAACTACACGTGACTAGACTCATCATTCCACGAGGAAAGCACAACATCATTACACAACCTTTATTTCCCTAACAAATCCTACAGGGAGGGAAAAAAAGAAAAGAAGTCGTGACACTTTTTCCTACCTAATCCACCTCTACTATGAAAAGAGTATGGAGTCAGAAACCTTATGCAGTTCACTCAGGACTTCTATCACATAAGAACGAGCCAGCCAGCCAAGTTTTCTTAAAACTCTAAACAGTAACTCACCAAAATGGACTAGAATGATCCCAGTGCAAGTATTTTGCCTGAAACTGCTGGATCTGGAAAGATGTATTAAGCACTAAACACAGACATAAGTGCAGTATTTTCAGCTGCTGTGTGAGCCTCAGAAAATGGGCAAAGCTACAACTGCACTTTCTGAAGAGGCTCACAAACCCACTGTTACACTGGCACACAACACGTGTACTAACTTTAAGTTTCATAAGAAACACAGTGGCCATTTTCACCAGAAAAAAACAGGAAAAAAGGAAGTAATACCTTTGATACCAAAGTCTAATAGAGCACTTGCAAAGGAAGCTGTGAATCAAGGCTCTCCTCAGAGTATCTCCCACAGTCCTGAGGGAAGCAGCAGATTAAGGCTTAGCAGACAAGCAGACCTTGAGATTGCCCATTAGGTGGTTGCATTCTTCACTACAGCCATGTAAGTCAGACCTCTCGGGGAGGAAAGGACCGGAGAGGGGCAGGAATACTAGGGCTAAGAGGAAAGGGAACAACAAGGAATGTAACTGTATCCTAGGTGGGACTGCAGACAGCTGGTTTACACAAGTTTAATTGAATGTTTGCTGATAGAAAATTGAAATAGTTATAAACATCTACCATCAAAAGAGAATTTAGTTTCTAGCTGGATGAAGATACCTTCCGGGCTTCTGACAACTCATGTATATTACAAAAATTCTTCCACTTTAACACTAGGATTTTGCCTACACACCACCATCAAACTAATAGTTTGACTACAGCACAAGAAAAACTTAAATTGTCTGTATTCTCCATGTGCACCTCAGCATCCTGAAGTTCACTGACTACCTTTGTGCAGCTTTCTACCCAGTGGATATGTACTTTTCATCTACAATTCCCAAGCACTGACTTCTCCTACAGTACCCTGGAGGTTCCCATTACAACTCTAGGGTCTGCTTTGAGGTCCGAATCGCTGCGACATCTACTTCGTAGAGGTTCTAATTCTTTACTAAATCATAGGCTAGTTCTGTCTACCCAAAGGACTCCTCTGCATAAGGAGCTAGTAGCAATCTGAAAGCTGTTTGATCCATGGCCATCCACACCAATGACGGTACGAGTCTTCAGTAAAGTTTCCAAACACCACATAGTGATCAGTGAACTTGAACTCCTTTGTTGCTGTTAATACAAAACACTGTGGATTATTATAAATCCTGTATGTGCTTTTCTTCGATCGCTTTAGCGAGTTAACTTGCTCCCTCCCACAAAAGCTTAGGTGGAGTCGTCCGGAGCCGCTGTCATTGGCTCCGACCGCAATATTCTCCTTCAATCACACCTAAGGTTTAGTGGGAGGCAGCCTTAACTACCAGGTCGACCAAGTTTGGGAACCGGAGCCGCCTCCTACCCCGCAGCACCCGGAGTCAGGCACAGGGTCGGGAATAACTCGGCTGGAGTCCCACTGTCAGGGCCCCCCCGCAGGAAGGACTTAGTCGACTCCTCCACTTTCAGGCCGAGTCTTCTCGGGTTAATTCAGGCCCGCGGGGGCGATCGGGGCAGCAGCCCAAGCGGAGGAAGAAAAATGAGGGCTGGAGAAGGCCAGGGACACCGCCCGCCTCCGCTCGGCGCCTTCCGCCGGCCCCGGACCCTCCAACAAGTGTCCAAGCACATAAAGAGGGGCAAGCGCCCCGCCGGGGCCGAGTCCCGGGCACAGCGAGTGCGGCCCGGCCGCCTCCCCTCCCCGCAGGGGCCTCGGCGCTCCGGGCCTGAGCCGCCGCCGCCGCCCCCGTTCCCCGCGCGGCAGGAAGCGGTAGCGGCAGCCCCCGGGGCCTCCCGGGCCGGGCCGGGCCCTCCTCCGCGCGCCCTCCTCACCTTCTGGATGGCGGCCGGCGTGATCTCGCCCTTGCCCCGCTGCCTCGGGGCCGCGAACGCCACCGACATGTCTGGCGGGTGCCGGGAGACTCCGCGTCCACTCCCGCCCCTTCGCGCGCGCGCCCCACAGACCCAGCAGCGGCGGCGATCCGGGAAGAACGCGGCGCGCGGGGGGCGGGGGCGCACGCCTGGTGGGACGGCCCATCCCCATCCCGCCGAGGGATGGGGTTAAGGAGGACCGGCGGGTCCTCCCTGCTTTTCCTCCTGGGCAGAGGGCACCTCGGTGAGACCGTGGCCGCCCCGCACGGCCTGGCCAGAACAACTGGACCGAGAGCCGACTCTGAGCCGCTTCGAAAGTGATCCCCCCCCCACAGCCTTGTCACGCGCCTTTCTTGGCAACCCCCTCTCCCTCCGCCGCGTTGGTACGTTCCGGCTCGACGCGCCTCATAGCAGCGAAGTGGTACAGCCAGTTGGGGGGGGGTGAGTGAAGTCCCGTGGCGTGCACGTTGCAGGGGACACGCTCGAGCGGCAGTGTCTACTCCCCCCTCTACCCAGCGCCGCAGTTGGTTGCACCCAGGCAGCCCGCTCTGGCGGCAGCGCGGGGCGGAGCGGGACGGGACGGGAGGCGGTGGAGGGAGGAACTGGGGGTTGGAGGGGACGTGGTTTAGAGTATGGAGCGTCTCCTGTGAGGAGAGACTGCAGGAGCTGACCCTGTTAGTTTAGAGAAGAGACGATTCATTAATGCATGTAAGCATTTCAAAGGAGGGTGCCAACAGAGTGGTGCCCAGCGACAGGACAAGGAGCAATGGCTAAAGTAAGCCACAAGAAGTTTCCATTTCAACATGAGGAAGGACTTTTTTTGCATGGAGGGTGGTAGAGCACTGGAAGAGGGGCTTGGGGCAGCTTTCCCCGACGAGTTGGGCAGCTGCAGGTTTCCTGCCGTGAGAGTGAAACGGAGCAAGAAGAAACTCGGCTGCAACATTAAAGAAGAACTGCAGACGCTGAAAGTGCTGAAACCAGTCTTGATTTGTTTCCATGCAGCCGCTGGAGGGAATCTCGGTGTCGCCGAAGAGCCTCGTGAACAAGTTTGCAAAGTCTAAGACGATTTTTGGAAGAATGAAGAGTTGCAACGGGCTGTTGGTACAGGGACATTCAAAGTCCCCAACCGAAGCATTTTAAACCTGGCTTTTCCTGGGCACATCCGTTGCTCAGCCTGTGTGCATTCCAGTGCCACACTGCAGGCTGTGGGTGCACAATTCCTTGCCTTTAGCCGACTGGTGGCTGCCCTTGCAGCTGGCCGAGGTGTGTGTGTTCCGTGGCTGGCGGGACACTGGCTGGATCGGACACCAGTGACAGGATACCACAGCCCACGCCACGAGACGGGAATCTCGATCCTTGCTTGGCTTGCTGTGTTTCTCAGCTGTTGCTGGCGGAAGGTCCTAGCTCTTGCCTCCAGCCCTAGCCGGCCCTTTTGGTCACAGCACACATTTGTCAGTGGCATCCATGGCCACCCCGTGGCTGTGCAGCTGCTTCCCAACTGGCATGCTTTATCCTCAGATTGGGTCTAGGCTGGCTCCTGTCCCCAGCCCCATGATGATTACTCGTGCTGGCTCTGCTGTCCGAGGATGTGCTGTGACTGCCCATCACCCCCTGCCTTTTTCCCTTCGCATGCAGTTTCCTGGCTGCTGGCTCCAAGCTGTTGCTGCATTCCTACAGCATCCCATTCCCCAAGGGCTCACCACCTGGGCCTGGTGCTCTCTGTTACCAGAATGACACTTCTTCTGCTCCATCTCTTGAGATTATACAGGACCCCAAGCTGATGTGATGCTAATTTGGTTAGTTTTTCTCCAGGAAACATCTATAGCTCAGTGCTTGCTCTGTAGGTTATGCTAAGATGGAGCAATGCCAGCATATCCATTACTTTGTGTTTCTAATCATTTCACTCATCGCTGTAGTCCACTTCTTGGACTATTTTGGTCCATTTTTTTTCTGTCTGCTACACACTTTATCCTCATCATCCTCATTGTAGTCCCTACTATAATACTTGTAGGAAACCAAAAATAAAAAAGGAAGACTTGAAGAAACCGTATTTTTCTAAAGCTGATATGCTTCATGATGATCTTATTGCATGGTCTTGGAGTGAACTGCAGAGAGTAACTGTTGTAGTACCTGTGTATTCAGATTGTTGTAGTACCTGTGTATTTTAAATTACTAAAAACAGCAGCAAAGAACCCTACAAATGAAGAATGCATGATGGCCATGGCCAAATTAGTGTGAAATCAGAACCAACCATCTCCTACCCAGTTAGTAACAGAATTATGAAGACTTTTTTTTAGCATATACTTGTCCCTGGAGAACTGGTGAGGTGTCTGAAAGTGTCCCAAGGCTGCAGGCATAGCAAACATGTTCCCATGAAATACACTGAACACTGGAAATGCCACAAAATGTTTTTCTTTTTCCACAAGTGTTACTTCCAGATGTCATGCTCTGGTTATGTGACCCCTGTGTATAAATTATTTTACACTGGGGTGTTTTGGTGATCGCAGTGTTTGAGATGATGTGGGTTAGATGCCAGCTACATAAACAGTGCTCTTAGGATCTGAATGTTCTGTTTTGTTCTTCCACACTTTCAGGCTGGTTTTTTGAGTTAAGAAAAAAAAATAAGCTTGTGGGATGCCACAGGTGAGGAACCTTAAAATGAAAGGAGTAGCTTCTCATTTTGTTTCCCCAAATGGTCCAAACTAAATATGTGATTTTTTTAGTACATTCCTATTTCCATGAAAAATACAGGAGAACAGTGTTTGAAATTCAACTCTGTCAGTTTCTAGAGGAAAGATATAGAATCATTCATTCGTAGCCCTTAAAACTATCTCCTTTGCCTCATTTTGTCTGAGGATTAAATCCATTTTTTTTGCCATTTGTGATGTTTTTTCATTCATGTGTTTAACGTTTTGGACTTCTACATTCATAAATAGCAACAGACCTAAAGAAACATTGAAAAAAGCCAGTCTGAAGCTCTATTTTTTTACCATGCAAAGGGAAATTTATATTCAAGATCAACATTTAAATAATGGCACAGATGCATACAAGCAGGGAAATAGATAGCTACAATGGAAATGTGCCACATGTCTCAGAACACATAACCACAACAGGGTGTCTCTTTTATGACTTCCTTAATGCACTGCGATATGCCTAGATATCAAAGGACATATGGTATATTTTCCCTTTAACTGCACATTTCTTTGCTCTTGTGAGTTACTCACAACCTTAACATTATTTAATTTTAATTTAGACGCATAAATCTCAGTCGTCATCAAGAGTTTCAAATGCAAATATGTTTCAATGAGATCTTGCTTCCACCTCTATTCCAGCTTTTGTTGGTGTAGTCTTTCTTTTTTGTTGATGTGCATTTGAGTATGTTATATTTTTTGGAGAGAGAAGAATTCAGAGGAGGATCAGTCCTTTTCTGAAAGACTTTTTCCTATGTTTCTGTCTCATATTTTTTAGTAACAAGTTGTTTTCTGCCATTTGTATTATCTGAATTTCCACAGAGTCACAGACATTTCCATCTACAAGAAGGAAAATACAGAATGTCGATTCATGAACATATTCAAATGTACATTTAAAATTTTAAAAATTTAAACGTAGTATTTATGAAGCTATATATGCAAGAAAGGGATAGCAAAGAATTTTATGGTAATACCACTTACTTAAAAACTTTCATGACTACAGGTCTTGGTATGAAAGTGAAGAATTCTTCCTATGAGCCAGGTGTTTCTTAGACATAGCTTTTAACGTCTTTTTGATGAGAGCACCTAATTTTGTGTACTCACTCCAACAGCAACTCACCCACTTTCTTTGCTATAGTGAGGATGATAGCTCAGGATCTACTGCTAATAGATAGGACATTAGTGAATTTGAGCCTCTTTTTCAGGGTAGACTACTTTTTCATCTTGAAATTTTAAAAAATAGGGGTTGTTTGTGCTGGTGTTTTCTAACATCAACAATACCATCAGATAACAGAGCAGATCCTAAGGAAGAAGGGTCTTTCAGTAGATTAAAAGGTAGATGGCAAAAGGAAAAAATGCCATTTTTGGTGTAGTGTTTCTTTACCAACTGAACTTGGTGATCTCATAACTTTTTGAAGATTTTCTACATGCCCATTCTCCATGTTAATTCATCTTGTGGCAAAATGAAGCTTGCACCTGAAGCAAATGGTTGATGTTCATATTCTGTTTATTTAAAACCCAGCAACTCATTATCAAAATACACAACAATATCAGAGTGGTTTTTAGGGTAAATGGTGCTTTTTCTTTCCCAAAAGGGATGATGGTAACAGAATAAATTTGTCTTTAATTTACTCTGTCAGCTTCTTGCCTCTTGTTTTTTGTTTGTTTGTTTGGGTTTGTTTTTATTTGCGTTTTATTTTTTTTTCTCAGAATTTTGTAATTTCTATTCTGCATTGGCTATTGTATAGAATAGTAATAAAAAATGGCACCTGAAATGTAAGCCTGTATATTCCAGTATAAAATGAAGTATTCAAACAGCACTGCAAGCTACAAGGATATTGGTGCCTCTGCCACATTCCAGAAGGACAATAACACAGAAAAAAATCACTGGGATGATAAATTTTTATTTTAGTACCTGTCATTATAGTCTGAAAATATAAATATTTAGAGTAAAGAAGCTCACAGCAGGTTCAGCAGTTTGCACTAAGTGCAATATCTGCAGTGAGAAAATCTTTCCATGTCCTGGTTTTATTCTTCAAAAGGGAATCTCCAGCTACTAGGAACAAATGCTATAAATAAAAAATAGCAGAACATCTAATCTAAATCTCCTTAGAGCTGAAAATTCCTCAAGTATTCTTAGAGGTTAATATTTTATTTTAGGGCACAGAAGCAAAGTGCTGCAGTTCACTAACTTCTTCAGTTTTTGAATGCTGAAAGCAAAGCAGGAAAGACAAACATAAGAAGGCACTGCCAAGCCATGCTGAAGAAAAGGCAGCAATGATCTTGGTGATCACTGAACTTTTATATCTGGTGAAAGAGCACATTTGCAGTGGAGAGTCACACTGTTCTAGGGACTCTCACTTCTGCATCATCTGCATCATCTCCAGCATCTGCCTTCTGAAGACTCATGACCACGAAGGGCAGAGGAGCTGACTGAACAACTAGAGAGCAGTACTTCCACCTTGTCACAGTTCCAATCAACTTCCTGAGGGAAAACAGAAAGTGCAAATTATGTCGAGTGTGATTTCCTTTCAGAGAGGCTGATCCTATGAGGTAAAGAAGACCCCCCTCATTCTGCTGGCAGTGCTTTTTCCAGTGCTGTCCAAGATGCTCTTGCCCTTCGTGGCAAGGGCACGTTGCTAGCTCACAACCAGCTTGTCCACCAGGACCCCCAGGTACTTTTTGTAAAGTCATCCCTCAGCATGATCTGGTGCATGGGGGTGGTTCTCCCCACGTAGAGGACTTTGCTCTCCCCTTTGTTGAACTTCATATGGTTCATGACTGTTTCTTCAATCCACTGAGGTCATTCAAGAGCGATGGTGTATCAACAGCTCTCGCTCTTGGAACATCTGTCAACTTGCTGAGTGTCCAATTCCCTGCTGTCATCCAGGTCAGTAATGAAGAAGTTGAACAGCATTGGCCCCAGCAGTGACTCCTGAGATGTATCACTGACCACTGGCCCCGTGCTGGACTCCATGCTGCTGATCCCAACTCCGTGAGACTGATGGTTCAGCTAATGTTCCGTACACCTCGCTGTACATTTATTTAGTCTGTGCTTCATCAGCTTGCCTATGAGACTGTTGTGGGAGATAATGTCTAAAGACTTAACTAAAGCTGAGACTATTAAAATACCCCTCTGTGCTCAGACAGTATTTCTGTATTATTCCTCTAGATTGCCTGTCCTTGCTTCCACCTCTGGTATGCTGTATTTTTATGTTTGGGTTTTGTCAGGCGCTCCTTGCTCATGTTCATCCATGCAGATTCCTTGCATATATGCATGTGAGTTTCTTTTCAAGAAGGAGCAAAAAGAGGAAGGAAGATGCTTTGTGTGAGTACAGTCTGTAAGAAGAGGGTCCCAAGGCAGAGAAGACGCTTTTTCTGCTGAGAAAACAGAAAAAATAGTAAATGTGTTGTTTTCTAGTATTTATTTAAAGGGTGTAGCAATGTTTTTACCACTCTCTTTTTCTTTTATTATGCATGAAATTTTAAAGCATGCCTCTCATACAAAAAGATACTTCAAAAAAGTATTACCCCATAATTGCAATATATTCTTTTCCAAATAAAATAGCAATATATCTTACTGTTAATTCAGTCTGAAAATCAAGTTGAGTTTGTTCTTGGTATCAGTAAGAAAAATTCTTAGTTAAAAGACTAATTAGAAGCCCTGTTGATGGGAATGTGGGCCATAATAATACTTATGCCTCTTTTATGTTGATTCTATAGGAATAAGAAATTTTTTTTCCTAGACTATGTATTGGTTTGAAAGTAAAACCAGTGCGAGACTCCAAGTCAGTAATACAATTTAATAGAAGAAAAGAGAAAAAATAAAATACATGCAATAAGGTAAAAGAAACAACCACCAACACAGTCAGAAATACAACCTGACACCCTGTCAGTCAGGGTGTTGGTAGCAGTCCGTATAAATGGTGGCTGCAGTCCTCCTGGATGACAGATGTGGTTCCGTTGAAGCAGTGCTCCTGTAGAAGGTGCAGTTTTCCTCCGAAGATCCAGTGATGATGTGGAAATGATCCGACTTTCCTCTGGGATCCAGTAGAAAGGTCTGCCCTCGTGTCCCAAACCCCAGTTTTTTATCTAGGTAGGAAAGGTTTGGCTCCTGCCCCTGGCTGGGGCATCTCCCAATGGGATGATGTAATCTTATCAGTCACACAATAGGACTCAATGGCCCATTAACGGAATATATCTTCTGGAGGAAGGATGGGTTGTGAATAGATAACGATGATCATCCCCCATCTTATCAGATGGCACATCAGCAGAGGATATCTCCCACAGAGATAAGGATCACCACCCCTCCCACATTTGAACAGATGGTGATAGAATACACAAATGTTGCATTGTATCCCAGGACAGACTATAACCCACATTATTAAATACTACTAGTCTTCGAGTAATGACAAAATGCTGTTTTATGTAATTTTCTAAACACATTCACAGTCTAGCTATTAGTGTGTATATATTTTTGAAGGAATAAGGTACTATTGCTCAAATAAATTCATTAAACCTTTTCTAAATGCTCTATTGTTTCTTAGTCATTCCAAGTGGGCCTTTGATTCTGCCATCCACGATGCATCATTTTACCCTGTTGATTTAGCTAGTGAGAATAATTCAGTTTTGAATAATTATCTTTTGTAGGACTCAATGTTTATGTATTTTTTGAAAATGCTAAATGTAGATTTTATTTTTCTTTATATTTGTCTTTCTCAGAATTCCTCATAATACTTGATCAGCATCAGCTTGGAAAATTGCTTAGATACTGTCAAGTAAAATAAATTGTAACCCAAGAATAAAGAATCAAAATAACTTTGCTCTCTAGAGAAAGGAAACAAAAAAAATTGAATTTCTCAGAAATGATGACAAAAAGAGCCAAGTGGAAGAGAGAGTGGTCAAGTCTGGTAAGGAGAAGCAGATTAAACCGTCTATGTTTATTGATATTTATTGGCTTAGACCTTATTTTTCTAAGCAATGCAAAGAATTGTAAGGCTAGAACAAAAGACAAAATTTTTAGTGGACTGACAATGTAACACGAAATTGTCCATGAAAACTTTTCGCTGCTATATTTTTAAATTGAAGTTTTATGAGCTCTAAAACAAGTAGAATTGTATGTACCTATTGGTTTGGACTTTTGAAAAGAGCAAACATTTTATATTAGAAGTATAAAATCATAGTCTGTTATTCTTCTTAAATGACCAAAATATCAGATTATGTCTTTTAAAATAATGTACCATTTTCTACATTTATGTATGTAGTATTTTACTCTGGGTACACTTTATATAAAATAGTCACAGAAATTGCAAATTTTATGTTGGTTGTGATATACCAAAGCTCTGGTCTTAAGTAAATGATGAGGAGATTATTTATCATAAGAAAGTTGTGTAAAAAGGGGATGAGTTTTGTATGTATTGTTCTAAAATAGCTTTTCTTTCTTGGGTTGTGCATAAGAAGATACATTTCTGCAAGGAAAGGACTATGTGTAGTCCTACAAGCCCTCTTTTACATCAATTCATTAGTGTTAGTAGGAGAGCATCTTTGAGGGAGATGGACTAAGCAAGGGAGGGGTTGCTTATGTTGTATTTAAATTATGCTTGAGATGTTCAGCTCAAAATTCTTGTTTATTTATCACTGATCCTATGATTCATTTAATTTCTTCAGTCCGTTGTCAGATCTGACACAGTGCTGGTCAGTTTTCTTTCTTTCATTTATTTGCATCTTCTACGAAAAAGGTTTTATGAGGGGAAGTGCTGAGTTTCAAATAACTGAGAAAGCAACAAAGTTCTTATCTGCTCTTGAGATGGTGACGAACATTCATTGCATTAGTCTCTCAGAAATTTTCAAAGCAGCAGTTGTCTCCTTCCTTCCTTCCTTCCTTCCTTCCTTCCTTCCTTCCTTCCTTCCTTCCTTCCTTCCTTCCTTCCTTCCTTCCTTCCTTCCTTCCTTCCTTCCTTCCTTCCTTCCTTCCTTCCTTCCTTCCTTCCTTCCTTCCTTCCTTCCTTCCTTCCTTCCTTCCTTCCTTCCTTCCTTCCTTCCTTCCTTCCTTCCTTCCTTCCTTCCTTCCTTCCTTCCTTCCTTCCTTCCTTCCTTCCTTCCTTCCTTCCTTCCTTCTTCCTTCCTTCCTTCCTTCCTTCCTTCCTTCCTTCCTTCCTTCCTTCCTTCCTTCCTTCCTTCCTTCCTTCCTTCCTTCCTTCCTTCCTTCCTTCCTTCCTTCCTCTGACTATAAAAGGAGCTTCTCATTAATCTCTGTAGTGCATCTGGTATTACCTTGCAGCTAAGTAAATCTCACACGAGCTGTTACCAAAATGCATGTTTTTCCTTCAGTCCCCTCTGCATTCCTGTCCCCTCATATTCAGTGTGTTCCCACAATGTGTCCTGTGCCATCAGTTTTACTTGTCTGATTATGTAGTGAGATGTTTAAGGAAGCTAAATTGGCAGAAAACTAGTTGCTGTTCTTTAAAAGTGCTTTTCTGTCTGATCAGTTTCACAGATTGGGAGCAGATGAGTTTCAATATCAAAGCAAGGGAAGATGATTGTTGGGGCAGAAGAGTAGAGCAGCTTTATCCTTCTTTGTCAGCAGTTAACTTTTAGAAGATGGTAGCCATGACTGAACCTCTAAACAGTGAATATACTGAGAATACTACTCACCACATTGATCTGTGCTGACTTGCTATCTACCTGGGCTCTCATATCTGTAACCACCTTATTTCCTTTCTTTTCTACTTGGTTATAAGCCTTTTGCCCAGGCCTGCCTATCTGTACTGTATTTGTAAGCCACAAGTTTTGCCACTTCAAAACCTTTTGCTGTGATGTTTACCATACCTTAGAATCTTTCCTTCCTAACAGGTATCAGACATTATTATTATTTCTAATTTGAGGAAGATGACACAGCCTCCAGATAACTGTTTGCCAATGTCCTTGTGAAAAGATGTGTTATTATAACATCTCCTCTGAGTAACAGAAATAAATATTTGGGATAAGAAAAATTTATCCTTACGTGACAGGATGGAATTTGAGGGCTGTATACAGCTGTGTCGGGTATACAAAAACAAAAATGTTACCAAGTTTCAAGAGGAAAGAACTGTGAGGAGAATGTATGCACTGGTTGATCACACCTGTTTGACTTTTGCAGGTATTCTTACCAGTTATTGCACCACAATATGTTGCCTTGCAAGTATATGGTACATAGGAGAATTTATGAAGATATAATATATGAAGATAACTGAATAACTATGAATTTATGAAGAATATTGTGAAGATGGATACTATGGTTTGGGAGATTGGTACTAGGACATGAAGACTTCTGCACAACTGTTTTGAATATGGCCAAGGGATTCTTATGAGGCCAGTGAGAATAATTTTGACTTCTTTGGTACTTCTTTTTTTTAATCATCTTGTAGGTGTCTGTTTGCATCTTGTTATTAGGAACAAGCCGCTTGTATAGCGGAAGTTGCTCTTTATTAATTCCAATGGCAATAGGCAGACTGAAAGGAACAAGAAAGGCTAACCTACAGATAAAATTTATCAAAACAAATGAGGACAATATTGGAAATATTTCTGGAGACTTGGAACCCAACTTTGGGTGTAAATCTCTGCTGCTGTCCTCCTCCTCTGCCCTAGATGCTGCCTCTTGACAAGTCCATCTCATAAAAGAGACCTCTCTTCCAAACATATAAGCCAGCATTTTAGAACATTTGCCTCCACAAGGAATATTTTTCTTCAGATGAGGACTAAATGAAGGCAAAACTACATGGAACCTCAGCAGATAGTTAGCAGAACTGCCTACAGCATATCATCCCCTTGTACAGTTCCATGGGACCTCTAAAACAACTGGTCATTGCTACCTGGCACCCTTTGGAAACTGCATGTTTTCACTGGCCTCACAAGCAGGTGAATTTGTGGGAGAATGGGAGAATAAAGAACTACACCAGAGAGTGAATAACTTATTAGGAAATTGGGAAGCAAGGAACTTACTCAACAGGCTTTACCATCAGGAAAGTTGTAATGTGATGCTGTGCTTTGGATTTTCTACACTATCTTGTAATGAAGAAGAAAAAGGGTGTACCTCAGTAGCCCTCACTTCTTACACACTGTTGTGCTGCTGGCAACTCCCATTTCCTGGTACTGTGGTTGGTGGGAGTGGTACAGTATCTAAACCATTATATGTGGTAGGGAAAAAGGTGCTTTTCATATGTGTTTTTGGATTTAAATCCATATTTAATTATGCAAATTAAATTTCTGTAAACTTAGAAACTGTTATGGCCCGAATCTTTTTTTACTTAAATTGCAATATCTCAGAATAAAGTTACTTCTGTGTAAAGTTATGAATTTGTCTGTTTTCACCTACATTGTTTTCTCAGCCATTTCTGACTTTTAAAAAATGGCAACGGTTTCCTCCTTCTTGAATAATAATTTGTTGTTAGTTAATGAAGGACTTCTCGTGATGACTTTATCATCATGTGCCCTGGCTGCAGGTTCCCAGTATGTACCAGTTCCCAGTATGTACTCTATTGCTACCATTGTAGCAATAGAGATGAGCATGCTCCTATGTCTGATGATATTTCTGTTTTGGCATAGGTATAGCTAAGGCAGCTGGAAGCTGCTGCACTGGATTTATCTCCCCAATGCACAACAGGAGTGGTGTCCACCTTCACTGCTCAGCTTTAATTAGATCTCTTATGGTAAAGCTTAGTAGGAAAAGAGGAGGGAGGAAAATAGTGCATCAGCATGCTTTGTAATTGCTTCCATACTTTGGTTATGAGTAAATTGGAACCATTTTTCTGTAAAATTAAAAATCTCCCAGACCTGTAAGAGTATGTGCCTTGGTGAAGGCAAAATCAAGTGTTACATTGGCTTTGAGGCAAAGGACTGAAAAACATTTGGATCCTTTAGAGTCTTACAGTAATTGTATGTATGTTCTGTGTGTTTTATGAATTTCTCTGCTTTCTTCCACCAATGAAATAAAAAAATTTCAAAGTTAAATTGTGATTATCACTTCTATATTGACCTATCTTTGTTTCTAAGTGGGTAGTTTTATTACATAAGTACTTTTCATTCCTGTATTGATACTGTAAATGCTAGTTTTATCAATTTGATATTTTTGCCAGTTTTCTTTAACCTCTTAATGTTATTGATGCTTTGATGTAGTTGCTAGAACTGCTAAGTACACACTTTGTATTGTTTCTATTTAAGAACCTTGGTGGGGAAACTTGCTTTTTGATAATTTGCCAGGTAATAGCCATTCTTGCTCTCTCCCTCACAATTCCCTTTTGCTTTTGATTTAAATGCAAATAAAACTGGAAAAAGTTTGGAATTCCATTTGAAAGAAAGCCTGTGCATGCCCTTTTCTTCTTCTTTGGTACATACTTTCTAAAGAAGTATGTACCAAACCTTGGCAGTTCTTTCAAATGGAGCTTCTTGGCTGTTTTTGCAAAAAGCCCTGTCTAACTTGGTCATGTCATTCCTAAAATGCTGAATATAAATCTACATGGGTTATTAAAATAGTGTACATCCCAGCTTATTTGGAATGCTTCTACCATGGACAGAATTTGAGTTCCTTCAACTGTTGGTCTCAGGAGCATGTTAAAGGATTGAAGTTCTTGTGCTTTCCGTAGTTGTTGATCAGAAGAGGTTTTGGCAAACAAGAGTTGCCAGAGAATAAAGAAAAAGACGTGTGGCATAAAAATAGTTGAGAACTGCTGCTCTCGTGTATTTATGTTCCTAGATATCCTAAGATGAAATACTGGAACATTAGCAGAGTCTAACTATGAGCTTCAAGGGGAAATGATTGATCTGTCAGACAGGAAAGTTTTGCACTGCATGTTGTATAGTGACTGTGAGGGAGTCCCTTTGCAAAATGTATGTGAGCCTTTATAAAATCAATTTAAGCAGGTAAGTTCATGTGTTTTGTGGTGAGATTTGCAATTTCCTTTCTGTCATCTGCAATTGGTAGCAATGCTAAAACCAGGTAAGAGTTTTTGGAACAGAAATACCCCAAAGTTGCTCCAGGAGCTCAAAGGACACCATCAAATTAGCTAAGAAGTCATCCAGTACTAAGTGCATGCTAAAAGCTTCAAGAAAAGCCTGGGCCTTTTTCCTATATGAAAATGCAAAATACTTGGTAAATATACTTGTTTTAATTGTTTCATTGTATGCTACACTATGAAATCTGGTGGAAAAAACATTGAACTTGCTATAATAAGGAGAAATCAGCCATCCCAGGTATGTATTAATGATTCTATAGGAAACAATTATATAAATGGTATGCAAAATCTTCTCACAAAAATTATTCCAGGTGACACCTGTGCATTCAACTTGATATATGAAATCTCCCCTAACATCTGGTGGTACAATGTTAGGTGACTTTTGTAGTGTCTCTGTAGATTGATAGTGCTGGGAGCTATAATGGTTGCTGCTGATTTATAATAGTGTAAGACACTGTTGGGAACATTTCATGCAGGAAGCAGTGTAGGAAGGTGTATGGCAACATGCTACTTGTGTGGGTTGTGTAAGACATTACAATTGTCTTTAAACATGATGAAAATTATAGCAGTGCTTTATCCTGTAGTGATCCTTTTCACAGTGTTTCTGACATGTTGTGGTCCCTTTGTAGCTTAATAGCTTCTATTTCTATCACAAGTGGAAGATACAGGCTTCATAGTATATACAAAAATTTGCATTAGAAGTATTATCAGAATGCAGTGTTCTCATTTTTCATATTAGTCACTGTAATACTACCTCTACAAAGGAAGGTTAAAGGAAGGCAATCTTTTCTCTCTGCTCAGCACTGGTGAGGCCACACCTGGAGTGCTCTGTTCAGTCCTGGGCTCCCCAGTACAAGAGAGACATGCATGTACTCGAGAGTGCCCAGCAAAGGGCCCCAAGGATGATGAAAGGACTGGAGCATCTCACCTGTGAGGAAAGGTTGAGAGCGTTGGGACTGCTCAGCCTGGAGAAGAGAAGGCTCAGGGAGATACAGTCAATGTCTATAAATACCTGGTAGGAGGTGAAAAGAGGACAGCACCAATGGTGGTGAAAGGAGGTAATGGGCTCAAACTGAAACGCAGGAAGTTATGTTGAACATCAAGTTTTTGTGTTTTGGGTTTTTTTTAAACAACCGGGGTGATGGAGCACCAGAGGGTATTGCCTGTCTCTAGGTATTCAGCTTGAACAACAAATTTTAACAAGTGTGTACTTTGAAATTCAGCACACATTTCCTCTCTCCCAGTATGATAGTACAGTAAGTGCAGTAAGTGACTGTGACTTGGATGTTTTGGAAACAGCACAGAAAAAATAGGGGAGGGAACAATATGTAAATGCATTTTCCCAATTGTTTAAATAGGGCAAACAATTTGCCTTGAATTAATGCTTTTGAAATGGGACTAATTTTTCAGTTTTAACATTTGTTCAAAGTTTTAAATACCCCTCTTCCCCCCTTCAAATATGAGAACAGTGTGAAGGAAAGAAGAGGAAGGGAAAAAAAATCTCAATCTTTTTATTAATGACCAAAAGCAAAAAAAGATAAATCCAAGTATTCTTTCCAGGCACTTTTTGATCCAGTAAACCAGTTTCTTTGAATTATCTATGGAATGAAAATATGGAGACAAGATTGCAGTTTCAAGTTCAGAAATCATTAGCTTCCTATGCTTTTATGCTCTTTGTGTATTAAGGGTGAATCAAATTATGAATTCCCAGTGGAAGACTAGCAGTTCAGCTAAAAAACACGCACCTGCTTAATCTAAGAGGATATAAAAGCATAGGGAGGTGGAAATTTAATACACCACTCCAGCAATAGTTCTCTACAGTGTGATACTTGTGAGGATAAAGGAAAAATAGATTGGAACATCACAATTGGAAATCCGTGGCAATCATTTTATTTTATTCAGATTTTTAATGCAAAAGATACTGAAATGCAATTTACAGAAGCAGAGAAGGGAAAAAAATCTAAGTCACAGGACAATTATGGCAGCATAATGTTTTTGAAGCTCTAAGAGGTAGTAATTGTCCACAGTGCACAGAGCTGCTGAATGAACTTATTTCTAAGCTGAGTTTTGTGGTTTTCCTGAAATATGATGGAGCTGGAGTTGTGCTACTTCCCATATGCTTGAGCTGTATAAAAATAGGTGCTTTTTCCCCCCCTCACATATTTATTTGCCACAAAAAATTACTGACGTGTTTTCCAGAAGCTGATGATTGGCCTGGGTTAGTGATGGTACAGGATATGTAAAATCTGTCAGAACCTCTTTTTCCCTTTTTTATTGTAATTTTTGCAAATAGGCTAATTACTGCTCAATGGTACTATGAATCCAGTGAAAATCTTATTTGTGTTCTGTTTCATTTACTAAGTGTTGCAATACTGTACATTATTCATGAGCAATATCAATAAATAAATAAAATAGCAACGTCACTTTACATAATGCAGTATTATTATAGGCCACTGCAGCTTCAGTGATAAAACTCTTTTCTTTTAATGAGTGGTATCCAGTATAACTTCACAGTATAGTTCTGGAATTCTTAACATATTAAGTCTGAGATCAATTGGTTTTATTCTCTCTGTTCTGCTGAGAATATATTTGTGCCCAATTGCTGAGCTTTAGTACTGTGGATGTCTTTTGTAGAGGCATCTTTACTGTACCTGTTTCCTGTTACTGTATGTTTTCAGCTACTCGTGGCTATTGCTCGTGCCCATTCCTCCCTTCTTTCTTCTTCTGTTCACTTAGTTTTCTCATCTATCTTTCTCACTTAGAGTCAAGCTTGTGAGGTGCATGTGCTTTCCAAACCTTCCCACCTCACCAGGTCACTTCCAGTTGAATATGAGCCCAGGTGGCCAAGAAGGCCAATTGCATCCTGGCCTGTGTCAGCAACAGTGTGGCCAGCAGGACCAGGGCAGGAATTGTCTGTCCCCTTGTACTCAGCACTGGGGAGGCTGCACCAGAGTGCACTCAAATCCCGTGTTCAGTTCTGGGCCCCTAATGACAAGAAGGACATGGAGGTGCTGGAGTGTGTCCAGAGAAGGGACAGGGAGCTGGGGAAGGGTTTGGAGCACAAGTTGTTTGGGGAATGGCTACAGGAGTTGGGGGATTTTTAGCTGGGAGAAGAGGAGGCTGAGGGATGCCCCTATCACTCTCTACAACCACCTGAAAGGAGGCTGGAGCAGGTGGGAGTTGGTCTCTTCTCCCAAGTAACAAGTGATGGGACAAGAGGAAATGGCCTCAGATTGTGCCAGGGTAAGTTTATATTAGAGATTAAGAAAAATTTCTTTACTGAAAGGGCTGCTGAGCATTGGAACAAGCTGCCCAGGGAAGTGGTTAAGTCACAATCCCTGGAGGTATGGAAACAATTTATCTGTATGTGTGGTACTGAGGGACAAGGTTTAGTGATGGACTTGGCAGTGCAGGCTCATGGTTGGACCTGATGATCTTGGTGGTCTTCTCTGACATAAACGTTTTTATGACTCTGTGATGTAGCTTGGAGTTCCTCAAATCAGCTGGCACTGCAGGTGCCCAGCCAGACAGGAATTCCTCTACTGGGACTTCACATGACTCACTGTTAGTAGCTCTCTTGCTATTAGTGGCTCAGTATAGTCAACCAAGCTTCATGTCACATAACAGTATAAAAGTATATGCCCAATTCTTCTATTACATCTTCCTGTTGTACTTTAAAATGTTTTGTAAGGTTTTAAAGCTGCAGGATATTGTACCTCATGGAACAAAGACTTTGACTTATGCAAATATGTATGTATGTTGTGACCTGAATATCCCAAAGAAAGAGGCACCTCCATAAAAAGATGATCAATCAAGATAGAAAAAACAGGGCAGACTATCTCTGACTATAAACAAACTAAAAAATCTACTGAAATTGCAGCCAAAATGCAGGTGTGTTTACTGCTGATATTAAATAGCTATCTGTGATTTTGTGTTTTACTTGGTAGTTTTCATTAGTAAATAGATACACATTTACAACTTTGATTCCCATTATTTTAATCTTTTTGCTCATGTATTCTATTCCTGCATTTCCAACTAAGAGAATATAAAACTTTTGTACAAAGGATCATGGACAGATTAAAAACCCTTGAAGCATACTAGGCAGATTTTATAGGATTATAGGAAGCTGAAACCGTTGTTGTATGTGAAACTGCCTTAAAACCTAAGGACTTAAAAATGTTTGTCTTTGGAAGAGTTAAGGCCTGATGTGTGGACAGAAATTTTGGAGGGCAAGTGGCTTTATGGAGGGTGGTTTGTGTTTTAAATATGCTATTTGAAAGCCTCTAGAAAGCTTAGAACAGCACAGACTGATTCAATGCACACTGTGAAGGTCTCACCTGTTGGAAACATGTTATTGCAGAGCAAACTAGGGGCAGTACCTATCTAACCTAATAGCTCCTGGAAAGGAAATCTGAGCTGCTGTTTGCTGTAATGCCTTCCTGTGCCTGGAAGGTAAGGAAGGAACTTCTATATGAATGTCAGATGCACCCATTCATGGGTTATTTGAAGTAGTAGAACAGGTCAGTTTGCCAAGGCTGGGTGCTCATGGAAGGAACAGTTGCATGATGTAACTGTGTGAGTGAGATGCATCTTCACCTGAATTTGAAAAGCAACTGTCATGTTTAGCAGGATCCCCCAGACAAGGTCTTGGGGTAAAAAAGAGTGTAGACAAGAATGATGACTTAATCCAGATTTTTCAATGTGTGGTGGGGTTTTTTTTTGTTGGTTTTTTTTTGGTTTTTTTTGGTGGAGGCATTTACCTAAGAGAATAGAGATTTTTAAAAACCCCAAAACTCTAGGTAATGACAAAAGTAACTTCCTTACATGTGCTGTAACCTCTTCAGTAATGAAAATAGCTTTTGAGTTCCAGATTTTTTGTTTCTTTTTGCTTAACCTTGCTAATAAAGAGTGCCTACTGGGCCTCTACCGTAACACATTTTTCCAGTGTGGGAAAAGGACTCTTCCTTTTATTACCTGTGCAGTTTCATAATAATGAGTGCCTCTGCTTTGTTTGGAGAAGACACTTATGGCATTTTAACTTTTTAATTTTTTTAAAGATACGCATATTTCTAAAACTTCTATTTTTTTCCTCTTTATTGTGCCATTCTTTTCTTGTAATGCCTTTCATATTGCTTCCTTTGCTCCTTGATTTGTGTGTTTCTTTCTCTCACTATGCTGTATTTCATACTTCCCTTTTTCACACACTGCTGTGCTTTGCAACTTCCTCAAAACAACTTCTGTTGTCTTTAGCTATTTCTTTTTGCCTCTTTCACATATGCTTTCACTCCTAAGCATTTGCATGGGGGCCTCAGAGATTCCCTCTAAAGTTCAAATGGCTGCAAGAAGATAAAAACTTAGCTTTAAGTAAGAAGCAAACTCCATTCTTCCTAAAGTCCAAGAATAATAAATATGATGCTTTGCTTTTGCATCCTCGTCCCTTCTGCTATCAGTCACTGCTGGTCTTTGCTGAAACTGAAGCATCCTTCTCTCCTGGTCTCTGTGCATTCCCTGGCATGCAGGAGGTAACTCATTGTACCCGGGTTGTTACTTTTTGTGTGTAATACAGCTTCATATGTGTAAGAAGCGATGTAATTTAGTCAGACTCGGCAGAGCTGTAAAAAGTGCAGAAGATGCTCTCTCTTGCTTTGCCATGTCTTCTCTTTCACCATCTTCTTAGTTTGCTCTGACACTTGGAAACTGTGACCATTGCTGCTGCCACCTCTGAGATTTTGGGCTGATTTGTTCTGGAATAGAATAGGCAAGGCAAGAGGTGAGCAATTTCTCTTCTCTGTTTCTATTGCTGCTGACAGCAATATAAAGCACTGAGGCTATGGAATCAAGCAAAGCTGTTATTCAAAATGGCCAAAGAAGAGGAGTGTTTTCCTTTCTTGTCTACATTTCTATCTGAAAAACATAGTTGCAACGGAAGTTTAATACAAGAATAATTTTTTTTTCTCCTCGTGTTTTTTGGACTTTGAGCTTTTTGTATCACTTTAACGAACCACACAATACGCCTTGGATTTTGTAATTGTGTATATTGTGCTCACTTTGGGTAGTTATAAGCAATACCCCTTAAATTTTATGCATAAAATAAAGCACATTCATCAACATGCATCAGAATGTATTGAAATTTAAGCCAGACTTGGCTATGATACACAACGACCTCAAAGCAGAATTACTGAAGGTCATACTGAGTTCCCTATCACACGTGCAAAAACTTTCCATTATATTCTGAAATTTGTTTTTAGAACTGTGTTGTGTGTATTCTGTCAGGATCACACTTGCTTTATACGGGGCACAGAGTTCCATGTCCTCCCTCAGCCTTTCTTCAAATCGAGCCCGTGGCATGAAGGTCAAACGAGACAACTTTGTCCTTTTCATCCTTACACGTCCGTGCTGCTTTGGCCGCCTCGGCCTGTCAGCAAGCTCCCATCAGGACACGCCGAACTCTCACACTCGGCGGAGCTGCTTTGGTTTTGAGCCCCAAGGGCACCTGCAGCCAGGTACAGCCGGGGCGGTGTGGCGCAGGTGGGCGGGCCGGAGCCGGCACGGCGGGAGGAGCAGCTCCGCGGCTCTGCCGTGCCCACCCAGCCTCACCCGCATCCCGGGGCTCCGGGCGCGTCCTCCTCCCCGCCATCAACTTCACGGCGACCAGGCACCGGGGTCCGCACAGCTCCACACACACGGGCGGGCTCAAAGGGGCGGTGGAGCCCGGCCGGGCGCCGCCGCAGTAGGACGCGCTGGCGGCGTTGGACCGCCCTCCTTCCCTCCTCCCTTCCCCTCCCTTCCCCTCCCCTCCCCTCCCTCCCGCCGCCGGCAGGGGAGGCCGGGCCGGCCGGGCCCACGTGCGCGGCGCCCGGGAGCCGGAGGAGCGGCGCTGCCATGTGTTTCTGCGGGCGAGCCGCCGGCCGGGGCACCGCCTGAGCGCCCCCCGCCCGCGATGCTGCGGGGCGCCGCGGGGCTCTGCGCGACGCGGCCGCCCCCTGTCCCCTCGCCGCCGCCTCCTCCTCCATGAGCGCCTCGGCGGCCCCCGTCAGGCTGATGCCCGGCGGGCACCCGGAGCAGACGGCCGCCTGCGCCCCAGCCGCGGGCTCGGCGCCCGAGCGGGCGGCCCCGCCGCCGCTGTGCCCGGCGGCCCCGCGCCCGCTGCCGCCCCGCCGCTGTGCCCGGCGGCCGCTCCCGCGGAGACCCCGGTGGTGCGGGCGGCCGCTCCCGGGGTCCCGCGGCCGGTGGCGCCCAAGGGGCCGCCCGCGGCCACCCTCCAGTTGCCGGCCAACTTGCAGCTGCCCCCAGGTGAGTGAGCCCTCCCGGGCTGCCCCAGCTGCGGGCACGTCCCGTGTCGCGACTTACCCGGCATGTCGCGGTCGTCGCTGCCGAGGGGCCGGTGGGCAGGACGGAGCCCGCCGCGCTGCCCTTGCTGCTGGAGATGAACCGTGGCGAAGGACGGGCGGGGTGGTGGTGATGGTAGTGGCGGTGTGTGTTTCGGACTGGTTGTCTGCCCCAAACTTTGGGAACCGGCGTGTGCGTCTGCCTTGCAGGGCATTGGCAATGTGACTGGGTTCGGTCGGGCAGCGCTGGGGATGCTTACAGCTCGTGTGAACGATGGATCTGGAAGTCTCTGGATAAACGCAACTTCTTACTTTGCTGGATAGCACGAAGAGCAGGAGAAGTAACCAAAAAATCAGCGGCCAAGTTACCCTTATGCGTGACTTGAAAAAGAGTGCTCGAGGCTTTAGTGGAACTTGGATGAAGGAGTGTCTCGGGGAGGGGCTGTGAGCGTGTGTTGGTGACTGCAGGCTCCGTACCTGAGGGAGCGGGCCGGGCTGCCCGCACTCCCCTCCGGCCGGGCGGTCCCGCCGGAGTCCTTGTCGCCGCCGCAACCAGGCCGATGCGACTGTTCGTGGAACAAAATACTGCCGTGCCTAAAGAGGGCAGAGTTGAAAGTTCACTACGTGTTGCTCCTTGAAACGCTTCTTTTTTTCCTATAAACCCTCTGTGGGAAACGTAAGGGTTCGGAGAGATATCGCCCTTACAGGTGTGCTTCCTATAGCAGCGGTGAAAATATTAACGTAGGAATTGCACAATGCTGATACAGATATCTTAATACATTGGATAGCAACAGCGGATTAGCCAGGGCTTCCACCTGCACTTTATCTTAAGAGGAAGAAGGTGCTGTTGGTTCTGAACATCCCGCTTCTCCCTGTTGGGCTGCATTTAAATGTTTTTGGTTTTTTTTAAAGTGGCTTTGCTTCCAGTGGTTTTGATCTCGCTCTGTTGAGACCTCCAGATACGTAATGACTTTATTGCTATTTGATGCTATAATTATTTCCTGCCAGGACAGTTCTGTTGGTGGAGTATCTGTTGCAATTACTTTCAGGTTGGATATTGCTGAAAAGGATGACTGGCTTTACAGTAATCCGTGTGCTGGTAGTGTGTATTTGCTTTTTTTTCCTTTCCTCTTCTTTTTTAAAAATCCCAATGTCTTTATCAAAGACATGCACCTCCCAGGGAAATACATAATGCTAATTTAAAGAAAGTCTTTAGTCAGTCAGTTTCAGTGTAGATTTCCCAGCACTCATGATGCTGTAATGTCTGGGTAGTCAGCAGTCAAGGATGAGTCTAAATCCTTGCCAACTTTCCTCTGAAATGAACCCACGATGGAAATGTAGTGACTTCTTGTAGCAGGGCTTCCCAGGTATTCAGGATTTGTATCTAATACTTTTGCGTTCTGGAATGTATTGGCATCCAGTTAAACACCTTTTTGTGAAGCTGGATGCTCATGCGAGTTGCCTGTCGTTTGGGAACTAAAAGTTAGCAAAACTTAAGAGTTTTTTGTAGTGGCTTAAGTTTGATTGCATCCAGGTATACTGTTGAATGTCATCTGACTTGTATTGTGGTAGGAGGCAGATGTCACAAAAGCAGTATTACCCCTCAGTTGCATCAGCTTGTTTTCCTTGCTCCTGGGACAATGCAGTCTTTGTATCAGAAGTTCAGAGGTGCTGGTGCTCTGCAGCATTGTAAATTAAAATAGCTGTATGGACTTCAGTGCTTCAGAAGAAACTAGATGTTGTCAGATTTCAAATGGATCAATGTTTCAGGGAAAGTTGTCTATGTAATTGTTGCAAGGTTATATAAAAATGCATTCCAGCTAGAAAAAGTGTTAGTGTTTTTCCTCTGTCTTCTAGGTGGATTCAATTTTTAATTAATAATAAAAAATGCAAGATGGATAGCATAAATGCTTCAAGAGTTAGCAGCATTAAAAAAAAGAAACTGTAACAAACACCAAATTCCTAGGCTTGAAAAGTTTTTGTTTCAGAGAAACTGCCAAATCTAGCCATGCAGGATAAAATATAGAAGGGACAATGCACTTAGGTTTAAAATCATGGCATTCAGCTTTTATGGCATCTGTTAAGAAAAATGCATACAGAAAACATCCTTCCCTTGAGTTTCAAAGGGAAATATTTGAGGTGGCTTTTTCTGAGGAAGGCTGGACAGCACTGCCCTTACTGGTCCTGCTGAGTTACTCATGAGCTGCTTTGTGGCCCGGAGTGGGCATTGCTTCCACAGAGCTGCAGTCTGGGGAAGGAAGGGCGCCAGTGGAGCTGTGTTTGCCTCTGTGACTTGGAGGGCAGTGGAGGTCCATGAAAATCTGGGATTTTCTTTCTCTTCTATCTCTACCTCCTACTTCCTCTTGCTCAGAATAAAGCCAGGAGTTAGGAAAAGCAGATGACTAGATAATGACTGACTCCTCATGTCTCTGAGCACAGATTGCCCATCTGACAAGTGCCTCTTTTTGTCTGGTTGCCCAGGGAAGATCACTGAGCTTTAGGCGTTTTCTTGGTCTTGAAGGACTAAGACTTGTCATGAGTAACAAGGGTTTTTCATCACCTTCCTATGATTTCCTCTACAAAGTGCTGGTGCACCAGCCCTCTGTCAGAGCAGTGCTGGTGGTACCCAAGGCCATGCTCCTGCACCAGTCCATCCCTGGCTGACCACTACTGAAGGCTTTAGTACACAGCAGGACTCCAGCTGGTCTGACTTCAGGGTTTGGGCTTGTTCTTCTTGTACCATCACCTCTTAGACTGAATGGTTGGGCTGTGTCCTTCCAAATGAAGGGAATTTGATCTACCAAAGGGACCTTTCCTCATTTGCCCTCTTTGTTGACAGGAAGAAGGCTAGCAGCATTTCAGAAGGCTTTGCACGTAGCAGTCTGAGTCTGCAGAGAGCAGAGCAGCTTGGTGAGTGCTGTGCTGCCTCAGTCCTGAGCTCCGTGTGGCCTGTGCTGAGGTGTACAAACCTGCAAAAGTCTCATGTCATGGACCATCTGCTTAACAAGAAGTTATGTCCTTGGTTAACCGGAGCTTAATGGGGGGGAGAAGTGGATGGGCTGTGCTATTAAACAGGAGGAAATAATTGGGAAGGGGAAGGAGAGACAAGGGCCATGACAAATGTCTATAGTTCACCTTAGTGTCTTTGAGCACCACACTGGTTTGGAGAAGTGGAGGGTAGAAAAAGAGCATAAAAGCAGCAAAAAGGATGTTGTTTCTTGGTTTTGTTTACTTTTCTTGAACTTAGGTTTTTGTCGCTTCTGCGTCTGTACTTTCAGTCTATCTCTGGGCCTGGAATGCTCATTACCAGCAGATGTTGAAAGGACAATTAGTAGATAAAACTGCTTCTCTGCTGCTGGGATGACAAAGGACAGAACTGAACCGGATGTCAGGGATCCTCCAATGTTACCTTCAATCTGCTTAGAGCAGGAAAACTCTTTGAAAACCTCACCTCATGCCACTGCTGCTGGCTACAGGGCTGTGGCAGCAGCTGCCATCAGTCTCCACTGTAGCATTGGCTGCCTCTGGTGTGTGTATTTCTGTTTCATGTTTGCCACTACTGCTAACACCAGTGGGCCTGAGCCCAAGAGAAGTTGCCCTGAGTGTGCTGTAATTTCACTGTAATGTGGTGCGAAGCATGGTCTCCGTGTAAGGTTTCCTTTGCACCTGACTTAAGAGGGGAACAGCAGCAAGTACAGCGTCTTGGCTTCTGTTTGCAGCTCAGTTGTCTTTGCTTGAATGTTTTGCCATGTCTCTGGCAGGTTTTCCACTGCCTGCAGCTTATCTAGGCTGACAGTGGGTAACTTCAGAAAGCACAGCCACCGTTTGTGTCAGGTGGCTGGGCTGTGTGGCGTGAAGCAGGCAGGCAGCATGGGTGGCTGGGAAGGAAAGGACCTGTCTGGGTATTCCAAAACTCCAGTGGGCTGGTATGGAGCCTGGTCTTGTCGAGTTTCTCTTCATTGTCTGTAGAACCTAAGGTAGGTAACCTGAAGAGGTAAGGGCTGATAAACATCTGGATGCTGCTGCCTTCTGCTTTCGAAGTTGACCTAATACGTCTCATGCAGAGTGCTGTGAATCTCCCTTGTCATGTTCTAGTTGGTGTTTTTCAGTGGTAAAACTATATAAGGAAGTTGATATTTTCATATTTGTATCTGGTCTGTTGCTTTAGAATAGGAGAAAATGCTGATTTTAAAATACTTCTTAGTTTATATTATGTTTGAGTAGGAGTAGGCTATCTAAGGATTTCATGTTTCAACAGGCAGAAGACATAAAAATTCCTTTAAAGAATGCAGTTTCTGGGTGTTGATAATCCCGTGAAGTCTGAGCATAGTACTTGTGCTTAGACCAGTAGGGGGTAAATAATTGGTGCTTGTAACTTTTTGTATCCCAATAACATTCTCTGTTTAGCAGGCTTCTGACGATGGATTCTCTGCAAAATTCTCTCTTCACATTAAGTGATGCTGATCAACTTTTTTTTTCCTGAGGGAGGGTGAACAAAGCTTTGGTGAGCTTGAAGAACTAAGATAAAACTTAGATAATAATAAGGAAATATCTTGTGTTGTAACCAGTTGAAATTTCAGCTGCACTGTAGGACCTGATTTTGCTTTCAGGACTGACTGTATCTAGCAGAATAATGCCTTCAAATGATTAACTGCACAGCCATGTGAGGATTAAGATTTAAATCTTGACAGAAGATGTGAAGCTAATGTCTAGATTTATAGTTTTCCAACACACAGGGAAAAAAATAAGATGCATTCTGAATGCTGAAGCACAGAAATATGATGTTCAGTAAAATGAATGTTAAATGCTATGCAGATTTTACAGTCAATTGGGGTGTATTGCAAAGAATTACAGCTACAGTTTGGTGAATAGTAAACTTTCTTTAATCCTTAGAAGAGAGAGAACGTGAGCTTGACTTGTGTTGCTTTTGCAGTATTTAAAGGACCTTTCAGCTTGTAGCAGTAAAAATAGCATCATCCACACACAAGTGACAGCTGGAAGAAACACTAATTGTGTTTCAGTATTCTTTTTCCCAGAGATGCTGATAAAATCTAGGTAAGCTCATGTGTTGTTATTTTGAGTAGTTACCGTACCAAGTTTTCTAAGTCATTTTAGAGAACCAAGTATTTGTTATGCCACTTGATTGGAATTTATGCTGTGCCTAGTAGGTAGGATTGTATTTACAGATATACGTGTATACGAGTTTTCATGTAAATTTCCACGCTTTTGATAACTATCAAAGGTGAATAATTAGTGCTGCCCTAACCATTTAGACAAAAGCAAAAGGCAAAGACTTTTTTTCATGGAGTGACTTTTCTGAAAACTGATGATGTCAGAAGAAAAGCAGGTATAATTTGCAAAATGGAAAAGATCACCCTAGATGTTTTAAAGTGTCTTACTGTTCAAATTGTCGGGATTAAGGTCTGTTCTGCCATCTGGATCACCTCTAGAACAAAGTCCACTAACAGATCTTTTCCACCAGTGTCTTGAGGAAATAGTCTCCGATTGCAACTGAAGTGGGATAAAAATAGCAATAGGTGGAAGATCCTTGTTGCTAGTGAGCAAATCTAGGATCTGTTAAGGCTGGAGAACTAGTGAAGCTCAGTGATCTTACTGTGCTGTAAGAACAATCCGATGATAAGTTAACATTTAATTTTCATAGCTTGTGTTTGCAGACTTCTCCCAGTGCACGCTTCCAGTTTGGTGGAGGCAGAGGAGATACTTTCATTAGTACTGGCTGCTCCTAGGAGTTGCCTGGGAAATCAGAGTTCCTTGGTTAGATGTCCAGGCTGGATTAACAATGGGGTGAAACAGCATGCCCTGGTTGGCACAGCACCTGCAGACTTTCTCTGGCAGCTTGCCCGGTGGCAGTTGCCTCCTAGCCCCAGGGGAGTCCTGGAAGCCAGGTCCAGCTGACTGATGGGTGTACATTACCAAGCAGTCTCAGCGGGGCAGCCAGTGGGTTAGTGCAGTCAGAACACCTTTATACATGGCTCACATACTAGGCACTTGACAAATATCACACAGTTCTGGTGACAGTTTCCACAATATCTGTGTAGACAGAAGTTAATGTTTCCGTGAAAGTTTTGCTATCTTCCGCAATAATTTTTGTTTGTTCCATCACACTTAGAGCAAGGTGGTGATCAGTGTTAAAATTCAGTGTTGATCCCTTGCTTGCAAGTGAAAAGCCATCCAGCTGAGGAGCGAATTTGCACTTTTAAAAGAAATGAAGTGGAATTCAACTTTCTTCTGGTCCCCAAGTGAGCAACAAGGAAACAAGGGTCCCATTGTAAAATTAATCTGAATTAACTGACTTGATTCTTGTCTTATTTAAGGGAGACAGAGATTTAAAGGGGACTGATCTTGTCCTTTCTTAGAACACTACCAAGACACCAATGGTATTTTCAGCAACTCTTGTTTTAAAGTTAAGATTTGTGGTTCAACATTTCAGCTTCGAATTTCTCTGTAACAGCTTACAGAATGGCTGTTCCAGAAATGCTAAGTGCAGTGTGTTGGCATACCTTCTGGTCCTTAGAAAGCCATGTGCTGTATATATATGGCTGCATTGTGCCAAGCATATAACTTGCTTTTGAAGAATTTCGCTCCAGTGAATACTAGGAGTACACAAGAGGATGTGGTGTAGAGACTCAATGCTTCTTTCAGTGCAGTAGGAATTGTCTTGAGAGTAAGGAAGTGTCACTTTGCTCCTTTGAGGTACTATTTCACTGCATTCAGCTGAGAGCCCAGCAAATATTTGAAGCTCCTCCATGAGGCAATTTGTGTCCCGGAGAATGCTCAAGTCAGATCATCTTAGCTATAGACAATCCTAGAACTGTCTGATGACTCAGGTAGAAAGCAACCAAGCCTCAAGGTACAAAGATGCAATGGGGAAATGCTGATAGGAAATGATCCCAGTTGCTGAAAGGCGTGGCCCAAGGACAAGAGCTAGATGTTATCACAATATCAAATAAGGCTCTGCCTTGTGGTACGCAGCATTGGCTGGGAATCCTCGGTGCCTATGCACAGTAAAAACAGCACTCCTTGGGATTCAAAAGTATAATAAATACACTCTGAATCCCAGTAGAAAGGGCAGTGCCATCTTGAAACTATGGCCAAAAGACCTATCAGTTGCTTACATCCCCTCCAGTACCAATGCAATGTCCAGATTTTCTTTAGATGGTATGAACATCTGTTGCTTGTTATAAAAAAAAAGTAGACTACCTTTGCAACTGGTACAGTTATACTTTTGCTTAAGATTTCTACTATAACTGTGAAATTACGTGGATATAAATGTATTCTCAAGGAAAGAAGCTCAGCCGTTTGTCCAGTCAAGGAGAACTCTTTCGATGCTGAAATGTGGGCCTATATTCTGTGAAAAGGCATCAGAAAATGTGAAAATTATGGGGGCCCAGTTGCTAGACTGTTAAACAGATAACCATCTGGGCACCGAAATGCATTAATGGGAAGCTAGTCTCCAACAGCTCGGGTAAGACTTGCTGGTTGAGCAGTGTGTGAAACTTGGCTTCAGATTTTTGCAGTTTTAGCACTTTGTGTCGAGTTCCTGGAGAGAGGGAGGGAGAGGGGACTTTGTTTATGCTCTTGAGAAAGATGTGTCCATTGTTCTGGACTGTTTCAAGCAATAGAATATCAGAGTCTGCTCCATCCTGCCTAGAAGAGGTAGCATCATCCCTTTCCTGGCTCCCTGTGCTTGGAAAGCCTGTGTCTGTCCTGGGTGTCTCAGGAGCTGGTGCCCACTGGTAGCACAGAGAGGTGTTTAACCAGAGAAAGGTTGGAGTTTCTGGAGGCAGCAGCCTTTACTGGGACTGTAAACGCCTGGAGCTGCTCGTGTGTATGTGGTGGTGGTTTAAAAGACTGCTCACAGCAACCCAGACAGTCTGAGAAGCATTAATGCTAGTGGAACTGTGCTGTCAGCTGGACAGTGATGTCTGCAGTGATGTCTGCAAGGAAAGCTTTGAAAAGGTGAGATGTCAGACATCAGCCTGGAAGTTTGTAGGCCAGAGTCTACATGAATCTGCTGTGCGGTTTGTGCAGTTGGCAAAGATGTCATTAACATCTTTAAAGAGCTTACAGGTGTAACATTGTGTTGTATTTTATACAAACTGTGTTCTGTGGTAGCATGAAAGACTATGGGGATTATGCCCTTTGAATTTTTCTCCTGACCTGGAAATTAATGATTTCCATATCCATGGGCAAAACAAGGTGTCCTTCACTGGAATTCAAAATCTGACATTTCATTGTGACTCTGCAATATCTACATGCTAGAGCCATTGCTCTAAAGACCTATTAGTTTAGAAGCTTCCCTGGAACAAAGGGAAAGAGCACAGTGGGTGATTTCTGAGATATGTAATTATTTAGTTTGTGAAACAAAATGTGAGTGGAATTAATTGGTTGAGGGCCTGGATGTGTGGTGAGTGATTCTGGTTCCTGCAATTGCAGTGCTTGATTGTAGCAGTTGGGCATTGCTGAATTCTTCTTACATCAGCTAGAATCGACTTCTAAAGGTTGGAATGATTTGTTTTATGGAGTAAAACGTTTTGTAGGTGTTTATTTATATGCTGAACAGCTTATCTTGACCCCGTATAGTGTAGATGAGTCCTCTGCCCTTCTTATCTGGGAAATAGGAGAACAATCACAGGCGTTTTTCCCAAGAAGAGTGTAAAACAGGCAATTCTTGTGACTTCACGAAAGATCTGTTGTCTGAAGTAATTTGAATTTAGAAATAGAAGTTAGAGATCATTATTGGGAGCCTGTGGTAAGGTAACCTGGTTTAGCCTCTAGATCATTGTTGTAGCTTCATTCCTAGAACAGTGAAAAGCACAGCTAGATGTTACCTCCAAATTGGACTGTTGGCCTTGTTTCTTCATCTCCACTACAGAGATTTGCAGTAGACATCTAGGAAAACTCAAGTACCGAGTGCGGTTCATAGGGAGTAAGAAGTTCTCCTGCACGCACTACAGACCATACTTCATCTGAGAACATTACAGCCCCATCGTATTAGAAGGATTATATAAATCATGTAGAAGTTAGGTTACTGTCTTTCACAGTATTTCATTAACACTTTGTGCCTCTTTAGCACTCTTTTCCAGCTAACCTATGACATAATGCGCCTTGATACAATCACTGCTGGAACAGTCTAGTCTCTAATAATGCCCTTTTTTGGTCTGACTTCTTCAGTCCTGTAATGTATTTTTAAAAACATTTAAGTGACCTATTCTGTGGGGCTCAATAAATAGAATTGAACAGGAAAAAACAGGCTTTCTTCCCTGAAGGATGGATTTAGAGAGAAAAACTGTATTCAAACCTGTTGCATGGATTAGCAGTGTTTGGTATTTTATATTTCAAATTTTGAATGATCCTAAATAGTCAAAGAAACTTAAAACCAATATTCCTTTTTAATTGCCACTTAGTTTCCTATTAAAACATCCCCTTTAAAGCTTGGTCTTAGCTTGAAATAACTGCCTTGAAAGCTATTGCTTTGTTTTGAATAGCTCAGTGAAAGAATGGGATTTGTTTAGGGATCAGAGAGCTCTAACACATTACTGTTGTTTTAAAACATTTTTGTTGTTCAGTTACTAATTTGAGACCTGGAAGTCCCCATTTAGCCTTGTTTTTATAATTGAGTTAAAGTGTACTTTACTAAGATTGTCAGCATACTTGATGCAAGCGCTCCTTGTTTTGAAAGAAGCTAAATTTACTCATCTTTGAATGCAACTTTTGTGACTTGTGTTCTCTTAGATGAGTTTGGTCTCACTGCGGTTGGCCCTTGCTTGTATTTTATTTTAGGAGCAAAAGGACTTAATTTCCTCGTGTTATTCCCTAACCAGCAGTTCCCACGAGCTGTTTGGTTGAGCAGTTGGGTTAGAAACTTGTAATCAAAGTGGTGGCTTAACTTGACAACCTCAGCTTCAAGTGGAGTAACAGCATAAGGTGTATCTCCACTGGAACAGAAATGCCAGCTGGTTCATCTCAGGAAATTCCTGAGTGAAGTTTCTCTTCAGAAGTGGTCTCAGGTTGTCTTACGTGGTGGAAGTTGCCCTTATGGTGGGATGCTTTTAGCATACATTGGTGTTCAGTGCTGCTGGATGAAGCCCAGAGCTTCAGTTGGCAGCACAGGTTGATGTTAACAACATTGTGGTTTCCTTAACACTATTCCCTGAAATACAGTGAGGCCCATGCAGGTGGCATTACATACAGTGGTATAAACAGATCTCTGCCATTATCCCACAGCTTCTTGCTCGTGTCTCCAGTGAGGTTTTTGGTGCTTTCTAGTTAAAATGCAGAGGTACCTGGAAGCTGCTCCTCCTGCTAACCTGTGTTTCCTGGTTCCTGGGTTGGGTGCAAAACAAAGTTCAGAATAAGCTGGGTTTCTTTCAGTGATGGTATTGGGACAATGAAAATTTGTAGCAAAGAGATCTCAAGTTTGCAAAATGAAATGAAATTTCATTGGAAGGCCTCTGATGTTCCATTGCTCACAGTACTGGCACGTCTAGGTAGAGGTGAGCTTTGCAGGAGCTTTGTAGGACTGTTGCCAGGCACTCCTCCTGAAGGCAGGGTACCTGCAGCCCTGCTTCCAAGAGAAGGCAAGGCACTGGGTATAGATCTTAATGAGACCTCTTCAAGGTGAGAAGGTATAGAGTGGCTCCTCCTGTGTAGCTTTGGAGGAAAATTAGTTAGGTTTTGGTTGTCAGGTACTTCCCTCCAGCCCTTTTCATAGGGTTGCCTCTGAAGAAAGGTGTGCGGAGATCAAACAGTTGGAACAGCTGATTAGGTTTAAACTGCCTTCTCTGCCAGTGTAGGAAAACCAAATAACTTTCCAAATTATGTTTTTGGCAGGACAGACAGAATATCTAATGAAGTGAAGTCTCAATTTTTTTTGTTTTGTCTGCATGAGACATCTGAGTCCTCCAGTGAAGCATGTAAGAAATAATCCCTGATGGTAACTGGTCACTTTGGTTTGAAAATAGGAGCAGCTTTGTAGCCCCAAAGGGAATATGCCTTGCTCTTACTATCAAAGTGTGTGAATAGTGAGGAAGTTGTTCCTGTTCTCTGAAACAACTCCAGTAAAACTATCAAACAGTGTTCTTGGAAGTGCAGCCCAAAAGAGGGCATCTCTAGTTTTATGAGGATGTTTCATTGCTTTTCCTTTATTACCACTGGTGCTGATATTTTGCTCAGATTGCCCATACCTTTTCTGTTTTTAAATGCAGTGCTGAGAGGTGTTAGCTGAAACTTCGTGCTTCAGCTGTTGAGAAGTCCTGTTTTATTTCGAGTGTTGTTTTGAGTATTTTCTCGAGCTTCCACCCATTTTCTGGTGGAGTTCCAGTGACTGCAAGACATGATCTGTTTACACATTTATTTTGTTAGTATTTGCCTTCTAGTGAATGCGAAAACAGCTCTTGATAAGAAGTACTATCTTCCCCTCCCCCAGCAAGTGAAGAATGTGGATTCTTGCACTTATCTTTATTTCTGATAGTAGTGTCTTGGTAGCTGCACAAGTCTGTTTACATGACCTTTTGATTGAGATCCTCAAAATTACCATCACCTGCTGTTCCTTAATTTCACACTTTTGCAGCTGTATAAAGTGTATTGGTTTTGAGAGCCATGGACCTCTTCTTCTGGCTTATGGGACCTCCTGTGCTGCCTCTTGGAGTCTGTGCTATTGGCTGCAGTACGGGGTTATTGCTTTTGTTTCCAGGCAGAAAGGGAGTATCAAAGTTGTGAAAAACTGTAATTAAACCGTGGCAACCAGAGGTAAAAAAAGTAAGTGCTGTTCTCAACAGCTTTCAAAGTGTTTCAGGCAATTTATGTGTCAGTTTACTGTCCCTTTGTGAGATTAGGTTGTAACTGCCCAGAACTGACTCTTGTGCTTGGACAAAATGTGGCTCTTCAGTGTGTGGAGCTGTAGCTCTAACAGCTGTTTCAAATTTGCCTTCAGCTTTATCTGTGCTAGCATCAGGCATCAATAGCATTAAGCCTACAGAAGCAGTAGTTAGTAGATTACCATAATACTGGTTTGGAGTTACAATCTTGTCAGCATCACAAAGAACTGCTGACATGAAAAGGTTACCATGCTTTATTAAAAATCATCCAAAATGGAACAAAGATAGGGAAATTATTGTTTGTTCCAAGGGGAACAATTTCTTGCTCTAACCTATATGCAAGTAACAGGCATTATCATAGTTGAATGTTCCAATCAAGGCTATGACCACTGGAGTGGCCTTAGGTAACAACTTCTGTGGATGCTCTCACTAAGGTATTTTACAGTGTTTTGATTCAGTATGGAGCTCCTTGTGTTGCCTAATCCTGTTGCTTGGGGGAAAGTTGCTTTATGTTTCGGGTTGCATCCTTTTTGGCATCGTTATCCTGCTCAAATGTAAAGGGGCTACTTTGACTTGCTAATACTCGTGGTAGTTGTGGGTTTTTTACCTTTTCTTTTTTTGGAGTTGTCGATGAATTTACATGTGAACTGTACTGTATTTGCATAAACTTTCTAGCTCTGTCACTCTTGAGGTAATTTCCTGTCAAGCAAGTAGATTATGCTGGAAACCCACCCCTTTCAGGTGACTGGAGGATGGGATACTTTTCCGGCAGGGTCTTCATCTCTGGTGAATGCCAACTGAAAATGCAGAGCAGTAGTGCAAAACCAGTCCCAGCCCTGTAATCAGGTTGACTGCAATCAATGTGGTTTCCCAAATGCAGAAGTAGAAAGTGCACTTCTGATAATTTGACTTAACAGACAAATGTAATGAGTAGTGACAAAATATCCAAGTACATGAAAACTAACTCTTAATGCATTCCAAACCTCTAAAGAAATGAAATTACAAGTTTATATGTACCTTCTCAAAGAGTAGAGCTGTCAGTGATGTTTTAAACCAGGCTTATAAAAGAAACGCCTGAAATCTCCAGCAGTAACACTTCTACCATTCTGAATGTGGACCTAGAGCAGAGAGAAATGCTACTGCTAGCAAAATGTGGTCAGCTTTCTCTCTTTCAGTGAAATCTGCATAAGCATGTGGTGTGAACAAGGAAGAAAATGCCCTTTTTCTGGCTGATGATAAATTGTTTGCCATGAATCACTGTCTAAATAAGATTGCATGAAAAGAAAATGAGAAATCTAATATGTTTTCTATAATTCCGGTTATTCATTGATTAAATTAAATGATCCATCTGTACCTAAATATAATTATAGTCAAGTCATCAGTGGAGGAGGAGAAAGCTGAGCTGTCAGATGGAGTTAACTGTTTTTCTGAATGTGCAACTGCTTGTGCATCTGCCCCATGTAGTAAAAGCTGCTTGAGAAAGGAGGGGATCATGTAGATGCTGCTCTTGCAGTTCTCAGTTTGTGCCTGCTATGTAAATGGCAATATGTTGATGTTACAGAATTTTATACCAGGTTTTGTGTTGTCTTGCAATATCCTCTTATGCTTTTAGATGTGGAGGATGAAAAGCTGTTTCTAAGCATGTGGTTAGAGCTTGATTGTTTTTTAAGAACATACCCAACAAAACCCAACTCCTGGAGCCTGTGGCTTTTTCTGTTGTATGCATTTAAACTTAGACAGAGGCACTGTTTTAGGCTGTATTGTATGGTAATATTTTGACAGCCTTGAGACTAACCAAGTAGTTAAAAAATTTTCATTGCATTTCATAGGAAAAATCATAAGTGTGCATAGAAGATCTGAGTTTCAGATATTAGATAACATGCAAGAAAGTTTAATGCAGTCCTCCAGAAACATTGAGGTAGTCTTATTTACCTATCTGGATTTTCCTGTACCACCTCCTTCCTTTTATTTGAAAGGTCGTTGTTAGGTGAGGGTGTTTGAGGATGGTGTTTTCAGTGGTGGGCTTTGTGACAGCTGCTGTTGGAGGCAAAGGAGGTGAGACACCACAAGTGTAGGGTCCTCTGCAGCTCCCTTGAAGGATCTGACATGGTACAGACCAGGTATCCAGCTGACATTTTGTATTTGTGATTGTTTTGAATACTCTGAATTTTTCAGAGACGAACTCCTAAGGGAGGAGGGAGAAGGCTTTGGTAGCTGAATGGTCTTTTTTTTTTCCCTTTATTTTTTGTTTTTAATTATTTCCCACTGGAATTTCCCTATTTGACTTCAAACTGTTTCAAGAAAACCCTGGGTTTTAATGCTTTTGGACACACCCTTGACAGAGGGACAGCTTCAGATATCTCAGTGATCTTGATTTTCATGGGAGACCACTGCTCTCTTGTTTGGGGTGGATGGTCTTGATATAGGTAGGTGAGCTCATACTAATCAAGCTTCAGTTCTCACTGCAGTTTTCTCTAAGCTGTGTTTTCACCTCTAAGTATGTGCCTAAATGTTAGAAGCTTAAGAGGCAGCCAAGTGTTACAGTGGTGATGAATTTTGCAGGTTGGAGAACTGCTTAAAATTAGTGTTAGAGTATCCCAGAGTGTGTGTATGTTTTGTGTGTCTGTCTTTTTGATGTTCAAAATATCTTTGACTCAAATGGTGAACTGCTTTGCAATTTGCATCTTGTATGCACACAGTATTTCAATGTGGCTGGTGGTTAAGTTTCTTGAATTTAGGAATTCTTTTCTGTCAAAAGATGCATAGTAAAGCAGATGTGCACTTAATTCTTATATTTCTTGGCAGCAGTTCCTTGGAGTAATAAACTCAATATTACATTATCAATGTGGTCTAGTTATTTCTTCAGTAGAAATATAGGAAAGCCATAATATAACTTAATTTCTAACAGTCTGAATGTGTTCTTTTTCAACAGGAACTGTTCTTATCAGAAGCAGTAATGGCCACCTAATGCTGGTGTCTCAACAGGCAGTAACACGAGCACAGAACCAGACACAAAATAACACAAGTGTGAGACCATCTGTGCCAACCAGCACACCTGCAATCAGAATATGTGCTGTGCAGGTAACTTCTCTCATGACTTCATTTGGACGTGGCTGTATGTTATGTAGTTAAAACAGAGTTTGCAAATAAGTTGTGGAGGGTTAAATAAGCATTTGAATCATTTCTAAATGGGGTGATGGTATTTGGTTTTGCACCAATAAACATTACTATGTGCTTTGCTTTCTTGCTTGGGAAAAAACTTGTGAGCTGTTACATATGGTGAAGGTCAAATTAGTGAATCCTCTTTGATGATGATGATGTAAACTGTTTTATGAAAAAAATGGCAGCCAAAACTGCCTAAGTGGTTACTGCCAGTATCTAAAACCTTGTTATCCTCTCTTGGGATTATTTTCCTGGAGCTGAGTAAAGCTGAGGACCTTTCTCATGTCCCTAGGTTGTTCCTCCTTTGCTGAACTCTGCTGGCTTTTTGCTTCCATCTCTTGTAGTGTGGTCAGTGCACAAGAATAAGGGGGTCCATAAAAGTAACAATTTGCATATTTCTTTAACCATTTTATTCTGATTATGTATTTTCTCTAAATGTCTCTGAATCAGTTATTGAATATTAAACAGGTAGACAAAGAGCTTTGTTGAGCAGTGTTTAAACTATATGGATTATGTGAATGATACCTGTATTGTTACTGGTAGAGGATGTGTCTTGGTTTGTATCTGACCCTTACTTCAATGTCTGTTTTGTCATTGACTTGTCTGACAACTGTTCTCTGCCTATTAATTATTTTTTATTTTTATTTTTTCAAAGAATTCTGGCACACAGTTAGTAAAGAAAATAGCAGCTGCTCCTGTGAAAACATTATCTCAAACAACAAATGCTGTGGTTTCTACTGTTCAGACACCTGCTGTAATACAGGTACTTTGCAAGCTTTATAATATGGTGGAATAAGTGACAAAAGAACTAGAGAAAAATATGGATTTATTCTTGTTATTTCTAACTGTAATCTGGTTTTCAGTAAGCTTGGTAACCTTTGTCCTCATAACAAATTATTTCCCAAATCTGTTTTTTTAAATGTGTAATTTAATTAGGCTTCTGTCAGTGTGTGTCAGATAATCTTATCTCACTACAGTAGAAAGCACATGAACAATGAATAAAATAAATAGTTCAGAGAGCCATTTCCAGTGCTTTTGTACACTGTGATAGAGTTCCTTCAGTCTCCTTCTAAATCTTTTCTGGGAGATGTGCTGCTGTTGGGGTTCTCTGATTCCTTAGTGGGGGAAAAAGGTATACCTGAGATGATGTTGAGGGGAAAATGAGCTGTCTGCACCAATCAAGCTGTTTTTCATGTGTATGTTTTTCTCCTCATTATAAACTGAAGGAAGGTCATAGCTGAAGACCTGTTCTCTAATTGAGTGTGGCAGATGGGTTCCACAGGTACAACTGTAAATAGGCAGTGGTTGAAAATGCCTCATTATTTTTAGGTAGTATTTTTGTCGTATTTCCTTGGTCTTATTTTGCTTCTTCTAGAGAAAAAATGTTGTAGTCCTCTTCTGAAGAGGCTTTTATCACCTGCAGAGTATGTGATTTTTCCTATGTATGGTTCATCCTCTGTTCTTGGGGGCCAGACCTCTGGATAAGCATATGGAATGAAAAGAAAACTACATTTTTCTGCAGTTAGTATGTTCTGCTCTCATAATCTGGAGCAGAAATCATGAAGAAGTCTGGCTTGTACCTATATTTTTTGACAAGAGTTTGAAGGAGACTGAGCTGTAGCAGTTGACAAAACAGTAAATGAGCAGGATCAGTCATTGCAAAAAACATGCTGGATGTATGTTCTTGACCCTGAGGGTGTTTGAAGTATTGGGGGATGTGTTGGCTGACAGTGATAACAGCCTGACTAACAAGTTCATCCTTCTGCTGTTCTTCTGTATCAGCAACTGAACACTTCTCACACTCTGTGCTCTTTTTTCACTTCCCTCTTACTACAGATGGATAATGTTGGGGCTAAAGTGGAAAACCCAGAGGCCTCTCTTAATACATTTTCTATTTTGCTTAGAATGAAAACAGTGTGTGCTTTGTGTCTAAATACAGTAATGGATATTCCTTACTTTTATTTTGGAATACTGGCTTGCAAACCCTGTGTTTGTGATCTCTGCATAGAGGTTTTTAGGATATAAAAACCATAGTGATCTACTATACTACCCTTGCACTAGGGAAAAGAGATGAAGGTCATCCATCATCTGATGGATGAAGTTGCATGCATCCTCACACTCTCATGTGGATAAACACTGAGATTCATCAAGCTATTAACTTCTCTTTTTTAAACTTATATCTGCCTTTAGCTTGGTTTTTCTGTACTTTAATTCAGTTTTGATGTAGTCTGTTGAACTCGTGTTCCTCTGAGATATTTAAAGACGTAGACATGGTATATTTTTTGTAAGCTGTTTTTCCTCCCTCCACTGTAGAAAGTGGAACACTTCTGATGAGCTGTAGGGCTGGATTTAAACAGGAGGAATGATGACTGTAGGAAAAATTAAATTATTTTATTTTTTAATTCTTTTAATCTCTTAAAATATTTTAATGTTTTGTGTCTTCCTTGAAGCCCCTCTGTTTTGCAGAGGATTGCAAAGCCCTATGTACAAGCTCCTAGGACAATGTAGGGTAAATAGATGCAATGTGGATATATCTCGCAATCACATAGTCATGTTGTTCCTCACCCTGGGATGGACAAGAGATGAGTGCTGAAAAGGGAGTCAGTGCAAAACGTTGATGGAACCATCTGGGAAAAGGATGGCAGAGCCCTTGAGTCTGATTTCCTTGGCAGCAATTCATTCATCAATCTTAAAATAACTTCCTGATCTTACTCTTGACAATTTTTTGAGGTCACAGGAGAGGAGTGTTGGTGTGGAAATATGATGTCATCACAGAAAGTGGTGGAGAGTGGAGAGGAAATAATCCTTGGCTTGGTTGTGCACCTTCAATCTTATGTGAAATACAGTTTGGAACAATCTGCAAAACTGTGTAGGTACTGACTGCAGGATTATTCTCCTCATCAACAAAAATATTTCCCTTTTTTGACATTCCTGAATGTTTCAGCTCTGAGGTTAGAGAAAATTACCTGCACATTCTTATTTTTTACCTGTTTCCCAGATGGGGTAACGAAGCTGCAAAGTGTCTAATTAGCATCATGCTGGGGCACTTTCATTTAGATGCAGTGCATTTCTTCTCTTGAAATGACTCAAAATATGCAGGATAAATGCCATTTTTTTTGGTGGTAGTTGTTTCTCTGTTGCTCAAAGTGAGAATGAGAATTGTCAGTAGTGAAAAAGGTTGACGGCAGATGACAGAAGTTAATTCCCATATATTCATTTTCCTGGGAAAAGGGTCCAGCAGACTTCCTGTTGTTTCCTGCCTCTAGTGTTCTAGTCTTGATGTGTAAGCATGCTGGAATTTGCAAGAGATCAGCTCCTGTTTTCAACTTTTAAAAGCCCAGGGCATTGCAACTTGGCAGATCTGCACTGTGTCCCCTTCCGTCTTCCTCCTGCCCATCTGTTTGTGGGATTCTTGTGCCCAGTTTGCCTCCCTGTGGTCTTAGAGCTGTTGAGCCTCATCCTTGGAAGAGGCAGTGGTGGTGGCAAAGATCCTGCAGAGAGCTATTAAAGTGTTACCAACAGCAGGAGCCGAAGCTAGAAAGCTTTCTGGTAGCTGCCTGCTGCTTTCATGTCAAACTGGCAGCAACCTGGGGAGGGGAGGACACCCACCCAGAAAAAAAAAATTGTAAATGTATGACAAAAGCGTTAGAGTTTTGCTTTAGCTTTAAGTGTTGGCGCATTAATTTTACCTATCCTGAAAAGCTGATATTCTACATGATGTCTGTCCCACTTTTGATTAGTTTTTATTTTATCCATGGTAAGTTAGACTCCTGTCTAACTGTCTTGTGATTGATGCAATTAGCAAGTATTAGTTGTGTCTGTTCCACTTAGCTGGGGTGCTTAAATGTGTTAAGAGTCAATGAAAGCCATTACATTGTGCAGTTCTGAACCTAAATTTGGACTACAAAACTAGACTTTCCCGTCCTCTTCACAGGCTTGGAGGAAAGATGCCACCTAACTTGAGGTTTCAAATGTTAACCTGGAACTCTGCCTGTGGGTTACCTCTGGCTATTCAGTTTTTAAGTTGAGAAATCAAAAGTAGTGGTTTTTTTTTTGCCTGGGCAGAGTCTTTTATTCATATTTTATTCTGTTGCATCAAAGGAGCTGTGTTGGCTTTTTGGGTATGGTTTGTATGTTTGTTCTCTTTAAAATCTGAAGTAGAAATACTTCAGTTTAGTGGGCTTTAGATTTAGCCTAGTTTGCAAAGAAGGGCGGTATTTTTTCCTAAACCTTAATTACTCTCCTGTTGCTGGAGCTTCTGAATCTGTTGGTAAATTATAATGAGCTTTTAAAAAGAGGTCTCAAAATAACTGAATTTTTTGAGGGTTTTTGTCAGGGCAGAGGAGAAGGAGATCCAAATTGCTGCCCATGAGGAAAAGGCAGGAAGAACTTCTTATGTCCATTTGCTGAGCTGGCTGCTTCTGCTGGCACTTGAATCCTTCCAAAGTGGACCTGACGTGTTTTGCCTACTCTGTGTGTGATAGGAAAAACAAAGGGTGTTGCAATTGGGAGAGGAGCTTCAGGGCAAGACTGGAAGATGAATAATCTCTTATGGTTCTGCTTGTCTTCAGAACAGTGTCACCTGGCTTAGCATTGTCCAAAATCCATTAGACTGTAGGACCCTGACAAAGTTAATATATTGGTTTCTTCAAGACAGCTTTACCTTTCTCTTCCTTGAAAGTTGCAGCCTGTGCTTTGGTCTGGATGTGCCTTTATAATTTCTTTCCCACACCCTTGATTTGTAAATAGAATTATGGCTATGGCTGTCACTTGCTGTATTAAATAGAGCCTCACAAAGCAAATTAATCTAAACTTTAAAAACAAAGAGAAGAATTGTTTCTTTGTGTTTCAAATAGCAATGTGGAGGGAGGTTGCTACCTTATATGCTAGCAGAATCCAGTATGTTTGTCACGTTTTTCCTTGGTTAAAAAGTGTTAATTTTTCTCTTCAGCCAACAGCTGCAACAGCTAGTGTTACTACAGTTACTGCTGTAAAGCCTTTGAGTACTGGAACACCTGTAAAACTTCCAGTTACAGGACCACCTGCACAAGCTATCTCCCAAAAGGCAGTCTCTGTGAAAGCAGAGGGCACAACAGTAGCACAGACCAGCGCTTCTACAGTAAGGAAAAGAAGTTTTTAATTAAAAATTAACATTCTGGATGTTCATCAGAGGTTGAAGAGACAGTGCAATATCTAATAGTCTTCTCTTTATTTATACACTAGGAGATGCTAGAGAATGTGAAGAAATGCAAGAATTTTCTTGCTACGCTAATAAAATTGGCGTCTAGTGGACCTCAAGCCCCCGAGATGGGGCAGAATGTGAAGAATCTGGTGCAAAATCTACTGGTGAGACTTTTATTTCAAAACAAAGTGTGCATCGTTTGTGTATATTTTTGACATTTACTTTAACATAGTTTCGTTCCTGTCATTTTGTAGCTTGTTTTTTTCTTAACAGCTCAAGATTTGAATTTGTGACTGAGTACATCTGACCCTTATTAAGTCTTAAATTGTAAATGTTATTTTAACTGAATCCCATGCTGTGTTATTTCCCCCACTCACATTTCTGTTTCATTTTATGCATGCAGGTAACTGATAGTAGGAGGAGCTGGTAGTGTTAACACAGCTTCTGGCTCTTTTTTTCATGTTATTGTAGTTTTGAGTCCTCAGTAGCAAGAATCTGATGAGGAGGTTGCAGTGCAGCGCTAATTCCGTACTACTGCTTTACTCCAAGACAGAACTGAGCAGTGGAACAAGAGTGGCATTATCAATAGCTTAAAACAGTAGGATGGAGCAAACAAGGTGGTGGATGCCAACCTCTCTCTCTTTGCAGGTGGCTTCCGTATGGTGCTTTGTGCTGTATCCCAGCACAGCTGGGTTTTCCTGGTAACGATTTCTCCTGCCACTTCTTGTCATGGCATTTGACCGCTTCTGCTGTGTTGTTGTTCCACTGTAGCAGAAGGCTGTGTGCTGGTGGAGGGGGGTGGCTTTGCTAGTGGTACCAAAGGGCTTTTCAGTCTAGAAAGGTGTGATGTAGGCAGGTGTAATTTCAGAGAGCAGATTGTTTGAGGATGCAGCCTTGCAAAAATTTGATTCCTTAGCCTCTGTCCCTACTGGGCTATACACCGTCCTTCTGTGGGAAAGATAGAGTTGTTCTTTCTTGTGCTTACACTACTTTTTTTTTTTTTTTCTTTTTTTTGAGAGCAGACGTTAATACATTGCTAGCTGCACACTTGTTTGCTTTTTGTAGTAGTTTAAAAATCTGCCATTTGGTATGTGTATGATTGAAATGCAAAATGAAGTGACTCTTTTGTGTGTATGAGAGAAATGAGTAAACTGTAGCTGGGCAGCGAGATGATCCTTAAGGCAGCGTTTCATGAAGTAGGTGTCAAGCACCCTGTGAGCTTCAGTGTGCCAAACCACTTGCATCTGTATTAGTGAGACCTCGGTGACCCATATCTGCATCTGTGTGAAATCTAACAGACAACAGATCAAGTGGCTACATGGGAGAACTGCTGGAAGCTCTGCTTGTCTGCAAATACACAGTCTTTAAAATCCCTGTTCTGGTTATGTAGCAACTTGGAGCACATGCTCCAGAGGTGAATATGGGTTAGAGGAGTAATTTCTCAGCATTCAGCAGAAATGGAGATTGGTGCTGCTCTTTGTGTGTCTATACCTTCTTGGAAGAAGTAATGTTCTTGATGACTCTGGGAGGGTGAGGAAGGGCAGCAGAGTCTGGGGCTTAGCCCTGTGTACAAGTAGGGGGTCTCAGAAGTTAGCTGCAGCTTCCTAACCCTCCCAATCCCTTGATTCAGGTGTTTGTGTTGGGACAGGGTGGAAAGCATTAAGAAAGGAAGCAGTACTCTGCAATTCAGAGGACTGTTACCGTGGGGTATGCAGAAATGTTTTGATTGCTTTCGAAAGACTGTTAAGTGTTCTGTTTTATTATGCTGTGTATGCTGTTAGTCTAGAATTGTCTCACAAAAACTGCTAAGTTGTCATTAGTCTTGAGGCCTCTAAGTTTATTTTTATGCAAATAAACTACCTTTACTGAAAGAAGTACTAGTAGTTGATTTAAAATACATCTTCATAACAATGAGATACTCAAAAGGATCGGTGCTGCTTATAAATTTTTTCTATCCCTTCACTTCAGTGACTGGGTATGAACACCTATCCCTAAGTGCCTGTAGCTGAAGAAAGCATAAACAACGTGGGTAATATATGAACATTACAACACTATTCTATCCTAACTCTACTTTTTTTTTTTTCTTTCTTAAATAAAGCAGGAAAAAAGCATTTGAGTAGTGAAATTGAACAATGCCATGATATATGTTTCCATGACCTTTTGATACATCTTGGGGGAAAAAAGTGGGGTGGATTCAGTTATAACTTACTATTGTAATTATATTTTCCTCTTAGGAAGCAAAAATTGAGCCAGAAGAATTTACAAAAAAGCTGTACGTAGAGCTCAAGTCATCTCCACAACCATATTTAGTTCCTTTTCTCAAGGTAAGTGTCTGATTATGGATATGTAGTATTTAAAAGGGAAGGGAGGAGTACCAGAAAGGAGAAGATTTGGGGCATTCTAATAGGTATTTCAGGTCAGTTGAAGAATGGTGCCTAACATACCTCTGTGTGACTGTTGTACTTGGAAAGGCAATTCTTAAAGGGAGGGGGAATTTTTGAGGTGTAATTTATGCTGTGTTCCTAATTTGTAGAGTAATTGCCCTCTAGGTGTTAGTGAAGGCTAGTGTTTTAGAAGCTGTGCATGTATCTACAGTAGAGCAGATATGTTAAGATGACCTCTTACATTCTCATCAAAATTGTAGCAATTCTGAGTTCTAACTCAGAAGCTGACAACAGTGGCAATGCACAGCTTATGCCATATTAAAGATCAATCGGTCTGCATAAAGCTATTCATCTTCTGCTGATTTATGTTAACTGGAGGCAGAAAAAATCTCTACTCCTTTCTCCAGAAAGTGTCTGGCAAGACTACTTACTGCAGCTTAGGAAAAGAATCCCGGGCACTCTACTTCCATTCAAGTAAATAATCATATAAAGGAAAAAAATGCTTCCTTGAGACTTCTAGTCACATGATAGAATGGTATTAACAAAATAAAAATTAATTATACAGCAAGTTTTAAATCTCAGTGAAAACATGGAAAACTATGTTAAATTTACTAAATTCCAATGTACAGCATACTCTTAGGCTTGTTAGATATGTACATTCATTACAGGCATGATGGAGAATAAAGGAAGAATAATAGTTAAATGGTAAAAATGGGACAGAGTTTTTCTGGAGTTTGCCCTTTTCTTTGGTACTTAACAGGCCATATAACAATGCATGTGGTAATGCTGATATTGCTCTAGGTGGCGGGTGTTAATCCGTTCAAATGTGGGATAAAACTTTTTCTTATGGTGGCAACTTTTAAATGCCTTTCTAGCAAGTTTGCCATGAGTCTGAAAGACTGCAGTCATCTCTGCAGGACCTTAAGCTGAGAGATTTAGATTAGATACTAGAAAAAAAAATTCACTATTAGGATGATCAGGCATTGGAATAGGTTGCCCAGGGAGGTGTTGCAGTCACCATCCCTGGAGGTGTTTAATAGGATCTGGTGCTGGATGATGAGATTTTGTGGTTTAGGGGATTCAGTAGTAGTGCTGGGCTGATGGTTGGACTTGATGATCTTAAAGGTAACAAGGTCTCTTCCAACCTTGATGATTCTATGATACATAAAATTTTCCAATTGATCTTTTTTTACCTGTTTAATTTCCTGGAGGCTTCTTAAATGCCCATGCAAAAGCCATGAAAATAAACAGCTCGGAGAATGGGTTCTTTGCATCCACTGTGGCTCTGGCTGCAGGAGGACCAGATGTGAGTACAGGGTCAGTGTGAGTAGCACTCACAGAAGTGCCCAGCTGTTATAAGAAGCCATCCAACCATGTGAAGAGTTGCCACAATTTATGCAGAGAACTCAGGGCAGTTCTGCAGGGGTTGAGTTCATCAGTGTGGGTCAGACCCTGACCTGTTGCAGCAGAGCCCTTGTGTGTTTCTTCTGCAGCACACTGCCAGGTACTGGCGTCATCTAGGCTGCTCTGATTTGGGCAGTGTTCATACCACATAATCCTTGGCATAGTGCTCTCTCCCTGTTGCATGCTATATTAACAAAGATATACTGTGACTTCAGAAGAGTTGTTCAGATACGGTCAGAGTTAGCTGACTTTGCAGTGTTGCCAATCCTTTAAAACATCTTGCACCGAGATTGCCTTTTCCTGAAACACTGTAAGGATGTGTGGTTGATACACACAATTAGGTTGATCCTTAACTCTCAGCAGCTGTGACAGGACTGAGTGCCAAATGGAGGATGACTTCAGGAGCACTTCTCTAAGGTGCTAAGAGGATCAGTGCTGGCCTCGTTTGTGGGGAAAATATTTGCAACTTGAGTTTGGAAAGAAATGTGATACGGCTTTTTGCCAATCCACTTTTAGCTAGTGAAGTGGAATTTTAGGGAGGACTCTCTGGAGTCAGCTCTTATCTTTGAGCTGCAGGTTTTTGATGAAGTTGTGCGTGTGTTTTGTTTTGTCTCTTCCAAGAGGTGGAAAAAGTACAGTGGCTTTGGCTGTGAAGCCTGCTTGATTTTCAAGTCTGCTGGATGCTTTTGGTACATAAATTGCATCAGGAGCTAAGCAGCTTTTTAAAAGAAAAATAAGTGAATGTTAAAAAACAGATGGGCTGCAGAAGGTCTGGTTGTGCAAACAATATGATTACGTGGCATGCTAATGTGAGACATGCACCTTTTGCGTGAAGTCCAAAGTGGCAGCACTGTGTTAGGAGCTCTTAGAAACTTTAGCAACTGCTAAGAGAGGAGGAAAAACTACAAAGGTTTTCAAGAATACAGAAGTAGCTGCAGAACTGATTTCCCCTGGTTCAGAGCCATAGCAGGTTATAAACAGTGAAGGAGAAAAATCTGTAGAGAATTTGAAGATTATTCTGTCCATTAACCTTCTCAAACACAGCTGTAGTAAAAATGAGATGTTGCCAGATTCCTTTGCTTTTGTTCTCCTGTTGCAGAGAAGTAGCTGGCTGAAGTTGTGTTGCTGCAGCTTTACAGACATTATTAAAGTGGTATCTCCCCCTAGTGTAGATACAGCTGTATTGGTATAGAAGTGTTGCCTTCAGAGCTTGTTTCTGACTTTATTGGATAATTCGTAGCTCCCTGTCAGGCTTCATGAAATAAACACAGCTGTTCCAATATAGCAAGGGGTTTTGGCAAAACAAAATTCTTTGAGGTAGTAAAGCAGTTAAAATAATCTTACTCTGAAACATAAATTCCAAATTGAAAAATCTAAACAGAAGAACAAAGTTATATGCGAGTTTCCCCGTAGATGGGATTTACTGTGTGTGGTGTAGCTGTGATGATCATTGATCTTTGCTCAACTGGTGTTGGTGTTTCTTGTCATCTTCACTGAACAGGATTGTCGTCAATTTAAGTGTGCATGAAGTTTAGCAAAACTTGTTTGCCATTTATTGTCTCATGAAAAGTTTAATTGGAAAATGAAGAAGAGGATTCAGTTACAAATGTATTATTATTGTGGAAAGCTCTGTTGCTGCTATATCCCGTGGTTTTTTGTTTTTCTTTTAGAAAAGCATGCTTGCCTTGCGGCAACTAATGCCTGATCCTCAGAGCTTTATCCAGCAGTGTATGGAGCAGCCAGCTCCAACACAAGAAGTGGTTTCAACTTGTACCTCTGCAGTTCCAGCTCCTTCGACGGGAGCGGCAACCTCGACTGTAGCAACAACTGCTCTTCCAGCAGTAAAACCTGTGCCTGCCTCTGTAGCAGCCACGGCCCCTGTAGTTGTCACATCAGCAGCAGCTCCTGTGCAGGCTGTGAAGGCCATTGCTTCCCCTGCAGCGGTGACAGCGTCGCTCACACCCGCAGCTCCTGTGCTCCCCACGAGCGCGGCGGCGCCCGGGCTGACCACTGTCCAAGCCACCAAGCCAGCCCTCACCTCCGCGCTGCCAGCGCCCTCTCTGCAGTCTGCAAAGCCCGTGCTGGTCTCTACAGTGGCGTCCTCAGCAACAGCCCCTCTCCAGCCTCTGAAGCCAATCATTGGAACCCCAGTTGGTATTAAAATCTCACAGCCCAGCTCCGTCGTTGCGCAGTCAGCGGGTGCTCAGCAGGTGGTTAAAGTGAAGCAGCTGGTAAGATGGATTCTCTGCTTCTCTGTAACTAACGATGCTCCTTTACTTTGACTCTTGCTGTTTAGTAAAGAGGATACCAATTTGGACCTCTGGTTCTTTTTCTGGTTTTTTTTTCTTTTAATATATGAAGCTAGTCTGTCTTGAGTTCATCAGTTATGTTTGTTATAGTTCAGAAAGACTGAGCCCTGACTGGAAAGGTGAATGTAAAGCCAAGCTGTCAGCTTGGTCTCTTGCAAGACATGTCAACCACCATTTCACCAGACTGAACACCCATCTTGAGACACAAGGGAATATGAGCTCTAACCTCCACTGTGCACACAGCTGGGCTAGGTTGGCACCTGGAAGAAAAGGTAGGAAATGCAAGTGTCAGAAACAGAAACTGCTGATGGGATACTTGCATTAATTGCCCTTGGATGCCCTGTTAGGGCTGTGCCTCAGCCAGCCCCCAGGGATGCCAGTCTCTCTGCCCTGGTAGTTTCTGCCCTGGGTACTTCAAGCACAGGTGGCTCGATGATGTTCAGTGATGTGTTATCTGAAATGTATGCATTACCTCAAGGAGTTTTTTTCAGCTGAGTTCTGACCTCCACATTTACTAAGACATGTTAATTATGAAGTCGTCCAAAAGTGAGTTTTTTCCTATCAGGCCTCATTAGCTAACAAATTCCAGGAGGAATAACTGTCTTATTAAAACAATACCCTCAAAAGTGATGTGTTAACATTTTTTATTCTTGGCACCAGTTAACTTCTTGCTAATGTTAATATTAAATACCAAGAAACTGTGGATCACAGGTATACCCGAAAGAGCAACTTTGTGAAATAAATTAGATTTGGCTTATAGGTGTTTAAGAGACCAGGTAGCATGGTGTGTAGCTGGTCTACCTGTAAGTAATGCTCTTGAGTATTTTGAGAGAATTAGTCTCCCTTTGGCAGATAAAGAACTCAATTCATGCAAAGAAATTCCTTGTAAAGATTATTTTTCTTTAAAAAGTGGGAAAACCATTAGACTTCCTGTGAAACTAGATTTACAATCCACAGGTATAGTAGGACATCTTCTGTGTGAGTTTTCTTTTTAGCTTGGATGTTGTGGATACTTGATTTAACAGTGTTCAGACCCCTAAAACGTCTTGCTTTTTTAGTTTCCTTCTTTTGAAAGGGCGTAAGGTAGATGTAATGCAAGAATCCTGCATTCTAAATAAGAAGTTCATGCTATGGTAGTGCAAGCTACCTTATGCAGTGGATGGGGAGTCCTTTCTCTGACTGGATTTGTTAAAAAAAAAAAAAAAAAGCAAAATACCCTTAACCCCAAAACTCCAAAGAAGAGTTATTAAGCATATGCACTGACAATCTTGGCTACTAGTAGCTAAAGTCAAATTGGAAAAGGAGTTGGTACTCATATTGTCTTTGAGGACTAAGTTTGAAATTCCAGCCAGAAGAAAAGGAGACTTTCTTAGGTAGTACAAGGGCAGGAGAGCAGTTTGTTGGCTACACAGCAAGGCTTGTAATCCAGGGGAAAGGTTGACCATCTGTACAAATAGGCAAGGAAGCTTAGCTCCACACAGGGGAGTCCAAACACTTCTTGAATTTTATATTGGTGAACTGAAGAAGTGGCTTCTGCCTCTACACTGCTGCAGGGTGGTCGTCTGCTGCAATTGCTTTTCTTTGCTGTGCCTTACATATACTGAATTGTGTAGAAAGCATGTTTTTATCCTCATTTGGGTAGATCCCAGGCACAGTGATGAAAATACTTTATTTCCTGAGATACAGTTGGAGGACTGAGTTGACTTCTTCATAGCTTAGCCATATCAGGAGCTTGGTGTTCGTTCAGACAACTTATTAGCACAAAGGGCAAGTTAGTAGAAGTGGCTATATCTCCTACGGCGTTCCTAATGCCTTTTCTTGAAAGGGCAGAGGGTCTATTTTCTCCCGTAAGAAAACAAATCTGGACCTGCCCTCTCTAAACAGAAGGGTCCTACTGCCAGCTGATAAAGGAAGCACAGTGCCAGCTGTGCAAATCTGTCTATACAATGCTGCCAGCATTTTTTTCCCTTTTCAGCCTACAGGGATGTCTAATGCCATTAACTCCCTCTGCCTACCCCTTTCTAATTTTGGCTTCTTGTGCTTGAGAGAACTTGAACTTTCATGTGCCAGCTCCATTATAATGGTGGTGCTCAAGAATGCAGCAGTGCTGTATTTTAATATCAAATTTTTGACTGGAGTGATGCAACATTAAATTTTTTGTTTCTGTGACATTATTATCAAAACGTTGTGTGGACACTGAGGGACCTGTTCTTCAGGAGTGCTGTTGGGATTCATTGCACTCCTGTGCTGTGAGAGTTGCGCATTTTGAAGGATTTTCTCCTGTGACTTTCTTAACACTATCTCATTTAAGAGCATTGACTTACAAAGAAGTTTCATCTTGGAAATAAACATTGCCTGTCTCTAGTATTGCTTTGTCTCTTGCTAAAGTACAATAAAGGAAAATTTGCAAAGATGCTGGCATCCATTGGTGAGAAAGCTGCTGTGAGATTACAGCTTCATGTCAGGCATAACTAGCTAGGGGTTTATGGCACAGTACCTACAGTTACCAGTGAGACACTCTGCCTGGAGATTATTAGGGATTGAACCAAGGAGCAAAGTGTTTATGCTGTTGCAACTGCTTGTTCTTAGTGAGTTGTTAGTGTTAAGTCCCCTCAGAGCTGAGCTTTCATGAACAATCTTCTCCATTATTCTTTTTTTTTTTTGGTCCTGGTTATTGCTTTTGCATTCAATTAGTGAGGGTTTCTTCATGAAGCAATACTGCTTGTGTGTGATGATACTGATATTACCAATGTTGGCAATGCTTTGTTCTGGTATTGAATCCTTGTTGAAATTTCCATTATTGTTGTTTTCTCCATTGCAACTCCCAAGGACTTCCAGCTTTTGTTAGTCTAGAGCTAAAATGGAAAAGAGAAAATGAACTCTACTGCCAACACATCCTTTCTGTTTCTTGGCAATGTAGCCTCCTTGGTTATGGGACTTACATCCCAGTCTCCACTTAGACCATTGCCGTAACATTGCTATCTGTGTTCTTTTGTCTGCTGTACCTCAGTTTGGAATGCTTATGTTTCCTCCTGTGCTGTTCCAGTGCTTTGCATGCTAAAGATGAAGCATCATTCTTCTTGGTGGTAAGGAGGCTCTCCAGGTGTGTGTTAGTGCTAGTGAGCCTGTGAGTAGTGTGTCCAAGCTGGGTGGCTCCTCATTAATTACCTGACCTCACAAAAGACACTGCTAATGTTATTCACAACTTGCAGTTTTGGAAGCCAGATCTTTCTGACAGATAAAACTGAGCTATGGGAAAAACACATAGAAGTAAATGTTAGCATCACTTCTACTCCATGATGAGAGTGCTGCATATGTGAGCCTCATCTCTGTCCACAGTCTGTCCCTGTATTCCTGTAGTTCTTTCCTGCTCTGGATCTTAATGTTAACTGTCTGTCAGGTTTTCAGATACCACTTTCAGATCAGTTATTGTGTTACTGCTGCTATGCCAAGCCTTAGTGCTACCCATACGGAGATGGTTGAGAGGATACCATGACTCTTTGATAAACAAAGTACCTATTTTTGTGAATGTGTGATGCTTATGTTGATGGTATTTATTAATAGAGGAAAAGCTAGATGACAGGAGAGAGCCTAATTTCTGAAGTATTGTAAATGTCAACTCTTTAAATACACTTCTGCAGTCTTGCTGTACAAGCACTCTTTAGACTTTCTGAAGTAAGAATAAAGGATATAGAGGAGAAAAATGGCTTTTTGACCCTGACATTTTTTTTATGTTAATTTTTTGCTGCTAAAAAATAGCATTCAGTCTGAAGATGTTGATTTTTATGCTTTGGTGAAGTAATATCTTCCTACTGCTTGTAATCAAGAACTATTTTAAAGATGTATCAAAGCTGAAGCCCACATTCTACTAGCTAGGAGGCTTAGAAGTGAGATTTTTTAGGGATGCTGCAATTTTAATACTTTCTTGCATTTTAATAGCTGCCCCTGAAGAGGAAGGATTAGTATTATGGGCTGTGCCTGTAGGTCTGTGTTGTGATGACATCCTGCTGTCTAGTTTTGTTTCTGTGAAAAGTCTTTAAACAAAACTATGAACTGCCTTCCCTTTTACCCTTCAGCTGTGTACTGATACCTTTGTGTAGAGGCTCTGCTTGCTATAGGTGTTGCTATTTAGTACACTTCATGTTCCTGGTAACTGATGTGTTCGTGTGTACTTTAGCTTAACACTTTGAAACTCAGCGTCTCAACTTAAAATTGATGTTGCAATTCCAAAAACACGAGTAATTTTATAGCATGTCCTCTTTAATTCTTAGCAGGTAAGGTATTTAGAGGAAGAATTCAGTTGTTTTGGTGTTCTCCCTTTTTGACTAGGTGTTTATGATACTTACCTTTTTGATGTTATTGGCAGGCAGACTCACTGTTTAGTAGTTACTCTCCTGAGCAGGACTTATGTAGAGGAAAGCCTCTCAGTGTAATGGCTTGTGTGATAATTACAGTTATAATAACTCTAATAGAGTTATCAGTAGAGAATAGGGGTGAAGTGTCTGTTAGAGTTGAATGAGCTTAAAGCTCACTACCACTTGTTAAGATTTCTTGACATGAAGTTAAAAAAAAAAAGGCTTTTCTGAGCATGCTGTTTGCTTTAAACTGGAAACTAGACAAGCATACCTGCCCAGTGGCACTTCTGGCTAAATGGAAACTGATACTATTTACTTCTCCGTATTTTTAGCCCTTCTAACTCTTGATATTGGATATTCCACTTCCAGGTAGTCCAGCAACCATCGAGAACCATTGTCAAGCAAGTATCCACACTCCCACAGCCCTCCGTGCTTACCCTGCAGACACCTGCTGAGAAGAAGGTGCCGCTGAATACTGTTGTTCAAACCAACCAGTTTCCTGCAGGTAAAGTGCTGGAATCCTTTTCATGGAGAAGGGGGAGGACTGCTGAGGTATAGTAGTAAGTGCAGGCTGTTGGTAGATTGTAGGAATGCAGGAAGGTGGCTTTCTGTCAGGAGCAACCAGCTCTGTGCATTAAGTTAAACATCTTCATTGTCTGGAGCTTTGATGAGAAAATCAGTGTCACATCTACTTCTGGTGCTTGTTAAGAGCATGTCAATCAAATATTTGTACTTGTTAAAGTGCTATGACTGAATTCCTTGCAGTGAATTTCCTCTAAGCTGATGACTTTGAGAGTTGTTTCGTGAAACCCTGCTTTTTCCTTCAACAGGTTCAGGTTGATGCACAATAAGAGTTTGTCTCAGTTTTCACTGAAACATTTCCCTGGTCAGCACAGAAGGGAGGGTATTTGCTGAGAGTATGTGAGGCTTTGAGCCAGAACTTGTAGAATGTAAGATTCTAAGTGTGTTAGCATTTTGCTTTCTACTACATGCTTTCTTCTACAGCATGTTCATTGTTTTTAGGTTCCATTCTGAAGCAAATTACCTTGCCAAGAAATAAAATTCTGTCGCTTCAAGCATCTTCTGTTCAGAAAGTGAAAATGAAAGAGAATGGAGCAACTTCCTTCAGGTAAAAATAACAATATCAGAAGTTAAGTACAGAAAGGAACAAAGGGAAGAGAGAAGTATAGAGGTGGGAATAGAGCCCAAATAAAAACAACTTTCTTCAGAAGCTTTTTTTCTGGTACAAGTTTATCACATTATAATACTCATTGGCAATGGGTAACCTTAAAACTTCTACACAGATGTTAATTATTCTTAGTGTAAGAAAAGTGTCCTGGTGAGGTTCGGTTAGTTTTTCACTGACATATTTTCCATCCTATGAATACAATTACTAATCTAGTTACCTTGTATTAAAGTCTATAAACAGGATTAAAGCAGATAGAATCTCTGTTTTTTGCATATAGTCTGATAGCATTGAACTGTCATTCTGCTGTCATTGAACTATTACTTGGACTGGCTTGTAACCTGTCTAAAGCTCTGTGCTGCATTTCAGAATCTTTTATTAGCTCCTCTTACAAGCTTGTTTCTGTGTATACAAGTGAAAGTCTTCGACTAAATCTCTAATCATGATTTCTAACATATTCTCTAGGCCTTTAGATGGCAAGAGTGCTTAAAGCTTCTAGTTCTGGCAACTGATTAATTTTTTAAAAGCGGAAATTATTTTTACAGCTATGAAGTGTGATGTTGGAACAGAGATACAGACTGCCATAAGCATTATTAGTGTTACCACTTAAGGGCAAGTTGACATTGCTCTTCCAAGGGAAAAAAGCAGACATGATAACACCTCTGTCTTGTTGACCAATTGACTTATCTCCTGAAAGCTGCAGCTTTGAGTGCACTGGTATAGACAGAGAGCTGCTGCTGTTTACAGTAACATACAGTATACAACAAACACTTAAAAACAGTGGTTGCCAGAAGTTGAAATGAAAAGCTTATGTTAAAGCAATATCTCTGTTCATTTGCCTTAAGGTCTTATGAAATATACTTTAGAATATCATGTGGGATGTAAGTGGGGTAGTGATGTTCAAAAAAACCACCCTTCATAAATATTGTGATAAAAAAAAGCAACAACAAACAAACTTGTACACGAAAAAAAAAAGAATTTTTTTCTGTGATCTTCCAAATGGAATATATTGGCTGTCTTACATGACAGATTTGAATTCTTGAAGTCGTTCCTGAAATCATTAAATTCATAGTGTAGGGAAAAAACTACTTTTACAATGTGATTCAATAGAGATTTCTCTTCTTGCTTTTGGATTGTGATATTCAAAGTAGCATAAGCCCATAAGAATTTAGATAGGAAATCTCTAACTCACCTTAAATTTTCTTTGTAGAGTCTCATGTCTCTGAAGAAATTGTCTTTGGATACACCCTTGGTGTTTCTTCTATTTACTGCTATAATTAAACTTTCTGACCTGTGATCCATCAAGTGCTGATCAAGTGTGAGGCAGAGAGAGGCACCATGACCTGCTTTCAGGTTTTGTGATGAAATTTGTTACAAGCAGAGAGTGTGTCTTGTAATTTATGTGATTGTACATGTGCACTAATGGGAGTGCTCTTACTGTGCACTCCCATTGCAGTGTGTCATGGAGCCTGACTCCCTCTGCCATCGTGTGACTAGGCTAGGTTAGGATTTGAGGACATTCTGCTCACTAAGCTGTACTTAATCAGCTGCAATTGGACCTTGTCTCTCTTTACCAAGCTGGTTTGCATTGCCTAAGATAAGCAGTAGAAAGAATGGTTATTTCCTGTCCCCCCAAGGAAACAAGCAGAAAAAACCCAACAAAACACAAAGCATTCCAACCTTCTAGATGTTGTTTCAGCTGTTTCATGGACATTGCACCATGGCATGTTCAGAGATAGTCTGTTTTTTAAAAATCAAGATTTTTGTGAACCGATCTACATGTTTCTGTAAAGTATATGATAGAGCACTCTGGAAAAAAATAAATTGCGTATTTCATCTTCAAATATTCGTTTTGAATTTATTCTGTTTAACAGAGTTGTTCTCCAAAGCACATGCAACTTTCTGGCTTGGCTGGTATTGTTCTGGCCTGGGTAGTTGTCAGGGTTGATGCACAGAGGTTTGGGTTCAGTGTGTCTTTCTAGTTTGACTCTTGGATAAAATGGAGTAAAGATAGGGGGATTCATAAGACAAGTGCGGTGGTCAGACACCAGAGGGTGCCACAGACTCATTTTTCAGGCAGCAGGCAAATTCTTAGATGTGAGGAGCATCTGCATTGCTTGGGCTTCTTTGGCAGTGAATATCCAGCATAAATGTCTAACCTGACTTCATGCGGTGTATTGATCAGAGCCCTTGAGTTCTGTTTTCCACCTTGTCCTAGTAAGCTTAAATCACTGGAGATTTAAAACTTTTTCCTGTTCATTTCTGAGTCTGACATGATCAAACACAAAGTGCATTAAAGGAAGTGATGAAGAAAAAGGTCTTTATGGAGGGATTGCTGAAAGTGAAAGTAAGTCGATATCCATCAGAAACACCTTCATGTACACTCTGTAATATTTTAAATTTATCACAGTAGACTGATTTCTACAGCTTGCTCAAAGTACATGATACCTTGCTTTAAATGATTGAAGTTTGTTTGAACAAAGAAAAAAGAGTAGTAAAAAGTATGAACTTACCATGGCTTCTGCAACTTCCATTAATCTTTAGGGAGCACTTACCTAAGGAAATACAGTGGTAATTTCTTTGGGTTAAGTAAAATAAGTGCAACAGTGTTTTCATATATTTTGTCAAAGCTAATGACTCGTTGACTTAATGCAAACTTACGCCTCACAGTGAAGAAGTTAGAACTGGTACTGAAGAACAATACAGGTGTGCTTGCATATAAACTCTTGTATGCTTGTAACACTAGAGAGACTGTGTGCATGGAAATAATCAAGAAAATAGTAACCTGGTAAAGGCAGGTTATGGAGAAATGAAACTTCTATATGTAGAAAAATGGATAGATGTACATTATAAAAGTTTATCTGCTCTTTGCTTGAGCATTTTGAGTATGTGGCAAGATTAAAAGCAAAACTTATTTCCTGAAACTGCATGCTATACAGTTGTACCTGGAATGCAAGCATCCTCCCTGGGATTCCATAAACGATTCCACTGGAATGATGTGAGGTTCCAGCATCACTAGTTTATGAGGTATGTTCCTGGTGCTGGTTGTGCTGATTTTGTCAGCAGATCTGTGGCAGTCGCTGTGCTTCAGTGGATTTCTTGTCTGCCATCAGCAAAGAGTTCTCTGTAGTGGTCACTAAGAAGAGGAAACTGGAGTGTACTTGTGAAGATCAGTTAGCACTCAATTATCATCCCGTGAAGCTTCATTGACACGCTTGTTAAAATTCGGGGTCTCTGTTAGGCTGATAGAGCCTGAGTATACACTTGGAGCTGCTCAGTTGCTGGTTGAGGAGAGGTAGGAGGAGGGAAACTGTTCTGGCGCTGTTGGCTTCAGCTTTAAATTGTAACTGTAACTGTGGGCAGCTAAGTGTTCTGACAATCCTGGGATTTAACACTTTTCTTAGCGTATGATGTATTTTGGGCACAAGCCTGGTTGAAAAGCTATTGTGTCCAGTGAGACATAAAGAACTGGAGCTAGTTTGAGAATCTATTGGGTCTCCTTTTCCCTGAACACACATGCATAGGAACTGCTAGCAGTGAGGGCATACAAATGGAAGGAGGGGTAGAAAAAGGCTGGACTCAGGGCTGGACTCCTTTTCTGGCTGGGTCTCTCACTGGAAGTTTGCAGAAGAATCTTGTCACAGAAACATACTGGAACCTAGAGGAGAAAATATATCTATAGTTTAAGAAAAAATCCTAACATCTTCTTGTGTCTTTTGAGTATTGCTTAACCTCAAGCCCAACTCATGTTCTAATAACTTTAGCTTCTACCTCTAGTCAGTCAAGGTGAGCCTCCAAGAAATATCATTTCACCTTAGAACAGCAAATATCTGGCTAACCCCTTGCTCAAAAGTTATTGAACCCACACAGTGTTTTCTGAAGGTGAACTTTATCAAACCTTGCCAGAGAACACTTTTCAAGAGGGTTGCATGTGTGGTTTTGTTTTCTGTGCTTTCCAAATAAAAAGACAATTCAGATTGAGTGAATTTACTTATCTGTCCTAATACCACAGATGTCTGTTTTGGATTGGTCCTAAATCCCTGAAGCCACCATTCGAGCCTTTGTCACACTACAAAGTAAAAATGCTTTCTTTTGATGATCTGAACTTATTTGATAATAACTTGGATTGTTTCACTGCTAAAGTAGCGCAAAAACTTCTTCCATATAAGATTCATTCAGTACTTTAACTTAAATAATCTCTAAAAAAAACCATCAGGCTGAAACACACAGGCTATTATAGCTAGTCTGAATGATGTTCACCCTAAATATGCCAGATTTGAGTTTTTATTTTGAACATATAGTTCAAAGCTACTCCATGAGAATCCACCTAACGGTATCACAAGGTGAAGCTCTGGCATGGTGCTTCAGAAGCTGTGGCATCTTCCCCACTATGTATATAAGTATGGTAGGACTGATCCAACGTACAGGGTCTGGATTGGTTCTGGTATGTAATCAAGGAGTGTTTGTATCCTGTGTTTTAAGGGAACTCGCTAAAGAAAACTGAAGATCAGGTCTGTGCTAATAAGCCTGTGCTTTAAACCTCAGTTTGCAAGATATGCATCTTGGTTAGAAAATGGGCTTGTTTGTAGTCCAGTGAGTCAACATTCAGCTTTATTCCACACTTGGTTCTACCTGGTGAATTAGTTTTAGAACAAATTTCAAGCTGCGACAGTGGTGGTGCAGGGTTTGAGTTTGTGGGAACTTTTAATCTGGGTTTAACTCAGTCCTAGGTTTCCAAGCTGGCTCAAAATTTTGGTTTCATGTAAAGGATTTGCATGCCTAGCAACTGAGGCATTAGCCAAATTAATGTTTCAGATGCACTTTGCAGAAGTGTGAGAGCTTTTAGGAGCTCCCTGTCCACACCCACACTAAACATCTGTTGTATATAGGATATGTGAATGTGCTGCTTGTTGATTAGTCGAGACCTTTTTTTGTGTCTATCCTGAGCAAAGCATAAGATGTTGGTGTCCTCTTTTGTAGAGATGAAGATGACCTAAATGATGTGACTTCTATGGCTGGGGTTAATCTCAGTGCGGAGAATGCCTGCATTTTGGCAGCAAACTCTGAGCTCATTGGTACAGTGATCCACTCCTGTGCAGATGAACCATTTCTGTCTTCGGAAGCTCTTCAGAATAAGATCTTGAACATAGGTGAGAACAAAGCATACATAGCAGATGTGTATGGATCTCGTGTTTCCTTGCCTCTTTCATCAGCCAGCCTCCAATCTTTGAAGAAAGACATGGAACTATTAAGATCTGCCATCTCAATTCATGTGTTTCTGCCAAACTATACCAAGTTTTCACTTCCCTTTCTAGGAAACAACTGTGCTTTAAGGTTTTCTTTACATGGAAACAGTCTGAAGCACAACCAGAAAAAAGAAACTGATGCCATTTAACATGTGAGAAATGAGCAACTTCCTTACTCTTAACAACACTTAACAACCATAAAGGTGCTGGTGTCAGAACACTTAAATGTGCTTTTCTGACACAGCAGCTTCTAACTTGATGCATTACACTGACTTCCCTAACAGTTTTTGCCTTCCTCAGCCTGGTCAGGTATATGTACTCTATTGACTAACACTAGGAAGATGTTTCAAACTTCCAATACACACAGCACAGACCTTTGTTTATGACTCCCTCCATGGAAAAACTTTTGTTAATTTTATACAAAAGAGGTGTCGAAGCTCTTTGTATAGTGAATAATACTGTGGAATGTACATTGAATGCCTGTGTTACAGGAAGTTTCTAGTGTAGATATCATTTCAGCTGTTACCTCTTGAGCAAAAATAATAAGTGTTGCTTAGCAATGTTGTATTATGCCAGAGCAGGGAGTAGCAGCACACTGGCTGGTCCCACTGCTGTTGACAGCAACTCGATGCACATTGCTCAGCTCCTTGCTCGTGCCCTCTGCCCGGTACTTGCTGTACTGGAACATTGAGTTTTACAGCTGAGCATCCAGGAAAGCCTGAATGTGCAGTCACAATTCTGTCACAGTGGCTTAACCACATGTTCACAAAGTCTTTCTGTTTCCACACACAACTGGTTCTTAGTCCAGAGTGAGCAGCTAGCCTGTGACAAGCATGTAACCTGCAAGTGCTGTCTGTGGCCTTGGTGCTCCTGCCCCAGTCAGCCAGATGTCATCTCGAGCTGTATGGGGCATAGTGAATGCTGTGTTACTAGTGGCAAAGGGAAAATACACATCAGACCTGGTGCCTAGAAGATGTTCTCAAAATTCAGTAGAAGATTAATCAGTCATTCTTTGGAAGTGGATATAAGGGAAAATAAAGCGCTCTGCAAAAACAGAGAGAGTATTTCTAGAATAACTTGCTGGTTGTGGATGTAAAGACGGTATGTTGAAAGATGGAAAAGCAGAAGCCTGGCTGTTTTATAGCTAGAATGGTGGTAGTTCAAAATTAATAATAACAATAATAGCAATAGCAATAATTCATGTAATAAATAAGTGCTTGTTTGCAAGGAAAGGAATGCTGCCAGGGAGTAGAGCAATTCAGAAAGTTAACAGACTGCTTTTGAACCGCCATCTTTGGATTAAGAAACGTGTGTGTGTGAGTAAGGAGGTCTTGAGGTTTTGAGGGATTTTGTTTTTAAGTTGTTGTTTCTGATAGTCTAGCGAGAAGCTGCAGGGGAAGTATTGGAAGGTGCTTGAGCAAAATGAGCTTGGCACTCAGTTAAGTTACAGGCCAGTGCTTACTGATCAAACAGGAGAATGCTTTGATTGTCTCTGGGAAAATATTCTAGGTTCTCCCTGCCTTGTGAGATTGTCATTCATTTTCAGTTACAGTAGCGAAAGCAAATGAAATAGGTGATTAGTTTTTTTTACAGTGCGCTGTTTATCCGTTCTTAACACTTCACTTGGCAGTAAATACCGAAATGGGTTTTGAAGGCATGCTGTATATTGCATCATAAAGTATTACAGCTGCTGTAAATGCAGTGTAGGGCAAGGAAAAGTGCTTCTGACAGGTACAGCGTATGAGGCATGTGGAGCTGCTGCCTGCCGTGCCTACCAGGGAAAAGCCGCTGCCGCCCAGGTGTCTGGATGGAGCCGCGCTGAGTGATGGATGGTGTCAGCCACGGGAAGGCTCCTGTGTCAGCAGCCTGCAGCCGCGGGAAGGTCACAGAGGTGATGCCCAGCTCTGGGTGCAGGGCCAGCACAGCCTTGCCTGGAGCTGTCACCAGCCTCGGCCGCAGCTGCTGAGACGTGGAGGATCGGCAGCAGCCCGAGAGGAAGGGTTGTTGGTGGTGGCAGGATGACCCCGGCTGGGCTGGAGTCGGCGCTGTCCGGGCGGCTGCCGTGCGTGGGCTGGGTCTGTGTGCCCCGTGCCGGCCGGTCAAGGCAGTTTGGAGGGTCTCGTGTGCCTGGAGAGCGCTGCAAAACCCATTCCTGCTCGTCAAATAAATGTCATGAGTTGTTAACAAGCACGGTGTCAAGCAGGGCAAAATGTAATTCTGTATTTTTTTAATTACTGGAATTAACAGAATATGGCACTAATTTCTACAGCTACCACTTCTCCCCCTCCCTGAACATGAAGCTTGATTTGTGTTCTTATTAACTTTGTCCTATAAATGACCTTGCAAGGAGAGCGGTTCTGGAGGCTAAGTGAAACAATGTCTATATTTTCTGAAGCTCCGGGCTAAGTTTTATTAATGTAATGTCTAAGATCTTTGAAGTTGTGACTTTACCAGGAAAATCATAATCTCCAAACCTTTATTCATAATGGGTATGACTTCCAGGGGGAACAGAATACCTGCTGTGCTAATTATTTCAATTATCAGCTACTACTAAAACACGTAATGGATTTTCTCTGCTTCCACAGGTAAAAGGCATGACATTATGGAACTTAACTCTGATGTTGTGAACTTGATCTCCCACGCTACACAGGAGAGATTACGAGGGCTCCTGGAAAAACTAACTGTAATTGCTCGGCACAGAGTATCAACCCACAAGGTAAAGGAAATCATTAGCAAGTTTTGCACAAAGTTTTCCTGCTTCACAGCCTTGAAGGTAAACCTCTTCCAAGTGTGGGCACGTGACAGGCAACATTTGTGTTCTCAGTATCTACCAGAGGCTGGTTTTAGCTGTGTCTAGCCCAGTATATAACTGTTCCATTTGACATGTGGGACAGGTACTCTTAAAACCCAGCATAAAACTAAATGCATGTGTTTCTTCTCTTCCATAGCAGTGGTGGCTGTTACACAAAGTCTCTTAAATGGTAAATGGAAAGCTAACTTTGAATGCTCTTGATGGTGGGTTGATTTAGGAGCTTGTGTTTTCCTTATGCATTTACTGTTGGTGGAATTGCAGTCAGTATTGGCTTAGTAAAAAGCCTTTGGAAGCTGATTATTCTACTTTTAGAAAGTGCTCCATGAAGGCAAAGGCCCTTTTCATCCTAAGATTTTTTTTTTTTCATCTTAAGTTTTTTTAGCTTCATTCAGTATAAAGTATATTGTGTCCCAGTGAGCTAGTATCCCTTAAGATGCTTGTATGGTGCAAATGAGAAGTGATAATTTACTAGCCAAACCAGCTTTCTTTTTCCTTTTGTCATTGAATAACAAGATACTAATCCTTACTTCTTTCAATGTGAAGCTGTTTTAGAAAAAAAAGAAGAGAGAAGCAAATGTATCTGTCTACTCAGTTTCCTGTTTGTTCAGGTTTGAGTTTTATTACAAGAACTTTATACTTAATGAAATTTAACAAGAGCAGCCAACTGATGGAATAGGAGTTACTTTTGTACTGAACACTTTTTATGGGCTTTTCAGCACTAGAGCAGCAATAGTAAAGAGGAGCAGCTATTTGGAAACTTATTACTATTTACGGTGTTGTCTAGAGCAGTTGGAGTATTCTGTTCCTTGCCAGAAGAAGATGTTCTGTATTGATTTTCTTTTCTATTACAAGTACAGAGTTTTGTATGAAAAGGCTTCAGAAATCTGCGCATGTTGTATGTTGTTTTGTCCAAACTGGGAGGTACAATTGAGCTTGTGAGCAAATGTGAGGAGGAAGCTGAAGTCCTGAGTAACTAGCAGGACTTATTGTCTTGCAGACACCAAGAACAGAAGGAAATGGTTTTGGACAGTAGGCTGGATAGGACTAGTTTCTTTCTCATTGAACTAAAGCAATAGAAAACCAGGTTTTTGTCTGATTGAATTGCTGGAAGCAATGATAAGATTATAAGATTGCAATAAGCTGGCTTTCTTTTCCTCTTTTCTCAAAAGCAAAACAAACACAAAAATCAAAAGTAACGGGCACAGTAATCTTAGAGGCACAGATACCCTCTTTTGTTAGGAAGATGGTATTATGTGACAGAGGAGGGTCCTACAGGATTACCTTTGTGAGTAATGTTATTGTGAGAGGTGCTGAGAGGCTTTTAGAAATCTTAAGTTCAAGAAGAGAACACTGCAGGGTGCTGGAGCCCCGTTATGTATTAATATAGGTACTTATACAGCCCTGTATTCCATTTTCCCCAGTGCTTAACCCCTGTTCTCTTTTCCCTCATGGCTTTTCATTGGTACCCCTGCATGATGTGGGCTACATCTATGACAGATAAATTCCAGAGCCTTTCCAGGAGGGTTGGGTGGTTGCTCCATAAGGCTTTATACTGGCCTGTCTTCATTACAAAAAGACAGTAATAGGGATAGATAGGTGTGATGAAGCCAAAGTAACTGTTGTAGGGTAGGAGTTGGTGTAAAAAGGCCAGTAATTCATGGGATCATACTCGGGAAACTCTTCCTTCCCAGTTTGCTCAGCTCATGCCTAGCAGCTTTGATCTGATAGATAGCCCTGCAGAGAAGAGAGAGTGAATTGGCCGGGTAAAAGCTTCATGCTATGCAATCATGTAGACTTGTCAACTTTTGTCCTTTTTTGCTAAATGTAAGAAAAAAATTATAATTAGAAGTCACTGACTTAATTGGGATAAAACTATGATGGTGTTCTCTTTATGTGAAGTAGGAATAGCCTTTCAGATGGTTGGGAGCTGCTCTCTGTGATGCAGCTCTTGTTGCAGTGCTCATATAGAGCCTTTGGAAGACCATAAAGGGAAAGGGTTTTTATGTGGATTCATCTCAGCATGAAACAGCTGCCATGCTCCTGTGGTTGGAGCCCCTGAGCTCATGGCTCCAAGAGGCATGGTGAGGTGCTGAGATATAAATGATGCTTCATGAAAACATTTTCCCCTAATGCAGTAGCTCTAAACTAAACTGCATTATCTGTAGGGCCATAGGATGTGGGTGATGATGCTTCAACATAACAGCACCGGCTACAAGTCATGAACAGGGGTACAATGTAATGTTTTCTGTCTCAGCAATTCCCTGCTAAACGGCCACAGAGAAGTTTATTGAGTAGAACAAAATATAACTGCAGGTGTTCCTCTTTTGAAAATCCCTGAAATGAGCTATCTTAAAACAGGTGATGAGCTGAAATACTGTTATGGATGCACCTATTTCTTGTCCCATATAAGCTCATGGTAGTGCATTGGGGAGTTTCTGTTTGAGAGACTTAAATTGCTGGTTGGTTTAGGGTCATGGATTTGTCTTAAAATATGTAAATATCTGGCTATTCCAGAGCGAAACACTTCTAAACTTTGGAAAAAATAATCTTCTGGTACAACAGCTTTCTTCTTTGTCCTTTTAAAAGGATTGTGACATGGTCTTGGATTATTGTAAACTGCTGCTTCAAAACAAGTTGTACTGATGTACTGAGAGTGACTCAAAAATACTGTATGCTTTGTGGGAAGTGGTTAAAAAAACCTGAGCAGTGGCAGAAGAAGGGGGGAAAAGGTTTTTTGGGCTTTTTTGCAGAGCCACAAGCGCTGCTGGAAATGTCTCTGGTTGCAGCACATGGTGTGTTTTGAGCCACAGTTGGTAATACGTGACAGTGAAGTGGCTCATTGAAAAGGATCAAATCTAATACCAGAAAAGGGATTGATTTCATGCTCTGACTCAGTCATGAAAATTCACATTAGGAGACAACAGTGCTCCACAAGAGAACTTTTACTTTCCTTCCTTCTTTTCATAGTGCACAACTGAGTGCGAGAAGAAGAGTCTGAGTGTAGTATCCTTGAAAACTAAAAATTGAGAAACTGAAGTCACTGATAGTCCATCTACTTAACATATAACCTTGCCTAAAACACAACTGTAAAATACCCTGTGCTTCTTTTAGAATAGTTTTATGTCAGAGTTGTTTCATTACAATGTGAGATTGGGGTAAGATAGAAGGAAGAGTTGCTGAAAGTACTTAGTGTGTTTGGCTGATAAAAGCCCCAGGATAAATTTCTCTGGGAAAAAAAACAAGCTCACAAAGTAACAGAGAAAGAAGACAACTGTAGGACGTGCACTACAAAGTGGTACAAACAGGTGGCATGGACATGCCTCATCTAGAATGGGCTCCTTGTCTTGTGTTGCCTAAGTGCCCTCTGGCCAATGCATGGCTCAAGAAGCCTGTCTTTGGAAGAGCAGAATATAAAACCAAGCTTTTCATTGCCAGTTGACCATGTTTTGGATCTTTTCTTTCTGAGCTAAAGTAAATGTCAACTCAGGCTTTCCAGTGGAGGCAAAAATAGAACGTAAAATAAACTACTGATTGCTATTCTTTAGACCAAAAGGACCTCAGGAAGTCAGGCAGTTTCAGTGCCTGCGTGTCCAGTGATCATGGGACTAATACTAATCACCACTGTTCACTGGCCCAGCTTTGTACAGGTGTCTGGACCAGATGACTTCCTTAGGTTACCTTTCAACATAAACTATCCTGCAACTTGGAAAGCATTCACTCAGGCAAAAATACGTATTCTGAAAGCTATAATAAACTGTATATAATATATTTCACCTTCTTAACCCCTAAGATTCATTATAACTTGTTCTAAACTACCCCTCCAATACATAAAGCATCTTTTTGGAAATACCAGGTGATGCTTGTTTCAACTTCTGCGTTAAGTGGCTGAAACTAGAACACAAAGCACTAGAAAGTTAAAATGTTAAATTCTAGATTTTTTTCTCTTCAAAGGAAAAAAGATATTCCCTGCTGCTTTACAATTCCTTTTTCTTTTTCCTAACATGTTTACTGGATATGAAGTTGGTGGTTTAAAACAAAATTTCAGTCTTTAGTCTAAGGTTAGGGAAGACTTCTGTTATAGTCAGTATAGACTGGATGTTGTTAATGTCTCTTGTTTAATAACCTCTTACTAGTCACAGACACCTGGAAACATGCTTCAGTGGAGAGGAGATGTGTAAATGACTACCTGCCACCTGAAGACTTTCTAAAACAGCCCACACTTTTCAGCTTTGTAAAACAGTATTGTTCTTTTCAGACTGTTCCCATTAGGTTTATTAGCTCCTGGTTGTCTATAACAAACTTCTTTTTTCAGGGAAGTGATAAGTACATCGTATGTAGTGACACCAGAGCACAACTGAGATTTCTTGAGAAGCTCGATCACCTAGAAAAACAGAGAAAAGATGAAGAGGAACGTGAAATGTTGCTTCGAGCAGCCAAGGTAAGACCCTAGGTTTCCAAGGAATTAGCCATGTCCTCTAGGTGACCATCTTCAGGTTTCTCCTACTTCTGCTTTAAATAACCATTTAATGCTTTAACCATTAACCCCGTGACTGAAAATCTATAATGTTTAGGACAATCGAGGCTATACAGAAAATGATTTAAACTATTTACATTTCCTAAAAAGTCCGCAGGAGTTCTTTGAAAGATGTCGTGGGGTAAACTCCTCTTTTGAGATTATTCCTACTGGTCAAAATGAAGTAAAAATCTCTAAATGTCCTTCCTGTGTCTCTTTTTGCCCCTGAAAGAGAAGCCTGGTGAGATCCACCACTCTTGCAGGTGTATTTGTTTTCTGTAACCAAGTTCAGAAGTCTAGCCTTGGAGCTGGTACCACAGCATCCATGAACCCCTGATGGAGTTGTTGCTAGTACAGAATAAGTTTCTTCTCTCTTCCCTCAGGAAGAGAAGGAAGAAAAGACTACAACAGTAGATGTTGCTTCATCAGCTATGACTTGACCATCTTCTATTGATTCTTTTCTTTTGGTTTTATTTCAAGCCAAATTCTGGAGCCACTTGGGTGGAAGCCTGATCTAGAGTTGAACGAACTGTGTTATGCTTGCATGAATACAACTCCCTTTCTTTCCTATACTTCCTGTCCTTTTTAAGTGTCTGCTGCTGACATGAACAACATCATGCCTAGACTGGACCTGACTGACAGTGTTAGCATCATTTTCAGCTTAATCTTGCCTCTGGCTAGAGCAGAGGCAGCCGGCCCAGATGAGGAGGGGTGCGCACGTATGTGCGTGGAGGGGGATGGAAGCCAGTCTGGATTGAGGCATTCACCCCTGGAGCTAAATCTTTCAGTCACCAGAGAAAACTGTCATTTATTAAATATTTAACAGATAGGATGGTGTTTAGACGCCAGTAATTTCTATTCAATCTTTTTCCTCTTCCTTTGGTAGAGCCGTTCCAATAAAGAAGATCCAGAGCAACTGCGGTTAAAGCAGAAAGCGAAAGAGGTAGGACTTTCCAGTTACCATGCTTGCCTTTGTGTGTTGAGAGAAGGTTGGCAGCCCTGTCCTGGCAATTAGGTCAGGGTTTATTTTGCTGCTGCATACCATTTGCAGAGGCCTTGGGGAAGGACAGGAACTGCCGCAGGCAAGGGCAGTGCTTCAAATGAGGTCAATGAATTATGAGCTCTCTTTTTTTAACATTTTATTTTTGCAGTTTCAGTCCTGTCTCGAAACAGTCCTTTGTAAACTGCAGCAGTACACTTGGTAGGAATATAATGTGGGATTAAAAAAAAAAAAAAAAAAAAAAAGAAACTTTGAGATTTAGCATCTGGGACCGTACAATAGGCTACATTTTTCCAGGGTAATTGTTCGTTTTGTAAATCTGATACTGCTTATAATTCTTTGGCTGGGAGGCGGTACTGGGATTTAGTTTTAAATGGAAAACGCCTCTGGCTTTTAATTTTCTGGGCCCAGCAGTTTTCTGTTCTGGAATGGAGCCCTTGTTTCACACAGTTCATGTTTAGCTGCAGGGGTTTTAGTTTATAGCTTAGACTGGTTAAGCTTTTACTCCCAGAGGCCTCTGCATAGCAACTGTAGAAATCAACAAATAAGTTCATTTATGTCTGCAGCCTCCTCTCAGTAGCTGACTTTTTACATTTCCCAATATCCATTTCCTGACTTTTCTAGCCTGAGAGAAAAAAGCTCCACTAATTGGAGCTTATTTTAATTGAGCCTTAATATTGGATCTCACTGGAGTTGCCCCCAGAGCTACTGGGAACAGAATGAAATGAAAGTACCTAAGGTTGAAGATGTGTGTGCGTGTGTATGTGTGTGTGAAATTTTTCACTTGACCTACAGATTCTTGTCCCTGCTGAATAAATCATCAAGCCTGTTCACATTTCTGATTAAGGATCTGACAGCAGACGATAATAAAGACAATTGAGGTGTGAGACGTGTGATACAGAGCTGAAGAAATTGGTTTCTATAGTTACTTGACTGATTTCATGCAATTTTTAAGGATCTTTGTGCTAAATGAGAGTGATTTTCTGAGCAACCTTTTTCCTTAACTGTGCCTCTTGAACTATGAAATTTGTTGTTGCTTAACATTGCTGCACTTGGCTCCTAGGTGCCAGCAGCAGCAGGAGCAGGTTATTTATGAATGCTTTAAAGGCCCTTATTGTTTGGATTAATGTAGGGGCCCAGGCAAAACAAATGGAAATCCAGTAAAACAGTATTTGAATCAATGCTCTGGATTTGCACCATAGTAGACAAAATTTGTAAAATGAGAGAGAAGAAACTTGCTTTACTATCTATCTTTTAATTTTTTGCTTCTGCCTACAACTCTTTCTTCGTTCCTACAATCTGTGAGTACAAAGTTGCCCTAAAGCCCTTCCCAGTTTGCCCTCTAGTGCCACCAGGATCAACAATCAGTGGGTGATGCTAATCTGTCTTGTTTTTGTAGGTGACTTTACCTCTGCATCATCTGATCGTTTCTAGATGTACTTTCTTTTAATAAAGACTGCAAAGTAATTCATTTATGCAGCTTCTTTTCTCTTGTTTTCTGAACAATAATGTGTAAGATCATGAAAAATATTCTGTGGTTTACATATTTAGAACACAAGGTTAGGTTAGATTCATTGATATTTTTCATGAGATCTCTTTTAAAAAGTGGCATTGTGGTGTACAAAAAAGGGAGCCAACAGAGCAGAGAAAGCATCTAAGTTTAGAGCTTGGTATTCTAATATGTCCTGAATTCCCCTCCTTCAGTACATTTCATCTTGTGCCAGACTAACACAACCTGCATCACTCTTTATCCTGTGTGTTTCTCCATGCTGTGCTGCTCCCAGAATGAGTCTCCAACTGCTCCACCAAAAGAAGAGGATGCAGATGTGCTTCTTGGGGCAACATAGATCTTTGTGTTGGTATTCACTTACCCTCTATCCTGCTGCTTTGTTCTCTGGAGAATGAGGCAGCCAGAAGCTTCTCCAAGCTTCACATGGAGAATGGGGACACCCACCTTCTGTGCCAGTGGTGCTTTTTCATCTGAGACCATCTCAGGATTGAGTGGAAATGAGAGCAAATGCAGCTGGAAAAAATTAGCACTTCATTGATAGTTTGGAGAAAACTGGTCAGCACACATTTGCATTGAAAAAATGCGAGCATGAATAGGACTGAAATAAGAGCAAAATAAAAATCAACAAATATCTCAAGACTAAAACTGGTAACACAGAAGCATGGTGTGCAGTGTGATGAAGGCTTGAAATGGCTTACCCTTGTCTGTCTGTCTTGTCATGTTGTGGTTATAGTCTGCTGCTAAGGAACCAAACTTGGAAACTTTGATACTTCTGTCAGCTGAAATCAGATGCTTTCCAGGTCACTCCAGTTGAGTATCTGCTGGAAAGCCTGATCTGATTGTCTGCTTATAGTTCTTTAAGAATAAATATGGACCTGCCTTCTTCAAAGCTGTGTTTTATATGTTGATGGTGACCCCCTGGGAGAAGGGAGATGGTGTGAAGTGATGTCACTCTAGCATGTTCTAAAGCAAAGTTTCCCAAAATGCAGGGTATACATCCTGACAATGAATACTTTTAAATCCAAGATGTGCTGTCATCCAGTAGCTGGAAGCTACATTTTAACATTGCTGGAAGTACATCCAGAGACTCTGCAGTGGATTCTTTTATCCAAAAGGCTATACATAATTTCTGTGACCTTTTCATCCTTTTTGCATGACCTATTGCCTCAAACTTCCTCTATGCTAAGTCATTTACTCTCCTATATTCTTAGCCTATGTACCTTGCCATGAATTAAGTCTGTATTTATTTTGCTCTTTCACCTGTTTCAGCAGATTTTAATACCTATGGAAAGTGCACATGCCTTCTGAGACAGCTGCAAGGCTTGCCCCAAGCTGCTGCTTTGTGCACTCAAGAATTTTGTCCTTACTCTCCTCATGGACCAGCTCTTTGTGCAGTGGTGTTCCTGCAGTCTGGGTAAATTACCCCTGTTTTTCATTCTGCTTTATCTGCTTCTTCAGACTGAGAGGATGCAGTCTTGTCACTGTCCGTGATGTTTGCACTATTAAACCATAACTTTTTTTAGGTGGTTTCTGCTATTTCCTGTTCTACTTTCTACAGTGCTTCCAGTTACAAAGAAAATGTTCAGTTGATATGATTCTTGTTGCTGTATTTATAGTTTATCTGTGGCTTCATCCCCTTTCCTGAAATGAGCTTTCCTAAATTAAGTAGGTGTAGGATACTGTCAAATGTGCAAGCCAGCTATATGAACAGTGCATCCCAGAAGACCTGTAAAAATGTCAGTATTAAACAGTATAATTCTAAATATAAACTCTGATCCCTTAGAATCGTTTAGTTTGGAAAAGACCTCTAAGATCATCGAGCCCAACTGTTAGCCCAGCACTGCCAAGTCTTGGACCATCACTAAACCATGTCCCTAAGTGCCACATCTAAGTATTTTTTAAATCCCTCCAAGAATGGTGACTCAGTTACTTCCTAGGACAGCCTGTTCAAATGCTTGACAAGCCTTTTGGTGAAGGAATTTTTCCCAATTTCTTTATTCTTCTGTCCATCCTCTTTGAAAGTGAATGTGCTTTTGTAGTATGCCTTAAGGAAGCTGAAGGCTGAGCCTAGGCAAACCTTTCAGAATGTATCTAGGCAAGATACCTGCTTGGGGTTGAGCAGGTGAAGAGGTATTTTACTGAGAGCATCTTTGCTTATTTCCATGGTAGCCACCTTTATCCCTGCTCTTACCTTGTGTCACCTTGCAGCATCTGTCAGTGCATAAAGGGGAGCAGCTGCATCTTGAGCTAGGGGGAGGAGTGTATGGAGCAAGCACCCGATGGACAGCAGATTTGCCTGCCTGCCCCATTCCTTGCTCTCTCACCAGGTCTGTTCACTTGTGTCTTGGCTTGCAAAGCAGGATGTAACCAAAGTATGTATTCTATCACCATCTGTTAAAACCAGGTGGAGCAGTGCTCTTTGTCTTTTCCACAACCCATCCTTCCTCCAGGGAGGTATCTTCTGTTAATGGCCCATTGAGTCCCACTGCATGACTGATAAAATTACATCATCCCATTGGGAGATGCTCCACCCACGGGGAGGAACCAGGCATTTCCTACGTAAAGAAAATCTGAGATTTGGAACATCAGAGCAACTTTTTTCCACTGGATTCCCAGAGGAAAACCAGATTTTCCACATCATCACTGGACCTCCGGAGGAAAACTGCACCTTTCTACAGGAGCACTGCTTCAACAGACCCACATCTGTCACTCCAGGAGAACTGCAGCCACCATTTAATCAGACTGCTACCAACACCCTGACTGACAGGGTGTCAGGTCTGACTCTTTTAATGTTTTGGTTTGGTTTTGTTGGGGTTTTTTTGTTTGTTTTTTGGGGTTTTTTTTGTATTATTGTATTTTTATCTTTCATTTTCCTAGTAAAGAACTATTATTCCTATTCCCATATCTCTTCCTGAGAGCTCCTTAATTTCAAAATTATAATAATTCAGAGGGAGGGGGTTTATATACTCCATTTCAAGAAAGGCTCCTGCCTTTCTTAACAAACACCTGTCTTTCAAACCAAGACAACTTGAGACTGCACAGATATTCCACTCCCTTGTTACTGCCTGCTTGACACACTCGTGCACTTTTTGACACAGATACAAGATGGCAGTAGATGAGATGCTGAGAAAATTGAATACCTTTAGTATCAGCTGACTGGGAGGAAAATGGCAAACCCTAGGGTTTTGTAGAGACAAAACAACCCCTATAGAAGACATCAAATAAAGAGCCAGCGTGATTCCAGTGTGTTCTGGGTTCTTACATAGTAATGACTGAATTTTAGTTGTTCCATAGTATCTTTTCAACAGTTACCATATTTTTTTCCCCGTCTCATATAACCTTCTAAGTCCCTTATTTCCTCTTGCATTCTCAGGTAACAAGTTACTGTAACTTGATTCTTTGCCGCTTGCCCTACCACCTCTAACTCACATTTTCAAGCTGTTTGTTTTCTTTTTCCTCTTGTGGTGCTTCTCTGTCTGGTCTTCTGGACCCAATGGTTCAAATTATTTAAGACCACTCTTGTGGCAGGGCAGAAGTTGACCATAACCTCTCGAAAAAGCAAGTACAGGATGCTGTAAGCAAAACAAGACCTCATTGTCATCAATTGGCTTTTTTATGAGCTTTCAGCATCATCCTAAGAACTTCTGCTTAATTGCCTGGTTTATATTACCGTGATTGTTCTGTAGTGTTTCTTACCTGCTTCTGAATGTTTTGAAAAACAAAAAACCAAACCACGATAATCAAAGAGACATAAATTTTATTAGCTGCAATGCAGCCTTACAAATTACAAATGGCAATCGTCAGAGATTTGTTGCGTTAAAAGTCTTGTAGAAAATCAGAAATAGAAATTCCACAACTTGCTAGTTTATTGTGTGAGCTACAAAGTGAACCAAATGCATGTTTGTGACACTCATACTGGTGTTTGGAAGGAATGTAAGAAAAGAGCATATGAGACACTGCATTGAATACCCTAAAACCATCTGTCCTAAAGATAACAACTATCTTTAGTGAAAAACAGCCCCCCTACAAAACTCCATTAAGCATGTTCTTGGATTTCCAAATAGCCTTTTCTCAGCTTGTCTGAGAGACAGAGAATGGAAATATAATCAGTTGAAACTATGGCCTTAGATCAGAAATTTGCTAATAGAGGAAACTTTAGGGCTGAAAGTATAAAATGATAATGAAGATCCAGAGAGTTGTCTGCCAAGAAGTGTTGGGTGGACTGCATGATGAGATGGACAAACCTTCCTGCTGATGGTTATTGAACAGTCTTCTCCTAAATGATAGCATCTGAAACAAAACCAGTGGAATACGTTGCATTGGTGTGGGGTGCTGTAGCCTGTTTCTTGTCCTTGCAGCAAAATTAGCCTAGGCAGTATCTGAAACCACACAGAGAGCTTGATGCCAGACACCCAAGAACTTGTCTCCAAGTAAGGCAAGCTGACGGGATTGCACAGAGGAAATCACGTTCCAAATGTCCTAGAAGACACAGAAACGTACCAATAATGGTTAAGCAAACAGAAAAAAAAACCAGTAAAAGGCAATACACCCTCCAATCCATAGGAACTTCCTGTCAATAATGGGCAAAATAAGGAGTCAGGAAGTCACTGTACCCTGGATTTTTTCCTTGTGTGGAGTTAATTATATATTAGGAAATGTGAAATACCAACTCAAAATACAATCTTTTTCCCCTCCTCCTATTGGTAGATTACTTCATAGCTATCCTGGAAAAATGTTCTGTTGTTCTCCAGAACATTTTATTGCACCCTCTTAGAACAAAGCAGCTGGTCTTGGGGGACACAGCCACAGTAGGGCCTGTTGTACCACTGAAGCAGGTATGTGGGATATTAACCTGAAAGAAATTTACAGTAGTACATACAGCTCTATTATAAGTCAGGACTGCATTTCAAACAGTGCATGCTATTCTGCCTTTCTGCTGTTAAATCTAAATTACAACAGAGGGAAAAGTCAGTGGAAACTAATTGTATGGCTAATTAAAACAGTTTGAAAGGAAGCAATTGCAAGAAGAGAAATTGCATTATAGGCAAGAGGAGAAGATGGTAAATGTTTAAATATGCAGCCTCCAAGTGTCAGTTTTCCTCAGAGAATGTCCCCCATATGAGAAGTCTGCTATTCAGCTGCGTTCAACCTGTAGGGCAGAAAATTTTGTATAGGAAAGGTAGAGACTGGAGGCAGTAATGCTCATTGAGCTTTATGACAACCAGTGTGAGAGGCTTGGGATTGAAAGCAGATTTTAAGGTTTATTTTTCATTTTCTTCTCAAGTTCCTTAAAATGCTTAAAGGGAATGTGAAAAAAATTGCAGTTCTTTCTTCCAAAGACAATGAAGAAAGGAGTCACTGAGAGCAGTAGGCAACTTTCAAAGCACTAAACAGAGGACATAATGAAACCCAGTGAAACCTTACTTGAAAAAGCTGGTCAAAAAGAGACAATGGATACAAAAAAGAGAAAAGTCATTTCAGTGGCATAAGTGGACCCACTAAAAAGGTACCTCAGTATTTAGTTCTTTAAAAATACACAAGTAAAGGGCAATAAAATGCTCAGATAGGTCCTGAGGTTTGTCTTTCACAGATGTGAGCTAGAAAAAGGTAGACATTGAAATTTGGTCACAGTTCCTTTGACTTACTTTGAATTTTACTATTTGTTAATTTATTGTTTCGTTTCTTTATTGTGGAAGCTGATAGAATTGGGAGTTTCTGTCTCTTTTGTATGCCTATATTCCTTTCTTTTTTTTCCCCCTGCAAGTCTTATACAAATTCTTGTTCATCTACTTTAGTGCTTTTATTACTCCTGATGTACTTATTGCTGGATAGCACACATAACCCTTAGGCATACATTAAGTTGTCTTCAGCCTTCCCTGGTTTCCTTTCCTGCCAGTTCTTCTGTTAGATTAAATATTTATTTAATCTGTCCTGTACTCTATCTGCCTGTAATGTCATATGTGGAAACATCCCCACTTTTTACTTAATATTAAAGCCAGTATCTTGTACATACATTTTTAAGTCTTTCTCTTATATTAATTATAACCAAGTCCAGAATTGTGGTGTTTAGCCACATCTGTCTTGCCAGTATTTCTTCTGAGCTCATTTACATCCATGGGGGTGTATTTACTCGTTATTGTATTGCCAAGACAATTTTTTTACTTTTTTTTTCCCAGGGATGAGTTCCTAGCATTCAAATGAAGAGAGATTTCTTTTCTCTGCTCCTCAGATTTGTTTCCTAGTACTTTATATATGGAAGTGCCTGCAGAAGCAGCCTGGTATGAATTGCTCATGCCAGCACGATGGTGGCATGTCATCTGCTGGGCAAGGGCTGCCTGTCTGGCTTTTCTTTAACCTCAGTCCTGTTACTGCTCTGTGAGCCCTGACTAAGACAGGTGATCTCATCTCTACCTGTAGAAAAACCTTCCCTGGTAAAACTGCTTTTTGAGGATCTAGAGAACAAGTGTTTCATGTACTTTGTCTTCTGTGAAAGCTTACATGAAATACCTGAATCCTGTCCTGGGTACTTTGTGGCCAGACACAAAGGCTTTCATTTACTCCTTTTCCAAGGTGAACTTGAATTCAGCCAGATAACACTCTTTTTTCCCTCCCATCTTTGATAATACAGCCACTCTCTGCTGTACACATTATGGATTAGCTGCTGTGAATTAGTTGACTTTATTTCTAGCAGTGTATACTTCGCATCAGTTGTGTTTAAGGAATTCTTCCTCTTTAGGGAAAGCTTCAATATTTGCATAACTTGCACTATTGAGGCTCTGATAAGGCAGGCAACCACATTATCATGTACTTCGTAACCAAAAGAGTTTAAAACCAATCTGCAATATTGCTTTAAGTAAAAGTTTCAGTATCTCATAGCTGAAGTATTTCTTGTCTTCTTATACAACTTGAAATTTATTTTTTAATATTAAAGTGCCTCAAAAATGTCATTGGTGTAATAGTAAAAATAGATTTTGCGTGTTTTCTGAAATGTGGGGTATGAGACATAAGTGAGAGAATTTCTGTGAGCAGGAAAAGAAATACTTTTCTCAGAGGATTGAGTGAAGAACAGAGAGGTCAATTTTAAAACCTTTCATTTTGTGTGATTACAGCCATGCTGCAAATGCCATTTCACTATAAGGAAGGACTTTAAAACATACCTTATTTCCTGATTTCTGCTGCAGGTCAGATTAACTAAAATGGTTATTGTGTCACCCTAGAGATTCCTGCTTGCTGCAAGACCAGACTTTAAACCCTATTTTTATTATTAAAAAGGCCAGCAGCAACAAAGACTATTTTACAAGTTCTGAGACGTTTTCATAGCAATTTGATCTTTATACACAGGTTTTTAGAACTCTTTGTACTGTGATTCTTAGCATATGTGAAATCAGAAAGGGGGAGAAAAGAAGCATGAACATTCATTTGCCACTTGCCTGGAACCCATCCCCTCTTAATGCCCTTCTTGGGGAACGAATTTTGAATAGAGCATGTGTTGGGTTCTTGTGTTGTAGTGGAAGAGCAGCATCTTTCAGCAGATGAAGTAGGTCAGGTTGAGGGGCAGCCTGCTAGTTTGGGGGTCTGATGTATGATGCAGCTCTCTCCTGCTCCTCTGGAATTGCCATCACACACTTCAGGCTTCGAGGAAAAAGATACACCTGTATTTTCAACATGGGTATGATGGTATGATTTCACGTGGGTGTGACAGTTCTCTTTGTATCCTGTTACGCTCAAGGACATCCATGTTAAGAAAACTGACCTCTAGAAGAGAAACTGTGCTACTTCTCTTTGTTACATTTTAATAAAATGTATGTATTTCTGATACTGTCCTTACTGCAGTGATCTTTCTTCTCTAACTTAGGTGCTACAAAACTAACTGGTAAAAAAAGATTTGACTCCAGGTAGTCAACTCTTGCTCTTTCCTAATCTTGTTTAGGAAAATCTGGCAGTAGTTAGCTAGCCAGTATGTCGGGTCTCCCTTGACATTATCTGCCTGTCTTCTTCTTATCCTGTGCTTTTAACTGCTCACACAATGTTTAGACATTTAATCTGCAATTTTTAATGGAACAAAACTTGATGAAAAGATGATTTTGCTGGCTTCAGCAGGGCAATTTGGATGCCTGCCCATATCGCTTAATGGGGATCTGTTGAGTCCATTATAGAAATTGAGTGTTTAAATTCATTTGTCTTAATTATGTTCTCAGAAAAATCTCTGAGATGTGTAGAAGGCAAGAAGACTATGATTTTTTTTTCTTTTGCTCCAAAACCCCTGGTGAGATTCTGTCTGATTTGAAAAATCCTTTGACTAGCTAGGAGGTGGAAAATGTATTGCAGAGAGCAGATGTTGCTAATGACGTGTGATTCCAGCATTGTCTTGGGAACTGCCTGGTCGAACATGCATCAGTTCTATTTCTAGAAAGCACATCTTTTTTATACAGTCCCCCCAGGTGTCATCCTCTCCTTTGTTACCTCTGCCAGCACTGCCCTCCAGCAGCATTGCTCCCTCCTGCAGTGTGTCTGTGCCAGCAGCACACTTGGTACTCTTGAATTCCACAGGGTAAATGGTGAAGGTTCCAGGGCACTGTCCAGTCCTCAATCAGAGCTGCATCCTGATGCTCCACCATGAGAGCCTCAACCTGCCCAGTCCCCTCCACCCCATGCTGATGCCAGCCCAAAGCCCTCTTGGTATTTAATTCATAGCTCTGTCCTCACACTTGACCATGGCTGCCCATCAATAGCAGCTGTAGAAATGACAGCAGGGCTTATTTTAATGCTGCCTCAAGCCAGAGGTGTTCATCAGCCACAAGTCTAACTGCAGAATAGCTGGTTGGTGTGTGTTTTGTAGGGTTGAGAGAGAAGGGAGATACTTTTTTAAAATCTATTTTCACTTTCCCCCATCTCTGATTAGCTGGAGTGCGTTACTGAATATAAAGATACAAGATTCAATCTATATATGAAATTAAAGGAAAATTAACTTAAACATTTTATGCTAGTGGACTGGCTGGAGTTTACCTCAGACAATTGCAAAGTACTAGTAGTATGAAAGTTTATAGTCTGTAAAGTATTCTTGAAAGCAATCCTGTATATTTGGATAAAAAACAAGCCGATTGAATTGAGTGAATTTTGATAAATAAGGTTTTAATTGCTTACACTGCATACAAAAGCAAGAATAGTGTGTGTGGTAAGTGAATGATGGTACCTAGCATTGAAGAAGTACTACTATGTGAAGAAGTACTACTACATTAAAAGCCTACATAGGGTGATCAAAGATGACTTGCAAATAGTGCTGTTTTCAAAACTGAAACATACAACCCCCTCCAAAACTCTATTCTCAATCTATTTATTAAAGTCTTGCTTTCTCTGATTTCTGCTGAAAAACCTTGAGCAGTTGGAGTCTTTCAGGGAACATTGTCCTTTTAGGAATCTTGCCCTGAAATACCGTTTTTATTTAAGTAGCCTGGTTGCTGCAGTACTTGATGTGAAGCTGCCACCATCACTAAGATCTAGTTATATGAAGTAAGGTAACGCTTGTAACAACACCCACCCAGAAACCACCCAGCCAAAACCTCTCTTCCCCAAAACACTCCCCCTGAGCCCCAAAGTATTTCTTTGTTGTGGATTCAACTTTATTTAAGTGGTAGCAAGTAGGGGACTTTACACCATGTAGATGCTGCAAGCTCAGTTGTTGTCAGCGGCTCTTCTCCTCTCCGAGTGGGATCTCTGAGAGCTGAATAGCAGGCAAAATCATAGAGTGTTGCAAGCTTGGTAAGCAGGATATCTGTATTGACTGGGTGAGGGAGTCCAGGTAATTCATTGGTTTTATGATGGGGAATGGCAGGAGATTTGGATGCTTTCCTACCCATGGTATGGTTGTACTAAAATTTTTTTTAAGACGTGTGCGCACATCCATGCAGAGAATCTCCATCTGAACAATCTTGTAAGTCCTGGGAATGGGGAGGACGTGGGCTACAGAGCTATACTAGTTGCAGGTCACATCATCCCAGGGTTGGGATCAAACAGAGGCTTATGTTTAGAAAGCCTTCCTTCCGCACCCAGGCTCCAAGTTGGACAGCTGGTGGATCTGGAAGCAGTGTGGTTGTATTAGCAAGGTTACTGATCTAAAACAGTAAGTCTGTCAGCAAACTTGACTGAGTTGAGCTCCAGAGCAACTGGCGTCAATAATTGTTGAATACAATATATCTTGAAGTACAAGAATAAAACTCCTTCTTTTTTACATTTTAATCCTCTTTACTGTGGGTTTCTGTCCCATCCCAGCCCAGGTGAAGGTTGTTTTTAATATGTACCGAGAAAAGAAAGACTAGCAGTCAACTAGCAGCATCATGTTAAATTGGGTAGTACAGTGTTTCACAACGGCAATATTAAGTGCTGGATTCAAGTGATAGAGGAAATTAGGTATCTTGCTTGTGCAGTCAGGAATTGAGATTTGGAAAAAAGAATAAACCCAGATCACATAACCTGGTAACCTCCGTTTTTAATACTAATCCAGCTTCATAAAGCAAGATTTTCTGTTAACCAGAAACAACAAACCTTATGAGGTAAGGAAGCAACTGCAAGGCTCATGTTAAGGCTGCATTGATACTACAGTGTGGTCTTCATAAAAGATGTTACTTAGAAAGTGCTGTCCAAGGGGCTCCAGGCATGACTGAGTACTGGTATTTGTCAAAAGTGAGCAGAAAGAGGGGAAAGATGCTGTGAAATAGTTTCTTTAGGGGCTACAGAGCTGTCTGAAACTTATAAAAAGAACCTTTAACATAATGTGGATCATAATTAATATAGATGTTTTCTCTTTATATTAGATGCAACAGTTGGAATTAGCACAGATGCAGCAAAGAGAAGCCAACCTCACAGCTTTGGCAGCCATTGGACCAAGGAAGAAAAGACCATTGGATTCATCAAACGTTGGATCTGGGCTTGAGGTACAGACATGGCTTGCAATGACTTGCATGGTGTTACATCTTCATACTGAATTGCATTTATCTTTCCCTGTAGGAAGAAGTGAGAATTCTCTCACACAAAATGATTTGTTGCACTCTGTAAGAAGGATAGTTTGTTTGTTAGGTGCTTGAAAGGATTGTTTCTGGTAAATTTGATGAGAGTATGTAATTGTGTGTTAAAGGAAAGACTGTCCATAAGAGCACTGTGTGTAAAGGACTGATGAAATAATAATTCAGAGAAATTCCCATCTGTAGTGGAGGGTAACCAAGCTGTGGTGGCTTCCACAGTGGGTAGTTGTCATAGCCCCTGAGTTGAGCTAAGTTGAACTTAGTTGAACTAAGTTGCTTGGTTTAGATGGCTTTTGAAATGGCTCCTGATTTGACATTTGACTGTAGACATTTATCCATGCACAGTGCATAGGCAATCTTCTCAAATATTCTGTGAGTTCACCTTGGCTAGGTTCTCCCAGAAAAGTAGTAAATAAATCTGTTCACTTCCTGCAGTGAGCCAGATTGTCTTCTATGGCTCACGTTGAATACTGAAAGTGCTTTTAACAAATGTTTTCTGAGCAAATATATTAATGTGCAGAAGAGTAACTGCTCCTGGTACCTGGGAAGCTTTTGTGGCTGCAGAAGTCTTTTCTGAGGAGATGGACAGCCTACTTCTGTTAGAGGTTATCAGCTTTGCTGGAGATGAGAGAAATGAGTGTTACTGGCAGTTTTGCCCCTCTATGACAAAGCCTCGATATTGCTCAAGTGAAAGGTGGGCCTGACATAATCACAATGAGCAGGAGCCTGGAAACTAACTCTTGTGTGGAGGCAGTGGTGGTAAAATTGTTCTGTCTGATGAACCTTAAGTCTCTTTCATTCTTGTTGTCAGGGAAGCTTAAATAGATGGTAGGTTGGAAAATACTCCGTCATTTTTGCATAGTGGAGTCTGGGAGGACCTTGTCCTCAGTTACTTGCAGTGTAACTGAGACAGTGGTGGGATCTGTCCTGTGGTTTTTTCTTCATCTGAACTGTGACAAGAGGCCTCACTAAGCAGGTGAAATAGACTTGTTTCAGTGAATTTTTAACTTATTTTTTCCCTGACATTGAATACAGAATTAGGTCTTTGAATACTCCCTGTTAACCACAAGTGAAGGGAAGCAATCTGTCTCTAAACAAGCTGCAGAAAGCAGTGTTCACAGCTTCTGAGCAGCTTTTCTTCTCTTCTTTGAAGTTTTTTAATGCACTTTCACATGAAGCTAAACGTATGGTTATTATTTTTTTTATAATACCACTGGAAAAACTTGAAAAAATCAGTCTAGCACAAGAACAGTTTTCCCCATCCTTTTCTCATCTTCCCCCAAGCTTCTATCAGGTAACTATTCCTGTTCTTCGTAGTGGTTTTCTGTAATTATTGCCGGATTTGTTTCTGAATATTTAACAAGTCTGCCTGTTAAGTACTTTTCAGTTATTTCTCATCATCTGTGGTATGTCTGCTTTATTAAAAGCTTCATGAGATTATGCCAAAGTGAGACAGATAACAGTGTTGCTGTTGAAAGCTGGTGATTCATTATTTATTTTACCACTTTAAAAGAATGTGGACATGACACACCTAAAACTGACCATAAACCTTGATAACATTCCATTGTCACAAATTTACCTGCTGTATTTTAAGCAGCTTCTGATATAGGTTGCCATACTGATTTGTAAGGGCAGTAGGTGAAACTAATTCTGACAGTGAAACTATTTTTGTTTCATGCATGCAAGCTCAAATTCCAGTGCCTAGTTCTTAGGCTTCGTGCTACCAGAAAGCATTTCTCTGCAGACCTTTTTTTTCTATTTTGTGAAATTATGCAGGACAGCAATCCTTGAGAAGGATGTTTAGATTTAAATGTTTTTAAGTGTCCCAATATATCTGGGCAGGATTTATAAAAGGCTTAAGACTTCTCATGTAGAATTAAGAATGGTTTTGACAAACACTCTAGTTCAAGAAGCAGAACATTTGTAATACATTCATGATAACATGGCAAAACATCCTGAGCAGTAAACAACATTCCATTCTTCAGAGATGAAAGGAGGTCTTTGAAACTGAAAGCAAGTACAATATGGCCTTAGGCTGATACACATTTGGGCATCTTTAAAATCATCTTTTTGGGCAACCTGTCTGAGAATAATTTAAACAGGCAGGATATGCTTTCTCATTTCAAATTGCAAATACAGACAAAATACAGACAGCTTTACTCTCATGTAATCTTAAATGTTAGAACTTCTAGACTGTGCAATGGCAAGTAAATCTGTGCATAATACTCCTGTGACCTTTTATTATTATTATTATTATTATTTTTTAAATCCTAATAACTTGGTAGACAGGTTTGATGGAAAAAGTTATTATGAATGATATTTAACATTACTGAGTAAAATTACTGATGCTAACTGGATTAAGATTTTTAACTACGACTTCAACTTTCTTTGGATAACGTTCTTTGTACAGTATTTGTGTCTCCTATGGCCATGTCAGCTCTGTACAGCTTCTTTTTATGGTTGCCTACTGCAACAATTAAAGGAAAGGAATTTTTTCGGGCAATTATTGATGCAAAAAGAAGCCCTAAGGTATTTGGGCAGACAGGGAAGAAACAATCAGTTACAGTATGTATTAAAAAAGTGAAACTCTGTAAGCAAATTTGTCGTATATTTGCCTTTCTTTATTCAGTACCAAAACATAATGGATAATGGGAAAGTTCAGTTCAGCAGACTGGGTTGGTTGGATTTGCTGCCTACTGTTGCAGTAAATGTGAAGGGTTCACACCAGCATTTTAGGGAGCATGATATGCTTACTTATCCACAAATTATTATCTGTGTTTAACTGGGATGATTCTTCAGCCTGAAGTTTTCAATTTCTCTACACTCCAGCACTGGGCTTTGCTCCTCTTCTGAAAAGTCTTTTTTCTGAGATAATTGAGCACATGATTCCTGCATGCTCATCTTATTTTGATATCTGAAATTGTGCTTTACTTGGTCTTTCCAGGAGACCTATTATGGGTCATATTAATGTGGTAACTAGAACATGTGGTGACGCAAGCATGTGCTTTTCAGCTAGAAGTCTGCTTTTCAGCAGCCTCATCACCTCATAGTGTAACAAGTACAGAAAGAAGCTCTTGTCCAGAGGAGTGCCTGTCAACTAATAAAGACCTAAAAGCAATATAAAAATAATAATCTATATGTTGCCATGATGGCTTATGTATCTCTAAAGTTGAAATAGCTGTAGGGACAAATCCATGATGATCATGGAATTAAAAAATAAGGCTAATGCTCTAGGCCTAATTTAAAAAAATAAAAGAAAGAAAAGGCATCAGTATAATGGGAATTCTTTTTACTTTCTTGTTGGAAACACTAGTTTGGATAGTTTTGCATGTTCTCTTCGCTGCAACTTAACATTTGAATGATATTGTTCAGAAAGAGTAATTTGAGAAAGCTCTAGTAAGAAAACCCCTCTATTGTGAAAATGTGTTAATTGGTGCTACTTGTAATCCAGAGGTGGCAATATTTTCATCTCTCTCATTCTTATCCCTCTGGATGCTTTTGGATACAATGAAGGGGAGAGGCCTTTGGATTTGATTTATATGTGTCTTGGGGTTTGTGCATTTGTTACCCACCTCTCCTCCTCCCCTAGTTTGAGGGCATGTGGTAAACAGTAATGAATTAAAGGGTAGGAGAATTGAAAACTAGCTCATCTTGGGAAGGGAGGATACTTCTAAAACAAATAAAACAAACTTGAAACCACAGACTCATTTTCCCAATTCTTTGTTCTTTTTCATAGCTTTTACTGGTTGGTAACATCCCATAATGTTTTCAATGCTGATAAATAGTCAAGGGTTTTTTTATATTTTTTATTAAGTTTTACTGATTTTCTGTTGACAAAGCCATTTTGGAAACAGCTTTGACTCGTTCCCACTGTAACTGGGATCTTAGAAATTTGAAGACTACGGTTCTGAGTCCTTAAACTTTCTTTCCTTCTATTCAGAGGTGTCTTGGGTGCAAGGTCATCTTTGGCCTTGAACCATGAGCTTTGTATTTTTGCAGAATCGTGCAACAGGGAGGAAAAAAGTCTACAGATGTTTCTGAAAGTAGACTCAGAAGACTGGCTGTTACACTTATGGTTGTCATCTGAGTACTGTGGTCGGGCACTTCTTCTACTGTGTATAGGAAAACTTAGTTGGATACTTGCACTTCTGTGCCATTTTTTGGGGTAGACTACTTGCTTTGCATTACTTTTCTGGCTCCATAATAACACATTAAATACTTCGAAGTAATGCAATCTCTCCTTCCCCAAAGTGCTATTGGTGCTGAGTTCTTCACCTGCTTTCTTCCAGATTGCTTCCACTGACTGACTTGGGTGTACATCTCGTCTCTTTTCTTTCTTTTTGCCAGATCTAATGGCAAAGGAGATTCTTCCTTCCAGATACTGCTTGTGTCTGTACTGTCCCCTGCCAAGACTGGCTGCTCTGCTAATTAGTGTCACAGGTAGTCTGGCTTTGCTGTGGAAACTTAAGCTACTGCAAGTAGTTGCTACATAAGTACATGAATGCAGCTGATGTGCTGTGGTCAGTGCAGAGCCATTAAAGGACTTCCTTTCTGTCACTCTTAGCCCTGGCCAACATACCTAAAATAATGTGATGCTTCCAGGTCTGTGCACATCTAATAGGGCAGTCCACACTTGCGTTCTCCTTCTGCAAAGAAGTTTGGCAAGCAAAAATGGGAGAAATGCCTTGTTTACCACAGTGGTCATTGTTCCATTTTTAGTATTGACTGTGGGTGGAGGAAATGAGCTTATAATCGTCTCTTGTGTCTGCCACATCTGATCATTGTTAGCAGAACTTACACTTACCCTTCTTGCTTTACAACTTTGGGATGCTGGTATGCATGTTGATTAAACATATTCTGTACACGGTGCTTGTTTAAGCTTTGGAAGTGTTCCTTAGGTTGACCGAGGCAGAGCTAAACCTTTAAGCAACAAGTTCTTCCTGCAGAATGGAAGTAAACCCAACTCTTCCAAGTGACTGAAGAAGAGACATGATTTGTTTTTTCTGGTGTGTAACAATCCAATGGCTTTTTTTCTTTGTTTTGTTTTTCTGGGTGTCTTTTTTTTTTTTTTTTTTTGGAAGGAGTTTATGTTCTTGTAAGTGGTAACTGTAGAAGCTACTGCCATTTTGGCCATAAGCTCTTCTGATGAGGGAACACCCTAACACAATTCATCAGCTTCAATATTGGTGTTAAAGACATGACTGTGTCCAAGTGTGAATTTAAAGGCATGATAGCTGTATGTTCTGATGTGTATGATAGCTCCCTGTGCAGTGAGGCCACTGCCTGGTCTTTGGCATGAGTACATGATAATCTGCTAAAGTATTTTCTTAGAAGCTGCATAAAATTAATTTAAAAGCAATCACTTCCAACTGGGCTACTTATATATATAAGTAGATGCTCATAACCAGGCTATAAAATCTGTTTCTACACTTCACTGGTTTCCCTCACTTTCTCTGTGTCTCTTTCTCTCTCTGTCACCCTTTCCCTCAGTCCACAGGTATTAAGTGATACTGGAGGGTGAGGTTTTTCCTACTTTGCATGTGCTTAATGTATGCAGACTCTTGATTTCAATTTCTGGTTCTTATTTGAGCTCCTGGACAACTGAAGTGTCTATGATATGGTCATACCTTTGGGGAAGAAGGGAACTGAAGTTACTGCAATTATAAAATGTCTTCAGCATCTTAGCTATCTGTTTCAAGACCTAACAAAGCACAGCTCTGTCAGCTGACGAGTTTCAGTTTCTATGGAATTTCATGGCGCCTGTCAGTCTAGGCCATACACTTGATCTGAATTTTTTCCCCATGTAAATAGGCAAAAATATTCTCAACTGCCATTCACACACTTCAGAAATACAGTTCACTGGCCCATATCGTGCCTTCTCTGTGCTAGAGATGAACTTAATTCTTCTTATATGTGAAAGATATCTGCAATTTAAATGACTAATTGCATTGTAGCTTTAGGCTGAACATATTGGTAGCACACAAATGTTGATGACATGTGAAGGGTCAAGAGATTTATAATTTAGTTGACAATACATTGCTTAAAATGATGTGGCAAAGAGCCAGGAAATTTCAGCTTAATAATTGTCTGTTAACTAACATGACATATTTGTATAGGATTCATTACCTCCAGGTACAGATTAAGCATCTGATGTACCCATACGAAGTGACATGCGTACATGAATCTTGGGCATAATAGTGAATAAACTGACATTGCATTCACAGTAATTTGTTTCAATATGTAAAACATGTTGTTGCCTACATTTGAAAGGACTTGTAGGAATGTTGCAATGAAATCTGAAGAAAAATGTGTGATTGAATGGAGTTTTCTATTATATAGATCTGACAGCTCTGTGAGGCTTTTTTGTAGGCTGCAGATAAACGTTTGTTTTCAGCTGCACAAGAAGCAGTCTGGATATAGAGATCTGAGTCTTTCAGCCATTGGCTTGAGCTACCCTAATGGTCTGTAAGGTTAAAAAAAAAATCCCTAGACCCCAACCTAACACAACCAACTTTATTTTTAAAAAACAAGCATATAAATATTGAGTCATGTCATATTTTAGTGTTGTGAATGTGGGAGTATTTCTGTCAGACCGAGGGTTGTTAGGATAGGCAGCTTCAGTAGCTGGCTTGCCACAAACTGCTATCAACTTCTTTCACTTTGTTTTCTCTGGCCTAGATTAGACACTTGTGTGTACGAGCAAAAATGTCACAATTTTGACAGGGTCTGTTCCTTTCCCTCTGGCTGCTGGAGGAAACTCAGGTAAGTGCTTGAACGCAATTCATTAATGGTTTTTTAACCCTTGTTTCCTCCTATGAGATAGGAATTTGTTCTGTATTTTACAGCTGGGAAACCAAATACAGCATACACTAGATATCACTGATCTCAGTGTGACCACACGTGACAGAGATGGGGGTTGAACCCGGATGTTTCAATTCACTAACTCTTACCACCTCTCAGCAACATCTCTGCTGCACACAGCTGTCATTTTTCAGTGTTTGGAGATGTCATTGAAAAGTGTCTCATGACGTTGCTTCCTTCTGCTGGTGGTATTTTTATAATGTGCAGCAGAGGTGCAGTAACAGTTTGCTCTCTTGGGATCTTGGTTCTGGGACTGTGATATGTTTATGCCACACCAAAAATTGAAATGAGAACTCTTGGATCGACTTCTAACATTTGGCTGAACAGTTTTCTCCCTTAAAGTGTCTCCCTCCCAAGAGTTTAAAGTTTTGAATTTTGGTTGGTGTGAAGTCATAGAATTTGAGAAGGGAGCTTATACTTCACAAGGAACAGCTCACTGAACCTGACTGGGACTTGATGGGAAGGAAGGTGTCTGCAGACCTCTCTGAGATTTGTGTCAGGGCCTGTAGAATAGCTCTGAGCAGTTTTGAAATCCTTGTCGGTATCCATGATCCAGACTTGCAGATGTCAAGCTCCAGATACCTCGCAGACTAGAAGTAAGGTGGTAGTGGTGGCTCTGTATTAACTTCACTCTTGCCTTTTCAGAGAATTGGTATTTAATTCTCCATCCAGCCACTGGAGAGAGCTCTAGAGATCTTTAAACAGGTTTTCAGAGCAACCTCTGAACTAAACTGGCTGTTCAACAGCTTGGGACTACAGTAGGAGCACCACAATGTGTTCTGCTGCCAAGACCAGTGAGTGTAATTGATCTCTGTCAGGTGTGTATAAAGGGCCCTAAGGGTGACTGACAGTGTGCTGCTGTGGAAAAGCTGCAGATTGGGCTCAATTCTGAGGATCGTTCCAAAGCAGGACTGCTGCTGTGGTGACCTCCTGGGGCTGATTTTAAGCCAGTTGAGGTCTCAGTACTAAGAAGGGTTGTTTACAGTGGTGCAGTTACACTGCTGTAGTGCCTTACCTGGCTTACAAACAGGGTCTGTCAGCTGTGATACCCAGGCTGACTGGTAGAATCTACACTGGTAGTTGGCCCTCCTGGGCTGCATGTCTGTTTGTCATTTCTGTTTTGGAAGGAAGGCAGGGTGATGAGGATTTACTGAAAGGCGGGAACTTCAAGGTAACAAAAAAAACCAAAAAGGGCAAGCAAAAAAGAAGTTGCTAGTTAAAGCACTAATAATTATATGTTGCAGAAGGGGGATGCAGGCTGATTGCAGTACCCTTTGCTAGAATTGATTATACAGGGATGCATTTTCTAGTTGCTTATCTTTATACTTGCCAGTGACCTGGCTGAAATAGGCAGCACTTTTTCCCTAGAAATAGACAATAGCTGTATTGGGATATGCTGAAGACTAGCAGTGAGGAATGCCCAAAAACAGCAAGACACATGTGGTTGTTGCCTGAATGGGAGGAGCATAACAGAGATGTCTACGAGCAAGGAGTGGGGTGTTGTTTTTCAGGTCTCAAAAGCTTTGTGCTTTTGAGGAAGGGATACGTCAGATCTAAAGGAGAGGATTATTGACTTGCCTAAGGCCAGACAAGGTTGACCTCTTGCCCAATAGGAATTGGTTCAAGTGGAGCAGCAGAGGATTCTCCCCTAAAGTGTCCCTTGGGTCAGTTTGAGAGCTCAGAGTTGGGCATTTCTTAAGTAAAGTCTTGGACATTAACAGAGGCATCTGTGATGGTTCTTTGGGATGTGGAGATCTTGGACTACTGCTTGTTCCAAGTTCCAAAACAAAGCCAGGAAAAACCAGTGTTTCAATAGAACTGTGGAAGAAAGTAGCTAACAGGGGATAGTGCTCAGCACTCTATAAATTCACTTAAAAGTGGCTTCCCCAGCATGTCCCTGTCTGGACTGGAATGACCTAGGCTGTCTGTTGGCTTCTTTATTTTTAAACCATCATGTACTTTGAGAGTAGGACACTTTCTTTTAAATTTTGGTAGAAGCTGTTGGTTGTCAAGAAGCTCCTTGGCCCCTGAAATGCTGCGCTTGGTAGCTTTGATAAGCCAAAGTGATGCTATGGGAAACTTAGAATTGTGAATGGCTGTCTTAGTAAACAGGGGGCCAGGATAAGCTTTGACTTTGGATGTGGTATTACAGCATAATATTGCTTTATGTTTCTGCACTGGGAATGATGGGTAAGAATTTAAGAATAAACAAATCCATAACTCTGTCTCAAACTCAGGCAGCTTGGTGCTTCTGCCCTGTTGTAGCATCTTGCAGCTACAACAGCTTCCAAAGAGGGCTGGGGGATTTGTGCCGTCTGTCTCCTTTTTGTAAGAGTGAACAGAATTGAGGTGGCATTGTTTGGTGTCTTTTTAAAGGTAAGACTTCTAGTCTAATGACTTATTTAGAGAGAAAATACTTTCACCTCAGTAAAGTTCTTTGAATTATAAAGGACATTGCTGTTGGGTTACTGAAAACCCTTGGGGTTTGTTTCATTTATAACATTGCCTCGGGCCTTCTGCTGCATCCTGTTGGACTGACCTCCTTTTCAACCCGTGCTGGCAGCTGCATTGCGGAGCTATCTTTTCCCTGGATCCTTCAGGGTTGTCATATGACAAACTTGAACTGTGACCCTTTTGTGTCTTACTAGGACAGCAGTGCCCTCTGTGCAATGTGGCCAGCAGTCTTCCCCATGCACGCATTTGTTCCAAGCCATTTAACAAACTGAAAGTTTCAAATGATGGCATTTCATAGTGTTTAATAGTATTGACTGTAAAGCAAATGAAATGGTGCTGAATACCCTGCGTGCTGCTTGTAAAATATACAGCTTCCATTTCTGCAATGTGCCCTGGGTTTTCTGTGGCTAGCATGTGCTCTCTGGTGAATCTCTTTATATTTTTAATAAATTTCAATGCTTCCACTCTAACAACAGTAGCATTTGCTGCTACATGTAGTCCAGCTCTGGTAGTCATTTCTAATAAATGGGGGATTTAAACAGATTTCTCTAAGCAAAGTGGGCAAAGTCATTTTGCAGAAGTCTTGCAGAGAGCGTTAGGGTAAGAATTGATATAGTTAACACTGCATCCAAGCAACACCATCTCCAAGTGGTGTTGATGCTGGCAGGCATTGCCTTGCTGAAGTTACAGAGACTGAGCACTCGTATTTGTACAAATTACATTCATTACCAAGAACCCTCCAGTAGTGATAAGAGACTGGCTGTGCAGCACAGATTGGCTCCAAGATAAGTAGCCAGTCTATTGTGCAGCTCATGGTAATCTTCCTCTTCCCCACCCCTAATAATAAATCTTGGGGCATTTTGGAAAGCGTGGGGGTTGCTTGTTCCAGTAGCTTGAATGTAAAATTACTAAATATCATCATCCCCTACCATTTGTATTTTCATAACCAAGCAAGGCAGCTGACTGAGATGGATAGGCTCAGATACAGTGTTCTGAATATTTGGATGCTTTCACTATTTGTTAGTTGTCCACCTAAAGGACAGAGCACAGATGATGGCTGGGATGAGAGTTTCTCCTGGCCATGTTCCAAAGCTAGGGTGCACTCACAGTGACAGTTTTCCTCATGAAGAGATGGAAACCTCTGAAGCAAGCAGTAGTAAGAGCTGCATACAACCTGGAGCTCTGCATAGGTACTGTGTTAGTTCTTTCTTCTTAGCTGGCTGATCCTTTCTCAGTGCAAGTCTGTTTGGCAGACTTTAGTGAAATGGCAGTTATTTATCTTACCATACTAGTGTAATTTTAAAAGAAGAAAGAATTTTGTGGTTGCTTTGACTGAAATAAACCATCAGCTGGCAAGCGCTTGCTTTTTCTTTTTCAGTATCTAATGTGCAAGGATTTTTTGGATTGCTGGTTTTCAACGTGGAAAGCTGAATATCAGTGGGCTAGTTTTATACAAGTAGGCAGTATAATCCAACCAGTTTAGTTAAAATCTCTATTTACATGAAATTCTAATGTTTCTGATGGGTTTTTTGTTCCTCTCTCCCCCATTTAGGGTTTGAACGGCAATGGAATTGCTGGATCATCAGGTTTTAGCCTTACGAAGCAGATGCTCTGTCCAAGAGTAACCCGTGTCTGTCTCAGGGACTTAATATTCTGCATGGAACAAGAAAGGGAGATGAAGCATTCTCTACACTTGTACCGTGCTCTTCTAAAGTGATTTGAATCTTGCATTTCACCGTGCTGTCTACTGCCAAAGAAAACACTGAAGCATTGTTGCACTGTCTCGAAATTCCAGTTTCTGGAAAATGATCCGTTGTAAGGATAACTCTTGTTTACAGATAAACATTTTTATTAAATACCTAACTTAGCACCTGTAAGGTTTTTAATAATAGTTGGCTTAAATCAGTCTGTAAACCAGTGAAAACACTGAGCTGCACACACAAGCACCTATCTGCTTGCATTTAACTGTCTTACAAGCTCTGAGGGTTTGGTAAGTGTCCCTAGTTTATGTCTGTCACTTGCTTCAGTACTCCAGAGTCTGCAAAATCTGTTCTATGTGTAGTGCCACCTTCCAACCCGATCTTATTTAGGGAAACAAATATCACTATAATGGCACAGCATAGCATGGCAACTGTATTTAATCATGACCCAGCAGTCAGTAAACATGCTAATGTATTGCCTGTCTGATTCAACAGCTTCTGAAATTTTCTGAGTTTAGAATTAGTACTGGATGCTCATTTGTGGAGATTAAATTAGCAAGTAAAAGGAATGAGGGGTCCTTTCTACCCCACACTTTGCCTCAATTGCCCTCAGCCTTTCCTCTGAGAAAGAGAATGAGGGAAGGAGGACAAATCAGTCATTCTTGTGATTGAAGTACATCACACAGTGTAGTTACAGCATACTAGGATGGTCATGGAAAATTTGGAGTTAATAAAAATACAGGGAGGGTAAACAGAAAAAATTGTTTATCTTTCTGTGGATACAAAAAATAGCATTGAACTTGGGCATAGATGTGGAAAGATACTAGCAAAACCTATTCTGACTATAAAAAAGGGAAAAGTTGAGATGCATTGAAACTGGAGCTGAAGACTCTCCTTGGAGAGAAGCAGTGTTTGCAAAGCATGGGATTCATGGCTTTAGAATATTGTTTCAATATTTTAATGTGGTGTAACAGGAAAGCTTCTCAAATAGAAAGTATTTAGACAGTTGCTTTGTTTTCATTTAGGGAGGAGGAGGACTCTGGATTATAAAGACTGTTAGAGCAGATTCAAAAATCGTCTACTTGCTGGTAAAGACTGCCTTGTGGTGGAAGGAAAGCCCTCTGGGTCACCCTTCTCCCCAGCCTCCAAACATGTTGCCTTCCATGACACAGCGCTGTATAACATGGCTGTTTACCAGGACTGGTGGGAAAGGCACTGACTGCATTTATGGCATCACAGAATATCCTGAGTTGGAGGGGACTCCCCAAGGATCATCAAGTCCAACTCTTAAGTGAACAGCCTGCACAGGGATTGAACACAGAACATTATTAGCACCATGCTCTAACCAACTATTGAATGGCTTCCTGCTGAATTCTTTTTCTTTGAAAGAACAAGCTTCCTATGGTTACTTGGCATGCTGCTTCAAAACTTGAAGCAACTATTCACACAACTATTCTGCACTGTCAGAACCACTGCAGATGGTTACCAAATTCACAAAGTTGTGAATCGGTTATGTTGGTTTTTGTTGGAACAGTAGTAAACAAACCTAGTAAATGAATACTGTAAATTATTTATATATGTATATATAGCATATATATATATGTAAGAAAAGCAGTACTTTGACTAAACTATAGTTTGCAAGATATTGATGGCATTGGGTAAAATTGTTTTGTATAATTAAATGCATAGCTTTACTTTTTATGTAAAGTGCAGCATTTTCCATATTTGTGTACTGTTACCTTATTGATCAGATGTTGAAAATTATTTTAAATACCGCATTAAAGCAATTATTTTATTAAAAATAATTAATTGGTAACTTTGTTTCCTGACGTGAGAAGTTCAGCATGTGAAGCTGTTGGCACCATGACTAATGGTGTCACTTGGAGAGCAAGCCCCAGCTGTCTGCCCACTGCAGGAGCTGGCACGGTTTCCTCACGTGACATATTAACCATGAACATCTCTGTTTGAAGGGGTTTTAAATAGAAGTAGGTGACAGAGAAAAGGATTGCTGGAAAGGGGAGGGGTGGGCAGGGAGAAAAGGCAATGTCTCATGTCTGATTTCCTCCTCTGAGTCAGCACAGACAGTGGGTTGTGGGGTTTTTGTTAACAGCTGGGCAGAGGTGAGAGCTTCGCACATGTTCTGGGAAGCGAAAGCATGAACTGTGTCAGACTTCAGCAATGTGCTGTGGAAGCACTGTCCTAAATTATTTTTAAAGCAACTCAAAATTAATTAAGTGCAGGCTGGAGAACCACAAAGAGCATCTGCATGTTGGCCTGCCTCTTTTTCTTGAAACCAGTGCAATACTGAAGTAAAATATGTTGGAGAAAATAATTGATAAATAGATAAAGGATTATGGATGATTCAGGTGTTTTTGTGGCCTGCCTGTGATGCAGATAATTTTACTGCTGGTAGAGCAAGTTGTCTCTCACGAGTAGATTCTCCCTGTGTGCTCCCTCTTCCCCCATGTCCAGACCCACCCCACTCCCAAAAGAGCTCTCAAATTCAAAAAATGTACACTGTAAGGAGTAGCAGATGTTTCAAAAAGGTTTTTCAGCAAGTCTTTAGGTCTAATTTCAGACAGGGACAGCTTTGTCCTTGATGCAAAAACTGAAAATACTTGTCTCCTTGCCAAGGGTTCATCCTGCCTGCCATTTGAGCTCAGCTTTGCTTCTGAGAAAAGTGTCCTCTAAAACGGCATTTAGGAGATAGCCTGGGCTTTGTTCAGCCACATCAGGAATTAAAGGAGAGATCACCAGGGGTTCACTTCCATGCTTTTCTCCATTCTTCCTGCCCTTTATGGAAATACTGAAATCTCAGTCATAAGGTGATGAGGACAAAACCTGTTATCATGCTCCCTTTACCTTTTAGTTCTCAGTCTGCTCATATTCAGGCCTGGGAACCTAGGGAACTGTCTGTGCCACCGGTGCTGGGAGGGCTCTAAAGCTTGCTCCAGGCACTTCCTGCTTTCCAGCTGGCCTGCTAGCCTAGTGTCTGTTTCTGATGCACTGAGCTGGCTTTGCAACTATCCCTGCCACTGAAGTGCTCAACCTTCAGAGAAAAGGGTATACAGCTGGGGGCTGGGGGGGTGGAGGTGAAGCTGTTGTTGCTTGCTCTTTGCTATTATCTCAGCAGCATTCTATGCCAAATTTTGTGTGTTACTTGGTGACAAAAGGAGGCTTGTACTGTTTCTCCTCCAACTGCTGTTTTTTCCTTTTATCGCCATTTTCAAGTCTTAGCACTGAATCCAGCCCTTTGCACTGTCTTTGACTCCAGCTTTTCCCTTCTCCCCATGGGAAAGCCTAGCTGGAGTGCACTAACATACCCTGCAGCTTTGTTCGAGGTTTAATGAGGAAGGTAGCAGGGGATTGTGAGATATTGCTGGATGATTCCTCAAAGCCATTGCACTCTCTTGGACACTTTGACACAAGTAGCTTAAGGCTACTGTTTGCATCAAGTTGTTCTAGGCCCCCTCTCTTTGTAGGCACCTGTGTCCTGCCATGTGAGTGCACTGTGCTGAGCAAAAGTGCTGTCAGCTGTTCTCCAGGTTCATCTCTTTGCTCTGTTCTTTGCTTTCCTCTTCATTTGTAATCACTGGGGTGAAGAGAGAAAGACTAAAGCAAGTGAGGATGTCCTGAAGGGGCAGACAGTCCAAGTGATTGGACTTGGTGAAACAGGCTTGTTCCCAGCAGCTTTTCAAATGAGGGCTGCTGGGTTTCTGAGGCCAAGCTCTGCACACTTCCCCGTGCACATAGCACACGATGTCTGCACATGCTCTGAAAGCTGGATGCAGCCATTGTTATCCCAGGTCCCATGGCTGTAGCTCTAGAAATAACTACAATCTGTAATGAAGGCTTTACTCCTTTGATGGGTGCAAAGCTGAGTACCAAGACTGAAGAGCACAGCACACGGGACCTGTCTGTTTTGCCACTTTGGGTTCTGGGCTCATTACCACATGTCAGTGTCTCGTCTCTCTTTCAACAGATACAAAGGCTGTTTGTCTGCAGGCCACAATGTCAGTGTTTCACTTGGTGCAGGCCTTCTGTAACCTAGAAAAGCACCCCATTTGGCTTTGTAACACTGAAGGAATAAGCAATAAACTTTGTCTTTGCCTTTCAGCTATATCAGTCCTTGCTCCTATGGCCTCTTCTTTCCTCTTCTCTTACAGGCATGACCTGGTCACTCATTGCCTGCTCTCTGTAGCTATTCTGCCATATTAGCTGAAAACTTTGCTACCCAGTCCTCATGAGCACTTGCTTCAGAGTTCCGCTCCAGGGACTCTGGTTTTGAAAGGGTTTTTTGCTGTGAAGAAGGGGGAAAAGGAGGATGTTCATCTGGGACTTTAATGGTTATTCTGGAATGGAAGGAGATGGTGGCCCACAGCCCTGAGGCTGCTACTTTCTCTGCCAGGAAGATCCTTGCAGGAAGTTGGTGTTTCATGGTGATCAAGACTTCCTCCATTAAGTCCTCCTTCAGTCAAAGGTTTTCTACAAGGTCCTTATAGCAATAGGTACCTCTCATCTTCCACGGGATATTTTCCTGGCAGAGCCATTCCAAGTTCCTGCTGGACACCCTGTCAGAGATGGTCATCCATTCTCTTCCCCAACCCCATCTCACAGTCCCGCAGCTCCTCCATGTCCATTGTCTGCCTGTGTCTGTCTCAGAACTAGCAAAGGGTACAGAGCCTGTTTTGTGTGATTCAGGTGGACACTGAGGGGTGTCAGGACCCACACTGAGGTCCCAGAGTGTGACCAGTATGTGTTTCACCAGAATTCTGCCCATTTGCAGTGTCACTGAAAGACTACCTCCTCTGGGGCTGTGCCCTGGTGGGAGGGAGCAAAGGTGGGGATCTTCTGCACAGGTACTGCAAAGGCATCAAGTCCATCTTAGCAGCTTGGCATGCCATGCTCCCGCTCCACAGGCTTTGTTTGATAACTGCTCTGCAGTTATCAGTAAGCAGTAACTGTCTCTACCAGATCACAGGGAATAGTATTTTTAAATCTATTTGAAATGAAAAATTATCTGACAGATTATCTGTATCTGTTTTTGAGAGCTAATTCATAATTAGGTGTAGTTCCCCAAGCTTCTTGAGATATTTGCTCTTCCACTTTGAAGTGTTTAGCGTGACGAGGTTTCTTATTTACAGTTATTTTAAGGTGTTTCTTATTTCTGTTCTTAGAAGCTGAAAGGGAGGTTGGAAGTATTTTTTTCAAGTAATTACGTGTGAATATACATGTGTGTGTAAGGATGGCTGAGTAACTTCTAAAAAGAAATACTTTATGTAAAGACTGAGTTATAACAGCTCCCAGGTGTGAAACTCCAGCAACAAGGAGAGAGGGAGGAAGGAGATAAATTACCTTCTTTCTTTAAGAGGTTTCAAGTTCTAATGTGTTAAAATCCTTTGATACCTTTGTGCAAAATTGGGCAGAGAATAAAGACTCCCTTGAAGAGCTGATCAGCAGGAAGTCTCAAGAAGGAAAGGTAGGAAAAGGAGAATGCATACAGAGGATCGAAAACAGAGCTTGCTTCTCTCTTCAGGAGCTTCAGTGATACATTTACATGCATTCTGGTAGAGGCTTTCTTTTAGAGAAAAGACAGGAAAGGACCTTCTTAGAAACAAAGTAGGTGAGTATGTGTAGGCAGTGTATTTAATGAAGCAGATTTACTGAGGAAGAAATCTTTATGTTGTTGCTTCCTGCCCAATGCAGTTCTTATTTTTAACTTCATGCCTCTTAAATTTTGGAAAACCCCTCCGTTATCAGCTCATCTCTCTTTGAAGAAGTAGCAAGTATTATCACCAGCACAGAACGGAGCTACTGTGGGCTGAGGGCCACATGCTATCCATGGGAGTCGGTGGCCTGATGCTGAAAAAAGAGGCTGGAGTAAGCAGATGTGTAGCAACATATAGACATACCAGGAGATACGTAAATGCAGCGAGGGCTACTCAACATGAAGCAGTTTTCCTCTACTGATGTGAATAAACATCAGCAGGCTTATAGCCCATGTGAGCATCTGCCTTGCATCAGGCTGAGGTGGTAATCAGGCTTGTGCTACCTCTTGTCAGGCAGGGCCAGGTCTGTAATTTTCTGCACCTTGCTTTTCACCAACCCATTCCTTAGCACTTTGCAGACCAGCTGGAGGGTGGTGCGAACTCAAAGAGACCTCATCTCACACAGCTCTCAGTCTTTGCTTCTAATTTGAAAGCTTTAGCCTTCTTTATTACAGGGGAAAAAAACTGAAAGTGACCCAAACTTCAGGTACAGAGGGCAAATATTAAAAATAAGCTTGTTTTTGCCTTTGAAATTCCACACTTCTTAGAAGCTGTTGGTGAGTGATGCCCCAGAGCTGGGGAGGATGGCTCCAGAAAAAGATCCCCTCAAGTGTGCAATCAGCCCTTCACAGCAGTCTGCTGGGGATTCTGAAACAGAAATCAGCGTTTCAAGTTTTTTTTTTCCCATGCGGTAAAGAACCTGTGGGAAGGTCCTGCCTATGTCCTTACACAAAACCAGGATATCCAGTAATTAGTGAGAGATACCTCCAGGGCAAGCTCAAATTTTGCAACACTTCCCAAGGCAGGGAAAATGCCCTGGGCTAGGGCAGTCTTGGGAAGAGAATGAGTCAGAAGCCTTATTTTTCTTTCTTTCTTTTTTTTTTTTTTCCTTCTTCTCTGTAGTCCTGATCAAGTAAAAACTTTGTAGGGATGAAAACTTTGCAGAGATCCGACTCTTCCAGACCTCCCTGTACCTGGGTGAGGCTCCTCCACCTCCTGAGCTAGACGTCTGCCTTTTCAGGCTTTTTTCTCCTTAACAGGCTCAACTTTCTGCAGTCCTGAGCCACGTCTGGGAGCGGGGAAGCCGAGCTGACCCCAGGGGCAGCATGCTCCAAGGCAGAAAGCCAAGGAGGTGCCACCGGACCCCGCTGAGTGGAAGGGATAAGCTGCTGCCTCTTTTGATGATTCTTTCCCCTCCCCCAGAAACACACGGATGATTTAAAGAAGGGATCGAGAAGAGGTTTAAAATTCCTGTTTAGCTGTCACCTGCTTTGGGCGGCACCTGACACGTGGGAGAAGCCGAAGCAGCCCAGGGTTGGGACAGGAGCAGGGGCAGGGTGGGTGGCACAGGGGCGATGGAAGGCGGGCGCTGGCCTTGACCCGCCGGCAGCTCCAGCTCGGGAACCCAGCCCCGGGAAGGGCGGAGAGGCTGCGCTGGAGCCAGCCTTGAGAAAGCTCCTGCTTGGCCCCGGGCCCAGAGGCGCCAGCACCGCCCTGCTGCCCCAGGGTCCCTGGGCCTACCCTGCCCGGCCCGGCCCTGGGGAAAGCCCTGGCCCTGGGGAAGGCCCTTCCCCTCCGTGTGCCCGCGGCTCTCGGCCAGAGGCCGGGTGGGAGGCCTGGCTGGGGGGGCTTTGAGCCCTCGCTGAACCATGATTCCCTGGGTGCTCCTTGATGTGACATGGCACCAGCCTCCTCAGGCGTCTGTCATTGAGGAGGTCTCCTTGAGAAGCCAGTCTGCATCGCGGGCAGTAAGCCACACGTAAGGGGCTCGAGTTCCTCACATGGGCACGCAGCACAGACACTCCCTGGCTCTTGGAACAAACACCCCCAGGCACATCTGACCAAGATGCAGTGGCCTCGATCCTCTTCCCCACTCATGTCCCCTCCAGCTGTTTTCTGTGGTGTTGGATATTCTTCCCACCAGTTCTTTACCCCCACAGCTGCCTTAGTTTTGCATCTTTCCCCCCTGCTTGTGCCTTGCAGAAGCCTGCTGTAGGACTGCCTGCCTTCCCTTACTGTTCTCCCCAGCCACTGCCCTTTCTCAGTGTCTTAAGTCCTGGGAATTATCTTTTGAAAGTATGAGGTGTAGCCCACTAATAAACAATGCTGGGATAGTGGTGACAGGAGATGAGGAAAAAGCTGAGGTACTCAACAATTTTTTGGCTTCAATCTTCAATGGCAACCTCTCTTCCAGATCTCTCAAGTAGGTGGACAGGAGGATGGGGCCTTGGGAAGCAAAGTATTTTCCACTGTGTTAGCATGACCACCTGAGGAATCTGAATGTGTATAAGTCTCTAGGACCTGATGAGATGCCTCCAGAGTCCTGAGGGAATTGGCTGATGTAGTTGTCAAGCTGCTTTCCATGATACTTGGAAAGTCATGCCACTCAACTGAAGACCCATGTGACTGGAAAAAGGGAAACATGTACCCATCTTTAGAAAGAGTAGAATGGTGGACCCTGGAAACTACTGATCTTTCAGCCTCAGCTTTATGCCTGAGAAGATCATGGAACAGATCCTCCCAGAAGCTGTGCTAAGGACATGAAGGACAGAGACATGATTCAGGACAGCTTCCCAAAGGCAAGTCCTGCCTGACCAACCCTGGCCTTCTTATGACTACATCAGTGGACAAGGGAAAGGCTACAGATGTCATCTATCTGTAAAGGCTTTGATGCAATATCCTACAACATCTTTCTCTTTTAATTAGAGAGAGAACAGTCCATCCGATTTGATGGATGAACTGTTAGATGGATAAGAAATTGGTTAGGTCATATCTGGAGGATAGTGGTCAGTGGATCAGAGCCCTGAAGGACATCAGTGACAAGTGATGTCCCTCAGGAGTCTGTATTGGGACTGGTGTTAATATCTTCAGTAATGACACAGACAGAAGGATCGAGTGCACCTTCAGCAAGTTTGCAGATGACACCAAGCTGATTGGTGTAGTTGACACCTGACCTGAAGGATGCTATCCAGAGGGACCTGGAAAAGGTCAAGAAGTAGGTGTACCTCATGAGGTTTAACACGATCAAGTGCAAGTGCTGCATCTGGGTTGGAGCACCCCCAGACATGAGTACAGATGGGGGAAGAAGTCACTGAGAGGAGCACTGCACTCAGTGGAGAGAAGGACTTGGGCGTGCTGGTGGATGAGAGACTGGACATGAGCAGGCAACATGGACTTGCAGCCTGGAAAACCAGCCGTGTCCAGGGCTGCATCAAAAGCAGCATGGTGAGAAGATCAAGGAAGGTGATTCAGCCCCTCTAATCCACTATGATGATTCTGTGAATTCTGAGCTGGGAGGGAGCTGTCTACTTCAGCCAGGCACCCAGGCCTGACTTGAACTTCTGTGCTTAGGCAAAACCCAAGTGAAATTCTCATGGATAAGCAACACCCAGACCAGGTGCTTCCACCTTCATCTTTCACAGCTTTTGAGCACTTCTGCTCTGCCAGAAAGCCTGCCTTCCTCTTCAGCTTCCATGGCTGCTCTGATTCTCCCTCTCTCTCCTCCCTCTCCCTCAAATAATTTGCTTCCCTTGGATGACTACCACCACTTCTCAGCCTTCTTCAGATTTGCTGCTTTGATTGCCTTCCATAGGAGACATCTGCACAAGCAACTCCTCCGCTGCCCATTGTCTGAGCTGAGAACTCAGAAAGCTTTATTGCTAACCTGTTGTCCAGGCAGGAATTGTGAGCACTTGGGAGTCCCTGTGGGCATGTTGAGACATTAAATCAATTTGAACAGGGCTAAAATAGGGCTCAGTTTCTTTCTCTCCCATTACCTTTGTTGAAGAGTGGGCAGTATCAGTCCTGTGGTATTTGTGATCTTGAGAGCTTCCAAACCTTGAATGTAACTTCTCAAGAGCCTTGAGGAGTGCTGGCTGCAAAAGTCTCTGCTGTCATTTCTGCCTTTCCAAAGTGTCAGAGAAGCAGATTCCCTTTTCCCTAGGGAAGGACAGCTGGGGTGGAGTAGTTTTCCTTCCCTAAATTCCTGTGTGCACCTCCTGCAGAAAGAAGGCACGCTGTTCCAGGCAGCTGCAGTGCTTTTAGGCTATTAAGCTGTTTCAGATGTCTCGTTCAAGTTGGGCTTTGCTGTGATGCCAATAAAAACTTGCTGGTGTTAGGCTTCTTCAGCATCACGGAGAATGCCATAAGGAGGAAGCACTCACTTCTCAACAGCTGAAACCCTGCATTGGGGATTCCCCTCCATCTATTTTTTGGTAGTTCCTTTTCCCAGTGTGCCATCTTCTGTGGATGTCCATGGCCCATTACTTGGACAATGTAGACCATTGCTTGAGGCAATGTAGACCAAGGACAGCACTGTATTATACCTTCCTAAGATTTGCCACAGCAAAGCCTTTTTCTGAAATTAGCTGTGAATCCTAAACCAACTGAAAAGTCAAATCTTGTAACACCTCTGAGCTGCTTTGGGGATGGCACTTTGCAAACCCTCTACCCCATCCTTTTGCTTCCTGATTCTGCTGTGTCTTCAAATGGGCAGAGAGCTCTCAGAGAAAATGGAAAACAGTCTCCACTCCCATGGGTTCATGGTTTTGCCTTCCACTGTGCCCGCAGCAGGCTGTCTGAGGGAATACAAATGATGCTCAGCACAGGGTTTGGATAATTAATACTGTTTCTTTGAGCTACGGTGTAACTTATGCCTCTGGTTGATATCTACAGTGATAAAGATACAGTCCTTTCTACGACTGCACAAAAGAAATATATGGGAGGAAAAAAGTGAACTTTTGCTGGTCCAAATTAATGTGGGCCCCAAACTCTCACATTAAATCTCCCAGATAAAAAGTCCTATTTTCATGGCCCCAGGAAAGGCCCTTAGGTGCTCTCCTAGGGGCTTATGTGCCTGCATGTACCCAGACCTCCCTCCCCAGAGCAGCTGGGGGGCAGGAGCTCACCTTTCCCACAAAAACATGTGGGGACAGATAGGTCACATCCACCACGATGGTACACAGCTTGTCTGCCACCCCTAGCACAGCTGCAGTGGGGGGACAGCATTTTCCTGCTGCTCTTTGGGGAGAAATACCCTTGCCCAGTATATTCTGCCCCAAGGCAAAGCAAAAGCCATAAGGAGTCGCTCCAGCTTGCTGTGGTTGGTTTAGACTATAAAATTGTGGGGGATTATTTTTTTTGTGTTATTTAGTGAGCAACTCACTGTGAATTTAATAGATGAGTTTTGCTATCAGTAACAACCCCCCTAACCCCCAAGCAGTTTATTTCATGTGTACAGGAATAAAAAAAAAAAAAGGAAAAGTAAGAATACCTCTGGGTATAATAAGGGGTTGGGAAACGGCTGTAAGTGTAAGCACAGGATTGCCAAACCCACACGTTCAAAAAGCATGAATCAGATCTCCAGAAATCACAAGACTGGTGGTCTGAATTCCAAGTATGAATGCCCAAGTCTGGGCAGTTCCTGAAGGGTATTTCCCTCCATGCTTCTAGGGGAAGCTGTATGTCCTCCCTTGGGGAGAGAGTGTTGGTGGGCTGGAGTTGAGACTTACACATGCTTATAAATCCATCCTCTCTGTGCTGGAGCCTGAGATGATTGTCATGCCCTCCAAATCCCCTAAGCCTGCCTCGTTGCAATGCTCTCCCCCACTGTGGAGCATTGCTGCTGCTCCCTCATGTCCCCGATGAGCTGCCTGGAAGGAAAGCCAAGCCTCAGTGCCCACCTTGCCGCAGTGGGGAATAGCAGCTGCTTGCACCAGGGTTATCCTCCTCCCTGTGTATAGGTGGTGAGGAAGAGGCGCCTTTATTTAGTCCTATGACTTTAATAAGAGAGAGACGCAGCTTTGAATAGTCCAAAGATGTACCTAGCCAGGGCCATAAAACCAGCTCAGCAATGCCTGAGGTAGGGAGAGTTGCCCGCAACACCTGTTCTGGAGGGACATGAATTGTTTTTCTGTACTGTGCAGGAGCTTGCTTTAAGACAAAGCTGAAACTTTTTTATCTGGGGGTTCAAATTAATACCTCCTCCCCCAAACCTAAAACCCCCAAAAACCTGAGAAGAAGAGTGCTGTGCCAAACTTCCTCTGTACTAGACTAAGTGGCCCAATTTGTTGGCGCCTGAGCCCCCAGGCAGGGAGCAGCCTTCACCCACACCTCCAAATATGGATGTGCTGGCAGGAGAGGGAAGCTTCCTCTGTCTCCTGCCTCACTTGAGGGCCTCTAGATCTATAACTGATCTAAACTGCAGTTGCCCAACTCGGTCTTGCAGAGTCAGCTTTGCTGCAAGTCCTTTCTTGTTTCCTTCTGGAGTCCCTCAGTTACCATCAGCGCCACAATGTTGGTCCTTGCAAGCTCTTTGGTCATGCTACAACTGCTTAGCTACAGCTGTCCCCACCAAAGGAGCAGCATGACCTCCATAGGAGAAGACTCCCTAGGTGACTGGCTTCACAGCACAGCACCATGAGATGGTCTACCCAAGCCCAGCATGGCAGTGTTGCTTCCCTGTGCTGGACCAACATCTCTTCTGTTTCAGCCGAAGCTCTTACATCTCAACTCATACCAGTCAGGACTCATTGATGTGAAATGTGGGGAAATCCCAGGCTGCATGGCTCTTCCTGAGCTCCTGTTGGTTAGGCAAATTACGTGTCACAGGGAGCGGATCGGGAGTTGGAATTGCATGCAAATGGGAAGAGCAACCAAAGAGCCTCAGTTCTCCCAGATCTGCTGAGGCTGAAGACTACAGTTGGCAGTGCACCTGCTTCAGTGAGGGGTGGAGCTGCAGCTGTGCAATGTGTAAACCTCACAGCCTTTCTCCTTCAAAGCCAAGCATCATATTTTGCTCCAAAGCACTTGTACCACCCACCTGTGGAAGAGGAGTACTGGTGACTTCCAACTGGATGGACAGCAACCAGCAGGCAGCAAAACCACTCACATCTAACAGGAGCTGCAGCTCTTGCAGTGGTAGCTGATGATCAGAAGCTGGTCGGATTCCAGGGCAGGAATGACTCACAGCCCATCTGTGATTACCTGTGAGTCGTCATCCCAGCTCCGGGCTCCCCAAAGCCTGGTGCAGCAACGTCTGCTTCCTGAGTTCAGTGAAAGGCAAAAGGTGCCTTGCTCCCTGTTATGATGATTGTGGATTAATTCATGCTTGCCCTAGGTTGGAGATAATGCCAGTAGCACCCTCCTGCTACATATCAATTGTGGGAGTATCCTGGCCTGAAGGACCAGACATATTAGCCTGACCCATAAGTTAAGCATCTGCATCAAAGAGGACACAAGATTAACATGTACATGGACAGCTCGTGGCAGCAACCCATCATAACTATGCCTGCTTGCTTCATTAGAGGCCCTTTATCTGGTATTTGGACTAATTTGCCAATATAAATATGCACTTGCCAGCAGGGGTCAAACACAGTGCATGAAGTGCTGGAGAAGCTGGAAGAGCAAAATGTGTCCAGCATACATGGCTATGCCAGAAGAGCACCATTGGAGCTCAGGAGAACAAAACCAGCCATATCACAGCATAGTTCTTTCTTTGGTTCCTCTTCCCCCAGTCTCTCTGTAGCCATGGCTGCCTGAAGGGGAGAGAAAAAAAACAGAAGTCCCTCTCAGTGCTCACTGCGATCACATAGAGTACATCAGCCCAGCCTGTTGTAGCTGTTGGAGCAAGGTGATTGGACCTTTAACTGCTCCCAGGCCAGCTCTCTGCATTATGGTGTCTCCAGAGCAGGAAAGTTTGCTCTCTCTTTCAATGTACAGCTGGCCCTCACAACCCTCTCTTGTTTGCAACAACAGAGTGGGCCATGCTTCCTAGGACATCTGCCAACACAAGACTTGAGCCTCCTGCTCTCTCACAACTCTGGCTCCAGGGATGAAACATGTGGACACGACAAAGATGTCTCTGCCTGCTCCCTCCCAGCAAGAGATCTGCTACAGTTGAATCTCCATCTGAATGCTGCTCTAGGTCCACACAGTGAGCACGCTCCAGATCTCTGTGGCGTTCCCACTCTTCATTGGGATCAGGAGTGCACAGTGCAGGTTGCAAGGCTTAGCATACCAAGCTCTTATCCACATTGCAAGCCTGGTGAGTGATTCCTACTTGCTAGGTTTCCTGGTATGTTTTTCCATGTCCAAATGCTGCCCACAACCTGTCTGGGGAGCCATTCTCCACAACCCCCTTGTACACTTCTCCCAGCTGTCTCTCTCTTGAGAGTCACATGCAGAGGGGATATTTTGAGATTTTGAATGTCAGTCCACAAGCATCAAGTGAGCACTTTTACCTGTACCAAGCTCCCCATAAAGTTCTTCAGTGTGTGTGCAGGCTCTGAAGAGCTATCAGGTTGTTTCTATGATGAAGTACCTGTCTGGTTGTAGCTACATGTGCCATCACTCTGCTGAAATCTCCTCTTCTTTGAAAGGGAAAGGATTTCCCATCCTGACTGTGAACTTTCACTCATGAAAGAGCACTTCAGTGTGGACGAGATGGCCTCGCAATTGATGGCTCCATTCTGGAGTTCTGAATACTGCTGACTCTTCAAAAGACTGGATTTGCTGCTCAGCCTTTCCCTCAGAGCAGCAATCCTTATCCAGCTAAATTCAGCTGGGGGAATTCCACCTGTAACATGTGCAAGTAAGGGCAAAGACATCCTCTGCTTTGTCCCTGTCAGGTTTCTGCTCCCCAAGGCCTTGCTTTCTCTGTTGGTAGTTCCTGCATGCAGCAGCAAGTCTGCTCCCCGTGTGTTTTGCTAAAGCCAAGATGCCCACACATTTTTTCCATTGTGAACCTGGCTTCATCCCTGCCAGCTCACGCAAGCAGCTATTGTTAAGTAATTGTTTGAGTCATCCATGAAGCCCACACCCAAGCAGACTTCAGATTTAGCACATGGGAGATTCACTGCTGTTGGCATGGCTTTGGGGTACCCTACCTCATGCCCCTGCCCAGGAGGATGGCAGCAATGAACACACTCCAGATGGGCCATTTCATGCCCATCCTTGCTTTCCCAGCCTCCAGCCACCAGTAACAGAAACTTAATGAAATACAGAAGAGCCACCAGCTTGCCCCCAAGCTGAAGCAAAGGGTTTTCTCCTCATGCTGCTGGAGTTCAGGGGTATCCCTTTCTTTCCCTTTTCTCCCTATCCCCACTGTCATTACCGGAGCAAATATCAGAGCTGCTTCCCTCACCCCTACATGATGAGTGGGGTTATTGTTGAATTTTAGTTTGGCAATTACTATTCCTCAACTCTGGCAATTAGAGGATTTGAGAAGTTCATTACGAAGCCCTAAGTTTTCATATGGTCCTTCTGGTTGACACCACACTTTCTACCCCCTTTTTACATATACAGCCAAAATACTTGGCACATTTTCAGAAGAAGGAAGATTAAAAACCCAACCAAAAAAACCCAAAAAATCCAAAACAACAACAACAAAAAAACCCCAAACCAAAAAAACCCCAGGAAAAAAAACCCGAAGTGAATTACTAAAGTTTATATGGCTAACACTTTATAGGGCTAGTATGCACAGGCCTGGGGCCTTCAAGATAATATAATCTAATACTTGGAGATCCCCTGATGAAAGGCACTATATATGCAAAATGCTTTATAAACATTAATTAGTTAATGTTGAAAATTTTGCCTAGGGCAAAAAAAAAATCCTACCAAAAATCCCCCTTCCCTCCCTCTCTCTAGTCCCTAACTATACAAAGTTAATGATTCTGTGTGTGCAAACTTAGAGTTTAATTTTAATTTCTGTTTACTTCTGGGGAGATGGAAGCACTGGAAGTACTTTCACATACGCTATGCTTCTGCAAGCATTAGTAACATGGTGGCTTCTCCTATCGTGTGCTTTAATCTCCATGAATGAGGACACCCCAACATCGACAGCATAACTTTAGACCACGATATTTGCAGCAAAACTGCCCAGGGCCTACTCACTCATCCCTTCACAGTCTGTAATCACCAACCAAGCAACCAACCAACCCATGTGTGAAGGTCTTTGTGACAACAGTTTCCATTCTAGGCCACCTTTTCAAACCTTGGGCAATCAGCAGATGGTTTCAGTGTCATCACCACATCATATGTCACCACATAATGTATGCACAGGGAGCAATGGACAAAGTAATACACGTGCTGCTTATCACAAAAGGAGGGAGTCTGAAGGACATAGCAGGTCTTGCAGGATGAGGTTGTGTTTCAAAGTAGATCATGTAAAAGGAAACAAGTTCTGCATTCAATGATATTTCCAGCAATTATATTCCAGGTATATTTCATCTCTCCTTCATGATCTTTCCTGGGCAAACACTCAGTTTTTAGGTAACACTAGGGGTTGTTTTCCCTGGAAGCCCACATCTGCGCTGGCAGAGTAGTCCACCACAGTCCATCCCAGTTCTTTCAGAGCACTGTGCTCACTTCCATGCTTTGCAAAGCTTAGGGACCCTCACAGGCAACACTTTTCTCCTGAAAAAACCCTTTGCATCCTTGACAAGGCCCTTACAGAGTCCCCTCAGTTCAGGCAAGTCTGCACCATGAATGCTCCTAGTATGCCACGAACTACCAAATCAGCTGCCTGACTTGGACTTCTCTTTACCACATCCACCAGGAAAGGACCACAAGGCCCCTTGCCCTATGGCCAGGGTGGGTGACCGCTTCCCACCACTCTTCTCCCAGGTGCAAAAGGGCAGCAAAGACCCCAAGGGAAGAAGATGTGCAGGCAAACCCCTTCCCTGAAAAGCTGGTGGTATCTTCTGGAGTCCTTTCTCCCCATCTGTCCTGTTGGAACCCCAAACTCATGCCTGTCAGCCCAGACACTGGGGTAAAAGTGCTTGATGGAGCAGGAGAAACTTTTTTGACAGAGAGGCAGAATGCAACCTGTTTGCAGGAGCAGGGTCTGGCCCAGCAGAGTTTTTCAGGGTTGAGTCAACCAGGTCCCCATGGCAGTGGCTGAATGCAGAGACCTTTTATTCTGCATCTGGTGCCTTCTCTGCTAGCTGGGTTTTTGCAGGCACCTGATCTTTTCCCAGCACCCACAGCAGCTACTGCTTCCTCCCTGGCAATGGACCTTTGATGGGGGATGCTTTTCCTTTCCCTCTCCTGGTTCCTGGGGGTCTTGAGGGCTGCTCCTAGCATTTTGGCTCCCCACAGTGCCACTCTGTGAGATGTTGCTGTGCACTGTCAGCAGGACACTAAGCCAGACATTTTCTGTCTGCCTGAGCTGTTTCTGGGAGAGGCAACATCAAGGGATGAGACCACTGCAAGGTACCACCATTTCCCTTAGCCTCAGACTTTGTAACTGGTATGAGCAAAGTCTTAAAGTGAAGCCAGCCCAAGTGACCACAGGCCATGCTGATGGTGGCTGTCTTGTGCGTCCAGCCCTTAGCAGCCGGGCAGCTGCATGGCTTGGGAATTCATCTCCTCTCCAGCAGCTTGTGAAGTGGTGACTTATTGAGCTTCACTGCGTGTGGGTGCAGCACTGTGCTCAGCAGGTGAAATGATGGGGCTGAGGAATCAATGCATTCCCAAGGATCTCAGCCTTAATGACAGCCCTCCTTAGTATCAATGGCAGCTATTGATGGAGTCTTTGGAAAATCAAAGGTTGTGAAGGTTTGCTCTGGTGTGTTCCAGTCCCTGCCACCTCTGTGCACAGTCAGGATTCAGCTGAACATCCAACTCAGGTGAGCCGTCTTGAAGGAGTTTTGCCTGTACATGAAAGCAAGATCGAGCTAGCAGAGAGCAATCGCTTACACACATATCTAATGTGGATGTACCTGAATGAGCTAAGCTATACTTTCATCTTGTGCAGTTAGGGATGTTTAATTTTAATCCTGTGTCAATGGGGAAAAGAAATGGTATGAAGTCCTAATAAATAAATTATGCCACCGAGTGCTCAGATCAGCACATCCTAGCTAGCAGCAGTACAGAAAAAGCCGCCTACCAGCACTGCAGACTGCTTTTAAACGTCCCTTCAAATAGATGTTGTTGCAAGCCAGTGATACACCAGTGCTGTTGTGTTGGCTTCAGATCACGAAGCATTTGCCATTCTGAGGGTGTGCAACTCTGAGGAAGAAGAAAAATGAGAAATATTCAGTAGTTTTTGACAATCAACTTGAGAAGTCTTGAAGAACATCGATTTTTCAAAATCATTGCACATTTGCTCTCAGACAGCCTGGCTGCTTTCAGGTGTATCATGCTGGGCACCTGCCAAGGCAGCCACTGAAATTGCAAGTCTGCTCGGAAAATCTAGATGGGAGATTGTGATGGAGGAAACTGTCTGTGCTGCTATTGCTGAAGTTACTGATTTTTACCTCCTCTGTTTTTAAATTACTTTGCGGCATTATTTGCTCTTGAAGAGACAGCTAGGAATGCAAGGAGAAACTGGAGACTGGAAGCATGGTTTATATTGCTGTGGGCAAAAGACTTGATTTTCTTGGGATTTTTTGTATGCTCATACCCTGTATAAGTTCCAGGGACAACAGTTAGCACAGGGAACTGTTGTGTTTAGATCAGATACCACCAGTTTCACCAAAGCTGTTGGTCTGTGCCACAGTAGAATATTTTCAATATGTATTAGGACAGAAGCTGTTTACCACCCACTGATGAACTTTTATGTGTAAAACGTCCCTTTCAATTTGGTCTGAAGCAGACACTTGCTTTGATAGTTATATGAAAAAACCCTTAACCTTGCTTTGGGATATTTATAACCAAAACACGCAGAATTATTGCAACATAAAATCTGCTTCACTGGGTCTTGGTGATATAAAAAAGGCAAAAAAAAAAAAAAGAGGAAGAAGAAGAAGGTTAATATAATAAAGAAAAAAAGACAGATGAGTACATAGAACACACTTCAGATCTACAGCACTATATTGTCCCAGCAATGCCACCAATTCAATTTAAATCCTAAGGAAAAAGCTAATGCTATTGAAGCACTGCAAATTAACAACAGCCCTGGCCTTGTACATCACCCCTTCACAACAACCAGCCCATCAAACACCTTTGCGGCTCCACATGAAGACAGAGTGGAGGAAAAGTGAAATGGTTTCTCATCCTCTGCCCTGCCAGAGGCAAGTGCCAGCTCTCACTGTTGTAAACTGTAAGGCAAGGCAATCTGCAGTGCTATGGAAAGAAAACAAATACCACAGTAGCAGGCAAGGCAGGCAGACAGAATGAGACAGAGATATTTTTAATTGATGCTAGAGGAACATAAATAGATGAAGTTGGCATTAAGCAGCACAGCCCTTTTTCTCTCTCTGCCAGGTACCCATTTACCCGGGCTCATAACCAAAGGCCAACATGACATCAGAAGCCCTGTGGTGTTTTGCCTTTAGGCAACAGCCGGTAAAACTGGTTTCATCTGGCAGATGAGCATGTGAGCTGAGGTAATTGGTGTGTTCTTTTCTGCCTCAGATTCCTTATCTCATCCTGAATATTCCCATAACCTCCCTTTTTCCAGCCCTTTTGTTTCTCAACAAAAAAAAATATTTACATTGAAATAAACAGTGGGAGCCTCTAGATCGCATCGGGAGACACAGGTGCCGGTAACTTCGCGAACAAAGAGCAGCACAGTGACAGCTGCAGAAAGGATAAGCTCGAAAGGGGGGCTTTTTCTAGTGAGACTGTTCCTGAACAGAAGGGGTTGGAACAGACACCTTTTGATAAAGGAGCCTCACTTAAAACCAGCTGCCCTTCCGTTTTTCTTTCACTTCTGAGATCAGTTTGGATTCTTTTTCTGAGGTGTTTTGCAACTGCAGAATAAAACCCACCTGAATGTGATCAGAGCACAATGTGGGAATCTTTCTACATGCCAAGGCTGAAAACAACCAGGGCTGCCTATTCCTAGGGCTGTGTTAGCAGTGCTTTTGCAACACAGCCATCCCAGGCTATGCAGAGGTTGGGCAGGCTTCCTGAGGGCATCCCTCACATCTCTGCCTGCTTTGCTCACTGAAGAGAGCAGGGTCATGGAATAAATCCTGCCAAGAAAGCTATATTTTCTAGCATATCACTAAATGTACATTACTGGCAGTTTTGTTGGATTGTCTATGTGGATGAGTGACTTCACCCATTGCAGCTGTTGTTTAGGGATGGCCACAGCATGTCTTCAGGATACGTGTGCTCAGAACACTACTGCAGGGCAGCACCACAGCCAGGTAATGTATGACTGCATAAGCTGGGGGATTGGACAGAGATTTCTGGCTTGTTTGGAACATATGAACCTCTATAAAGTTCCCCTGGAAAGAAGTTGGAAAGCAAAAAAATGTTTTCTCCTTCCTTCCTTTCAAATATGCTACTGATACGTATAAGTGTGGCAGCAGGACGGGGCACCATGCCTAGCAGGGATATGCTGGGGATGAGGTTCCTGCTCTCCTACATTGGCTCGAACCAGGTGGGATGCTGCTTCCATCTCTGTAACGTAAGGAAATGTTGCCTGCTTTCCAGAAACATTGTTCTTTCTACTTATAGGTCCCTTTGGAGCTGGGAGATGCTGGAAGCATGGAGAAGCTTGGGAAATCTGGCAATAGACAAACCCAGACACTTGGGTTTAGCCTCTCACATTTTGAATGTTCTCCCTCTTCTATGGAAATCGCTGATGAAACTTCCCACTGAAGTGAAGCTGGATCCTAGTCTGTTAATGCTACATATTAAGAGGGAGAAGAAAATGCAGAATGTAAGATAGAAAAAAGAGCCTCCAACCTGCTAAACAAGGCTAAAACACAAATCTGGTGGTTATGTTAAACAGTCCAAATGAAAATTATCCAAATGTATAGGATTATAGAGGAAGAAAGAAAACAGACAACTGGAAAGAGATGATGAAAAATAGGCTGAGGGAGGAGGAAGATATAAAGGGTGGGAAATTAATTGGAAAATCCACTTGGAAATGAGAGAGAGGCTGAAGAAGATGTAGAAGGAGGACGCAAGTATAGGAAGGTTGGTGTGAAACATAGGTAGCTCTGGGTGCAGGCAGTGACATGGGGGCTTTGATATCTGGGTCTGAGCCTCACAGATGACAGGAAGAAACACCCAGAGGAGTATGGATACCTCTAGAGAGGCTGGAAAATATCTGAGCTCTTTGTGGTCGCTATGGAAAACGAGATAGGGGAAAATGGAGCAGGGAAGGAATGGAGGGGGGGTGCCTTGAGCCCCTGGGTGCAAGGGGTGTCTGTATTGCCCACCTTGCTGGACATGCCCCAGAGACCAAGCCTGGACAGGTGCTGCAGGAGCTCCAGCTTTTACCTGACAGACTTCAGGGTTTCTGGCAGGACTGAGAAGTCCAGGTCAGAGATATGGTCCAAGCAGTAAGCAAGGCAAACCCAGGTGGCTCCTCTAGCACATCCCCCTGCCCAGACACACACACACACACACACACACACACACACACCCCACCATATATCCCTCTTTGCATCACCCTGCTGCTCCCAGCCCAGATCCAGCACTGCAAGGCTACCAGAGACCTGAGCAGGAAGCCAAAGCGCTGCAGCCTGTGCTGCTCGACACCCTTCCATGACACATAGATATTTGGGAGCCAGAGGACTTTGGCTTCTGGGGAGGATTCTGAGCTTGTCCAGGAAGGTGGCTCTTCCCACAGACCCAGCCCCACAGTGACTGCACGTGATGCTCTCTGTCTATCAGTATTTAAACCAAGTCCACCCAGACAAAGCTGGGAGCACTGTTTTGACTTCTCCTCCTGTCTCTGTCCTCTCTCCTGCACTAAGAATGTTTTGGCCAGGGTCTTAGCAGCAGAAGGACATGTCCCCCACTGCTTCTCCCTTTGGTGAAATACTAACCAGCACAGCACTTCGGCAAGAAGACAAATGCCTCAGGTTCAGAAAACACATTTTGGACTTTTAAGAAGAGTGAAATGAGGCAGCTGTCCATTGTGGGCAATTTAGCTTAATGTGATATTGAATTCAGCTGTTTAATACACCCAGATGCTCCAGCAGTGAGTGTATAAAAAATCCCCAACTTCAATAAATAATGAAGATGTGAAGAATTTTTTTTCTGTTTGTTTCCTTTTTTAATGAAAATGGCAAAACCTCTAATTTGCTACTGTACATCTGCATCAGTTATTTAACATGACATCTTGCTGTAGTAATAATCCATCAACATCCAGTATTACATATGGATTCATAAAAAGGTTTATGCTTGTGTTGGTACTTCTGCTGTCTGCCAAACTAATTATATACATTTTACAATAAATTATACATATTGAACTGAGAACCTGCTGTGCTAATTGCTCACATTTTTGTAGGGGAAAAATGTGGTCATGGAGTGCTTTTTTCATTTTAAGCATATTGAGAACATGGCAGAAGAAGATGCAATGTCTTCAGTTTTTCAGAGCTGAAAAATCAATATTTAGCCCTACAATAAGTAAAGCAGCCCTACAATAAGTAAAACAAACAAAAAATCAGGAAGAGAGAACATGAGGGAAGCTTTCTCTGGTGTGTTCTTACCCCTCTGTGTCTTCACTTGGTGAGGTATGGAAATACAAACACAATTTCAGTACTTCGAGTGTCCCATGAAATGAAGACCAAACTTCTACTGTACCAAAAGCTAAGGGCCCCTGAAATGCCTCCCCAAATCAGGACCCCACAAGGAAGACATGAAGGAGCTCTGCATCTGCCTTTCTTGAAGTTCTTTGCTCTTTGGCAACAGTGACATGTAATTATGAGATACAGCTGCACTGTTCACAGCATTTCTGTGAGTAATACTTTAAATATAGTTTATTACATTAGCCCAGCACTTGCACCCAATGACTTTCAAGTCCCATTAGGACAGAATCCCCATTCTTCTCCCTACTGAAAAAAATGTAAAAGATCTCTCTTGACTGAAAAGAGAGGACAGAATTAAAACTCTGGATAATATGACAGTGGCACCAAGTAAAGAGGTAGGGCCACATTTCACACCCCCTGAGGAATCTTTCACATCTCAACCAGTTCAGTCTTCTTGGAAATGACAGAAGACATAGAATGGCTGAGTTTGGAAAGCACCTCTAGAGATCATCTTGTTCACTCCCACCTAGCACAAGCAGGGGCACCTTGAGCCCGTTGCCCAGGACTGTGTCCAGATGCCTTTTGATCTCCAGGGGACCCGGAAGATTTGCCTGATGGTGGAACAGGGATCTGGGCACCCAGAACCCCTCACTGCCATCAGCACCTCCCCCAGCCCCAACAGTGAGTACAGGCACTGTCCTGGGCTGCACTCCCTCTTGCTGCTGCACGGTTACAGCTGTAACATTTTTTGGGTGGTTTCTCATCACTGGTGCCGCTCTTGCAGCTCTCACTCACACAGCAAGGCCCCATGAGCTGGGGAGGACACCACCACAAAGGCTCCATGGTCACCACATAAGGCTGGAGCAGAGCAGGCTGCTGAGACAAAAATAAAGCCAATGCAAATGCTGAGGACAACTAAATGTCCTAATTTTTAAAGACATGCATCGAAAGGGGCGGTTCATTTTCTATTGCAGCTGTTATCAGACCAATAAGAAAAGCAAGAAACAAAAGCGACAGTCAAAGACATGACTAAATCTCACAAGTTGAAAAAATATATGCACTTTTAAATGAAGGAATATTAGCTAAAATATGAGGGAAAAAATCCTCCAAAGATATAGTAACATTTACTACGAATGTATTAAACATCTGAATATAGGAACATCCGGGTCCTCATCATGCTACAGCCCCATATCATGTCTTTGATGAAAGAGATTAGGAAAAGACCCATAGCATGTACAACAGGGAACAGGAAAGCAGCATTTCCTAAACTCTTTAAAAATGTGCACTTTCTAACCCTAGCAAAACAAACTATGTGCTGTTCTGATTGATTTATTATCTCAGCATTGCCCTTCAGGCTCAGTGGATATATTAACATTAAGCAGGTAAAGACTTAGGAATAATTTAAAATAGAGTTTACAAGAAGCTGCAGATCTGACTGAATTCTGCTGTGGGATGGTGAAAAAGACAGAAATGCTCTATTAAATTTAGAGAAAAAGACAGTTGTGTTTAAATGTGTTAGTGAGAAGAGGCTGAGACTCACTGTGGCTGTGAATTCTCTGCCAAGCTGGAACACGAACATCATGGTACAATTGGTTTGGTCTCACAGAGGTCCTTCCTCAGAGGACATTCCTTCCCTCTCCAAAGAGCAGTGGAGGATTTTTCCCTTTCATCAAGGAGCAGATCAATCAGGAATGAACTTAAATGCATGAAACATGTTAAACCCACCAAGTTACATGCACTGTATTTGGTTTTCCTTAAACATTGTTTCTTTGTACTTCTTTGCTGGCCTTCAAAGTATGCCAAGTACTCTGCTCATGCAATATCTGGTTTCAGGCAAACCAGCATGGCAGCTTGCCTGAGCTGAGAAAATATGCTTGAAGTCGGCATTCACAGGCAGCTTCAACATCCTAAGGAAAATGCTTTGTTTTTGTAGCCTGAAAGTATGTCACAAACATGAATAGAATTATACACTCTCTCTCCCTCATCCTCAATCCTCTTTACCTGAGGAAAAAATTATACACTTCCAATTACAGGGCCAGTTAAAATCAATACAAAGGTGGAAGAAAACAGATCATTTTTCTTATGGAAGTAACTGTTTTCATTAATTTTTCATTAGTCCTGCTTTTGTTGTGCTATCCATCACTGAAGAAGCTGGTATGCAGTAGATTACATTTAGGTTATCTTACATGCTTCCTGGATTTAGTAGATATTGCCTGATAAAGCTGCGAGCTTTATGGCTTTAACTTACATCTATCAATAATGCATCAGAAGAGAATTTTTCTGCAGAAGAGCTGTCCCTGAGCCAAGCAGCTTTCTTCTGGAATAGCTGCACTGGTTACAGCAGAGATGATAGCACAGCTTTTAAACTACTCATCTAAAGGCTACAACTGTGAGAAAGATGAGCAGATTCTTAAGAGGGAAGATAATCCTTGAGGGTTTGAGCCCTACTTTCCCACTGTTGTCATTTTTATTGGGGAGCATTTGAAGCTGGGAGCCAGCCATGCCTTGCCCCATCTCAACAACCACACCTGAAAAACATTCCTGCCATCCTGGCATGCAACAGGATTTTGTTGTGACCACTGTACAAACAAACAAAGCTCTTTCACCAACTGCACTGGAGTTTTCCCCTTCTCCCATTTTAGTGCCTGAGTTCTGTGTTAAGGAACATAAACATAAACAGAAAATTATAGTCCCTACTGAAGAACTGAGCCAGAGAAATGAAATTAAGCAGACCATCAGTAGACTTCACTTAAAACATGTAAGGAAAAGGAAATTTTATTTCATTTAATCTATTTCTCTCTCACTTTGGAAGGAATTAGAAAAAGAAATCAGAAAGTGAGCCAAGCCCAACATGGTTGCAATGCTAACATTTTAAGCTCATTCAGACATCCCAACAATTGCTTCTATGTGCTTGAATAGCTTCTAACTCTCAGCTTTAAAGCAAAAATGTGTCACAGTTCCTCGATTTCCACCTCTTTCTGTACTGCAAGAGGGCTTGTGGAAAAGGACAGCTAAGCAGGACTCCAGATGTGCAGTTTGACACTCAAGTGGGTGACAGTCAAGCTTCTTCAGCCTCCCCAGCTGCAAGGTGAGTTTATTGCTGCCTTCTTCCCTTAGAAGTAGAGAAATTAAGGTCTCTATAATGCTTTGAAGAACCAAATGCTTCATTAGGACCAAAGTTACTACTCTTGAGCTGCTCAGGCACAGCCTCCAGCAGAAGAAAAACAAACCTCCTGAACTGGAGAAAGAGAGGGAACGAAATGCACAGCTGTTTTCGGTTTTAATGTAAGCCACCCAGAACTGAAATATTTATTCAGAAGCAGCAGGGATTAGTGAAATCATGGCTCCAGATCTTCAGAACATGCTCTGCTTACTTTGCCTTTTGTTTTTGCAATTTCTTGGCGGTTAATCAAATGAAGTATCAAACATCCACTGGTGGGCTTCACTGAGCCCTCTGGTTTGACCTGAAGTCAGAAAGAATGCAGTACATGAGTTTAGGGGACTTTGCCACATGCAGTTTTTGTTTTAAGTCAATGTCACCCTGTCTTTTAGACTGCATCCTAATGGTAAGGAGGCAAGGCCAGCCATCCCATGCTTCACATTTTCCTCAGGAACATTAATAACAACACTGACAAGCTACATAACAGAAGCCACAAGACCATTTAGGGTTGTAGATGAGATCATTTATCAGTCCAAACTCCAGAGCACAGAGACAAATCTCCCTCTCTTCATCTCTCCTCATACCAGCAAGCCAGAGCTGTGCTCTGAGAACCGCAGAACAGGGATCAGTTGGCTGGGCTAGGGCACCAGCACTCCATGCTCCCCAGGAAGCACAAATCCAGTCTGCTCATATTAGCAACCGCCTCTCCAGAGAGGAGAACTCATGTATATAGTGCTTTAATGAGGCTGAAAGAGAAGTCTCATCAACCCATGCTTCCTGTGGCCTGCAGTGGAAAATACTGTATTTTTAGAAGCAGCAGAGATGACATACTATTGCTGTGGATGCTGTGACACCGACAGCCCATGCCCACACTGCACCCCTTCAGCTTCTGATGGGTGTGAAGCAAGTTTACCATGAGTATGGAGAACAGAAGATGGGATCTGGCCCATAATCTCTGACATCACCTGAAAAATATTACACGCCTATTATTTTAGGGGCACAGGACTCCTACTAGGTTCCTAGTAAAAACATGTGGGGGGGGGAAAAACCCCAAAATCACAAACAACAAAAAAACCCAAACAGATTTAAAGAGAAGTGGGCTTTTCTCCATTTATCAGAGGACATTTCCATTTCTGGAGCTCTTACTTGTGCAAATAGAAGATGTTTCAGCAGACTTGCACTAGGGTTTCCCCACAGCATTGATTCATCCTGGTTGCCAGCTAGCAGAGCTAGCTCAGCTTACAGGAGGATGAACTTGTGTACTACGTGCCTACATTTTTTCTTTTTAAGAGGAGTTAGGGCTATGATTTTAGCAGTTTCAGTCTCAAATCCCATATACTAAGTCAGTTTTGGGGTCTTCAAAAAAACAGATCAATGGGGCAGCAGCCAAAGCCAACACTGGGACCTGGTGCAACATATTGAATTTTGGTGGTGGCAATTCCTCCAGACCCTCAAGAAATAATAAACCATTCAAACTGAAGTCTGAGAAAAAGCAACTGGTCTACAGGCCCTAAGGATGTCTTGGTTTCATTTCCACTGTAAATAAACCTCAGGCAGCTTGAATGCCAACATACAAATACCAGTTGTCCGTAGAAATAATTCATAATATAGAATTCCACAGTGAAGAAATGACAGATGGAAATAAATGTTTTTATTTCTCTGAAAAACTGACCATTGGTCAATAAAAATGCTTTTCTCACCCCCCAAAATCCAACCCTTCCCCCCTAAGTCATGCAATGGAAACATTAAAGAAAAATTCACTTGATAAGTCGTTTGGGTGGCAGTAAAAACCCTGTAATTAGTATAGAAATCAATTTTTAAAGCTTGCTGCAAAAAATTATGCTTATGAACAAAATGTTTGACTTCAAATTGAATTCAGTGCCTATTCAGCATAAAGGAAAATAATTGAATGGGTGGCTCAACTTTCATGTTTTCAGAGTTTACTAAGTTTTCCCCATTGGTTTTTGCTATGCATTTTAGCAGGCATCATAAAACAATGCGTCAACTCAACTTGCTTGTGCCAGTCAAGCACTGAGATGATCAGCTTCCTTCTACAGACATGTGGCAATGGAGAGGAAAAACAATCATTGGGCCAGACTGCCTGGCTAGTATGTACCTGAAGACAGGATAAATTAGCAGCACCTATTTACCAGTACTGCTTCTGGAAAGAAAGATTAACCCACTGATAAAAGCAGGACTTCACTTTCTCCAGCACGGAGTCAATTAGCTGAGTGTTCAATGGTACACTCAGTTTTAATGTTCATCCAAGCATGCCAGGATCCATATTTATATTAGGCAGATGTTTGGTTCATTAAGGAGGCGATGGGAAGAACTAAAACCTGAGTCGATGGTTATTGCAGAAATCCAGCATTTGCATTTCCCAAAGAAATGGTGAGGACCAAATTCCTCTGCCTGTGTCTCACTGTGGGAAGGGGAGTTGGTGCCATCTGCAATCTCTGCACGCCTGCAGGAGTTCTCCTGGCAGCTGCTTAACCAACTTGCTGAAGTACAACATTGGCAGCTACTGCTCACTGCAGCTCTTCCTCTTGTCAAATACAGCACCACTGAGAGCACAAAATTGAGTTAACACTTTCTAATAAAAAATTAATAAATTTAGATGTCAAAATTCCTAACCTCCAGAGACAAGCTGACAGTAATCTGGTCCCCCCACTCCCCCTACTTTCCTGGAGAAATTGCTCACTTGTTTGTTGATCAGTTTTTCTAAAGAACATTTTTAAAACACATGGTTATAAACCTCAACTGCAAACAGGACTAATCTCATTTGCTCTCTAAAAATCTACAGCCAGTTTATTCCTGCATACATTTTTCATCAGTCATTAGTGTGAATATTCATGACCTCTTACTCCATGACCACACGGTAACTGCAGAGACATTTACATTCAGGGTCTCAGAGTGATTTTTGATTCCCTCAACAACAAAAGCAGGCTTGGTGAGAGGGTGACCAGACAGTTGAGGATTTGGGAGGAGCACAGTGGTATCTTCAAGGTCATTGACTTGGACAGGTATATGCTGAGCAAGCAAAACCACCAGCAGAGCATAACCTGCTGGCTTTGGGAGCCACGTATTGGAAAGCATCAGAGGCAAAGCTCCTCAACTTCCACACCCTGCCTTTGCAGAGGCTGCAGGCAGTATGGGCCCTGCCAGCACTGGGGGGACACTTTTGGGGCTGCTGATGGTCCTGGCCAGGCAGGCTTATGGTGCCTGCTCATCAAGGAGCAGAGAAAGGATCTGCACTCCACCTAGCTCCAGCCTGTGCTGGAGCATAAGCCCATATGCACAGATGGAGGCCAGCAGGGCAGGTCTGGATCTGGGAATACTTTTGGGCTGAACAGAGAGGGAAAACACATCCCTGGGGACACTGAGGAGGCCCCAGAAAGTGCAGCTCCACCCGGATGCATGGGAGGATTTGTGCAGCAGTCTCTGAAGAATCACATCACCTTGCACTGGCACCCATGTACTCTCAAACTCATGGGGACCAGTATCTTTTTGGACATCGCAAATTTCATCACTTCCAATGGTTTGAAGATCTGTTAAAAATATTTATTTCCCTGGGGTTTAGCTTTCCAACTTCTATGCAGACTAACAACCAAATTGTGGGCAGTAAGAGCAAGCATTTGTTTATTTTGTAAGAGGACTTCTTGCTGCTAATTGAAAACAAGCATTTTCAATGAGGCAGCTGTTTCAGTACTGTGAATAGACAGATCAGCATCACATTGAAGATCTAATAACCCACTAATAAACCTTAATTTTTAGAGCCCCCTCCCTCACCCATTTTCACATTTCAGCAATTCCAAACCACTGATATGTGTTGCAAGTTATTTAAAGATGTCCTCTGACATCTTTTAATAAAAACCAGAAAAAATGTGATTTGTCTTTTTTAGTTACCAGACTATATTAAAAACGTTGTTACATGTATCTGACAGTTTCTTTTTCTTCTTTCTTAAATAAATAGCAAAGTGTGACCAAAATAACCAATGGGACACCAGCACCATTGAGTTGATAGAAATTGCTATAGTAGGATGAACATACAGTCATATTCTGTGATAGTGCATAAAAAGAGACTTTGGAGGAAAGGTGGTGGTTGCTGGTGCATCAACCCGTGAGCAGTCCGTGCAGTGGCATTGAGATGTGGTGCCTCTGCAAAATCTCACAGGCCTGGAGTTGGTGCCTGCAGAGGAGGCTTCAGTGAGACTCTGCAAGAGAGCAGCTCGCAGGACATCTAATGCAGGGATGCACAAGGCTGGCCAGGTCACTCTCTAGGCAGAAGAACAATGGCTTGAAATGAGGGAAATGAGCAACCTGAAAACCAAACAGGCTGACTAACACTCAGCAAGGCAAGGGCTTGGAGAGTCAAAGCTGCCAACTCCTTAATCAAGAGGGAATGGTGCAAGGATTCACCGTTACACTGAAGGTTACGGAACCAAGAGTCATGTTTTGATGGGTTTCCCTGGGCTGAGCTGGTGTTATTTTCACATCTGACCAACAGCTTCTCTTCCAACTGGGACAAAGCTTAATAGGGACAGCACTGAAGGAACAGCAGCCACGTGCACCACACCAGAAGATCCCTCAAAAGCCTCTGCTGCCTTTAACTCACTCCACCCTGTGGAGGCAGCAGTGCCTGCCCACTGCCTTGCCCCTCTACAGGCTGGAGTGCAGTGCAACCCCACCTCTCTGCTTCTGTTGGCTTAAACCAGACCCTTGTTATTTTAAACAGGAGTTTATTGTATTTAATACATTATAAAATTTGAAAAAATTGTAGGAAAGCAGCAGATTCAAACCAGAGCATCTCTACCAAATATTAATTATTCTGGCCCCCTTTGAAAAACACAAAACGAAAAACAAAAAAACTCATTCAAAAGAAAAGTTAACTTTTCACATCTGTGAGGGCAGACAAAAAGTGTGCGACTTCTGTACAAACTACATTTAAAATTTCAGCTTTCCAATGCAATGGATGGCCATCTCCTGAACACCTGTCCATCCACCTCTAAAAAAGACAGACATAAACCTCCATATGCAAATAAAGTTGAATCAAGGTGTGTACACATTAAAAAGTGGATGTTTGTTTGGCAATGAAAATGGGTGAAGAGTAGTCTATGAATCCCCCCCTGGCAATGGCTTGTACACCGTTAAGTGGGCCTGGGAATGGCCTAGGACACTTAATGGCCATCACAGCACCAACCTCATCTACCACATTTTGTCATTGCATTTCCTACCCTTTGACATATACATACATATATATATGTACAGACATACATATACATACATATTTTTTGTGTGTGTATTTTCTTTTATACCTTGAGGTTATTATTATTATCACTACTATTCCAAGTGTTCCCATATGAATTCAGGTGTGGTCTCTATATTTGATATAAATGTGTCTTTTATTCAATTTTAGTTCCAGGACTTGTTTGGAGTCCAAACTGCACATGAAATGTCCCCCTTTTTTTTTTCCTCCATTTTCCTTTTTTTTTTCTTTTTTTTTTTTTTTTTGCATAAAGAAACATGTCCATTTAGTCCAGAGGCTCTTGCTTTATTCGAATGACAGAGGGTGCACGAGATGTCCTTCTGAGTTCTCGTCTCAGTACATATTCACTGAATTGGGAAGAGTCCACCCCACCTCCACATGAGCCAACAATCTCAAACCCTCTTTGCTGTAACCTCTCAAGTACCTGCAAAAAAAGAGGAAACAAACACCAATGTATGAGTAAATAAACAGACTATTTGCTGTCCAATGATAATAACTGCTCTTTTCAAATTGATTCAGCTAGGGACAAAAAAAAGTGGTTACATAGCTTAACTGTACTGGATTGATTTCTGCTGACTATGGCCACTGAGCAATGAAAAAGAAAAAATGAAGAAAAATGTTATTTTTTTAGTACTACCAACAAATCTGGTCTTCATCTGGTCACAGAAACATGCCTAGAAAAACACACTCTCTGCTTCACAGAATTTACAACACAAAAGGGCAAATACATGATTGCACAGCAGATGCTGAGCAAACACCTCAATGAAATGGTGACAGTGTAGATAACATGGTCATAATTTCAGAAAACCCACCATGATATTTACTAGAGACTTAAAAAACAACTCTTTGTTACTTTTATCATCATCTTTGCCTGTTCTGGGCTTCCTCTGCCTCACCTGTGAAGGAGATATCCTGGGATTTACCAGGGTCAGACTGGGACAGCTGCCAGGCCCAAGGAAGGGGCTGATGCTCCTGGATCCCACAGGATGTGGGACCCTCTATTCAGCATGACAAGACCTCACAAGTGGAATTCATGATGCCTACCATGGCTTTCCCAGCTGTTTCATCAGTTGTCAAATTGGCTTGCATGCATGCTAGGACAACACTGGCAAGCAGAATGGCAAAAAGCTGTAAAGGACTAGGGCAGGGGAAGAAGCAAGCTGAGGTTTAAAAATGCTTTAAAGAAGACATGCCACATCTTTATATAAAAATGCTTTAGGTTGTCAAATGTCTTTCCAAAGTACTTGAGCATGGCTAATTGCACAGCAGTCAAATCAAAAAGGAAAGAGTAGGACATGAGACTTGGAAACAGCGATCAAAACACATGTGATCTTTAGTTTTTAACAATATATGCCAAAATCCCCTGCCCCTGCCCAAATGTGTTGGTGCAAGTCACTGAAAAACAGAACAGGAGAAATTGGGTCCTGAGAAAAAATACGGTGAAAGCAACTCTGGAAACTAGCTCATGCATTTGGTCTGTACCTCACTCTTTAGGTCTATTGGTAGTTCTTGTCCGGTCTCCCATTTTTATTAGTACTGGGAGATGATTATCCTCCTGTTTATCAGTGTGGGATCATTACCTCTCTTGAATCCTGTAAATATTTTGCCCCTCTGAATCAGGTTTTTCACATCAGTAAATATGCTTTGTAATTCTTATTTGTGCGACAAAATTATAAGAATCAGAATAAGTGACAAAGTGCTGAAGGATACAACTGCCTTGATAACTACCATATGGTGCAGCTAAGCAGCCATCCTTGAAACTCCTTCAGTTGTAATCTGACATCTAAGGCTGTCCTAAATTTGCATTAATCTCTATGACAAGACAATTTTGATGTTTCAGCATGACAGTCAAGGCCAGTAAGAGACAACTGTCCAAGCAGAACATGGGTTTGATAGGTCTAGATAGGTCTATCTAGACCCTTGTGTTAAGTGCTAGCACAAGTGCAGTGCCTGGCCAGCCTTCAGAGTGTGCCCTAGTTCTCAGCTTGCTTCATCTGCAGAAAAAGAGGCTATGGGGTGACTTTCTTCAACTACCTGAAAGGAGGCTGTAGCAAGGCAGGTGTCAGGCCCTTCTATCAGGAAATCAGCAACAAGTCAAGAGGAAATGGCCTCAAGATGCACTAGGGGACATTCAGGTTGGGTTGGACATCAGAAAGAATTTCTTCACTATTAAGCATTGGAATGGACTACCCAGGGCAGTGGTAGAGTCAGCATCTCTGGAAATATTCAAGAAATGACTGGATGTGGCACTTAGTGCTGTGGTTTAGTTGGCATGGTGGTGTTTGATCAAAGGCTGAACTTGGTGATCTTGGAGATCTTTTCCAACCTTAATGACTGCGATTCTCTGCCTGGACAGTGGGACCTGGCAGATGAAAAGATGCCAAACTCAGCTTGTAAGTGTGTTCTGTACAAGAATTCACTCATGATCCTGCAGCGTTTAGGTGTGTTTAAACTGAACAGCATTGATTGTGCTATTGATGATTCCACATGGGAAGTGCTGGCTATTAGGTTGGTTCCTTTCAACCAACAAAGGATAAAAACATAACACTAACACTGAAGTTGATTATAATTATTCCAGGAGTTACCTGCATTTGTCTCCCAGTTTTTTCTTATCCATTTCGTAACAGCTACTGATTTTAGACATTGCTACATTGCATCATAGAATACTTTGGGTTGAAAGGGACCTTTAAAGATCATCTAGTTCAACCCCTCTGCAATCACCAGAGACATCTTTAACTAAATCAGGCTGCTCAGAGCCCTGTCCAGCCTGACCCTTGAACATTTCCATGGATGGGGCATCCACCACCTCTCTGGGCAACCTGTTTCAGTGTTTCATCACCCTCACTGAAAAATTTTCCTCCTTTTACCTAGTAAAAATCTACCATATTTTAGTTTAAATCATTACCCTTTGTCCTATCAATTGCAACAGGCCTCTACTATGCTATAAAAAATCAGGAAAAAACACTGAAAGTGAAAGTGAAGGGTTTTCCCTATGACCACAGAAAATTCTAACACTACTGCAGTTTGTTTGCAAAGAGATTTGGTGATACGTGAATTTAAGGGAGAAAGACAACTCGACACACAGAAGTAAATAACTTGCTTGAAGCCTCCAGCTGATTCTGCTCACCAAAACACTCCAGTGACATGGAACAGGGTCAGCCCTTTCAATAGGGCTCCCTTTCAAAAAATGCACACATGACTTCCTACCTGAACTGAGTTGAGGTGACAGTATCCGTTCAGCGGGAATCGGATGACGTGTGTGGAGTCGTGGTTCCAGCCGGCGTTGACAGAATTACACATCACATCACCGATCTCTGGGAACACCTCCTCTATCAAGGATTTATCTCCACTCAGTGTGATCCTCTCGCCCAGGTCCGGGGCAACTCGCACCACCAGGCACTCGCAAGACTTTGAGAAGCGGCCGCTCTCCCGGTCCTGTTTCCACCGTTCCATCTCTCCTAGCATGGGCTGAAGCTGGAAATACTTTGCTTCTTCATATAACAAGCTGTAGTCCTGAAAGACACGTACATTAGTGTGCACAGTTAAGAGAGGCATTGCTGATAGGGTGCTTAAGGTGTATGGGGACTCAGGTCAGCCCTGCTCCTCGGTCTTCAGACAGAGCTCCTAATTACTGTGTAGGAAGGTGTAATAAAGTAACAGTGCCAGCAAAAAATAACCATCAGCCACTTGAAACACAAAGAGTGTAACAGCACTTGTAAGAGTAGGGAAAGGCTATGCTTGCTCGCTTCTGCAAAAAAAAAAAAAAATCACACTTTTCTCCATATTTCATCCCCACAGTGATGTCATATAATAATGATCTCATTGAACAGATGGAACAGAATTCAATCAGGATTCAGAAAATTCATCACTAGGATCCATTGTGTCTTACAGCAATACTAGCAGGCATTGTAACAGGTATAAGAATGTAAATGAGGAAGCCTGCAATAGTTGTTAGTGTAAAATGATTCAGATATTTGCATAATGTTTGCACATATTAGTGCATTTTAAAAATTAAGTATTTTTTAATACTTCCCTATTTTGCCACTAGTATTGTTTACTACATCATCTCAAATGTCAGAGCAGAGGGAACGTATTTCTAGGCATTGCCACTACAGAAGTAATTTAGAACTGATGATGTGGAGTCTGCCTGCTGCCATTTTTTAAATTTAAAAAACATTTAAAAAAAAAACTTGTTTTCCTAGGTGTAAGAGCATAAAACTATTTGGAAAATATTTTTACACAGAAAAGAGATATATGAGAGAGAAACAGATTGATAAGAGAAGCCTGCTAACAGTCAATATGATCCTGAATTTAAACTAGAAACCAAATACTTGATGAGGACGCTTAAAATATGGTAAAAATACTGCTTACATTTATTGTGTAACAAAAAAGTAATGTAATCTATGTATTTCTAAGAAACAAGAAACACTGTCCATTTTAATCACTGTTTTTTTGTACTCTTTAAAGCATAACTGGGGAGGACACCCTTTGAACATCACAGATGGGTGAACTTGCCAGGAGTTAAATTTTTAATTTCAGCACAGCTACAGCGTATTTATGTGCTTAAAAGGCTCTACATATGTAATTTCTTAATATTCCATGAAAGGTACTTTTCCTTTTTCTGTATTTCTGATCACCTGCAGAATTGCCAAGAGCAGCACAAAGCCATGCTAAGGCTTTAAAAGAAGAAAATGATGCTTATCTGTTAGCTCCAAACTCCCACTTTATTCAGAGAGATCTACCCTTGTCACATATAGGAGCAGCAAGGATGATGATGATTCAAAGGTTGCTGAAGTACAGCTCTTGAACTCAGCCTCACAGCTGTTATCCCCAAACTCCTGAAAAACTGTCTCAGCTACGAGGGGAGGACTGCATACCAGTGTGAGCTGCTCCATCCCTGCCTCATCACCCATCACCTCTCCTGTTCAATCCCAGTTGCTGCATTTCCTGCAGTGAACCAGGTGCACTGATGTGTGATCATTAAGTAAAGGTAAGGATCTTTTCTGACTGAAGACACCACATATACAACCTCATACCTACCAGCAGATAAACATCACATGGATTCTGAAGCTCTGCCTCTGTAGGCTTTGTCTGACAGTGAAGTACCACTAATTCAATTTGTTACTAAAAACTAAAAAAAACCAACCAGGCTCTTTATTAAAGTTTAAATAATAAACATAGAACCATTCATTCCTGACTTCTCTAAAACTCCGGAATTAAACTTGTAGTATGCATTCAAGAGTCTGAGGGAGAAAAGATTCTATCACTTAATGCCCAAATATTACCATGTGTGCTGTTTATTTTGTCAGTGCTGTGATTCACACACCATTTTCTGAATTTCAGTGTGAGAGCAGAAACTGGAACTGCTGCACTCACTGGGGAAGCATAAAAATGGATGAAAGGACAAGTAATCATCAAAGCTCATGAGCAGTCAGTTGCAGATTGTTAACATCACTTCTATTTCCATGAGTATGATACTACATTTAATTTCCCTAGGTCAAATCTGGCAAGGCTGTTTTATTACCACTATAGCCAGGAGGGGAACGTTAGTATTGATGCCACTCTAGGAAAGGAAAACACCACTTTAGCAACCCCATTCTTACTTTTGCCATGTACCTCAAATCAAACACCATAACCGGCAAGTTCCCCTTCCCTATCCAGGGCTCTGTTTCCACTACACACCAGACACTTGCTTTACCAAAACACCCAAGTCCCTTGAAATCTCACCTTGAAATCATCAGGAATAAGGAGTTTCGATGTCCTTAAGAAATTCAAGATATATCTGAACATCTGCCCATCTCTGTCGATGAAATAATGCTGTTTGAGACTGTCGAGGACAATGGGCTCCGTGCCATCGAAAAGCCGGCCAATTCTGGAGAGGAAACAAGAGACAAGGAACAGTCAGATCAAGCTCAGCTCAAGAGCTGCTCAAATGGCCCAGCACTACAAAACTCTGCCATGCAAACTTCACTGAAGCAGCTCTGTGGCTTTGTTTCATTAGAAAAGGGCTGGTTTCAAACCACTGTATAAGCCACATATTTTCCAGCATGGCCTCATTAAGTTCCAAGCAGCACAGCTGGGGAGGTGGAAGGGAAGCAGCAGGCCAGCAGCCTCTCCCACCCACCTCACTGCCCCAGTCTTTATCTCATAAGATGACAACTCCTCAGTTATTTTGGACACCTCTTTTCATAGTCCCCTTCACCACAACCCATCCCCTCTAGATGCTCCAACGCCCTGGACTGACTTATTCCAGGGCACTGCATAGGGAACTTGATTTAGTTTGGAAACTGTACCCAGGGAATAGTTTGGTTTGGTTCTTTGCTTGGTTTTCACTCGTTTTTTAAACCCAGGTCAATTTTGGATACCATTTACTGCGACCAACACTAGGGCAGGCACAGTTGAGGTGAGGGGCAGCACATTGTAGTAATATAAAGATAGAGGTACAGAGTTGATAACATTTCAATGTGAGGCAATTCTTTAATGTAAAAGTTAAGTGCTTGTGGCAGGTGTCAATCAGAACACTGAAATAATACCGAAAAAATGTCTCAGCTTTTAGACACTACCCACTGACCACCAGAACCATGCAGCCACCTAGAGAGCCTTTGCTTGGCAACAGGTCTTGCAACATCAACCACTGGGTGCATATACATTTCTGGATGTGGGTCTCCCAAACCAACTTTAGTTAGAGCAATGGGAAGGGCTGGAAATGCCAAACAAAACCCTCAGAGTAACACCAAATAAATGTTTTGTTTCTGAACTGGGGCATTTGCAAATCACTCCTGAGTCACTGGTGGTTTCCCAATGAAATGAGCAGGAGTGACTGGCAGGTCTGATGTTGTGTGCCTGTTCATATGTCTGTATGTGCAATGTGGAAGTACTTTTTGACAACAAACAGTCAACATGGCATACTATTTTTGTTTTGTTTTAAAAGCAGTGAATAAACAACAAACCCTCAATTAAAAAAAAAAATTAAAAAATAAAAAAAATTTAGAAAGCCACCAAATACTCAGAGGTGGCCAGCCCTCCTGGCTGCACGAAGCACCCCAGGGTGAGAGATGCTCCATCCACTGGCCAGCAGAAGGGGATGTCCAGAAGGCATTCAAGAGGCAAAAGAGGCTCCCAAAGAGGGGGAGGTAGCAGGGCTTGCAGCAGAGTCCCAGGTAATTGCAGAGGGGCAAGGCTCCAGGTCACCATACACTGTGTTGCATCAACAGCCAAATATCCTCTCTTTGAAAATGGCACAGTATTCCAAATTGAGTTTGGAATGATGTCTGTGCCTGGAGCAGGTATATATATATAAGTTGTGAACAGAATACGTATCTCATCTATAGTTTCTCACCAGCTGGGAGGAGACCAGGAAAAAAATAAAACTCCATTAACCCCAGCTGGCCATTTACAATTCTGTAATAAATGCCTGAATCAATTTAAGTTGAATGAAAACTGTAACATATACGGAATTAAATATATTTTCCATCATGAGCAGGTACAGAACACTTTTTTTCAAAGCCATCCCTTGAACTATTCAAGCTTTTTTCCTCAAAGACTTGTTACTGCCTGCCCTGCTGCTCAAAATTTAAGCTGCGACAGCCCATATAACTCAGGCTCCTGTTCACTTGGTGTATGAGCCACATTTTATGTCTAATATGGAAGTACTCAGCATTTAGAATTAATTTTCCCTTATACTCAAGCATGTCATCTTCAAATTTATCACGGAATTCACACACAAAACATGTATTTGGCCAAGTCAGTCATTACTGAAATGTATAATTGTAATTGGTTTCTGCAGCATTTTCCTAGTTCTAAATTACTTATATAATTACATATTTTAAACCTCTAGGCTTTTTGTCTCCATTTTATTAATTGTTTAGAGAAGAGCAAGATAGTATCAGAGGATGGAGCCTTCTAACAAAACCATAACGCTGAGGAAAGTGTTCAGCCACTGGGAGTGCTACCTGGGACCTGAATAGCTTTGGGAATGGGCTGGAAGCGTTAACAGAAAGTGCTGCCTTAGTGCTCTGCAGCAGCAGCAGCAGCAGCAAAATCGCAGGAACTGCAAAGTCCATAGTCCCTCCTGACTCCCCTCCCAGGATCACTCTGCATTACACAACAGCACTTTCACATATTAATATAGCATTGGAAGGGAAGACCCCCAGCAGAGAGACTTCTGTAAAGAAAATTAAAACCTTTTTCCTTTTCAGATGGAAAAATGTAGATTCCAGCTTCCTTCATATGTCCTTCAGGGAAAATCTTGGGATATTGTGGGATCCAAATCTGGTGTCATGGTCCTGCTCCTAATCTGCATTTGCTACACACATCAGGAGAGGAGACTGAGCTATGCCAGGATCCAGGGAACAACCAGCATCCTCACCTTCCAGCCTCACCAGAAACTCTCGGGTTCCTGGGGGCACAGTGGGAAGCACTCCCTCATGCCTCACTTGTCACCTCCTCTGTACAATACAATTTGATAACCATCCTCCCTGCCACCCATAGCTCTGCTGGCACTCCTGCTTGGTCTCACACTGGGATTACACATGCTTAAGTGACACCAGTTTGCTGGCACAAGAAGGGTCTTTAATAAGGTAAGTCATTACAATACTTTACTTACAATAAGCTAATTTCACTTCCCAAGAAAACCTGAAAGATGTTTTTTCCCATCTCCTTGACAATGTTGGCCGATGATTGGCAAAGACACCTTTCTTTTTTAAATGAGAAATACATAACAGCTAAATGGAGTTTTGAGACAGGAAAGCACTTTGAAGGAGGCTTGCAAAATAAGATGATAATTATATGCAGAATTAGCCAAATATCAAGGGTAAAGGATAAGAAACTGTAGTCCATTTACAAGAAAATGTGCTTCTGAAATATTTAATTAAAACTAACAGGCTGGAATTTTCCATATATCAGAAAAATTAATGTCCCATGGGTTGAAAGTGTGACCTCCAATGGGTAATAATTAATGTCTGTGGCTTTAAGTATCATATTCCACTGTCAGAAATCGAATGCTTCAAGGGTTGAAAATATAACCAGTGGAAAACCCTGTTTCCATAAGAGGATTTGATTTTACTTAAAGGACACAAACTAGGTGTAGACGAGCCCTTGTTTACTGGGGAAAAAACAACAGAATGGAAAAGGTTATTGTTTTAATTCCAAAAAATACTACAGGGATGGATCTTTCTTACCACAGATCAGCACTCCCATAACAGCATTTCTATACCAAAAAGCTAGCACAGGAAGATGACATTGCTTGCAGGATTTCTCAAATTCTTCAGAAAAAAAGTCCTGCTTGTCAAGTATAAAAATATACTGTCTGCAGCAAAACTGTATACATAGTGTGTTTATAGCCTTGCTCTCTCATTCTATAAATATTTAAATATATTATTATTATACACATAAAGAGAAAAGACTTCACTTTAGCATATTCTGCCTCAGCTGGAAATGTGGGAAAGCAGCAATAATTAGGAACAAGATGGCCAGTACTAATTAAACAAGTCAACTATTGCAAAACTCTCTTAATGCCAAGAAAAATGACAGTGTTCTGCAGATTGTTTTAATGGCTTCACTGGACAGAGTTAAAATTCTTCCTTTCTGTAATCAAAAGGATACATGGAACATGGAAAAGCTGCAAGCCTTGATGTTTGCAAACATGCAGAATATTACATCACTTTCAAACTAAGGTAGAAATAAATCTTTTTCTTCTCTGAGAAAATACAGGTTTCTTATAATTGAATATATTCAGTATATTATTTCTCATATTAACGTCTTTATCAGAGAAAAATACAAACTCCAAACTAACTGAAAATCTTTTGCAATAAACGACTTTCAACAGTTCTGAGCTGTCAGAGCTCCCTGCTCCCCATGTCTTTCACAGAACAACAAAAAGGGAGGAAAACTGGTAAGAAGTCCTTTTTTTAACCCATCAGAGGGGGATGTGCAGCAGGAGGAGCATCAGTGATGCCCTGGAACCTGCAATCCACACTAATTGCAAGATTTCTGCCTGGATTTCACCAGGGCAGGTATTCAGCAGCTAGTAAAGAGCAAAATACTCAAGAAAACGCATGTCTCTCCCTCCAATAACGAATCACATGACAAAGTAAATGTATTTTATTTGAAATCTTAATCATCTGGTCAGAGCCACTGCAGCAAAGGGATTAGGAGTTTGGTCCTTAGAAGTTAAGTGCAAGTTTTATTATCACATCGTTATATTTATGTGGCTAATGAGAATGCTTATTTAACACTCTGGAGTGTGTGGAGACTAAGCTGGGACGGGTTTTACTTTTTTTTTCTCTGCAACTTTTTAGTCCGAGCTGTCCTTATTAATTTCTTTTCATTTTCTTTTACTGAGTGCTCAAAGGCAATTTGCATAAAAGTCCATTATAAATTAGATCTGTTTAATGGTATGCTCATCTCATGGGTATTTAATTTTACTTCCTCGTATGTCTAAATTATATAATTTTGCACTGTCCCCTAGCAGCTAGTATAGTTGAAGAGGTATCCATGCCAGTGAGAAGTGTTATCCTACCCAAGTGGAGAATGATGAGGCTTCTATTCTTTTCATTTCAGAGAACCACTTTGACAGTATCAACCTGCTTTTCTTTTTTGAATAACTCATATCATTTGGATCCATAGAGACTGAATATATAGCAACCTTTATAACTCTGCATAACAAAAGTGGGCTCATAAACATAACAGAATACATTTGCAATTTTCAGGAACATATATTATGAAAACCGCATTTTAACCAAATACCCTGTTGTAATCTCTTGCTCTCTGTGCTATTATAATTTGCTCTTATCTTTTTCTTCTTACATTTAATTTAAGGTTTCACGTCCATGAGTCTCAGGAATTCCTTGGCACATACAGTTCCTACATTATGAGAAGATGCATGAATACAAATAATTATAAAGCAAAGGTAACAGGGGAAATGTATTAAAACCTAACAGCTCATTAAATCTTCTTTAGAAAAAGTATTTATATAGGAGCCAAAATGACAGAGAAGAAGAATATACAGGAAGAGGTATTAAAACATCAGTTCTTACAAGATTTTAAAATAAAAGTTACATGGCATTTGAAAGAACAGATAAATGCGAAACACTGAGTAAAAGGATGTCAAACCTTTGTGGAAATATTTGCTAAAGATTAAGGAACTGAATCATTTACATGGAGAAGATTTCAAACATCTTAAGATTGTTCCTTCAGCATGACAGTAAAAGAAAAGGTAGGGGAAAGCTCAGAGGGCTCATCAAGCATTTAGAAGAAAGCGAGATAGACAAAAAATGGTGAATAATCTTAAAGACCGAGCAAAGAATGTGAGGAGCAGATGGGAAGGATCTGAAATGATGAGTGACATGGTATCATCAGGGAATGCACTAGAGACAAAAAAAAAAACTAAGAAAAAAGAGAGAAACATGAGATTTGCTCCAACCTGCCTGATCAGAGCCAGCATCAGGAGCAGAGATGAAAGCCAATCAGACATATTACAAAATTAACTAATAGTCACTGGATCTAATCCAGATGGACAAACTGACACATTAACTGGAAAAGTAGAAATTGCACAACATGGTGTAGGTCATGTTGCAGGAATGCTACTGACACGAGAGCAAACTACGTCTCTCTACGCCACAGATGAGCGTGGAGAATGAGAGATGTGTCCAAATGACAGCAGAACAAATGTGGATACACAGGTCACAGGGAGCACAGAAGGTGAATTTAAAAATGGATGGCCAAGACTCCACAAGTCAGTAGAAGCACCCAAACTTGTGCTTGCCCAAAAAGGAAGTTTTACCAAAAGAAAATAAAACCTGTATTTTCCCTGCTAAAGAGGTGACCTAGCTACCTAGGAGTTTCACACCAGAACTAAAGATTACACCATGAGATAGAGCTAATACAGCAACTCCCTGGGTGTACAGAACATACTGGTTGACAGTCAGTCACCCTGGTGGGTGTAGGGTGCCTGAATGTTCAACAGAAGCCAGTCCAAAGGCTGGCTTCTCTGCCTGTAGTCTCTGTCCAAAGGCTGGCTGTAGTCTCTGTCACAGCCTTCTCTTGGGATGTCCAAACCCTCATTCCCAAACTCAGGACCATCATCTACCCAGACACAACCGGCACTTGTAGAAATGCTGACATTCCAGAAAGGAATAAATAGTTGAGATGGGATGTTGAGAGCTGTTGACTCACGACCAGAGAATATTTTATGCAGGTAGATGGAAACCATCTCCCACATTGCAAGATGGCAACAAAGGGTGAGGCCAGCAGAGCACTGCCTCAGACCGTGGATGGGCCAGGGAGTTTCTGTTTACCATATTCCTTCTCTCTCTGCTTTGGTGTATCAGGGAGATGAAGACTGATAAGAGGAACAGGGCTGAAACCCTAATCTGCATTTTTTCACACAAGGCAGGGCAGGTAAGTGTTTTAAAAGCAATTTCAATACTGTGTCAGCCAAACCTCCTGAATCTTCAGGCTGCATTACAGGCTTCAGATGTGGCTGAGAGGGGTCTATCCTCTGTTCACCAGCTGTTCTCCCACCCCAAAGCAGGATCTTTACCCCACAAACCCCATCACTTTTCAGAAAGTGAGGTTCCTCTGTCTGACAGACACTGAAGTCACTGACACTTCCCAAGACATGTATGGGCCATTCATTTAAGAGCTAGACTGGATGATCCTTGCAGATCCCTTCCAACTCAGAATACTCTGTGACTGAATATATCCTTGATCCTCTTCGTTTTGCTTGTCTTCAGATACCAAACACACCTTCAAGCCCTTTTGCTGCCATACAGATATGGTAGCAAAAAACCAGAAAACTTCAGCCTTGCAATCCCCAAATAGATGTTTCTTCAGCCAAATCACTGTCTACAGATCAGTGCTACAGCCCCTCTCTTCCTCTAGGACTTTGAGACACCTCTGGGACCAGCCAGCACCCTGCGTGACCCACCTGCCAAGTCATGGAGACTCAGAGCAGGGCAGGAGGCTGCAGATACCTGCCATCATCCCTCTCATCACAAGGTGTTTGTGAGGACATCAGGCAAGAAGGAACTGTACCCATGGACTTCCCTGCACGCCCACGGGTCCATAGCCACAGCTTGACCACCAGGATTTTAGTCTTTTTTTAAAATGCCATCTCTACTCTTTCTTTTCAGGCTTGTGCACTGGATATACTGAAGAACAGTCTACAAGCCTTTAAGGCCCACACCTCCTACAGTGTTTGCTATCTTGCAAATAAGTCCTTAAAAACTTTCTAGTTTTCCAGAGCATATCAAAACCACTTTTCCTAAAATCACTTAAACCAATGAAATGTTAAATCAATTATTCATGCAAATACTTTTGCCATCTCTGTTTTTTGTAACCAAGTTTTCTTGGCAATGATAACATTTCACAGAAAAATTAACAAATACTCTCTTTGCTTGCCAAGATGATTTTACTAAGCTTGAATCCGATTTCATTGAGGTATGTTATTTGTTTTATCTTGAGGGAAGCTGCCTATTAAGTTAGTAGCAACCGTGTCCTTTTGCTTATGATATGGTTATTACTGAGCTATCAGGAGTACCTTTAAGTTATTAGGGTGCAATGGCAAATTAAGTACTTTGCGTCATAATTAGCTAATAACTTTTGAATTATATTTTAATCATGTTTAAGATGGTCAGGTTGGCTGTGAGTACAGATAATGGAGGATAGGAGCAGAACAGGAGTGTTTATCATTCAATACCAAAAGCCAGAAAGTAGGTAAACTGGTGGATGCACAACATCCCAAAGGAATATATAATCTATATATTCAGAACACTAAACTCCTTCACAGGCAGCAATGTAAAAAAGTGAAGCCTGTGTCTTAGGATCACGTTTAAGCAAAAAGCAAAAACATATCAGTTTCAACTCAGCCTATTTTGAGCTTTTCAACTTTTTTTTTTAAATAAAAAGACATTTAACAATACCCATCTTCAAATCCCTGTTGATAAACCTGTTCATGCAGATTCCACAAAGAGAGGACACTGTTAATGCAGCTTGGAAAAAACTACCAGAGCCATTTCCCTTTCAAAACTCACGATGTTCAAGAAAAACCAAACAACCAACAAAAAAACCTTCTCAGAACAGGGGAAATCCTTTGATGTATTCCTTTGTACATCAAGTTTTCCCTTCAGCTTTCATGAATTTCATTCAAACCGCTGTTAGTTCTCAGTATTTCCTCCATATCCTTGAGAAGACTCAGCATCAAAATTCCACATACAAATCACTGGAAATCAGGAAACACTCTGAGATTCTCCATGAAAATTCTGCCTTAGAAAAGCAGCAGCAAAATAAGTTCTACATCCAGATCCAAAAGAGACCCCACTACAGCACATACATGTGTAGAAGCTCTAAGGTGTTGCTAATTCTGCCCCTTTGCAGGATGCTACTTTGAGAACCTGACATTCCACTGCACGTCTGGGACCTCTTTCCTTATAAATGACAAACATGGCAATGGAACCATAAGGAATTAAGCTTTCCAAGATCTTCACAACTTTGACTACTTAGCCAGCAATCACATCTATGTTGTTTTGTTAACTGCTGCCTTCTCTAAGAGAAAGGACAGCGTGTTTCCATAGACAGGACAAGAACACACTTGCCTTTCCCTTTGCAAGAGTTGCACAAGTCCCTCCTGCATTTCAGCCCATAAAAGCAGGAGACTGCACAATTAACCTCTGTGTGCTCTGTGAGAGATTCTACAGGAACTGCTTCTTGAGAGAAGGAGAAAGAGGCCACTACTGCATTAAAGCCTAAGTAAAAGCTTCCTATTAATGAATAAAATTCAGAGAGACAAGGTGCTCCTTAAACTTTTAGATGTTAACTATGTCTGTGCCAGAGTCCCCAGAAAACACCACCCTCCAGAGACCAGAATGGAGTATTCCCAAATATCCTCCCTCTTCTGCTTTCAATAAATACCCATGAAAGTCACATACAACTTTGTAACATCCTTCTTAAGTGCAGTTCACACAGAGGACAACAATTTGCTGCTGTTAGCTTGTGCAGCAGAAGCCTGTAAAACACATTACCAGGTCTCAACCTAGCTGAACTTAGTCTTGGACTGTCAGAAGACGAAATTGTCAGGGAAGGTGGAAAAGATGTTCAGTCTGCTTTTTAAAATCCCTACACAAATAGACAAAGGAGAAAAAAGTACACTTACAAAGAACACTATTAAGGTAGTCAAAACAAGCTTCACGAGTGAAGATATGTCAGATATTAGAGATGCAACTGCAAGCCACGTTTGCAAACCTCCCCCTGTGTGAAAGATTTTCGACTATGTCTTTAATCATCCATTCTTTTCTCACAGCACCCTGAACTTGGCACCTAAGCCAGAGATAAGCCAGGCTTGAACAGCAGGCTGCTGCCCACAGGACCCCTGCTCAATCCACTGGAGCTCTAATGGATGAGGAAGGGACTGCAGGAAAGGAAAATGGGTAAGGTAGACAGATGGGGGCTGACCTTGAAAAATGAACTCTGTCCAAGTGTGCCAGATTTCTTCTGTGATGCTACCACTAAGCACACCTGCCTTAATTTTTTTATCTCCTTTGAGTGAAGCAAGAAGGTATCAGACTAAGGAATATTGTAAAAAAAAAACATGCAAGAATGACTCTTCAAAACAGGACTCAAATAATACACAGAAAATACAGCCCAAGGGACATAAGCTGAACTGAGGAGGAACAGGAGGTGCTGATGACATGTTTAATAAATAAGCAACACATCTCTCTGCACTGAGGCAGGCAAAAGTATTGGAGATAGTATTATTATACATATACTATGAAAACCACAAAGGCCACCCTGACTGCCCGAATAATGTTCTTTTCCTATAAAGCTTATTTAATTGCAATGAGAGAAGCTGCAAGGCCTGCTACCCAAAAGCACATTTATTATACTTCAAATATTAGTGTTCTCCCTTACTTACTTAGCCCACCTGCTCAGAGATTCCTCTACCTAGACTGAAAGCAGTACTTTCAGACTAACATCCTAGATTACAAATTCTTCTAGAAGAACAATCCATATAGTATGAAAGCATACACAACAGAGGCAAGGAAGAGATGGGTGTTATGAGCACAGAATTTAGGATGAGAAACACAGGACTGTACACTGCTCTTTCCTGGTTAACTCACATACAGTACAATGGCATTGGTGTGATTCCTAGTGTGGACACACACAAGTGTCTGTCTACGTAGAGAAACGTGTTTATACTCGTAGAACTCATTCCCATACATTTACATGTTTAATCGCTTCCATGCTAGAGGTTGAAATTATTTATGCACTTCAGTAACTAGAAAAATCACACCATTAACCAAATCAGTTCATACAAAACCTGTGTGTTAATCAGTTAAGAGGACAGGAAAGTCCACCTAAAACATCTAAGACAGTGGCTCTGAGCAATAAATAATGCTTATTGCACAGGTTAGAAACGCCAAAGCCACACCTGAACATTTTGCTGGTGGTGGGGTGATAAAAAAACACGCAGATAACATTATTTCCATTGACAAACTTCACATATACAAAACAGTGGCTTTATTGTTTATTAAATTAGAGGCTGCCATGGTGTAATCATCCCTGCAGCCATACCAAACCCAACAGCAGGTCAGATGCAATCCTGTGGAGGAGGTAGAGAGAGGAGAAAGGAACAGAAATGAGGCACAGCACAGAAGCAATACAGCCTCATAAACTAGTGATGCAAGGAATAATTAATCCATGGATGTGAAAACAGATGCCATAACTGTAGAAAGCAAAATCTGTGAAAATACCACATGACAAAAGTAAACGTTACAACATGGTTCCTTTAATAAACAACATCTAGGATGTGATTCAGCTGCCTGTTGCCACTTGAGACACTCTAGGGCATCCCAAAGTGCTGGGTGATGGCACAGGGATGCTACTGCAGGCTTGTGCCCTGCTGGAGCAGCCACAAAGTCTGAGCAGGAACTGTGCATAGGCATTAGCTTCCCATGCCAAGGTGAGTGGATCCCACTCAGAAAAATTACCAGAAACGAACTGTATCAAATTCATATATTAAACAAAATCTAACATTCTTCTTAGACACTCATTTCAATTTTTAAAATGTCAAGCTCTATTAAATAAAAAATTAAAAATTTATATGATATGAAATTCAGAGCAAAAGTTTGTGATACTCCTAAAGCATATAGGAATTTGTAATATTTTTCATTTAAGAGGTCTTCTACCCAGCAGCTCAGGTCACTCTCACACAGAGGAGCTGACTGGTCCTAGCTTCCTCCTGAGCTACAGCTTCACTAGAGGAAATACAGGAGAGTGACATCCAAAGTCATATTACACTGCAAAGTGTGTTAGGTGCCCTGCTTCCTAAATGCAGGCACTCAGCCTCAAATATTCTAGCAGGGTGTTGAAGTGAGCTGACTCTAGAATCAATCCACAGCCCATGGACAGACAGACTCCCATGGATCCACACGGGGCTGGATCTCATTCCACGCACATCCTGTGCACCACTGCAGCAGTGACTGTGCACCCCAAAGATTGCAACAGCCCTGTCACATAGCAACTAATAAATGCTGACTGCAGGCAGGCAGGTGGGAAATGGTCTGTCAAGAAACACTCACACAAGCATAACTCCATCAGTCTGGAGGATTTACAACAGCGAGGATATATGTTTTACATCCACTGTGATCCTCCTGGTGGAAACCAGCACAAACCCAACAGTGAAAATCTTCCTGGGGTGGTTCCAGGCTGCTAATAAACAAGAAGATGCCTATTAAGCTGAGCACTGCTTTTAAACTAGTAGAAATACGCTGCTGATGAAGCAGACTAGTGCTTGAGTTTGTAGGTTTTCATTATTTCATTCACTTAAATGTAAAGCTTTTCTCTAAAAAGAGAAAAATATAACTACATTTGGAAACAATAAAAGGGAAAAAATCCCATCATTTCCTAAAGGTCTCTCCATACTGCATCTGCCCTTTTCCCCAGATGCTGGTAAAACCACACAACCCTCATATCAATAAATTAAGTTGTAGCTTGCACTAAAACTGAAAAACACACCCGATCAAGAATCAGCACAGGTACATATGCCAAAAGACTATGATTCCCTTAACAACAACAAGAAAAAAAAGCTAAGAATTTACTGAGAAAAATATTGAATTTCAAACCTACAATTTTTTAGAACAATGCAAGTTCTGGTACAGGCATTTTTGGGGACAGAAAACTGTTTCGAAAAGTTCTCCTCCTCTCTGTCTAAAATAAAACACATTACAACCACCTTGCATTATTCCCTCCACTTGTGTACTTAGTTAATACCAATGCTTTTTGCACTATATGTGAATGTAATAAAATTTTAATTTAGCAGAAATCCAGGTGTCTTGGTAGATTTCTGTTTTTTTTTTTCTTTCTTTCATTCACCCCCAGGCATAGATATAAATTGTTTTATGCTATCTTTACAGGAGATCTACGGAACCACGTTATCGAAAGGTGCAGAAGACTGAAAATAGTTTAGGGTAATCAAGACCTGCACTGTTTCATCAAAGCCCCATCTCTCCAGAAGCTACTGGTGTTGCAACAAACAGTTTGGGGCTATAGTTTGATTTTGATTATTTTCCATTACCTTTCTAAAAACCTCCTCTTTTCATGGCAAGCAGAAGCCAATTAGCATCACGAAAGGAAGAAGTCTGGAGAAAGATAATGTGTCAAAATGACCAACTTTGACTAGGAAGTCAGACTACCAAATTATATATTGCTAACCACCCTATGCACAAGAGTCTGTATTTATTTGTCTTAACCTCACAGTCCTGCGATGGAAACTGATGGTGCAGCTCTTGGCCCCTCACTTTTGCACAGCTTTTCTTCCTCAGTGTGTACCAAAGACGACTACCCACAAATAATGACAGGAGGCCAAATGGACCTGGGCTGTCCAGTTGTCTGCTGCTGAGCACCATGATAGGCTTTAACAGGAGGGAGAAGGTATCTGAGGTCAGACTGGGCTCTGTTATATCACCACTGATACTGCAGCAGTGCAGTCAACAAGAGCAGCAAGACCACAGGTCTCGCTTGCAGCCTTACTGAGCTCAGCAGCTGTGCCCACTCCATCCCTGAATCCTGCAGCCCACCCAGAGCTCCAGCCACAGTGGGTGCAGGCACATAATCCATCTTTTCTGCCTCTAATTGCCACCAACCACTATCTGTGTGCTTTGATGTTAGAAGACCTCTGGCAGAGATCTGCCCCAGGGATTTACACTGCAGTAAAGAACCAGTCTGCCATATTCACACTGGTAACACAAAGGCAGCAGCAGCTTTGCAGGGGTCCCTGAGAAGTGTTCACTAAGAACTGAGCCTCACAACAGATGACAAAAGGAAGGGGTATTTCTCCACTGTGCTTCAAGGATCTTCAAGGATCTCCACTGTGATCTTTGAGGAAAATCCTCTGCTGAACAATTACTGAGGGGCACAGAAACAGCCAGCCTATGACTGTGGACAGCAGCTCAGGCTACTTTGAAGGATCAAAGTCAGACAAAGCATATTTGCTCCTCAGAGTCTGTGAACACAGGCAAAATTAAATTGCATATCTAATTTTGGGAGCACATCACTAGATTATTATTTATTATAAACAGACATTCAGATGAGACAAAGAAGGAACTTCACCTCAACTCTGAAGCATATGGAGTTACTTCTGAGCAGGGGCATCAGCTCCCTCCACACTACCTGCCCTACCACTGCCAATATTTTGTTACTAGGGCAGAACAATATTAGGATAGCAGTGAGGGAAATAAACTCTCTGTTATGATGGTTGTGCATTTAGTCAGCAATGTGCTACAACAAACTCGACCTTTATCAGGACTACATTTCACTGACTACTTTTTTTGGGACTTCATCCCATTTATTTTTTTCTGTCTACAGTCTCTGCAATTTCCAGCTGATAAAGCTTTGCAGTGGAAGCACACTGCAAAGAAACATATTCTGGCATGCAAGGTCAAGGGACAGAGCCCTTTCTGTGGTCCTTCACAGTAACAGAAAGGGCTTTTGGAAGAAATGCTCCCAGAAGAGCTGTAGATGAGCTGCCCCAATGTGAAACAGCCTGGCACAACCCCACAGAGCTTCTGCAGGGTCAGGTTCAGGTTTGCAGAACAACATGACTCATTTTTCTTCTCTGAGTAAGAACTGCACTGCCAGCTTTACATTTCTTACATGGTACCAAACACGTTATATGTTCTTCATCACTCCCAGGGCCATCCATGTTTATCATGTTTCGGGGTTTTCATTAAAAAACAAATGGAAGAAGTGCTTATGCCTCTGATAGAATTACTTTGCATTTTAATAGGAAATAATAAATTGACCAGTGTGGAAGCTAAATACAATTGAAAGTTGCAGCCATACCAGCTATTTCTATTTTCAAACCACTGCTTTATGCCTTGTAATGATAGCAGACAGCAGCGACTTCCAATAGCATCTTTTTCATCCTTCATTGTGTTGAGCCTACCCAGGAGAGAAGGATGAAACATACCTGATTAGGGCTTTTATTTCTACTTCCCAAGAGGGGAATTAAATGCTCACCTAGAATCAGACCTCTGTGGTCTGGAGAGCAGCATCCATTCAGTTTTGGAGAGCTACACCATTAATCCAAAGTGGAAGTGGGAAAGTGCAATTGCAGCTCTGCTGATGAGTTTATCAAGGTTAGCTACTAAGAAAGGGAAGGCCACTATGAGAGGCACGGCCCAAGGCCCAGCTTTATGAGACAGCAATATTAGAAACTGGGAAAATGAGAATGCCTGATGAAAAGTGGAGCCTCCAAATACACTTTAGCTACAGAAAAGCAGCAGTTTTTCTCCTTTCCCTTTCCCATAAGGTCTTCCAAAGGGGAAAAAAGCAGGCAGGTATCCTATCTGCCACTGTTTTGCCAGCATGTATCTCCCGAGAATAACATTTGCCATCACTTTCCTACTCATGCACCTCCTTTGCACCACAATAATGGACACTGGACTTTTCTCTGTGGCAGCACGATGGAGCCAGTGTGGTTCCCTACAGCATTACTGCAGCAGAGCTGGAAGCTGCCGTGAGCAGGAGTATCAAACACCCTCCTCATCAGGTTTTGAAAGGCCAGAGGGAAGATTATCACTCAGGGGAGCTTATACACAGGAGAAGCTAGTAAAGCAAAATTAAACCTTAATATTCTGCAAAGGATAAGGACATTGTTTTTGAAAATGTTAGCAAGGCACGAGAAAAACATATTTAAAAGTCAGCCACTGGAACATCAGGAGTCAATTGTGCTGGGCAGCAAAATATTCAGAAAAAATATAACATGAATATAAATGTAGCCTACATGTTTGAAAAGTACACATTAACAGCTTTTCACATGCTTTATGGCAACTTCAATCCTGTGCAGCTGTAGCCACAGCACTTGGAGAAAAAGCAAAACACCTCATTGTTTCAAACAAACATGAGCAGTTTCATGCGACAAGCTCCAAGTATAAAATGAAAATATTCCTAAAACTCCCACATTATACCGCTAGTAAACTAGAATTTCATAGCAAAAGTGAATAAACAAAAGCTTTTGAGGCTGGAGAAATTACCATCATGGTGTTATCTAATCTCTCCCCAGAAGTCAAGAATTATGACTAAACCCTTCCAACGTAGATATAGCCTGAAATTCTATGTCAGAAGTATGTCCAATTGCATTTGGCAATCCTTAGCCAAGAGAGAGGCTGACTATAATTGGATGAATATTTGAAGTGCTTCATTATTCATGTAGGAAGGCTAGGTAAAAAGTGTTTTGTAGTCCCAAGACACTGGAGGGTGTGTGTTATTGGGTAATAACCAATTAGGAATGTTGACAGCACTCTGCCTTTGGGATCGCCCTGGCCAACGAAGCACCTGGGTGTATGTTGTTGTGCAAAGGCACACACCCGCTGCCTACTGCTCAGTTTATTTAAGCTAGGCTTTCACCAAAGGAAATGGAGGACACCCCAAAGGATGTGTGTTTGACAGCTCAGTTACATTCAGAAATAGTGCTTCTTTGTTGTTCTGTCTTCCAAAAATACACCTTTTTTCAATCGTATTTCTGAATTGCTGATGCTACCGGTTATTGAAAACAAATTCCAGTTCTTCTGTTTTATTGCTTATAATCTACCAAAAAAGCAACATTCTTATAACTTTCAGTAAGGAAACACTGATGGCAAAAGATCAGCTCTTCTACCCCTGTAATCTGGTAAAAAACTCCACAATACCATTGTAAATACTTCAAACCCAGAACAACAGAAATCTATGATTTTCCTTTCATGCTAGTCTAAGAAAAACATATGAATCATTAGTATAGGCATGCAAAAGATTTTTAAAACTCCAGCATTTAAAAACTAACAATCCTGACACTTGCTCACAAGAACCAGAAATTCAACACCAATTCAAGTAATGATAGAGCAATTCAACCCTATCACTACCTCCCACAACAAAGGTAGAATGCATTGATGGTACAAACACTGATTTTTATTTGCTCCTTTATTTTCTTTATCATTGTGATGAAAAAAAAAAACAACCTGCAAATTCACATTCTCATTGAAAGCAAAGAAATTACTGTACAAGCTGCCCAACAGGACTTTCGTACCACAAAAGAGACATTCAAAACTTTTCCTGAAAGATTTGCTTGTTTCAAACATGCAAAATTCAATATGTTATAAGGAGGAACATATCAGTTTTTCTGCAGCTCTCATTTTCTGGCTTGTATCATATTTAGCCTGTCCTGTGGCACTGAGAGTACTGCAGCATTTTCTCTGAAATCCCCCGAATGCCCCCCCCATCCTCTCCCCCATATATCACCAAGACGATGATGTTTTGATGAAGCATCAAGCACGGGCCCTCGAGATAATGGATTCAATGGGATACACTTAAAAGATCATTTTTCTCTTTTGTATTGACTGCTTGCACTGCTCTAAGACAGGAAGGGCTTTCATTTTTTATGTAAGCTGCAAGACCCCGAGGGTCCTCTAAACTGTTTAAGAGGGATCAATTTTCAGATGGGTAGAAGGGGCCCAGCAGACCGTCACGGTTTGGAGCTCCTTCTTCCCCTCGCATCACCGGCAAGTTCGGGCAAACCTAAAACCAGCTCCCAGCTGAGCCACGCTCTGGCATGGCAGCGCTTCCCACTGCTTGGGATCTGTGGTTAGCACTCGAGCAGAACTATAATTTATAGTATGCACGGAACAAAATAGGAAAAAAAGTTTCACAGAAGCAAAATAATCACGGGCTGACGGAGATAACAGCAAGAGAGCTGCTAAGCCAAGCAGTGCTTGGCGCTGGCGTAGCAGCAGGAAACCATTACCCCATGACACTGGTTTAATGCAGCGACATTGTTGCAATTACATCCAGGCAACCTAACAAAACAAATTCATTGTACGGCACAAAATATTTCCAATTCAACATTGCAACATTTATTTTTAAATTACAGAACAAAGAACAACTTTTGGGGTGTGGAAGGACGTAATCCATCATTTGCTCTGAAGTGACACAATTATGGCAAATGCTGTATATTATAACTTTCTACGCCACAGTAAGCAACTACAAGCAATTTCTTAGGCAAGGAATGCAAAGGGTTTGGGTGTGGTTCTGTGAGATACTGCTTATCCCTCCATCTCCCTCTGTGTCAGCAGGGAGCCAAAGGCAAGCCACATGTTGCTGCACTGGGACTTCAATCACTCCTGTTTTACATATGTCACACAGCTTGTGACAGTCTTTCAGCTGCAACACGTCTCACATGGAAAGAGTTTTTACCATCCAGATATAGCCTGAACGAGAACATAAATACAATTTTTAATTAAAAGAAATGGGATGTTAATAGGTCACTTAAAGAACAATTATGTCTACCATTTGATTGACAGGCTTCGCACATTTTTATCATGAAAACCCCATTGCGGTCTAGGAGGTAGAATTTATCTTTACAAGTTGCTGAACTGCTGAAGCATATCCCATTTCATTTAACACTGCTTTACCCAACTATCTCATCTTCTGAACAAAACCCTTGCGTCTTTCTATTACTCTCCCCCTTTACTTCTTTTAATTCTTTGCAAAAGGAAGTTTTTGATTCACAGAAACTGAATTGCTAGTGTTGCTCTCCTTCACCAAATGCCTGTTCTGCAAAATGCAGCAGTGTGAAGAAATAGGAAAGATAGGTCTTCAGTAATTAGCTTGGGTACCAGACGTGGCACAGCTGAGTTTGCTGGAAGCAGGAAAAACGAGTCCAGGTGGAGCGTCGCGCTATATTGCTTTGAGCACCTGAGCTACCCAAGTGTCTACACACACGGTGCTGCACAGTGGAAGGACTGGATAGGAAAGTGACTGTAAGCCCATTGCCTTCCTAAAGGCATGTCCCTACAAAGCAATCCACAAGTAGCAGCTAAAAGCTCAGCTTAAATGCTTTCAAATGGTTGCAGAAGCCCGTTGGTTCTCTGAAGCAGGCAGAAAGTGCCTTGAAAGTGCCTAGAAAAGTGCCCACATGAGCTGCATAGACAACTGTGCTGGAAGAGTCCTACAGACTCGGGCTAATGAACACATCAGGGCTAGAAAAAAATTATTTGATTACTGATTTAAAGACTCAATGAAAGAGATCAGTGTGAATGAGTCTCAGAGCATCCCCGAACTGATGTCACTAAGAGCAAAAGCATCATCTGAGATATCTATAAAATATGCTGGCTGCTTACCTACTCTCAGACAGCTCACTATTAACAAGAGCCAGAAAACCATACATGTGTGGGGGGAAAAGGACAAGCAAGCAAGCAATGTGCTTTGATCTGGTCAGGTAAAGACCACTTGTGACCTCTGTGAGCTCTGACTCCTTCCAAGAGAGATAGAAAAGTGTATATTAAAAAGAAATGAAGACAAAGCAATGAGGGACTCGTTGACAGAAGTAGGGTCAATGCTCAGAGCAGAACAGTGACAGAAAAAAGATACTGAAAGGCAAGAGTCAAAGAGACATCAACATCTTGCATGGTGTAGACAAAGGCAAAAAAAAAAAAGGTTAAGAACATAAAACAAAAGGAGAATAAAACGTGCCAGAGGACACTTATCTGGTTATGATATTTGAATAAACTACAGAGCAGTTAAGTTAGAGGAAAAGTTCACGTAACAGGAACTGGTGACATTCCCTTGGCTAACACAGCATTTGTGCCTTATTTGCATTAAAATGACTGCAGATAACCATTGAGTCCTGAGCAGTTTTCACCATTTCCTATGCAACCTCTGCAAACACATCCACAAATGGCAAGCATACTTGTATCCATGAAACCCAGCCAGAAGGTTGATCATCACCAGAAAGAAGTAAGCCAGATGTTGGAATCTATATCCTAAAGCTTCAAACACACCCAAGAGGTGGCCGGGTGTTGACGGCAAAACTGGAAGCCAAATGTTTGCTTCTGCAATTATGTATGCACTAGATGCCAATTTGCTTAGCAACTGCATTGCAATTTATGAAAGACCAATGAAGTACAAACAGTTTATGTGGGAGCAGAATGAGAACCTTGTGCTAACATACTCCTTGCCATCAGGAACCTCTAAGTACAGCAAAAGGCAAAACAAACCACTGAACCTCATGACTATGGCTCAAATCTGAGCTCTATCAGAAGTGACCAGTAAGCAGAATACTTCAGTGCCACCTCAGTTTCTAATGGGATTTTTCTTATTAGATCAGCGAGACGCAGAGACTCACAATATTGTTTTATCTTCCCAGGTATTGGTCAGGCAGAGTGAGAAATACTGCTTGCGTGCCTTCAGTCTAGCTTATGAAACCACACTATTGGGCAGAAATATACAAAAAATTGTAAGGTTCCCATCCACAGATTTCCATCCACCAAGGATTCCAAGCAGCCTTTGCAATCAAATGATTTCTTAAAGCACAGACCCTTAAACTAGTTATTGACAGCCTCTGCTGGACTTAGAGGTTGATTCAACCCTACAAACCCACATGAGCCAACTGGCAAAGGAATCTCTACACTGATGATATGGCTGTGGATTTTCTTCTTATCCCTCAAGAAAAATGACTGTTACTTCTGAGGATTACCAGCCTCAGAAATAAGCAGCTGAAGTCTTTAGCTTTCTAACTCTTGAATGTAAACACTTATTCCTCTGAATATATTTCCTTATACACTGTCTTAGCCAGGCAGACAGAAACAAGTATGGCATGAACCCCTGTAGCATCGCCTGCACATCTACTTCCTCTGCCTCTGCATATGTGCAAAGAGCTCTCCAACAATCCACCATCCTGATTTTACTGCCATTTTAAGCATTTGAGTGCAAAAGCATTGAACAAGTACAGGACCCTGCTTTTTACTCTCCAAGTAAATACACATAAGCTTACTTTTACTGACATTTAGAACAGGAAGACAGACATCAATTTTGTGGCCCCTTTCAGTGATGACTCACCACCAGTTACTGACCACATGATGTGAGAACCTGCTAATCTGATGGTGCTATTTCTTTCACCAGTCACCAGCCACAAACAACAGCAGCAACTTGCTGACCTTGCAAGTTAAACATATTACAGGACTACAATTTGAAAAATATTTACTTCTACTGAGGCAACAGTGATGACTGACCTGTGGTGATCATTAATTGAGGGAAAATGAGGTCAATATCTACCCTAAATTCAATATACATACCTAGAGCTACAATTAATCTTGGTTCAGCCAGGACCAGAAAATACCCCTCTGAGCTCTTTATTGACAGATGTGTGTTGCAAGAGAGTTCTCTTTAAAATATCAGTTCTGTAGATTCTCTTAATTTCTTTAAATAGGCATAAAGTATAGTATCATTCATAGTTCTGTTTCTATTTTCTTTCTAAGTCTGTATATGTGGTTACCCTAACCAACACAATTGTACTGCCTGGCTGTGTTGAGTCTGGTCCTCATGAATCAACAGTTAATTTTTGAATTTTTTAAATACATGTTATTGATGATAACCACATCATCAACCTCTATCTCAGTTACTGGATCTATAAATATTTATGCTTAGAGATAGCAATCTTTTACACTTTCAATCATCATCCCAAAGCACTCTACAAATTGCTTTTTTGTTAACCTTGGTAGGAAGCAAGCGAAGCTCAAAGTTAAATCAGTTATCTTGGGTCACAGAGCAGGTCAGTGAGAGTCAGTGTATTTCCCTACCCCAAGCCCTCACTTTTCCTTGCCACAAGACCATGCAGCAATCAAATGATGAAATATAAAAGGTGAATAACGAGATGAGTAAGACAGGATAGATAACAAAGATTGAACTGACCCTTTGCCAACTTCTTCTGCCTATTTCCCTCCTACCGGGAATGTTAGGAAACCTTAGAAAGCTGTGATCTGGACCATTCATGCTAATACAGCAGATAAAGCTGGTTACAGCAATACTGAAAACTTTCACAGAAGCTTGCTCTTGATGTTGCTATTCTAGAAAGATACAGATAGAGATGTACCTCTCAGGAAGATAAATCCAAATAAGGAGAGTGGACATAAAGATGCAGTAACACCCAATCTCTCAGTATTTCCTTAAAAAACCCAAATAACCAAAAGCTCATTAGTTAAAAAATTTTGTATTTCTTCAGGTTTAGCATAACTTAGAGCAGTTTGAGAGGTACTTTCCAAGGTGAGTAGGAAAGTTGTGACAGGGCTGCTCTCATGGAAGTGCAACAGAGGGAGGCCTATGCAAAGTGCAGACCATCCTCACTTCAGCAATTCTCCTACCAAGACAGAAGTCTCCAGCATGGGGCTGCAATTTGCTGGAGTTTGAGCTAAGGGCCATGTCAGTTTGTTTTGGACCTGGGGACTGATAACGGGAACTGCCAGAGCTCTGCCTGATTCACAGCACATCCTTGGAAGTCTACCTACACAACGTGTGAAGGATAAGTCTTTCTTGCAAACTATCAAAAAAGGCCAAGGACAGTCTGGGCATTCTCTTAAGTAATTCTGCGCTTCTTGATGCAAAAGAAGCCCTTACTGATAAAAAAAAAAATTAAAAAAAAAATGACAGTGTCCTAACTGGATCCAAGTGTGTGAAATTTAATTTCCCTGAGGGCTGAGAGTGAAGATTGGGTAAGAAAACTGGGACACGAATGGATTGGTTCATATGAAAACCTGAAATAGCCCTGGGCAGAAATTTGGAAGGATTGTGAAATACTGTATAAGAAGAATCCATCTTCATATGCAGGGAGTAACTCAAGATGGGAGATGTAGCAACACAAACAGATATTCCAAAAGGTTCTACAAAGTTATATATAAGGTTTAAAGTGAATTTTTCCCATTCTGTGGTGGGAATACAGGATGTGGCAATCCAATGCCATGGTGTTATGCAAATATTTAACCAGATGACTTGGACAGAACTAATTAAAAGTTCAGATGCTTTGAACATACGAGATAGACAACACTGCTGATATTGCTGATATCAGACAATTGATGCTTGTATGATCAAAGTTAAGCATCCTCCCATTTAGCTTCTATATTCAGTTGAGGTTGCCTTAGCCTGGTACACAATAACTTTTGGTAGATGCCATGCAGACAGCATTAAGGCTGAGAGATGTAGGAATGCCGACTCCAAGCAAAGGGTTTGATCCTACTGCAAGATGATAAGGCACTGGAAGGAGAGCAGGTTGCTTGAGTTAAAGTATCAGAGCTAACCAGCCAGTGCTCCCTCTCCTCACAATCATAAATCCTAACACCTCAACCTGTTCTCTTCAGACTTTCTGGTGACCACGGGGAACAATGGCACTGCATGCATGTGCCTAAGCTCGAAGGGGAGAGGATCTTTAGTAGACCCTCATCTTGGATCCACCTTTCCTGGAATATTTTTTTTTCCTGGGCAGTGGAAAGAAAACAATTTAAAAAAAATCTTTATTTGCAAAAACCAAGCAATTTAAAAAAATGTTGTACACCCAAGTCTTTAACGAATGGCTCTCTGCTGCCAGATACCAACCTGAAGATCTGGTAACTTCAAGTAAACCAAAGGCTGTACAATCTGTGCAGGAGTGAATGCACCAAGGTCTACAGTCTTGGTGGAGAGAGCTACATAGAAGGACACCTGCTCCCTCCTCAGACTTCAAAAGAAAATTGCTATTTATTTCAGCAGAGAGACCTTACATTAGGTCTTCTGGATGGATAGGCTGATTCAAACTGCCTCTTCCTGAATTTGCCTAAATCTGGCAAATTGTATTATTGAGCTTCATGAGACCATGTTTGAGGCGTGCTCTCACTGGTTTCTTGGAAGAACCTGAAGCCTGTTGATGAACTAAAGTATTCATAGGAGATTTTCCTTGTAGAAACAATAGGCTCCCTCTAGTCTGGCTCATAACTGGGCTCTTGGAAATTATATGTGACTAGATTTTAAAGTTAATTTTGAGGGCTTTTTAAAGCATTATTTTAGCTTCAGAATTTATAATTCTAGGATTACTCAATTCAAACCATCTATTAGATAAGCTACTTGTCTGTCAGATTGCTTCACTGAGTCAGCTTTTGCCCAAAACACAGATTAATTCTGATTCTTTGGCTTCTTCAAGCACAAGAGCATTTGAGAAAAACCCACAATGGTCTTTCCAAAGCAAAGGGCAGGGATCCAGCAACAGTAGCAAGACACTTTTACAGTCACACCGAGGTTTCTTTGGGGGAATGAATAGATATCTGTCAGTAGGCATTTTACATGTCAAGGCACAAACCAGGTTGGGGAATCTACCTTCAAGCTACAAGTCTTTACCTGATATAATTTAAGGAACTCTTCTTTAAAATACTCTTTCCAATTCATACTCTACTGTCCAAGAAGAAGAAAACAGCGAGGTACAAGATGAGATGCTCTTGACCCCAAAAGGAGAAGGAAAACTACACTTGCTCCACAGCAGAGACTGCTCTATCAGAATAGGTCTCCCTCACACCAGCAAGTCAGATTGACTCCAAAGCTGCTGGTTTGAATATCACCCTTTCAATCTCACAAAGAAAGATGACTCTGGTACCTGGCCCATAGATGAAAGGTTCATTTTAGGCTTCTGGCCCTTAGACTACATGTAATATGAGTCAGAAACCTAATGACTTTCGTGTCTCAACCTGTTACATGCTGGAGCCTGCAACCGATGCCTTGACTCATCCCTGGAGCACTGCTCTTTCAGGCAAGATAATCAAGACCTTATTTTTCATAGACAATACTTCATATAACAGTAAGTCTCAGGAGGTTTCAACTGGCCCAAAAATATCTATGAGATCTTCCTTAGTTTTGATATCATTCACACATGTGATATTGGCAGAAAACAACATGTAAGCAATGTTGACAAAAACCTTGTGCTAAAGTCGAGTAACAAAGTTAGAGTCTATCTAGATATAAACTGACCAGGTCAGGCTCCAAGAAACAATTTGTATTAATGTCCAAATATTACTGGATAACTTTTACCTAGCACTCACTCTATATAAATATGTATAGATATATATACGCACATATATACATCCCAACCCTCCACTGGAAAAAAGCCTGATGGCAAAATCTCAGACAAAACCCAAACAACTATATCATGATTACTGGCATACTGCTTCATGCCATTGTCTTGACATTCAAACGAGTTTAATAATTGCTCTTTTGAAGCTCCTAATGTTAAAAAAACCTCTCAAGTTCTGGAAGTGGCTGGGAATTCCAGGTTCTAACTGCTATGCTGGAAATATTCACTCATCAAGAGGTTCAAAAGACACTGTCAGAACTGAAATACAAACACATGTCAGAACGACTTGAAACAGAATGACTATAACTCAGAGTTTGGGTTTTCCTTAAATTGTTTGAAGAGCTTTTAAAATGTTTAATTTATTCAACTGGCTTTGATACTACAAGCATAGCTTTCACTTTCAAGTGCTACAATGGCTCAATTGAGCACAGAATACATTAAGCTTAAATTCACTACCACCATACACATTTTTGAATGACATTTTCATGTTTCTTCACTTGAAGTAATGTACTCTGCGAATTTGACATGAAAACAGAACCAGCAGCCTCTCACTCTGCATACACAAGTGTCAGACACCATCACTACTCCAATTACCAAAAACCCACTAAGTAATCACAACTACTAGTAGCTGAACACAAGCAGCTTCTAAAAAAAAAACCCAAAAGAACAGATTTGGTTTTTGAAGAACAGTTCAAATTTTCCCAGACATGACTTCAATCTCTGCTGGCAGACCAGGCTTTGGCATGGCTTCTTTTGCTCCCCTCTGCCGGGCCTTCCCTGAGGAGGTTGTCATAAGGAAGGCCATGTGCCTCGCTGTGTGTCCAGCTCTCTTCCTGCAGCCCTATCAGGAGCACTGCTTCAGTCCACCCTACACTCTGAGCTGGTGATGCAGAGAGTGCAGCATCAAGTGGAACCCAGGCTTTGAACGAAGTCACATCCCATGAAGTGTGCTTTGTGCCCTTTGAAAAGGCAAGCCAGAGCCGTGGGATCAAGAAATTGAAAATCTCTCCCCTCAGACTGGAGAGAACACCATGGGAACACTGCCTTCCCTCTGGAGCAGGATGGGGCGTTGAAGGGCAAGGTACAGATTTTTACAGTGGACACAATGAATTCCTGCTGTTTCATAACCAACTCTTAGAGTTACAGTACCACTCCACTGCTTGTCTGCCAGCACCACCAGGTAATGCCCACACACACTGCTAAATGCACATTTGGTTTCTTAGAGATGTACTCTTGTTTTATCTACTCTACAGGCACCGTTTGCTCATACACGCAGCAGTTTTCTGACTGCTTAACACCAGTGAGCTACCAGAGTCACAAATACTTCGTTCAAAAGGTATGTGAGACTTAAGAGCCTAATTATTTGAAAAGTTCTAAGATTCTATAAAAAGTATTCAGTTAATACTGTCCTAGTTTGTTTCATTCAACCTTGCCTTTGCCACAAGTGACACATCCGAGATGGTGTGTTGACAGTACAAGAGAGTGGTTACTGTTCCAAAAGAAACAAAACAAATACCCCAACACCCCCACATTTGAGCTTAAATGCAGTATCACTACAGTTTTTGAATGTAACAAACCACAGCATGGGTGCCCTGACATAAACCCAGGATCCTAGGTAGTAGAAAGTAAGTCATCTTTTCTATCAGCTTTGTTTTCATACACACACATCAGGATTTGCAGAAGTGCCATTTGTCAGAAACACAGTGGAGCAGGGAAAGAAAAGTAAGTCTCTAACTGCCTACTAACAAAGAAACCTAATTTAATTTTGAAACAAAAGGAGCTAAATTCATCATTTCGAGACAGCCCCAGGACGTCCAAACACGAAAAGGAAGAAAAGGAGTTTGCCAAAGACATGCAGAAGAAGCTTTTTAAAGTTACCTGGAATCGGGGTATTTTGTAAGCGTGGCCAAGCTGCTGGTATACATGTGCCCACCCACATCAATGTGAACTGGTGCGTTGGATTTTGTGAGCTGTGCTGGAGTGGGGATGCCTTGATTGTTCAATGGAGATGCAGGGGATCTAGTGATCAGAGGTCTTGACATATTGGGCCGACTGTCCTGTGAAAAGATAGACCTGGGTTAATGATCTCCTTGAAAACCTCACAGAAAACCCCAGTCTTGAATCAATAGGACTGTCTCAATGTCTCAGATTATGACTTTTATCTTAGTAAAGCACAGACAAATATTCGGCAGTTTTTAAATTGAATCCAGCTCCAAGACTTTGAAATGGCTACATTTTAAACAAGTGGGGCAAAACGCGCTAATAAAATCCACAAAGAAGAAATCACGTTCAATAAAACAAGTTTTTCCTGAACGCTACTCGCGACAGTAACTCCATACCAACAAAAAGGGTCATTCTCATTTTTAAGAGTTGATGAAAGCACTGAGAGAAAGAGATACAGGCAAAAAGACTGAGAACAATATTTTCCTTAATTGAGATGACCCCAGGTAGACTTTCTGTTCCTTCCCAAGCCCTCCGTCACTGCCGCACCACCAGAACAGAAATACAAACCCTCAACTCCTCCATCCTGCACTCTCTTCTCTGGAACTCCCAATTCACATAGCACAGGAACAGAAGCAGAAACACCTGGACTAGTCAACTGCTCATGGACTGCAGACCACTGGACATCGACAGCCTTTGAGAAAGACATTTTCCATTTAAAAGTTATGCGTTTGGCGACAGCTGCCCCCGCGTGCGGCGCACAGGCTGCAGGTGCTGCGTGGCTTCCCGGGGCCGGCGAGCCGCGGGCGCGGAGCGGGAGCCGATGCTCTGCGGGTAGAACCAACTTTTGGCCACGGAGGGAGCAGCGGCACCAGCACGGAGGGAGCAGCGGCTGCGGGCGCGGAGCGGGAGCCGATGCTCGGCGGTAAAACCAAGTTTTAGTCACGGAGGGAGCAGCGGCCGCCTGCGCGCTGCGGGTGGGGCAGGGCAGGGCAGGGCGGTGAGCTGGAGCCAGGAAGGCAGGCGGCAGGCAAAGTTGGGGATTAAAATAGAAATGCATCCGAGAGCGGTTTGGAGACAACCCCGCTTTCGACTGAAGGACAGCTCCACACGGGGTGGAATCTTATAGGGATGCCCTGAGAACTAAAAGCCCTTGCAAATGACTGAGTTTTACATTTGAAAGGTAAGCAAAGCAGCGAGAAGTCAGATACACTTCATCACAAAACTCCCTTTGTTCTTTCGACACTGTCTTTCGGCTCCACAAAGTAATGGGTTCCTTGTAAACATCTCAGAACCGGGCAGCAAAACCTCAGCAAAGCGGAGGGCGGCTATGAGAGAGAGTTACGGGGCATTCGGACCAGCAAAGTCCTCCTCAACCGCCAAAAACATCATTTCTCCCTTTTTCATGGCTCTAAAAAGACTCAAACCATAAAGGCAACGTGAGCCAGGTAATCGTCTGGCTGAAATGATTTACAGGCCAACGTTGCACAATAAATCCGAGTAATATGTAACAAAAGGCATCTATAAACCACAAGGTACTTAACTAATTTTCTTTCATACACAAAAGCAAGCTTTGGTCTAATACCGATAAAAAACTAAGGGAATGAAGAAAATATCTAGTTTAGCTGCTGGGGGGGGGGAAGGGTTGGGTTTCTTCTCTTTCTTTATAAGCAGAAGTTAATATAAATCTGCAGAAATACCAGGCTTAATCACTACAATTGCTGGAGGAGGTGCCTGCAGCGCAAAGAAGACAAGTCCAGACAAAATAAGGTACACACGCTATGCAAAACTAATGTCTGCTACAAATGCTATGTGGTACAACCACCACCCAAGATGCTACTGATCTGCAGAGCGGTATTTAGTAAAATAATGAAGAAAAAATTAAAAACAACTACAAAGGTGAAAATAAGAAGTCAAGGACTGACACAAAGTGGGGGTGGGGGGAGCACGTGCTGGACTATTAGCAAGAGGAAAGCAGCAAGTCTGAGAAACCCATTTCAGTGCTTAAAAGCAGACAGTTTGGCAAAAATAATGATAAAATTATCAATGAAAGTTGAGACCAAAAAATTCTGTTACTTGTATGAGACCAGCATATCCCCTCACAGGATCCTCTGTGGCAGAAAAAAACCATTGCTCTCTTGCAATTTAGCACAGTGCAGCACCACCTAGTCTGTCATAGTTTTTCAATTGGACACATTCTCCTGTATACCCTGCCTGGGGCTGCTCGAGAGAAAATGAACAGATTTGCAGGGTTAATATTGTAGTTAGGCTGGAACCTCATTCAGTGTAGCTGTGATAGCACTGGCTACACAAAACAGTAGAAGAATGTGTAGTATAAACACCACTGCCAGGATGGGCGATAGGTTGGAGGACTGTGGGCATTTTAAAAACATAAGAAAAGGGAACCAGTTTCCAAACCCAAGTTATAACCAAGCTGCTGTTTACACAGTTTACCTACTAAAACTCTCAAGAAATAAAAATGCTTTATAGTAAAGCCTTTTGCTCTTTTATTTCACCCTCCTCCTTTTCAACATTTCCTCTTCAAGTTACCTGTGTTTATTGTGTCTCATGAAACAAAGTCCTTCTTAATGGCTGATATTAAGCACAATAATGCTAACCTTGCTCCAGTCCTAGCCCACAAAGCACATGTCCCTGCATAAAAACAGTTTTGTACTATTTTGGAGACACTTTGAAATTAGGCAATTGTATTTCTACTGCAGTTGCCTCAGAGAAACTAAAGCAGAAATGGGATTCAGAGAAGTAGGTACTTTAAAAAAATCTCTTTTTTTTTTTATATGGCACAACTCAATAGCACCGTCAGAGCACAAAATATCACCATCCAACGGGCACAGCATTTAACAGATCAGAGGTGTATAATTGCATTTGTTAAATAACTGTATTGTTCAGCCATAGAAAGGACAACACAGGGGCAAACAGTATCTGAAGAAATACATGGCTTGCATGGATTATTGCAAATGTGGAAGTGAACAGGCTTTGGTAAAAAGTAGTTAAAACAAGGCACTGCTGGTAAGCTAAGCTTCTACCACCTAATGTGATTACAGCTACAATTCCTTAGCAAGAATTACAGGTGGAGAGAAGAGAGTCAGAGAAACTAAACTCAACGGGCCCCAGAAAGCTATCTGACAACAAAAAGAATCAAAAAGCTCTTCAGAAGCCTTTCTTGGTGTCAGGCAACATATGAACCTTGTCATGTCAGGTGAGACATGAACCCAGGAACGGGTTCAGAGCTCAGCCACGGTTGTTCCCACACAGAAGATCACAGAGGTTGCTGTCTGCCTTGGGAACTGCATCAGCTCTGTTCATGAGTAGGGCACAAAGCATGGCCACCACCTGCACTGGCTGGATGGGCAGCGACCCTCCTGACCTGTCAACAGCCTGACCCTTCATAGCTTTCCTTCTCAATTTTTAAAATTTTTTTTATTTATCCTACAAAAAAATTAGGTAAGAACAGAAAATGCAGTTTTATAACAGTTCCATGAACCAAAATATTTCAAATATCCTGTAAAGCACTTAAAATTGTTAATATCCAGATGATTCTCCCTCTGTCCAACAATTTTTCATAAAAATTAGTTCCCACTTTCACTCAGAATGAATGTATGACTGAAACTGTGTAATCAAAAGTGCCAAAATCTGTATGCTATGCAGGCTAAAGGCATTTAAGTTGTCTAAAACTTTTCAGTTTTGGTTCAGCATACAAAAGCACTGCTCTTAGAGCAGTATGGGGCTCCTCCACTTGCTGATATTTGAAGGAGTCTTTCCACAAGAAGCAGCTCACAGGCACAGGTCTTTAGAGTATATCTGAAACTGCTTCACATTTTCTGCTCTAGGCAAGCCCTCCTCTAGGCCCAACAAAAGCAAAAGCAGCCCTGCCTTAACTACTCTGCCTAGGATTTACAAAAACACGTATAATTTATTAGCCTTCCTAACAAAGGGGGCCAAGGATCATGGAGAAGAGCTCACAAATCCTTTTTCCTTTCCTGCCTTCTCTTCTATACCATCTTCTCCCCAACTCCACTCAAAAACATTGTTAAAGAATAAGCCTTTACACCTGGGTTGAAAAAAACCACAGTAGCTGCAGGGCTGAGATGTGCACTCATGCAACTTGTCTACCACGACAATAACATAGGAACCATGTCAATATTCTGGTAGCAAGTGGAAGGAATAGGAGATATCTGAAGAACATGAGTCATTACAATGTGCCAAGTGTACAAAAAATCAAAGAGATGGGAGTCTTACTCCACCCCTCAAAATATTAGCACTGGTGTCCTAAGTGGTATTCACACTCTGTAGTCTTGAGTAAAGTAATCCTGGTTCTCTTCTTAAGACAGAAACCTTGACAAAAACCATGCCACTACAAGATAACCCAAGCTCAGGCACAGAAGGACCAATATTCAAGTACAAACTGTCTGCTTGACTCACTGGACTGTGAGGATCATTTCAGTTTGCAGGTCAAGACACTGCTGGCTGGAATTATTTTAGCCAATGTCTTCCCCGTAAGCCAGCCCAGCTCAAGCAGAAGTGTATATGCTTCTCAGTAGCATATATACTCCCTGTCAAAGCCCCAGCAATTATTACTGCTGAGAAACTCAAGTTTACACATTCTGAACTCCCTTGGATTTTTTGGAGGGAAGTGAGGGCAAGCTTGTCTAATCTGTTCTAGACATTAGAATGAATAATCATGCAGTAGTTTATTCTAAAGTACCAAATCAGTCTGTGTTCATTGTCCTTTTTTCACAACACAGAGACATGAGACAGATGCTTCTCCTCACAAAAGCTTGGTACCCAGGAACAACTGGAAACAGCAGTTAACACATCCACATCAGCCACCTCCAGCAAAAGAGTCTGAACACATATTTCCCACTGTATGGGGAATGAATACAAACAGCTAACAAACTTCAGAAGCTGGCATCAAATCCCCTTTCCTCCAATACAGAGCAGAAATCACTCAAGTGTCAGGGACATCTGTATGCCTGCACTCTGAAACAAACAGCAGGCTGATGCTCTGGGGTGCTTGTGGGATGGGGGAAAGTACAGCTCAAGAACCTCATCAAAACCAGGAACATTAGGACTGCTCTTCAATTTGGCTCCTGCACAAGTGTCCCCATTTTGAAGATGCACTTTTTCAAAACAAACATTTCATTAAAGATTAAAAAAATAATCATGATCATGTCTTACCACAATGCTTAAACAAGTACCCCCCCACTTTTTTGAATTCAGCAAAAAGAGTTGCCACAACAAAGAGACTGGAGAAAGCATTTATTCAACATAAACAATATCAGTATAGTACAAACAGCACTTCTGGAAGGTGTAGCAAGCAGGCAGAGATACAAAGCTATGTGTCCAAGAAGCCCAGGAGCTTGTCCTGCTAGAAAGGGAAAATCCCACCCTGGGTACCTCTATGGGCTGGTGATGTCCTCACACCAAATTCTCTGGCTGTGGCTCTGGTACTCAGTATCCACAGATGACACCAAACTGTGCTGGTCCCTCAGAGAGAGCCCTGCAAGGTGGTCAAAGATGACCATGTACACCACACAGAGCACGCAAATTGCATTTTGATCTCAAGGTGTGCATGCCATCATGGTGCTTTCCCTTCACCTTCATTCTGAAGAGCCCAGAAGCACAAAGAAATTGCTCAGATCTCTGTCAAAAAGTCTTTACGTGTAAGCACATCCATCCTTTTCTTCTGCTTCTTCACCCTGACACCAATGGTCGGTAGCTCCCTGAGGACATGGTTGGGCTTTACTGCTGCCACTGGGTCTGCAAAACAAAGAAACAGCCCATTGTTTTCCCCAGCAAAAATATGCCAATTGCACTGTCATGTTTCGCCTTTCATCAATATAATCCAACTGCCCTTTCTCTCACAGCTGCAAGGTTTAGGATTGCTGACTCTGAACATTAGGAATTATGTTTATAAGGCAAAACTCCAGAACAATTGTGTTTGAGCGTCACACGAGAAATGGGCCCAAAACACAATCAGCTGCAATTCAATGCCACAGTAAGCTAAGACACCAGGTCCACTGAGACTCAATAGTAGTACTAGATTTATTATTCTAAATGTCTAAAGCTTCATTTAAAATCCTGAATGTCTGTCAGCATATGACAGAAAGTAAAATTATCCTATGCAAGACTGTCAAATACAATGGAGAGCTTGACAAGCAGGAAGGTTTTCTGGATTTGCTGAGCCACCAAACTGCAGAAGATCTACTATGCCAAGCAGCTGCTCACTCCTCACACCGCAAGTGCCACGCTTGGGGCACTCAGTATTATTTGCAAAAATACATGCAGCAATGCATTTTAGAAAGGTGGGTGTCACAAGGCCACCTGAGAGAGGGGACAGAGATACCCAGAAGGGTCCCTCATAGCCAGGGTGTAGGGTACAGTTCATCATGAAACAGAAACCCTGGCTGAAACTCTTTCCTGAAGGTGTCAGGAGCAGTATTAGGCTGTCCTCTCTGTATCCTGAAATAGTCCAAATGCAGATCAAGCCTACAAAGGTGACAAACACACCTCTGGTCACACCAGAGTGGCTACAGCAGTGGTGACTGGAGCACTTACCTGATGGGACAGTTTTAACTGGCACATTCTCCTTGTCCCAGAGTCACTGGCCCCGCAGTGGAGCGCTGATCTGGCCCCTCAACAGGGGGGTCCCTTGCAGCACATCCCAAATGCTGCCTGCTTACAGCCTTCTCCTCCTTGAGATGCTGGCACTGCTGAGTATGTACACATGCTAAGTGCTGCAAGTGCTGGAGAGATGTGCCGGCATTTCCTTGGTAAAATGAGCCTTGCTGGGATTTCAGAGCTGACCAGGACCTAGAATAAATGACACAGGTGCAGAGAACCAAATGCAAGCCAAGGGGCTGAAGGAAGCGAGGTATTTGTTTGTGCTGGGTGGAGAAAGCTGCCTACCTGGAGACACAGGACAGTTAAAAACCACCCTTGGACAAGAGCTTGGAGGCACCTTGATAATTCCAGAGCCCAGGAGCCAAGTCTGTAGCACACAACTAGCTTGAGCAGAACAGCTCTAACCACACTTTCATCAGAAACTTGTGACTAAGCGCTTAAGAAAAATCTTTAAATGTAGAAAAAGAATTCATGGATAATGGCAGAAGTCAAATGAGGGCCTGTGCTTACACTAGTACAGCAGTAAAGGTGAGTCCAAAAACCTGGCAAAGTTTACAGAGATGGGATGTATCTTCTCAAGTGCTTATAAAATTTCTCTGAAAACTTCCCTAAGCCTCGAAACTGCAGACAAAAGTTTAATACCTCCCTCAAAATATTTTATAAGTTTGCACTCTTTATGGAAGATTAACTCAGCCCCTTGATTGTCTGGGTGAGTAGTGCTGAGGTCAGCCCAAATGTTGTCATTTATTACACCCCATTTCTTCCTTAGGTCAAGCACAACCCTTCTGCTGGAGGTGGCTGATGTGCACACTTTGCTGTGCCTGGGCCAAGCAAGTGGCAAACAGGGCCAGCACAGAATCTGACTGAAGCCCCTAACACAAGCAGGATCTTTGGAATACATCCAACTCACTGTATTATAAAACAAACAATCCAAATTTGGGGTCCAGCCCAGATTCACTACCCCCAAACACTTTGGCTTTCACGATGGAAGGAGAACTTCTACAGCCTTTAGAGTTGTCGATTCGATTCTCACTCAGCAAAAGGCTCCATTTAATTTACAAGCAAAACCGGATTTGAAAGCTGCTCCCAATTAGTGCACAGCACATCACTGCCCACCTGACACTGTAATCACAGGGTGTTCACCCCAGGATGCAGCAGGCAAAAACAGCCCTTAACACTGTTCAGATGCAGGAGGATATTGGACCAAAAATAACAGATTTGCCATGACACTGCTAAGGATGTTCTATGATAGGGGCAGACTGGACAGCTGGCATTTCAGACTACTTGCTCCAAGAGCTTGTCTGTTCTGCACTAGCATCTACTCAAATTAACAATGAAACGGAGTTAGGAGTGACCAAAGGAAAGTGTAACTCCCCAGCCTGAGCTGGACACGACCAGTTCAAAATATTCCATGAGGTACATAATGCAGTGCTTCAGTCACCTTCACTCAAACTTCTTTATTCTCACTTGCAAGAGGGGACAAGTATCCCATCAGATACTGCAGAAACAAGCCAGTAAGTACGAAGTGATCCCTTGGTCTGAGCAAGGAACGACTTCAGTCATTATGGACACTTTTAAAAAAAAAAAAAAAAAAAAAAAAAGGAGGAAACGCTATTAAAAGATGAGCAGTCCCTGGGAAAGGCTTCCAGGTCTGAAGAGCCTTTAGCAGCCTGGCAGCCCTGCCCACAACTCCACAGCTTGATACAAAAGTCTTTGCTTCTGCTGCCCTGAGGACAGTTTCATTTACTTTCCTTTAAACCTGGAAAATAGGTCACTTTTCTTCTCGTACCTCTATCAAACTCAGGTAGCAGAGATAACGTGAATTTATTTTTACTTCATAGGAAAGCAGGTACACACAAAGAGAGTTTCACCTTTTGCAAAGGGCAGAGATGACACTATTTGCCCACCATACAAAGTTTCACTCATTCCAGTGAAGCATCAATCCAAATATCTTGGACCACTTCATCCCTACTGCAAGAGGTTTGGCATGCCAGCTACTTTGCAGATAGCATACCTAAATACTCTGGGGCTCCATTCAGAGTCTACAGCTTCTCCCTCAAAGAGGCAGCTCAGTCTGCTCCCCCCAGACCCAGGGAACAGCCCAGCACAAAGCAGTTAACAGCTCCCACTGCCTCTGTGAGGGATGCAGCATCTGCCAGCTCATCTCCTGCATCAGGGAAGGAAGGAATGTGACAGCCACCTTCACCACATGTACATGGGGTTTGGATCAGGAACAGCTAAAGGAAGGAACTCTGAACACGCGAATCCCTCTTTCCACTGTTCCCAATTAGATTACTTGTAGGTTGAGATTTATCAATAATGTAATTTTTAGTCAGACTTTTCACTCAAGTGCTGTTGCCTTTTATCCACTTCTAGCAGGCACTCTACATTCTATTTTGCAAGAGTCTTCACATAAGGATACGGGAAAAACAACAACAAACACTCCCTCCTGGGTTTAGAAGGAAAGGATTTCTCTTTGCCAGAACCATGCTGGTATATTTGAATGCAAAGTCAAACAAATCCTTACAAATGGTGTCAAGATCAGAGTGGGAAAGAAACCAACTGGTTACATTCTTCTTGGACCAAATTTGCAATCTGTCCAATAATCTTCTGGTGAGAAGTAACACTAAAAAACAAGCATTGTTAAAATCTGTTTTGTTTGCAAGGTAAGATCCTATCAGCAGTACATGAATAAAGATTAATGTCTTGAATTGCAGTTGTATCTGAAGATTTTAAAGACCCATAAAAATGTAGACTGCAGTGGGATAACTGGAAGATTGTAATGAATTCTCAGAATTTGAGAAATGGGTTTTTCTTCTTTAGATTTGGCTCACAAACTGAACAAAAATAAGCCTGTACTGCCTTATTTGAAGTCAGTTTACACTCCAGTTTGAATAGCACCTGCCCTTGGGTATGTTCCAGAAGAACATCTACCTTTCCACAAAGGGAGGCTAACACCCATTGTAAAACTTCCAGAGGCACATTAGATGTCTGTTCTCCCCCCAGCAATTTCACCCTTAGAAGTAGAAGGAACGCTGCCAGTTACAGCCTGTGCTGAGGAAACATGAGTTATAATTTTACCCTGGGAAAATTGCTGAACTGGGAGCTTCTGGTGTGGCATAGGTCTTGCCTTCGCAATCCAATGGTTCTTTTGATTCAGAGAGGCTTTGAAAGGGTGGTGATGAAAAACATAGCCTCTCCCTTTGAATCAGCCAGCCGCCTGCTTTCCTTTGCACTTTTAAATTTGGTTTATTAATTTGCCTAGGAGCAGAAAGAAATAACACTGACCCATCTAGAGAAGATATCTACTTCAGACCGAACATGAAAACAAAAAAACACCCCCACTTGTGGACTGTCTGAAGAATTTTCTATCTAGAACCACTTTTACCACACTTAAGAAAAATACAAGAAAGTATTTATTAGGTCTCCTGGCCATATGAAGAGGAAAAAGGTAAGGGACAAAATAGAAGGATCTGATAAAACCACGGCTTTGAAATGTTGTAAGACACAAGAGCTCTAAGCACTCTCCAGATGTTTCTTGAAGCAACCAGTAATAAAATATTCTCAGCTGGAATCGCAATTTTGAAGACATTGAGTTGACTTGGTAATTATGGCAGAAGCCAGTAAAACAGACAGCTCCATCTATAACCTGACTGCAGGAAAAAGGCATGAAAGTGCTTTGAAGCCACACATTTTAAATTATTTAATTTATGATAAAGATGTAAACAGAACTACAATTTTTAGACTCTCAGCTTAGTCTCATAGAGAATTAGAAATAGGATATGAAATTGTAATATTAAATTATACATTCCCCGCTCCAGTATCAATGAAACACCATGAGCAAAAAACCCTGCTGACCTTTAGGACCCCTGTGTCCCTCAGTTTTATTTCTTTCTTTCTTCCTCATTTATTCCCCTTCCAACAAGTCTTTGAAGCTGAACTTAGCAAAGCAACGTCCCAGTCTCACCAAAATAATAATCTATCAAAACCCCACTAGAGGGACAGACTGCCAAGAGGGAGAAGAGTACAAGGAAAGGGTAAGAGTTGAACTTACTGAGGCTTTTTGGAAGTTCTTGTCAAGACGGACTGCAATAGGGAGCATTTACCCGCCTCTACCACGATCCCATACATTTCCAGTACTAGCTGGGACTTCTTCCTCTCCTCTTGTAACTCCCATTAAAATTATCAGCCTACAGATTTCATAACAAGCAGGAGAATGAAAAAAACCCAAACATTATCGTGAGAGAAATCGTATTATGATTAACTATTTCAAAATGCCTGTGGGTTACCTAATACCTTGGGACAGGCAGCATAACACCACCAAGGTGTCACAGTCTGGGGACAGGAAACAGCCCCCACGAGGCAGCACACAGCAGTGGGGGCCTCGCCCCAGAGCTCTGGGAATGGGCTATACATGTGGCACGTGAAACCTGCACTCAAACCCATCAGTTTTGACACAGATACTTCCCTACCCCTGCCCCACTCCAAAATCTGTCCATCTTTGGATTTTAAATCCCTTAGAGAAGCAGGGGTTTTTTTTGGGTGGCTGGTAGGAAGAGGCTGAAGTCCCAAACTAAGCTAAATACAGCTGTAACTAAATTCAAAAGGCTCCTTCAATGCAGTAGCACATGAGGTTTTTTACTTCACTTTCCCTCTTTTCTGGTGTTTGGAATTTTCTTAAATGCTGGAAATGTATTCAGGGATGAACAGAGAAAGTCATATATCCACTGTTCCCTATGCAGGTCAAGCAGCAATTCTGTTTTGTTAGTGTGAAGGGCAGGATTCAAGGAAAGGAGAACACAGGAGTCTGCTCTGGCAGGCAAAAAGAGTGCTTGGCAAGACAACGACCATATGGCACATGAACAAAGCATATTTTAGATTTGGTTCATTTGATTCCATTATATGTAAAAGATACTCTAAGATCCACAGCTAAGAAATACAATTTTGGTTATTGTTTTCAGACCTGTAGGGATTTCTCCAAGTAGTCCTTGTAGCTCATATGATAAAAACATCCATTTGGCAGCTTATTTTAGCATTTTTTACCTGCAGGGGTGATTAACCCTGAATGTATATAACCCTGTGCTATATGCTAACAGCAGCCACCATTGCCTTTGCCAACCTCAGGAACCAGCAATCCACTATTTAGTTGTGGACAAACAGTCCCTGCTAAATAGCTCGGCAAACTCTTACTTTTATATTAAAAGGTTTTTATTTGATCCAACACCAAATCAGACCATGCATACAACCTTAGAAGAGCAGATGAAATCTACATTATATACAATATGCACTTTTTTGGATTGCATAGCCTGCTTCTATATCTGTGGTAATACTTCTCTGGTCATTACTAAAACACCAGTGGTTGGCCAACAAAAGGACCTGAAAATGTTTAAAGAAGCAGAAAAATCTATGCCTGTCAATCAAAGATAAATGTCTATCTCACTTTAGCTATTAGCTTTTATTCCCTTAAAGTACGAAACATTTCATTAAAATTGAAAATAAAAACACATTGGCATAAACCAATAGCCAACATATCTATGTCATTGCACAGAGGAGAATCACATCCTTAGATGATTCCAAGGGACAGCTCAAACCAGCAAACAGCAGCTTCATCAAGAAAATAAAAGATAAACATAATAAAGGCATGTTTTTTTTCAAAACACGCGGAAGTTAAGTGAGACAACCCTGGACACAGGCTATCACTTACCACAGCTGGACCAGCCACCAAGAGGCAATAGGCATTTAGCTATGAAATAAAGGTCTTTTCTGTCAGGCTGCTCTGTAAGGGGGTTCTTGGAGAAACTGGCCGTGGCCAGCAGGTCAGCTCAGCTCACTTAAACTGCTATTGAGGCAGTAAGCTTTAGATGAACTTACCCTCATTTGGAATAACACTTGAAGAAATATTTTGTTGGGTTTGTAGGAAAGCAGAGGAAGACTTCATTTAACCAAAGCTAGAGGAAAGAAACTCACTGAATATCTTGAGTGGTAATAGCCAGTAATAATAACAACCAGTGGTAATAACCATGCTGCTCAGGGGCCCCTCTAGGCCCAAACAGAGTTTTGACCCTATCTTCTGCAGTACAGAAAAAACTACTTTAAAGAAGGGTAATGACTACAAGACTTTATGGGGACAAAAAACCAGATTTTTAGGGGACAAAAAAAATATTTTTAAAAAATCATTAAAAGAACAGTTTTGAGCATTGAAAGTATGAGAAGGTGTCAGGTGCAGAAAATCATCAACTGTGATGAAATAATTTTTTAAAACCATATGCAAGAAACCCACCACAATCCAATAAAGACCTGAAACATAGAAGAAACATTTACAAGAGAAAAAGTTGACAGGTAAAGAGGCAATTGAATATGGCAACACATCCAGAGTCTTCAAAAAAAGCAGTCCCAGATAAAGTATGGGAGATGTCTGCAAGGGATTTTATCTGAAATCTCATAAATTTCAGGGAAACATCTGGAAGGCCTTAGAACTTGCATCTCACTTCATGCTTGCCTCCCACTCAGGAGCAGTGGAGGAAACCATCAGCTCTCCCTAGTGTGGAAAAGGAAGAAAGCAGAGGCTGAAGCACTAGCATTCCTGAAAAGGACAAGGACAGTGTGCAACAGAGACACGAGTGCATGTTGGGAGTGGGAAACACCAAACCCCTGCAAAGAAAAGGAAATAGCAGATAAAAGAAGGAGGAGGCATTAAATTGCTAAGAGTGGGGGAAAAAAACAAAACCAAATTCCCCCCAAATGCCAAACATTTCAGTTGATAGGACTCTCCTCCAGAAAAAATATTTGAGAAGCCTAGCTTCAAGAACACAAGATTTCTAATGTCAGAAATAAAGGAGCATTTGAAACAAACAGGAAGGGTTTCAGGAGTCTTGTGGGGATGACCCAGTAGAGCATAAGAGAACTTAACTTCAGTAACAATCCCAAAGTTGTTGGGAGATTGTATTGTCTCATTTATCTTCCATCCCATTACAAATACAGTCAACTGAACACTTGATTTCTGATGAAGATCATCTTAGAGTTGAAGAAGCAAAAGGGAATAGCTTGAGGAGAGGTTTATCTGTGGAGAAAGGGGGTAGAGTGGAAGGATGAATGGCTAGATTTTGTTTTTTGGCAGAAAAAACAGACCTCATGATTTCCACCCACGGTGCCTTGCACAACGAACAGAACCTCAATCCAGAAATCAACAATGGGTGAGGGTATGTGTCTGCCTTATTCCACATATTTGAAAAGCAGCATGGAATGAGGTGTGGCAAGTGGAATTCCTAACTCCAGCCATGGCCACAAAAGATGGCTGGATGCCAACCACGCCATGAAGGTCTTGTCATCTAAAATTCAAGTAAGTCCCGAAGTGCCCAACACTTTCTCACACTGAGGTGTGCCACAGACACAGAAAAAACTTATATTAGACTCACAGGGTTTGATAGCCACAGGAGTCTTGCCTGCCACACACTTGCTTCAACAAAATCTCTTAACCCATCTCACAGTGATGAGTCTTACAAAGTGCTCAGCATCAAGTAGCTTCACAGAGAATATCACGCTCCTGCCAACAGCAGCCTCACTGGACCAGAAGCACGTCTGGAACTTTCTAGGATGCTGACACTGTGGAATCCAGCAGGAGACAGATGAAGGTTCATCTTGTGAGAGCACAGTGAAGCAAGCCAGGAGGTTCATCTAGGACTAAGAAGCCCAGGAGAAATGTGAATGCATGGCTGAGCTTAAGCAGTAGCAGTTACACAAAAAATGGCTTTAAACACAAAAAAGGAACAGAAGACAAGCAGACAAACTCTAACACTCATATGCAAATTAGAATCGATGATGATTGATTTTTATAAAGGGTCTAGCAATACAATGCCAAATAATTCTTCCCACCTGCAGCTTGGCACCATTTAGTGCATATTTAAACCAAAAGAATCCTGAATATGGTTTTTCCTTCTCCCCCTTCTTCTGGCTCTTTTTCCATGCTGACGCTTGTTTGCATTACATCTATTTTGAGCTAAATTAAATAGGAGAAGCAGAGTTTTGACTCAGTAGTAGCAATAAATGGGGTTAGCCTGGCATTGATCTGTGTAAAGGGGCCAAAGCTAGGACTGCCAGAAGCAAAACATGGTCAGTGAACTCTACAGCACAAAGAGTGACCCTGCAGCTGAATTCCTAGCCCTGATTACAACAGAAAGAGACTTGCTTTCCTGAACAAAGAGTATTTCAGGCAGCAGATTAGCAAGAGAAAGTCTACTTAGGATGGCAGTCAGAGGAAACTGACCAAAATTAAGAACCACCGCAGAATTTGGAGGATTTTAAAAAGCCTCTGAACAGTGCAAAACAAATGCCTGCCTTACTCTGTGTTTCTTGTATACCATCACCAAGTCCAAGTGCTGAAGAAACACTATTTTTCTTTTGCATCTCAGTTGAATAGCTTTAAGTTAGTAAAGTGTGCAGAAGGGAAGATGAGCCAAAACCATGTTAAGGATAGCATGCCAAAAAAGTTCCCTTGAAGACTAAGAACATTTATCTTGCAGCCCTACAGAAAGGGCAATCACATTTACTCTAAGAGGAAAGGCTCTTTTTATAAATCATGCTTTAAATTCAGCCGGCAAATTTGTACAGAAGGAGAATTTCACAATCCTTAGGAAACACGGATCAAATTTGCTCGCTCTCTGGGTGTTTGTGCTGTTGTGCAACGCAAAACAGGGAGAGCATAGCAGTAAATCTGGCCTCATGACTACCAAGTTTAATCACAGTGTATCTATGATGGAAAACAAAGTGCCTCTTATTCCCACTGCACTGTGATCCCACCGGATCTCAAGCCAAGCAGGGTCAGCTCAGGCCAGCTTTTGGCTAGAGGCTGGCAGAGCACTGGAATCAGCCATTCTGAGGTCGAACCAAGCTCATATGTTACTTCCAGAGAGGCCAATTCACACAGGAGAAGCACACAAGGTGTTGGGTACTCAGTCATCCCTAGCAGAACCTTAGAAGCACAGCCCTACCAAGTGTTCCAAGGCTGCTGAGCAGCAATGCTTATTATTCTCATTTTTTAACCCAGGACATGTGGGTGACATGGTGCTGCATGCCCAGAGCTGACCCTTGCTGGAAATCCTGAGCCAGGGCTGATGCCCAGCTGTGCAGCCCCACTCCTCATGCTGGCTTCACCAGGAGCAGTGGGGATCTCAGCCCCCCCCTAGAGCAGTGAGAAAAACAGAGGGGCACTCAGTGTCACTGCTTTGACTTTTAACTTATTCCTTTTCCACGTTTTACATAAGCATTCCCTTAAAAACAAGGATCACAAAACTGAGCCATGTCAAATCCTTATGTATAAGCTATTAAAGGTCTTCAGCCCATTTTCCTTGCACGAAGTCCCATACGTGACTTTTGCTTGCTTCTCTACCAAGCATAAAGAAGCAAGGTGGAGACCCACAGAGGAAAATGATTAAAGAGTCTGTTGGCATACTGACAGCCTGCAAAAAAATAAGTCAGAAATCTGCAAGACAGCACCTTGGTTTTTTTTTCTTGCTGCTCGTTTGGCTTGCCACTTTTATTAGGGGTTGATTACATCCCTCTCCTGAGTTTTGTGGTAGCTGTAATGTCAGAGTATGGGACGTGGTTGTCATGACTGGGAACTTGCTGACTGATTTACGAGAACTTACAAACCCACATAACCAGAAGATTTTTCTTATTCGATCATGTTCTGAATGTTCCTTTCACCTTTCATTGAACGAATACTGAGAAAGTGAAGATTTATTTCTAGTTTGAAATTTAGCTTCTCTTTTGTAGAAGGGTGCCTAAGCATTATATACCTTTGCTATGGAAAAATCACCCCACAATAGCCCTCTGAACAGCTCGAGGTCCATGTATCGACATTGGTAACAGCATCTTAAAATTAGGTTGTCATTTTAACTGTTTAGCAGGCATTGAGCCATCTCAAATAGATCAGTTCATTATTAAAAGTGGCAATTATTGTAAATTATATTCTTCATAAGAGCAGCTACCTAAGCTTTAAATATCTTATGTTACCTTCCTGACCATTCCCTTTAAATGAGGATAGCTGAGGGCTCAGCCATTACCATGCAGCAAATAGCTGTGCAATTTCGGACAACTCTTTTTTAACCACTCCTCTCTCCAGGGCTACCACCCCCAGAGCGGAGCTGGCAAAACAGACTACATGTCCCTGCCTTCTCTGTTCCAGTTCACAGACTAAATGTGGCAACTCAATTTACCAGTGACAATGCTGGCACCCAAAAAATACGAATCCCCTAACCAAGGTTTGTTGTAGCTGCTGAAGTGCAGGCACACGGCTCCTTTTGCTGACTCCACAAGGGAGCAAAAGCCTTCCACAAAGGAGGAGGGCAGCCGAGGGCAGTAACATCAAGCTAAGATTTGTCAGGGCTTGTCTGTCAGAGGACAAAGTTTTGCATTTTAACCACTTTTGGCACATTCCACATTCGGTATTTTCAGGAGCTTTCTAGGATGTTTATGAAACAACTGCAGGGTAGGCAAGTAAATTGATGGTGGCACAAAGAATGCCTTCCCACATTCTTCTCCCATGCTCTTACCGTTGAAGTAAATGAAGATGTAGTTTATGTTTCTGTAATTACAGTTTGTTAAAAGAGAACAGGTTGTTAAGTTATGGTAAGGAGCCCATGAGCCTGTCCTCTGCTTTGAATACCATAGCGATGTAGATTTTACCGAATAAAAAGACCAGTCAAAACATTACTCAGAGAGAATCCACACTCTGATGCCATCCAGCATAAAACCTACTTCTGAAATAGTCACATTATTCAAACCAATCAACTGGCAATTGTTCTTATGAAAGCTATTTTACCATAGGTGAACACTGTAAAGTTTCAGTCATTTAATATTTACTGAAAGGATCCTACTACACATTAGCTCCATGACATTTCTGTACCGTACGTCATCAGCTGCTTGCTTTTAATCCTGCATTTCCCCCATTAAATACTTACAGCGTTTATACAGCCTCGTAAAACTCCAGTACAAAAGAATAAGCCACCAGAACTTTTCCCCATACATTACTTACCAACTTAACTATGTAATGCAATGTGAAAGGTTTATGCACACCAGCTGGATCTCATTACAGCTAAGTTTCTGTCTTTCTAAAATGTACTTTATCTGGAACATTGAAGTCCCTTAGAATTTCACTTAAAAATACTGAGCTGACATACACACAACTTTCTACTGCAGGATGCTAACTCAGTAAATAAGTTCACAAATCAAACCTGTGGAGACTAATTTCTGGAGTTTAAAATGTATCAGGTACAATTCAAATATTTGAAGCCAACTGAACATCTCAGCCTAATTCAGTCTTCTCCTCCTTAGCATCACAATAACTAGAGATGCTACTCCTTATACGGTAAGAAAACCAGCAAGAAAAGTAAGAAAGGAAGAGTTTCAAGACAGCATTGGTATCACCTCCCTACTGCTCAGTGCTATGGCTCAGAGGTACACCAGCTTTATATAGCAAGATACATCTAAAAAGCAGGAATCTGAGTGGTGATGAATTCAGTAGAAGCCATCAAAGAGTTTACTAAATACCCAGATGAACCAAAGAAAGCTTGTCAAACACTTTGGTATTACCAGTCGAGAGATTCCTGTTCAATCGTGAGGCAAGAATTGCGGTTTAATAAAAGCACAGAACAAAACCAAACATAAAAAAAAATCATGTGCAGTGATTTTATTTTTGTTGTATATTTGACTATAATTACTGTCTTAAGTACTTTAATTGCCTGGCATCTCCTCAAGTGCCTTGCCTGTGGGGAGGGGAGGCAGGGCAGTTTATAGTTTGTTATTAATGAATGAAGTGCAAACAAGTTTACCTCGTCTGTAATCAACATTCCCATCAAAACAGTTTGAGAGGAAAATGTAAAGGGGTCCATACATCCCACAGGCCCAATCTGCTTTTTAATCATTAATGTGCTTCGGACACGTTACACCTCAGAGGGAGAAGCATAACACCCACATGAAAAACATCACCTATCTGTCCATTTCTGTTCTCTTCCATAGACATCCACTCTTGGCCACTGATGTGGGGATGGGGTATGGGGACAGGCCCCATATGACATTCTTTGCATGCATTCTAGGTGAGAAAATGGGGTATGCAAGCAAATCTGTAGGGTCATTTACAATAGCACTGGAATGACACACATCCGGCCCTTCTTCACTGGAAATAATTTTTGCCTGGAGTGGAAATGGAGTGGAGGGAAACAAGAATAAATGATGAGAAGCAGCTCACACGGGATAAAATAAAATATAATTGTCTGCTTCATTAAGAAATTATTAGAGACAAGAAACCATAAGTAAAAGTCAGTGAGTTATATGAAAAAGATGGAGAAGCCAGGAGGATAGAGAAGCAAACTGCTATTTTTCACGATTAGTGAAAGACACAGAGTGTAGAAATGTGGCCATTAGTCTTGTTTTTCCACTTAAATTGGTACAGGAGTCTGCTGCTTTGAGGTAACATCACATCAGCAGCCTAGCAGGCCATCCAGGCAGCAAATGCACCAGGGGCAGAGCGAGCTTTCTCTTGTGTCTGTCACCCTGTCCTGCTGGTCAGGAGCTCACCTCTGGGGCAAGAGCAGCTCTTCACCACCCAGGCCAACAGCAGGGACAACCAGCATGAGTGCAGTAGCCTCCACTGCAAGGATACCTGCCCACTAAGACCCAGACTAAGACTGCTAATTTTCCCACAAGTCGCCAAAAAATGCTCTTTAGGAATAGCTAACGTGCTGTCCATTTTTACAGATGGGGAACCTTTTCCCCACCCACTTTTTTTTTACTTTTTCACTAGTGCAGCCAGAATAACATCTCTGCCATGTATCCTGTATCCTGCTTAGCTGATACAGCATCTCCAACATTGTCATCTCCTATGTCTTGAAACACAACTTACTTTCATAGCACTGTCCCACTGGCATGGAGGCAACACATTTTTTGCTCCAAGGAGGCTTCATGTTGTGATGGCCATTTTTCTCCACAGTTAAACACAGTTTTTAAGTCAAAACAGAGGCCAGCATATTTGACAGTTTCTCCAAAGCACATTCCTTATACAACCATACTCAAAGCATCTTCCTATCATTGTTAAAAAAGCAGATATTGCTGATCTGATGAACACTTCCCCTTGAATAAATGTCTTATAAAATGCATAACCATGTATCTTCATATAGCTGCATATATAAAGCATGAAAGCAGACCCTGTAAATATTGATTTGAGCCTCCTACTCATTCAGATGCATACGTAGAAATCTGATAGAAGAGATCATACAAGTTTAAAACATATTTATGAAAAAAGTGGAGTACAGTATGACAGCAGCTTAACTTCTCAAGAATGGGTTGCTGAAAGCTAGCACTCAGCCATCCACCTACCAACAAGAAATTCCTGGCTTCTCAGAGCTGTGACACCATGTGTTTCCTTAGGAGGGAAAAAAAAAAGTGTTTTGATCAAGCACACCACCGAAGCATTTAAGGCTGTCATGTAACATGAACTGACTACACGAGAAATTCAGGCATTAATATACACAGAATAGACTAGCATGCACAAGTCATTTTGGATGCAGACAGCTATTCATGCAAATAATTCAACAATCCTAGTATTCCACTAGGAAACTGAAAGTCAGATAAACATGGGGAAAACAAGACACTCCAACTGTCTCCCCTCAACTCCATACACTTCCCACATGCTCTCCCAACACACAGTGGGGCTGCTCTCTCTGTTTGGCATCCAGGTGGAATGAAACTGTTTTTGAAAGCAGGAACCCACTGGGGTTCTTCTCAGGAATTTTATGAAGTAGCTGAAGGATTAAGAGAGTATATGACTAACTTCTACAGAGCTCTGATCAAAAACATCTTTTCCCAACTTCCTCAGTGAGCTTTAATATGATGTGAATGAGAAATTGATCCGGACGCTTTGGTTTACAAGGAGTATTTCAAGTAGCTTGAGGAAACTACTTTATTGTCCATTAGGCATAAAACCAAACACAATGCTTACAGGCCATTTTACCACCGTGCTGACAGCAGATTTCTTTCAGAATACCCAAGACCAACGCTTACTCCAACACAAAACTCTACAGGAAACCACTGTTTTAAATTTCACATTTTTAAGGTTAAGGGAAAAAACCCTTTAGATTTTAGTTCCCCTAAGAGGCAATAATACGATGCACTTAAGTCCCACTCAGTTGTTTGTTTTTTTTAACTCACTCTAAAGCTGAAGAAAACCCAGACTTCCCTCCCTGCCCCTTAACTGTTCTTTTTATATTTTCCTCTAGTTTTTCTACTTTGAAGAAAAAAAGTGCATAGTCCTTTGCCATCCCTCTGTATTTATCTTTTCCTTGATCAGATTTTGTTTCAGTGCACCTACTACATTTGTTATTTAGCATTAGGAAAGAAGGATGTTTTCCCCCCTAATGTCTTCCTCCAATCTTAGCCCCTCTCCAAACAGAGACATTATTTTTTTGCTCCTTGAATCCATTAAATCAATCCAGCCAGAAGTACACTGGTATACAGAAGTTAATCTAGTTCCCAAACTGATACGCTGCAACAAGATAACTGGTATGGTATTCTCACCCTGCTTTTCCTCTCCTTCTTATTTTCTATTCCAACTTATTCCTTCCATCTCTTTCTTCTCACAAAGTAATCATGCTCTGCCTTCAAAATCCTGCTAGCTCAGTTATTTAACCCTATTATTAATCCAGATAGGAAAGCTTACATCTGCTCCTTTCCCCTCCTAAAAATCTAGTCCCTTCAGATCAAGTAAATAACAGCTATTTCAGACCACTATAATTAATGTTAAAGACAATTAAAGCTTTTTAGGGTGGGGCTTTTTTGGAACTTTTTGCTTTATAAATGTTGGAGTGAGGGGGAAGACATTTTAGTTTTTCCTTACAGGCTTAATTGTCTTTTTAGGAGGAGAGCCTGAGAAGACGTGTAGAACCCTGAGCCACAGGCAGGGCTGCATGGCCAGTGCTCCAGTGGCTGGAGCCTGAACCAGCTCCCTGCAGGAGGGATGGGGCCACGGAGGCACTGCCACCCCCCTGTGCCAGGCAAGAGGCAGCTGCTGTGAGGGGTAGGGTAGCTGGGTAGCTCTGGCACCTCTGCTGCTGGTAATCTATGCAGAACAATGCTAGAACACCACGACACCAGAGCATTTCACAGAAACTAACACCAGTAAGATCATAACCCTGTAGCAAAAGAAGTGTCCAGTCAAATCAGTCCAGCACTTCATAGAAATAAAAAAAAAGTTCTCATCTATTATATTTTTCCTCTTGGAAAGATACAGATTTGACCTGATGCCTTTGTATCTCTGAACAATTAAAACAACATACACAAGCTCCTGAATGTTTTACATGACAATCACAGTTACTACCATATCACTATTCTGTAGGCAAATCCAGCCTCCTGTCACGTTCATGATCCCGATTATATCCACTGGCAGTCTGGAAGCAAATATATTGTACTGAGAAAAACCGAAGGGTTAAAATTTTACTGCAGCACAAGAAGGAGAGATCTTTTCTTTATGAATTGCCACAGCAGACCTGGAAGTGTTGAATTATCCTCCTCTGTACCATGGGGATAATTTTGCCAGTTACACAGTAATGTAGTACTACTTCCATACATCAATACAATGCATTAGCAACTCAACTAATACTGTATTTAGTATTGAGTCACTGTCCATTCTACATGCCATGCCCATTTTGACACATTTGTACTTCCCAGTTAGAATAAACTTCATTTTCCTTAGCTTTTTTTAAAAAACCCTTTCTTTTCATACTTTCCAATGCCTTAACCTGAACAGAACAGCTTGTATCTAGAGTACTTTCAGTGGACGCAAAAAAATTTGTATTCCAGTACATCTCAAAAGTACCACACTAAAAGTCTCTCGAAGAAGGTAACCTACAAAGACTTCTAAGAGATAAAACCAGTAATAAGGTTGCTTTGGAAGTGTGTCAAATACCCCAAAAGGAAGGCAAAACTACAAAGTTCTGAAAGGACATTAAAGTTGTTTCTGCTTTTCAAAAATCAAACTGTAACTGTATTACACATACTGCTTTGGATTGGCAGCAGCCTCAGAAAGCCGATTTTGCAGCAGTTTGAGGCTGACACCAAAACCACGTTAGTCCCATTCTGCTTATTTTATTTTCAAATGGTACTTGCAGGGGGGAAAGCAGATTCAAAGGCTAAGGAATACTACTTTTTCAAGTGTTTGCGCTGGGGAAAAAATAAAAATCATATTCTTACCAGAATCAGTCAGTTCTAGAGAACTTAAGTTTTCCTCACATGGTTCCATGGACCACATAGCTTTGCCTTATCTGTTCTTCCTCAAAGAACAATTACTTTTCCAGTCCCAAGTCTGTCACTGATCAATGTGTTTTTTGAAAGAAAGTGTTTTTGTTTTTTTCTGAGAAACTGTATTTTCAAAGAGATAACCTGCAAGATACATACTTCAGCATTTCTAAATTAAGAGACAAGAGAATATAAACCAAAAACCTCAACAGTTCTTTCTAAACTGCTGATGAGCCAAACCGCACAAGCTTAGAGCATCTTAGTATTTCCTCCATCCCTTAAAAAGCATTTTTAAAACTTGAGCAAAATGTGAACCTGGTTCACAACAGTCTAGGGAGAGCTTCCAGAAACTATTCTATCATGACATGACATTTTCCTAACCCAGGATGGAAACTAGTACTGATCAACTTGATAAAAGCCTACAAAAAGCATCGCCACAAACAGCCAGTATCACTGTCACATCTGAGATAAGGAGGAATAGCACAAAAGCTTTTTTTGTGACTAGCCAGTGCTGCTAGTTATAAAATCATTAGAAACACAGGGAAACCCTCAAAAAGGCAATCAGTTGAAGCAGGCTCCCTCTTTATCTGAATTTCAAACACAATTTGTACTGCAGCCATAGGATTCTGTTAGGACATCTGTGCTCCCATTTACACTTTCCAACTTGTCAACCCAACTCTCAGCTAGGTCCTCCCAGTTTGGCATCAAAACTAGATGGGTTAATTACAGCACTTCAGATGACTCACATGCTTCTGAATGGGGCGATTTCAGTACAAGGGAAGGAATTTATCAGGCATGTCACAGGTGAAACAGCCAGCCCTTGTTAAGAAGGAAGGAAGGAAGCTATTTAAGTCTGCTTCACCTTCTCCTCTTCCCCACATTTCAGGCAAAAGGTCAAAGAGTCTCAAGCCACCCCAAGTAGAAATGAAGTGAAGAGGGCAACGCGAGTAGATTTCCCCTTCTCTTTCATGCTAAGCCCACACACCCATGCTCCCACCCCCCACACTGGCCAGACAGAGCACACGCTTCTGCTGCTGCTTCTCCAGGGGAGCTTTCAGTCAGAGGATGCTCAGTAATCAACCACCGGTGCTACTAAGCCCAAGAGTTTCAATGCTGCCCCTTCGTATGCACTGCAGACAGCTCACCCATGAAACAAGAGCTCTCACCAGCAAGGTGAGGACAAGCTCCCCGTCCAGCCAGCATCAGAGTAAGAGCTCAGTATGACTACACTGGACTTGAATGACTCAAAGCCAAGGCATCAGACACAGTATGCTGCTCTTACTGCAGACCAACCTCTTTCTGTGACTTTTGAAGCCTACTGAAACCATACAGAGAAAAATCAACAGCAGCAAAAGAAGCAGCTAAAAATATCGCTGTGGTGAGTAAAGGCTCAGGATTCAGCTGAAGGGTGTTGAGAAATCACTTTTGAAATTTTTCCAGCAATCTTTAATTTTGAATAAATATAAGCGGACACACACACACACAAAAGCCTTAGAATAAACATGTATAAATGAACAACACCCCTAAAACACTACATTTCTGAAACGCTGACACAGAAGTAGTAACAGAGCACACAGATGCCAGTTTGCAGAGGAGCCTGAGAGCTTTGGCTTCTTCATTAGAGTTACCAAGAATGAGAGTCTCAACTACACAGGCTCCTCTTCCTCTCATTCCTGATATCAAAAATCAAACTAAAACAAACAACAGCATCATCAGACCTGGTCCCTGGGTACTTTTCAGAGGAGAGTGGGAAGTGAAGCACTGTGGTAGACCTAAGTTCAGCTCAGAAATCACCCCAGCACCTCCACAAGACCTTTTGGATAAGGAAACTGGAAAAGGAAAGCCAAAATTCAGTTTCACACCTTGCTTCCTGTGAAGTTTTCTGCTCTCTTCTCTTTCCACAGACAAGTGCTCCAGCCTGTGTTACCTGAACTGCACGTACCAAACAACTCTCACCACGAGCTACCCCCACTACCCAAAAAAGCTCCACTCAGTCCTCATCTTCTACACCCATCTTGGGAAAGGAGTGGTTTCCTACAGCTGGTGACACTGTTTGAAGAGAAGTGATTACCTCTTTCCAGAAGTCACACAATAATGCATTACATCCAGACTACATGACCTATCTTAAGTACCAAGAACACTGCAAACCACATCAGAACACTCAAGCGAGGATTTGAAGCAAGTCAGGAGTCCCAAGGAGGTGCCAGCTCAGAACTGTGCTATATGGAACAGATCTCTCCTAAACATACAGCGAAAAAAAAATTTTAAATCCATACATTGGTAAAGTGAATGGGGCTTTAAAGTATCATTCAATTTCCACTTCATTAAAATGATCTGTCCTAACTACAGAAGTGTACAGGTGCATACAATAGGTAAGCTTATCAATAAACTAAGAATTTACTGGAAATGTTTATCATACATTTGTGCACTACAATTTTGATTATTTTTGAAACTAAAAGGTGCATTAAGAATACATCAAAGGTACTTGTTCTCATCGGGGATAAAGTCCTTAGCAAGTTTGAAGGTTTTCAGATCAACTAAAACTGGCTGAGTGCAAAGCATGTAAATTTCTAAAAGCCCAGAAATGCCATTTTTCCTTGTTGATAATCCCCCCCAAAAAACCAGAACAGAATTCAATTGTACGTCTTCCAATGTTACTTTTAGATCAAGGTATTACGAGAAGTTCCAATCCCTTCCTTATTCCCCATTCTAATGCCTGGAAGAATAAGAAAGTATTCCCTGGAAACATGATTATATATTTTTACTGTCTCAACACTAATAAATCTCTTCCACATCAGATAAAATGCAGTTACCAACACTTGTCCCTTGAATCCAAAATATGATAAAAAAATTATCTTGCACATACATATTTGGCTACATGCCCTTAACAATTTCCTTCTGAAAAGAAGGGTGCATTTGTTGGTTCAGAAACAGAAAAGCAAAATAATAAGAAAGGACACAGGGAAAAAGATGAACAGAAGGGCTTCGAAAGTGACTGAAAATCTACAACATCTCTAATTAGGTTCCAGCTTCGAACACAATAGTGGGGGTACCATGGCCTGTTATCAAGTTTATAGCCAAGGGCACAAGACAATACAACCCCACATTCAATTTAATTACAGCCTATGGCTTTTGCAGTAGTGGTGTGTTTCAAAGGGTTTAAGCACTCATTTATTTCTACACCATACATGAAATAAGGCAGCTCCCTGTCATACAGACTCACCAATTAGACTGAGCAGTTTCTGATCTCTTGCTCTCTAGAAACAGAGCAGTGGGCAATGGGAAATCTTTTACAGGATAATCACAGAATACTTTTTATTAAAAAAAGAAATCAGCTCTCTGCTGCCTTTAAGCTTGTGCATTTTATCTTTGATGTGCATAGAGTACCAACATAGTCATTTCAGATTCTACAGGATGTAAAAGAGTGTCAAAATACAGCAGCACTTCAGTGATGTTTTATTCTCCTCATTGTATTAAAAAGGTCATATTCATTTGAGCTACAAGGAACTGGTCACCTCTTGCATTCCTGCCATCACTGAAGGCTGGACAAAGCAAGTTCTCCGACCAGCTCATGTGATACAACGGAATAAAATGAATCTAACTTCTAAAAATGAAAAATATTTTGAAAAATTAAGGAAATTAGTAGAAATCACCAGCTGAAATAGTTACATGATTTAATGCCTCTAACATATCATGCCAATGCAACAAAGAGGACCTACAAAGACACTGGACCTACAAAGTACTGGAGCTTTAGCTCCACAGCCACTATTCTAAATGCATATATTAAAACACCATTCTTAGATCTACTCTGAAATACTCTCTCAAGTCACCTTAAATCAACTCCCTCCCTAACAGCCCATTCAACATGGACCAACCTCAGTCTAGGAAAGAAAAACCAGTTCCCTTCATTCCTTTCAGTGCATGTACTGCCACCAACCACTAAGCTTCATCTCTATTGTGCTTGTCTTGTTCTCATCTTGGGAAACACTCACATGCCTACCAAGCTTCATGTTCATTATAAGAAACGTAGCCTGGGATATCCTACTTTCTTAAAAAGAAAAATCCTATCTCTCTTTAACAATCTTTAGAAGCACTCAGTTACAAACAACAGTGACTTCCACCCAAAAGAGCAATAGCCAGGATTCCTGCATTTCTCTCCGGAGATTGACAAGAAAGATTTGGGGATCATACTTGACACCACTACTACCTTATTCCCCTGTTCTCCAAGGATTTCAGAGCAATTTTGGGGACTATCAGGTACAACAGTCCCTTCTACAGATCTACTTTCCACACCTGTAATTTAGCAGAAGATGAAATATCACCCTCAGTAAAAAACCCATAAGTAACAAAGTAACAAACAGTAGCTTCTAAGGTAGATACAGTTCCTTAAATCATAAATTAAAGTTTCTTTAACCCTTACTTTCTACGATTTTAACCTCAGAGCTTCTCTTAAAAAAGACACCTAGCAAATTGTGGACTTTCTTGCAACCTGGGATAATGCAGTAATCAAAGAGAAGAGCACTAAGTACGCAGTAGGGCAGCCAGCACTAACCTCTGAAACCTGATCAACAGTAGTACTGTCACAAGAACTAACAAGGTATTTAGCAGTCATCAGTCTTAATAGCCACTGTACTTCAAGCCCTTAAGATAGGGATATTGCTCCATCTATTACCCTGGTAGAAATAAAGCCTAGCATCTTTACACCACTATCCTAAGCGTCCTTCCCTGAAGCTACCTGATGAGTTCTCCAGCCCTGCCTACTGGGAAAGCACCTAGCAACGATTCTAGTCAGAGTACCAGAGATATTTGTACAAAACACAAATCTATTTTGTGGCCATTTAAGGAACGTGCAGGGTGTTCCCAGATCAAAGATCAAGCAGAGAGATCCTTATCCACCTCCTCCAAAATCCAAGACTAAAAAGGGCTAGACTTGTTAGCTACTTTTGATTTGCTCCCGGTTGTGCCTACTCGTATCCCTCACGTGCTATTGTTCCGCCTTCTTTTGCAAAACCTGCAGCCAGAACTAGATTTCTGGTTTGGGTCAAAGTAAGCCCTTCAAAGAGAAGGTAAGGCAATGAAAAGACATGCGCCAGATCAAAAGACAGCAAAAAGGGCAACTCTGAATTTAAAGCAGAAGAAAAAAAAAAAGGCATTTCAGGATTCCCCAAAACAGCTACAACAAATGCCCATGGCTCAGGTTTTAATGACCAAGCTTTTGGTGATATCTTAATAGCTAATAAATTCTTCACAAACAGCCCAGAGAAACCCAACAGAGAAACAAAACAAATGTAATCAAAGCATTTGCAAGTGACAGGCAACTCCCCTCCCCCATGGCAGAGGCCAAACTATTTTCCTACACCTATTTTTGGGTATTACTACTGTAGTAAGTTCAGCATGTACTAGATCTATAAAACCCAAAAGCTACCACCACATTGTAGCATCAAAAGTTTAAGCTTTAGCTATTGTTCATCTTTCAGCAACATGGGAGATGAACAACAGCCAAATTACATCTCTCTGTCATCAACTTGAACTGAAGTACTGCTGTCAGTGGCAGGAAAATTGCTACACTTCAGAGCAAATAAGGACTGAAAAGAAAGTTGTTCCACGATGGCAGTGCTGTATGCTTAAAATACACTATAAATGCTGCTCTAAGGCTAAAACCTAAAGCAACAGCTGGATCAAGATGAACATTTAATGTACCTTCCCTGAGCTCTGGAAGAGGCTCCTACAAACTCAGTGTTGAAAAGACAATTTGGGGCTAAAACGAAAAATAGGAGCTACAACACAAAAGCATAAAATTAACATTCTTGCTCAGATAGGCAATGCAAATTAAAGACACCGCATTTAGAACTTTCATTTTCCACACTTTGCTTAATGCTATTTTAAAAAACCCAACAAAACAAAAAACAAAACCCAAAACGCACAGTATAAAGATGCTAAGAAACCTACACATTATGCCACCACAGTATTGCACAAATGCACGAGTTCAGCAGAATCTGTCCCCTGGAAGACTAATTACAAAGACAACCAATAAACCACAAACTTATGACCTTCATGTTTTCAAGGAATCAGTACTATTTGTCAACAGTGGAATTTAGTGTCATGGTACTTGAAGAGATATATTCAGTAAAAAGGCCTAGAAACTCTTTGTTTATAATTAAACAGTAACGATTGAGGGCCAGGGCATTTCCTGGGGATTAATGACCGGCTGGGAGAGTCAATGGCTTGAGGCAATGCCTTGGGCCATTAACCTCAGCCAGTCATTAATTTCCCCAGGAAATGCCCTGGACCTCGATTAGTGTAAGTATCATAAAAGGTAGCTAGAGAGAAAAAGTTTAGCATTAACATTCTCCCAAGGAAATCCATTCCACAGCCAGTATTTTTTCATTTTGTCACATCTCAAAAGTGCATAAGTTAAAACTGACACAGAAAAATTGGTGATGAAAAAGGCAGAAAAAAAAAAAGAGAGAGAGAGACTTTTTTTCTCTTAAAGATTTAAATTAATGGGGTTTGTAGCAAAGACAAGATTCAGCTACAAAACTGACTGGGCACCTTGTTTAACTCATGAAATTGTGAATGGAGGTAAACATTTCCATATAATTACTGAAAAAAACCCACACTGTCTAATTCTAGTACCCTTGCTGATTGCTCATTTTCTCTCTTGATACACTTAGGAAAACAGCAGATGCCTATGTAGTCTCTTTTAACTATTTCTCCCTTTCTCCCCACAGCCCGCTGTTAATGAGAATTACAGCTCCGAACGCTTCCCGTAGGAAGCACAGCTTTGCAACAAACGCGACAGCAGCTGGATTTCTCCTCGCCTAAGCTTTATGCAAGTGTGAAGGGATTTGTGGGCCAAGGTAGAGATCGAGTTCTCTAGTCTGACAACTGAAAGTACCAAGACATCTCATTTAACAGGTTAAAGACACACACACACTCCGTGATCACTGACTGCTCTGCCCAGTTCCCTCTTATTCCCAGACGCACGTGCGGTGCTCCTCCTAAAAAACTAAACTATGCTCGAAGTCTCAAAATTACTTTCAAGATCATTAAAAGCGCGGGGAAGAGGAATCTAGGGTTAAATACAGCGACGAGCATTAGCTTTTACCTGAAATAATGAGCTAGAACAAAAACATTATCTGCACATAATCAAGCCTCTAAGCCATTCAGAGACACCAGATACACACAGCAGGAGATCAAGCTACAGTACTCCACTGAAGTGGTCCAAAAAAAGCCTCCCTGAAAGAAAGGAGAGGTCACAGGTATCTTAAAGAACATAGATGCTTATGCAGGCATTCACTGGGAGCCCTGCCCTCCCCTTCCGCACCCCAATTAGCCTTCAGGCAGGTTGATCAGTTGGCAAGCTCTTTGAAAGGGTCAGTCTGTCCAGAACTGGTATTTCCACTCGGGAAACAGCTCAGGCATGTCATATACCTGTGCTTGCCCAGCGCCGCGCTCGCTGGCTGACGGCTGCGATCCCTGTTATTACTTGACACAAGAATGTCAGAGGGGTTTTGTAATCATGTAGGGCAGCCAGCAGTAAAGTTCTTGCCTGAAACGCGGTATTTTATGGGGCACAGCGTAACTGCATGCGCTTTACAGATTCAGTTAGAATGACTTCCAAACTTCAAGCCAATTGCAGCGGTGCAGTGAGTCTTTAATTGAAGTAATTTAGCTCCGGCGCTCAAACACCCGAGAGGAAAGTACTTTTGGAGGGGATGGGGAGCAGGCACCAGCACGTGCTGGCACACAGCAGAGGGGGCTCTGCAAGGCACACTTTAAGGCACAGCTCAACAGCGTTTTCGTCAACACCGTTTTACCTTAACGAAATGCATCTAACGAATTTGGGCTCATTCCACAGCTAAGCTGCACCTAAACCCGTTTAATTGTGCTCTTACTGTATATTTCGCCACTATGGTAACTAATGCAACTAAAGCCAATTTGCCTTAAAAAAAAAAAAAAAGGGATCCCTGCCAGAAAACAGAGCTATTTTAAATAAACAAATACAAGATGAATGCAATTGCCATATTAACCCTCTTGTTAACTTCTGAAGTTTAAAATTACACCCTCATTACTAGTGTGTAATTGAGTATTCTCCCGGCTGTTTCCTGCATTTGAGGTTATTCAAATAGTTCATTAGCACATCAAGAACACCACACACACTAATGATACCTGATGCCCCTATCTATTACTCTGGCCCGACTTTCATAAGTCACATCTTCCGCAAGAAGAGAAATAAAAGATGGGGAAAATAAATAAAAAGGAGGAAAAGAGGAGCCCATAGGGCTGAGCTGTCGGTACTGCTGCTGAGGGGGAGCATGGCAGCACCCAGGCACCAATCAAGTCCAACACCCAGGCACACAGTGAGTGGCCACTGGACCAGTGGCAGGGCATGAAGAGATTAGGGGGGCAAGTAAGTTGGATAACTCGCATCCGAGCTCTTTGGGTGCCTGAAGAGTCAGCGTGACCCCAAGAGCCACCCCAATGCTGGCAGTGTGCCTCGGTGCCCAGTCTTGGGGGAAGAAAGGAGGGGGGCAGTGCAGACTATGTGGGGCAAGTGAGGGGCTGCCACTTGTTTTTTTTTTTTTTCCTTTTTCCGGTTACCTGTGTGGGGGAAACAATAGCAGGTGAAACTACTGTGGGTGAGGTGGTGCTTCTGTGCCCGTTTGCTTCGGGGAGGAGGTGAGGCAAGGGGTCATGTTTCACTGAGACCACCACCACGGCGGGCGCAGCGGCATCCAGGGGCTCGGCGGGGCGGCGGCAGAGTCTTTTTGGGGAGGCAGAGGGGCCACATGCGTCGCCGCCGGCCGCAGCCCCTGCCGGGAACACTGCCTCGTAGAGCGCCCGCTTGGCCGGGGCCACCGCGGCCGCTTCTGCTTTCACTGGCGCAGCGTCACCGTCTTTGGGCAGCACATAGGGGTTGGCAGCGGGTGGCCGCGGCTGAGGTCCACCATTGAGGGCGGCAGGGGTGTAGCAGCCCCCGCCAGCGGGGTGGTGGAGGAGGTGGTGGTGGTGGGGAGGGGGGTGGTGGTGGTGGTGGTGGGGTGGCTGCAGTCCTCCCAGCTTGGTGCCAATGCCAGCGATACTGTTGAGGGTGGCAATGGAGACGGCACCAATGCAGTGGTTGGTGTAGGTCTTGGAGAGCTTGGCCGCCTTGGAGAGCATCTGCATGCGGGTACCCAGGAGGTTCTTCCCGATGGCCTTGTTCTCGTACCAGGTGATGTCACCCTCGCTGCAGTGGTCCCGCGGGCGCTGGAAGAAGGCTTTGCAGAGGGGGTTGCGTTTAGAGAGGTACTTGACAAAGCTGGCGTAGGGGCAGAACTCTGTGCCAGTCTCATACATACGAGGCAGGTTCTCCTCGTCACTGCTCTCTGCCCGCTTCTTGCTCCAGGAGGACGAGCGTGACTTGTGGTAGGGCCCCAGTGCCTTGAAGTAGACGAACTTGCGTCCATCCTCATCCACGGCCAGCCCAAAGGAGTCCTCCTCCAGCTCCCGCTGGTTCTCCCGGCCCCGGGTGCAGAAGTACATGCAGGTCTCAAACCAGACCTTGTTGAGGAGCCCGAAGGGGCTCTGGGTGCTGAACACACTGCACGTGTAGAGCTTGCGGAGGTCGGCGCGGGTGATGGCCTGCTTCTGCACCACCGGCCCGGCGCCCTGCTCCTCCAGCTTGCGGATGACAGCGGCCAGGGTGAGGTTGGCGGCGCGGAGCTCGGGGTCCTTGGTGAGGTCGAGGGTGCGGCAGTAGGGCGGCTCGTTGAGGTAGCGGTTGAGGGAGCTGCGGATGCTGATGAGGGACGACTTGGAGTAGAGCTGCCCGCTCTTGGAGCGCGCCTCGGCGTAGAAGGAGCGCAGGACCCGGCAGAGCGCCCCCTTGTCCATGGTCTCGAAGTCGGGGCTCTGCGCCTTCTCGCTCAGGTACTCGCGGAAGATGCGCACGGCGTAGCGGGTGGCCAGCCGCGTGTTCTCGCTCAGCCGCGCCCGCTCCGGCCGCTGCAGCAGCAGGGCCGCCTCCAGCTCCGCGTCCTCCGCCGCCCCCCCGGGGCCGCCGCCGCCGCCGCCCCCCGGGGCAGCCGCCGCGGCGCCCCCCGGGGCAGCCCCGACGCCGCTGCTGCCGCCGCCCGGCGTACGGCCCGGGGCGGGCGGCAGCGGCTCCGTCTCCTCCTCGCCGTCCCACTCCAGACCCATCTCCTCTTCCTCCTCCTCCTCGTCCAGCAGCAGCCCCCCATCGGCTCCGTCCTCCTCCTCCTCGTCCCCCGTTATCTGCACCTCCTGGATCTCATCCTCCTCCTCGCCCTCCTCCTCCTCGCCGGCGCTGCAGTAGCGGTGCGGCCGGGGGGCGACGCCGCGGCCGGACGGCCGGTCCCCCGCATTGTTCCCGCCGCCTCCGCCGCGTCCACCGCCCCCTCCGCCGCCACCGCTCCACTCTCCGCCGCCGCCGCCGCTGCCAGGCATTCTCGCCATATTGCCGTCTCCCTGCCAGTCCTCGGGCAGGGCGCATGCGCTATATTGGACCGCAGCGCTGGAGCGCTTTTGTGTTTTAATGACCTTCAGCTACCGGGAGGCAAAGCCGGGCTCTTAAAGGGGCCGCGCTCCCACTGGCGGCGGCGGGGAAGGGGCGGGAGAGGTTGCGATGGATGGGGAGGAGGCTGAGTCGCGCTCAGGGGGTACCGCGGGGAAAAGGAACGGTACTTACCGCGCCCGCCGCTCACCTCGGGTCCGTCCCGTCGAGCAACGCTGATGGGCGCCGGGAGCTGGGAGAGAGCCACCGGGCAGGTGCGCCCCGGCCCGGAGGTTCCCCCGCCACCTCCGGCGCCCGTTCCACCTCCCCATCCCCGAAAAAGAAAGCACTCCGCGTGTGGAGCGGCTCTTTCGGTAGGGACGGACCGCCACCGAGCTGCTACGGCGCCTCGCACCTCCTCATTCCACAGTAACTTAAATACAGACCAAAGAGAAGAAACCAAAAAAAACCCCCAAAAAACCGCAAAACGAAGAAAAGAAAAACCAAACAGAAAACCAATTAAAATCCAAACACACACACACAAAAGACTCAGGCTGTGCTTGTCCGCGGCACGGCTCAGACCTCGCTAGGATGCTGCCGGGGAGCGGGCGGAGGACCCGGCCCCGCTCCCCGCCTGTCGTCCTGCCGCGACATCGCCTGCCGCCGACCTCGCACCTTTAATCGGGCGCCCGGATTTCGGTCGAGGGGCTCGGGCGGAGACGGACGCTCGGGGCATTGCATCCGTGCGGCTCGGAGTCCGCCCGGGAACAGCCAGTCGGTAGCCGCGGCGCTCGCTTGGCTTGCGGGAGCCCCGGCGAGGCTGGCAGCGGAGAGGGAGCAATAAGGACTCGGGGGCTGACGGGCGCTCCGGGCCGCCCTCTTGCTCGCTGGGGCTGCAGACCTTAGGGCAGCCGGAGGGGCCTCTGCCCCCCCGTGCAGCCTCTGCCTCCCATCGCGCCCGCGTTCTTCCTCTGCTACCCTCTTCAGCCACGGAGCAAAACCCGAGGGCACTCCCGCAACCGCGCCGGGGTGCGGAGCAGCTGGACTCAAAAAGGGCACTTTGCGGGTGTTTTGGCAGAGGGGAGCCCCGGAGCGGCGCAGCGCGGGCGGGGGGCGCGGGGCCCCGGCTCAGCCCAGCCCTGCCCCCGCCAGCCCGAGCCCCCCGCCCCGAGCGCGCCCGCGGGGCGCTCCGACCCCGCCCGGCTCTGCCCCGGGAAGGCGGCTGGCTGCACGCTGCCTTCCTTACCCTTCCTTCCCGGGAAGGGTCCTTGGCCGGGCTTGGCTCTGGCAGGAACGAGGGCATGAGCCTAGGGCTGCACACCGCGGGGAGAGGGAACCTGTCCCACTCGGAACGGGAGGGGACGAGGTGGGTCCCCACTGGTAGCACCCCCACTCTCCAAAGGAAGCTACCCCACAGGACTCCCCATGCTGTTTAGTCAGGACATTTCTTTTATTCGGGACGATGAAATAAATATTCATTACGACTGCTGGCTACACCTGAAATTATAGCCCTAATTGCAGAGCTGTTGGCCTGAGTTACCACATTTGCTGCTTACTCATCCGTAAGAATTGCTCAGCGCCGGGCCCCCGCCGTGGTGGTTCCCTCTGGGGGGGCTCGGTGCCCGTCGGTGCTGGGCGGTGCCGAGCTCCGTGGCCGCTCCCCTGGGGCAGGGACCGACGGCCACGGACGGGACGGCCCGGACAGCCCCAGCTCCCGCCGTCCGGGGAAAAGTGGGATGCCAAAGAAGGGATGTGCAAATTGTTGAGCAAATTAGGCCAATTCGAAATAAATAAGCACTGCGGGAAGAGAGCTTGCCACTCCCGGGAAATAATTGAAGAGAAACCCGGCACTGTTATATTGATGTAAGCCTGGAGTAATTACACGGAGGTCAAAGTTGTTGCACGCACTACAGAAGTTGTGCTCACTCTGTAGTTTGAGAGCGGATTATGTTCCCTCTTAGGTCGATGGCACACATATAAAATTCTGCAATTTTTTTCCTATGCACGTAAGAGGATATAAATTAGCGGGTTTTTTTCCCTTGTCATACTTTATCTGTAACCTAATCCTGAAACAAAGTCTCAAAGACCTTCCCGTGAGATGCAGCAGATGCTGAAACAGATAGCTAAAAGAAACAATACCTTGTTGTGGTTAAAAGCTAAATGCCCCAGACAAGCTCCTTTTAGGGGCTATTACAACCCACCCTAGAAGACAGAGAACTGCAGGGCTTGGAGCATAAACTTTTTTTACAAAGATTATTTTTCTTTATTGTTCCCGTAAATGCTAAAAATTACGTGATCGGCATTGACCTTTGATTCTGTCTTAAGATCGTGGAAGCCACTTTTTCTAAAAAAGACCTTTTCAGAGCCATATAAGTGCAAAAGGTAATTGAATATTTTTTAACTTTAAAAAAGATGAACACCAGGTTGACAGCTTCTGTACCTGGATGTTCATTTAATCACCATTTTCTGATTACAGGAGGTGAACTATGCTGACAGACTTGCAGATGAATATGCAGCCCAGTATACGAATAGTAAGTATAAAGGACATAAAGAACTTGCAGTGAGGTTGGAGGGGAAAAATGTATACGGAGCATCCGTATTACACACATCAACTGGAAGCACCTCAGCAGCCAGAGGGAATTCAGAGAGTGGCAAGTGAGGTGCTCAGAGTGCTGCAGGTGCCCGTAACTGGGAAGACACATGCATAAGTTATATATCTATACAACCTATATGCATATAAGTAAGTTAATCATATACATGTATGTTACCTTACCTATGTTCCTAAAAATAGCATTTAGCCTAGTCAGTTGTATTCCAGAAGTTTAAATCCTATTGTTCAAGCTCTCCAGTTAGATAAGGTAATCGAACTGCATTCAAAAACTGACAGAGTTGCACAATGTTGTCTAATGTGAGCTGGCGTATAACATTAAACTTACATCCACTCCACCCTCCACGTCACTAATCAGAGTTTTATCCTGCTGAGAGCTGTGTGCAGGCATAGACAGCATTCTGCATTCTCCCCTAGGACTCAAGGTTTGAGGCTGAGTCTCAAATAGGTCCTGTCCGCACTTGGAAAATACATTTTATTACTGCTGTCAGTAAAGAAGATGTGATACCCGAACCACTAATAATGGACTGGACTCACTAAGGATTATGCTTATGCATAGATGGAGATCAGTTCATATGCCACAGAACGAGCATGCCAGTTTAAAATCCAAAACAACCTTCTCCATGAGTCAGTTGGTTTACAATAAAGGTAGTGCTTGTTACCACATTAGCAAATAGTTTCAGGTCTTTCTTCACTTCTTTTTTAAGCTACTCTTGCCCCTGGCCTCGCTCCTGGCAAGCAGAGAGCTTGCTAGAGTTGTGTTCTTTGACAATCGGCTATTGTGCTAAAGCTTTCCACAGCCTAATTCTCCTTCAGACGAGCACACTACTTCTCTCGTAGCCTCTGTAAGTGGTTATTTCACTTACAGACACCTAAACCTTCATGCTTCGGTGAGTGTTGGTACGTGTTTCATCGTGAGGCTTCACGAGGAACTAAACTGGAATACCCCCAAGAGCCAAGAAACAAAGAAAAACCATTTGGGTTTTTCCTGTCTAGGTATCTAGAAAAGTTTATTTAAAAAACAGTGCTTAAAACAAGCTTGTGGGTTAACCCTAATGCTGGCCTCCTGGCATTTTTTATAGAAAATAACTTTTTCTGAATGTACATTTTTACTGTTAGTTTAAATACAATAAACAGTTTCTTTAAATGTCTTAATATATTTTCTAAACACAAGATGTTTTCACTGCAGAGGCAGGCTATGTGGAAATTGGTATGAGAAATCCATATTGACACTACAGAACTAGAAGGCAAATAACACTTGGGACTCTTGGAAAATTCACTTAGGGAAAAAGCATGTCCTAGAAATCCTTCTCCCACCCAGAAACATGCAGTTTTGAGATAAGCTTTTTTAGCATTTCAGAACTGTCACTTCAAATGCTAATTCCGTTTTTATTTTACTCTGTTATTTTTGTATATGATATTTCTAGTTGTTTCATTACTTCTTCATACTAGGGACAGCTAATGCTAACATGTAGTGTGCTATAACAGATTTAAAATCTTCTTTATTTTAATTTTCCTTTTTTTTAGCATCTCCCATCTGTGTGGCAATGAAACAGCTTCATATAACTCAACAAAGGAGACGTTGATTTAGTAAAGTGAGGATGTATCCATCAGCACTAAGTTGCAGCTGTTCTTAATGGATTTTAAAATACAAAAGCTATTTCACCTCTCAGATTGTCGTATTATGAAATGTTAGTAGTAGTTGCGCATATCAAAGCACCAGCTACCACCCAAACCTTGTGAAACATGAAGGCAGCATCAAGCCAGCCCCCTTGCAAAGCTCCCAGGTGCCAACTGAAAGCCTATTTCCCCAGTATGCTCCTATTTTTTTTTCTTCCCTCAGGTATTTGCCGTTACTCACTCACTGCTTTTTTTTTTTTTTTTTTTTTAATACTTTTACAAAAGCAATATTTCTGCTGCTGAGGCCACAATTTGTTTCCCGATTGCTTTGTTTTCAAAATAAACCAGAGAAAACCCGAGTCATCATATTTGTAAGAAAGCACACATTCAGTGCTTGGCAAATTACAAGGCAAGACTTCGCAAATCACCTTTATTTTCAGTGTCAAGCAGCTGGAGCATTTTTGCTTCCAAAAACATAGAAGAGCTATGTTGTCAGACAGCCTGGAGAGAGGCAGGTAATAAATTGCACTGTGCTGCATAAAGGTTTTAGGGGTCTTTTAAAATGTGCTGGAGGTAATTTGCCAGGAGATACATTAATGCTTTTATTTAGCTGTATTTCAGTTTGTGTTTGTCTTTGCATCTCTGGCGTTGAGGGCACTTGAAACAAATTGGCCGGTCTGTGTGGCACAGTGGTAGCTGGTTAAAGTTGCTCTAGTGGTTGTCTGATCATTTCTGTGAGCTACTGACACCAAGCAACCTGCTGTGCTAGTGGCACAAAGTTCTCTCTCCATGGAGGGAGAAAGAGCTCTTTCTATCCAGGCTGATAATTGGTTAGTTTTTATTCCTTCTCAACTGAGTCCATGCATTCTACATGAAGGTGAGGGAAATTTAGAAGGACCAAGCCAGTAACTTAAGAAAGGGAGCTCCAAAGAGGAGATCCCTGTGAAACCACAAAGCTTATTTGTTGAAGGTCTAATTACAAGTTTTCACTTCATACAATGTCTTAAGTACTATGTAATAGAGCATAACTTTATGCTGTATTGGATATGAAGTTCTTGAAATCCTATTTTCTAATCATAATCTTCCAGTAAATGTTTATTTTGAACTATGAGTTCAGGCTGGAAGTCACACTGGGCTGTATGAGGTCTAGAAATGCAGGGATGGACAACTGGTTACAGGATAACAAGGTCTGGCTAAGAAAACTCCTTAAACATTCCTTTAAGAAAAAAGGGAAAAACCCCCAAATCCAAACAAGAATGTAATATAATGAGACTGAATAAGTGCACTTTCCAACTTGTTTCTGTACAATATGGATTTTATCTTGGTTCCTTTTACCATCCCCATTGCATAACCCAAAGTTTCTGTGTTGCCATGAGCTGTGCTGAGCACTGATTCCCACACAGGGCCAGAGGTAGAGCTTTACACCCCATGCAACTTATTCATACCAGGCTTTCCTCAGAGCATGGGGTCGTCAAGTGACAGGACAACAGCTGGCCTACAGCCCAGCATGGAAAAGGAGTCTTCTTTCGACCATCAACTAGTGGCTTTAAAGCCTCTTTATACCATGAATTCACTGTCAATATACTTTTGTTTTGATTTAGTGACTGAAATAAACTGATTATTCCCCTTTTCCACCAGTATTATGTCTGTGTCATCATGAATTTGGAAATTCCCTTTCAGGTATTTATGTAGCAAAAACCCCAGTACCAATGGTCTGTCTTCTTGGATTTTCTTTTCTCAATTGAGTTATCTCAGCTGGGTTGACACAAACCCAATTTAAGCAACTTTAGAATTGTGTGAGTTCAAAGGAAGCCCACAGAGGGTGTAAACATACTGTTAAACAGTGTCAGAGCCCTGCTCAGGCTGTCATCCAGACCCACCTTTCTGTTGCTGTTGAATTTTAAGTTACACTAACTTGTAAAGCAGCATTCGAGTGGAAGGGAATAAATTCATAGGTCATATGAAAGAAGAGTACTGGGATAAAAAAAGTACAGCAATGTTTACTGCCAGACCCCATGACCTCCTTTATCAGAGTGATTTAATTCATACCAAGAAAAAAAAATTGTAGAGCATGTCACAGAATATTAAAAAATAAGTCCTTTACGCAAAAGCACTTGCATGAATTAAATGTTCCCACTGTATCTGTCTTCAGGTGAAACTGGGGGAAAAGCCTCAGGATACTGTCAGGACTTTTGTTTGAGGTTTAAAGCCAGAGGCCATAAAGGACCTTTCAGTTTGCACCTGCATTTTGCTACATTTCAAGTTATAGAGAGCAAAGCCTGGAAAAGTAGAAAACCTGAAATGATTCAGAGAAAATATAAAGAAAATTGATAAAGTTTAGTGAAAAAGACTGGACGTATTGGATGTACCTCTCTTTTTTCAGCATCAGGTAATAAAATAGATGAAAAATACCTTCTAGCATCTGGTAAACATCAGTATTTTTTAAGAGTTTGGCATTAAGAAACCCCCCAAAAAACACTTCTGCATCTGTTGAGAGTGCTTAACTGGAAAGTTTTTTTGTTCATCCCTGAATTATACTTTGAATGCTTTGCTTTTTCTATCCATGAACGGTTAAGCTGGGCTTGAATCAAAGTTTTGCTATTTGAAGATCAAGGCTAAAATTCAATTTCTTTTTACAGAACAAAAGGTATCATCAAATAAATTAAAATAATCTAAAAAATCCTAGAGCTAAGACTGCACATTCATGAACTGAATTATACTACTACAAGCAGGTAGTTGTTTACTAGTAAAGACCCTGCTTTTAATAGAAATTAGCATTGTTAAAACAAGCAAGAGAAAAATTACAAGCTCTTCCTTTGCCTTGGACAAAACAAGGTCACATTTGCAATTTGCAGTGCTTGATCTCTCCATTAGCAGTCTTGGCAAAGGTTTATCAAGTTATTCTGAATAATTTCCTTCAAGTTATGAGTGTGTCACTTGGTCTGTTATGGACCTGTTCCTTCAGTTTGCTCTCCTGTTTACCTGTGAATTGTCACACTCGTTCTTGCTGATGGGTGTCAAAAGAAAAAAAAACTAAAGCAGTGCTTAAAATCAAAGCTTCAGTGTGGAAGGATATAAAGTGTGAAATCCAGACCCATTGCTTTCATTCTGGCTTTAGTGATCATAGAAACCTGCTGTAGGGCAGGACTAATCTGCCAGAAAATTATTATTGAGCCCTGGTAACTCAGATATATGTGCAGACTTGAAAACATTGTTCTTTGTGCCAACTCCAGGTCCTACAAGAATCTCACACGATATCCTCCACCTGGCTCAGAAATACGCTGCCTTCCACTGTAAAGACGAGAAATTTTGTTAATTCCCAAGCAGCTGTGAACAATTTAATCTCTTTCCAAACAGCCCAGCATCCTATTCCAATTGAGAGTTTCTTGGGGGATGGATAGTTTGAAGAGCTGGTGAGAGATAATAGGGTCTTTCTTTCAATTTCATTCCTATGGATTTGGCCTTGGCAGTAGCATCTTGATAACAGGGGTTGCCAAATCTCAGAGCCTCACGATACTTAGTTGGAGTTTCCTCCTCCATATGCTGGAACTGAGGGGTTTAAAATTAGTCTTTGGCAGGCAACTTTGAAACCTTGAATTACTGGTCTGTAAATACTTGGAAATCAGGTGGCGAGCCACAATTTTGGAATTTTAGGAAGAAAAAATCCCTGTAATTTTAAGATATGATTAAGATTTTATTGTGAACGCTGGTGGTTAGAACTCCTGGGATTTCCCAGATGAAATTGCCTCTGAGAACTGAGCTGATAACTTGAATTGGTTTCCTGGACAAGTCTCTAAATTACTGATTTCTTTGCCTCACATAACTTCTTATTCAAAAAATCACCATCCAAATCCTACAGAAGCCATTTTTGCTACCTCTTTGACAATATGTTTTGAAGAGTCAAAGAATCACAAAGAACTACTTCAAGAAGTTCATACCCAGGTTTCTTTGAGTTCTCAGAACCAAGAACTTTTTTTGTTCTGATTATCAGAAGGCCTCTGCACTCAAAAATGGTTGTATAGATATTTAAGCCAGCTGTACTTTTAAACAGGCTTGCACCTGATATGGTTTCCATGGGAGCTGCTTGGTCCTCAGCCATTTGCAAACATGGCTGCTTATGTAGATAATTAAATTAGAGTTAGTGAACACAGTGTTCTTCTGAACAGCTGACCTTCAGTCTTTCTGGCACACTGGTAGTAGAAGGGAAATACATTCTTTCTATGGTTTATATTTCCTGTACCACATTTTTCTTTTCATTAAGACTAGCTAGATGTGACTTTCTGGATACTCTACCAAAATCTACTATTTCATCTTATTTTCAGCATTTACCCTTGGATTGGTCTGCACAGCTCCAGACAGAGCATTTAATCATCTTAGTTCTTCTATTTTCACTGGAATTCCCAAATTTTTTAAGCTTTTCTGTTGTCCAGCAAGATATATTTGGCTTGGCCTAAAACATTTCATAATACTCTCTAAGAACTAGTTTTATTCAATCAGAAAGTAGTGGAGTTTAAGTACTTAGGAAAGTCAGCCATATCTAAAATGTGGAGGATGAATTATAAGAACTTTGTTTGTAAAGCTAAATGGATCAAAGTATCTGGAACAATTTTTAATGTTTTTTTGGGCAGGCACTGTATTTCAAAGGAAGTTGTAGATTCATTTTGTTAACCCGTTGCTTCAAATTACTTTGTCAGGTCCTAAATAAGGAGGGACAGGATTTTGGCTACTGAATTCCAGTTTGGCCACTAGTGCCTGGGCTAATTAAGGATGGGTAGAGAGAACCACACACACAGCTGAATAAACTAAAAAAGTCCTGATGTCCCACTGAGGTCAGCAGCACTAATTAGCATCCACAGACAGGAAATCTGTTTGAACCTGCTTGCTTTGCTTCCTGGCTTTGGCTGCATCCAAAATCATACGGGGAAGTGATTCTGATGCTGTATCCTGCCAGAAGCACATGGAGGGATGCTCATGGGCTAGCCTGTCCACCCAGGACTTTTATAATCATTCTCGCTCACTGGGGCTGCTGAAATTTTGTTGTATGGAGGGTACAAACCCAGATGCCTTTTGGCTGCTCAACAGAACGAGTTTGACCCTTGCAGGGGTACCTGTCTGCCTGCCTCTTAAGCTCTGTGAAGTCCAAGAAGCTTGGTACCATTCTAGGAAGTCATGTTGAGAATTCCATCTCTCTGCAGTAGTACCAGAAACACATGGAAGCCACAAACCACCTCCACATTGGGGAATCTTGCCAGGCCTACATTTCTTTCATACTTTTGTCCATGAACTCTGAGCTTTCATGAAGCTTCTCCCTAGAGTGCCATAGACAAATGTCACTACTTCCCTTCTCTGTGCTGCTCAGAAACCCACCTGAGGTATAGGCTGCTGAATTCTGGTTTTGTTCATGCTCTCAGAAGGACTGCTCCATCTCTTAAGCTTTCTCTAGAGCTGAGTGACTGTTGATAGAACAACAAATATACATAAGTCCAATACTTTTTCAGTATTTTTGGGTAAATTAGTGGAGTAATATCAGAAAGCTTATAGTAGTGTTTATCTGCTGGTCAATAGAACAATTTTGAAATTAAGAAATAAGAAAAGTTTTCACTGTGGTATTTGTATTAGGCAAGTCTCCTCCACACAATGTATCAGTAATAATATATTTTTTAATAAAAGGTGGCAAATATTGGCCCTACAGTAGTAGTTTCTCAAAGTCCTATGCATAAATGATTATTTTAGTAGGCAGTAGGCAAGCTATCACTTGTCTGTATGAAAGATTTGTCCTTCATTTTAACCTCAGAGAGAGAATCATTCCTCTCAATTTCTTCTGCCTTGCAGAAAGGACATGAAACAAACAGAAAATGTTGTGAATGTTCTACAACTTCAACTGGAATAAAAAAATAAACCTAAGAAAAAAAACCACTTCACCTGAAAGCTGACTAATGTAAATAAGGAAACAATCAAAAACTTCTGGTTTTGATGACACAATTGTTTTACATAGTGCTAAAAGAGTGTATCTCTCAATTGTCTGTAAAATGTTGCTAAATCACAGAATAGTACTCAGAAATGGGCAGGAATTTTCTTGTATTGGCATAACCAGTTTGAAGACACTCAGCTGGATAATAGAGAACAAATTTTATCATGTGGAAATTACCTATTACTATAAAGCACCTATTACCTAATCCTGCAAAATACTTCAAGAAACACTCCAAAAGCAAGAAAAGAGAATCTAAGTCCACTGGTTGCACCTGTCCTTTTGCATCCAGCCATGAAGAACATCCTTCTGTTCTGGGCTGACACTGCCTGGGTTGACTCTGTTGAATCTGCCAACAGAATAAGGCTTAGCAAATAGAGTGGGGAAAGGAGAATTCAGTCTCAGCTGTTTGCAGTCATCTGAGAGCTTCTGGTGATCCATGCCACTCTGTCTGTGCTTGCTGCAAAATGCATACACCTTGGGGGAAAATATTAGTAATCTGGGCACAAGAGCTAAAAACTTTCCAGTAGAATAATCTGAATCACATATTTGGCTTAGTTTCCTGATGGAAGAAATAGAAAGTCCCCTTGCTCCCTGAAATCAACCATCATTCAACTAACTATTATATTTTTTAATGACATTCTCAGTAAACTGCAAGGATGCCAAGACTGCTGTTGTGCCCTAATGATATATGTGAGACTTTAATGTTGATACAGAGCTCAGGGTCATGAAGATTTTCTAGGAGAGAGCAGGAACTCTAGAAAATCTACCACCACATTAGCAAAATTAGCAGTGTTGAGGGGAACTCTTCTTGGACTCATGACAACTAAAAGAACCCCAACCAAACCCCAGAGAAATCCAGACCAAACAGATGACTCTTTCCTCCGTTAGCATCCTGTCTTGCTCCTTTTGAACCACTGCCACTGCTATACCAGAGTATATTTGGTGCTGGGATATCAGGGCTGGGCTGGGTTAACCAAGCCACATAAGATGGAACAACAGTGAACAACAGGAAAAGGTGGGGGGTTGGAGTTGTACTACAAAAGAATATGAAATAATTCCAAAATTACTCCCACTCAGGTTGTGCTTTCCTTTAACAATCCCTGTGTGCCCCCTAAGTTTGTTGGCAGTTAGCCAAACATTTAAAGCCCTAAAGCCATCCTATTGTCAAACTGTCTACAATTCTCCTAAATTTTGCTGAGAGGAGCATTTAACAGAGGAAGATGTGGTCTGGTTGCCTGCAGTTTTTCCCATCAGCAGACACAGTGGATAGAAAGAGTCACTGAAGGAGCATTCCTGTAGCCCTGATCCATTTATGTTCCTTTGGCACATGCAGGCATATTCATGAGCTCTATATCCAAAACAGGTGAATTCTTCTCAGCAGCACAACTAAATTTGAACTCTGTTGTCCTAGTGAAGGGCAGTGGTGGACATTTGGGTTCAGGGCAAGAATACATTTGACACAGAAAATATAGGAGACAGATCTAACAGAGACATAAAGAGATGCTGTAGAACCAGATTTTCTTCATCCCACTGCTGACAAGAGGTGGGATTTGGCTCTTTTCCCTCCCAGCAGTGACTCTGCCTTGGTGAGGGCAGCAGCAGGAGCAGGTCTCATTTTCTAGGGCTCTGGCATAGATAATGTAGACTTGGGACCAGAACTGATTTGTTCCTCAAGGCAATCTGCTGCCCTCAGCAGCTTCTGTGTTGCTAGAGCCTCAGGTCAGCTCTGATCAAAACCTCCAGCAACCTTCTCTCAAGACAAACTCCTGCAGTCACAGCCAAACCTTAAGTGAATTTGCTGTGCCTGCAGAGGCAAGAGAGGATTTCTGCTGGGACACCTGGTAAGGACTCCAAACAGTGGTGCCAAGCAGAACATATCTTGCAGTTACCTTCATCAGACAGGACCACTTCACCCCAAAGGTGGCTGAAAGTGAACAAAACACTGGGTTGTAAGGCACACCAAAGGTTCAACCAAGGTTGCCATTTTCACAACTCTCAAAGGGGTGAAAACCTATAGTTTCTCTTTGTTCACTCCAGTTGAAAGAAACTAGAAATTTAATTTTAATGCCACTGTCAACAGTCCAGTCTGATAATTATCTGGCTGATAATTACTCTGGGCCTGGGACTCTTCTTTCTTATTCTTCTAAGATAAACTCCTCAGTTTTTTCCCCTCTTCCTTGTGCATCACACCAAGTTACTGAAATGCTACACATCAGTCCCAGCTTGGACAGTGCTTCTCCTGCTCATTCATCCTCTGCTCTCTCCAAATCATGTCATACTTTCTCCCATTCCCTCTCCTTCACTACCTGTTCTTCCTTTGGGAATAAGCAGAATTACATACCCATCTGACTTAACTGTTTATACGTTTCTGCTGGGAGAGCTTGGGAAGATGAAAGACAGGGAAAACTGGTGCAGAAAATACACTGAATGATATGTGAAGCTGCACTGAACATGCCTTCTACATGCCAATCTCCTCCTTGTGCTTTATCTCTTCTCCTTTGCAATCCCATGGAAACCAGGAGGAAACCAGGAAAAAAACCACTGCATGGCTGTCAGCTTCAAAGCAGAAGAAAAACTCCATCCTCTCTGAGCTGTGATTACACCTCAGGATAGATGACTGCCCACACTTCTCCGGGAGAACTCCTGGTTGCTATCTTGTTCCCATGGGCCCACAAAAACAGCTGAATAAACAGCAGTAATATCTGTGGGAAAGACAAGATGATTCTACCCCTCTTCCTCCAAGTTTCTTCATTTTTCTATAACCCCGCCTGCCTCCTCAGGAGGTTCCAGCTCCTCACCTTGGCACACCGTGCCCAGCAGTTGTGATGCTCTACTCAAGGTGACACCAAGCACTACAGTCCTGCCAGGACTGTTGTCCCTAGCCATGTGTGGGAGAATCCCTGCTCTTTCAGCCACGTGTCCTTGCTGGTGTTTGAGTAAAACAGTGCCCAGCTCTTGCTAATCTCTAGTATTCATGACCACATGATGTTCCAAAACAAAGCATGGAGAAAGAGATGAAGCCTGGATTATTTTTTAAACAGTGTATTTGAGAGTAGTCAACTTCTGGGTTTGAATTTTCAGACTGCAACAATTTTCAAGTTCTGTTCTACCTTTACCTTCTCTTACTGCCTTATCCATTTCTCCTCCACCTCAAACATAAAGGCTAAGTATCTTCCATCCCAAACATAAAAGATAAGGATGATTTTTTTCCCCTTTTAAATCCAGGAATCGCTTTAATCCTGGATGTGAGACAATGGGAAACATACTAAGACGTGAGAAGAGAGGCTTGGCAGCGCAAAAGAGAATACAATAAACCAGTTATTTCTTTTCCAATCATTAAATTCCACACTCTAGAGTTACTGGTCTTTATGGCAGCCTGGTCAAATAGAAAAAGACACAGAAAAGCAGAGGAGAAAGGTCCTATGTTTCCAAACTGATGCATGGACAAGGTGCCAAATGATTGCATTTCATTCATTTGCCACAAACTGGGTTAGCTTTGTGCTTGAAGGAGAGAGAATAGCAGGTTTTTAAGTACTGCTTCTGGGTCTGGCATCGACATTTCTGGTGCCATAATGAGTCAGACATCAGAGGCAATACACATGAAAGGATGCAGGCCAATGCCTAGGCAAACAGAAGTGGGAAAGCAGAACTGAAAAATAAGTGCACATATCAGGAAAGAAGGACTCCATCCTCACAAAACTTTTGAAATTTTAACCTCAATTTCCTTAATTTCATCAAATAAATTCACTTCAAAATAAACCACTACCACCACCACCAATACAAAAACCCCTCTAGAATTCTGGGCAGTTAATTTGCCAGAGGCAGAGTTTGTTCTGTTAATTGCCATTTGCCATGTACCAATGCCACAGTCCCAAATGCTCTTGCACATTTCCCATCACACAAGCACACACACGATTAAGAACATTTGAGCAGTCATCCTTAGAACTGTGAAAAACATTAATCCTCAAATGAAGGGAAATCAGTCTTTTGAGCCACAGAAACCATGGCTTCAGCTGCTCCTTCCCTTTGCCTTTGGGCAAGGCTCCTGAAGGGCTGTTGGATGTTTAGGGGTAGATAATTGGCTCTGGTAACATACTATGGGGTGGAAAGTGCATTGATGGAAAACATTTCAAACTCTGATTTGCACCATTACTTGGAGGCTTCATTGGGAACTCAGGGCAGTCCAGAGACACATATTTGGCACTCTTCAGCTGTCAAGTAACTCCCTCAATTGCTCTCTTATGCCTCACATTTCCATTGTCTTTTCTTCTTCCTTTCTTTTGCAGACCATTCCTTCTTCTCTGACTCCTCTTTCAACTTGTATCATCATTGCCCAGAGAGTTGATATATGTTTCCTGGTTCTCTTCTTTGATATTCTTTGCTCTCTCTAACACTTTATCAAACATAATTGCCACAAATATAATATTTATTCCAAGAAGTTTCAGTGATCTGCTAATCAACTAGTACAAAATAATCAACTAGTACAAAATAATCAACTACAGAACTCTAGAAGATCTCCCATATCCCTTCCTGTACTCTGTTACAAGGCTTCCTTTACTATATCAGGACTTGACTGTTGACAGCTCTACTAATGTGACTGATTAATGGGGAAGTTTTCCTTTTATTTTGATCAATAGTTGTAATAGTCGATTGAGTCTCATCACTGTTAGCACAGTTGCATTAATGTGAAGGTACAAGTGGGCATCACCTCTTTGATCTTAGTTAGATCACAGAAACTGCTTTCTGTCTTGGGAATCAGAGCTGCAAAATTTTGTCTTGCAAAATTATGTGACATAAAAAAACCCCTGCTAAAGCACACAGAATTCAATAACCATGTATATAACCCTCTGGTACCTCCATTACATGTTAGATGTTGTTGATGCAATGCAAGCCAAAATTGTGAGATCACTGCTCCAATAGGAACACAGTAATGAGATCCAATATCCACAAAAAACTTGCACTCACAGGTTATTGTTCTGGAGTCAGTTAATGATTAACATGGATTAACTCTGTGCTTTATGGACATAATATCAGGGTTTCTCAAAAATGTAGGGGTGCTCAGAGACACTGTAGAGATTTTGGAATAGATTCTATTCTTTATGATTTTGTAGTGTTGGAAAGCAGAGATCATACAGAATATTAGAAACGTGTTGAATTCCTGACTGCTGCCAAGAATCAGCCATCATTTTGCATGTAGTGCCTTGGTATTTCAGGCCATGCCTGCCTCGTGTGATCCCACACATGTGCTGAAAACAAAGGGAACGTGATAAGGCAGCAGAAACATGATCAAGCTTTGATCTGAAAAAGGATCCTGACTCTCTTATGCTGCTGAAAGTTTGTGGACACCAAAGAGAATACGGTAAGTTTGCTCAGCAAACTAGAGGTGTGACATTAATACAAGTTACCCAACACTAGAGTCTTCCATACAGCCACAGCTAAAATAAATCTGTTTCCCCACTAATTAGCTTAAAGCCAGCATAGCTATGTTGCTTCTCCTACTGCCACATTTTCTTTTGTACTTAATGATCTAATCACATCCTCCTTTTTCTACAGGGCCTTTGCCTCATTCAGTGCCCAGGATGGATGCGACTCATTGAATAGGCATCTGTAGTCTGACAGTTTGTCTCAGATTTGCCTGGAGCTGAAGATACATCCTTTGATTATATCCCTGGCTCTGCTGCAAAGTTTCTGTGTTAGGGTACTGGACGAGTCACTTAAACCAAACAAAGTGGGCACAAAAACCCTCTTCTTTTTTTTTGCTATGGGTGTCTGACTGTAATGACTTGACATCTCATTTGTGAAAGAGGTAAGGGCTCATTATATGCAACTGGGGCAGAATGCTGCAAAATGCTAAATACTCTGAAAAAGAGAGAGACTCAGAGATTCAAAATTAAAATTAGTAAAACAGTGTCATCCATGATCTTCCTGGACTCTCTTTCCTGTATCCAAAATAGTTCTTCCAGCATAGGGAGAGTGTCACAGTAACAAGTACATATCTGGGAAATGGTAGTTTTGAGGTTTCAAATCCCCATTAGGACAAAAGGAAAACCATTCTCAGGTCAGAAGGGTGGACCACTGTTTCATACAGGTTCCAGGTGTTTAGGCTCTCCTATGTAGTTGCTCAAATCAGCAGACTTCTAGATCATTTGTCCACTCAGTTTAACCAAGAAGGCTTTGACCTTCATGACTTAATCAAAACCGAAAAATTCCAGCAAAAAACTTCAGTTTTGACAGACCTTTTCTGCTCAGACAACTGATTTGTACATATTTCCTGTCTGAACTGCTGAGACTATGGCAGGACTCTGGGATGAGTGTGCCAGTCCCACTGTATAAGTTTTTGTTTTCAAGAGTTGTTGCTCTGGGAGAAGTCAAACTAGGCTTGCAAAGGCATGTCTGAAGTTCATCTGAACTCTTCTGCATCAACTACAGATGCTCCACATTTCCAGGAGAGCTCTTCTGGCTCAGGTCATCATGCCATGCTACAGACACAGAGGGTGACCAATTTCCTTGGTAAGCCCAGTAACTCTGGGCAGTCCATCCAGCCTCAAGGCCCTCAGGTTTGCCCAGAATGCTACATGGCTTGAAGCAGTCTATGGATACAAGATTACATAAACCATTTGAATGAAGCTGGCACCTATGTAAATGTCAAAGCTTTATACCTTCTTCACATACATACATACCTCCCTGTCCACACCACATCTGAATCTCTTCATCTTTAAGGAGAAGACAGTGTCTCAGAAGAGAGATCACCTGTCCTTCAAGGCTGATGTCCAAGGGCAGCAAGGAGCATCCTAAGCAGCCTTATTTACTAGGCACTACAAAAGCAGGTGTAATCAAAGGAGAGGAGTCACTCATCTCATCCCTCTTGGACTCCAGCCAGGTATTTCTATTTCCTTTTCCAGCAAACCTTCCCACTTTCAGAAGACAACAAAATTTAGGCAAGACTACTAAAAGAGACGGAAAGGTTTCAGGAGGCTGTGGCAGCAACAACAGCCTTTGCTGTCTGGGTTTTGTGCACATCATTTCTAACACGGATCTGTGCAACCTGGCATTTAAATAATATTACCGTGGGAGTGATTCTTTTCTGAAGCATGCTACAGTTTCTTGTGCAGTGTCAAATTTGGGATCATTTTGACATCTGTTCTGTGGCACTCATCCATCTGTTATAACTGAGTAGGTGTTGGGTGGGGCTGGCAGGAGAGACTTGTTTAAGTGTTTGTTTTCATCTTGTAGAGGAACGGCAGAGACAGTTCAGTAATGAATTAAATACTCATCTTAAAAAAACCCAAAAAACCAAAAAAACCAAACAACCCAAAGTGTGCTAATATTCTAAAGAAATTGTGAATAAGGCTGCTGGTACTTATCACTGCTGAAATGTGTGGACATTGTTCCCATTTCTGCTTGGTTCCATTTGTTTTAGGATGCCTTCTTCATTGGGCTGGCACTCTGGTTTCTACTCCTGACTCAGCCAATTGCCTCCTGGCTGAATTTGGATAGGTCACTCAATCTTTTGTACAGCAGTTTCCCTCTCTGGAAAATGCATCTAAAGTAAAACACCTCTTTTTTATAAACTTTGAAATCTGCTGATAAAAAATGCAACAGGATAAGTGGCCAATATCATTACAGCCATTATATTAATTTGTGGTTATTCTATTCAAAATAATCATAATTTTAAATTAATCTTTGCTGTCATCTGCTCATAGCAAAAGAAAGGCTCTGAGCACAGTGAAAACAAATCCAAAACTTCTATGGCTGACTCTCTGTGTCTTTTGGGAATTTGTTTCTCTCACTTCACTCAGAACAGAGCATAAAAATTATTCTCCTTGTTTAACTGTCTGCTCATAATCTTCCCACCATTCACAAGTGCATGGTGCACCAAGCAACCATGTCCTTCCCTGTGAGTGACTAGGGAATGTTCCACCTGCTCTGTTTTAACTTCTGTGCAGACCTTGGTATTCATTTCTTTGCCTTGGGACAGTGACTCCTGCTGTTCTGTTTGCCAGTCTACTGAGATGTAGTTGTGCTTTGTATTTAGAAATCATGTTTAACCCTGCTCTGTGATCAGTTTATGGATTGAAGAAGTTATCGATAACACTGGAAAATGCTTTCAGTGGAACATCTATTTGCAAATGTACTACATAACCAAGGAAACAGGGGAATTCCCTATGCATAGCTAAATATAGTAATTTTTGTCCAGCATGTCTAATCCTGTGAGGTTCTGAACACCTCCACAAAAACCTGGCACAGGCAGGGATGCTCAGAGCAGCTTGCAAATTGCTATTTTGTGACTGGTAGATATAAATGCCATATTCATTAATCCCAGAATATATTTAAAGATGTGCAGTTAGCTATGGAGCTATGGAGATTACACAGTCTGTGCTTGTGAACAGAAAATTGTGTGATGTGGCTTTTCACTTTCCTCCTTCCCCTTCTAGTGTAACACACAGCAAGAGGTGTTAGCCTAGGAGTAGAGTAAAAGAGTTTGTGGGAATTGAATGCTTTGTATTTTCTGGTGGCCTCTAAAGCTTGGAATCTCAGCATCCCCAGATCTTAGCAATTTTGCACCTAAGATTATCAGTTATAAAAAACAAAAGTAAAATCCTGGGCTTTCAAATGCAGTTTCTTCTAAAATGCTCTGTTAGAGAAGATCAGAAGCATCCACTGGGGACACTGATTATGAAGAACAAAATGCAATCTCCTTTGTTTTGTTTTAGATAGTAAAAAAATTCAGTGTTGGTAATGTCACCCTGAAGGTATTTACCATTTTACGTGTAATGTTACTCTTTGCCAGGGAAAGGTGGAGGAATTAAATGGATTTGATTTGTAGATCAGGTTAGGCAGAGAGGTTTCATATGATTATTTCTTAGCTTGAAGACTAAAGCATGTATTGTATGTTGGAACTAAATTCATCTTCCGTTTCTCTACTGTGATTTGTGTCATAATAAACTTTAAGTTTCTTCTCTAAATTATTTCCCTCTCTGTAATTTCCTCTGGTGACTCCTGGACTCTGAAGTGCCACTAGCTGCAAAATTACACATAGGAGTATTTTGAACTTCAGTCATTCACAAGAAATTCATAATCCTGACATCCCACAAATACTGTATTTGGTGTGAGATGAAAGGAACTTATTCACTGCTTTAATCATGTCCTATTCATTTCTATAAAATAGGATTTCTCCTTATTCAAGCATCTCTCCATTTCTTTCTTGCCCACTCCAGGACTGACAAAATTTCAAATAACTCATAACAAACTGAACACTTTTTGCAGCAGAACATGATCACTGCAGGAGTACGGGAAGGAAAATGCACAAGAACAGTGAAAGGAACCTTTGCATTACAAAATTTAGTAATTTTTATAGAAGAAAAATTTGAAGGCTCCAGTACAGCTCTCCTTAAAACTGGATCACAGCTTTGTTGTAAGGCACTAAGTCCCATTTTTGTACAGTCTTCTATTCTGTCTCTCTCCCAAGGACCAACCCCGGGTGAACCTCACTGTGCCAGCCCTTGCTGAGCTGAATGATATTTGCTGTCAGTTATAGAATCTTCAAATCGTAGAATAGTTTGGGTTGGAAGGGACCATTAAAGGTCATCTAGTTCATCCTGCACCAGGGAGTTTCCATTTAGTATCAAAATATAATTCCTCTTATCAGCTTTAGACCTTCTGGCTTTATGTTTCCTTTTGCATTTCTGATCTTTGTGAGCTCATTGCCCTGGCTGGTTCAGTATGCAAAGGCAGGGAAATAAACATGGAAATAGGCAGGAGTGATGCTGCAGCCAGCTCTAGACAAGAATTTAGAAAAGGTGTCTTCCAGGAATAACACTGGTTTCTTTTTTACAAACTAACACTGCTACACAAAAATATTCCTAATTGTGGCAGAGCAAAATGAAAGATTGAATTTATTTTCCCAACTGTATTAATTATATAATTTACTTTTATGATATGCTCCCCTTCCTCTCTTAACAAATCAGCTCTTTCGGTGCATTTTGGGCCCGTTCTGTGTTTAACTCTTGTTCAACAGGGTGACAAGAGGAGTTCACTCGCGTGAGGAGCCCGGCTGTGTTAGGGGAGCCCCTCTCACTGCCCTCCAGGTTCTGGTGCTGCCTGGAGCCTCTCCAGCTTTGCCTTCAGTCAACCCAGCGCCACAGTCTGCCCCTTCCACTGCTGCTCTGTTCTTACATGACAAAGAAAATAAGAGAGTTTAAGAGGTTTTTCATAACCTGAGAGTCTTTTCAGAGTTACAAAATATTTCCTCTTGTATTTGGCACTTTCCGTGTTGGCAAAGCAATAAAATTAATGTCACCTTCCTCTTCATCCCAGTTTTTTTGGGTCCCCCAGATTTTCAGAGTAGTATCACCCTGGGTGACCAAGGGGCCAGATAATTTTCCCAATATCGTCATGTTTATATGTCCCACCTTACTGTTCTGATAATTCATCAAAGGATTTTACCGCCTTCCTTGCCAACCTTTTATGCTTCATTCCTGCAACACTTACTTTGTTTTGCAAAACAGATGTTAGGGCAGAATTTCACATCTCACTTAATGATTACTAGATTTTCTTAATAACATCTTCTGAGATAAATTATCAAAGACTTTCTGAAATTTCCTTAAAAATGTATATTAAATGGTTCTGCATAATCACTGAGATCTTCAGGATTTTTTTAGGAAGTTATAAATGGCATGTTTCACTATTACTGGATCAGCCATGCTTAGAATCAAGCAGATTTTTTAGTTTGCTAACTTATATTTCAACATTTCTTTCTTTTTCATTTGGTTGAGATGATCTTGATTTTAAAGTAAAATACATGCAATATTCCATTGCTTTGGTATAGCAAGGGAAACTTGCATGATTTTTAACAGCTATCAGTCTTGATTGATGCCATCTGCTTTGAGAGGTTTGTTACTTTAGCATGTCAATCCTGCAGTTTCTCTTCTGATACCTCAGTGTTTGACAGGCACCCATCTACAGTAATTAAATAGAATATCTAGAGACTGACTGTATTTTCAATTGGTAAAGACTGATGGGAGGATAGAATGTAGTCCCTGTAATTGTACCTTGTCATTTTTAACTGCCCCTTTGATCCAGCAAATTCACTAATTCGGTTTTAGATATTTAAATTTCTCATTTGTTTGTAGAAATGTGTCTCTTTGCATTTGAAATATCCTCTCAGCCCTCCTGTCTCCCTTGCCAGTTTACTATGTTCCTGTCTCTTGGGTTACCCAGGGCTTGATTTCCTTTTCCTGAAGGTTACCTGTTTGGTTCATCATGCTGTGTTTGTTTTTTTTAGCCTTCCTGCTTCCTTTTTGGTTTCGGGGTATGCATACCTTCTGTGATGCAATTATGGTATGTTTAAGTAGTTCCATGTTGAGGGTAAAGATTGTAATGCCTTCAATTCTGACTCTGCGCTTCTTTCCAACCCTCTCCTTCCTTCAAATGCAAGAAATTTAAAGGATTATATTTTAATTGCAGTGCACTTTAAGTGTTATATTGTTATTAGGCTTCTATCTGCACCTCAGGAAGCTTTATATGATGTTTTATATTTCTTGTGTTTTACCAGTATGGGGGGATAATTGTGTATTAACTTCTTTATTTAGGACTGGCCCAGACCCAAGTCTCTACACTTTCAGAAACTGTATGAATTGCAGTTGTGACACAAACAAGCAACAAATACAATTTCAAATAAAGGTCCTGCCAAGGCACTTTGATGGGAAATGATAAATTCAGGTTGGTCAGACCATTTGATGCTGGAGCAGGCTTCAGTGAGTTCAAGGGCACTAGCAGGGTTTTCAAAAAACTGGGTGTGTTATCAGGCTGGTGCTCTCTAGAGGTAAGAGTTGCTTTGTTTTTTTTTTTTTACACCATGGTCCTGTTTAACCATTTTTGTTAAACAAGAAACTGGGAAAAAAGAGTAGGAAAAATCCTGGTTTAAGACCAAGAGACACACATGTTTTGTTTTAGCATCTCTCTGCCATGGTAGGACAAACAGCTTTAATCAGTTTCAAAAACCACGCAGAGCTCTGGAACCCAGAGGAAAAACAGAGGCATTTAAAGGAAAATGCCCAGAGCACTGAGAAGGGGAGGAAAGAGGATCAAGGAGGAAAGAAGTGACATCTTGCCTTCTGCTCACACACTGACAGGAGGAATATGATCTGTACAGGAAGTAAAAATTAGGGAAGGATCAGGCAAAGCTCTGAATATGAACAAATGGTTTGCATGTAGAGCCTGGCTATGAACGACACCAGATCACTGAACTGCAGAGAAGCAACCAAATCCACACAGGTCCAGCTTAGACTGGGGGACCTGGGAGCGTTCCAAGCCTGGATGACTGGTCCAGTTCTATCCCAGTTCCCTTCCCTGTGAGTGAGCATGGCAGCCAGGTGGGAGCTGTGCATCCTTCAAGCTACATCACCAGTTTGGGTGTCTCAGGGCATAAATGCCACTGCATGCAGTGGAGGCCACTCCAGAGAGAGTGTCATTGACTTCTGCACAGTGGGGTGGGGCTCCTTGGTTGTGGCTAACTGAAGTAAATGGGAAAAGTCTCCTTCCTCAGGACTCACCCCTTTACAGAGAAGAAGCAGCAATCTCCAGCTTTATATTAAGTTCTCTGTGGCAACAGAGACAACATTACATGGTCTGGAATTCAGCTTTGAAAGGAGTTGCATAAAAGAAAATAATAGCACCACCATATTTTTTAGGAGAAAATGAAAGAAGAACATTTTTTTTGAAACTGACCCTTGGCAGCCTGTTTAAAAGAGCTTGAAACTATCTGAACTACACAAGAAAAAAAAAAAGAAAAACATGCCCACAAGGGCTGAAAAATCACTTCAGTAATAGATGGCTTTTAACTTTACATCAGAAAATGTTTGGCAGGCATAATTTTAAAGTGTTAGGAAAATGTGTGTGATGACTGCTTGGGTGAAAGAGCAAATGTAGTCCACAGTGAGATTTATCAAATGTTCACATAAGCAATCAGAATCTGGCAGGGCCAGCCGCCCGTGGAGAGGGGCAAAGAGGATCACAGCTCTAAACTTTGAAAATTTAATGAAGCCCACTGACTTCTCACAGGAATTTTTTTTTAGAATATTCATGTGTCATGGGAATGCTAGTGAGCAGAAGGCTATGACAAAATGCCAGCTACGAGGCATAAGGGAAACAAAGCACTCCAAACCCCACCAAAATCCAAACCATCCTTTTTCTTTTTTAAAGCTGCAAACATTCTCAACACCCCTGAGCATCCTTACGTGTACGTGTAATCCTTAATCACACAAACAAGCCTATTGAGCTGAATGGGGTTATCAGGAGTCTTCTAGAATTGGCCTCTTTTCACAGAGACCAGAAAAGCACCAAATTTCCTGGGGCTTGCAAAGGAATATGTACAGAGGCTTGAGCTCCAGTGGCAGGAGCAGACAGTGTCATCTGGGGGATCCAAGAAACCAGGAGCTGACTCTCTGTTTTCAAAGGGAAAGAGAGACATCTAGGCAAAAAAGAAGAAGAAAAAAGGAGCTTTGGAGCTAGGGGGAAAACAAGCAGACAAAAAACCCGCAGTTTAAAAACAATGTAATTTTCCTTAGTTTTATGCTACAAATATCTAAGTAGCTTGCTTTAGTCATTCTGCTGGAATAGTATCCTATCAAAGTGTATTTTTCCAGTATCTTTTGTGGCACAAGAAGATTTAAAAAGAAAGATTTTATAGTTCAGGCACCTCATAGATATCTCCTCCCACCTCTTGGCACACGACCTTTTTGCAGGAAGCAGTAACACTTGGGAAGGTGTGTGCTTGGGAGATTCCTTGGAGCATAGGGCTGTGACAGCAATGTACACCTAACCAGAGTGCTTCTGGCTCCTGTGTACCAGAAAGGAGGCACCAAATGACACACCCAGGCAGGGAGGTGCCTCAGACCTGATGTGGGCTTTTGGAGAGTGATGGAGGTGCTAGAAATATGTAACAGCCAGGCCTTGCTGACAACGTCAGAGGAGGGAACCAGATGGGAGAGTCTTATGCTCCTTGTAAGAGCCTTGACAGGTTGTGGATAATTAGTTTGTGTAGACTGGAGGCAAGCCAGCAATACCTTGGTCTGGATCAAGTATGGGAAGTATGAGTGGGAGTTAGGGGTACTTTGTGTCTCCCAGGAACAGGCTGTGTCCTACATGTAAAAAGTCAGAATTTGATCCTGTTTTTCACTTTCATCAGGACTGTGCTGACTTTCCAAGTCCCCAAGGATACATGAAAGTCATATGTCTATTTGGCCCAAGCTGTTAGTAACTCATACTTTCCATATGAAGCTCACCATAAAATAACAAAAAGAAATTACTTAATTGAATATGTTTGGAACCTAATATCAGAGGAGTGTAACAAATAGGAAACAGTCAAGCACCATACAATCAAAGAGTTAGAGAGAAGTTACAAATTTCAACACACAAGCAGCTGCCTTGTGGAAAAACAATCAAACCCACTACATTTAATATGGCTATGCATCTAGAATAATTTCCATCTAGACATGGAGAAACACTTAGCATATTTTGCTTGAGATTTCCCCGTTATATTTTCTGGAAGTAAAAGGGAAACTGTGAAACTCTGCAGCCAAGTGATTAGTCCAAGGTCATAGGGCAGGAGATCTGGAAGAAGAACTTTGGAGTCTCAGTAATATATTTTAACCACAAGACCATCCTTCAGTCTCTTTCACGCTGATGACTTTGGAACTAGCTTTAAAAGATCCAGTGAGAAGCAAGATGGGAGTGATAGATAGCTACACTAGATAGCCAAAGGCAATGAAAAAGATTAGAGACATGTGGGGGTATTTCTAAACAAAAAGATTAAAACCAGAACTATTTCATTTAGAAAGGAAAACAGTAAAAGACAATGGAATTGAGGTATATAAAATAATGAATGGTGTGAAGGAGAAATCAGATGCCCTTCATAAAACAAGAAGGCACCTAATGGAATTTAAAAAGGCATTAGCTTATAAATGAATAAGGATATCACTCTACAGCTTATCTCTCAGTAACCTGCAGAACTCTCAGTTGCAGGACATTGATGCAAATACTTGAGGAAGACTAAGGAAAAAAGGAAAGACTGTATGCAGCCAGTAATAAATACAGATTTTTGAGTTAAAGAAAATGCTTCTTCAAAGCCACAGTTTTCCCTGAAAGAACCACCTCTCTCCCTGAGAAAGAGCTGTTTTATTCCTGACCAGAGTTCTTCCCAAACAGGAACTCTCCTGCCTACTTGTTTCTCAGGAAATATCTTCCTTGAAGCAGCATTACCAGCCTTAGAAATTTGGTTTTCTGCTAATAGCAAAAATCATGTCCTCATTTTTCCTCCAGGAATCCTAGGCTATTTTCGTACCATAGAGGCCACTGTAAGGAAAAGCTGGAGGATATGGAAGGTTGCACTTCCTCATTTTGTCTCTCAGCTCACATCTGCAGACATCTTGACTCCACAGCTTCTTTCCCCCTTCTCCAGAGCCAAGCTGCAGATCCATGTAAGATTCCATCTGGATCTCATCAGTGACCATCTTTTGAATGCCTAGAATAAACCCATTGGCCTTTTTTTTTTGCCCACACAGAATGGAGTCCTACCTGCCCCAGCTCTCCCTTTTGACTCTGAATTCCTCCGTTGGACTTCCACCAGTCTTCAAGGCTCTCCCTGATTTCCTTGCATCTGTGAGCCCCCTTTGATAACCAGGGCGTAAAATTTTCTCTGCTGATTTAGTCAACCCTTTTCTCATTCTCTCTTCTAATGGTCTTCATGCCTCCACCTACAGCCACCAGTTGGGACAGCTGCCCTGACATCACTATAAACCCTCTCCCATACAGATATTAAGCCTGTCAAACCCCTTTCCTGCCATCCTACTTAGAGCAGAACCGGCTGCTGTAGATAAATGGTGTCAAACCTGCCTGTTACTGGCGAGTCAGGAATGTCTGTTTACCTTGTGTGAGTGGTCCTTAGCGCAGGGATTATCTCTCTTTAGTGTTTAGAAAGGATTTGGTGTAATGGGTACATAATGGGCTACAGAAATGATAACGATCTGTGAATTATTCAGCACTGGTCCCCTGTGCTGAACGGATGGCCAATCAATCTCTCTTAAGGGCAACTTAACTAAACCTCGAGGTGAGTCTTGCCTTCTTTAGAAAGCAGTACATCCTGGGGAGACCTGCATGGGTATTTTAGCTAGAGACCCCCTTTTCATCCCGTTCCCTAGATCCTGGAGAACCGGGCGCTCCTTCCCTTGACAGCTCTGTCATCATGCTGATGAACCTGTACTCCCTTTGCAGGCTGCGCTACGCATCTCTCCCACCTAATGCCGCCAAGTTTAGTTCACAGAGGGAAACAAAGCTATTTTAAGGCAAAGTTGCTCTTAGGAAGTAAACTTTCAGCTACTTCGGCAGCCCCTGGATTCTTTGGTTTCCAACAGTTATTCGGAGTTAAACTCAACGCCTGCCCCTCTCCTCTCCTCTCCTCTCCTCTCCTCTCCTCTCCTCTCCTCTCCTCTCCTCTCCTCTCCTCTCCTCTCCTCTCCTCTCCTCTCCTCTCCGATAGCAGGAGATTATATTAATTGCTGAATACCTTGCTGCAGGAGGGGACGTGGTCCTGCCCCACCAGGATTTACAGACTTATAGATTTATTTATATTGTGCAAGCAAATTTGTGTGCTGAAAGTTGACTGGGTGATGAGAGGATGTTATTAAGTTACGTTTGTAAAAAAGTGAGGAAAATAAAAAAGGGCTTTTTGCTCATGTTTCTTTGCTAAATCTCCCCTCTCCTTATCGAATATGTTGAAAATAAAGTGATACCAGTAAATAAATCATAGGACGACTGTAAGCATTAAAGGTCTAACTTGGAAAAAGTGAAGAACTATAGAAAGAGAAATAGCTTTGTTGCTGGAATGAAAATAAACTAAGGATCCTATGTGAAGAGCAAATCAGAAATTGCTCCCATTGACAAAACTTATGCAAAAATTTCGCTGATTGTAAAAGTAGATATTGATTTTTTTTTCTGTGAAAAATTCATTGTTTTTAAAAATATTTCAGTCAGTTGGCATTTTTCAAATTTCTATCTAAGGAACATTCAAAATAAGTAGTGGTTTTCGGGTATGGAAATTGATTGTTGACACACGCACATATATATACATATACACATATAAAAGTGTGTATTCTTTTGAAAAAGTAACTATTTTATCCACTTAAAGAAATGTTGATAAAAAAAACTTCATCATAGCCTATTGGTCACAACTAAGGTGCCTTTTTGGAAATATTCTCCAAGTAACCCAGCTTTTAAAGGCATGCACAAAACAGAGTATTACCAAATTTAAGGTCTCATTTTCAATGCTGCATCTTCTAGCTAATGCATCCGAAAGTGTTCTGGGAAACTATTGCCCAAACAGGCCCAGTTTATATCCATGTTTATCATAATAATTTAGCTTGAATAGCTACTTCTCTCCTCTCTACGTGTGTGACTTCACGGGGAATTTTCGTATCACTTTGCAGACCACATGTTGCTAAAAAGGGCATTCAAGCCTCTGCTAATCTCCTTTCCAAAGACAGACTGTCCATTCCACAGTCATCCTTCTAACTGCGATTCCAGCTTAAGCTCACCTTCCTCAAAGATGAATGCTGAGAGATGCACACTATGCTATAGATTAAGTTTCACCCTTGACTTATGCAGAAATATTAAGTATTTCCTCATGTCTGCTGCAGATATTTTGCCTGAGACAACCTCCCATCATTTCTGCCTGATCCAATCATGATGTGGCTTTAGAGATCACCTGTGAGAATTAAAGCTGGCAGGTGAGGTCTGACAAAGCCCAGGACAGCAGCTCTGTTCCCACACCAGCAGCCCATTAGATAGAGGCAACCACAATCACATAGTCAGAAGTGGAATGCACGTGCCTGTGACTCTGTCCTGCAAATCATCCTGAATTATGCCAGGGAAAATAAGGGAAAACCCAGAGATGCCTATGCTGAACCTGAGGTTTCAGGCAGAACTGAGTCATAAACGCTGGCTAAGGGGGAACAACCACAGATGTAAAAATCTTGTTTGAGAGCGAGAAGCAGAAAGAGCCATTAACCTGTGTGAGACAGAACTCTTCCTCCTATCACCTTTAAGCAACCCTGCTGTTCAAAGGTGTTTTGTTTTTTTTAAAGGCTGTTCCTTATCCATGACCGCACTGGGCAAGGAAGACTAGTTGAGTAAAAGCCCCTAAATAATTTGTCAGGACGAGTTGTCCTTTTCCCCAGCAAGCACTCCTAAACTTTGTATTCCTCATACACAGACTTCGGCTGCTACAAAACCACCTGCAAAGCCGCGTCTGCACAAACCTGCCAACCACATCAAACCCCGACTTCCACCGCCAGTGGGGGTAGGCTGCCAGATGAGGAGCTGTCAGCAAGGGGTTATCAGGTGAGCCATTCACTTCATAAACACGGGATTACAACTGAACTTCCTACAGCATCAGCTTCGGCTCATTTGGGTATGGGATGTTGATAATTTGATTTCTGGATTAAAAGCACGATTAAAACAAACACTAGAGTACCCAAGATTATTAAAACTACAGCATACATCATCAATATGGAATGTGCTAATGGCTTTCACGTCAAGATGTTTTTTGAAGGTGTTATCACATAGAAAGATAGTAGCTACTCCCTTCTCCTGATTGACATTCTCTAAAAATACATTTTCAACTTAATTTGCCAAAGAAATAGAGAAAGAAGAACTATCTGCCTGCACTTATAGTAAAGGTGGGCAAAATAAAAATGAAGATGTACATTTTGTATTTGTCTCCTTCTAAAATCAAACTTCTTTCTTATAATAGAAATGTATTCTGTGGAAAGCGGGACAACAGAAATCTGTATTTTAACACATAAAAAGCAAATTAATGCTTTGTGAAACAACACAGAAGTCAATGGCACTAAACCAGAGATGATTTTTACCCAGACTGTAAAAAGAAAACATAAATGCAACACAGACCAACAGAAAAGATTCCATTTAGAGTAAGAATTATGTTTCTGTCAGAAAAAAAACCAACAACTAACTAAATTTATTTCCTGGAAGGAGATCCAACTTGGCTCCGCTGCAACAGAGTAAAAGGATCCAAAATAAGTAACAGCAGGCATCTCCGCTAAAATTTGCTTCTGATCAACATTATTTTTCCTCTGGTACAAGACAAGAGCTGAACACGTACTGCAAATGAGGCACAGTAGTTTACTGCCCAGAACATGAGAAAGGAGGCTAAAGCTCTGGCATTTAAAACTCTGCTCAGCCAGGGAGCCAGCACAAGGTCTTAAACAAACCATATGCACTCTATGGAGCTAATTCCCAACTAAGTGTTTTCTATTTCAGACATATAAGCTCAAATTGCGGGGGGGAAGTGGGGGGGAGGGGTGGAATAGTCTTAATTACACCCAAATTCTATGCCTGCTTCCCCACACATGAGGATGTCAGGTCAGACCCTCACTGCAGCGATGTCAGCAACACTGAGGGACTGTCAGCTCCCTGAAGAACCAGCATCTTACTAAATGCATCTGATGACATGAAAGCAGGAACTTCATATTGTGCTTTAGTGGTGGCAGTTTGTATATACCAGCACATATTAATAAATGAAGAGTAAAGCACCACAACCACAATCTGTACATCTGTGTCTGCTTTATGGCATCCTGAAAATATTTCTAAAGTAGTTGAAATACAGAAAGCAGAAATTATCATTCCTTCCCAGCTAGGCTCATGTGAAATGCTATCTGACCATGACTGGCAGATTTGGTATTTTGTTAATTGTGAGAGACCCCACTTTGAATAATGTACAAACATTTGTTATGATCAGTGAATATTTCCCTTCACATCGCATTTTCTCCATAGATAAACTTACCATAATCCAATAAAGAGGCTATGTGAGCAAGTCTTCTATATACAGCCTTTCCACTATGCAGGGGAAAGCCTGGCTGTTTTTTGCATACAATGTTCATGCAATTTTTCATTTCTGCCTGAGTGAGATCTGCAATAATGGAAGTTTTCCTCACACAATATCTTAGGGTGTTCCAACATAAAACTGAAGGTTTCATACAGAGACAGCTAGTAAGAAATGCTTCTCAGAATCCAGTAAAAAAACCCTCCACTAGACATGAGGAAATAGTTGATTTAAAAAAACCCCACAATATCAAAACCCAACTAGGGAACTACGCTGAGGTGACAAATGAAATTGTAATGGAGAAAAAAAATAAGAATACTCAAAAGCCAACTGAGTCCTAAAGTTTCACAGCACTTTGTCTTTCAAAAAGTGGAGGAACACCAAATACTCCCTCTAAAATCTTGCATCTAATTCACTCATGGTCAAAATGGAATTTACATTAAGCCAGTGTTTCTAAAGGGCAGAGGAACATATAAGGTCCAAAGTTGACTTAAATCCAGAAGAATTCCACTGAAATCAATGGTTACAGCAGTGCAAATCAGCAAGAGATCTAAATCTGTCCTAGCTGATTCCAGATCTATCTTTTATTTGCTATATGGCTTCAGGCAAGTCAGTGACCTTCTTTTTATTTCTCAGTTTCTCCATCCGTAAAATGGTGATAATATTGTTGTAATACATGAAGATGGGGGGGCAATTAGTTCTCTAACACGGTCTGGATATGGAAATTTCTCGGGATCAATGATTTTTAGTCACCTCTATCATCTTTATTGACTCTTTGTAATCATAATACTTGGCTTTTTGCTTGCTTGCATGTTTCCCTTTTAAAAACCACAAGCCATAGCCTGGTGTCTTTATTCAAGTTTTACACTGTTTACTTCCATGGCAGGATTCACATGAGAAAACCGAGTACAAAATTTGGAACTGGCCCCAGCAACAAACGGTGAGGCTATTTCAAACAAAACTCGTAAATCACTGCATGAAATTAATACCGTTGAGTGTTCGTTTTTTCAAGAGCACAGTTTATTAAGAGATGCCCAAACAACCAGGGCACAAACAAGAAAGCCGCAAATCTTTCTTCACCCTTATTTGAACAAGGCACGCTGCGCTGGCATTTGAAGGGACAGCCGGTTTTGTTCAAACAGTAAAAGCGGGGAAAAATAAATAATGAAGAACAACCCAACCTGAAAACACCCTAACGTCTGACAGCTCTGAGAGGGACCTCTAGCGTGTGCTAGAACATTTTGTGTCGTGCTTCGGGCGCAATTAATACACCAAAATCACCGCAGTCATTTTGAATAGGCAAAGGGAAGTTTCGCCAAGTGCCTCCGACCCGCGGGGCCTGCATCCTTCCGCGGGCGCTGCCGAGCCCCACCCGCAACTAAAACTATTAAACTGACACTTTCTTTCCTTTTTTTTTTTTTTTTTTTTTTTGGCTCGCCTGACTCGGCCTGCGCAAGGAATTAACTTCCCCCGTCACCCCGGAGTTTCCCCACTCCCCACGCCCGCAGCGCCCAGCCCCCCTTCCACGGCCCCCGGCTCCCGGCCTCTCCCGGCGCTCGGGGGCAGCCGAAGCTGGAAAATTGCGTTCCAGGCCCAGCCTTTCCTCCGCGTTCGTGGCCGGGAACAACAATCACGGGAGCCACCGGCCGCACCGCGCCCCCCCCGCACACCGGGCGCTGCCCGCGGGCACCGGGCGGTGCTGCCGCTTCCCTTCCCTTCCCTGCCGGCCGGGGAGGAGCCGCGCTCCTCGGCAGCCCCCTCCACTCAGGAGAGGGAAGCGTTTCGCCCATCTTTAATTCTCCCGAGCAGTCCGAGCACGCTCGGTGCCCGCGGGGCACGCTCACAAAAACTTGTACCGCGCTGATTGGAAACAGGCGGCGGGCGCTTGCTTTCTTCTTCCTTTTCCCTTTTTTTTTTTTTTTTTTTTCTTTTTTAGCCAGCAGACCCGGCTCCCTCATCCGGGCCGGCGTCGGACACTGGGGACGGGGCACCCGGGGTGCCGGTCCCGGGGGGCACCCGCGGTGCTGGCGCGGAGGGAGCGCGGCCGCTGCTGCCCCGCGGGGGGAGAACCGCGGGGCCGCCTTTCCCTTCCCTTCCCTTCCCGGTAACAAAGGGCGCCGCGGGGGGCTCCGGAGGGGGTGCGGGCACGGGGGAAGGCGCCTCCCGCTCTCGCACAGACACACACACACGCACACAATGGCGGCCCCCTCCTGCAGCCCGGCGGAGAACAATGCCAGGCGCGCACCCCCAGCGCGGAAACACTCACGTTTACATTAAACACATCCCCCCCCTCCCCGCACACACCGCCGCTCGAGTCCCCCCATGGCAGCGGCGGGGAAAGGAGGCGCCGCGCGGCCCCCTCCCTCCTTCCTCCTTCCTCCTTCCCTCCTTCCCTGCCCGCCGCCCGCCGCCGCTGCCCGCCCGCCTCCCCGCGGCGCTGCGCGGGTTGCGCGGGGGAGCGGAGCGCGGCGCGGCGGGCGAGGCGAGGCGGCCGCGTCCCCGCGCGGGGTGCGAGCGCCCGGCACATGCGTGGAAGCGAGAGGCGCCCGAGTCCCTCCGCACCCTTCGCTGCAAACAACAACAATCCCGAGCAGCCCTTACCTGGAACATCGGAGCAGCCAAAGTCTCCCTCTTTTTTTTTTTTTTTTTTTTTTTCCCCCCCCTTCCTTTTTTTTTTTTTTTTTTTTTTCCTTCCCCCCTTGTTTTTCCCCCTTTTCCTCCCCACAACTCACACTTCCGATATTTCTCTCTCCCGGCAGCGGTCTGCTCTCCTCGCTACACCAGAGAGAAATGCAATAGCTTGGCTAAGGTAGACAGAGCAAAATACAGAGAATAGTTGCTCCAGGGCTTTGAAACCCCTCAAGGCAAGGATCAGGATACAATTAGCTCATGTCTCTACCTCCAGTCTGAATCAATCTCCGAAATAAAAGTTAAATTAAATTAACTGATCACACGGGCATAAAATTGATCTCCTTCGAAACGTGCATATAGAAAGATATATATATATCGCGTGTAATTTTTTTCGGATTTTTTTTGGTGGAAAAAACAGTCTCATTCCAGCCTACAACTTGCTTTTTACTCTCCTCTTGCACAGAAAAGCTGATTTTAATCGTTGTGATTAGTTTTGATGTAACGTTTCCGCGGGCGATTTCTGCAAATGGATGGAGTGTTTCTTTGCCAGAAGAGGGAAAAGCAGCAGATGATGATAATTATAAGGATTGTTGGTTCTTTCTTTCTTTCTTTCTGTCTCTCTCTTTCGTTTTATTTGTATTTAAATCTGTCTCTTCACTTTCCCGAGTTGACCTGACATTGCCATTGCACTAAGGTCGCACAACTTGTTGATTAGGATCACCTCCCGTTTTGATCGAGGGATATGGGATAATTTGGCAGTGGAGCAACACATTTTCTGTTCCCTTGGCTATATAACTTCCCAAATGACGTGTATAAAAATAAGCACATGGAGTCTGCTTTGCCCCAGTCAAGTCTGAATCAATGCCTGGGGGTGATACACAAACTCATTTCAAATGTTCAACCATGCAGAATTGCAAAAAGATTGAAGGAGTTGCACTGCATTTTTAAAATTTTTATATATGTGTCTATCTATATTTATTTTTTTTAAGCAGCAAAATTAAAAGAAAAATCTGTGTAAACTAATCCAGGAATTTACCACTTAGGTTCATGTAACATCCCTAAAATGCTACTAACTTTCCTTCTCCAATTACCCAATTACAATGGAGCCTTGCCTTTTTGATTTTCTTTACCCTGCCGTTTGCAGCTGCGTTCTCCTGAAGATAACGAAACCGTGAACAGACAAATAATTCACAAATCTTATTCTTGGTCACCTTTTCCTTATTCTACCTTTTTTAGCCTCCCACTCCACTTAATATTGCTTTGTTCAAAGCTACTGTGCATGGAAGCTGTATTAATTTGTTGTTGTTCTTGTTAGAGTGGACTATTTTGTCATAAACCCACGGGTCACCTCCCATTAGTGTCACATCCTCGCTGTATACTTTTGTGAAACGGTATGTTTCTAAGCACTTCACAGTCCATTAATTCAGGGACTTTACTGACATTTCTTAGGAGAAAGACCAGGCTACGAGGCCAAAACTGCCCAGTAAAGCTCCTGAATAGAACCAGACTTGTCCAGAGAATATCTGCAATTAGTTTTTTAGGATATGTTTTTTAGTATTTTAGAGAAATTAGTGCAAAATATAACAATCGACTTTTCTCCTACGGCAGCTGCTGCAGCCTAAGGAATGACTAGTTTTCTTGCTTAAAAACACATCCAACCCAATGCATTCTTTTTGGTTTTCCTCTTTTCTTTAAGTGATAAGCCTAATAACATGGTAGGACTTCTCATGTAGGAATCTCACACCATTTGTAAATGCTTTGTCATTCTGTTGTAACAGAAACAAATAGGTTAATTAACCAGGAATGGCTGACAGAAATTAAAAGGAAAAACTAGAGTAATCACACACTTACATGCCCCAAGAAACGTGGCTTCATCTTCAAACACTATTTTTAAGATTCTTCCAAAAACTAGTAGCACACAAGAGGAAAATCTCCCCTCAGCCATATGCGCCTTCCCCAACTGGGTTTGTATGAAACAGGATCATTGCAACCTTAATAATGTTATGCAGCTTGAGCACAGTCATTTTAAAGTACTTAAAGCTGGTTCAACAATTTAAAGGTTCTCATGGTTTGTCAGTTCACAGTAAAGAAAAATTTCAGTTTTCCATCCAGATGAAATAAAACCTTACATAAAGTCCAATACACCTGTGTCATGACCTAACTTTATTTCTGTATTACAATGTGTCAACACAAAAAAATTTTTATGGCCTGTGTATGTGACTTTTAAATGCTTCACTGCTCTTCTCTTTCTAATAAATAAAGCCATGCCAGCAGCCTGGCACTCATTAGCAACCTGCATAACACAGAGAAAAATAATCAGTACAGGAACTAATTTTAATTCCAAGCTAGGAAATGGCTATTATGGTGAAAGGTGAAGAAAAATTGCAATATAGCATCCTTTAAAAATATGAAAAACATCCCTGTACAGTTATTTTACCTGCAGCAAAGTGTTTATCAAATGATGTCAGCACTAGATAAGAAAAGGTATATTTTCTCATGAAGTAAAAAATCATATTATTTTTTACCTTAAGGAGGCTCATTTGGTAAAACTTTCTTCTCCAATACAGAAAATCATGGGCTGAAATGGGTAGGGTAAATGCCCATCGGGGCAGCTGCAAGCCCTTTTGGGTAGATATTGCTGCCTCGGTTTGTCCACTATCACACCGAGATGAGACTGCAGCCTGGTTCTTCCCTCTACATGGGGATCCAAAATATAAAGGCACATGAATAAAATGGAGATTTTCTCAAATAAGTCGATATTAACTGCTCCACTGAAGTACTATCTGCATCTCTTTTCACATGCAAATTAAACATTTCCATAGTAAGTCCCCAGAAGAGGAGAGAGACGCTGGTTATCCTTTCTTTTCACAGGTTGCAGTATCCTCAGCCTTCACTGTCTAAACTCAAGCCTGAGTTTACTGCTGATGAGGCCAAACTCTGATATAGGGACGTATTTTGACATTGCTAATGTTCACTAGATGTAAATATAACCCATACACGCTGCCACGTATATCTAAATAAGATAGCAGTGTTTACCTTTATTAACTGCTGAGAGGTAATTTGCATACAAAGGAGAACACATTAAACCAAATTATGTTCCATTTTACTTGGAGTTATCTTTTTTTAAACAGATTTATATAAACTACAGCATGTCTGTGCATTATGAATATTTTACTGATGCTGAATAGCAACCTTAATGAGCTCAAACTGAGCTCAATATTTGACTTCTGAATTTTTCCTCAAATCATCACCTGTTCATAATTAGCCTCTGGAAAACTACAGTAGTTTTTCCATATCATTGTCAATGTTAACAGTTTGGAAAATTGCAGCTTTTGAACAGGCAAGTTTTCCAACGGCTGCAGATCATATGTGTCCACTTGCTAAAGGGCATTATTTCTGATTTAGCTATAATCCTGTCTGGAAACAAGTACATTGGGTTTCTCAGGAAGGCCCTCTTGTCAGCTTGACCTTCTTTTAAAAGTTCCCTCCTGCAGTTCATGGACTTGATGTGTGCTGCAGTCTTGTTTCAAAAATACTGAGAAGAGCAGCTTAGTGTGGAAATATAAAGCTAGCAACAGTTGCCTACACTAGATATTTTGTCAGTGGCTCTTTTTTCCTTTGAGAAAAATAGAAAGATATATTTACATAGAGAAATAGAAAGATTACATTGCATTTGAATGGGGGGAGATTTATAAACACAGCTTTTCCAGATTTGTTTTCCCCAAGGAGTGTTAAAAATAATGTATCTTTTTCTTTATTACCAGTAACATTTTAATGCAGTATTTGAAGAAATGTATTTTGTTATTTAGCCGTGAAATGGATTGAACAGTGTGAACCCTCCCAAACAGTGAAGTAGCCTAAGCAACATCATCCCTTCTGCATTTGTGAGAATAATAGGGAGCTAGATCTTCTAAAGGAAGAGAACTGAACTTGAGTAGAAACAAGTGCTTCTACCATATTTCTACATAGTCCTTGTGTACTACTTGCACTTATGTCCTTTTGCTGCTAGTTAAAAGAGATGAACTTGAACAAAACTGCTTCTACATCCCACTCCAGTTCCTGGTTATGTGGTTGTCCCTCTGTTAGGCAATGCAAATCCATACAGAAACAGAAAGAGTGGTGGATTTCCTTGTGGATCCCTTAGCTCTGGCCTCATGTCATGACCAGATATGACAGTTCTGCCTGCCAGTCACTGTAAGAGGGGGTGATATCTCTCTGCATCCCAGCACCAAAATCTCTTGTATTGCAAGCTCCTTCAGTTGTCTGCTTCAGAGAGTACCACCAGACTTGCTGAGTTGCTGTTTTAAGGTGAGATAACATCACTAGAATTGGACATGAAGCTCATTTTTTGTAATTTTATCATTGGTATGAAAACTCCCAGAGTGAAGTCCTTGTCCAGAAACATAAATTTTTACAGAAGGAGTGTACAAAGCTCTCTTGGGAGCTTCTTCCTCCGGTATGAAGCTATGGACAATCTTACAGCCTGGATGGGTAATCAAGGAATCACAGAGTAGTTTCACAGAAAGCCTCTCTTCAGGTTTTGGGGGCTGTTCTGTAAGTGTATTTTGGAAGCCTTCAGCACATCTAAATCCCTCTGCCAGCAATGGAGGCTAGAGGTGCTAAAACCTCTAGCAAATCACGGCACTTGTGGATAGGTTAAAAAGCTTAGAGCATTGCCTATGAGCATGTAGGGCTGAAAACATGTACCCTAGTGTCATTTCCTCCCATGTGCATACACATTTATGATTAACTTTGGGGAATTCTCTGCATTTCTGCCATGTTCTCTGCATTTCTCTTCCCTCCCCAGTTATTCTTTCCCCTGAGAAGCAACTCCTCTGCTTGCTTGGTAACTGCAGAGGCTTTCTGGGGGGCACAAGAGGATAGTACCACGCTGGCTTTGTTTCCTGCCTTCAGACTTTTCTGTACAGAAAACCTCTCTCTGCTGCAAAATAGGTGAGAAAGGACCCATTCTATACAACTTGTGAGGGCAGAGGCAAGTTGGAGTTTACATCTATTCCTGCTGTCTTTTACTCTGGCTGGATTTCCCCAATACACATTGGAAACCTCTACCCCTCCCTGCAAGGCAGATTTTGTTTCAGATTAGTCAATACCCTTTGCAAAAGGATTAATGCACTCCTATGGTTACTGTAAGCTTTTCTGGGCTGGATCATGTGAAACACAAGCAGAGTTGAATGTGCAAGGAGCTTCAGTTGGCCTCACTGTTCAGAGGGACCATGCAGAATTCAGGGCATAACTGATAATGTATCTCCTGAGATTGTACAAATTGCTCTAAGATCGTTCCAATTTAACTGCTCAACTCATTCTAATTAAAGACTACGCTGAGGAAAAGTGGGCAAAATGTGCTTTTGTGGGTATGCGTGTGTATGTTGGGGGAGAAGGGAACTTGGTAAGGAGAAAAATAAGCATTTGATTAACTTGTTTTGTTGTTTCATATTTCAATAACCTATAACAGAAAACATGGTTTCTACAGGTAGTATAATCTGCCTCATTCTCAGTTCATCTAGTCCAGAAACACTCAGTTTTACGTCGTGGTCCAATTGCCTGAGCCAGAGCTGCTCATGAGAAGCCCTTAATACAATGGAAGTACCTTCAGGGCACCATAGAAATTTATGTTAGTGTATCTCTTTGTGCGTCCTTTGGGTGTCAGAATCTCTCTGCACTCCTACCTATAACGATGATTCCCTGAGCACACCTATATACGCAGACACAATGAGCAGAGGTATTTGGTGTTGTTATATAATAAAACACACCAACGACCTTCCCTCGTGGATTTTTAACATTAAAACTACCATTCTCAGAAGTGTTACTCAACTGTTCCTTGAGATTTCAGAAAGGAAATTGACATTGATGTTACAGTTTTTTTTTAAACAGAGATATATTTCTAAACACTCTCCTCCAGAAAATGTGTGATTCAGCATAATATAGAAATACATTGAGGTCATTAGTTGAAGTATGAATTTCTACCCAAGAAACCATCCTACTGAGCTGAGGAAATATTTCAGAGTGATACACAAAGAGCTGCAACAGAAACTCAGGCTGGGAAATCTGGATTTGTGTCTATGTTTTGAATAGCCCAAAGTCTGGGAGTGAGTATTATGATCTGGGATTTTCAAGGAGCTGATCTGGATAAAGAAGGGGGCAGATCACAAAATGTGAATAGGGCTGTTGCTTCATCCCCCCTTCAGAAACGTGTTTAAAAGAAACTAGTCTTTAGACTTAAAAATGCTGCTTGTAAGGAGTGACCTGCAGATTTTGAAACCAGACTAATTTTCTAGACTCATTGTAGAGTAAGTGTATCTTGTCAAAAGGATATTTGAAGGAGATACTCACTACCCTTCTGCTAAAGAAGCAGCAAGTGTCTGAAACAATCCCTTTCCAAAGCAAAAACATGTTATTATTAATATTGTATTTATGTGTGACAGAAACTATGTTATGCTTTCAAAATTATACATGAGCTTTGAAAAACTGATGTTGCTAGCATCTCCTGTTCTTTCCTTTTAGAAACAAGAATCTGTGGAAAGCAGTGGTACTTTTCTGTTTTGAATAACTTGGAGAAATCCACTTTTAAATCAATAATGTTTTTCTCTCAGCCACTTCCTGGAAAGCAACAGTTTTTCACATACTGATTTTACATCACTGTAATTTTTTGGGTTTGCAGGGAATTTCAGGACCTGGGCTACTCTGGCCATATTTGATGGATGAGTTTATGCAAAGAGGGAAGTTGGTAAAATGCTAAGGTACTGTGTATCTCCTTCTTGGTTCCATACATAGTGTATATATCCCAGCTGCATTTATAAGAGTAATTTTCATGTTTTATTAATGTCTCACTACCTATTATTATATAATAAAAAGTATATAGTAGGGATGATAGACATCATCCCATCAAAAACAGTGGGTTTTTTGGGTAATGATAGCAGTCAGGGATATGAACCTTGAGGTCTCATCACAATCCATATTTGTTAATTTCTTGGTCAAAACCAGTGGCTTACCAGAAGCTCGTCGATATTTTAATCCATGCCCTGCTGGTCCTATCACAGCTGCTAGAGGGACATGAAGAGACCTACATGAAGAGAAGTTAAAGAGGATTTTAGTTGACTGCCTGTGAAAATAAACACAGTCACATCTCCTAAGGCAGAGGCTGAAAATGTCTGCCAGGGAAAAATGTCCATCTGGCAAAACTCTCCCTCTCATGCCACAGTCAATGAAAATTGCTGTGCTAGTTCATGCAAAGGCAATAGTGCCATACATACCTCCAGGCAACCTTTCTCCATCCAGACCAGCAGAAGACAGATGTTGAGAGAAGTCCCTCCTGCTAGACTGCTCTGGCTTTTTTTTTTTTTTTTGGGGGGGGGTGGGTTTTATTTGTGTTTTTTGTTTTATTTTGTTTTGGTCTTTTTTTTTTGGTGGTATTTCTTCCAGTGAGCAACAGAACCATGGAGAGTACACAGGAAAGGGGTGCTCCTAGAAGAGAAGCGACATGATGATCACCAAATATAAATCCAGAAACAATTCAAGGAAGGTGGCACAAAAGAGGCATCTCAAAAGTAAGAACACATCAGCAGAAAGCATTTCTGCCAAGGTGACATCTATGCTTGAAAGTCCCCTGACAAATAGAAAAGCAAATGGTGATGGCAAGGAGTCAGCGGCTTGATGTAGTTGGCAGAGTTGCTGGTGCAAGGAAAGGAGAAGGGCTTGTGCCAAGGCAGCTGATTGCCTTCTCCTCTCCCTGCAATTACATTACCTGTGTGCACTGGTAGCTACTCCAAAGTGAAAAACAACTACTGTAGATGCACCCACCCTGCCAAAGGTGGTTTATCCCTCTGTGTTCTGAACTCATCTTCTGCAGGAGAAAATGCTGCTAATGCAGTAGCAGCCACCTTCTCTCTTATGGCAGCCAACAGAGAAAAGCAGTTCCCAAAATGGTCAGGAAGGATCACAAATGCTGAGAAAATACTCATTTGCCTTTGCTTGGTGATTTGTGGCCTCTTATCAATGGCTTGGCTGTGATACTGTCTCTTTTCATTTCTCACTTAGCTTTTTTTTCAACTTGCCTTTTAAACTCAGTGGTCAGCTAAACCACCCACACTGATGCCTAGGAATGATGTTCAGTTATTTCTCTATGCTATTATACAGAAAGACATGAAAATCTACGGGTTGTAACTGTGCAGCAAATTTAAGCCAAACTTAAAGTAAAAGCTATGAGGTCAACTGCCAAAAAAAGCGATGAAAAACCCTGCCAATGTTTATTCCTTTACAGTAATCGAAGATAAATTTCATCTGATCATCAGTCATGCCCAAATTCAGGATACGCCAATGCTTTTCAATTCCTCTCAGGCTTCTCATAGTTCTTTTCAATGGCACAGGACAACGAGTATCAGCAAGTGTCACTCACTCACTGTTTATTTTCCTCTGCCAGCTCACTAGTGCAAACATTCATTGTGAGAGGTTTTGGTGTCCCCTTTGGGAGCCCTTCATTGTCCTCCTTTCTCAACAGCAGCCACGCCCAAGACTGAAGGACTGGGCAGGTCCTGGGAATCCCTTAATAGTTGTAGAAAGGGAATTGGTGTGTGCAACCTTTTTCAGGAACAAGCTGAACTAAACAAGGTGGAGTCTGTGTCAAAGCCGGGTACATTTTTCTTCTGGTTTTTATTTTCTGTAGCATGCCTTAGAATTTATTGGTCATGACTTCCCAAGAAGCTAAGTGTCCTTGCTTCCCCAGGAGAATCTGGTGAATACTCTTTCAGCTGCTTTGCAAACATTGACTAACTAATCCATGCAATACCCCTCGAGATAGGAAAACGAGGCAGAGAGATTATATGACTTGCCCAAAGCCACAGAAGGAATAAGTGTCAGGCATATTATGAACAGGGCACATAGATCAAAGGAAATACAATGAGCACTCAGGAGGTCCTGTCTCCCGGTCTGCTTTTTACAACAGAGAACAACACTACTTTTCTGCTCTATAGCTTTTACAGGACTTTTTTTAGGAAAGGGTCTTGTCAAAAGCTTGAAGGAAATCCAAATAAATCATCTTAATTATACTATATTGGTGTGGATGACTTCTGTTTGTGGAAGAAATTTACGTGCTTGCCGGATTTCAGTGAGAAATGATGTTGTAAGATCACAAAGGCACAATCTATTTCTTAAGTAAAATTAATACAACAACTTTCCTTTACGGTCTTAGCTATACAGCTGCAGGATTTCTTTTTATGTATATGTCTTCTTAGCTAACTTAGTTGCAAAACTTTACTAAGTGAAAGATGTAAGTCGCAAACTTCCTTTCATCATAGCGCTTCAGGGAACGAGGAACTTACAAATAGATGTGTACCACACACCATCCTTCTGGATTTTTTGGATACTTAGTACTTAGGGCTTTGCATATCCCCAAAAAAATAATTTTAATGGAAACTGTACTCGTTGTCAAACTGAAGTCAATAGAAAAGTTCATATAGATTTAAATAACCCAGGTTTGTATTTCTCATTCTTACCTTGATTGCTAAATGAATTTTATTGTGGAGATCCACAGATCCACAGTGTAATCTTGTGGAAGCAAACGTACTGCAATTTCATATTACTTTAATACTGGGAACAAATATGTTGTGTTACCTTCTTTTTCAGGTTTTAAAAATTACTTGGCTTATGAGAATTTCTTTAGAGGAGTAGTAATAATGAATACTCTTCTGTGTATATCTGTATATGTGTATAAACACCTACATATTTACCTGAGAGCAACAGAGTCAAAGCTATGCACTAACCCCCTCCATTTCCTAATTTTAAAATTATGAGCTATACTCTCAATGCTTTATTCAGAATGGCCTTCTCCAACTGAGTTCTGTAAAATATTTTTAAAGAAAGATGGAACAATCAGAAATACTGCCGGGCAGACTGTGGAGAGAATTGCAGGAAGAAGTGTAAACACCCTAGTCTTAAATTGCTGAGTAGGATCACAGAGTGCCTGGAGGCTCTCTCGAGGTCCAGGTGCTCATTACCCTGCTCAGCCTCTTGGGTGTTCCTGGGTGACTGCAGATTCCAGCTACCCCTGCACACAATGGGATCACCGGTCATGGCAGGGGACCTGTTTCCTCACCACTCTTTGGAGATGATCTCATCTTTTCAAAGGGTGTTTTCTAACTCTGATTTGTGGATTCCGCAGGGTACTGAAATTTGATTGCTTTTTACTGATTCTCTTTAGCGTGAAAATGCCAATCGGATCCTCCTTAGGAAGATTCCTCACAATACCTGAATATTGTGCTCAGTGTTGGGGCCCTCACTACAAACATTGAGGTGCTGGAGCGTGTCCAGAGAAGGGCAATGGAACTGGTGGAGAGTTTAGAGCACCACTCTGATGAGGAGCAGCTGAGGGACCTGGGGTGTCCAGAGAAAAGGAGATTCAAAAAGGAAGACCTTATCTCAAGTTGCACCAAGGGAGGATTAGATTAGATACTAGGAAAAATTTCTTCACCAAAAGGGTTGCCAAACACTGGAACAGGTTGTGCAGGGAAGCAGTTTAGTCACCATCCCTGGAGGTAAATTTAAGAGACGTGTAAATGTTGCACTTAGTGTTTAGTGCTGGATTTAGAAAATTTGTCGGACTCAATGATCTTAAAGGTCTTTTCCAACCAAAATGATTCTATTCCATGATTCTATAATAGCAAGATCATTCACTGGTTTTAAGAGTTGCATTTTGTCCTTCAGCCCTGCTTATTTTCTTGCACTCTTTGCACAAGTGCAATGATACTTAGCACATGTTTAAATACTTTGATGAACTAGGGCTTAAACCCTCCATATTGTACTGATTATTACACTGATTAAGGTGTCAATTCAAATTTGATATTTGGAGAAATGAGTTATTTTTGACAACATTGTTAGAATGGACATTCATTTGAACATACTTACTACCACATGACTTGACAGAAATGCATCTTTTGTTCCTCCAGCACAAAGTGAAAATAAACAGGACCAAAAGGGAAAACCCTTGCTTGTGGGGATGCTGGTGCTTCCAGAATGTCTGGGTCATGATATTTCATAAAACTGCTGCTCCCAGCCAGTCCTACAAAATAAGCTGGCAGTAGTTAAAACAGTTGCTGTCCTTGCTGTGCTGAATTCTGCAGGAAATTCTGTGCCTGGCTGCCTTTGCCTGTATGGAAAGCATTTCTTCTTATGTCACTTGCTGCATCATTTGAGCATAATGTTTGTAACACACCTGGGTTCATATATCTCTTAGCCATGATGTTTAAATGAACACAGTCTCTACATGTTTGGGGATTTTGTTGTTGTTGGTGGTGGTTTGGTTTTTCGGGTGTTTATTTTGGTTTTTTTTTTTCAGTTTCTCCATGCCAGGTTATTCCCTGTGCATTCACAGGGGTAAATGCCCAAAGCCTACAGTTGTATTTAGCTTTGGTTTGCTGAGCTTCATTTCAGATTTGAGAGGACTCCAAAAGGTAGGTGATGTTGTGCCACCCCAGGCACATTTTGGCAGGTGCTGGCACAATTTCCAGGACTCCTGGGGACTGCAGTTCCCCTGCAGACATGGGCGGGCCTTTCCATTGTTTCTGCCTCGCTGGATTGAGAGCTTAGCTGGCTCACCTTCCTTCCTAATAATGCATTTCTTTGCTTTTCTGCTGTGCTTCCTAGCTGGAGAGTGCTCCTCACTATTTAACTATTTATCCTGAGTAGCAGACATTGCTTCCTCCTTAGGTTTACTTTCTCAACTCCTGCTTACAAATGACATGAACTGAAAATATGGGAAAGGTGGGCAAACACATATGAACTGTGTGGATACAGAGTAACACGAGTAGGTGTAAGAAGGAAAATGGTGCTATTCTTGTATGAATTGATCAATTTGCCATTTGATTTGTTATTCTGACACCAAAGCCTTTGAGGGAGAAAAGAGGTCTCTTCTAATTACACCCAGCTGACTCCAGCAGTGATTTGTTTACTAAGTTGGCAATACCTTTAATTTTGGGTAACACCTCCCTTGTAAATGAAATTAATACACCCACGGTGTATTACTTCATCCCTCACTGTCACAACTGCATTGATGACATCTTCCAGGAATCAACAAAATCATCTTGGACTTACCATGAGGATTCACATGGCAGGGAGCTAGTGCGGGAAAGGAACAGCAGCACTGGTTGAATTCAAGGCCAGTGAGTTTCCACAGACACTTTGTGTTCATGGAAATGTATATATAGTGGTTAGATGATCTTATATTTTAGGATGGAAAAAAAAAGTAAGCTCCAACTACCTGGTAAGTGCTTCAGGGTAATAGCAAATGCAGGATGTTCCTGCAGGATGGAACAGCCTCATGCCTGGCTCGTGTCAATGACAGCACAAGGTTATCAGCACCATCAGCTCTATCACTAAGCACCATCAAGCCAATAAAAGAAGGGTTTCTTCTCCTGGTCTAAGAAAACAGCTCAGTGTATCTCTGTTGGATGCCTGACACTTTTGATGGCCTGTTTGTCCCATTGTTGCTGATATTAAGATACAAATATTAGTTCCTAATTGACTGAGATTGTGTGAAAAGACAATGGGAAAATTACTATCTCGTACTTAGCTCACTGACCAGGGACTACAGCACCAGAAATGCAGATTTGTGGCTTTCTTCAGAACAGAGGGGCAAGAGAAACCAGATTGAAAGTAAAGTCTTGTAAACACAATAAAAAATGCAGTTAATATAAACACTGGTTTTAGTTGAGCTGAGATCTTAGTTCCAAACTGAGCTAGCTCACAAGAAATTAAATCAAAAGTGTTATGAAATGATGTAGATTCCTTAAGCTCTCCTGAGCCAAAGCCTCAGAAGGCATCAGCACCCTCTGTAAATTAATCATTCATCATGAAGGCTGCTTTTACTTTTATTTTTTGGCACCCTAATAAGTAAAATCAATTTAACATTAGTTACACAAGCACACTGCAAATGAAAGAGTCTGATTTATTTAATCTGAAGATCTGGCGCATTATTATTTACATTAAAAAAACTCTATGTGGAAAGAATCCTCACAATTCTTGTCTTTTCCCCATATGAACCTAAATAATGAAGTGTGTGTGTGTGAAAAGAAGTACAGAAGAAAGGTAGAATGAGTATCTTGATAATTAGTCCTGTTCCCTTCTCTCCAGCCTATCCAGACTATCCTTAACAACCCCTTTTTAGAAGATGCAATATTAAAATCTTCCAAAGCAGCCTGCTCGAATTATGCAGTGGAATTTACTGTACAGAAACTGTGTAGTTTTATAGTGGAATCTACAGTGTGATCATAAACCAGCCTTGCCGTGTCCTAAATTTTACAACACAAAGATTGCTTGAAGGAATAACCCCTTTTGTTTGGCACATTGGAGCCCAGATTGCCATGACTATGGCTCATGTTTTGTTCATGTGTATACATATGTATATATTTTCACTTTCCGCTTCTTTTCATTTCTCTTGGAGTGCTGAGGCTTGTGTATTCACTAGTTTCAAATTTCTGCAGTAGGGGAGCTGAGGAGTTTGCTTTTTACTTTTTTTTCCCCCACGTTTGTTCCCTGAACTCTTCTCGCGGTTTAACAAGTCAAATACAAAACACAGGGGGAATAAACATCCACAGGATGGTACCATGCGTGATATGGCATCATTGATTGGATATACTGCATTGGAACATCACACAAAAGAGCCTGTAACGAAAAAAAAGCAGTTGCCTGAAGCTTTGAGCTTTCAAATTAGGCTAAAGAGGTTCCCCTGATAACCAGCAGTGTTGAAGCTTTCAGTATTATTTAGCTGCCCTGGTATCAGTAACAGTTTTCAGTTAGAAGAACCCAGAGACCCAACGCACTGGTAAGGTAACCCACCTGCCCTCTCAATACTTTGGGATCAAAAAACCTATCTAAAAATCTCCAGTTTACCAAGCATAACTGGGAGCAAATGCAACTCTCCCTTCTTCAACACTATCTCTGTCTGTGCAGCCTATTTTGCATCAAAAGATCCATTTGAAAGTAGAGATCCCTTAGAGCTAAATATTCTAAACTGACAGAAGAATTTCTAGTGGCACACCAGCCTAGAGCCATATTTTTATGAGGACATCACTTTCTATTTCTAAGCTTCAGTATGCACTCATGCTTCCTCGTTGCCAGGAGCCATGCCACATCAAGTTGCCTCCTTCCAGCTTTTATGTTTTTTTAGTTTTTTTTTTTTTTTTTTTTTAATGGAGTCCGGTTTTCTGCCTAATTTATGACTATCTCCTTGACAAATTGTCAGACACCTATGTCACTAAGACAGAGGTGCCCTAGTGTAGCACATGCCAGAAAGGACATTGTAGGTATCATTAAAAAATTTATATGGGACAACTATTTGTAAGTCTGATTAGTCTTGAAGGTTGGGAGAGATTTAAAAACACCCCAAAACCCAGACACGATATGCAGTAGTTAGTTCTTAAGTATAAGATAGGAACTGCACAAGACAAGAGCTTTAAGTTCGTGGGTGTGACCCTGCACTGCTTGGCACCTCAGAGTGTTGCAGTGAAGGGAACCCTTGGCACCAGGAATGCTTAGCAGAGCTGCCCGTGGGTTACAGCCACCTTGGGGCAAGGCTCTGGACCCCTTTATGTCTTACTGAGCGCTGAGCAGGCTGCTTGCACTCAAATAAACTGCCATGGCTTCAGTGTCTGGCTAGAGCCTGGCGAGTCACACTGCTGGGTTTTAAGAAACAATGATGGGCCTTCTTCAATTTCATGCCATGGGAAAACACTGCTTTTACAGTAATGAAGCTATTTTTTTCCCCAATGAAAAGGCAGCAGGGTTGAGCTGCTCCCTTGCAGTGTCAGGGAGTTTAACATTTGCTAAAATATTCTCAAGGACTAGCACAGGATTTCAGTCTTAAAAATTCCACATCCATCAAAGAAGGTAGGAATTTTTATGTTAAAAGAAGAAAGATGTGCTGTTATAAGTCAGCAACTTAAAATGCCTTTATCTATACAGCCTGCAAGACATCTGCAGAACATTCAGCAATTAAATATGCCCCCAGCTGAACAATAATGTCGCTGCTTGGTCTGCATATAAATGAAGAATGAGTTAAGGGCGTGTGTTCAAGATGGGCTCTGTTGTTGTCAATATCCTGTGCCATAAGCTGCCCTTGAAATCACCCTGAAGTCTGCAAAGGTCACTTGTAAAGGTCCCAGCTACACATCTCTTCCCCTCCACCCCAATAAAAGAGAGTGCAGATCCTTGAAAGATGGATAAGTAGTAATCATTCATCATTTTAGATAGCTTAGGTTTCCTCTCAGCCTCCCAGAATATGCCGGTTTGGGAGGGACAGAGGAAGAAGAATTAAAAAAGGAGTAATTTATCCAGGGGTAAATTTAGCCAGGTCCCTGCTTCATGTGAGCACCAAGACAGACTGGAAGTGTCTGGTGAAGCTCCCCTTCCACTAAGTACCACGGTTTTCCTAGAGGTGCCACCATACCTGGAGGTTGGTTCTTAGGCTGCTGAACTCTGCAGTTTTCCTTGCTTGGCAATTTTGACTGGAGGGCCAACAGTCTGTGTTTACTGCCCATAGGAAATGTCCAGCTGTGGTTTGGAGCTCCCAGGTGTGTGTATGTCTCCGTGTGTATGTGTGCTGGAAAAAAACAGCTGGAGAGGCCCTGTTTTTCTTCCACTGCATCATTTCTGAGGGTGACTAGAGGCTGTTGGCACACCTGGCTACCCATCAAGACTTTACTAGGAATATATCTTTTCTCTAGTGCCTTCTGTGTAAGGATGTCAAAGTATTTTAAAGATGTTAAGGTTCTTCTTGAAGCTGCTGTATTGTTCTAGTGAGGCAGACACCCTGGGAAGGAGTGTCTATGAGTGGCTATGGGTGCCCACTCACATGTGGAGCAGCAACAGCTGCAGTTGCTCAAGGGACAGCTACCCTTGCTCCGGTCACTGGCCTGTCTGCTCTGCCAGAAGTCACCGCTTTCAGGAGCAGAGGTAGTGAGACAGACACCTGCCCACGTGTCTGTGGCTCCTGTGGGTGCTGCAGCAACAGTGCACTTTCATCCTGGTCCCCCTGGAAAGCACAGGGAGATGGATCAGGGAGGCCACTGGCATATGATGCTTTTTGTGACCTCTGTGACTGGCTCAGAGGAGGGACAGGAACGTGCACATCTGCAGCAGCAGGGATGGGGTTTGCTGGAGCTCATCATTCAGGACCCCAAGGCATTAACTTCTGCCATGACTTACAGTGTCCTTATGACTGTAGCACCTTTCTGTTTACATTGAATTGCCTTGAAATTAAAACAAAAGATTAAAAAAAAAGAAAATAATTTAGCTTTTGCCCATTGGGCCTTATCATCCCACACAGCAACAGAAGCCACATCTGTATCTGAAAAAGAGAAGCACTGGCTCACTCATCCTGGTAGCAGCTTTGTGTAGGTAATCTGGAGAGCACAAGAAAACACACAGCTACGTGCCACAGTGCCTTGCATGTTAACTGGGCCCAGGCACCTGTGGGTTTACAGTAAAAAATCCAGTTGGAGGTCTTTCTTCTGGGCAGAGATTTCCATGTCACCTCTTAGCAGGAGAGAGCTGCTTATTCTGTACCTTGATTCTAATTTTAACAATACCTTTCTTTATAAGCACTACAGAATATCTGTCTTCTTTCAGCAATCTTGTAACAACAAACAGGTCATAACTCCCTTTCCTTGTCAGATGTTTTTTCTTATTTTTCATTCAATTTTGGGTTATTTGAAAAGAAACTCTGAATTTTGCCTGCTAAAACCATCATTTGATTTGTTGAAGGTGATATAATGGGGTAATGAGACTTAAAGTGTGCAGGGAAACCAGCATGTCTTGGTAACCATACAATCTTCTGGGAGAAAGGTACAGAAATATCCAGGAAAAGTAAATATGGTAAGTTATGCATAGGGCAACTCCAGACCATTAACTAGGGACCCATAATGGAAAAGTGCCATCTTTAAAGGCATTTTTGTTTCTACAATTTTTATGACAGTTTTATGATAATTCTGTAACTACTGTACATCACTGCTTCACAGTGATTTCTTTTTATCTCTTGAGATTTTTCCAAGATGTTAGGATGTAATATATGGAGAGAAGAGCAATCATCAGATAGCAAGCTACACATAAAAGAGTCATATAATCAATTGTTCTGATGTCATAAAAGTCACAGTCCACTGATCTGATGTCACTGTGATGGATTGGGAGTTTTAATGCCTCATTTATGGTGTTTAAAAAAATGTGGGAAAGGGTGGTTATGTCAAAACACATGCCATTCTTAATGTGGCATTAACAGAGCTAAATGGGATGCAGTGATATTTATTTATTTGACCACAGAAGTGTGAGCCAAGATCAGTGCTAACAGCATAAATGTGACTAGTTCTGTGTGCTTTCAGAAACCAGTGGGCGAGAGCCAGGAGCAATGAATATTTACTCCAGCTGAGGATGTCCTCTAACGTTTTAATTAATAATAAGGGAAGTAAGGGCTCAACCATGACTTTGCCCCAGGTCAGGGGCACATGGCTGTGGTATCCAAAGAGCAGCCTGGGAGGCTGTGGATGGTAGTGTTGCAGTCTGCTGCTGCTTCCCACATGCTTTAGCAAAGGAAATACCCCCAGCTTGCCCTTCCCTTGCTCACAGTAACCAGCAGGTGGGGAAAGGAAGAGGAGTAGAGGCTGGAACAGGGGACTGCGAGTATTGCCACGGACAGAACTGAATGGACACAGCAGTCACACGGGGGTTCTGCTCCCTTCACTGTAGCCCACAGCTGGGGAAAGCTGCCTGAAGGGGAATGTGGCATGGCTCTTACTTTTTAGGTGAGACAGTGCAAGATGGGTCATGTGGGGCAGTAAGATTCAAGACAACCATAGGTCACATACTCTTGGGATTTAGGACTGGAAAACTGTCCTGTTTCAGTGTTTTAGCTCCTGAGGCAATAGGTGGTTCAGAGGGGTGTGGACTGGTACAATTTTTGTGGTCACTCTGTGGTGAGGAGAGGGAGTATATTACTTTTACAATGGAGGAGCTTGAGGCTGGCATTTCCCATCCTGGCAGTCAGCCACAGCCCCCTATTAAAGCACATGAGGTGGCTGTTTCTGCTCAAACTTTTATTGGGCTGGTCTTGAAAATGTCACTGACAGGCTTCAGGGTCTGTGTGAGCTGGGGACATGGACAGGTCATGGGTCCTGGAAACTGCCCTGGACTCACAGGACTTGGTTTAATTTTGATTTCTGTTAAGAAGCTTTTGTTTGCAACTGAGAGGACTGCAAAAATGAAGTTACTCCTTATCAAAAACCGCAGCTGTGAAATCACCATAGACATGGGTGTTATGCATAAGAGCACTACTACCTCAGTTTGTGATGGGCACGGGAGATTTTGCATCTGGCTGGATCTACCTCTGGAAAAAAATAAGTTAATCTTGGGCAACATTCTTGTTCATCCTGGCTGCAGTTAAAAGATGACTTTGTGGCATTGCCAGAGAAGTTATCACTCTTCTACCAGTGCTGTTCTTAGCTCCTGTCTCCCTCCCTTCACCTCCCCTTTCTCCAGTCTCCGCTCTGCTTTCACTCTTTCGCCCATAAAGTCCTTTCAGCTTGAGTGTCCCTCCTGGCTCAGCACAGCTGGAAACAGTGACTTTAGAAGCATTTCAAGCAGGGTCTCCAGGGCATATCAGCCCAGCACTGCAGAGGACTTGTGTGCTTACAGGCAGATAACACTGGACTTCCCTCTGCAGTGGGACAGTGCCCAGTGATGGCCAGAAAGGGAACACAAGAGCTCACTTGCAAAGAGGGATCCTCTGACTTCACTTGGAAACCTATTGTGGGTTCTCAGGACAAAAGTGAAACACTTTATCTTTGTGTTCTTGTGCTTCTGGGGCTTGGGAGCAGGACTTTCATAGCCACCAGGAACCCCTAACAGAGCCACCGCCCTGTGCTGGTCTGCATCTTCCCTCTTATCCAGCTTATTTTCTCTTCCTCAAACACAAAGCTGGCCAAGGGATCCATGGCAGATATCTGTACTAGTGCGTATTTTTTTCACCATCACTTTTGAAGTATCATACAGTCCCCTTCCTTCATGTTGAAAGCAGAGTAAGACAACTCCAATTTCATGCCCTCAGGCCTGAATAAAAGAATAAAAACAACACAACATTTGCATCTGTTTAGCAAGCTCTGTTCTAGAAGTCTCCATGCAGGAAAAAAAAGTGGGGGGAAAAGCCCCATCATTACAGATGACATGGAACTGTTCAGAGAGCACTGTGGAAAGGAAAGGCACAGAAGAAAATTATTGTCATAAATGGCCTAAGAATTCATGGCCTTATGATTGCAAACACAAAGTCTAAAAAGGTTACATTCTCTTGCTTCTCTGCCTACCCCTGATATCAATGAGCATCAGCTAAAGGTGGCTGAAGAACCAATTTCATGCATCTACTGTAGAAGGAAATGAACTGAGCCAAGGGCAAAAATAAAATTATACAAATGTTATTATAGACTAGCCTGCTTCTGTCCTAGTTTAATTCAAATTTCAGTGCTGCAGGCTTTGCTGCTGGCAGTAGCCTTCCTGAATAAATCAACATTTGCTTACATCTAAATTATTAGAGAAACATGTGACTTTGTTTATTGTATAAATTATACGCAAGGTTAAAGCATTAACTGTTCAACGGGCTCTGTGCAGCCACAGAATCTCTCCCATCCCCCCCAAACCTTTCTCCCCCAACACTATTTTGAGGACAAGGCATCCAGGGTGGGTTCGGTGGGGGCTGCCTGGCAGGAGTGCAGCTAGAGGCATCATTTTAGGCATTTCCTTTCATTGTGCTGTCCCGGGGGAAATCACTCACTGCCATGCAGAACATGCAGAGGATGTAAAGCACCCCTGTGCTGACTGGGTAGCTCTTCAGCCCTACCTTGCAGCAGTGTTTATGGGTGCAGAAGGTGATGGGGAGAGGGGTATTCAGTACCTAGGCAGGTTTGCAGGTAGAAGGAAGGAATCTGCTGCTACCAGCACTGCTGTGATGGGTGGTGGGGTCCCATCTGCCACAGCCTGGCTCCACAGCAGGTTCCTGGCTGGAACCACAGCAACCCAGGGTCTGGGACCACAGCAACTCTTGGGGCTCCAGCGAGTTTGTGTGCCATAATCCCCAGACTCCCTGTGGGTTTTCCAAGCTTCATGGTGGCAGCTGCTGAAGTTCAGCTGGGAAGGTGCTCATTAAGAAAAATGAGCATCTCTGCTGCCATCACCACCCATGTCCCAGCCCTGAATGAGTCAGGGGCTGCTGGGGCAGCCAGAGACCCATCCCCTGTGTGTCCCTGCAGTGACAACTGGTGTGGCCCCTCCCAGCTGGACTCCCTTTCCATAGCTGCCTTCCTTACTGCTCTTCACATAATAGAAGCACTTCGCTTCCCTTGGGAATACAGTCCTGCACAGCAGAAGGCTCTGCTGCAACTGTCCTGACCACTGCAGCAGTGTCACTTCTAACTGCAGTATCTGGGATAATTGCTGCAAAGTATTGAAGGATCCTCTTTTTGAAACAAAGCAAGCAAAAAACCCAAAGGAGCCCTTCTCCCCCAAAGCCAGTAATGTCTCATAGGCCAGTTGGTATAGTGCTTTTTGTCACAAGTATATCACCACACAGCAGCTGTGTAAATCTTTTCCACAAAGGTATCAGATGCCACTAGCTCGAGGTCTAGGATATGGAATCCAAATATATGTCTCCTGGGTTCCTGCCCTGAAATACTATCAGGAGGTTTCCGTGGCTATACTGAGCAGAATATTTTGTTTACATTTCATTTACACTTACAAATTAATATATACTTTCAGTGCTGTTAAAGGGCCATTGAACAGAGCTGTAGTTTTGTATTCAGCAACAGGATGTAATTTCCCTATCAATAAAATTGTTTGTTTTTCTCTGCACTCGATTATTATGGAAATTTCACAGTTTCTCAGCTATAGTGGTGTCTAGTGAAATGAGCAGGCCATTTATGTGGAATTTTTTCAAGTGTCCTTACTCTTTTCTATTTATGCTAATGTTATTTCATGCTAATAGCAGACTATATTTTGCTTTGTTACTATTAAAACCTGGCTGGATTGAGTAAAAGGAACATTTTTATAATGTTTTCTGGAAATGATCTAACACAGTAAAATCATCTCCATTACAAGCGTGGTTTTAGAGGAGATTCTGTTTCCCTGCACTTCAATCCAAAAAGTGAGAAATCCTTTAGACATAAATTAATTTCACTGGCTCCTTTTCGTATTTTTGTTCTTTGTAAATGATAACTTACTGTGTAATTTAGCTATGCTGCAAGGAGTTCTTCTTCCAAGAGGGATTCGGGAAGCATATATTGTTTATCTCAGCCTGTGAACATGAGGTTTACAAATCCCATTACCAAATAATGGGATTGGAATTCCTATTTCAATTTTTATGCATCCTTTTGCAAAAATGTGACCTCCTTCTCCATCCTGAATGGCTGAGATCATCCTTCTCCATTAGACAGGGCTCTGTGTCATTATAACCTGTCCTGGCTTCCTTCTTGGATATTGCCAAAAAAAATGGTGGGATCTTTAAACATGAGAAATTCACTTTCAGCCTGGAATGGAAGCTAAAGAGAACTCCAGCTCTTTTGCCTGAAAATTATATCAGACTTGTGAGAGAAGACTCACTGAATGAAAAGATTCAAGGCAGAAAACGTAATCAGTATTTAGGCATTTCTAATGACAGGGTTACTCTGTCGTCTATAGTGGTTTTGTTCGCTCCTGCCTTCAGACCCTCCTACCCCAGTAGCACTGAAAAAGTGCTGAGGAAAACTAGTTCAGGTACCCCACAAGCACCCCACCAGGGAAAGGTTCCCATGAATCCCACGGCAGTTTTGGGGGAGATGTCAAAATGCAAGCTAACTCTTCCCTGGCCTTATGCTGCTGCCTCCGAGCTCTTACACCAGGGATAAAAATCTGGCGCAGCGACATCTTCCCTCGGTTGGAAAATTTGCCTCATCTGACTGACAAGCCTGAGCACCGAGGTCAGCTGGGAGGCCTGGCTGAACAGAAGGCTGTAATGAAGACATTTTCTCTCTCCTGGCTGACCTCCTACAGCCAACAGATTTGAATAGCCTCTTCTCCAGCTGACAGAATGAAATGCAGGCTAGCAGAGATCAAAAGCACTTACCATTTATCTACCTAGTTATTCATAAAGACCCCATCACCATGGTATCTGAAAGCCTCCAGTGAGCTGGGGAGAGTTCCCTGGGGCTAAGAGCCTCCAGTGCTTCCTCACAGCAATCAGAATTGCTTCCTGAGGGTTGGTTTGTTTTTTTCCCTTCTTTCTCCTGCTCATAATTTTTATCCATTACTGCAGATCATCATGGGGATTAAAGGGAAGATTGAATCAACTGAGCAAAGGCTTTGACTGAATTTGCATACACTCTCATCCAGCTCCAGTATTCTAGCTTCTGATCAAAAGATTTATTGTAACAGTAAAAAAGTGGCTGAAGACAGGAATTAAAAGTTCACTGCCACAAAGTCCTATCTGAGAGGAAATTAACAGAGACAAGACTACCATTTTAAGACCAAGACTAAGTGTATTTTACACACTGAAAAGACAAGTAAATGTATGGCTGAAATATTTTTACAAAAATACAGAATTTTCTGGTGGGAGTGTTCTCCTTGCAGTTTGCACAGTGCTGTGACAGTTGGTCATGCAAAGCAAATAGCTCAACTCTGTTAAAGAGAAAAAAAGGACAAGTATGAAAATAAAACAGAGCATTTATTTGAAAACATTTATGTAATTTTTAAACTAATCTCATAATTTCTCAAAATCTAATTAGTGATTAATGAAACTTACCTCTGACCATTACTAAAATTCCATGGCACAGCTGTTTCCAAACAAAGACTCCAGCTTTACACAACAGCAAATATATCTTTGTTATCGATATCAAAAGCCAAACTACAAGCAGGTTTGGCTATTGACTTTCATCTGTAGCCTGTTTTTCTTTCTCTAGCCTTCCAATCTAAACTAAAAACTAACCCCAGGACTGCAAAATAGTTGTCAGATAGGACAAACTAATAAACAGCCTACTCTGCCTTGACATTGGTGTTACCCATTTCTTTTGGGACTGAAAGCAAATTTTAAAATTGATCATTGCTCTGCTTCCTACTTGTCAGCCTCTTTTGACATCACTCTTGCACTTGCCCATTGCTGCTACAAGACCAAATCCTTCATTTTTTTGAGAGGTGCTGGGATGCTTCAGTGACAAATATCCTGGAGTTCCTATTAACAAAATGATGAAAAAAATTTAGTCATGGGATGCCAGTGTTCTCTTCTTCATACAAAACAATCAGTGATTTATTAAGAGCTTGTTAATTAGTAATGTGGCAAACTTGATGATTAAAAAGAAACCCAAAGCAACAGAGAGGAGAACCTCTACTGGATTATCTTTTGGAAAATGCAATCAGGCTGTAAAAGGAAGCTAAAAATAAAACTAATACCTTTTTCATTGACCTCAGGCAATTGCAATTGGATAAAACACTCTTCAGTTTGTTCCCAGCAGTTTTGTGCAGTGTTGCTCTATGATAGGACTAGCAAGTGTATTCTGCTTGGAGGAAGATTCATCTTGGCTGAGTGTGTGGGAATTTTGAGTTCAAGTGAAGCCTTAGAAGAATCATATTTCAGGTGCCTACAAGTTTATAAACACAGGTTCATGGAGAAGTGGTTGCTGCCAGAGAAGTACCCACTTACCCCTTTATTTAAACATCTGAATGGCATGAGCTATGGTACAGGTCATTAATGTGACATGGCAGAAAAACCTGCTTTAAAAAAAATCCATCCTTTATTGCCCAGGTGACAGGTATCCCTTTATTGTATAATTTGGCTCTGTTGGAAACTGCAGTTGCAGAGCTCCATTTTGGTGAACGTGCTTGGGGTTTTTTTACAGGATTTGGTTTGTCATTACAAACATATTAAACTATTTAAAGTTTGCACCAGATTTTAACAGAACAACTGCTGAAAATACATATCAGTACAAAACTGTATGTACTATATTATAGTAATCTCCCATATTATCACACTGTTGTATAAAACTATACTACATCTGTCAAGGAAATAAATCTAATGTCTGAGGAAGTATCCTATGCTGGTTTATATGGTAGTCTTTAGTCACATAACTATTAGTTTACAAAATTCAGTATTTCACAGTGGGACTTCTACTAGCTATTGCTAATTAAACCAATTCTGCCATACATGTAAAAGTTATTGGAATGTATTCTGAGCAATAAGCTCTTCTGCCCACACAGGATATATAAATCGGGCACAGGGCAGTGCAAAAGGTACTAAGCTTCAGTGTCCTGTGTGTATAAACAGTCTTGATTTTTTGGTTAGGAGCATAATATTCTATCACATGAGAAACCTGGGCTGTGGTGTTAACCTCACCTAGCTCAGAGTTTAGGAGCATTGCAGAGGTGATACTTTCAGCCTTGGAGGGATAATGTATCATACTTGAGCACCTTGTTCACAGCAGTGCTGCAGTCCTGAAATAGGCTATCATCACTTCTTGGAGCTGATGGCTTTCTGCTGCAAGGTAGCAGTGTCATCTAATACTGTGAGGCAAGGGGATGAGGGTGTGGAAGGACAGAATTTAATGAGGAACAATACTTTGCAGCAGTGCTTTAAATGCCTTGGGCTTGGTGTCCTAGCCAGCTCTGGATAAGTGAGGAAAGGCACAAATAGCATGGACTTTCACATAAAAAAAAAAAAAGAAAAGAAATTATTTAGCTTACAATTATGCAGAGATCATTCAGGGAGTTTTAATTTTTCAGGGAGTGTCTGATGGTTTCAATGCTATGCAATTGCACACAGCCAGACCTAAAGCAAGTTTTTCCTTCAGCTGGCACATGAACCTAAACGCTGCCCTGCCCAGGGCAGATGAGCCCACGTGACAGTGCCATGAGACATGTGCCATAAAGTTTTTAGTTCTTTGCTCTCCTCTGTCCAAGGGAATTCAACCTCCTCTCTCATTCCCAGATGGAGGGAGCCCAAAGGATAAGGGTTTTTGAATTTCCCTCCCCACTTGATGAGTCCCTCATACAAGGTCGGTTCCAGCTGTTGAAAGGATCAGCTCCTTTTCTGACAACTGTTAGAAAAGGAATCCCATGACCCACTTGGAACAGGATTCCAGGCAGTGAACCCTAAACATATATTGATTGTGTCTTAAAGGAGATTAGTACTTCAGCCCCTGAAACAGAGAAAACTGAAGATAATACACCCGTTTTCCCACAGTTGCTCTATCTTTTGTCAAGCATTGTGTAGTGTCCTTTGGCAGAATCTTCTGTAGTGACCAGACACTCAAAAGTTAAGCAACAGCAAAAGGCATGACTCGGCCCAAAGAAATTCTAGGTAATTTTTGTGCCTTTAAGATGTGAACTTTGAAGCAGTTCATAAGTCCATTTTAAGAAATTGGTTCAGCATTGACAGAGAAATCTGGTACCTGTGTGTCAGTACTCTGAGCTCAGGCATGATGCTGCAGTAACACAAAAATGGCTTTCAGGCAAGTGACTTCCAGTAGGGAACCATGCCTGGCCCACTGGTGACTCTGTCATTTCAGTGGGAGATTCAGGTGATCAGTCTTAGCTGGCAAAAATGACAAAATCTGAATCTCAGACATTCTGACTGTGAAAGCAAATGGCTGCATGGCTTTTAAGACTGCCTGCATTAAGGGCTTGGCATCCCTTTTCCAGAGCCATAAAAGTAAAACCAACAGAAGTGAATGCCAAATCTAGACATCTCCATTCTTCTTGTAGCTACAGAGTTTCTGAGATGTCCACAGGAAGGACAGAATATTTGTGCAAGAATAGTCTTGTGCCTGCTGCTGGTGCTGCAGAGTGAATCTCTAGGTGTGTGTTCTTCATGCATTCAACAGCCCTGGCTGTTCCTGTCCTAGTTGCTGGAAGTTATTACTCCTGCCAGAAGATGATTCAGTGAGAGGTCCTGAGCAAGGCAGCTGTGTGAGGTTTCACAGATGAAGAAGGCAGTTTTTCTAACTGTCTGGCTTGAAGCAGATAAGGAAGGGCTTGTGTGCCCCTTTCTTGGCAGAGCTGAGGTGACAACGCTTTCTGGTAGGGGCATGGTAACCCCCAATTAGGAATGATAGTCTTTGACAGGCACAGCTGTTTGTAAATCCATGACCTAGTATGAAAACTTCAAGTGTCACTTGAAAATTAGCTAGACAATGGCAAACAAGATTTACAGATGGTGAAAATCTGGCACTAGAGGCATTAGAGGGCTTGGCACACAGTACTCAGGCAGCCACAGGGTTGCAGGACTTCTGGCTCACGTCTTCCTCCTCCAGTGTCTCCCCAGTTTTGCCTTCCAGTGTCCCCCAGTGGCAGGGTCAGACGGAGGGGTGATCCAAGGGATGCCCTTCCCATGATATCATCCAGTTTGATCTGTCCAGCAGCAGAGCTCCACAGCTCTGATACTGAAGAAAGCACACACACAGCCTGCAGTTCTGGCTGCCTGCAAAAGCAAGTGCTGGCCTTCAGCCCTGGCAGCTGGAAAGCAGAAGTGCAAAGCAAAAGGAACAAAAGCACTGCTTCCTTTCTCTCCTCTTTTTCTATGCACTCAGTTAGTTAAGATGGTTCAGGATGCTGTCTGTTCTGTGGGCAGCCTGTCATCCTCAAGCTGCTGTAACCTTGATTAAATCCAAGTACTTTAATTAGAAGAGAGCTGTAGCTCTGCACGGTCGTCCCCCACTCTGCAAACAGCAGTAGGGAAGTACAATTACACATAGTGACAGATGGAGAGCACTAACGTAGGTGTTAAAGCCCTGTGCAGCTCACAGACCAACAGGGCTGGCTCAGCCCCATGGCTCTTCAAGGCAAGTGAGCTGGAGACTTGGAAGTTGGCAGAGTGCATGTGTCTTTCATAGTAGGACTTAAAAATTGAAGGCACAACACCTTTCATTTGCGTAGAGGCTTGCTGGGGAAAGCTTAGCAGTAACTTCCATTCCCTCCTGGCCATTCTTCCCAGAGATGCATCCTAGTTTTGTCACATTTTGGGAAATTATGCAAAAGAGGTTTTGGTAAGAGCCTGCTGCAGGTAGGTAAACAAAATAAAATGGAAGATGGTTTTAGCATTGAATTTTTCGTCTAATTGTACTAAAATCTCTTATAAGAGTTGCAGGGTTGATCTTCAGCTCTCCTCTTTTATAGTATCTTCATTCTAAGTGGATCCTTCACCCTTAGCAAGTCTGAGATCCATCAACTTGAAAAGGACAGAAAGAGGGAGGGAGAGAAAAAATAAGTTCAGAGATATTTTTTTATCTCTTGATCAGCATAGTTCGAAGAGTGGCACGCACAGGAGTTTCCACTGCACTGGCCACAGTTAATGAGGCTGTAAGGGACTTTTTCTCAGCAGGTGACAAGTTCCCTTTTGAGTGCTTAGAGTAACATCACAAGTATTTCCAGACTCAGCTACCTCTTTTGGAAGCTGGGCTCGGCAGCACTCTGGGATGGCAGCTATGGCACATAGTCCAGTGACTTTCTTCTCGTCAGTTAAAGGGCTAATGAAGTAAGTCTCACTGTATCTGAACAAGCTGGGTTTTCCCCTAGGATCTTTTGCATCCCCACAAAGAGAATGGGGAGAAGGGTGAGATCTTTCAGCCTCGGAATGGTACAAAGAGTGTTACTGGTGCAAGTAGAGCTGTGGAAAACAGAGGATTTATTGTATAGCGTACCTATATTTCACACACAGCCAGGGGAGTTCTGATGAAGCAGTCACGCTTGGGAGAAAGGGAGGAAAAAACATTGTTTATTCAGTAGGGAAATTATAGATACATGGCCAAACGTTGCTCATGCTTCTCAAAAATGCACCACTGCTCAAAAGGCAACATCTGAGGTCATCTATTAATAGGATTTATGCTACTGGGCAAGCTATCTGGAGAATACAATAGAAATTAGTTCCAGAGCACCTTTGCTTCCTGATACTTGTGCAATACAGACAACAAACAAAAAAGTCAAGATTGCTATCTGTATTTCTTTGAACACATAAACTTCCATCTCAAATTTGGCCAAGGGTAAGCAAATGCCATCCAACTGCACTTTTTTCTCTCAGTCTGCTTAGAAATCAGCACTAAAAATTCCTCCTTGACTTTAATAAGGGTAGAGGGGAAGGGGTAGAGGAAGAAGGAAGCAGCTTTCCAGCTACTTCAGCCAAAGAGTTGGCTGCTCACAGGGTTGTGAGGTATGGGTGGGAAGAGCCGTGGTGATGCAGTTCCTGGGATGCAACTCACTGACTCATCTCAGGAATTGCCTTTGTTGGCTGGAATGCTGGAGCTCCCACACGGAGAGCTGGAGTCAGGACATTCCTCCTTGCTGCCCCTGCCCTTTTCACTCCCTACAGAAAAATTCTTCCATGCTGACTTTTGCTGCAGTTAAAGCTCTGCCAGGAGCACCTCTGCTTCATAATTCCCCCCGTTTGCTTAAGGGCATAAATTCTGGATTTCTCTCCGACTGTCCCAGTGCATGCTGAAGGGGAGGGGAGGCCGTGGAGACACAGAGACAGCCCTGCTGACTGAACCCTGGGGATATGTCTGCTCGGCCTCCAGCAGGCAGATATGGGCTTGCTTCAGCCAAAAGCTGCACACAAGGGTTACCTTGCTGCCTGTCTTGTCTGCCTCCAGCTACGTGGCTTTATCTGAAGAACACAGGGCTTGAACCCAGGGCTTGAACCCTTCATAGACCCAAGATTTGATACTCCAGCAGATCAATCCGCTCTTGGTGGTACACTGTGTAAGGAGAACTCATCACTGACACTGTATGAGCAAGCAGAAATTCTGAGAGGGAATTTGGGACTCATTTTTTCCACCTAGATGAAAGAAATTGGTGTATTAGCAGAAGGAGCAACTTCTGGTCCTGCTGTAGATGTGTTATTTTTGCCAAAGGACAGAAAAGGTTCCTAGATCACAGGCAGCCTGAAGGCTATGATCCAGGAGAAGATGAAGGCGAAGCACAACTTGCAATAAAAATTGCAGATCATGTCGCTCCAAAAAAAGCTGGACTGCAGACATCACAATAGAGGAAGGTATAAACACAGAAATTCAATGGGGTTTGAACAACAGGGGAAAGAAAATTAGAGAACATTAAAGATGATACTCTTTAACATTTTCATCAGGGCTCTGGAACTGCAACATCACTGTTGGCAAAATTTGCAGACAACTGTAAGGGATAAACAGAAATTACATAGTGATTAAATACATTGGAAGAATAGGACCATTTTTAAAAAAGTATTTCCATGCTAAAAATACAATTTGAGGGGGATGGTCTGTGGGGTACAGCAGAGGAGGAAAAGAATACTCAGAAAAGGAGCAGAAAATGAACATCCTGTGGTACTCAGTGGGTCTACAAAGAGAAGGAATAGTCTTTTGCGAAAGCCTTGTGAGACCAGTACTGGTGTGCTACCTGCAGGCCTTGTGCTCACATGGTAAAGGGAAGGTGGGCAGAAAAGAAAAGAGCAGTGAAGACAGTCACAGTGATAGTTGTGCTGTGGTGTATGAGTGCAAGACGGAAAAAAAATTACTGACTACTGAAGGGCTCCAAATTCGAGTGGATGGCTGAAAGTTGAAACCACAGAAATTTACACAGGAAGTAAAGTGCAGTTCTCAGTACAAAGGGGTGAGTAAATGTGAAGTAAAGGGGCCAGAGAATTGATGGGGTTTTGTTTCTCAGTATCTATAAATCAACATAATTCAGGGAATAAATAGCTTGAACAAATATACTTTTTTTCTTAAGTTTGATGAATCTTTCATCCTAGATGAGTCACCACAGCTTGTGAGAATAAGGGAATGTGCTGGTTTGTGCTTGCTTGGAAAGGCAGTATTCAGGGTCTGTTTTGCCCCTAGTAGATTCACACAGACATTTTGATTTTTTAATGGGGAAAAAGGATATAGGATAGTTAAAACATGATCAAAGCCCAAGTGTCACAGAATAGCAGTAATTAAAATATTCTGATCTAAGTGTAATGATAACGGCAGGTTTTTCATTCCAAAGGTAATGCTGCTGAAACTTTTAATGCTTGCACATTTCTCTTCAGTTCTACTAAATGTGGGGCACTGAAATCTTTCTGTTTGAGGAAAGGATAACTTGCAATTGCAGGGAGATAACCTCTGCTTCACCAATTTCCTTATGCTCATTTGAGATGGTGTGGTTTCTAGCACAGGTTTCCTGTGCCAATGCTGCCCAAGTCTGTTGTGATTTTTGATGCTGAAGAAATAACAGTGCAGATGATCTTGAAGGTCACATGAAGGCAGGAGAACTGCAGAACAGCATGGCTTTGCACCCAGCTGCAAGCTGATTGGGACGAAAATGGTTGCAACTAGAAAACCTAGGTCCTGCTAGCCTAAATCTCATGGGAACAAATGTCTTTCTTCATCTAAAGTCTTAGCATTTCTTACTGGAGCTGTGCAAAGAAAAGAAATTAACCCCCCTTGTGGGATGTGATATTCCATTAGCCGATATTACCATCTTTGTTTATCCAGTCCTATACCACAAACCCTGAACATGTGCTACATGTCCTTAGGCACCCATTGGTTAATTTACTTCTGCAGAGTAAGGCAACAAAATTATAATAATAAATTACAAAACATAGTACAACTGGAACAAAGATGCTCTACAAAAATTCTTCCTGCTTTTTTTCCTTGGTATTTCTTCTCAGCCAGAGATATAACTTAAAACTACAGGTCAAAGTATGGTCTGTCACATTAATAAATCTTATGAGAAAAACTAAATAATTCATTAAAACAAATTAACACATTAATAAGAACAGAAATGAGTTAAAATACAATAAAATATTATTAATACATCTCAGCCCATATCTAGAGCCTGTTCAAAGTGAATTTATGCACAATTAATGGGAAACTGAGCTCAAGTTTTTGTACGATTATGTATAGGGCAGATCATGCAACATCATATAATCTGCAAGGTATTCAATCTCTTTAGCTCTTCTGAAATGAAACTAAATGTAATCTGGACTTCAGGGTCCTCAGCTATTGCAGTGATGGGAATTTTAAAAGTAAGGGAAACTGACAGTCAGAAAATAGCATATATTTTTGTGAGACTACACTCCATAACCTCCCATTGCAATTTCTTATCTTCATAATCTTCCAGTTTAAATAGAAACATTTGAGTTTTCAGTTTAAATAGAAATATTTGTGTTGGAAAAAAACCATCTGAATTCTGGACAAAATAATGACAATTTTAATTGTCACACATTTGTTTTGAATGTGTTGTTAGATCTATTATAACTGCAGCATTGATTCATGACATTTTCCTCTTTTTGTAATGGGATTTCTGTGGCTGCAAAAAAAATATGAACAAAGGAGATTGTTATGGAAGAAAAAGCTAAAGGCATTTTGGAGGCCAGGAAAATGAACTACCACATAACCCTTCTGAGCTTTTTGGGTGAGGACAGAATTTGAAGTCCTGCTGGGTGAATCCATTTATGTGCTATCCAGGAAATGATGATTTCACTGGGACTTTCCAGACTTGGCATTGAAGAAACAGGTCTCATCACTCTTGAGAATTTTGCACAGCAACAATTTGACATCTTGGAGTAAAGACTGCGGGGTTTGTGACTTCAGTTTATCATATGTTTTACATCCTTGTCACATAGGTAAATGATCTAAGAACTCAGAGAAATTCCTAATTTGAATAGACATCAAATACCAGGTGTAAAGCCAAGTTTTGTCAGTGAGAAAACTGTCACATTTGTCTCTGAAAGAATGCTCTTGAGCTAAGAGTCCATGAGATAAGTCTTGCTCTTCTCAGGGCCAAGGCTGGACTTTTCTATCTCACCAGTGCTCTGCTCCCCAAGGACTTTGTTAAGAGATAGCACCTGGATTTTCTTTTTACTTCAGTGGATGTTGTGGAGATAAAAATGCTGCAGTGGCAGCAGGGGGAGTTGAGGTAATTGAGTTTTCACTGCTGCAGAGGAGACCACAACAAGAAGCAAAGCTGAGGCTAAATCTTGATTTCAAAGAAAAAGGAACATTTCCCTCTTCTGCTGTAATAAGCAATGATAGCTGCAAAGGTATACCCTGTCTTGAAATGCAATTTGTTTGCCTTTCCCCTACCCACAAGCATGGTCCTTTCTGGCTGCCTGATGTTAAATATTGGTAGCCCAGCCTGGGAGATGGCATGGCAGACAGCTCTGGGTATAACCTCTAAGAGAAGCATGTAGGTCATTTGGTGAGTTGTGAGAAACAGGTGGCTCCTGAAAGCAGACATGTAGGGGTAGGAGGAGTACAGACAGGGGCATACAACCATTTGGTCCATGTCACCTGCACCTTCTGCACTGGAAATGTAATATCTCCAGCTGAGCTGAGTATGAGGAAAACCAGGAGCAAGTATTCTAGAGGAATGTCCGAGCTCCCCTTCCTTGTGTCCCCCCCGGTTTTATGAGGTACATCGTAAATCAGTGCCAGTAGCTTTGCCATGACAAAGCCCCAGATGCTGCTCTGGGTGAAACTCATCCCTGTAGAGGATGAAGCCAGAGTGATGTCGCATGTCTCCAGTGCCTTGTCCACTTGTCACTCAGGAAGGGATTAAGCTGCCTTCTGGATAGGTGCCCACAAAGGATGTGATAACTCTGCTCTGGACGTGCTCTGGTTCTCAGTGTTGACCATGCAGAGGCTCAGACGCCTGAGGAAGTTTCTGCCACTTGTGCCCAGCAGCCTGGAGGTTTTTAATACTGCTTCCCACAAAAGTTTTTCAGCAAAGACTTGCTCCTCAGCATGCATGCTGAGATGCACTAAATGCAGTAAATGCAATAGTGCTTGACTTCCTGTCTAATACTAAGACATGATGGGACTAGATCAAAACTCTCTTTTTGCCCCCTCAGCAGAAAAACCACAGATTCAGCATGGGTCAGAAGACAGGAATAGCCCATGCAAAATGAGTCCTGGTCCCATGTAAAAGTGCTTCATATTTTCCCTACTTAACTAAGCCCTGTGGAAACTTCCAGGGTAATCCAGACCCATGGAAGGTCTCCCCTCTGTCTGCAGTTCAGCAGCTTGGGGCAGTAAGGGCAGAAGGAGCCTTCAGAGGTATGGGTCTCCCTGCTGTGGTGCTGCTGGTGGTCAGCTTCATGGCAATTTTGTTTTTTCCTCCTATTTTTTTTTTTTGAAACCTTTATGTGGGCTAACCTTCGGTCCAGTGGTGCAGATGTTCATCAGCCTGCATTCCTTTGAAAATAATGGGCTATTTCTAGGGCAGTGATTGTCCTCATTAAAAAAAAAAGAAAAAAAAAGAAAAAAGAAAAAAGAAAAAAGAAAAAAGAAAAAAGAAAAAAGAAAAAAGAAAAAAGAAAAAAGAAAAAAGAAAAAAGAAAAAAGAAAAAAGAAAAAAGAAAAAAGAAAAAAGAAAAAGACAAACCCCCTTATCCTTGAAAATGAAAAAGCATGCCTCTTGTACTCTGTCATCTCTTCTAACACATTGCACTGAGGGTAAAAGGCGTGTCTCCATCTCCTCCCCAAATGTCTTTATTAATAGCTTTCAAATATTGACCTCCTTAGGCCATGGACAGATGCAGCTCTGGACATGCTAGAGGCTGCATAGCACTCAAGGAGATAAGACAGTTTAGTTTAACACAGCACGAATGATTCCAGCCTCAAGTCCCAATCAAAGAGATTTACAGCTGTTTTAAAAAGACAGTAACGTTGACTTGACTGGTGAAAGAATGCATGAAACCACTCTCAATAAAAGGTCTGGTTTTAGCAAGTAAATAAATATTAGAAGCAGAACCCACACAACTTGATTGTTATTTCATTAAAAATTAGCATAGTAGCCTAACTGTAACACACCACCAATATTTGTGCTTTTGGAATTAACAGTCAATACCCCACAAGACAGACACATCCTTTAGTTAAAACAATTATAAAACAGACATTGAAACAGATCTCCTTTGTCACCATTTAGGAGCAATTTAATGCATTCTGTTCCTAATATTTTACGATGCAGAAATTCTATTCTCTAATTTCCTTTTCAAGCTTCTATCCCAAAGGGGTTTTAATTTGATATTTTCTACTTTAATGTAAGAGACCTTGCTCAGCACCTCCCCGGATCAAGCCCTGGGAGAGGCACGAAAAGATCAGAACGAGCCAGCCATTCCCCTCTGCAGAGGGACAAAGGCGACCCGCACCCCGTGTGAGGGGTGCCTGTGCACGGCCGCCGATGAAGTGACCATGTGCCATAACGGCGAGCGGTGTCGCGGGCTGCGCTCGGAGTGCGGGCACAGCCGGCTGCGAGGCGCACGGCTGCCGGCGCGGCGGCGGCTCGGGGCAGCGGATCATGTCTGGCCCTTCACCACGAGGCACACAACCTGCTGAGCGGACAGGTGCTGGCTCAGCCGATGTCCATGGGCGATGAAGCCTGGTTGTCCTAGTAGCTGACATCTATATCTAGATCTATCTGGATTTTTAAACTGATACAACATGAAGAATGTCACTCTCTGTTACTGTATGCGTGTATCTTATGGATATCCTTTAAGCACAATGCCTTGACCATGTCTGCCCTGCTTTCTTCAGCTGATGGATTTTGCCACTGTAATGGGCTATTGTTTTCCACAGTTTTTTAAATTTATCCTTCAGTTCAAATGCTTCTGGACATAATTACAGTTAGACTCTTTCCCCAGTACTTCAACAACTCTATTGTTTCTACTTATGTTTTAAAAAACTTTAGACTTCATCTTAATAAAGTTCAGCTATTGAAACCAAAGTAAATTCTGCCTTAACATATTTAAAAACTTTAGAAGAAGCCTACAGAGCTAACCATGCCTAAATCCTATTGATGTCTCAGGGAATCTATTACAATACACATACTGTAGCACTGCAGTAACTTCAGTTCTTCCTTTTTTCTTCCTTTTTCTGCCTCATATCCAGCTGCCACTCTGCTGGTATTAAAAATATTTTGTTGGCTTTGCTTGGTCCAAAGTTTAAGTAAAGCGACCGCAAGCTTTCATAAAATATGATCCCAAGATTTTCTGTGAAAAACAAGCATGACATAAATTTTTACATCAGTGTACTTTCTTCAGTAGTATTTGAGACGTTGATACAACAGAAGTAGAGCCAGCTAGAGAAAAAGACAATTAGAAATAAAAGACAATTTTTTTTTTTCTGTGAACAGGGAAAAAAATCTACTTAATTGAGTCCTCACTGTCTTGCTTGCAAGAGGAAACAAACCGTATGGTCAAAGGACTTTCAAGAAAACATTGTGGGTGTTACCCAAGGCAAGACTGGCAAGATAACTCTTATCTAGTCTTTGGTTCATTTTAGGTAGGCAGCATCCTGTACCAAAAGCTTTTCTGTTCCAGAGCTGAAGTCAGAAAGGAAAACAAGAGCGTATTTCAGGTTTCAGCCCAGTTCTGGTTAGCTGCAGTCCTGCCCTGCTGATTGCCTGTCCTGGAGGTCCAGCTGGAGTTCACAGGTAGGTGCACTGTGACTGTTCCCCACCCTGTCCCCTCCTAGAAAAGCCGAGGTGAGCATTTTCTATTAGTGCTGGTGGTGACAGCCTTAGAGCAGCATGGATTTGTGTGGAGGTAGTGAGGTCTTGGTGTGTGATCACCACCTGCCAGCAGAGGTTTGCAGAGGATGGGGTTAATGGGACAGCCCTCCTCTCTACCAGCCCCTGGCCGGCACAGGAGTGGTGACAATTGTGCAGCTTCCTTTCCTGCCACCCTCAGGTCATGGAGCAGCTGAATCCAGGCCGAAGAATACTGCAGTTTTCTAGCAACATGCCTTCACACACAAGGAGGGATAACTCCAGGCAAGTGGCCCTTAGAGATGATATCAGGCTCTTATATCGAAGCAGCTTTGTCTTGTACATCCTCACACACAATCTGAGACACTGGGCTTGTCTTTTGTACCACTCCCTAATTCTTCAGAAGTCTTCCCTTGCCCACATATGGTATCTGGCTGACATACAGAGAGTCACAGGAGCAGAAATCGCTGTGGTACGTAGGACTACTGGCTAATCTGTTGGGATTATACAGACATTGTCACATGCCTTTAAAACTCAAGTTTCATCTTCTCCCTCCAGGCTGTTTTCAGCATCCTTGATACCCTTGTAGATAAATCAAGCTGGCAGAGAGACCACCTTTATAAAAAATGAATTTTTCATCTCTCTAGTAACCCATCTGACCCTGGGCAGGCTTGTCCACATTTTGTTGATACTCAGGTAAGGACTAAAACAACAGTGAAGACCTTGCAGCAGCCCTTTACGGTGGAAAAGGCCAGTTAAAAATCGAAGGTAACTTAGGACCTGGGGCACACTCCTTCTGCTTCTAGGATTGCAGCTGCCTTCTTAGGACTCCCTCCCTCAGGAGCTGCTTTTAGAGCTCTTGAGCTTAGCTGGTGCCAGAGCTGCCTTGCACCTGTGTCACAGCCCAGCCTTTACTGAGAACAAAGAGAGAAAGATCATCTTTCCTTCGAAGGAGATTTTAAAGTAAAATGAGTGGTTTTAGCTGGCAGGAGGCAGAACTTACAGATCCACTCCCCTTGCAGGTGTGCAGCTGCCTCTCACCTTCCTCTCTCCCATCATCAAGCAGATGGAGGCAAAGGGACAATTCTGCAATCCAGACAGGTGTGAGGAAAAGGCTTTGAGGAGGGTCCAGGACAGAGGTAACAACTTTAAATTGCCCTTCAGACAGAAACTCAGCTATATGTTGTGTTCTCCAGCCCCACCAAATGATCGAATGCCTCTGAAACATCCCTTCTTCTCCACAGCTGTGAGGACTTAAAGAGCACAGCTGTCTGTTTCAAACACTGCCAAGACCATAGAAGGAACATGCCATAAGAAAAATCACCACAAGGAGTGCTTGAGTTAAGTACAGAAAGGAGGAGTTTGTGACAGGAAGATGCTAATTCCAGGGCTGGCCAAGGTTAAGATCTGGTTAGCAAATCCTGGTAAATGCATGCAGACGAAAGTTTCCACTGTGGCACATCATGGGAAAGGAAGCAACTGCTCATACTGATCAAACAAAGATCACCTCATGTCTGACCACCAATGACCACTTAAGCATCCCCAGACTAATTTCTGGTGCCTTTTACCAGAGACTGCACATGAGACCTTATCACTCTTAACAACAACCTGAAAGGAGGGCATAATCAGGTGGGAGATGGTCTCCTCTCACAAGTAACAAGTAATTTTTTTTATTTTTGGTTTTAAAGAGGTATGTATCATTATCATTAGTAAAGACACTATGCTTGAAGAACAATATCTGCTGCAAAGATTTGCAAGTTCTAATTCAATCTATTTGTATCAGTGGAAATATTTCCTTTGACTTCAGTATGCCATGGATTATTCTCTTGTTATAATATTTGCCTGATCAAGAGCACTGTGCTTCAGGCATCACTGCAACAAATAATCCTTATATGGCCTTTTAGCAAATGGATTTATCATACTAGAGCTGGGCTCGACAATTGAAATGCTGTGTGGAGGGTTAGTTGGTAATTTAGGCTGCTGGTAATTCAGCAGAAAGAAACCTGGAAGCAGGTTTACTTCTCTAAAACAGCCTATGGTAGGTGGAAGCAAAATGCAGAGAAATGGATCCTACAGATGGACTGTGGCAGCTGATGGCTGCCCTTGCACACATCTTTTTTTTCAGAATGAGGTCTCTTGTAACCTAGAATTTACTAGCACCTCACTATGGAAGTGTTTGCTGTGTTAGACAGCTTTTAACACCTGCAGTGTCAAAATAAAGCCATTATAGATGGGGAATATGCATTCTGCGGTGAAAAAAACCCCACTTATGTATAGCTCACTCACTAGTTATTTAGGGTACTTAAAGATGAAAAAGCCCCACAGAGTTAGTTCATTACTTTATAATGAATTGACAAAGTTGTCAGAAGCTCAGTGGCAAACACACCCAATAAAGAGAAAAAGCTCAGCAGATTGAAAAAGGTTAGTGGTTTTCTACATATTTTGCTCCAACTTAACTCATAAATATGCAAACAAATGTTCAGAAATAATTTTGATTGAGGATTTTAAGGATATTACTAATCTCCTTCATATTAAGACATCCCATAATTGGCTGTACCAATTAGTCAAGGTGAGTGGCTCAGATTTCTTCTACTGACATTCTTATACTAACAAACAGAAAATGAGCTGTCTTCTTTGTAGAGTATATTTGTCTAGAAATAGCAAGCTCAATAGCAGGAACATAAGGTCCAAAATGTAAATCCAATCCTAAAAACACTCAATCTTTCTCTTTAAACCAAAGGTTATGAAATGCCAATGCAAAAGAGCAAGAACATTTATTCGTCTTCAGATGTGGCACCAAGACAGCACCATCCCACACCTGCATAATCAGCAAAGGATCATTCCAGCCTGAATGAGCCAGCTTAGTATCGCTTTTACCACTTTTACTTAATCTTTAGTTTAGTTTGTTGTAATGAGAAGGACATTAAAGGTGTCAATTGAGCCAAATGTGTGTTTTGAGCATGCAAACATCTGCCTTCATCAGGTGGCTGGTGACTGCCAGTCATAACTGGTTCAATGCAATGAACTCCAGGTGAATGTCTTCCTTTTCTTAACACACAAGGTGTCTTCATGATGCCAGATGTTATCAAGGAACATAAATGACATTCTTCTGAAATATCTTCAGTCACCTGAGCTATATGCACACACTCTTCAATCCAGGGGGAAATACAGCAAACAAAAGCAAACAAACAAAAAAACAAACAAAAAATTTGCATCTGTATCTCCAGATTTAACTGCAGGAGTGAGCAGCTTGTCTCCAGGTGTCTGATCTGCTGTTGATATTCATTGACTTGCCTCTTATTGCTTCCTACAGTTTTATAAACGTCCATTTCCCATTCATTCTCTCTGACACTAAAATTTTATAAAAGAATAGAGAGACAGCCTTGGTGTTTCATGAGCTGTAAGTCACCATACAGCGAGCAGGAATTTGTTAGCCAGGTCCAGGATGTTAGTACAACCCAGAGAGTGCCCACACAGAGCACAGAGAGACAGTGTCAGCTGCCATAACTGGGGTTCAGACTGAGGCTAATCCACTGTGGCTAATAAATATCCACCTTTGTAACAGCATCTTCCTGTCCTTGGAACATGTGAGCTCCACAGGAACCGATGAGAAACTGACCTCGATTGCTTTCCACACACAGCTTTGAACAAAAACGATGCAGGTTTGTTCTGATTATATTTGTCAGGCAAAATTAGAAAGCAAAATTCAGAGATGTCATTTATCAAGCACAGGGGATAAACTAGAAGGAACAGTAACAGTAATCTTTCTTTCCTGCACCAACATTTGCATTTTTTCTCTCCAGCAGATTTTGATAGAAAACATGTCAGTGTGATCTAGGAATGGTCAAATTTTTTTGCCAAACTGTGGCTAAACCCAGCACCTTCCATGACAATTTTTTTTCCTCTCTGGCTAACAGTAATTCTGATCAATCCATTCTGTGGTCAGGAAATAATTAAGCCTGGGATGTGCTATCAGGGATATACAAATTCTTATTTTCCTTCTAGATATTAAGAAGCGATTAACTAGGACTGTTTCAAAAGATATTATTTCTATGTTTACAGAGAAAAGAATGTGATGGGTTTTAACCTTTCAGGGTGCTTTTTCCCTTTTTGTTCCTCATCTGCACTCAAAAACAATTATGAGACTGTCCAAGGGGGAAAACCTGAAACAGCCACATGAACGCCAAATGATGGTGGTAAAAGGAACAAGAGATTAATAGGAGAGGCTCACCCCTGGTTTATGCCTTTATGGTTTCCTCTAATGAGGTACAATGTTGGGTAACTGGTGTCATGTGTCATGTCATAATACATCATATCCATATCAGGGTCCATCATGTCACACAGAGTAATAGGAGATGACAGATTCAATGGGATACTATCAGCCTAAATTTTTTTTTAAAATTTCATGTATAAAGATTTAAAATATATAAAACATGCTAGTGATAAGCTGAAAAAAAAAATGAGGAAGAGAGAAAGAGGAGGGAACTGAGAATAGCCTTTACATTACAGAAATCAGGCCAGGGCAAAATGTCAAGTCTCAGACTCATCACTCAGAAACTCAGGCAAGCTGGACGATCCGTGTCATCTCAACCTGCAGGAGTAACTTAGCAATAACATTTGAGCTGCTCAGAATTTGAACTCTAACTTTTGGGACTTTATCCACTCTAAATTAGAGTAGGTTCCAGTTAATTCCATTATTTTTTGGTTCAGTCTACACTCTGGGAATTTGGATTCAGGAGTACATACAGGTTTCTAATTTCCTGCAAGTTCTTATCTCAGAGTCTGCCTCTGAACAAAAAGTTTGTGCTTCCCTGTGCCAGAGCTTGACTCAGAAGAAGCTGTGGGGCAGGAAGGAACCACCCTTTACATTTACCCAAGGGCCTGGGCAGGCAAAAGGCTGGACCAATGCAGCTGTGGCATGTTCACACCTGGCACTTATTGTGGTTTCTGCAGATCCTGCATTAGCTGATTTGCAGCCCCTGTTGCACCAGCAGTGCATATACAAGCATTAGCCACTGTGGACTAAGCTGTGGCCACACCACACTGCCCTACTTCAACACACTTCAACAGGGAAATCTGGTCAGGCATCCCACTGTGCACTGTCCTGCTGCTCCATGCTCCATGATGGTCTGCAGGGAGACAACACAAGCTCAGGACTGAGCTATTTATCTCCCAGCATTCTCTCGGTTTCATCCCACTGTACATCTACCTGTGAGACAGTCAATGTCATTTTCGAGGTGTTAGCATGGCAGAGACACTGTTGGGTTGTGGTCCTCGTGGTGATGAATACGGACAGGCATGGCTGAGCTTAACTTCCCCCAGGCTGCAATTTCATGGCTCAGGACACCTCTGGCAATGCCTGAAATCAAGCATATGTTCCTTTGACGTTTTTTTTTTTTTTTTTTTTTTTTTCTGGGGAGCCCCAACTTCAGAGCCAAGCCAAGATACTGCTCTCTTGGGGCAGGATGCTCTTGCTGACCTTCAGGGCCACAATGTTTGAGCAACTGGCACGAGCTTCACTCCAAGTGCCAGACACACATGACCATCCTTTCCTGGAGACTTGATAAATCATCCCCTGAGTAGCTGTTACTTCAGCCTTTCAGAGAGAATTGTTTTGCTGACTGGGTGAAAGCTTCTCACAGATTGTATAGAAGCAAGGAGTACCAGCGGTAACCCGAGTGACTGAAGGACAGATTAAGGAGTCTAATAATAACTACTCTGATGGATAGCAAGAAGTAGGTGAAATAATTGCATTGGTTTTATTTGGTCTGCAGAAGTTTGGTAAGCCTAGGAGTGAGACTTTCTGTGTGTCTGAGAAGGGAAACTTTAGGGGATGCTGAGGAAATAGAAAGGAGGCTTCCAAAAAAGGCTTCTCTATGCTCAGAGCATACAGGTAGGGATGTGCTGTGCTGCTGTAATACAACTGAGAATGACTGAAAATTATGCACCATCCTTTGGGGTTTGGCTCTAATCTTAAATCTGTTCCATGTGCTCTTTATATGTGAGTTTGGCAGGGCACATATTGCAGTCCATGTAGGGATTTTTGTTTGCTTTGTCACAGATTTTATTAGACTAAAAGCTGGTGTTTTAATGAATGCTTATAAGGTGGGACTGTAATTGTAAAGATGTTTTAAAAGGTGTTTTAACTATAAATAAAACTAGATGAGTGTTGTGTAAATATGAGAAACAAATAATCAGGCAAAGCTGGAAACTATCATCTTTATACTAAAGATTTCGGCGTGATTGCTTTTATTTTAAGATACACAATGTAGAAAAGCAAATAGTTTCAAGGTTAAAATGATGTCTGTACATGATGCTTAGCAATGCATTCTGTTTCTTAGGGTTTGGGGATAATGGGAGAAGGATATGTCTCTCCTATTAGAGTAAAATCCTTCTCAACCGTACTCAGAATTGTGTATTTTATCTTTTTTATTTGTTTTTTGTTACAGTGCACAGCCTCCAAAAACCTATTCCAGGTCACTGTGGCAAGAAAGGTTCATCCTAATCTCCTGAGGCATCCAATACAGGTGATGGAGTGCAAGAAGTTTGTGACAAAGAACTTGACTGAACATGAAGAAGCAACACGGGTTCTGTCTTAACAAAAATTATAGCATGGACAAGAGGGACATTGTCTTTTTCTTCTCATTTTCCCCCACCAGCATGTGCGGTGCGGTACAGCGGGTGCTAACGCTGATTTAACACCTGTCTCCACCCTCAGCCGGATGAAAGGGGACTCAAGAGATGACATGTCCAAGGAATTCGCCTGTGCATTCCAGGGGCGGCTCACACAATGGTGGGAGAGGCGCCGAGCCACAGGGCAGGGTGCCTGGGGAGGATAAGGCTCCTGATCTCAGAGCCCCAGGGCTGCAGAAAGCCTGGTTATTTGAGCATCTTTGCCTCGAACGCTCCATTTGCTGCTCCTCTGCATCCAGACCGTGTGTGCAGTACGCTGAGGTACAGAGGAGCAGGATGGGTGCTTGTGAACTTATCTGAAGTCCTTTGAAACAGCTTTGGAAGAAAGGGGAAATATCACTTGGGAATAGTCAGACCTCATGTCACATTACATCAAAGCTGAGGGAATAGTGAAGCTGTGAGACACAGAAATTATCTTTGTGCTTTTATTTTTCCGTACCTATTGATACAAGAAAAATTCTTTTTTTTCAACCTCTTAATTAATCTGTATGAAGCCACTGTTTTTGCTAGAAGTTGGCAAAAAATGTTTGAGAAACAGAACAAGAGCTACACAACCCAAAATTTATCATCAAATGGTGTGTGTGTATGGTTGCTGACACTGCAAACTCAGCTGTGGTATGATGGTTTAGAGAAGGAATAGATGGAGAATATGTACTCTCTGCATTTTGAACTACACATACTGAAAGCAGAGCAGTTAGAGAGAGTCTAAATCAACATGGCAGCATGCTGGTTGTTCTCTGGAATAAGGTGTTCCTGTCCCCTGCAGCTATAATGCATCAATATAATGCTATGAGATCAATAGCTCAGGCCTGTAACTGTAGATCTAGTTAAGGCAGTATTTGTATTAAACACTTTACTGTTATTAAAGTTTACTATTGCTGCTCTAAACTCCCAGGCAAACTTCTGCAAGTCTGCTATTTATGTCAGCTGAACTCTCCATGACCTGTAGCCTAGTTAACTCCTTTTCATAGTTCCCGTGTCACTGACAAAAAGCTTTCTTGTTCCATGGCATGAATAACCAATTTTGGTATGTATTTTCCCAGTTAATTTATTTACTTGTTACTTTAAGGAAAATCAAAAAGATTCCTCTTCTATTTTTGTCCTGGTACTATAGTGGTTTTCTTTCCTTCTGCTTATGAAATAGGAGATAGAAATCAGGGAACAGCTCAGGATTTTTGTAGTGAATAAATGGGGTATATATTTTGGTAAATAATCCTTTTGTCAAGTGATCTTGGCCATTTCTCAACTGGTGGGACACTTGTATTGAAGCAAAGATCTGATTATGATAACTGCTTTGCTCATTAGCAATGAACAATTGTGTTTAATAAACTGAGTGAGCTGAGCCAGTTTGCTCTATGTTCCTTCTATTTACAAATTATTTTTTTAGTCAACAAAATATATAATAGGACACAGTCCCCTGTAAAGCTTGAGTTTATTGGGGTTTCAGGTAATGTCTCTGTCCATTACTTCAGATGTTGATGAGGAATTTCTGGGTTCTGTTGAGCCAATAAGGTCAACAAAATCTTGGGATTACTGTTTGCAGGAATTGGTTACACAAAGGCTTTAGCAGCTCATTACATCTCGTGAGGGTATCCCTGGCACAATAAAGCTACAAATGGCATGTCAATGTGCCAAAAATACTGAATGAAGCATTGCATAGAGAGGTGGAAAGCCAGAGCTAGCTGTAGAAAGGAACCCCTTCACACGTGTTCTGTGGAGGACAGCTCATAGTTCCGAAGGAACCATCATCACCACAACAACTTTAAAAACCCAGACCTCTGACATAAAAGATTTCCTGATCCTCAGGTGCCTCAACAGAGCGACTGTAATACTCAGGGTTTCATATAAGGAACAAGACATATTCATCTGTTGCAGCTTTTTGGAAGATACAGTACATTGAAAAGATCTACAATTGTAAATTCTTTTCATGTGCTCATCCTCGGTAAAATCAGGTGGGACCCACTTCTATGACCCTATACTTCTATGGGACCCCTTGTTTGGACAGGTAAAGTTCCCAGTTTCACTCTTGAGAGGAAATATACTCCTTTCAGAGTGTTGAATTCCTGACACTTTTTTGATGACCCCCTTTTATCTCTGGAAGAACATTTCCTTTGCAAGGAAAAATGGTGGTTCCCTTTCTTTAGGCAGAGAATAATAAAAAAAAAGACGTGTAAATAGCTTAGTGAGCATTTTCTCTTGCTTTCCTCTTGTCAATTTGTGTGGAAGGTTTATTCTGGCACAGAACAGGTGATACAGACCATTGTGCCATCCTAAGCCCTTTCATCTCTGTCTCCTTGTCAGAGGTTGTGAGAGAGAAGTGGAACCAGCCACATGTTTGATCTATGCATTTGCCTCTGGACTGTGAGGCACACAGTGCAGTAATACACCCCTCACACAGCTGGAAAAAACTGTCATGCCATAGCAACAAGAGTCAGGAAGACTTCTTGTTCCAGCAGGAGTTTTTTTCAATGAAACTGAGCAATACCGTCATTGGAGTCAGCTTACAGTGTGTCTTCTCTCCAACCAGAACCACAAACCCTGCCCAGGAGATTTGGGCATCAGAGACATCAAAGATAGGTTGGTTTTCAGGTGAAGATTCTTCACTTGATTACCCACACCCAAAAGCATTTTAGAAATAAGAATATTTTGATTCATTAGAAATGGATATGAATAGTTTTGGGTATTTTGTCACTGTTCAGCCAAGAAATAGAAAATATGAATTAATCAGAAAAAATACATAGACATATATATTTATGTTTAAGCCTACTTCCTGCTTTGGGCTGATAGCACTGCAAAAGTCACTGATCTAAACCAGGATATCAGCTTCAGAAAAAAAGAGTTTAGTGAACCAAATGATATAACTACTTGTTCTTTGTTTTCCTTCTTTCTTTCTGTTAACAGTCTGGCTAAATTATGTTAATAACCCTAATGTACCAAAACTAGGGAAATACATCTATTTAAGCCATTCAGAGTTTATGCTTCAGGATAAATATTTCACTTTCCTATGAATTTATACACCCAGAGACAGTACCTGTCTCTTAACTGTTTAGATGTGAAATACACATTAATTCAATTAGACTTTAGACCAGATGTTGAGGTGTTATGTATAATTCAGAATACTTTCACTAAAGCTATAATGGTTTAAGCCAGAGCAGTATCTAATGCATTACATAGCTGTCTTTCAGATAAATCCACCAGCACTAAACTTTTGTTAAGATTACTTGTGAAGTCTAAGGTGGGCAGAAGAGCATTGCATTGATGAATACTGTGCAATGTGTATAGACCTTGTTCCAGAAAGGGTTCAGCCTGATGGCTCTGCTCACATCTCTCACATGTGAATCACTGCCCCAAGGTGGAAGTTCTTGTGGGAGTCAAGAGCTGTGTATGGTTCAATGAAGAATAGACTGTCCTTGTTAGACACTTTTATAAATCCCTTATCTGTGCCATAGCACCTAAACATGGTTAATATATTTATCCTTGAAAACATCCCAGAAGGTAGAAGAGTGTTATCTTTATGAGGGAAGAGCAGAGGAGTCGTTATATCAAGGAAACATTCATGAAATCTAGTATGGAGAGCAATTAAATTCCTGTCTCCTGGGTATGTTCAAGAGACAGGTACCCTTCCTAACTCTCCTAACATCCATAATGGGTCACATTGCTTTTAGGAGCAAAACTGCAGCAACTTTATATGATCCATCTGTTTTTTACTGGAAGAAAGAGATTCATAAATAGCATGTATTCACCAAATTTATCAGTGGCTTTTTTGCAGGTGGGAAAACATTTGTTTAAACAAGATTCAGATTATTGGTGGAGCCAATGAATATGTACTTTCCCACCAATTCACAAAAAGATATTGCGTTTGAAAACCATAGATTTTTCTCCCTAGTTGCTGAATTATCTAACACAAGAGAATTCATTTGCTGCATTCACGTTTCTAACAACCTACGTTAAAGCAGGTGCAAACCTTATTTTTTGTGGGAAACCTGCCTGGAAGGGAAAAAACTAAACAGTGTTGGCATTTCCAGCAGTTTTCCTACGACTGCCTGGCAGAGAACAAGCAGAGCATCTTTCCATTCACTGTGTGTTTGCTGAACTGCCCCTCCAAGAGTGAAGGATATATGCTTTGGCTTTTCCTCTCTCAGGTCATGTTTGGAGAAATATAATCCATCACCAGCTCCTCCTACCCAGGCACTGGCAGTCTGCTCTCCTGGAGTATTGCTGCAACTGGTCTTGAGAGCAGAGCCTTGGTCTGAGGCTCCTTTGTTGTAACATGCTTCCTACTTTATAACTACACCATGTATGGTAAAAGAGAGGGAAAAAGAGAGAAAAGGCTTTGTGCAACTCAGGCACATTAACTGTTTGGGTTAACATGAATGTTGTAATCATACAGCAAGGATGTATCTTGACATTAACTATATATTCCATTTATCTCTTACCTGGTAATTGCCTACTTGTCTATTTTAAAATGAATTTCAATGGGTTACAAGTCATGGCTACTATGTGGAAATCAGTCAAACTTGTTTCCTCTGGAAATTGCAGTGGCAAATATAGATACTGTATGTTCTTTGAAGACTTCCCTTGTAAACACATGAGTTCTGCCCCACAAAGAAAGAACATTGTCTATGTCTCCTTATCTGAATGGGCTAATTGAGTCACAACAATTATTTCAGCTGCTGAAATAGTAACAATTTCAGAAAAATTGAAATAATAACAATCATGTTATTATTCTCTATGCAAGGACAATTTTTTTCCCAGAACTTGAGATATACTGCCAAGGAAGTGATTTTGATTCCTATTGTCCCTCACACAAAGAAAAATGGGTATATTTTTAAAAGAGGCATGCTACAGCCTAGTTTGCTGTCCTTGGTGTCAGTGTCAAAATTATAACATAATTTACTGTAAGAAATCCAATTCAAAGGTTGAGATTGAGAGGTCCCTTGCAAAGCAGTACTTTTTCCATTACACATACTTTAAGATCTACGTTAGGTGCTCCTACAGCTTTGTGTAGAAGAAAACAGAAAGGGGTAATTTATAGTGTAGAGATGTTGCTTTTTAATCTGCATTGTGATGGCACAAATTATATCCACTCAGTGCTTTCCCGTGTGGGGAACTAATGCACAGTGATGGACATGCTCCATGGACGAGGCTCCAAGGTGGCCCTTAGTGACTTCTGCTTTGAAAGCAGAGGAAGGTGGTACTAACTGAAAGGATGATCTGACAACATAATCTTTTTCAGGTCTCTCATTGTCCATTTGTTTGCTTCTTTTTCAGTCCTGCTGGCCTCCACAACATTTCATAGTGATTTCCACTTGTGCATTAAAAAGCATTTCTGTAAGTTTACTTTAAATCTGCCATCTGATCATTACTTCAGTGTGTTTTAAAAAAATATTGAATAATCATTTCCTGTTTGCCTTCTCTGTACCATCCTTGATTTTCTATACCATAATTAAACTCCCTGAGAATTCAGATTTGACTATTTATTCACCTTTTCTTCTACATTTCCCATCACTCTTGCCTATCTAACTTCATTCTTTGACCTTTCCCAATCTGCTCACTCCCTCCTCCTTTGAAGTGTAACTTTCTGTCCCTTCACCAAGTTCTTGCATGCCAATTCCCAACAAAACTTGTACCAGCTTCTAGAAATAACTCCTTGTTGCCCAGCTTGCTCCCAGAACTTCTAAGGAGCCTCTTCAAAAACATCTGATCTCCCCTTGAGACCAGGGTCTCCCTTTTGTACTAGATTTTTGCACTTCAGAGAGAAGAATAACCCTTGCCATCCTGGCTCTTAGCACCCTGAAAATGCAGCTGCCTTTCTTATCCTGGGCTCTGGTGAGAGGTAGGCGTTCAGCTGAAGTCACCCTGTGGTCCCTGTCTGAACTGGATCCTTTGGTTCTGCTCACTTCTCGATTCCACAGTGCTACAAGGCAAATGTTATGTCTCAAACAGGTACTATAATGGGAAAAAAAATTACTGTGGACAAGGGAGATGGAGAGAGAAAAATGTTTTATGGCACATTTCTGGAGTTTCTATCAGCAGCATGGAGATATTTAGTGCTCCCCTCTTCTGCTCCTGTTAGAAACGCCCTTTCTTACTGTTTGCTGTGTCATATATTTGCTCCATCATCTCTTTTTCAATGTAGAAATGTTCTGACCTATTTGCTCTCCTTCATTTCCCTGTGATTCTTCTCAGTATATTTCCTAATGTTATCATAACCTATTCTAAAGAGGTAACTTTGGAGGTAAAATTACCAGTAGTACTTAAGATGCAAACTCACCAAGCAAGTATATAATGTTACAAGGATGCTCTTTTTTATTTTCACTTTCTTCTCTAATAATTCCCAATGCACTATTTGCCACTTCACTGCCATGGAGCTGACTTGTCTGAGCACTCTCCGTAATGACTCCCAGATCTCTTGCTAGACTGGTAATAGCTAATTTCCCTAGCTAATAGCTAATTTAGAGTTCATCACTGTGTATATAGTTATATAGATAGTTGTTTTTTCTCCTTCATACACCTAACTTGCATTTATTGACATTTCATTTGTGATTCCCATTGAATTTAATTTGTGATTTTATTGCCTTATCACTCAGTATTGTGAGATGCTTCTGTAACTGTTTGCAGCCAATTGCACATTTCATTATCCCAAATAACTATTTGACTTCTGCAGACTTCCTTGTCTCATTTTCAACCTGTGCATACAGATTACTTATGACAATTTTGAATTGCACAAATCCCAGTACAGATCTTGTGAAACCGCCCTGGTAACATTCAACTATCATGAAACATCGCATTTTATCCTTGCCCTTGTTTTTCCTATTTTTCTACAAGCTCTTTATGCATGCCACTACAAATGGACTTTTTTCATCAGTTTATTTAAATTCTTGCTGAGGGACTCTCCCAGCAGACAGCTCCCACTTCTATTATTTCTTTCCAGCTGTGCTTGAGCTACAGCTGGTAAGCCTGTATGTTGTGGCCCACGGGCCAAGTCCCTGGGACTCCTTAACCTCTGGAGATATGTGATGGTTGAAGAAGACAATGAGCTGTCATGGGGAAGAGTCAGCATTAGGGTGGTATTGCAGGGCCACAGTGCCACCATACAATGCTAAAAAGGGTCCAAGAGGCCCTCAGGGATTAGATCCTGGTGAATCTCCATCTCTAAGCACTCATCCCCACTGTGAAAACTGAGTGGCTTTTAGAGCAGGGTAGCAGCTAAGATTTTAAATTTGGTTTGAATGGGGCTGGTATACTGGGGAGTGCTTGCTGTTAGAGTAAACATAAATAATTCTAAGTTTTAATTTTTAAATTGCAAGGATCCACAAAGCACTCTAAAACTTTTGTTCAGCATACAAGAACCCGTGTGATTAAAGGGAAAAATAATTTCTTAGGCCTCTTTGTTTTATTCAGGTACAAGTGAATATGCTACTTTATTTTAAAACATACAAAAACTTTTGCAACTGTGCCATTAACGTTTTCCTTATGCAAACGCCATATATTTTTCCTTCTATTGATGAATTAACAGCCCAGCTCAGTCTTTTCTGAATTATTTGTACCATTCATATGAGACTCAACTGAACAGAAGCCAATACAGTTTAGAAGGAAGATAAATATTTTGTATGTTGAGAACAATTGCAAGGCAGTGTGAGTTTCACATTCTAGCTGATTTGGACCTCTTTGCTCATTTGCATCATACTGCAGAAACAGCAAGTTTTAAGTTAATGTAGGATTAGTCTATTGCTTTAATAGACTATTTTTAATGCCAGTTAGATAGTCACTCTCATGAGAAATGGTAAGGTATTGTCCCTTTTCTCAAGCAAAACAGGACTTAATCCAATATTTAGCACATTAAAAAAAAAGCCCAGCCCAAATATTGTTCCTCACCCTGTCTCAGCTTGTCAGCCATGTAAGGATTCATAAGAACAAACATGTTTAAATGTTAAAGTGAAACAGGACAATAAAAGACTTTGGCCCAACCTTCTAAGCCGTATAAACCCAATTATAGGACTTCTGAATAGAAAGAAAACAATGGTTACATTTCACTTAACTTGACCTTTTAAGCTGCCAACCTTTTTTTATGTAAAACATCTTTATATGGTTGAGTTTTTTCTCACTGTGCTTTTCTGAAGTGTAATGTTTTTTGTGAGGTCCTCTATGAAGGTCTGGAATAAGTAAATATCTACAGCACAATCTGAGTGCAACAACATATCATGTATCTTCTCAAAATGTCCATCAATGATCTTAGATTAGGGTGGAATTCCCACACCATTTAGATTAATCACAATGGCTGGCATGCAATGCAAGGTAACATCCCTTTTAGATAAAATGTGACTCTGGCTTTGTAACCTTTCCTCTAAATGCACTGCTAGAGCTCAGAAACAGCCCTTCCTCTAAATGGCATCATTTTCCATAGCTCTTCTCCCTCTGGGATCAGCAAAGTCAAAAGTGGTTGGAAATGTACGGAAAATGCTATTAGTTTATTTTTTTAAGGGGGAGAGCAGTCAGTGATGCCAGGATATGAGTCCATTAGTGTTTTTGCTTTTTTTTCCATGTACCTCCAGAGACACTTGCCCCAGTCATATTCTGCACAGCCACTCTGAATTTTGTTGTGAAAGCAACATAAGCACAGAGCATGAATAAGTCTCAGTAGGGAAAAAATATGCCTTGGCTATTTGTGCACCAGGCCCAGCTGTCTATCCACGTAAGGCAGTGAAAAATATTCTGTTAATACAGGAACAAGGAGCTCAGGCCTTGGCGTAATTACTGCTAGAAAAGTGAATCAAATACTGTCTAATATTAGAAAAGGAGGAACATGTGGCTCTTGGGAATATTCACAATACACTTCCACTAATTATAAGCCTGTCCCACCAGGTAACTGACTGGAGAGAGGAGCTCAGCTGGAGTTTCAGTGTCTGCCTGTAGCAGCTACTGGTTTGTGAGAAATGCTGGTTTGAAGAAACCTTGTATAGGAACAAGGGAGGTGATTTCATGGGCTGTGATTTGTCTGCACCTGTATTTTGGTGTATCTATTTAACCAGCTCAGAATCAAACAAATTTTGGGTTGAACTACTGGAAAATTGAACCTAACTCCCTTGAGTTCAGTGCCCTACTGTAGAGATTCCTTTCCATTGCTTCAGGGAGAACTTTATGGTCTCTGGGTTTGACTTTGCACGACAATTTCTTTCCACACAGGTTTCTTGCTGGAGTCCTATGCCTGATGTAACTTACTGCCCTACTCACACCCTTCTGGAACTGATGAACACTGAGATGTTCTCTAAGGAGCTGCACCCACCTGTGCAGGCAGCAGCAGTGGCTGTGTGGGCAATTAGAACCTGCAATTATGCTGCTTTTTATGCAGTGGGAACATACAGAGAACATACAGAGAACTAGGGTATGGACCTCGCCTGTCACTGGCACACAGTGTGTGAAGAAATAGCAAGACGAGGACAAAGAGGACTCCTGGCTCAGGAAGGTAGACTACTCTGCATGTCAGCTTGTGCACCAACCATAGCAGGCTTTTTCCTTCCAGGGGTTTCTATTCTCTTTTGTCACTTCGTTGCTTTTGCTGAGGCCTGAAATTTTTAAAGTAGGAAAAGAAACAAAATAGACTTTTACTGAGAATGCCCTCAAAAATAGTAGTTAGAAAAAAATGACATTCAAAAATATGTTCCAGCTGTTCAGCATTTGACCAAGTTAAAACTTGGTCTGGACCCCAGAGACTTTTTTCACTTTTTAGTCTCACAGATAGCACCAACAACTGCACAGGAACTATTTGTATGAACTAAAGCAATAGAGAGAATTCTCAAACTCATCCTAGGCTGTATTTTAGCATGCTGCTCCCTCTGTACATATGTATTTGTACAGTATACCTTTCAACCTGAGTAACTGTTGTTGCTACAGATTAATATAAACTCTCATCTTGGTGCAAGAGGCTTCATGCTTCCAGTCCCTTGCAATGCTTTTGCCTGCAGGCTTCTGCCACACCAAGTCCTCCTTTCCCCCACATTTTATTAAAAAATTGTTTTCCCCCCTTTGCTTATAACTTTTAATTTCTGTCTATTATTTAGTGCTGCAGCTCTTGAACTTTGCTGGACATTGCAAATCGTACAGCATAAAAACTTTGTGAAGTTTGGACTAACAATTTATTTTCACCTTCAGGGATACTTGTTTCCTTCTTTCCCATGAATGTATAAAAGTTTTTTTTTCCTTTCATGTAAAAGGAAACATTCTCTTGTGGATATAACTTGGGAAATTAGGGATACTTGAATTTCTTTTTGCACCATTGTCTTGCTCTGACCTTGGGTGAGTCGTCTGGACATTGTGTTCCTCTCCTGTCCCAGTGATCAAAAATGGATATAAAACCCACACATATTCAACTTTTCTTGTGATTGATATATATGGATGGAAAGCATTAAATAAGTGCTTTGGTTATCCACTAATTTTCCTTTAAAGTCTGGCTTATTACAAGAGGAAACGGTCTAATTTTAAAGACTTTTAAGAAGATATTAAAAAAAAAAGGAGGACAGAAAGTGAAGGCCACCAAGTCAACAGGGAGGTGCACCGTGACTTCAGCACGTTTGATGTAGGTACCAAGTATATTTTACAGATACTGCTGTAGGTCAAACATGCTATATCACAATATACACAGTCCATAAAATTGTAGGACTTAGTTGATTTCAAACAAAGGATTTCAGCCTGTGACTTTTTCCTGCATAAATATTCACTGATCTCATGGAGGAAATGAAGCACCAATGTGCATCTCTTTCAGGATCAGGGCTTTTCTTCCAACACACTGATTGGAGGAACACCTTTATGCAATCTGAATGTTTAAATATCCAAAGCATGAAAGCATTGTAATTTAGAGGCCCGTTGTTTTAATTAGAAAAGTGCTAAAAAGCATACTCTGTCCCCATTTAGCTGTGCTATTCTTTGTCTCTTTGTTCAATTCTCTGGATGTACAGTCTACGAATGCTATAAGCACGTGAGTCCTTTACTTTAAAAGCTTGTTTGTGGTTCATTATGAGCTATTAGGGAGAGCACATCAAGCAATTGTTTTGGCAGGGATACAGGAATCGCTTCATATTCTGGCAGGAATGATTCTCTCCCACCGAACAGGAATACGAGGCTTTGTGGTTGGATTTGTTGCTCCCTCCCTTCTCCTGAGCATGCTTACATTTAGGAAAGTACATCTTTGAAGGAGAATATGACAAGCAGTCAGTGTCAAAGGGTCAACTGTAGCTTTAATGTGCAAGGTATTTTTTCCTTATCCCACACTTCCAAAAATAACAGCACAAAAATCACTTTAGCACATCCAGAAATACAAGAACTGGAGAGAGGTGTAGGTATTAGGATTAGGTTTTGAAGTAAAGGTGTTGTCAGCAATCTCCAGGTTCTGGAGAAGGGCTGGCTGAAAAGTTAGGAGTGCAATGCTAGGAGGCCTGTATGTGGAATGTCTAAGTTAGAAATTTGCAGGCAGAACCTGACACATTAAGGCGCTTCTCAGACTGACAGCAGGTGGAGATGAAGAGAGATCACCACAAGCACTAAGTTGTGCAACACCAGTCACCACAGTTCCTACATGCTCCTTCACCTTTTGCAAATTGAACAAGCTCCAGAAAGGTGGAGTATTGTCAGACAAATACCATAAAATCTTAGGACCTTTGGGTCTGGTAACTTCTACATTTTTTGGCTTATATACCCAACTCAGAGTGTAAATGCTTCCAGATTCAGAATTCCCCCAAATTATTTGCTTTCTTGGTTATCCCTCCCATATTCCAGGCAGAGGATGAGGTTTCCCCATCTGAAGATGGTATTATGTGTAAGACGAGCCTGACAAAGAAGAAAACACATGCTCCCTTCCTAATCATAAAATCATAATGATAAAATTACCCAGCAGAAAACAGTAAAAATATATTAAGTAGCCCTGCTATAAATTCTTGACAGCGAATTTCCTGAGGCAGAACCACTATCAGTGCTAAATGTGTGTCTGGCCACCAGCCTGAGAGCGAGCTGATTCTCTGCTGGGATACTGTGGCAAAGCGATAACTTCTTGGAAGGCACCGGACCATAACACTCCTGCTCCTAGAAAGTGTTCATCTCAATCCTGTTGGCTGCAGAGGAGACCAAGGGTGAGGGGGACGATGTTTGAGGCACCTGTTGCAGCTCAGAGGCTGCGGACACACATGGATACAACTGGAGCAGAGTGAGAAGCCCCCGGGGGCAGCCCAGAACTCGGGACTGGCTAATGTCACCTGGCTGCTCACCGACCTCGGTGACAGCCAAAGGGGAAGGGAGGGATGGGGCCGGGGTTTTCACTGCTGTAATTGCAGAGTTCACACCTCACACTGCAGGACTTGAGCTGTCTGGTGGTGTCAAAACTTTGTGAGCACTGCTTCCCTGCCCAGGGAACAGCTCTGTTAACAGCTGAAAACTCTCCTGGCTAGGGCTCCACACCTATTACAGCTCAGACAACCACGTAATACTGTAAGAAATGCAGGTAATTCTGAACAACTTTTTGCAATCTCCAGACCTTGACTGAAACTCACTTAAGCCAGTTCCCATTAACTTCAGCCAGATTTGAAGCAGGTACTTGCAACATTATTTTTAAACCTATAAGAAAATAATTTCAGCCTTAATGTTGTTATAGACACAACAGAGAAAGGCACTAATGCCTTCAAAACTCCCAGGTAACTTACAGAAGCTGCAGCCAAGGCGAGGAGCCGAGCGCTGGGAGACAAATCTGATAACTTGATGCAATACAGGTTTGTATCTGTTAATCCAGCAGTCATGAACTTCTGCACTTTGTAAGGGATAACTTCTGTGCAAAACCCATCTGCTGTGCTCCCTTTTCTCTGCTCTGGAAAATGTTGCAAAAGCTACATGCAGGCTGTGACCTCCACATGCAGGTGATTTCTGTGACCAGTTCGAACTCTGGCTTTGTTCTGTGGCTACGTCCAAAACACAGAATTAGTTTGAACTGGTCTAATCTTCTCTTTGCAATGTTTCTGGTCATTTTGAGCCACTCCATTCTGTGGCTGAAAAGAGCCTTGCCCCTGTCCTGGGGCAACTTGGCAGCTGGGAAAAGGGGTTTCAAATGAGGGCCGAAGCCATTCAGGGGCAGGCACCTCCAGATTATTTTGGCATGGCAAATATTTTGTTCAAATTAAAAAAATCCAAACAAGCCAAACATCAGGCAACTTGCCAACAGTCTAAAAGAGAACTTGAATCTGCTTGAATAGGCATGTTTAGATGAAGTCCTGTATCACATTGTTAATTACAGAACCTGTTATCGCAGTAAGTCACTATCAGGTGAGAAATCCCTTGTGAAATAACTACACTTAAGACCACATACTTCTGCAAGGCAAAGCGGTAGAAGCAAATGCTTTACCCTTCTGTGTCAGAGGGCCAAACAGCTCTGTACTGGGGAAAAAATGCCGAATAAGCCCAAGGAAGCCAAACATTCACGTATGCAAACCTAACCTGGGTAAGTACAAAGCAGAGCTTACAACCCATTTCTGACTGGAAACAATTATGCATGGAAAACAAGCATCAATACCTTTAATATGTGTGTGGATTTAACAGGAAATAGCCAGAAATCAGACAGTAGAGGAGGAAGATGGTCTAGAGGTAAATAGGAGGTAAAGGAAATAATTAATCCAGAAATTAATTATCTGCCAAATCACATGGATCCTTGCTTATAGTAAACAGCCAATACTTAGTATTCAGGACAATTTTCAAGAAGACCTATATTTTCAGCCTAGTGGTGGCAGGCACCAGAACCTCCCAAGACGTTTCATGTTTTCTTTTAAATTCTTAGTTTTACCTCCCCTTGAACAGAGACAAATGTAAAGAGCAGGCAGGAACTGCTGTCTCTCCAGAAGAGTAATATTCTCAAGGAATAGCTTCAGAATATATATAGTGTCTATTAATGGAAGAATTCAAGGAAAAAATCTGCAGTTTTCCCCAGAATAATTCCAGGTATAGAATTATCAACCTTTCTTTGCATAATTTCTTAGGCCCAGAGAAATGGGGAAAGTCTCACAAGTACATGCAAGTCTTTCATTTAGCAAGCCTTGAAAGACAAAAGCAGAAAGTCCACTTTGATACATGGTATTAGAGTCTGATGTTCAGACTCCTTCCCAAAATTCATGACAAAATTTGCTAGCAGCATTTAGTTTTGCTATTTATTTTTCTGTCCAGGCATGTAGCTGGTCTGTGGGCTCACCTGCTGAGTAGTCATGCCAAACAGAGATGCTCATCAATGAGCTCTGTGTTCCAACTCTGTTCCCAGGAGAGCCTGCAACTGATGGCTACCACACACTTTCCCTCCTCTGTTGTTCAGCTTTGTTCTTCTTTTGCTGTTCACATCTCTCAGTTTTCAGGTGTTTACTTCATGGAGGCTATCAGGGTCTTCTTGCAAGAGGTGATGCATTCAAACCTTTCACCCAGCTGAAAACCCTCTCTGTTCACCAAGGTTGCCAAACAGAATGATTTCACAACTGTTGTGGCTTTGGGGAAATTATACTTCATGGCAAAGTGCAAACAAACTCCTCTTGTCTGAAGACTGCAGATCAAAATCTTCTTTGAGACACTGTTTGGGCCACTAGATGCTGCCATTGGTCACCATCAATTGAGAGAGTGATGCCCAAAACCCTACCACCTCTATTAGCATTACAGAAGGCAAAAGGATGATGTGACGTCAGAATGGAAGGTCCTACCCATTCCCCTCCAGCTCCTGGGAGCCAGCAGTGGTAAAAAGGGAAAGGAAGATGTGCCCCATGCCTTATCACAGCCTGTCTTGCCAGTAGAAAGATAAAAGAGAAGATGGAGTTTTGTAGGAGTGGATGTAGCAGAGGTAATAAGAAACTGCTTGATTCTGAAAGTGTTAGGGGGCAGTCTCCAAACAGTGAAAACACCCCATGTCTCCAGTGGATTTTACTGAAGGTTTTCCTTCTCAGGAAAGGATAATGTGGAATTTTAAAATAATAGTAATTTTGGTGACCAGATGAGGTTTCAGAAGAAAGTAGAATAATCCCACAGGATCCTTTGCGTGGATATCCTGAGTTTTCAACCTGCAAGGTTTGCAGTATTGATACTCCATTAGCAGATCTCTAAGCTTTCTAACATCTTACTATCAGCTAATCAATGTCCAAAATCTATGGAGCTGCTGAGAAAGCACACATTTCTGGTGAGGGAATTGATATCTTTATCCCAGCTTCCATTCTCCTGCATGGAGCAGTGCAGTAGGACAGTCACACATTTTTGTGAATATTCCAGAGCACAAATATTAAAATGGAGACTGACAATGATAACAGCAGTTGTTTTGCTTGCCGTTAGCATACAGTATGCTCAGTCTATCAGTCACTGCCTTATTCAGATTAGATATAGGGAAGGAATTTTTTATAATGAGGATAGTAAAACCCTCACATTGCCCAGAGAGGTTGTAGATGTTCTGTCCCTTGAAACATTCAAGGCTGGGTTTGAATGCTCAGGGCTCCGAGCAACCTGATCTAGTTTAAGATGTTTCTGCTTATTGCTGAACTGAATGATCTTTAAATGACCCTTCCATCTATGATTCTATGATTCTATGATTCTATGATTCTATGATTCTATGATTCTATGATTCATGTTGCATCATAGCTTAGGATATAAAAATATCCCTTTGTACTCCACCAAGTCAATGCCACCCTTTACTTATGACACCACTAATAATGCTGAACCTCAGGGCTCCTTGGGCAAAAATCTAGTGGCAGCCAAGGAGAAAGTGACTCAGGAAATGAGGCACTGGTTGCTGCAGGCTGCAGCATCTTCATTTCTGCCTTTGCTGCAAAGATGTGACTTTTTCAAAGTACACAGCAAAGCTTCAGGAAGAGGCCAACATCAAAGAAGCACATGGAGAGCTGCTTTCTTCTACCATTGATCAAAGAGCAGTGTCAGGAGAAGGAGAAATAGTACTGCCACTAAAGTTACTTAGTCGCCATGCCTCATCAAATTGTGTACAGAGGAGAGCAAAAAAGCTGGTGAAAAGGCTGGAAGGGATGTCCTAGGAGGAAGGGCTGAGGACTTAGGGTTTGTCTAGTTTGCAGTAAAGAAGGCTAGGGGTAACCTTATTGCTTCCTACAGCTTCCTGAGGATGGAAAGTGGAGAGGCAGGTGCTGGTGTCTTCTCTCCAGTGACAGGACACATGGGAATCATCACAGCTATGATGGGGAGGTTCAGACTGGACATAAAGATGCATTTCTTTACCAAGGGCGTGGTCAAACACTGGAACAGGCTTCCTAGGGAGGTGATCGATGCCCTAGGGCTGTTCATATTTAAAAGGTGTTTGGATAATGCCCTTAGTAATTTACTCTAACTTTTGGACACACCTGAAGCAGTCAGTCAATTTGACTAGATGACCATTATAGGTCCCTTCAAACTGAAATATTCTATTCCTATTCTATTCTATTCTATTCTATTCTATTCTATTCTATTCTATTCTATTCTATTCTATTCTATTCTATTCCATTATCCTATCCCCAAGCCTTGGTACAGATGCTTCCTCACATCTTTCAACCACTCGCTTCCTGAAAGTGTTTCCAGGAAGCAGGCTGGAAGGTTCCATCTGGAGATCAGACACACAGCAAAGATACAGCTTCTCTATTCTGCATGCTCCATTTGGTGCTTCTCATCCCAAATGGGAGAGACTGGGGAGCTGCTGGGCAGGAGGGCCTGGGAATGTGCTGTGGAGCTCGGCAGCTGTTTCTGAAGCTGCGGCGTTTCGCCATGGGCAGAGTTCCCTGTGTTCTGCACACTGCCTGACGGACCTCGGGGGAGCATGTCTTGCAAAATGAACACCAGAGTTACTCCCTAAAGACCTTTATTAAAAAGAGAGAAAAGGCAACCTCTGTGTAAATGAAATGCTTATTTACAGCATAGTGCCACAACTCTGTGTGCTAAGCTTCACAGCCTTAGTTGGTTATAAAAAATACCCATATTATAGATAGATGGTGAAGAAGATGTAGAAGACATAAAAGGTAAGAATAATAGAGATACTAAATATAATAACACCCACTCCCCAAGACTTTACAAACAGCAGCCCTGACATTTAGTTTTATGCTGTGAAAATACAGAATTTAGGAAAAACTAAGTCAAGGTGCAAGTGTAATGGATGCAGGTAATAGAGTCAGCATTTGCTCCTAAACCTGCTGCTTAATTACTGCTACTTAACCACTCCAAATGTTTTATTAACTAAAGGTGACAATATTGCAATTATATCTTAGTCTTTGCAGCTGTTTTCATATCTTAGCAGTAGAAACTGCCTTCCCTATACACATAAAGGTAGGGGCAGCTATTACTGGGACTATACAATTTAATATTTACAGAGGGTTTAAAGATGATCCGAGAAATGCCTGAGAACAGGCAAGAACCTGGATTTGAATGTATAAAACAAGTATTTAGAGCAGTTCAGTGAAGGGAAGAATAAGTCAAATAATACCCTGGTCTCCAACAGGCCGTGATGAAAAAAGCAGAATGGAAAGCAGGTGCATAAGAGAGGATTTCTGGGCATGATTTCCACTTGTGATGCTCTGTGAGAGACCCATGGGGAGAGGAAAGGGATGCTGACTGCAGGATGTCAACAAAGAGCTTGGAAGAGACTGATCCCTTCTGTAGGCCTTCTGCAGGCCCCAGGGCAAAGCCTGTGATTGTGCACAGATAAGTGAAATTTTCTAAAAGTTATTTCCAGTGCAAAGAAGCTGGAAAGTCTGAAGCTGGAAATCAATACACAGGGTTTGTATTTACAGAATGCTCATTTGCCTTGTACAGAGGGGATCAGTCTGGCTAATATTTGAGTTTCTGCAGATGTTTCCCCATCCTCCTGGGTTAAAAGTTGGCACATTGGAATGGCATAAGTTGAAAAGATTTAATTTAAATTAAAGAAACCAAACCAACCTTAACAGCATGCAAACACAATTTAATTTCACTACTAAAGTGAAAAACAGGCAAAAAATGCATTGACGTACACAGTACTAAGCAGTTTATTTTAAATACTGCGATTGATTAGGAGGCATTTTATTGAGAGGATGGGAGGAAGAAAAGTCCTTGTTCAGATTGTCTGATGGGGTCTAATATAACAGTTCAGCATTCAAAACTTTTGCAATGAGAAAGGATTTTTTGGAAAGTGATTTAATTCGTAGTTTTTAGACCAATTGCTCCAATAGAAAGCACAACATCTAGGGATTCAGGTAACAGAGGCCTTGCTCCAGTCTGTAACATGCCATCAAAAGTATTGTAAAATAGAATTTTTTCCCAATAGCAGAGGAATTGTTTTATTTACCGATTAAGAACACCTTATCGTTGTTGGAATTTCTGGAATGCTTTTGAATTCTCCTCTAGAATACTGATGTGAAGACAATATTTTTTTTTAATCAGCAGATTGAAATCAACCCCTGCCTGCATTTCAATCAACCCCAACCCCCACTGGGCTTTGGGGTCTGCTGATTCTCCATACCATAGCAGAACTCAGAATTTCCCATGGTCTGTGGTGCTGCATCATCCCCTTTTCCCTCCATCTCCTTCTTCGGTTATATCCTTCCCTCAAACTCTTCTATCTGACAGCCATTCATCTTATAAGTTTTTAATGTATTACATTTCTTTTTTTTTCTGTGAGTCACAGCACGAAACTACCAAATAAGCAGTTTGACTTCTATATTTCCCCTTTCTTTTCTCAGCATGCTCAATAGTTTACTATTTAGCAAAAGGAAACCCCTTTGCTGTCAAAAGAAAAGGGCACCATCACTGATGCTGGGCTTCAAATTATCATGATATCAGATGTCTATTAGGAAACACTCATATCAAGATAGCCCCATACAGTCAGTGTCCATCTACACTCAGACATTTTAAAGAGAGACAGGATAAGCCAGTGAGACAGAAACATGGGAGGCTCAAAAACTATCCAGCTCTCCAAACGAGCCCCAGAGCTGTAAATGAAAAGATCCTTCTCACAAAGGCATGCAGAGAGATGCTCTGTCCTAAGGAGGCTGCTGGAGGGGACCCAAGGATTTCTGTGAGAAGAATATCTTGGACCAAGATTTCTTAAAATTTTTAAGAGGATGTGCTTTGCTTTGACCCAGGCAAATCTCCATTATGGCTGTAGAATTTAAAAAATTTACTGTAGCCCCTATGGAAATGGTGTATAGAAATGGGATTTCACACTTTCTTTCTCTTAATTTCTTGTGGAAGTTGCTTTAACCCTTAATTTCAACAGAATCAAGATTTTATCCAGATTGCTTTCTTATTATATATAAACCATACATACATATAAACCCTTTACTAAATGGTTTCACTAAGGTCAGAGTCCCTTTCTGCTGTCTTCTGTCTCTACACCATCCCCTTTTGTTTTCTTCTGTTCTCAGCCCTCCTCATCCTAGAAATAAAATGTTTTCTTCTGTCAAGGAGCTGAATTGGGCTATGCTTCAGCTTACAAATCATGTACACTATCATTGTTGACTAGCCAAGTCCAAATTAAACTCATTTTTCACCTAACTTAAACAGCTGAGGCAAAAGATAAAGGAATCAGAATTATCTTCCCTAATTTGTCAGTTATCTGCAACTGCATGTAGTCCTGAAATACTACCGTTAACCCCAAGACTCAGCTTATATCACTCTTTGAGGTAGAGAAGAAAAGAAAATGACTACATCAAACACAAGCCAACATTCCTGAGCTGCTAAAGGCCATAGCTGGGAGTTCAGCAGAGTTAGATCCCAGCCATTAAGCACTAACTGCACTTTTGCTTACATTAAGCCAACCAAAGCTTTGGAAAGTAATACACTTCTATAAGTCATTCATAGCATCATAATGCCAGTAATTTAACTCCTTTGGGGCTTCTGTAAGATCTCTGCAAAAAGCAAGTGGAAGAAAGTCTATGGCTGCTGCCTTAGGCTTTCTGTGGGTGTTAAATGCATGTAGGCAAATAGCTGACAAACCACATATTCAAATTAGCACATGCATATTCATCTGTTTTACTCAGGTTTGCGTAGGACTGGTTTTAACTTGGTCAAGAAAAAGTGTTCTCCCTTCTCCTCTCTGTTAGTCCTGTCACTACTTATGAAGAAAGTAGCACCCTAAACTAATTAGTGGACGTAGCCTAAAAAAATGTCAAGACAGAGAGGGAATACACATAGTTGATATATGTAGATGTTGAAGGGTCAGATCCCCATCATGCCTCCTCTGCAGCTGGTGCGTTTTAGCCCACAAGAAGAGTATTGTGTTTGGCACCTCCATTACAGCACCTCTTTATTCTCACATTAACTCCTGTGCTTAAATCCTCTCAAATGCAGTGAACATGAGTGGGCACTGTCAGCAGGGTAGGCAGCAGAATGGCAGTGTCTGCACTGGGATCTTTCCAGGAACATGGCAGAAAGGAGAGCTCCTGCACACCTGGTTCCCTGTGATGCCTAGAGAGTCAAGAAAAAGGCCAAGAGGACTTGAAACTACTAAAGTGTGCTTCTTAAGTTCCCACGTTCAGGAATCCTACCTAGAGTGAGAGCAAATGAAGGTGAAAGTTAGTATTGTCCTACTGGAGAGAAGAAAAGAGTTCTGGCTCATACTCTTCATTCTCACCTTTTCAGGAAGGTTTAAATTCACTAGATATTTACCATTTGTGGTTTCTTCTTTCAGAAAATATTCTGCCCTGGGCTTATTCCAGGAGCCATGCAGCTCAATAAGCAGGACTTGAGTATATTTGCCCTATTTTATTGTTTGCTGAGACAGGCTCTGCAGGAGACTCTGCTCATGCTTACGCTGGATGTGATCGACAGTTTTTCCAGCTCTCCAGGCTAGTGCTGACCTGTGCCACCTTGCTTCCTGCTGCAGTGGCAAGACCGGCTCCTGCCTCTGTTAGGTTTAATCAAGCCAGACTTGTTCTTACCTCTCTGCCACTACTCCTTGGCTGCTCTCTCCTTCTTGTTGAGTCTGCCTGGCCCTGTTCATCTTAAGCAGGTACTTCCTCGCTGTTCCCTTTTCCTCCTCTTCAGTTTCCAGCCCTTCCTTTCCCCAGACCTCTCCTCTCCTACAATACTGCTCTGAATTTTAGTTAGCTGAATCCATGCAGAAATGAATATAGCATTGCATTTTGTCTACTCGTTGTCTGACTTTTATATTTTCAAAAAGCACTACTGAGCATTATGCGTAATACATACCGGAACGTTTAACCCGCAGAGGACAACTAATGCATTGCATCCTCAAAATAAGATGTGACCTGCTGCTGCCTGTTTAATACAGTCAATTATTAACATTCGATAATTATTGAGCACTTTTGACACTGGAAAAAATTTATCAATATTTTTCTTCATCCCTTGTATTTTTATATATATACACATTCACATGCATGAATGCATAAACACACACTCTCCTATCTAAATATATCTCTATCTCTACACATATACAGGAAACCCAGGCCCAAACATTTTTCCCAGGTGCAGCCTCTTTGCTGAGTAGAAAATCAGTCCTCCTACTGGGTCAAAGCTTATCCTTGGCTTCTCTGGAAGTTTCCGAAGCTTATATTTTCCATTCTCTCTTTCAACTCCTTGGATTAGTCATCATCAACATTCTTAGACTTTCTAGATTTGATTCTTTAATTTGATCTCTTCCCTGATATATTCCACAAAACTTGCAGTGACTTTTGCTGTGAGTGGCTTTCCTGCTGTGTTCCTGGCTATCATTTCAGTGAGGACTGTTCAGCAGAGGTCCTCTCAGATCTGGAGAGTGTACACAGCAATGAAGATCTGCTGTATACTTATTGCCTCGTACTGGCACCCAACCAGAACCTGTGGTGCTCACAGCTGCTGCACCTTTTTTGCCTGCAGCACATTCTGAATTAGCATGTACTGAAAATATTCATTTCACAGATGTTCAGCTTCAAATTCCACTGTTTAGAAGACAGACTTTATTAGAAAAAGAGCAGATTTTAAGGACAGAGTCTTCTCATGGACAAGCGGAACCAAAGTTTGCTCTTCGCTTTCTTTTTGGGGTAGTCTTTGCCCAGCAAAATGTCGATACCTGGGAAAGTTTATTTAATGCATATTAATTGTTGCTCTGTGTGTCTTAGGTTGTGCTTACATCTGAGCATTTGTACTAGCCCTGAACTAATTAGATCAGCCACAGTAGGATCTGACCAGGGTTGCCCACCTATATTACAGCCCATATATTAATTGTAGGATTGCTGTGGTGGGATGGCTACAGGTACATATATTTTGCATCCTCAATTTTTTTTATTCCCCTCTGGTATAAAATCTTAAAATAACTGAATGAAATGGATTTCTGCCATCGATTTCAAGGGAATCAGGATTTCTAGTTTTGTTTTGCCTTTGGTGCAAGACTACAAAATCTCAAAGTAGTCTGAAGATGTCTTTTTCCTTTCTGTTGTAAAGCATAAATTTCACTTTTACCTTCATCACCAGGACAGACATTACCAGAAGCTATCCTTTGGACAGAAGGAACATGAAAACTCTAAAATTCTAGTTTGATGAATGCTTGTGAGGAATATTTTCAAATGTGTTTTTCCTCAAGGTTGCTGCTTCTGTGTGCAATGGTTGTTCATTTAATTCAGACAGCACCTGTCTCTGATCATTATTTTTTAGAGTTCTAGTAATCCATAAACTTAATCTGGAAAAGAAAACATACTGTTGCTAAAATGGTCTAGTAGAATCCCACTCCTGTTTTGATTACTAAGGTGCACACGCTGAAGTATTTTCTTCACTAGAGATACTTAGTCCCTTCTGTGCCTTGCTGTGATCTCCTTTCTCCTTTTTCCTAGTTTTGCAGATGCTTTTTCTGTCACTGCTTCAGAATTTCCTTATTGTTCTTATAATAAAGGTTCCTCTAATATCAGCAGCTGATATGAGCAGCCATCCCAGGAGCAAAAATTCCATAAGTTCTTATTGTTGTAGACTATAAGAAATATCACAAAACCCTCAGCTAACATGATACCCTTCTACTTAAGGCTCTATCCCAGCTCAGATTGCAGCTATAAATGCCATGAGGCATCGTGGTTGGATAGGCACATAATGATGAACTTCCTCTCTGCCTGGAGTTAAAAATGGTTTATGTTAATGTCAGTCTTCCACTGACAGTGTTTATGCTCTCCATCCACACACTACATATGCTACTAATATTGGCAGTATTTCCCAGCTTTTTGGTGGTGAATATTTGCCAAGAGAAGGGCACTTGAATACTCCAGAAAGGAAAAATGCAGCCAACCAATCCTCTCTTTACCTTTTAATTATGACTGCTGGTGTGGATCTGTTGACCTCTGCTTTGTTCATTCTGCCTACTGTGATGATTACTGGAGTTGGGAGCTGGGTGTCTCTGTCTCAGCCATTCTAAATTAGCATCTCTTCAATGGTGGTGGCTTGCTTTCCTCATCTCTGGGACAGCATACCCAGCACCATCAGCAGAACAGAGGCTCTTCTTTCATGAGTCTTATTGGTTTCCTTCTATTTTCTCTCTGTGCTGGGAGAGGAGGGTGAGCAGGTTCCAGTTGGGTCCCAATTCGAAGCAGTGGGTACCCAGCAGACCTTGCAGACCTTGGATCTGAGAGGCCCTTTGCTGATCCATCCTTACTGGAGGAATAGGCAGGAACATGGAAGGATGGGCACTCAGAGCAAAAATGCCTGAAGATATCTCAGAGCATAATACCAGGGAAGAGATCCAGCTAAAGAGGGCACTGAGCAACCGAGCTGTGTGGGTGTTTGACTGTTTGCTGTTTTGGTGTGTCAACACACCAAAATGATGGTGAATACACTGAGGTGCTCTTGTATGATGTAGAGGTAGTAAAAAGAATTTTATATATTCTCTCATATGGGTTAAAGAGAATTTTTATTCCTTGGATTGTCTTCTCACAGAACTCATAACGGATTTAAAAAACTCATGGGAAAAAGAACAAAGGAAATCCTCTTATGATATCTTGAACAGCAACCCTTCAGCTGTGTTTCCATACATAACAAGATTCACTTATTTTGTTACTGCATCTTCAATTCTTAAGATGGAAGAGATACATGGCAATGAGGAAAATATATTGTAATATATTACAAACTAGAATATTTTGATTGTGTACTTTTATAAAAGGCTTTAGCATGCTCAGAAGCACCAAAGTTTCTGCTGTTTAACTGCTATGAACTGGCCAAATTGGAGACTGAAAATAATTAATCCATATATACATATATATGTATATATGTTAATATGTATTTATATATATACAAATATATACACATACACATTTATATGTAAATACACACATATATTATATATATATATATATATATATATACACACACCCCCCCCAACAATTTTCCAAATAAAGGTCTCTTCTCTGCAGCTAATTAAAAAAAAGAGATTAAAATATTCCTTAATTAAGCAGAGTTATAAAACAATAAAATAAAATGTTTTCATGAAATTTAGCAATTGGATGGCAGTTTGCTTAGAATTATTGAGAACAGAAAGGAGTTTTCTACCTGAGTAAAAAGCCGAATGTTTAAGTTCTCACTTTTTACAGCCCTCCCATATCTGCAAGTGCTGAACTGCACTGCACTGTTTACAGCCTGGGACATTTTGGGAGAATTTTAGCATAATGGCTCATTTTGCTGTCACCTGGGATGGCTAAGGAACAGGCTCACCTTCCTTTTTGCTACACCTGAGGCAACATGGTGTGATCTACAACAGAAAGATGTGGCGGGCTGCTGGAAGTGGTAGGGAAGACACTGCAGCTAAAAAGACCCTGCATTCAACTATTAGAAATATCATATTTCAGTGCTGAAGTTTGCAAGTCTGTAAGAAATGAGTGTCATAAGCGCACAACAAAGAGTATTTCCTGAGCTCTTAATGTAATTTTCCTCTCAACACTCCTACAGTCCTGATATTTGTAATATTTCTTTTGGTACTGAAGTTTTGGGTAGAAGAATGCAAGAATTTCTGTGCATATTTAGGATGCTAATCCCAGATTATTTTTAAAAGTCAGTATTTAGGTAACATTAAAGAAGACAGAACTGATGAAGTCGCTTGGTTTTGGTGTTTCTGGTCATGAACTAATTATGCAGCATTTGCATTTCTTAGGGATGGTGATTCTTTTCCAAAGGGCAAAGGCAAAGTAATCTAATAATTTAAATACGAGATAATTTTATAGACTTACACTATAATTTGCTTGTAGCTCAAGTTCAGTATTTGTGTTGGCTGAAAAGACGGGTAATGCACTGTATTAGCAAAATCTTTGGAAAACAAAATGACCTACCAGCTTAAGGACCTCTCTTTTGTGTTTTTGAGAATTAGGTTGTTTTTGAAAGTCAGATCCCCAACAGACTTGCAGCAGAAGTACAGGAGTTGAAAAACACAATAGCATCTATTTCATTGAATCCAGCCAAGTGCTGACTGCAATTAATTCTGTTGTGCTGACAGGCTAATCCCTGGCAGCTTTCAAACTCCACAAATAAAAAGCATTAACTTATCTTCTGAAGCCTCTGAACTTGTCTGAAACCTGTTGCCTCGCCATTGCCCAAGTATGAGCCTTTCTCGATGTCTTGCCATGTCAGGAGTGCTGCACTGGATGCACTTAAGTGAAGCTGCAGACATGGAGGTATTAAAAGAGAGTTCCTCAATATGGGGCAAAGTGTTAAAGACAAGATTTCCTGAAATTATTTCCCCTCAACACTCCATAAATGCAAAAGAGTCTGTTCCTCAGGACAGTGTAAGGAGGCAACACCTCTTTCCATAGGGAGGATATAACACCATTTTTCCCTTCCCACCTCCATTACTTTCTGCATAAACACCTGTTTTTCCTCTCTGGAGGCCCAGGCACAAACATATAAGAATACTTTTAATTTTCTTTGGCCTCGCTCCACTGTTTCAAGTCCTCTTGCAGGTGTTCTTGCCAAGCTCTCACTTGACTGATGTCTCTCCATCACTGAGCTTCCTGCACGAAACGTGTTCCTGTAGATGTTGTTGGCAGGTACTGGGTGCTTGGATAGCTCTGAATTGTTTTATACTATGGGTAGTGGGGATTAAACATAATTAATCTCCTTCCTCCATCAGTCTTTCCCTTTTACCCATCTAATTGCACTGGTGCTACATTTGTGTAATTCAGTTACACAGTCCCTGCTATGTATCTTTGTAAGCTGATGTCTGGATGGGGCACCATCAGAAAGGGCTGTTCAGTCAACCAGATGACAGTGGGAAATCACTGTCCCCGGCCAGACAAACAGATGTTGCAGCTCTGCCAACTACTGATGCTGACAAAGGTTCAGCTGGGTTACAGCAATGTGTGCCCTAATCAGGATGCTAACTCCAAGGTTTCCCTAGCAACAGGAGCTGTAAGTCCAAAGTGACATCTCATTTCTACTAATCTTTTATTTCATTTTCAGTAGGTAATTGCAGGTAAATCCTCCAGCAGCTGTTCCAAAGAAGGATGAAGGGGTCAATACATTTCATTCTGCTGCCTACAAATAGAAGTAGGAGTATTATATTAGGGAGCAGTGTCATCAAATTTTTATCTGAGACACTTAATCTGTGTATTAATAAGCATTATCTAAAATAGATAGGTTCTCTTTCTTTGCAAAATTATGGCATACACTAGCAATGAAATATCAACTTTTTCAATTACACAATTAAATAGAATGGCAGCTCACATTACTGAGGCTGAGGTATATAATTTTGATAAGAGAATTGAAAATAAAATTCTTATCATGTGTCTCAGTAGTACTGTGGACTCCCCTGTTACTCAAGTGGTTTCATTTCTATTACTAAACAGCAGAAATAACAAAAGGAAAAGTGCTCTATGATTCCCTTTATCTTTTTTTTCTTTGCCGGCTGTGGCTAACCAGCACCCTCAGTCTTTGAATGATGAAAAAATTTGGGAGGATCAGTTAATCTTAGAAGGGAGACTTACAGAACATTTGCAGACATCTGGCAATAATTGCAGGGGTGAGTTGTTATAAAGTAAAGCACGGCACTGCTCATTCCACATTAGATCAGCTCTCTGTCATGTCGTTACTTTGCAAAGGGAGCACTTTACAGTATCTGCACTGGCTCCAGTGAGTTTCTGGGGAAGTCTCAGGAGGAGATTGAAAGAGTGTGTCTTGCAAGCAGTTCTGATCAACAGCTGTGCTAGCTCTAGAAACCTTTACAGACATGTGAAAAAAAGGATAGAGTTTTTCCCTTGTACTTTTCCTGTCTCCTTAGAAAAGGAACTCATGTTTCTTGCTAGGACTAACAGAGCTTGGTTTTGTCAGGGGTTTTTGTTAAGGCAGAGGAAGATTTAATGAGGAAATGACTTAAAAGACACATGAAAGTCTGGTGTGAGAAGTTGTTACTTTTCAGAGTATTGGATAAGTATTTGCTTTCTTTTTATGAGAGATGTATTTGGCTTTGAAAGGGCAAGTGAATCTTGATAGACTTGATATTTATCTTATATTCTTATAGTGTAGATTTTTCCAAAGAGTAGAAGCCCTGGTGCAGTGATTTGAAAACAGAATAGAAACACTCAGGGAGAAAGGAAAGCAGGGTATATCTTAGTATTTATATTGCCACTGACTAAAATGAGGAGTTTGTCCAAAACTGATCTCTTCTAATTTAGTTAGCAAAAGACAAAAGAACAATTTCTCTCTGTTAGTCACCGGTTTGCCATTACAAATGAGTTTTGAATTTCCTGAATGCTATTCAAAGGGATGGAGAAGGAGGAGGAAGAAGAGAAGAAAAGGCAGGGAATAAAGGACACAGAGCTTGTATTTCTGATCATCATGGTCTTCCAGGAATAGAAGTAGCACATTTCAAGCTGCTTGCCCTTTGCTTTCAGCAGTGGGAGTCCCCTCCGGCATTTATGTCTCAAACGCTCCCTTTGGCTGCTCAGCCTGAGACTTAATAAGCAAGGACACAAGCTACTAACAAAAGAAGAAATGTTCCACTTATTATTCACTCTTAGAGCAATACTTAGAGCACTTTCTTTGTTTATTTAACACAGGTAAATGTAGTGCAGGCAAAGCCAAAACAGCAAATACATCAATCTCAACTGCATAACATTTTCCCAATTTCCATCCAACTCTCAGGCATACGCCTGGGTCCTTAGCATAACCAGTGAGTAGCTGCCTGGAGTCTGCCCTGCTAAGGGTTCAGACAGTCTGTTTGGTTTGTTTGAAGCTGTCCAGACTTCCTCTACCTTTCTGTCTCTAATTTCTCTCTTTTTTTTTTTTATTTTTCTTTTTTTTTTTTTCCCTCTACATGTTTGGATTCCCTTTACATGTCTGCTTCCTGGTCAACTTAAGTGTCTAGAAAAAGCATGCAAACCCAAACCACAGTTTTCCATGAAAGAGCATTAGAACACACAAATATCATGCTGGAAAGCACATAAAAAGCCATCTGGTCCTTCCCCCTACCCAAGGCAGGATCAACTGCCATTTCTAACAGATCTTTCTCTAACTAGTTCCTGAAGATTTCCCAGGATATCTGCTCACCTCTCAATGCATTCTTTATCCTTATAATTTCCAGACTTTTTCTTGTATTACATATGAATTTTCTGATTGAAAAGAAATAAATTATTTCCTAATATTTCCATCATATCAGACCCTGTTTAACATTTCTCTCAGTACTCTCTTCCAGCTGTCTCTTCTGGAGACAGCTGAATTATTCAGGTTAGTCTTTCCCATTTCCTAGACCTCTGATTATTTTCGTTGCTCTCCTCTGGACTGTCTCCACTTGGCCTACTTCCTTCTTGAAGTTCAGTGCCCAGATCTCATAGTATTCTAGAACAGAATGGAAAAAAAGTCTCCATCAAGTTTGTTTATTTTTTTACAAGCGTAATTTTCTCAGTTGCTCAAAATCATTTTTATTTAGAGGATGCTCCAGCTGAGGTCCAGTGGGAAGCAATCCACAGGGTCAGCCACTCATAGATCTTGGTCTGTGGGGCCCTCTGCAGAATCTAAAAAGACCCTGCAGGAGTCAGGTAGGCTGGATAATGGTCCCTAACAGAGCCAGTGAAATTTGCTGCCTGATGTGTATGCCAGCACTGATGCCAGGCTATACTAGATTTACTCATTGCTTAATTGTGTCAGCTGGACAACAATCACAGTAAGAGCAGAGCAAATGCCTGTGATAGGCACACTGAGGAGGCAGAGCAGACAGGAAGTCAAACAGATTCCTTGTTTCTGAGCACTCCCAGGGACAGAATTTTGTACAGGGGAGCCTTTTTCCCCAGGGCAACTGGTCCTGCTTAAAACCATGTGAAATTCAGGGATAAAATAACTGGTCTGTCAAGAAATTTAGCTAGTGGAAGCAGAGGCAAGCAGGTACCAAAGGACCTTTGTACTCTCTAAGGTCATCTGTAGAGTCAGACTTTTCTCACAAAATTGTTTGTACATCCATGTCTCATTTGGGCGGAAAAGGGAAACATTCCAGTCTGAAGGAACAAAGGCTTTATTTGATTTGCTGGTTGCTGTCTTGAAAGGCTCTTGTCAGCCTGACTTTTGCCTAGGGGGAGAGAATTGCCATGGTGCGAGGCTTCCAGGCAGATGGCTGGGAGCAAGCACCAGGCTCAGCGCCTCCCCGTCAGCCCAGCTGTAGCTCCCAGATTGGAAGGATCTCACGCTCTTTGCCTCTAGGTAGAAAACGTGAATGATAAGAGCCTGACAGAAATGTCAGCTTCCAGCTGCGTGACAATTCCTCTCCAACACAAATTTAAAATAAGAGTCAGGTAAAATTGAAAATTCTCAAAGAATTATTATCTGATAGACAGTTATTAAAACGGCATTTTCCACAGGAAAAAAATGACATCTTTTCCTCTCTGACAGGAAACTGCCAACCATTTCCACTCACTGGTGCCTCAAAATCTTTCCGTTAGTCTCCAGATGCTCTTTTCTCATCCTTGAGCAGTTGCCTCTGATTTCCTCTTGCAATCCTTCTCACATCCTCTTCTATGAGCCTCACCCTGATCACTTCACATGCCCATTATCCTTTCTACCCTTTTCCCTCTAGTCCGTGCTCCTCTGCTTTTTCAACAATAAAAAAGGAAGAAAGCAGCAGAACTTGCCAATCAGAGATATCTTGCTACTAGTGCTTGGAAATTATAGCGCTGCCTGCTCAGTGATGCCAGCTTTCATTTTTCTTTCTTAATTCTTTCACTCTATTCAGAGTTAAAATTTGTTAGGTCACTTCTACTCCCATAATTATACAGTATATTGCATTATGACATTTCAGCTTTAGTAGGAGTCTCTAAATCTACAGGTAGCTGAACTAAGTGAAAGTGAGGAGGGAAGGCAAGGCAAAGAAGTAGCTGTAAGAAAGCTACACCCTCCTGGGTACTCACATCTACATCCTCCTAGGTACTCCCTCTTGCTTGGCTGTAATTTAGTGTTGAAACCAGGACACTATAGGCAACCTGCTGTCTGCTGCCTTTGTGTCACTGTTTGCTTCCACTGACAATTACCACTGGCACTTAGGGAGATCCTGAACTCCAGTTCTGTCCAATCAGCTCACCAGGAACTCAGCTAACAACCCAAATTACTGTAGGATTCATCACCAGTGCTTGTGCATCTGCCATTTGTTTTTTGCAATGCTTTCCAGCACTATAGGTTCTGAGATGGAACCCTTCTTTACTGGGGTGACAAATAAAACCCCAGCCAAACTGTGGTTGGCAGAGCAAGGTGCCATACTTTTCCTTCAGATTGCCTCTAAATTTAATCCAGCTTCTCTGGGCCCCCTGCTGACATCTTCAGTAGGAATTTTTAATGTGTGCACTGCAGGCCTCACCTTCTGCATTTCTACATCTGTATGTGTATTTATGTGAGGTCAAGTAATATGACATTCAGCTGGGGAGGCAAAGCTGAACACAAATAGTGTTGGCTGGCTCTTGCTCGGGGGTCAGAGGAGTGAGTGAAGCCAGCACACAAGCATCATTTCCTTCCCCTCTACATCCAGTTTCCCACAAAGAATCGACTGCAGAAGTCACTGCTTTCTGCCAGCTAGCAATACCCTGTTCCGACTAATTGCAAAAGCCATTAATAAAAGAGGGGAGGGGGGGAAGCAAGACACAAAAGGGAATAAATACTGTACATAGCCAGAAGGCCTTTCCCTCCTACACATATGATTCACTGTTGTTCCTTGCCTCACATGGGAAAATGTTGTCCTGCTGAATACGTACCTTAAAGGCAACTCTGCCTCAGAGACATCACATATGCATATTGATAACATGCACTTTGTAGTGCCTAGAGATGTTTTTAACGAGGCTTGCTGAAATGTACCAACAACTTTCTCTCTTCTCCTTCTGTGTGCCACAGATGATTTTTAAATGTGTTTCCTGGTGGTCTCTATTCCCTGTGAGAAAGCAAAAAGATAGCACAGACAATAATTCAGGGTGGCAGGAGAGGGCAGAAACGGCTTTCCATCCTCCCCAGTTGTGCAGGCTTGCATGAGCCTGGGGACCCCATTTCCCTTGAGACCTCCCTAGAAGCTCTTGAGGTTTTTCACATAAGACTAGAGTGACACATGGAGGGCTACTTAACCAGGCTTTAGGTGTAGGCCAGGTGAGAGGCCAGCCTGCCAGCAGCAGAGTGGGTGCAGAACCACTCGTGCAGGTCACCCCATGGGCTCACAGCCCATAAAACTCCACCTACCCGTGCACCTCTAATTTGCATTATTATATGGCTGACAGAGGACAGGTGAAGTTTTCTTGGAATCTCAAAGTGTTGGGAAGAGTCTTGTACACTGAGGCCTTCCAAGCCTTAGCTTCTAGTCTCCTCTTGTATAGCTATTTTTATCTATCACAATGTAATTAATGTAATTTATTTTCAACGTCTACCTTATGGTGTCATGAACAATTAAAATGGAGATTAGAGCCATTGGAAGCATGATTACAGAAACACTGATATCCCACACACCCTATTCTTTCCTGTGTGGGATGGCAGGCACCCTTGTACCCAGAAGATACTTTTCTCATCCCTTTCTACCACTGGAAAATGCCTATAATTGAAACTCTGCTGCATTCATGTGCTACATTCATCTGTTACACAGATGCTGTGCCTGATCCAGAGTGTGTTTCTGGAGAGCAAACCCGCAGTGCCCACAGCACTCCAGTGTGGACCTTTGCTGTCCAAAGCTACTGAAAGATATGCTTGGAAAGATGTGCAGGCAGCAGGTCATACCTGGAAATGTGTGTGGGGGTATGATCTTCTTGCCCAGGACTGCATTTGAAGGAGGGCAAATGCATGGCATGGTCCACATCCTCTAATGACCAGCAGAGAGGTAGCTGCTGCTCATCACCAGCACTGCACCACATGCTTCATCCATCCCTTCACAGACCTAAAACAGACCGTGCAGCTGTACTGCACTTGGAAGAATTATGTAAAGATATATGAACAAGATTTAAATAGCTTTATTCAGACATCAGGATCAGCTGTTTGCAGTGGAATAAATTCACAACAGTCTCATGACCTGATTTGGCTCGTTTAAAATTTGCTGCTGTGTCCCTCTGCTGGGGCAGCCAGGAAAGAGATGGAGGAAAGGTGGAGGAACTGCACTTGGCCCCATCTCTCCCTCATCAAGGGAGGCAGTCACACTGGGCAGTGCTGATGGGATATTGTGAAGCCTACATACTCCCTTTTCTACCCACAGAAAATTTGTGCCACACAGTTTCTTAAAATCTTGGTCTCTTCTTGCTTTTAACTGCTGAACCAATGAAAGGGGGGGGGGGGGTGCTTTAAATACAACAGCTGTGGTAGTGGCTGATAGGTCATGATGAAATTCCTGATTGGTGCTGGAAATCAGAGAACTTACCTAGAGTGATATTTGCAAAATATAAACATAAGAAACTACTCTTTCCTGACCCACCCCTTTACCTTAAGAAAATCAATTACTATTCATTGTGGGCATAATCAGATTTATATGTCCATCATAGTAGGGCATTTTTCTCTTATACGAGAAATCTTATTGAGCCAATTTAGAAATCTAGAAATTTTCAAATATAGTTAAAAATATTCCTGAAAGACAGTGTGCTAATTTGCTTGCTTGCTTGCTTCCTTCCTTCTTTCTCTCTACTGAAATAAATTTTTGGATTTCCATTTTTATTGACATGTCACTGCAGATGACATAGCCTTCAAATCCATAGACTTCATTACTAAAAGAAATGAAATTTTTAGGTAACCTCAGATAAATTATCATTGTCAGCATTATGAATGAGCTCAGATTCATTATAATATGATTTTCACAGCAAAACGTCTTTGGGGGAAAGCAGATTTTTCTTGAAAAGAGCATACACAAGTGGGACACACACAGAGAGGCATGCTCTAGGCTTCACTAGTTGTGAAAGCACATAGGCTGCTTCTAGGAAAAATAAAAATAAATCTGCAAAATTTGTTGAAGTTTGTCAGGCATCATACCAGCACACAGGTTTGATTACAGGAGACATCATCTCTCTGGGACAGGACTCTAAAAAACAGTCATATTTTCTGGAGAGAAAGATGCTCTGACACAAAAAAAGACCTCCCTGGGGACCTGACAGTGGTGAGAATGAATGAAGAAGTGGAGACAATGCAATGCTTCAGCTCAACCACGATGTCCAAGTACTGTGTACTCCCCACCTTGGTACAATTTCAAATGTCATTTGGCCCTAATTTTCTCTGCTTTCTTTTGCTGAAGTTGAGCATTACAAAGGATGGTTTTCTCCATGCTTTCGTTAAGAAGAGGTAGGAGCTTGCTTTCAATTTTGGATAAAATCCTTTCATACACTTCATTTTGTCTACACATATTCTGCAAAATGTACTTCAGCTCTCACAGAACATATTCATTTGAGTGTTATCCAGTATCAGCTCGTTTATATCCCTGCAGATATATGGAGAGCTTCCCAGCCTTGAAAGCAAAAATCAAGAGACTAGAATTGGCAGCTATTGGCATTCATTTGGGTGGGAGTTTTTCCTGTTCCTTGCACAGGTCTATATTATTTTATCCTTTTAGAATCCGTTCTTTCATTTTTGGGACTGCTGGAGGGGAAGCTGAGGAAGAAAAACAGAAGCCTTAAGGTAATGACTCAAGTAAGAGTGTTCACACCTTCATTTTCTATGTGTGTTAAAACAAGAAGGGAAGGAGGAAGGCAGGCAAATGCAGTTGAGAAGCAAATGCAGTTAAGGAAACCAATACATGCTCATTGAGAGCCACTGGCAGCAGAGGCAAGGGTGGGGTGATGAGCTCCTTGTGGAGACACAGGCCCTTCCTTTCATCCCTGGGGTCACCAGTGGCTGTCACACAGGTCCAGTGCCAGGGAAGGAGAGGGGTGCAGGGCTGTGCTTTGTGCATGAAGGATGACCCCCACAGGCAGCAGGTGTAGGGGCAGGGTAAGGGGGAAGGAAACCAAGAGGAGGACTCAAGGATGAAGAAGCAGTTCCATTGAGAAGGATGGGCAGGGTATAATAAAACAGGAGAAGGAAAAGGTATAGTAAACCAAGGCCTGTTGGTAAAGCACAGGTGAGTATAAGCTAACCATGAATTAATTCAGGCTGGAAATTATGAGAAGTTTTCTAGTTTTGAGATCTGTAACCTCTGGAGCAACCTTCCAATTAAAGCAGCCATAGAAAAACTGGTTATAATTTTAGGAAAGTTAGGACTTTAGGAAAGGTTGAAGTGTTGGGTAGACAGCATTTTATTGTTATGAGAGACAGTAGAGGACTGGGCTCTGTAGCCTACAAGATCCTTTACTGGTCTGTGCTCCTAATTAAATGAAGTAGGAGTTTTTTGCTGTCTATTAAGCTGGGGGGATGTGAACAAACATCTCATAGGCATAGAAACCTTTCTGTTCCTCCTAGAGCTTTCCTACCAGCAGTCTCCTTGACAGCACAAACCTTGCTGTAAACAGTAAAATAAATGCAAGGCTTGAAGAACGAAAAAACACAGCCAGGGAATTGTGTTAAACAGTGCTGCCTTCAACTGCTTCTGTGCAGGTTAATAAGAACGGCCATATTCTGACATCCTCACTCCTTGTCTACCAGAAAAAGCATTTCTTCTGACATGGAAAACTGTAACTTGGTGACAGAAGCTGACTTAATTACAAAATTCCTGTCAAATCATTGAACAGAAAGTACAAAAGGAACATTTAAGGGTCATTGAACTATGCTCCCAAGGGCTGGGCAGAAGTGGTGTAAGCCTAGACAGCATCACCTTACACTTCTTATTTCTAAGGCAAGCAGGGCCAAAATCATACTCACAATTTGGATAGATTTATCATAGCTTTTTAGCACAATTCCAGTGGGGTTTGATTCAGTTGAAATCCAGAGTGAGCCTGCAGGTTGATTTCTATTTGCTAAGGACCACTTCACCTTTTTGTAGAAAATATAATCAATCTCAATGTAAATATTCAGAGGTATTGGAACTGCCTGATTATTATATTATTAAAATGAAGGATGGGTTTAAGGAAGATGAACTGCAGCAGAATAAGCAGCAGCAGAAGCTGCCTGATTGACAGAAATAGTGTTTAGACTCTTTTCTTCTTTTTTTTCCTTTTTTTTTAAATGTTAAGGTGGATGGGCATTCTGAAGCAAATGTAAAAGGCAAAGGGCCAGAGGGAAAGTAGAAACACAAATACACTGCAGTCAGAAATACCATGGTGTGCGTGCATGGCTCCTGGGCACAACTATGACCTGCACCCCAGGACAACAGGTCATCCCAGGAATAGCCTTTGCTTGGAGCATGCAGTGTCGTTGGAGAGGAATTGCACGTACTGTCATGTGGTGCCAGGTTTTATTTTGATGGAGAAGCCAGGAGCCTGGCAGGGGAATGAATTTATTTTCCTCACACACATGAGGTTGGGTCAGCTTTGCAACTGGAAATGTGGTCAGAATACACTGGGGAAAGAGAGTTTGCCCCTTGTTCTTTTTTTTTTTTGACAGTGCCAAGCTGCTGCAGTGAAAATCATTAATGCTAATTGCAACTCTTTGCTTGAGCTCTTAGGGATTTCTGTGTGCTTTTAAACATTCAGTGAGCAGAGGGGCAATATCAAGTAAGCAAGACTGATGGGGCTGTTCTGATAAAAAAGATGTATAAGGATGAGCTGTATGAGTCCCAGAGTATTCCAGCCATGATTTTGTGGGTTGGAAAATGCCAAGAGACTGGAAGCATCTTCAGTGAGCAGAGGAGGAGAGTCCTGTTGGGAATGGAGCTGTGGGATGCTTTATTGGAATGGGAAGGGCTCCAAGGTGCTTATGCTGGTGGTGATCTTGAGAAGTAACAAGGGGAAAACACCAAAGGAGAACAAGGTACCAGAAGCAGAAGAAGCCATAGGAAGACAATATTAAAACCGGTCTATAATAGAATATTTGCAAAATAATGACAATACGTTAGTCATCCTCATGTTAAAGCTTCTCATTCATGTGACTATCTGGTAGCCTCACTCCCAAGGCCAGAGACTTTCATTGCTGGGACTGAAACTCCTTCACAGCAGGAGGCTCCAGTGACCAAACAGGTCCCCAAACAGTCAGACCAGGTTTCCTCATCTGTTCAACTCCAGGTTTCCCACGGCAAAGTCCTAGATGTTTCGTTCCATAAAGTCATTTATTCATGGTGTAGTAACACAGAAACAGCCCGAGCTGGTGCCTCTGAGGAGGATCTCCAATCAAGGATCCCCATGGCTTTTATACCCTCACAGTCTCCAGAAGTCACCTCTTCCTTCTGAGTCTTTGACTCGTGCCTCCCTCTCTATGTCCACCCACCTCACTGGCTCATAAAGCAGCTTTATCTGCTTTTTTATCCAAAATGCTGTAGTTCCCGGCTCTTGCTGTGTTTCCCAATGTCCATTCACCTGGCAGGTGTTGCCCACCATCATGCCCTGTGTTATCCCAAAGGCTGGCAGCTCATGGCCTCTCTTCTTAGGCTCCTACCCAGACCATCTCAGTCTATAGCTTGTGAACCTGGCTACTTGTACCCCATGTATTCCTCAATACTTGAAATACAGTAGGACTGCAGAGAAGCATGTGCAGAACCTAGTGGAGCCAGAACAGAAACATTCTGTCAACTAATTAGATGTTATCTATTAAATGTAGTGCCTTTAACCACCAATCTTCACTTCACTGAACCACCACTTTACATATACCTTGGCGTGAAAGCCATGTCTCATCTGCAAATGATGATATTTAGCCTCTCTTTTGGTTTTGTTCATTAATTCGTCTTCTTTGGCAGATGAGGCATTGCTTGGTGCTAGGGACAAGAAGCTTCAAGCCTGTTTTTCTAGCCATACTACAGCATACAGAGTTAGCACTTTCTTCTCACATATCTTTTCTCAGGGAAAATAAAAAGAGAAGAACGAATATACCAAAGCAACCCCGGCCTCCCTGCTGTAACACTTTTGTGTGAAACTGAGAAAGCAACTGGTGTTGCCATAAGAGGGCACACTGCAGCTGTAGTTTCCACATAGTCCAGCAAACCTCTCACAGGAATGAGAAGTGGTAGTTGCTTCCCCTCTGAGACTGTGCAGTATTTGTACTGAAGAAAGTGCAGAAGACTTTCTATTAAGTTTCCCATGTGTCTTTTTGTCTGCCGGCTTCTCCCTCCCCATCCTGCCTTTCACCTCTCTTGCGTTGCTTTTAAGGGAAATTTTCAAAGCTTGCAGAACTGTTGTGCTTAAAGTTATTATTCTTCACGACAGTTTTGATGAATTTGTAATTTTTCTTGCTAAGTGTATTACATCCAGGGAGCACACAACACTGCTTTGGAGAGTATACTGTAGTAAGTGAGAAGAAGAGTGCAGGTACATACAAAGGCATCCTGTCTTGGGGTGAAGAGATGCAGATCACTGATTATATGAGAAACTGAAACCCTGCCAGCAGCAATTTTTGCAATGGGTCCCAGTCCTTACATAGCTAAAACAATTCTGACACTATCAGGAGGGCAGACACAAATAAGAAAAGTGATCATAGGGCTGAAAGGGTCAACACGTACATCAAGAACAGCAGGTGTTCTTTGCTTAAAATCATATTAAAAAAAAACTCCACAAGATTTGAAGGCCACAAACTTACTGGACAGAGAGAAACTATGTAGCTTAATAGAAAGAGGGCTTAGAAAAATTGAAATAAGGAGAGGCTATGACAAATCTACTAATTTCAGAACAAGAACAGTAAAATCCCTTTGTAGATAGGGTAGAAAAGTATTAATAATTTTAATTTATTTTTTTTCCCCACAAAAATGGAGGGAAAAAATTCTCTCTGACACAGAGGTACCTTGGATATACTCAACATTTTTTTCCCTTACTAAGTGATTTAGGTAAGTGTACCGGGCAGAGATTAAAGACAAATTACCTTCCTATTCCAATGGTATAAGGATAAAAGACAACACCGGGTCTGATGTGATCCTTGTTATCCTGCTGCCTCTGCACTGTTTCAGTTACCTCCACTCCCCAGGGCTGTTTGTTTTATTACCTTTCTAGCCAATAGCCCTCTAGTTTGAGTGCCAGGCTTCTGTGACAGAGATCATACTTTGTTATATTTCCACACTTTCTAGCAGAGTGAAGCCTTGACCTCTGGGTTGTCATGCTATGGTAACGCCTAATGACAATAATCTGATCTGCTGCTACAGAATTGCAAGTAATAAAAAGTGATAAACATCTAGGTCAAAGAGCAAAACTCACAGCCTTCCTAAATGCATTGATTAGGCTGTTAGGCCACATCTCTGTTTGCTGGAAATACCACAGCTCATGTATATTGCTGTCAGACTGGTTGTTGTCAAGAAGATGAAACTGCCTACTTTCAAGTATTGTGGCACCACTATACCATGGGCTCCTTAAAACATTTGAATAATGCTTGCTGAGACTCTGTGCTGTTTGCACATGTTGGTTTTCTATCCAGCTAAGCAGGGAAATGGTCAGACATCCTCTCAAAAATTAGTCTAAGGCTTATGGGGTGTCACTGGCAAATTGTCCCTTTACTATCTCCTGAACAAAGCTCCTAGGATTAATCACATGAATGGTCTTCAAATGTATCACTGCAAACTCTGTCAGCTTGGTATTAATAATTGTCATAGACTGCTTAACCAAGGAGGAGCACTCATTTGCTCTTTTCCGAGTATTGTGGGAGATAGCTAATCCAGAACGAAGTGTCTGGTAGACTGTGCCTATCCTTGTGAGAAAACCAGTCACTAAAAACAAGCATGTTGACAATTTATTCTCAAGATCCCATAGCCTTTGTCTGTGTCACTGACAGAGAAAAGGACTTGGAGAACTTTGGCTCCAGAGCCCTGACATCAAGGTTAAAGGCATTTGTTTCTTCCAAGAAGATTAGCTGCTTTATGGAGCAGAGTCCAATGGGGTAACCTCAATTCTGGTAATGAGGACTTAAAGCACATCATCTTGTAACTTGAAAAACTTAATTTTGCTATCACTGGAGAGAATCCTGACTTAACCTCCCAGCACAACAGCATTGTTTCCATATATTAGTTTGACTGAGTAGGAGCAGCAGAAAAAGGAGATCCCGTTTCTTAACAGAGATTAGAGAAATTTATTGTTGCATCTGGGACTTTGAGCTCATCTTCAAGTTGGCCTTACTAATTAGCAACATAAACTCCTGCTTCCCTTATGAGATTGGTTTGCAACTGGAACTTGACAGAAGCTATAAAGAAATGTTCTGAGAGACTACTCAGGATGATAAATTGAAGAAAAAGCCCTAAAATACAGTGCAATTCCTCATGTGAAACTATTAACTTGAGAAATTACTCTCTGTGAAATGTCCTTTGAAGTGTCTACTTTCATGCTTTTTATTTCACCATCTATTTTTACACAAATTTTATTCTTAGCACAAACAGTTTTCCCATAGCCTCTTTGAATTTACGTTAGCAGTGTCACACTGCACAGAAGCACACCATCACCACTAATGCAGCATCTCTGGCAATTTTCATTAACCATTGTCTGAGACAGCTTCCAAGTCACCTCCTACTATGCAGATCATCACTTCTGTTTCCAACAGATCTAGCCCCATCCACAGGTTTTTTGAGCTCCCTTGCACTGCTGTGAGAGGCATAACCAACCTAATCCCCTGACAGAATTTAATCCCTGAATCATTCTTAGTGGAGATGCTTCACATGCTTCATCTGCTACAGAAGCATTGCATCATTAAAAACAAATGAATAACACAAGGGTGTAATATCATTGCTACTTGTTAAGTGTTTCATCAGCCTGGCTGTATTCTTTAAACCCTGGAGTCTCAGATTGTGATGTTTACATCTCTCACAGTTTTATCAGATGATCACATGAGATTAAAAAATAAAAAAAAGGCAAACAAAATGTTTTAAATTTAAAACTCGTCTGATTTACAAAAAGAATGTTTTGATTCTGAATCTTACAGCACAACTGGCACTATTTTGGATTTCATACAACTGCTATTGTGAAGATTTCCTAATGTTATTGAAAATCTGGTTGTCTTGTTCTCACCAAACAGAGAGCACAAACCAAACCAAGACAAAACTAACCTCCCTCCTATTTAACAGTAGCTGTCTGTCCCCAAGTACTCATTAACATTCTCTTTCAACCCCAAACTCAGATTTGTGTGTCTAGGGCCGCTCACTAATAGAGTTAACCGCCTGCAGCCTTGTCAAACAGGAGAGCTGGCACTAGTGAGCAGGTGGAAGGGAGTTCTGTTTCATCAATTAAAAACTCACCCTCACGACTGAGCAGGTTTTTGCAGTACTGCTACCACCATTAAGGAGGGATAGGAAAGGCACAGCCACAATGAAAATGTATATATAGTCAGTTTTTCATTTCTGGCACTGCTCTTCCTTTAGGTTCTATGAATGTCTGTAAAAGAAAAATAGTTGACCTGCATAAATCAGCATGCCTGGGTTATACAGATGCCTCTCAAGCGTCAAACTCACTAGTAAAATTTGGTCTGTTAAAAAACCCATCAAAATCCACATGATTATTTTCATCAATGTCTTATCACCACCAGAGATGCTCCAAGCAGACAAAAGGATCCACACGCACATACACAAAAAGCAAAAAAAAAAAAGTCCATATTAGTCTATATTAGCTCTGTTGATATTTTGGAGGAAAGGATTTGGTAAGACCTGTAGTCATGTCTGGAAAGAAACTGGTGGATCATCAGGACTTCCTGACCTGGATTGCTTTTGTGAAAGTACAAAGCAGGTAAGAAAAACCCATCATGCTTCAGCAAAAGCAAATTGTATTAAATTTACCCAGTGCAGGTGTAATTATTTGTTACTTGCGGAGAACATTCATAGCTGCCTGTTAAATCAAACCACAAGGAAAACACTGTGTAACAACCATGAGAGCAGACAAGGCTTCCTCTTCCGGATTTATCTGCAGCATAAACACTTCATGTTGGCTGGAGAAATGTTAATACTCATAAGAGAGATAATACCAATGTTCAGAAAAGAAAGATGAGAGTCAGGGTGCCTGTATTAGCTTTCCTGTTAAAATTTACTGTTAAATCTGTGGGGTTTACAAGGGTGCTTAAAGGCTTATTAGCCATTGGTTATATATGTATATATATAATTTACATGTACACACATAGAGGCATATATATATATAAAACATTATATACTTATGTGTGTATATAATATCTATATATTTATATATACATATATAACATCATATACACACCTATGTATGTAAATTTAAACACTGAATTACATATATACACATATATATATGTAATAATAAAAATAATTTTGACCATTCCTAGAACTACAGAACTCAGCATTTGAAACGTGCTTTGGCTATAGCATTTCCTTTTGGCCATTGGAAAGCTTAGGGTTTTCCTACCCTTTAATTGCAAAACTGGAAATTAGTGCCTAAGTTTCCACCTCATGTTGTTAGGATTATGTATTTCCCAATTCACCCTGAAACCTGAGATGTTTCATTATTGACAAAAGTTTGTGCTGCAAGGATATAAAATGACAACTTTTCAGGTTCCTTCCATTACCCAAGACCCCAGCATTGCCATATATTACTGCCTGAATGTGAATTTTCTCCCTTTACACAACTATTAGATGTTGTTGGCAGAAAAACTGCTGGCCCCTCAGACACTTAAAATGTGAAACAAATTGAGAGGAATAGAATAAAAACAAGTTTTATTTAGGCAGTAGTCTCAAATATGTAAGTTTAATGATAAATTCTAAATAATTAGCAAAATATTGAGAAAATGGATTAAAGAGGGCTGGATTCAGTATAAAATTTTTGGTACATCAAGAAAGGGAGCTCACAGAAACTGTATTTTGTTAAGAAAAATGCAATCTGAAATGAAAATGAAAAATCTGAATCACAAATTCAGATGCTTGGAGCTTCATTGTGAAAACCTTTGCAGTTTCCATAGAGTCCCAAATTCACTGAAAGGACAGTTGTCTGTGCAGAAAATATAGAGAAAAGGAGACCATATGATGGAGTGCCATCATATCTGCACAGCAAACACGTCAAACAGCCAGAAAAGTTCATCCTCTTTAAAAAAAAAAAAAAAAATTGTTCTACTTAATTCCATACAATGTTTGAGGATTCAACCTGTAGAAAAAGTAAAGCTAGATTTAGTCAACCTGAAAAAACCAGAACACTGTAAGAAGAAAAAAGACCTAACTCCTCCCTCCCCCTAAAGCCCCCCAAACACACAGAACAATTTTTCTTACTGGGGGGAAATAAAATAATTTTCCCTTGACCTTTTCCTCACCACTCAGACACAATAGCAATAGCTGCTATATATAAACCTCAGATGCTCTTCAGCTTTACTCTACCGAAGCATATTTATTTTAACTCAGAAAGGCTAGTGGTAAAAGAAGTTGGGGGAAATTTTATTTACACAATGATAAATTAACCTATGGATCATTTCTCTAAGGGTAGCTCTAGGAATGACTAGGATGCAGAGGGATCCAGATGGACTTTTTGACCTCTTTTTTTTAAAGCTCCCTCCATGTCATTTGTTGGGCTTTTTCAAAGCTAAAAGGTTGGAGGACACAAAGCTTTATTCTCACATTTTAGTCTTGAGGCTAGAAGAGCTTCTGCATTCATGCCCTAGCAATGTGTGCCTCCAGTAAATCTGAAGTATGCTGGGCAGCTGTGGAAGGAGGGAGAAAAACAAAAAGCCTTGTGTCTGAAACATTTGTGTTTGTGTGCATCCTACCCCATACAGCTGGTCTGACTCAGCTCTGAGAAGATGCTGTGCAGCTGTTTCTCTGGAGCAATACCTGTGGGCAAACAACAGCAGACTCCAACCTCTATGTACATCTTCCTGATCTCCAGAGTTCATTTTGTCCCTGCTCTGTCATCTTTAATCATGGAGCATTAGGCTTTTTCTTACTGGATATTCATGCACATATGTTCAGAACTTACAGGGACAATCAGCCATTGTTCCAGTTTTCCTATTGATGTTTTTCTTGCAAATCAGAGCCCAGGGACTGGCCATAAGCCCAAATCCCATCTTTTCAAAACCGATTACTTCTTTGCTGGGAAATTGTTTGCTCTACTGCAATTGTCTAAGGCCGGGTTTGGCTGGTGCAAACCTACTCCATCTCTTCTGGAAGCAAAGGCATGATTTACCCTATGTATTGTACAGCTCTGGAAAGTCAAAGCAGATGAAATGCCCCCCACCCCGGGGAAACTATGCTGCTGGCTAGAAAAAGTGGCCCCAAGTCTGAAGTGACAGTAGAGCAGCTTGAAGAAGCTCACAGAAGGGGGATCTAGAGACTAAATCATCTCATTCCAGCTCTGATGAGCTCATTCAGCTGGAAAAGCAAAACAAAACAAAATATGCATGCATTCCTGTCTGAATATGGGACCACAAGGCAGCTAGGCAGTGAGATACCATGTGAATGGAAATAATTAAGTACTGGAATAGAATAGCAGAGATAACACTAGGAACTGTCAAAGGAAATTTTGGAGGAAAAATGAATGACTCTCCAAAGCCCTGAGATTTGCTGTTCTAAAATAATTAAACAATTCCCACAGAATAAATGGAATTAACACCAAGGTAGAGTGGAATAATGGTAAAATATTTTGCATGATAAAAAGTCACAAAATGCCTAAGGTAATAACATTTTAAATGGTTGAAATGTGGGGAAAGAAAACCTTGTGGCAAATGAACTTTGGGAAGAAGAGCAGCAGAACCCAATTGGCTCCATGGCAGTAGGAGATGGCCATGGCCCCATTTCAAGCAGAAAGCCATATGGCTCAGAAATAAGTGGAAATAAATGACCAAGTCATTAGGATCCCAGTGGGGCATGCAGCAATCTCAAATAGCAGCTGATCTCCCACAGTTTTACCCACGGATCTTGTCCACTGCTGGGAAGAAGCAAACACTGTGGCTGTGCCATGTTGTGCCTCCCTGCACCTTTCACACACACGTGTGTGCACACATATGCACATATGTGCACATTTTAATAGACACATGTCTATTAACAAGAAACTCTAGGCATACTGCGAATTCCAGAGGTTTTTATGAAGATTCATGTCAGAAGAGAAATAGGGTGAAACATTACAGGAAGCTCATGGCTGTGCATGTGTGGGGAATAGCAGCTGGGAACTCTGTTTTCCAGGCACGCGCACAGAAAACCTCTGCTTCTCCCCGTCCCACATGGCAAGGTGAGAGACAAATCATACAGCTCCTTTTGCCTTCCAAAGAACACATTGATAGCATTTTCAGTCAGATTATGCCACAGTTCTTGTACTTGTAAGGATTGTTTTTCTAATGAGGCAAGAAAGGTCAAAAGAAATTAATAGCCAAGATAACAGTTATCAGTCTGATACAAATAAAGCAGTGTATAATGTTTGCAACACACTACAATCTACAACTGATAAAGGAGTCTAAAGCCAAATGAGGGTTTAAAAGGAAGCTGATATTGGAAATATCTACTCTCTAAGTTCTCTTTTTAAGCAGATGACTGGGTCACAGTTGCTGTTTGTAGCTGTCGCTGCTGAAGCCAGTGCTGCCACTGACACCTAGAGTAAGGACATTATTCACCTAGCACAGCTCAGCCTCTCCATGGGATCCAAAATAGGCTCAGATGAGACCCAGAAGCCTCATCCACATCCTCATACAATGGGGACCATGTTTAATCCTGTGATACCTTAGTGCCAGTAACCCCCAGGTAAGAGGTATACTACCAAGATCTCCCTTGCCCACATGGTTGCTTTTGTGTTCTTCCCAGGACCCTTCATCTTAATACTGCAGACAGCTCCATCACTGTGTGTTTGTCTTTGTAACTCTCCAGACACCTATATTCCTGTTTTGTGCTTGTTTCAAAATGGCAGAGTGGTTCCTCCTTCATGTGATTGTGACACCAAAATAATTTTACTACTTCCTCCTAAATTCTCTAGGGAATCTGTTTCAGTAAGGTACAAATCATGTGTGTATTAAGTTATATGCAACATACACACTCCCCATAGCCTCTTATGAGGTGCCTCTGGAGCTTGAAGAAGCTGAAGGCAAGAGCTGAAGGACTGCAAGGGGTGACTATCAGGCATGAGCTGTTCCTACTGATTAGATGCTATCCCAGGTGATGTGTTTTCACATTAGTCATTTTCAGGATCCTAATTTACCTCCATTAATGTCATAGGAGCTAAACTTTGCATTCCAAGCAAAGAGCTAGACAACAAGAAATGTAAATGGCACAGGATCTGATTTCAATTGCTGAAGATTGTCATGGGAGCTTGGTCTCACAAGCTGTGTTTTAGTGAAAGGGATCTGAGGTGCCAGTATAATTTCTATCACTTTTCAAAACCTTGTCTCTCCACTACTCCTATGAGTTTTTAAACCATTTGATGTTTTTAATCCAAGTGATATACATATATGACCTGGTTTCAGCTGAGATAGAGTTAATTTCTTCTCAGTAGTTGGTAGAGTGCTGTGTTTTTGGATTTAGTGTGAGAATAATGTTGATAACATACTGATGTTTTGGAGTTTTTTTAGTAAACTGCTCTTATCTCAACACACAAGTTTTAGTTTTGATTCTCTTCTCCATTCCACTGGGCTAGGAGTGGGGGAGGTGAGGGAATGGCTGTGTGGTGTTTAGTTGCCAGCTGGGCTTAAAATACGATAGCATACCAGCATGATTTTTGCTTTAATTGGTTGAATTAATTTCCTTAAAGATATTAAATCTTTTGCACAAGCAGCTCTCTTCTCTGATTAATATTTTTCCACAGCAAATCATTCATTCTCTGTTGCATACACTTCCAGACTCCTCTTAGACATGTTCTAGGGGTTGGATTCAGGGTTTTTTTCCTATTTCAGTCCCGAGCTTTAGGATCATGAAATGTTTCCAATGATCACAAGATGCCTTTTTTTTTTTTTTTTTGGACACATATTTATTTGCAACAGCAGTGTGAGATACAGTATAATATACGTGGGAAACAGATAATCATGTATTATTTTATAGTGAATTTTTCAGTAGATTATTCCAAATATTACATATGGAAATTTTAAGTCCTATCACATTAGTTCTGGTATCATGGTGACTAAGCACTTAAACAATTAGCAGTCTTGTGGAAATATCCATATACACAGTTTGCTTTACTTAATTTGTCCTAAACTTCAGACTGCAACAGGATGACTTAGATCATATAAGTGGGTAGCAAATACTTCAGTATACATTTACATATTGTCTATTTAGAAAGTCCTTGAGAAACTCAGATACACACAGGCTAAACTGAGATACAAAAAATTGTGCATGGTGTTTTCACCTCTCACCTTGAAAAGAAAGACTCACAATGTAAATTCTCACATATTTTAAAAAGATCAAAAATATTGGATGGTGTATAATATCCTGAATGTGTTATACAGACAGCAGATAAGATGTTTCAGAGCACAGCACCAGCTGCTCTGCCATCAAGCACTAGAAAGGTAGATGGCCATCTAGCTTTCTAGGCACATACTGTGGTAATTACTAATAGTCAGAAATAAAGCACATTTTGAAAAGCTGATATACAAATACACGTCACAAGCCTAAACATGGCATGAGATGAATCTCACTCCTACTTCCACTGAAAGGTGGAACACTTCAACAAAAGGGTTATCATGCCAACTTGAATGCTGCAGGGTTTCTTTTTTTTTTTCCTGAGAATAGTTAAGAGTTTGGGTGATGAACTCCTCAGAGTACACACAATCTAAAAGGTATTTGTGTGCTTCAGTGGGATCACCCTTAGCTTCCATGCTTCCTTTTCTGAAACCCAGTGACTTAATATTATGAAGGTGCTTGTTAAAGTGCAAATATAGCATTGAAAACAATCGTGCCCTCATGGAGGAGTGAGACTCATCCAATTTTTTGGGGCCCCAAAATGATGTCAGACCTGCCAGTCTTCCTGTGATATCCATCCACCATCATCAAAAAACATTTCCCACCAAAACCAAGAAATGTTTTAAGAGGACATCAAGTATGTTACGAGGTGCCATATAGGGTGAAGAGCTTTAGAACACAAATCTCACTCAAACAGTATCAAAGTAATATTTAAAAAAAATAAAGCAAAAGTATCTTGAATCCATAAAAAGGTCACACTAGTCTATTATTTAACGAAGTATGACTATTGTACAGCGATGATACCATTGCAAGACAGCTTAGAGGACCACATATCCTTGTGATAAACTAAGTCCTAATAGATGCTGAAGAGTGATGTTCCCTTACATGAACAGTGATGTCTTGTGGTGGGGCAGAACCACCTGTGATTACAGCCACTCCTAGGGATTTACTTTAGGGTGCGTCATAAACCTCAAATTGAATGCATCTTCTTCCAAATTTAAGTATATTGCTGAAAGCCTCGGATTTTAGAAAAAACACAGTGAAGTGTGTGAGAGAAGCCATCAGGCCCCAAAAAGCTCAGGATCATTTCCACTGTAGTCAATGACAAACTCCTCCACGAGTTTTAATCTGTGGGATCAGGAGCAGACCTACCATACACTGCTTAGCTGCTAATGTCTAATGGCATGGCATCAACCTTTACTGTCTGGTGGCCCCTATTTTAGCATCTCTTCCCTCATCTTTTCAGAAGTCTCAGGATCTTATCCTCAACAGAGTCCTGCTGCTTCTGAGGCTGGTTCTGAGTACTTGCCACAGTTCATTAATACAGAGTGTTTCAGGAAAAAGATCCCCCTAACAGAGGTGACTGGTGCTATGCTCACATTATGCTCACCTCAGCAGCAGAATCAGGCTGGGTGAGGAAAGCACACATCAATCCATTTGTGTAAATGACTCTTAACCATAAAACAAATCACAGCCTCTTATTTAAGTAACACAGTACCATGCAAAATTCACAAATTAAGGAGTGTCTTTAAATAAAAAAAATGCAAACTTTTGCTTAAAAATCCACCAATTCTATGTGCATTACTCTTTGCCTTTTTAAGCCATGCAAAAGGTTTAACCAAAATGTCCCTTTAACAAATTCAGATGGGAACTATATTTTAAAAAGTGCCCAACTAAATGCGTAGACAAATCCCCAAAAAAGTTTCGATTTTTCTTATTGAATCTCTTCATCATGGTGTTTATCCATCTGAGCAGAGGTCTAACACCACACCTGTGCTGCCCTTCCCTTGGGAGACTTAATCCTTGCTGTGGGAAGGAGTTCTTATCTGCAATTTGACATTGTCCACTGCAGGTCCCCAGCCACGCTCAACTGCAAATGCATGAAGGATTCATGAATCTCATGCTCAGTGCAGGAAACTTGTGCCACACTAACAGGGTTTAAATCAAGAAAAATGTGAAACTTGAAAAAGGACATGCTGAGACTATGAAAGGCTGCAAGCTGGGATACTAGAATTGCCCTTGGATCATAGTGCACAGATTTGAGGGTTGTAGTGGTTTATTATCTCATTAGAAACATCTAATTCCCATGTAGAGTATGTCAAAGAACAGATGAGGCTAATACAGCCCACAGTCAGGACTAATACTTTTTTTCCTCTCTTATTGCTAAATAAGCAGGGATAGCTTTTCAATTTAAAAATAAAACCTATATAATTACAGTAATAATACCATGCTCCTGACTGCTCTGCAGCTGCATATTGTAAAACTCAAAGCCACTGATCAGAAACAAAAGCAGTAAGTAAGTAAGTAACAGCTTTACAGAAATGTTCTGCTGAGATGATTATGTCTGGAAAAAACCTCTATAGGGGAAAGACTGTTTACCAAACACATTTCATGTCCTTTTCCCCTTAAAACACCCTGCAAGCACTTGAACCTTTTTCTAACAACAGATAAAGAAACTTTTGCCAGAGGTGTAGTTTATGACTATAGGAACACTGGAACAAGCAGGAAACCTGTTCAAGTAGTTAGGCATCAGTTACAACAAAAAGCCAGAAGCAGTCATATTTTTATCATCTGTTATAAAAATATATTTCCCAATCAGTGTCTCAATATAGTTAAAAGTTAAAACCCCTCTACATTACTAATAAATTAAAAAACCAAAACTATCTCCAACCATCTTGTAAGAAAATAGGTAAGTAATTTAAATCTTTAGTTTACATAAATTAGCACAGAAATGTGTATTCAAACAAGTGCACTGAAAACAGATATGCCTTCTTTTCTTCTGATATCTCTTATTTAAGTTATTAAGTAACAGGAAAGCCTTTATACTCTTTGCACGACCTTGAGAGTCTGCTAACACCAAATGGTCAATAGTCAAACCCCAGGAGAATGTTTCACCAGATAGACAATGACAAGAGGGAGCATGAAGTACAATCAACTGCTTTGCAGCCTTATTACTGTACACTTCAACATTTCGTTTTGGCAAATTTACTCTTGGGGATGAAGATAATGTATTTATATGGCAAATCACATGAATGAAATTTGATGGGTTGATAGAATTTTTTTTAAAGGCCTGTTAAAGCATCATTTTTTCAGAGGTAGGTTCCAAGGCAATAGTGATGTACATGAGTGGAAACAATACTCCTTTGCTTGACTGTGGATAAAACTCTTAAATAGTGCTGGTGCTGTCTCTGAACCTCACAGAGAATGCTTAATGGGTAAGATGTTATAATCGGAGCTGACAACAGCCAATTAAGTGTCAGAAGAACAATCTGATAAGTAGGTCTTCATGTCTATAGGCATTTCCTGATATGTCTGAACTGTCAATCTGAATGTTACACATCTCTATCTTTATCTCATTATTGACTGATTTCTTAAAGGAGAATGCTTTCATCTCTTTTTTTTTTTTTTTTTTTTGATTTTGGGGTTGCTCCAGAGAGAAGGAAAGGAAAATACTAGGAATAAGTCTAAATTTGGAATAATAGATGGGAAATCCTAATTACAGCAAAGTCCTCATCTTCCAGCTGAGCAGGCATATGGTTTGGTGACACCACTCCATGCAGCTGCTCACACCACACCTTTCAAGAAGTGGTAGGTGCTCATTCTATAGAAGGTCTGTTTCCTTAATGGGTGGAACGACATCTATGGACGTGCTAGCAGGCTGCTCTCTGCTTTCAGTGCTTCTTGCTAGTCATACAGAAGACAACACCTCACTGGATGGATCTCTTCCCTTCTTGTCCTCACCCCTGTCGATATCAATCACATGAACTATGCCAGGCTTCAGGATCAGGTCATCGGTCTCCACATGGCTCCTGTTGTCATCCACCTCGATGTACTTGCCCTTGGAAGGCTGGGTAGCCTTTCCAAAGACGTCTTTGAAGCGGCGCTTGAGCTCAACGTCTGGGCAATAGACGTACTCATACAGAGCACCGGCGAGGACGGCTCCGATTATTGGTCCCACCCAGTACACCTGCAAAAAAGGAGGTGGGAAAAACCCCAGCCATTAAGCTTTTAAATTAAAAGCGATAAGAAGACTGAAAACAGGCCCACTTCTTCAAAGTGAAATAATTTTGTCAAGTTTTATTGATCTATCTCTTTAGAGGAGGACTCTTTTAAACTTTTCATTGCCAGCTGTAGACCACAAGTATGGACTCTTTGCAAGAAGACACACAAAGGAAACACCGATATAGAAAAGATATTTTCTTTTGGCACTTTGAACCAAGATGACAATGAACTTTCAAGGAAAAAATCCCTTCCTAGTGTACACACAAACAGCTCTGCTTTGCTATTTCAGACTTATGTTTCCAAAATATTTTGAATTTGGCATTTAACCCTACAGAATACAACAGGCAGTCAACCACAACAGGCAGTCTGATAATCTAATCTGAATAAGCAAATACAATGCACATAACACCACTTTTTAGGTATCTATCTATTTCATCATGACAGGCAGCAGTGCAGTAACATTAGTAGGTGCCAAAGCCCACAAGCTCCTGTCGATGGTATGCTGATGTCACTGCTCTGAAGGAGGAGAAAAGGCTGTCTTTCCAAGTAGCCAGGACAGTAACTAAGCTTCTCCTGCAAGTTTCTCCATGGTACATTTGTTTATTGTTTATAGCTTTAGTTATAAATTACAGGCTTCCTCGGAGTATGGATAATTAATCTTGTGAAAAACTACAGCAGTTTTTCATATGAACAAGCCATTCACTGATAACTGGGTAAATCTGCCTCAATAGGATAACTCTTGGGAACAAACTTACACATGGTATGGTGTTTGCAGAATTGAAGCCTTAGGGCCTGAAGACAATGCTATTTCTATTATTAGCTGCAGTGGGAGCAATGTGGTCTTCACACTTTAAAAGTCAAGAAAATCCTTATATGCACTGTAACATGCAGCTCTTCCAGTTAGCACTGAAAGTGTCCCTAGAAGTGATTTCCCTCTCTATAATTAGGTGAGGCTGAGCTGTGATCCATCTCTCCCTTATAAAGTATGAAATTTTTTTTATAAGTTGTACTGTTAGATGCTATAGAAATTTACTGCATCATTCACAGCCTGCTTATAACATTGTTTCCTGCACAGCTGCTCCCAGCTAAGCTGACACTTTCAAACTGAAGCAGGTAACATCTGGCCTGGTCTGCAAATACCAAACTGCAACCTCTTCATCTCTCACTGCAGGCATTTGTCGAGGCAGGTTCTCCCCCAGGAACCAGATCATAGAGGGTCCCTGCTCTCATTTTATACATCTGCCCCAGTTTGCTGCAGAATCAGGTGAAACGTGAATTCGACAGAATTACTTCCATAACTCCTCACCAGCATGACCAGTGGGGTTTGCAATCTGCCTTGGAGGATTTTTCTTTATAGCATTTCTATTCTTTCAGTCTCCCTGGGTCGCTTTTTTTTGTTTGTTTGTTTGCTTCGAACTTTTCATATTATTTCCTTTCTACCCCAGCTATTACCTCCACAAAATGGCCCCTAAATAGTAAGATGCTATTCCATCTAGGACTGCAGTCCTAGGTGAGGAGCATAATGATGCCTAAACTCGGGGCAGGTCAGTGCCTGTCTTCCCTGGGGATGGTCTCTATGGGATGTACTGGGAGAAATAAATGAAAGCAAATGATGTATGAAAAATCCTGATCACTGTTTGTTGCTGTGATGAAGGAAGTATGAAAGGAGAGTTACCCATTGGTTTTCCCATCTGCCCATAATGACAGCAGGTCCGAATGATCGAGCTGGGTTCATACTGGCACCGGTGTAATTGATCTAAAGCAGAGAGAAAGTGTTGCCTGTTATTAAAGTCTAGAAGGTAGTGATTCGATTTATAAGGGACACCCTGGTTTTGTACAGCTCCTTCTCTTTACAGCAGATAGCATCACTCTCCTGAGTCTTAACACAAAGTTAAAAATGTCATTACATGAACAGCCAGAAAAGTTCTGGTGCAACACCCTACCCAAGGGGACACTCCTGAGACTCCAAAAGGCTTTTGGCATAAAGAATAGAGCAGCTATATAGCTGCAATTGCTCTAAAGGTCACAGAAGTTTCCATTTACTTCTGAAGTAGTCATAAAGGGGAAAGGGATCTATTTTTTAAAGAGAAACCATTAACTTACAGCAAATAAATGTCCAATTGCAACAGAAAATCCAATTGCTAAAGCTACTGAACCAGTGACATCACTTCGCTTTGAATCACAGCTAGCAAAAATAGTAAAAACCAGCTGGAATGTAATTATCAATTCCACCAGGAGTCCATGCCCAGCAGAAAGATCTCTGTGTACCTGGAAGAAGGCAAAGAAACACCAGAAATGAAGAAAAGGTGATTCTGAAAATCAGAAATCCATTACATGCATAAATTGTATTTCAGTGAATGGTATTTCCAAATAGCAGAAAGTGAAAAATAATGAACTTTTAGAGGTACAGATTCCCCCCTCTTCACTCTTCTCCCTTTGTTTTTTCTTTTTTAACTTTAAATTCTTTTTTTTTCTTTTTTTTTGAGAGCCATGGAAAATCACTGCTGGACTGAGAACAGAAGGCTTAACAGTAACATCCAACTGGAACTTCAAAGTTAGACTGCAGAAGTACAGTTTATTTTTACACAGGGATTTGCAAATGCTGCACTTCCCTTTCACCATTTTTTTTTTCTTGGGAGCACTGTAATTTACTATTCAATTATAAATTCATTAATTAGCCCTGACTTAATTAATTTAAATTTCAATTAAAAATTAAGCAGTGTGCAGCTCAAGTGCATTTTTAATAAGTCCTGCAACAGGGCTAACTGATGGCATTCCTTATTAGTTTAGAACAAAGCTGAAATCTAAGCCACAATCTATTTCAAAAGTATGTCATTTTAAATTGATGTTTTTTCAATCCCCATCATAATAGCATGGAATTAATTTCCCCCCTCCCCAGACCATATAAAAATGGCATTTCACGCATATATTATTTAAATTTTGTATGTAAATTAACATTACCTGCTGTCATCAGATTTGGGGAAGTTCTAGGAAAGAGAGCTTCTATAAAAAGAACAGCTACAGCTATTACACTGCATAAACCCATCCTAAGGAGAGCTTTAAGCCCTGTCTGGATGCCGTAAATAAACCAGCAAGCCGTTAAAATCTCTACCTGAGCTCTCCTCATTCTGTGTGACACTGACAGTATTTTCTGAGGGTCTGAGCTAGCCGAGCTGAGGAGGCAGAGGAGAAGTGATTACCGCAGTGACTCCCAGGCCTCCCACCACGCTGGGTGGCGTGACAAGGTAGAGGATGCCCGCGCCCACGATGGCCCCCAGGCACTGGGCCAGGATGTAGAAGACAGACTTGGCCAGGCTGATCTTCCTCGTGCAGACCATCGCCACCGTCACGGCAGGGTTGATGTGGCCTCCGCTGATGTGCCCAAAGCACTGCACCATGGTGGCAATGCTCAGCCCAAAGCAGAGGGAGATGAGGACCATGTCTACGGGCAGGGGTTTCTCTGCTCCACCCCAGTTGATCGTGGAGCCCAGGCTGAGGAGGACAAAAATGAGCATGGCCAAAAATTCTGCCGAAACGGCTTTCCAGAAGGGCTGAGTCCAGACTCCTTTAAACGCCACCATAATTCTCTCACACTTACACAGGCGTCCACACTTACTGAAAAGGAAAGCAAATCTTCATCAGAAGTCACCAAACAAACCTTAGGCTCTCCTGTTAAGGGTTGCTCTTCAGCAGACTTCAGAGAGAAGGTGGCAACACTGAGTATCCTTGGGCTGGGACAACCACAGACCACACTCTTAGAGCAGACTGCCCTTAAAACATGGCCAGTGTTGGGGTGTCTGCAGGACACAGGGTAATTAATCACGCCTTGTGACACCTCTATAATTTCAGCTCCCAAAAAGCAACATCTGTGTATTTTTCAAGGATCATGAAATTAAGTGTACCCTTCTATGCTTGCTGGCCTCTGATTTAGAGACTGTATAGCTCTGTTACTTCCAGCGGCCTGTTGATCATCATGTTCATTAAATCAGTGAGTATCCTCTTTTTCTATGCAAATCTGTAATTTTCACAAAGTAGATAAGATAATTCAATAAAAAGCAGTATCTTAGTCGAAGCCTAGTGTTTTTTTTGATGACAGTGTAGTGTTGGGGAGTTGCCTTGGGAGCTAGAAGAGAAAATTTATTTGCTTGAACACTCACACAGACCAGTATTTCAATTCATATTTATGCAAAGAGCAGCTTCTTTACTGTGGATGTTGGGTGAAAATTGAATTCGGGCAGAAGAATAGATGCAATCCTACATTCTGACCTTTAAATCAATCATGTAATCAATAAAGTGCATTCTTTTGGGCTAATGGTGCCAACTGAGCTGCAGAATAGTGCAATATTTTCTGTATGTGTGGCGTATAAAACTCTGCATGGCAAAGAAAGAAGTGTCTTGGCTTTTCTTCCTGTCTGGAGATGCTATTTATTAGTCTACACTGCCTTCCTGATGAGTTACAATTTTGCTAGATGCTCAGATACCTATGAAAGTGGGTCACCAAAGAAAAGTTATTTGTGGTATTAATAAATTAGGAGAATAAGCCAAAAGGGAAGCATTTTAATTAGTTTCTAAGGAATGCTAAAAAGATTCTTCTCTAAAAACAAAAGTAAGAAACATCCAACCCATCCAAAAAGTAGAAAACAAAAGCAAGAATATTCAGCTGCTACATTTGGGAACAGAATTTCAAGTGGAAGATGGATGAATTTATGCTCAGTTATCTGAGGTAACTGAGCTACAGTGCATACTTAATACCAGTTACATCAGAAAGAAGCATAAAAGGCATGTCTGCCCTTTTCAAGTCATTGCAAGAGGAATGGCCCATGAATTTCTTAACAGTTCCAGTGAGTTAGGGAAAAGCAATTTAATGCTGTGACTGGAGCAAATAAGTTGTTTCCCTGACTCATTTCCTATGCTAATTTACTCTGTGTTTTGGATAGGCCTTTTAAGCTCTCAGTTCTCTAGACTCTCAGATGAGAACAGTTACATTCTCTCCTAAAAATGGCTCTTGCTTATGAAAGGATCTGAGACACTTGAATGAGACTTGTTCTTCTGGAGAAGTGAAGCCCGAACTTCAAAAGAGAAGAAAGTAATACCCCAAATCTTCTTATTTTAGGCTGAATCCAAGATAAATGGAAAGATGTTTTTGTACGATCTCATATTAACAGTCAGTTACTGACCAACCATCTAGACTAGACTTTTTGTACAAAATGAATGCACAATCATTGCCTCCCTCAAAGCTGAAGCTCACAGCTATTTATTTGGTTGTTCTTACCTTTGAACTCTATGCCCAGATTCACACTGAAACTTAAAGGTTTATCTGTGACTCCCTTACTGCTTCCTCACCAATAATTTATCTTAGTGACCTGATTTAGATATAGGTACTATATCCATACTGAGAAAAGCTCATTTTCCCAGTTCCCTGGGTATGTTCCAGGCGAACATGGGGATGACACATATAGTGAAGCCCATGGGAGAGAAACCTGGGACCTGGGTGCACATACAAGGGAAGCAACACTCATCTACTCTTTTATCCCTCAGCTCAGCTGGGGTGTAACCTGGATTTCCCTGGTGCAAGCCCTGCTGTTATATTCAAGAGTTTTGAAAAATTTCCAGCCACCAAGGGCACTGTGGGGGGAATGTAGGTTTATAGAGCATGGTGACTCCTGATGTCTTTGTTCAAATGTCCCTGACCATCTCTTTTCGTACAGTGAGATCAGCAAATTACTTACACACTTTCATCCCAGCAAGTGAACAGAAAAAGGTGTTTGTATTTGGCATTCAGATCATGCTGTTGGCTTCTCACTAGTTGTGGAACCTCCTGGAAAATCACCTTAAGAGTGAGTGTATGTGTGCAAGTGCATGTGGAAGATCACACCTTCTACTCGACTGCTGGTGGGCCTGACTAGAAGGAGGCTACCACTCATGAAAGACTGATCTCATGTTGTTTCTCCAGCTGAGAGCACGTGCAGTCAATTCAGTCAATATTATTTGCAGCCCTGAAAATGCAAAAATACTGCATGCAAACCAAATGCTTCAAACACAAAAGCCAGCTCATCAACCTAAGTTTTTGTTTTTCTAGAACATCATACTACATAGAACTCTGTCAGCTATACTGACAGTTAATGAGCTAAACATCTATTTTTAATCCATACCTGGTTTTTTTTGTAGCCGTCTGTTTTTCTATGATTTCAACACTAAGCAAAATATGCAGCTGTCAGGGCCAATTTTTTTTTTTTTTAACTGCATACCTTTCCTCCCTACAGCAACCCTCCCTATAAATGTTAATAAAAAGCTTAAAACTGTGTTTTAGCCCTGAGCCCAGGTTTTCACTTAAGTCCAAAGCCAATGAGCAACTTAGAAATCAAAACCATCTAGAACATCCACTGTTTGTTCAGCATGCAGTTAAAGGCTGGAGATGAGACAGTGACGACTGTGACAGGTCTGAAACTGAAATGGGACCTCTCAGCAGCTAAGATTTGCCACCAAAGTTACAAAACAATTTGTTTTTAGTAGTTGTTGTTCACGTTTTCTTTAGGTAAGTTCAAAATACAACAGAAAAACACTTGCACCATCAGGTCACACATTAATTTCATACGTGGCCACACTGGAAATTCTCTGGTCTGGGCTACAAGATTACACAGTAAATTGTGTCTGATAGGACGCAAGGTGGGTTTTGCACATCACGTTGCCAGCGGGGCTTCAGGCATAGTTATGGCTTCAAAGCCATAACAATATAAATCATAACAAAGGTTTCGGCACAAAAGCCAAACAGCATTTTAAAAATTCTTCGTTTTCTAACTAACAGAATTTCAAGGAGCAGAGCACACATCCTGGAGGCAGGCTTGCGGCCAACCACTCCACACGACACTGCTTTCACACACAAGTTCCGTGCGTGCAGTGGCTATTTACAGTGGCATCTCCGCAGCAAACTCCCACGCTGCCCGACCTGAGCTCAAATGGCCATCGGGCACCTGCCGGACAACTTTGGGGGAGGAGGGAGACAGGCTAGTGCTGCAAAAACAATGCACTGCCGCAGGGCTTGCTTGTAACCATTTTGCCTCATTTTCCAAAGAGCTGTTAAATGAGCGACAGGCGTGGATATCTACAGGAGGTGGGGAGCCTCGGGAGCGCAGTACCGCAACTTTTTCGCTGTGCGGTACCTGGGTTTTCTCCACACACGACTCTCCGTTGCAGGACCGCAAGTGGATAAGAGAGTTTTCACATTCGGAGTTTGCTTCTCTCTGCACCCTTCGCACCTCTGATGTTAAAACTCCATAGCGACCGACAGGCTCCTATAGTTAGTGCCTTTGAGAAGGGGGAGATGCTGCCTGGCTGCCATCCCTCGGTGCAAAAGGCAGGAGAAAGGCAACAACGCCGAGCCCCGCACCTGCCGGGGTCGGGCATCCCCTCCCGCGGCCGCGCACCCCCCTCGCCGAACCTTTCCCATAAACTCATCTTTGTTTTGGGGCGGCTGTCCCCGCCCGCCTGCCTGTCTCCTGCCCGTGTCCTGCCTGTCTCTGTCCGCCTTCCCTCCCGCCCGCGCAGGGCCGCGCACTCACCCGCGGCGCGGAGCGGCCGCTCCGTCGCTCATGCCTCCCCTGCGGGCGCGGGTGAGCGGCGGGGCCGGGGCCGGGGCCGGGGCGGGGGCCGGGGCCGGGGCGGGGTCGGGTCGGCTCCCGAGCGTGCAGCGCTCCCGTCCCTCCCTACCTGGTGCGGCGGGCGGGCGGGCGGCAGTCGAGGAAGGGGCGGCGGAGCGCGGGCTGCGGGCCGGCTGCGGTCATGTGCCTGTGCCGAGCGAGGCAGGGGGGTCGCGGCTGCCGGGCGAGGAGGAGCGGGCAGGGCCGAAGCGGGAGCGCTGCGCTCCTGCGGCGCGGGGCCGCCCGGCAGTGGCGGGGATTCAAAGGCTTCTCAGTTTCTTCTCCGCCACTCGCTGTTTTGAAGGGAAAAAAAAGCCCTAGTAGCTCAGCAGCCAGGGATTTTTATTCGTCTAAAATGCCTATTAGTACCTTACTGGAACGCTACTGGTTACAAAATCATAGAATATCCTGAGCTGGAAGGGACCCCCTAAGATCGAGTCCAACTCTGCAAAAGACAGCCCCAAGAATCACACCATGTGCCCGAGAGAATTGCCCAAACACCTCTTGATCTCTGGTGCTGTGACGGCTTGCCCTGGTGAGCCTGTTCCACTGCCAAACCTCCCTCTTGGTGAGGAGCCTTTTTGCAGTGTGCAACCTAAACATCCCCTGACACATTTTCATGCTGTTCCCTCGAGTCCCATCATTAGTTACCATAGGGAAGTGATCAGTACCTGCCGCTGCACTGCCTCTCATGAAGAAACTAGACTGTGATGAGGTCTCCCCTCAGTCTCCTTTTCTTCTGGCTGAACAAGCCAAGTGACTCCAGCCACTCTGCATATGGCTTCCCCTCTAGGTCCTTCACCCTCCTCGTAGCCCTCCTTTGGATTCTTTCTAATAGCTTTGTATAATTCTTATATTGTGTTTTGTTTGTTGATGCTGCTAAACTGAATGAAGTTTTGACTAGTATGAAATGCTAAATGGAAGCCACTGTAAAGTAGTGTTCAATTTAGACTGTGATGCTATCTGTTGAGGAAATTCACATGGTCATTACTCAGTGCCTCTATAGCATGAAAACAATTCAATGAAAAACAGCCCTTCATGTAATAAGAAAACCCACAAAGTTGCCTAAGGCCCCAGGCACAGCTATTTCATTAGAGAATGCACAGAGACTGTCACTTGAAGACATGGTTGAGAATGGAACAAAGTATAAAGAAAATCTGGCTTAGACCTTTGCATCCTGTAGAAGAATATGTGCACAAGTCATACAGAAAACATTCTAAGGAACATGCTCTACTGTAAAATGATGTTAAACTACAGATAAAGCCATGCATTCATGCAGCAATAGTGAAATCAGTTTGGCACAATCAGCCAGCCTGTACAAGACACATTGTACCACATAATCCTTCTAACCACGAGTAAACAGTGCCAGATCTGAAGAACTACTCCAGGAAACCACAGACAGAAAGTCCTCCCTGAGCTTCTGCTAGGAGATTATAGATAATAATTTACAACAGTGAAAAGTGAGTATAATGTATAACACTATCAATTAAGGATGCTCTAGACAAATGTGTAGATACAGGAATTAAAAAGTCATGTCTGTATAGTAAATGCTTACCAATCACAGTTTATGGCAAATACAGGCTATCATAATGTACAAGTGTAGGTATTTCTATCAATTTGTCTTCTCCTCCTCTAAAGCTGTGTCATAAAGGATGCCAAGAGACACTCACAATTTGATGGAAAAAGAGAAACTGCAGGCTTGATGCTTTTTTTTTTTTTTTCCAAGCTTCTATTTATTTGTGTATGTCTTGAGCTTAGTCAAGGGATGGGGCGGGGGGGAGTGGTTGTGTACAGTCGTCATTACACATACCTGCTCTTTCCCTTGCTGTGTTTGGGTTTTCAATCTAAGCCCTTCACAGCCTGCTACAGTGATTTCAGAAAAAAACTCACTTATTCTTTGGCACCTTGTGGACTCTGCTCCTTTGGCATGTTTGTTTGTTCACAAACAAAATTCACTTAGGAAAACCAGTAATTGCTTTCCTTTTCTGGCAGATAGCGTATATCTGCTCTTTTTTGATTTGCAGAGCAGATCACTGCCACACAGAGAAGCCAGAACGCTGATAGCTTCTGTCACTGTTACCATTCTTATTGTGAAAGATCTTCTGGAGGATTAGACAAAGGTTGTGGCCACATAAAGCAGAGAAAGGCAATGCTTCGGGCACAAACCTGGAGCGAAGTGCACTGTGCCAGCTCTGATCAAACAGACTATGTTCTGTTGAAAGCACAGAAGGCAAGGAAGATATCCCTTGAGATGGCACTGAAAATCAGAGGAAGGCTGCCCCAGTTTGTCCAGGAGTAAATTTGTCAGTGTTGGGAGTTGGGACCACATACGTTCTTTCTTTTTTGTTTGTTCATAGTTTTCTTCTTTTTTTCCCTTATATATTGTCATCTTTATAAAACCTGGGTTAACTTGTTTTGGATTTCTATCCAACAGTGAAATACTCCTGCTATTGTGCTCAACATAGTTATGAAAATAACTTACAAAAGAGTATTATGAAAAATTTAAAGATGGTGTTAAAACTTAATCCCTATCAGGGTGGGGGGAAATGTGCAGGGGAATCTTGCTGTGCTTCTGCTTCTCCTTCACTGAACATTAAGTCTGAGTTTCTACAGTAATTTCTAGGGCATCATGAATTAAAGATCTCTGTAGGAACTTAAGCCATGGTGAGAAGATGCTGCAACACATAAGACATCTCCATTCTGAACAAGAACTTCCCAGACAGTTGAAGCAGGCTGGATCTGGGATTTCAGTTTGGTCGGTTATGGAGGAGAGGGCACACTGCCAAAGTCAGAGAGGAATGTGCAAACAGCTAATTCCAGCTAAAACAATATGAGGGAGAGGGGCAGAAAAACTCTCAGCACAAGATTCTGTCATGTCACTGAACAGCAGTGTGGGAAGAGTCCCCTCACTGCTATGGCAAATCTCATAGATATCCATCCTGGGCAACTCTGTCAGACTGTGGGGTTTGTCAGCAAAGACTGAAACAGATTAAAATAAAGACCAAAACATAAAAAACCCCCACAGTTTAGAAGCACTGTGTGTTTTCTCAGTATCTTAGTCCTTTTCTGCTTGTACCCAGTGAATCTGGACTCTGTCCTTCCTTATGTTACTGTTAAGCTCTTCAGCTTGCTCAGCTTCTCTCAGCATCACTTCAGGCTTTTCATTTCCAAAAGCAAGGAGGTTTACATGCCTGTGCTCTCTCTCTTCCCCTCTTCTTGTTCTGGGTATTCCTGCCCTTTTCAACAGATCTTGAACCCACCAGCCAGTTTCAACTACAGCTGATGGAGGATCAGAAATCCCAAAGCTGTTTAGGCTTCTGCCAGTCCCATAGGCATGAGTGGCTGCAGGTAACCACAGCAAAAAGGACACTTGCTGTCACTGGCAGGGCAGACTCCCAAGAGGATTTGTAGAAGTGCCCTAGTGATGGAGGACTTAGTTGCTGTTTTCAAAGTGGTACAGACTCCTAGGAGACCAAATTCCTTTGACCTTCCTTGGCTCCTGTCGACAAGAGCGTTTAAGAGCGGGCTGTAAGCCTTTTCAGAAATCATTTGCTTTTTTTTTTCCTGAGTGATGAAAAGTTTCATTCTGTTGCCACTAATAAATCCCCCTCCCCTCACCAATTTATAAGTTTATGTTAAGCTTTGTATATTAGAAAGATCATACATAAAACACCGCTCACTGAAATGTGATCTTTGCACATTTCTGAAGTTTTAATTTTCCTGCAGTGTAATCTTGTTACTTAGGTCATTCATTTTGTCACGCCTTGGTATCAGTCTGGTCCAGGTTTGGCTGCGGGGCTATGTTCTTCTGACATTTAGAGCAAGAATTCCCTGGGAAATCAGTCAAGAGATTTGACATTGCTGCTGGCCAAGCTCCAGTAGGTTTAGTTTTACTCTCCTTCTCTATTTATTGTGGAATCTGTCTGTCCACAAGCTGCACATTGAGTTCTGTGCTAGAGAAGGAGAACTAAAAGGGACAAAATGGCCATTCATTTGGGGGATTCATTCAGGCTTTTCAGAAAGGATTTACAAGAAGCTATGCACTTAAATGACTGCTGAGCTTCCTTAGCCCTGCTCTATTACCTCCCTCACAAGACAATTTGGATTGAGTGCTTTTTCTTTGCCCTCTCCCCCACCTCAATAGGCTTCAATTACTGTTGGAAAAGCAAAATTAAGAACTAGGTAGTATGAGAACCACCTGGAGGTTTTTCATCTTTAGAAATAGTTTAATTTGAACATGGCATGGACAGACCCTTTTCTTGGAGGATAAAAAACAAACAAAACAAAACAAAAATCTTTTTCTCTCCTCCTGCCACAAACAGCTGCAATGTCAGTTGCAAAAAGCTGCATCAGTGGCATAGCCTGGCAGGATTTGATAAACTGGACAGAAGGGGCAGGGAAGCTGCCCTGGACACACGTGGGGGCACAGGAAAGTTAGGGGAGCAGCCCCAGGTCAACTGAAAATAGAGAAGTAAGATCTCTTGGGGAGGGGGGCAGTGATATGCAGCAGCAGCACAGAGCAAGGTGCAGTCAGCTCTGAATTTGCTGGGAGGGAAAAACAGCCCATCATACTGGTGGTCTGTGTGCCAGGGCTGTGTAGCCTTAGCCAGTGGGACCAAAGAGATTTATCTGACTTTGCTAGGTGAGACACTGAAATTCAGTTAAGCACTCACAGATTTTATCAGCCACAGAAAATGTAGTACTTGGTAAACACCACTGTTATACACTCTGTGACATCCAGCCATGCTTTCCTGACCAATCTCTGTTACTCTCACTTACAGTCCTGCTGTTTCTAAGCTCCTCAGCTTGAAATGCTCAGCTTCTTCCCTCACCACCACTTCAGTTTCCTACAGAAATGAGTATCAGTCAAAGAACTGTGGAGTTCAAGGCTGGATCATATAATAACAAACATAACATATAACATAACATAACATAACATAACATAACATAACATAACATAACATAACATAACAAACATAACATAACATAACATAACATAACAACATTTTTCTGTTTAATTTTGTATATTGTAGACCATTACACTTTACCTCAAGACACATTTCATGAGTTCAGTAACTTATATTTGGTTAAACATATTTTGAAAAAGCATCTTTGCTTGGATTTGAAAACTCATGGGAAAGAAAATCCACCCATTCCCTTGGTAGCTTTTTCCCAAGACTAATAATTTTCATCACCAAAAATGGTCTTTGTCTCTAAACTGAGTTTGTATAAATTCATCTGCCATATGCTGCTTCTTATTATGCTGTTATCTGCCAGATTAAAAAGCCTCTTATACTTCTACTGTCTCCCCATGAGGATACTTATATAATGTGAGCAGTTCATCTCTTCATCATCCTTTTGATAAGCTTAGCAGACTGAGCTTTCCCTCTAAAGAAAATTCAGTAACTTTATTTTTTTTCAGGTCTTGTTTGTGCCTTCTCCACTATTTCAACATGCTTTTTAAAATGCATATTTAATATTGGTCTCCCAGAAGGCACATTCTGAAGCAAAGGCATTTCTTTTAGCACACCTGGGAATTGAATTAGTCATTCTTGCCACAGTATTGCATCGAGGAAGCCTTCTTTCTTGCTCTTCCACAATAACTCCTGAGACCTTCTGGGGATATAGCCCTCATTCTGTAGATAAGTCTTGTTTCACTCTGAGGCATGCAATTTTGCAGACATTCTCTCTGACAGGCATCACACTGGAGCACAATCCAGTCTGCTGTGTTTGGCCATCCTTTTCTCAATCTACTGATTTAAGTCGTGTTCCAACTATACTGGCAGTGATTCTATATTTACTTCCAGACTTACCTGCTGTGAGGAAAACACTAAAGCACACGAGGCCTCACAGTGATCCCTTCAGATCCCCCAACACTGCCATGATTAGTATATCACTAATATACTATATGTATACTATTATCATATATTATATATCTTATATCTTATTATACACTGATCTAGTATTAGTATATACTTTCAGAGATCTCTCAGCCAAGTCTGAACCCATTTACTGTTCTGTAGCTAATGAACAGTGGTAATGCTCTGAGCAAATATAACTGCTATAGCAGCAAAGGCTCTAGAAGCACTGAAACACACTGCTCTGTTCAGCTACCTCTGTCAACCATTGTGGGATTTTAAAAATTAAATCTGTCCTGTGTTGTTCATTTTCTTTCTTTTTTCCTTCAGCAGGGCTGGGCCTCAATGGTGTATATTTGACATGTGGCCAAATGATAGGAATTTGTTCTTTGTCCAAGTTTTTTTTTTGTATACAATATAATGAAAATATGTGTAATGCATACATAGCTTCATATTTATAGGATTTATATACCTAATAGACAATGTATGCCATGAATGGGCTTGTGCAGCACATTCCAAGAAAGACAATTTTGATTCAGATCATTCAGGTTATCTTTGTAGATTACTACAGTAACGTTTGTCTTAATACTATGTATTTTACAGGGGTTATCTTCCCTCTCAACGCTAATACCTTCTAAAAGCTAAAACCTTGGGGGACAGATGTGAAGATGTTGATCCTTTTCCCATGCAGTGGTGCATCTTTCATTGAACTAACCAAAAAAGGAAAGTCTGACTATGAATATTTACAAGTCCTAAAGAAAACCTGATAGCATGTTTTTCTCAAAATGCTTTCTAGAATGGTAGCTTTATTTCTGACAGATTTTTGTGTTTAGAGCTTGGAAAAGCTCCAACACATCAAGCTAGTGATATAGGTACTGCATTTTTACTGGACTAGGAGAAAGGTTTCAAACTCGGAAATGGCAATTTGAGCTATTCAATCCCTTAACTTAAAATAACACAAAAATACATTTATTGCAGAAGACTTTGGGGATAAAAGTATTTTTTTAAACTTATTTGCAGACATAATAGAGATTAACTAGTCTGAGACCATTCTTCATGGCTTGCCTCTTTAAATTCATCAGTCATCTCTTTTCTTGAATTCGTGTTTTAGATAGATAGCCTTGCTATAAGTTGCTGTTTAAAGTGGATTTCATGAGTTTTATGGAGAAAACAATTTTTGTGCAGACAGGTATTGTACTGAATTTGAGTCTATGAAAGAGACAAGGCTGGTGGGGACTCCAAAGCAGGGAGTTGGAACTAGAAGATCTTCAAGGCCCTCTTCCAACCCAAATTATTCTATGATTCTAGGACACCTCTCCAGGTCCAAATAGTCTGATCCTCATTAAAAATAGATGTAACTTTATAAGAATGCACACAGAGGGAGATTTCTGAGGGGTTTAGGGTTTAATTTGGCCCCTTTTGTATAAGCTTAGCGTGTCCAACACCTATGTGATTTTCAGTGTCACCCTGCACACTTGACTGACACGAGCACATTTGCCTCACCTGCAGTGCAGCAGAACCAACACACCAGTGAAAAGGATTCTTTTCAGCTACACGCCTCACTGGCACCCTTATCCCCACTCCCACTGTGGCTTGGCTGGTTCTTGGGGTGTGGGAGGGGATGGAAAACCACCCAGCCTGCACCTCAGTGTTGCAGGGTGCAGTTTGCAGAATGGCCTCTTCAACAATTAGTTTTTGCTTCCAAACCAAACCTACTTAGTGCAAAAGGCACAAGAGGGCACTTCCACACAGTGTCACAATGCAATTTTTGCTGTGCAATGTCAGAAATTTGTAACTCATTCTTAAAAGTTCACCCTGATCCCATGTGCATTGCCTCAAAGAGTTGTTCTCTGTATACCTGAGAAATTGTAGATACTTCCAAGTATCCAAAACCACAAAGTGGTATAAAATGCATATAAAGTCCCTGTTGTCCGTAGCCAAAAAAGCTAATCTTCCCTTCCCTTCCCTTCCCTTCCCTTCCCTTCCCTTCCCTTCCCTTCCCTTCCCTTCCCTTCCCTTCCCTTCCCTTCCCTTCCCTTCCCTTCCCTTCCCTTCCCTTCCCTTCCCTTCCCTTCCCTTCCCTTCCCTTCCCTTCCCTTCCCTTCCCTTCCCTTCCCCTTCCCTTCCCTTCCCTTCCCTTCCCTTCCCTTCCCTTCCCTTCCCTTCCCATCTAGTCCTGTTTGATTTATTTAGTTATTTAGTTTTTATTACTTTTATTTTTTACTCAAGTGATGATGCTAAGGCAGAACAGAAATCAAGTCTTGGAGGGGAAAATTATCACCTTTTATTACAGGCAAGTGTAATTTATTGGGAAAAATGCAGATTTTAAGCTACACAGAAAAAACAATATGAATGTAAAACAGTAGGGTTCGTAGTGTAGCCCAAGCAATTGGAAAAATGTGTGAGAGATTTCTATCGTGATCCTGAGCAAGGTATTTTTAGACAGTAGTCTGCCCTGATTAAGTAATGAATAAATAAAAGACAAATGTTTCCCCACTGTTTCTTTGTGTGTAGAAGATACTGAAAGTCCTAGACTATTTCAGAAGTTTGGGCACACCATTGATTCACTTGGGTTTTGTGATGAGGCCAAAAAGGGAAAAGGGAAAAAAAAAGCCTGTGAAACCCTATAACTCCAGTCTCAGTGGTTTTGTTACTGTGCCAAAATAAGGGGTCAAGGCATAATAGCACTAGAAAAGCTCACTTGCTGTAGATTTTACATAACAAGTTCCCAGCTTCTCTCATTCAGCCTGTGCCTGTTTCTGCAACCAAGACAGCACAGAGAGCAGATTTTAGCTATAAATGTGTCAAGGGATAGAAATTGTTTTCCTTTGGTAAATTAAAGAAATGCCTTGATGCTTGGGAGCCAAGGGTGGCACAGAAAGTAAAATTGAAAATTCCAGAAAGAATGAAAATGTACCAGAATATTCCTTCTTTTTTCTCCAGGTCTTGCTTGGAAAGGTATGGGTTTGGCAAAGTAGCTTCTGCTGCTTCCAATTATAAATATGTTTAGGGGTATATTTTTATACTAACAGTCTGTGAAGCACGGCTTCCTAAGAACTGGGTTCTTCAGCAACACTTAGGAATATCCCTTAGGGCCATCCTGCTTTTCAGAGGTGGCCTTTGCACCTCCCAGGGATGTGCCTGGCAGCAGCAATGGCTCAGCCCACCTAAAATGTTTTGCCTGCTAACTTGAATAGCCTAACAGCTTAAACTGAAAATTTCAGTCTTAGCATCACTTTTAAATAAAGCAAGACAGAAAATAAATTGTGGGCCAGAATCTGCTTGGTAAGAGTGCTTCCATTAGAGGAGTTTCTGTACTCAGGGGCAGCGCATTGTCTTGGACTCACTGTAGCCACTAGGCTGGAGACAGACAAAAAGATACAGGGAGAAATAGGAGCCTTATTGGCAGTCTGAGACAGAGAAAAATTTTATCTAACTTTGGTTCAGTGTTTGTGTTTTCTCTGCTATTCAGGAGGACCTGCAGGGATCACGAGGATTTTGAGAAACATCATCCTCCCTTGGAGCTGAGCTTTTGCTCTGCTGCAGCCTGAGAGTACTTTGATCAGAGATACAATAGCAAACCAGCAATTTATTATTGTTCATTGTCACCTCCAGCCACAATTAACATTTCCCCTTCTCATTAGAGGTTTTTTCTCTGTCCGTTTTCTGTTTCACTTTTTTTTTTTTTCAAGAGAATACCAGAAGTCATAGCAAAGGTGAAGCTTGTGTGTGGCTTGGAGTGCACTATGGGGATAACACCATAACTTCCTTGGAAACAGACAGATGCTGTAAACTTCTGCCTACTTCCCCCCTCTACCAAGTGTCCCACCAGGAAACCTCCCCCCAGAACCTGTAGCTGTACCCCTGACCAGAAGCAGGCACAGCTGGCAAACTGCAGACCCATAGACCTGGCAGCATCCAGCTCCAAGCAAGCTAAAGAAGCAAAAACAAAAGCTGTGCAAGAGGCAAACTTGCAGTCCCTGCAAGTTTAGTTTAGGTTTGTTTGGAAAAATGTTGTGGTTCTGCAATATGCTAACAGAATGTTTATGTGCATATGTTTTCATGCACATTTAAGGTCTTTAAAGTCAAATGCAGGTCTTTAACTGTGTCGCTCCCATTACCATTGTTGCAAAACCTTTGTCTGGGTGTTATAAGACTGACATACAAATACTGTGTGTGTGCACATGCATTTATAAAACATGTGCATGCATTTATATTGCATTTATGCAAGCTTATAGGGAGGGAACTATATAGTTGAACTCAGCTTTCTGAACACACTGAGAAACACATATTTATTCTCAGGTGAACTGTAACTTATGATCATTCCTAGAACTTGAAAATCTGTGTGCATCTGCTTTTGTCAAAAATGAGATAATATGCAGGTCCTGCTCTCCAGACATCCAGTTTTTACATCTAAGTAACAACCCTGAGAAAATGAAACCTTTAGCATTTAATATCCTACTGACATGTACTTACAATCCACTGAGTATTGATTTACCTCTCTGTGTGCTGAAATGCCCTGATAAACCTGCTTTGCTCCTACACCTTACATGTCAAAATGCTGTTTCTTGAATGAAAATTTTACAGGCCACTCAAAATTTACAAATCTTGGGAAATGAGCAGTAGCGTGAGCTTTTGTGGAAAATGTGGTTTCTGCAAGGAATTTGAGAGAAAAAAACCCGAACCCTGAGATAAAAGGAATTTTTACACGGCAAGGTCAAGACAGATACGTGTGCACAGATGGTGGCTGACAGTACCACACTCTCAGGCAGGCTTATTAGTGCAGCCTCAGTGCCATGATAACCTAGATGTGCTGGACTGGAGGTAGCTTACACTTGTCAGCTGAGAACAGCCCAGCAATTGGTCTCACCCATTTGTGCTGACATAGAAAGGGAGGGAAATCCTGTGAGAGGAGACAGAGGAAAGGAAGTGACAATTACACATACTAAAATAAAAAAAATAATTATGGTCATGGCCTTGAGATTTCACCTTCCCTTTTGTAAGGACTCTTCCCTTTCTCATGGTTGTTAATCATAGTTTTTTGAAGACAAAAGGAAGAAAGCAACATAGTCTGTCTCAATGCCATCCCCATGTTATTTGTAGCCTTCACAGGATCACAGAAACAGTGGCTATGTTAGTAGGAGATAAATCCTGAGATGTTCTAGCATGCCAGGTAAAGTGGAGCCTGTCACAAGGGGTGGCAGGACCTCAGAAAGGGCTGGGGGAACATAGCCCTGGGTACTGAGTCATGCAGCTCTGGTGTTTAGGACTAGGCAGGAGTTTGCATACCTGGATGGGATCCACTGCTTCTGCAGAACTCTCTAGTTGAGCATCACTTTATTTACAGCTACTGCACTAAAATAAAACAGCCTCTCTTTCATCTGGGCTCAGAATAAATTGAGACAGCAAGATTCTCACCCTGTCTGCTCTCCCAAAGGAACTGGAGGGACACTTTCCCCATGTCAGACATCCTGGCACTGGTTTTATGCTGAGGCAGTGCCTGGATAGGCTTGACAGATGCACAGTGTTTTGAAACAGAGCTCGCATTCTTAAGGCTGCCAACTGCCCAGAACAGAGCTGAATGATGTGTTTCTCGACTGGAGCAAAGCTGGGAAGTCCCCAGCTTCCTCCGAGCTGTTGGAAGTAAAGCATAAGGGAAGGCAATGAGCATCCCATGAGTTAAATTCTGTATTAATACCGAATTTCTAACCACTGCTCTTTAGCCACACAGTGTAATGATTTTAGGAGAAGACACATGGTATAATTTACTTCCATTTACAGGACCACTTTACCGTGGGGATAGCAACGCAGAGAGCATTTCATGTCCAGCAAGTACATGAAGTTACAAAACCTGGATGAAGATCCAGATCTCTTAAGTCCAAGTCTGTCACTCCAGCTACAAGCAGCTACATCTAACATTGAAGAGACATGTGGAACTCACTTCGATTAGCTACATTGCCAAAAGCACAACTTTTCTCCCATAAAACACATATTTCTATGATAACTAAACAATCTAAGACATTCTCATTAAGCTAAATAATATGACTATTTCCTGAATCCACCCACTTGTACACATTTCTGAAGGAGAAACAATCCCAGGTATCTGGGGACATAAACAGGTGTCCTCTGCTAAATCAGATAGTTCCACCTCCCAGTAGTGCATGCCTGCCCTGCCCTCTGAACTGTACATTAATTGGTTGATACAGGACAGGTGCATCCATATTTTTAATGAAATATAATGATTTATGGTCAGATTTCAGACTTTATGTTCCAAGACCAAATTGGTTTAGTTTTGAAGGCATCACAGGAGTTATAAAGTTGATAAACTGGTATTAGCATTATAGTTTAAGAGACTTTTGTGATGTATTGTTAGCCTTAAGGCACATACAACAAAGATGCTTGTACGTAACCTACATATACAATACCAAGCTCTAGAAAAATATTTTCCTCTCAGACTTATGCAAAGTGTCACATTGCAATTTTCAGTTAAATTTAAGCTACATTTAAAATTAAAGCAGTGATCTCCAATGACATATCACCAAGATAAAACAGCCTGAGGCAGGAGTAGCTCCAATAAATTTGGCCTTTTGGGGGAGTTCCACCAGAGGAAATTTCCAGGAGTATGTGCTGTGTTTGATTGCACTGTGACTGCATACCTCTGACTTTCAGCAAGCAACAGTTTAGCAGTGCTTTTAGAAGAGATGGGCTCAATGGCTATGTCTGAGCTTTGCAAGCCAAATCCTACCTAGAAAAAAGAAGCTGCCTTATGCTGATGTATACATCAGAATTTGTGAATGCACACCTATGACTTTTTTTTTTTTTTGTTCATTACTTAAAAATGTCGTTATTAAATAATTTGGTTTTGTTAATACTGATGCATTTTAGAAGAAAGACAGATGTAGAACATTAGGTTCCAAAAATCGAGTTTCAGGAGGGATGCATGGCTGTCTGGTGTTTGGAAGAGACACATGAGCCAAGGGAGCACTCTCCTGCCCTGCCAGCCCTCCCACAGACTCCCTGTAATGCCTTTACAGCACATTTGACTTGCTCTGACAACTGACCTGCATTAGAGAAGTGCTCAGAGATCCTCGAATGAAGAAATGTTCATAACTAAAAAGCATTTACTGTAATGAAGCCCCTTAAAAGAGGCCCTGCATGCCACAACTGATCTCTAGTGTAAATGCAATCTCACTGAATGTTGTGGAGTGTATTTTCATTCCTCTTCTGCATACATTATATATAATTTTCTGAGTAAAACAAACATCTGTGCACAGTTGTGGAGATGAGATTTTATGCTAGTTATGATGGACGACCTCCAGTTTTTGTTTTTGCCCAGGATTCTTACAAAATATAAACAAAGTTACCATGCAGCTTCCCACTTTGACCTTTTAAATCTTACTTTTAAAAATAGAGGTTATCTTTTATGCTGCAAATTATCCCTTTATCTCTTATAATCCCATAAGTCAGATATCACAGTCCCACTTCAATTATGCTAAACTCTTATGTTAATTTTAAATCATGTAACTTAATTCCTGGCAAAGCAGGCTGGTGATTTTCAAAATGTGGTTAATGAGGCAAAGTACCATCTAGATTCTGCTATTGAGATCATCTGAATCCCTTAGGTCGCTGAACATGACTATGGAGAGGCTCTTCTTTACAAAAGTCTGGGTTAGATTTTCAAAAAATGAATTTTTAAGTGCAGTTAGGGGCTATGAAATTTGAAGTTGAGCATATAAAGAAGTTAAATTACTTTCACTAGAGCCATAGAACAACAGTGCAGCTAAAACAATTATGCCTCTGTGCACATACATGCTTTAAAGGCCTTAACTAGTGTCCTCCCCTGTTAAATCACAAATGCAAACCATACCAGATTTTCAAGATGACAGTCTGGGGACCTGATGTCCATGTCCATGGATGTATGCAAATCAGTGTCATTTTCCCTATAATTTGCAGAAACCAAACATTTGCTAATAATTTCTTTCAACCCCCTCCTTGACTCAAACAGTAGCTTTATCTAAGACCTGCTAGTAGATGAAATCTTATGAGACTGTGCAGCTTTTTCAATGCAATTAAAGCTGCCCCCCTAAACCTCTGTCATTCTCTGATCAGATAGGCAGAAAGTTTGCCACTAAAATGAACTCAGTGTGAAGCTTAAGTTCTTCAGGGACTTTGCCATTTACTAATATTAATTTGTTTCTCTGAACTAAAGTATTCATACCTAACTCATCTATAAATTGACCTCTGTTCTTCATTAGCATGTTGCATTTTTTTTTCTCATGTGCTTTTATGAAAATACTAGTACCACTAGTGTGCCTTTTTTTGTCTGTAAATTATCACACAACAGACAAGATGAAGCAAATGTATAGACACCCAAAAGTTGGTGGACATTTATCTTTTATTTAAATTTACTGTATTCAGTGATCTTCCTGTAAAGCAAGAGAGATTCACTCAGGATTTGAGGTTGAATCCAATACTTAAAAGAGCAGAAAATCTAGAGGTCAAGTCCAAAGCAGTTATCACATGAGTTAGAAGGTTGCACGGTACAAAATCAAAACTTTCAAGAGCTCTCCTTTAATGTCCTGATGCACAGTCGCACTTGGGAGCAACAGCACGAAATGCATGACATATCCAACAGCATGGAAATGCATGGTCAAGTTACATAAAAAATAAATCCTGCAGGGCAAAGACAAATGGGAACTCAGTGACAGCCATTAACCAGCATGGCTGGTGTGGCAGTGCAGTGGCTCCGTGCTGGTGTCCAGCATGACAAGGAATGCAAGGAACCATCACCTCTCCAGCCAAGGGCTCAGCACTCAGTCATGGAATGTCTGTGCTTCCCATGGTGCCTCAGGCAGAGTCTGCAGCTCTGGCACACTCCAGGAGGGAAAACCAGGAGGGATTTCTCATGCTGATGGCTGGCTTTTTGCTTCTCCTCTTTGCTCCATGGCACCAGGGAACAGGGTGGTTTAAGCTATGGGTGTTGCTAGCTGCAGACAGCACAAACCCTGACTTGGGTTGCCCAGTGTGCTTTTACCTTTTCCCCTTGGACAGTCAAGCAGTGAAGGTACCTAGGAAATGGTCTGTCCTTTCAGTTGGGACCCACAATTTCTCCTGTGGAAGGACTGAATCTGTACATCATACTTTGCCTGAGATGAAGGGAAAGACAACAATAAGAGCGTTATTATTGTGCATTACTATTATTAATAGTTGTGACCAATGGTTGGGAGCAGAGGAAAAGGACATTTTACTTGCATCACTTTCCCATCAGGCTCACACTACAACTTGCTATATCAAGACCTCCCAAAACTATTTCAGAAAGAAAGGCATAGGTGACATCTTTATTGTGGGAGAGCATAGAGATTTTTCCCTATCCATTTTAGGGATTTGATCTAGTGATAGACTTGGTAGTGTTAGGTTACTCATTGGACTCGATGATCCTAGACACCTTTTGCAAAGGTTCCATGATCCTATGATTTTGCAGAGATTTCTCCTCCTCCTGGGACACTCTGGCCCACCCATTGGGCAAGACAGCTTGCACGTGTTGGTCAGGCAGCACCTGTGGGAGGAGAGGGAAGGGAAGGGTAGAAGCTGCCTTTTCCTTTTCAAACCAGGACTGGGGGATTCTGGACAAATCTTTCTCTAGGACAAATCACCAATACACATTACACCACATAAAACAGCACCATGCATCCCACTCCTGTGGGTTGGTGACTACTGGCAAGACAGGCAGGACAGCAAAACACAGGTGACTTCAGGAAGCTCTGGGAGCAGAACCAGTTTATAGGTTTGGGAGGCAATGGGCATACACACCTTCTCTGTAACAGATTGCTGGGAGCTGGGCTGATAATCAGACCCCAGCAGACTGAGATTGGTCACAGCAGTTGCATCTCAGTTGTGTCTCAGTACAGAGACTATCCCAGAGCTGCCGTGCTGAAACTTTGTCCATTTTACCAAAAATGAAAACTACCATGAATATTGTGACCACAGTATCATGTGTAATGATGTATCCACTGTGCATTAAAATCTTAATTTTTTGAATGCAGCAGCTCTCTGAAAGGAGGGTCATACTTGTCAACTCGAGTGCATCAATCAAACTGAGGTAGTGGACTGGTACTTCACAGGCTTACCCAAATTTACTCAGCTCATCAACTGAGCTGCTGTGTTATTTTTAGTTTGATGCATTTGTATTCAAGAGTGTCCTTCAATTAAAAAATCAAGTCTAAAATTGGCTACAGTCTAATAGTAATCAAAAAACCAAGCCTTGCAGCTGAGAACATTTTAGAAAATTAGCCAATGATTCTTTATTAATAAGTGATGGAAAGTAAAAATACATTCAAAAGTTTTTCCAAACCCATTTCTAAAGCAAACACACACACAAAAAAATCATGCCACTCTGAATTTTTTTTCTTAAACCATTAAAAGAACATTAGGTAAGCTAATGCAACAGCTGTCTGAGCTACTGCTTCCATAGAATAATCCATAATGGTAAAAACAGCTTTTTCAGGCATTTTAGTGCAATTTATGCTGTTTCCAGGCCTTTTTTTCTTTGCATTCTCCATAATTTAATATCAATTGATATCACTCTAGCTTATAAAATCCCCACTAATTCAAGACAACTCTACTTAGCAGTAACTTCATTTCCTTTCAGGGCTAATACCAAAATAGTTGTTTTGAATCCCAAAATGATAAATATCTAATAGAAGCCTGAAGCTATTCTAGTGCTATACAAGTGGTGATGTATAATTGAACATTAAGTAATCCAAGTGATAGAAGTCATAGGTCAGCTGTCTCTCCTCCTTAGACAGTTCCTTTAAATATTGCCTCACTACTTCTGTACTTGTTCTCTCGTCAGAGGAATGTCTGTCTTTGAATTTAGGGAACTTCAAATTGGCTGGAGCTCCTACCAGCTGCAGAAAGTAATTGGCATCTTCTTCTAGGGTTTCAAACTTTCCTATAAAATCATAGTTGATGAGGCAGGGATAGCAGAGCTTACTGACTTGCTCCCAGTGAATGTCCATTCCAACTGGTCGGTGGGAATCTAACAAATATTGGATAAACTCCTTGAACTTAACTCCCGATCCTGATTTCAATGCTTCTTCATCTGCATTATGTCTATACTTTTTAATTATTGCCTTCCCAAATACCGGATGGTAATAGCTGTTTGGATGTTCAAACTTATCCCTGAAGGCAGATACCAGTCTTTCCATAGGATCACGTACAAATATAAACTTGGTGTACATGTTCAAGCGTGTGTAGATCCCTTTTAGGTCGTAACTGTCCAATTTCCTTAGATGCTTTCCATAGTGCACATCATCATGGGAGATGTTGTTTGTTGAAGCAGCAAGTCCACTGAGCACCATGAGGACCCTTTTCCAGCTGGAGCAGCCTGCTTTCGGCACTTCACAGTACAGAACCTTGTGCCTGTCCTCCACGTAAATTCTTGACACCAGGTGCACCAGGTGGGTTTGCAGCTTCTTTCTGCTGTTGTATTTCCTACAGAAGTCCTGCAGGAAGGCCCTGCGCTTTTCCTGGGTGCCGTCTATGTCCTGCCACTCATCACTCTTGACAAATGTCTTGTTTAACGGGTGCAGAGCAGGAGGTAAATACAGCCCTCTGAACCAGCTGAGAGGGGACTCACTCGTCCTCTGCTGCTCAGGCAGTCGGCTCCCCGAGGACACAGCTGCCACACCGAAAGGGTCAGCCCTGCCCTGCCACTGCCTGCTGCTTGAGACAGCCATCTCGTGGTTACTGAGGCCCACAGGAGCACTTCTCCTCCACGCTGCTTTCCTTGGCATCCCCAGAGGCTGCAGTGTGAAATCCTGCAAACATGGAAAGGATCAGAGCTTAGAGCACAGAGACAGTTGCAGCAGCAGCAAGGGTGGTGGGGTGTGCTCATAACCAAGCCACATCTGGTACTACAAAGTCCCTTTTGAACTGCTCAATCAACACACCTAATTTAGGAACAAGCTGGACTAATTACTGAAATACATGCTTCTGAAGATTACCTGTTAGCACACAGTAGGTCTTCCCACCAAAAAAAAAAAGCTCAAGTCACACCTCTTAAGAAATCAAAAATGGTTCACACCGGGTGGCTGATAGTCCTGGTAGGGGTGGCCAGGAACTTTTCTGTACTGAACACACCTTCCCTTGTGACACCAGCAGCACTGGTGGGAGTTGCACAGTCATTCTCTGGAGTGGACTGGCACAATCACAGTAACAGGAATTGGATCTACTCCCACCACTGAGACTTAGAGCAGCCCTTGTCCCCCCGTGGTGGTAGGGGACAAACCCAGGGCTCCTAAACAGTTGACATCAGTTGGTTTGAGCAGGGTGTAGTGGCAGACAAAATCATCTCTCCAAAATGGTCCTACTCCTGTCTGCATACAGAGAGATGATGGAAGTGGATGCACTGGACTGAATGTACATACAGGTGTCTGTAACACAGATGCCTGCACCTGAGCTGCTTTCACAGCTGATAAGGAAAAATAGATGCCTTTGGAACCTATTCCATCTGACTTATTTAAACATCAACATTAATGACACCAACTAACTAAACATCAACTAGTGACCCTGCAAAGAATGTGAAAAGATGAGACTTTCTTCCTAAACATCTCTTTTTATGTCCCCAGCCATTGTGCAATCCACAAACTGCAGAAGCAGCAAATGTTGCATCTGTGTTTTGATGCTGTCTTAGGTTTGAGTTGCCAATTTAAATAAACTTATTTCTTTCTGTTGTGAGACAGAACCAGGAGCAAAAGAGCAAGGCAGGCTTAAGACTTGAAAGGGTATGGAAGAAAATTTATTAACTACACAAACAAAAAGGGGGGGGGGGAAGGGAAAAAAAACCAAATCAGAATAAGATTTTCCAGATCGCTCCTTCCCTCCCTCTCCCAATCTTCATAACAACAAAACAAACATATAACAAATACTTCGGTCAGTGCCCAATTTAGTCTTTTCTCTGTTCACTTCTAGAGAGGGAAGCTTCTTCTTGTTGAAGTTGTAGGGATGTGTCCCACAAGAGGGAAAAAAAAAGTTCTCTTGTGGTTTCATCTCTCACGATTTGCATCCGCCTGGGAATCTGCAACCGTGACGCTCCTCCCAATTCTACAGCCGTCCCAAAGTTGTAGATGTGGGTCATGTCTGTTCCATGGGGTATTACTTTTAAGAATGAAAATGTTCGACAGCAACGATTCTATCTGTCTCCTTTCTCTCTGCTCAGGCTTCATCTTCAGAAAACTGAAATCCCCTTCTTTTCTCAGGGCAGAAAATTCTCAACACAGGTGTTTTTTAGTCAAATCATCTATTAAATGGAACATTTCCATCCCCCCATGTCTCTTTCCATGGTTTATAGGAATATTCAGTACGTCAGTTCATTCCTACAATTTCCCAAAAAGATTTTCAGCCATTTCAGCATCTTCTCATTCTCCTTCCATCTTAAAAAAAAAACTTAGCTCTTACATCACTGACTTCAGAAATCTTCTTATTCCCTTTCATATTCAAAGGAAAGGCTGGAGGCTTTGCAAATCTTATCTGAACACTAAAGAGTTAGAGTTTAACACAACTACAAGAGTTGGGCCAGGCTCAGGACGTGCTGGGGGTGCAGCTGAGGTGTTAATCAGCCTTTGTGGGGCTGGGCTGCAGCCCCACACTGCTCATGGCCACCTGGGCAGGCCCGGCCCGGCCGGCAGCATAAAGAGTCAGCCTTCCCCCCACGGCAGAGCAGCGGCCGGTGGAGGAAGAATCCGTGAAGGTTTTATCACACAACTTTTCCTCCCCCCAGCCATCGGGTCCCCCTCGTTGGCAAACGGGGCCCAAGCGGCCTCCGAGCCTCCCCCCCACCCCCCCGCATGGGGGAGAGGGAAGCTCGGGTTGGTGTTACCTGCTCAGCCGCCGGAAAGACAAAGAGCCCAGTTCCGGATTACCTCCTTCAAAATGTGTGTGCACGGAGCGAACTGACTTTCTCCGATTGGCTGTTGCAGGTATCCCAAAAACCCCCCCACAAAGGAAACTCCCCGAGGAAGAACTTCTTCTGAGTTTCTTCCTCCCAAGTCAACCTATCACAGATGCCAAATTCTTCAGGGTCTTGTATCATGCAAGTTGACTGAAGAGTTTCTCGCAATGTGAGTATTTCTGCTCATTCATTCCTGAGTGGATTCTCATGTGTCTGCTAAGCCTTATAGGTTTTTTCTCCTGTCAGTAGGCAAGCCTGATGCATTGGAACACCTCCACAGCTGCTTATTTTCATTACACATTTGGAGAAGGAGGATGCTGATCGACAAGTTTTCAAACATCTTGTTGCAAGCAACAGGAAAACGGTTAGATGGACAGACAAGCACAGACTACCTGACTGCTTCCATAAGTCTAACTTTTTTGGAAATCTACATAAAAAGGCTTTTCTGACACAAACTGATTAAACATTTACTGGAAAGTTGATTTGTGGACTGGCAGATCAAAAGTGTTGATTTAGGGGGTTGATAAAGTTCATAGGCCAATTCAAATAAAGCTGTTAAAAATTCAGAGGAATAATGTAAGAAATGGTAACGAATGGAAACACAATTTGAATTCCAGTTTGAAAAAAAGCCTATGAAAAAACAAGCAGTTCCAAGAACAGTTAGCATATGTTGCAGTGTAATAATTTCCCATAACAAAAACAAACCCAGGGGATCAGGCTTTTCTGTACTGCTGCAAGCCACTGACAAGCAGGTCTTTATGCCACTGAACTGATTTTTGTATTGGTGAAAACAAATAAAAGAAGAGAGTCATGCAGGACTTGTATGTCTGTGAAAGAGAAGGCATGTTGGTGTATTTAGAGATGCAAAAGGATACTTGAATTCATTGAGTTTGATGTGATCAGCTTTTCTAACGTATTTTTAAAAAATGTATTTTAATATTTTATTCTTTAAAACAAATGAAACACGCGTCTAGAGATTTATCCTTTCTGCCCTAGGATGGAAATAATTCAAGAGCTAAGTCAGTGTGTAACAACAGAAAGCAGTGGTAGTAGTAAACCAGGGTATGACTATGAGCCTAATGGGAGTTTCAGCATCACAGTGAATGGCAAAGTGACATTCTTACAACTGCTGCTGCAGAAACACAGACTTACAAATAATTTAAATGTTTTTACCTTAAAAGGGAAACCTGGAACTTTAAAAGGTGAGATGAAAAATATGGGACACTCAGAAACCAGCTACACAATACAAGGCTCAACAGAAGTAGGAATAAAATTGCAACAGTGCTAAAGTAACTAAAGATTATAAGTTCAGCAGTGCAAGTCTGGTGATTTTGAAAATTCAGAAGACAGTCTCCAGTGATACATGTCTTTACTGGTGTTCTCCAATGCAGAGAAAACTCAGGAGAGGGCAGTACATCACGATTTTCTATGGTATGTCACCTGAATTTAGCAGTTCATTTCTGTGCAAAGAAACTTAAACCATCTGAATTTCAAACTAAAGCCACTAAAATGAGCCCTGTACTTCAGAGGAAAGATCAGCCTTCTCAAGCTATCCTGTCATCCTGAATTAGTGGAAGATGCCCTAGTTCCACTAGAACAGGAGGGAAGAGGACAGACTGAAAGGTGTGTGTGGTCTTGATTTTGTTCCATTTCAAAGAGTCTGCCTGGGATCCAGGACAAGCCAGGACAAGATGGTACCAGAGGAAGATTGTATTTTAGTTGCAGAAACTGTGAATGCAGCTGTAGGAATCCCTACTAAAAGATTTTTTGTGGGATTAAAATCTTCAGAGAAGGATGGGCAGAACTATTCAGGGAAATCCCAGTATCACCATAAAGGAACAACATGTGCATAGTTGGAGTCAGTTGGAAGGGGCTCCTTCCTAGTGAGATGAGGCAAAAGGAGAAAGAATCTCCTAGCAAAAAAGGCCCAAACAAAAAGAAAAATAAAAAAAATAACTCCCAAAAGGAAACCAAAACCAAACCAAACCAAAGCCTCCACAAGCCTACCTCTCCCTCTCTAAGCAAAATAAAGAACCCCAAACAAAACCCCAAAACTCTGGGGCCAAAGCAATGATACAGGAAGATCTGATGACCAAAAGTTATCTGAGTATGTAAAATACTATTAGTTGCTTTCCTCTTCTCTTTCCCTCTGAGACATTTATCCCACTTATGTTGGCTAATATATATTTTTATGATCTCCATGAGGGGTAGTGTCCTTGCAGTAAATGCTGGCTGTAATTTGGTCTAAGAATAGGAATGGATAGAGGTATTTTCCAAAGGCATAAATGGCTGGTACATTGCCATGGAAGTTTTCTAACTCAAAAAAATTTAAAAAAGGAAACAAAGAGATCAAACCTTTTCATACACTTGCCTGAGTAACTAGGTTAGTACCTAATATAGGTGAGATGAATGAAAAGATGAATAAAGCTTTATTTTGGATGTGAAATATTTACCTAGACTGGTTTCTTAGGAAAGGAAGATAAATTGTTTAACACATGGTGCCGTGTTCCTTAAGCAAAGCTGCCTGACAGTCTGACACTTATCTGCATGAAAGAACTGAAAGCTACACACTCTGAAAGGATTTAAATAGTTCATGACACCAGTCTTACATAAAGAGAAGTGCCTTCTTTAGCTTGCTCTTGGTGTCAGTGATTTTTTGTTGTGCATTTTATAACACTTTAAAGATCTGAACATCTCCATGTTATAGCTTTATCTTTTTTTCCCCCACAGCAGTAACAGGTAAACAAAAACCTGCAAAAACAATAAACACTTTTAGAAAACATCCATGTCCATGTATCTACATTCCTAACAGTCCATCCCACAAGCTGCTGAGCATTATTGTTTTGGAAAACACCTGAACATAAACCAACAACAGACAGCATGCAAGCAGTATCAGATACTGACTCTGAATTCAGGTCTTCTCATGCAGACAGCCCTTACCAAACTCTTTGAGCCAAGTGTCCAAGGACAGGGATGCCCATTTATGGCTTTCCCAAGAGCTGCTAAGTTTGGGAACCAGCTGCCTGACATGGGAGATGAACTGCGTGGTTACCTTGGAAAGATGCAGGGCTGTCCTTGAGACATGCTGACAACCTGTGCAGCAGGTTGTGTACGCTTAGTCTGAGAACTGAAACCCTGTGAAGTGTTGCATCTTTTCCAGTAATTGTGCAGAGATCCCTGTCCTCTGTTGGCATGAACACATTTGAAAGGAAGTTAAGAAGTGGCCAGGAGCCCAATTTAGAAGAGTAGAAGAGTATGCACTTTGCCTCTGTCTCACTTTAGCTAGGGTGGAACTGAAGACATTTAAAAATGAGTTTAAATTTGAGGAAAAAATGGAATTGAATAGAGTATTTGTGTGATGTCTAGCTACTGGCAAGCAACTCAGTGAAGCTGCTGAAACAAAAGACATTTTAGAGTCATTAATGGGTTCATGGATTTTTTTAATATATATTTTTATTGCTGGAGATTCCCTGTTCCTCCCCATTCACAAAATGATTTCTCCTCAGTGTAAAAATAAGTAGCCGATACCTTCTTTTATACATATTGAAACTGTCTTTTCCTTTAATACCTTTACAAGCTACTGGGGTAGAAGAGATTGACTACTGCCAAGAATGGTTAAGACTCATCCAATTATGCTTTGTGGTGATTTTACAATGCATGGGTGGGATCTCATCTAGGCAGTCTGCAATTAGAGCAACTCACCATGCAAAAAGATAATGATGTATTGGAAAGGCTGATATTCCAGGGCTGATTTGCAAAGATTTAATGGCCTGCAGTGCAGACAGTGCTGTGCTTCCTAAATGCCTTAGTGCTGGATATTCAGTTTTACTAATAGGAATAATAAAATTAAATAAGCCCAACAGAAAATATAGCATGAAGGATAGTAAAGGAAAGAAATATTCTATTTTCTTGTGCTTTTCTCTGCTGCCAACTCACCTGTTTACCTAGGATCTCTCTGTAGAAAAATGACAAAGAGTAATTTGAGACAAGGTTCATTTTTCAGTTCACATTCTGACTCAATAATGATCAAGGAGTACATAGAGATGAGTCTCTTAATTTAGGTTTTTAGCTGAAGGCAGCTTGAATACTGGAGGACTATAAAACAAACATCCTCTTACTTGGTATGTATCTATGAGTCTTTGAAAACTTCAGAACCAATAGTTTCAGCCTAAAACCTCAAGTTTTTCACATAATGGTTGGATGGGGCTCTGAGCAAACTGATTTAGTTCAAGATGTCCTTGTTCATTGCAGGGGCATTGGACTAGTGGACAAGTGACCTTTGGAAGGTCCCTTCCAACTCAAACTGTTCTGTGATAATTGCTGGGCACACTTAGAAGAATCTCTTAATCAGAGGACCATGATTGTGGCAGATAGCTTAGACTTGGTATGCAGTTTAAATATGAGGAAAAGTTGGCATGATTCCTTTTTTCAGCAAGCCAGTGAAGCCTGGATCTGTTACTACCTCACTTCAGCTGTACAAACATGAAGAGCTGTACTTGTATGTGCAAGTTTTCTTAAGCCTGCCAAAAGGAGAGATTATCCTAACTTCTTTTGTGCCAGGAGAATATTTGGAAAGTGTAATTCAGAATGGCCAGACTCCTCTACTACTACTATGCTACCTGAGCTAACATATAAATATGGTCAGAGCTCTCTCATATCATATCATAGCAATTGTTTAGTGTAATGTTGGTGGGCTAAACAAACTCCCACGGGATCTCCCAATGGAGAGACTATTTAGGCTGGCCACAAGTGACAGAAAATGTTTGCTGATGAGGTACTTCACCTTCTGTGCAGTGGAGATAAACCTCTTGATTCATCACTTGTGCTTGTATCAGCTACTCCAAAGATAATAGGCACCACTAACCCCTCACCTCCCAGGAGAGCCATGAATTTTTGGCTTATCTAATTTATTAGGGCATATCACTGATGCTACATTTCTCAAAAGCCAGAGGCAAGACCTTACTGTCACAGACACCACATTTTCCTATGAGATATGTATCCCTAAAACCCGTGTACTTGTACCAAGGATCTCTAAGATTACTAAATGGGTTGAGGGAAAGAAAATAAGAAAAAAAGAGTATACAAGATATTCAGAACTTCCTTCAGAGACTAAAATGCAAACCTCATAGTTTGTAGCTGAATTACAATTAGGTTCAAAGGAGATCCTTGTGAACTCTGAGCCAGACACAAAATAGAGTAAGTGATCATAGTAAGAAAAAAAATACTGCAGGTAAATTTTAATTAACAGATACCAGTGATTTTAAATACTGCTTTTCAAAACACAGCTTTGTGAATCAGTGACTATTGCTCCTAGGATCTGTTAGCAGAAAGTCCAGCACCTCATTGCACAATGACTTAGAGTTATGACAGGAATACAGACCAAGACAGTGAAGAAGGAAAGGGCAGAGGGAAAGAGAGGGTTTTTTTTCTTTTTATATGGTGTGGCCAAGCATCAGCGACTGATGTGGAAAAATTTGAACAGAGAGCCCCAATCCAGAGATGGTTTTGGAGGAGAACAACCCAGGCCCACAGGCAGTGGGGAAAGTGGAGAGGCCCAGTGGGGTAATATAAACACAAGTATAGTAGTGTACTATTCCCACTTAATAAGGAGACAGGAGAAATCCATTTGTCTATGGCTGAGACCTCACAGATACCCAGCTCCTGGCTTTGCACCAGGCTCCCCTGCTCTCCCTGCCCTGTCTTCATCTACAGAAAGCACAAAGTCGTGCTAATGAGACAAAACAGTCTGCACGAGCCACTTCCACAAGCTGATTCACATGGTCAGAAACTTGGATGAAGGAAATTAGGCTCTAATTTACTTGCCAATTCTTGATCAAATCTGGAATTAACTCCCTCCTGTTTCCACCTTCACAGTCAAAGCATTTGGATTCTCCAAAGCAAGCTTTGAATGGGAGGAATAAGAAAGATCAAGGCATAAGTAATAGAAAAAGTAGCAATAAAGATTCTACTATTATCAGAAACTAAGTTTTGTGTGGCTGATTAAAGATTCACCAATACAACTGCAACCAAGTATAGCAAATAAAAAAAAGTACTCCACTCCCTTATTATTAAGAAATAAATAACAGTGAAGGTCAATTGATAGCAATAATAATTTAGTTTCAGGATAGTGCAATGCTGATGCTTCTTGTCTTACCTCCTGATAACAGTTCTATGGTGCAGTTTCTTTGTTTTATAACTTACAGACTTGAAAATAAGCACAGAGCCACTGCAGCCCAGACAGCTAGTGTTTGGGCAGAGTCTGCAGCCAATTTGCATGGAGTGCATGTCTCTAGATGTGCAGCTGAGATGCACTGTTAATAAAAGGCAGTTTTCAGGTCATGGACCTCTTAACACTTGGCCATATTTAGCCCAACCTCCTTCCTACCTAGAAACACTTAGTTTGGGTACAGGTAAGCCAGTGTGTTCAAATTGCTTAATTCTGAGCTCAGTTCTCCACTGTATTAGTAAAACCTAAGTCAAACTCTGTGGCCAGTAGCCAGAAATCTTCACCAACAGTCACTAACATTTCTAAACAGAGCAATCTCACAACAAAGCAATTTAAACAGCCTGAAATTCAAAATTGACTAAACTAAGAATGCAATATTCATTTTATGAAGCATAAGGCTTCATAACAAGTAGGTTTACCTTATGTATAGAGGGAGCTTAAATCTGAAGATGACATTTTCAGGCAATCTCAGTATATTACATATCGATCTCTTATTTTAACTCATTAAATAATACTAATGTGCCTACTTTTTCATAACTTCAAGCACAGAAGCAAAACCAAATGACCTAAACAGCTCCTGCTGTTGACAAATGCAATTCCCCAAATTGCTATTTTCAAGTGTATTTGAAACACATATTTGAAAACAAATAATGTCTTTTGCATGTTCACAACTCAAATCAGGCAGGAATTTTTGAGCACATTTCATATTTCAGACATTTATTTTCCTCTCTAAAGAAAAGGGACACCAACATATTTTATCCAAAGAGGGACCATGTCTCAGCCCTCACTGATCAACACCCAGCCTGTGCAGGAGAGACCCTGTCCCCACTTCCCTGTCTGCATGAATAGACATATTTTGCAGGAAACTGACCAAAGTCCTGGGTGTTAATCCTGGAGGTTAAATCTGCATGCTTGGACTGAAACCCTGGCTCCCATTTTCCAGCAAGTGCTTTGAGAATAGAGGCCTGAAATCTAATGCTGTGCTTCTGCACACAAAGCAGAATTCCTCACATTAGCGGCTGTGGCAAGATTCACAGGGGTTTTTTTTCTGGTAAACAGAATCCATCTCTATCTTGTTTGCAGGTAAACACACTTATCTTCCAGCAAAAACAAGTCATCTTGCTCTTTTAGAAATAATAAGAAAAGTTTCAAATGAAGCTAAGTTCAGATGAAGAATATTAATGTATATTCAGGCATGAAGAAGTCAATTTCTCCCAAATTGCTTTGGAAGAGACACTAAGATCTCTAGAGGTTTCAAAGCATTTTCCCTTCAATCACAATTAGCATTTAATTCAAATTAGATGACTTTATTGGTAAATAAAAAGGAAATAGAAATATAAATGTGCTCTAGGTTGGCAAGTATCTCAAATACACGTTTGCCTACATTTGTACACTTTTAAACAAATTTGTGTGTTCATTTCTAGACAGAAATAATACTTGAGAATTGATTGCATTCATAAATTACAGCAGGAAAAAATAAGACTGAATTGACAAAGGGCATTATTCACTGTACACTCCATCCTCACACTGACTGACCCTGTTTCACTGACTGGGGCTAAGTCATGTCTATCACAGGCAAAAGAAAATACACCAGCTTATTCTGTAGCAGATTTTTGTGAGGCTATCCACTCAATATGCATTAATATGCAAGCAGTGCCACAGCTGACGTGTGTGCCACTCAAACACTTACTAGTTCAAGCACCATCCCTCCTTGAAGCACAGGAATCCTACGAGCAGCATTGTGTTTTAAGGGTAGCTGCACCCACCAGAGCCACAGTGCTTGGCTTGATGCAAGTCCCTTGACCTTCACACTTCATTTTTCCATGTCTGTAAACCAAGGAAAGACAATAATTGCCTAGCCCATGTGAATATTGTGATTCCCACTTTCTGATTAACACCGGTAGAAAACCCTTGCCATTTTACAGAGGAAGAAAAGACACAGAAATCCGATAATTGGGATTGTAACACAACTTCCCAGTCCATATTGCCCTTCATTGCTCAAACCTCACACCCTGTCTTTCAGTACTTCTGTTGAGCCTCCAATCTGTTGCATATTCTAATGCTTGTTTTTTGTTTTTTTTCACAAAAAGAATGATTCTTCATAAAATTTAAGATATTTTTATCTTCAGACACTGCACTAATGTTCCTGTCTATATAGCCTGAGAAACAGTTTCCTCCACAAGGGAGAAAAGTTTCTCACATAAATGTATCTGCTGTACTTATTTAAATAATAGTTCCTCCTGCATTTTTTTCTGAGAGTTGCCATCTTGCTATTATATATTATGCACTAATCAGTGAGGGACTATTATGTTATCTAACTTAGAGGGGGCAGAGGATGTTATCAGAAGCAGCCCTTATCAGCTTGGAAGAAAGAAAATGTTATATGTAGGGAAAAACTGAACATTTTTTCCCAACTGATTTTTATCTGATTTTTTTTTTTTTTTTTTTTAAAGTGCAACTTCTGCTTACTGATAAACAAAACATGAAGGGGGAGCAGGAAGGATCTCATATGTAACCAGGCTGGGCTCAGAGCTGTCTACCTCAAACAAGTGAACAAGTGAGAACCTACAGGTGACCCACCTAGTGGATCAGGGAAAAGAGGAGTGGCTGGAAAGTTGTCCAGTGGAAAAGGACCTGGGAGTGCTGGTTAACAGCAGCTGCATCTCAGCCAGTGTGTATGTCCAGGTGGCCAAGAAGGTCAATGGAATCTTGGTTTGTATCAAAAATAGGAAAATGTTTGTCCCTCTATACTCAGCACTGGTGAGGCCACACTGCAAGTCTGGAGCAAGGAAGATTTCCCTTGGTGGAGAAGGATCAGCTTAGGGAATGTTTAAAAAAACTAGGCAGAAACACGTCCTTATGGATCAAAAACAAGGAGCTTATGGAAGGCACCCATGAGCGTTGAAGGAGTTGAAGGATGTCACTGTGAGCCTATTCTTGATTATCTTTGAAAGACCATGGTAACTGGGGAAGGTTTCCTAAGGACTGGAAGAAAGCAAACATCACTCCTGTCTTTAAGGTTGGATAGCAAGGAAATTACAGGCTGATCAGCTTCACCTCATTACCTGGGAGCATGACAGAACAGGGGACTATTCCTCCCCTGGTGCACTTCACCCTGATGAACTTCATGAGGTTGCTGTTGGTGCATTTCTCCATCCTGTTGAAATCCCTCTGAACGGCAGCACAGCCTTCTGTTGTATCAGCAATTCCTCAGCCCAGTTTTACATCCTGTGACATCTTCTGGAGGATACACTCCACCCCATCATCCTAGTATGTAAGGAAGAAGTTAAGTGGTATTTATTCAGCTGTGACCCCTGGGGTACTCCACTGGTGATTGTCCTCCAGCTAAATCTCATGTTGCATGGATTTATGAAGGGGAAATTGAGCCTGACCAGTCTAATAGCCCTGTACAAGGAGATGACTGGATCAGTGGTGAGGAGAGAGTACTGGATCTTGTTTATCTCAAATTTACTAAGGCTTTTGGCATTCCCATAACACCTTCATGAAGTACAGGTTAGGTAAGTGCTCAGTGAGTTGGAATGAAAACTTAAATAGTTGTGCACAAAATGCAGCTGGAGGCCATTCTCTACTGCCCCAAGGTCGATGGTGGGTCTAAAAGTGTCCCATGTCTTTATTACTGACCTGGACTAGGAAACAGAATGTACCCTCACCAAGACTGCAGGCAATACAAAATTGGGAAGAGTGGCTGATACAACAGAGGGTTGTGCTGCCATTCACAAGGACCTCAACAGACTTGGAAAATGGCTAAACAAGGATTTCATGAGATTTGACAAAATGGAATGCTAAGTCCCGCAGCGGGGGAAGAACAACCCCAGGAACCGGCACAGACTGAGGGCTGCAGAGTGGGAAGCAGCTTTGTAGGAATGGACCTGAGGGTACTGGAAAGCAAGAACTGTGAGCCAGCATCGTGCTCTCAAGGCAATAAAGGCCAACAGCATCCTGAGCTGCATTAGGCAGAGTAATTCCAGCAGAGCAGGAGAGGTGTTCCTTCACATTTGCCCAGTCCTGGTGAGACACAGACACATTGGGAGTGCTGTGTCCAGTTCTGGATTTCCCAGTGCAGGAGACATGGGCATACTGGGATGCCTACAGTGTACAAATGGACATGGAGGTAGACATGCTGGAGTGAGTTCAGTGGAGGGGCAACAAGGTATTTAAAGGTTAGGAGCGTGTGACATACAAGCAGTGGCCAAGAGAGCTGGTGCTATTTAGCTTGGAGAAAAGAAGGCTTGAAGAGACCTTATCAGTGTATATAGCCTGGGAGGGAAGAAGTGGGGGAAGTAAAAATAATGGTGCCAGACTCCTCTTAGAGGTGCCCAGTGACAGGACAGGAGCAAGTGGGCACTAAGTGAAACACCAGGAATTCCATATAAATATAACAAAATACATTTCTACTGCGTGAATATCAAGCACAGGCATCCATGAATATCAGGAATAGAGGAACTACTATTCTTGAAGGTACTCAAAATCCAGCCAGATGTGATCCTGGACAACCTGCTTTGTGAGTAAGGGAGTTAGACAAGATGGTCTCCAGAGATCATCTCCATTTGATGATTCTGTAAATCATATGAGGGTGAAACAATAGTTCAGTTTGTTTAGTGGGCTACATGCATTTGCTCTCTCATAGATTTTCAAACTCTTAATTTTTGGGGAATAAAGTACATAACACTGAGGAATATGACCCCAAACTGGGAAAACAGAGGCAAGAGCCATACCTATCAGATAACCTCAAAGTGGCAGGACTTGGAAGCTGGCATAGATGGACTGATATTTTTTTTTAGCTAGGTCATTTGAGGCGATGAAGGGGACGGAGGAGAGAACTGGAGTAAACTACAGCAGTGCACAAGGGCAGCCAAGGAGTTTGGTCTGAACTGTGAAGTTTTCACTCTTATCAATATAGATTTATTATATCATGTGCCTGATGCAACCTTCAGGTCATAAGCTATTCCTCATCAGGTCTGTGCAACAAACTTACAATGTTATTTAACAGAGGTTTGAGTTGTCTTTGACTTCTTTTCTTTGGCACAAGGTGTACACATACTATATGTCAGAGCTGCAGTTACCCATGGTCCAACTCCAGCTCTAGCAAGTACATTGCCTCATCATTATCCTTTCTGTGTTCCTGCTTAGAACACATGTGCAGAAAGGGAAATGCTCCCTGACAGAGCACTTAAAAGACTAAGGGATAAATGTGCCATTTCAAAAGAGTCAGCCTTGACAAAAAGCTCCTCAGTGACAAAACAGGGGGACAGATATTGTGGAGCACTCTCACTGGTCTCCTAGCTTGGCCTGCAGAAGGGACAGCCTCAAGTCTGACCTCAAACACAGAAGGGACTTTAACCTAAAAGTCTGACTCTCCAAGCAACTTCAACTTACAAATACAATTATATATATTCTTGTCAGTCCTTCAGAGATTCAGAGGCACTGGACAAAACTGTGTGTAGGAGAGTAGATTAAGACCACAACACAAGCAAGTATGAGTGGTAAGGATGAAACATAAAGGATTTCCCCAGCACATTTTGATTGGTGGTCTGTAATGTGTTGTTTTGCCAAGACTGTTACATAGAAACAAGTTTTTTTTCTTGTTTCCTTGCATTTTCCTCAGCAGTCATTATCATGCTACAATAAACAGTAAGCAGGTTGTACATTGGTGCTAGGACTTACCCTTGAAGTTGCAAAGGTAGTTAAAAACAGGTATTGAAAAGCAGAGTGTATGCTACATCTGGTAGACTGCTGGTGGTAGGTGACCACTGCTGTCAAATGAACATACATATTTATATATATAAATGACAAAAATGGTGTTTGAGGAAAACCAGCAGATGCCTTATGATCAAAGGGAACAGAAGCTAGTGAAGATGATAAGTGTAGTGGAAGGTTTCTGGAAGCAGATACTCCCTTAGTGCTTTGTCTATGTCATGTTTCACTAAATTTTACTTAGGCTTTAGAAGAGCTAAGAACCAAACAGACCACAGTGGTCTTCAAGATTAGAAAGGTCCCAGATGCACAGAGACAGTCAGGGTTTTACCCTGCAGGAGATCACTGGGACAGCAGCTTTATCATTTCTCCATCCGCTCTCTGTTTCACTCACCTCTCAACAAGATATTTCCTGCTATTTGCCCCTTTGCACTCCTGTTCCTGTCAAGTAGTAACATCATCCATCTTCTGCAGAGAGCTTCTCCCTCACTTAAGTTTCTGGCAGCCAGTTTAACTCACTGTTGCTGAACTGAACTTAAAGGGGACTAAAGGATCTTACTCTACATATAAAATTTTAAGTTCAGTGTTGGAAATAAAAAGAATCATTCCACAACAGATATTGCATCAGGATCAACACCAGTTTAAATATTTTTGTTGAAGCAATAAAAGTACAAATCAAATATGAAGTGCTTCTGTAATTGTGTTATTAATGACAGACGTGAAAATGAAATTGATTTCTGTTCTGAAACACTCTTCTGGTTCTTGGATATCCAAAGGAAACTCCTATGGAATGGGACATCACCAGCTTAAATAGTATCTATTTAAATGGGAATGTCTAAAAATCAAGTTTTTACAGCTTTGTTTAGATACATTCAGCATATCAAGACAGCACAATATTCTTAAAAAATTATATACTCTTAGGTTAACTGCAGCGAGACAGAGCAGGTGAATCATTCAAGAAAGCAAGACAGTGGCATGCAGAAAAAGAACAAAATTGGACACACAAAGTACAGCTCATGACCCAATCTTTCACAATGTGGCAATTTTTTTTTTTTTTAATCACAATACATTCTTCCTCAGAAAAGGGTAGTGACATGCACAGAGCAGATTTTGTCACACGGAAAATGTGCAGAATTAGGTCTCCAATCAACCATTCACACACGGCCAATGTTGCCTCAAGTTGTGGTTTAAAAATACAAGTGCCCCCCCTTCTGGCCAACAAAGACTCCCAAAAGTAGCTTTGCAAGACATTTCAGGCTAATTTTAAAATGCAGTTTTGGTTATAAAAGCTAATTAGACTTGTTCTAGGATATAAACTCTCAGTCAAAGCACGGAACTCCCAATAAATTCCAAAATATTTCTACAGTTATTTTAAAAAGTGGAAGATTTCCTTTCCTTATGCAATGCCATGTTCTGGATTAAATATCTATCCATCAGTTTCTCTATTATGAGAATATTGTAAAAACTCTGAATATTACATTGTGCCACAGGACCAGGCTTCCCATAAGAGTACAGACATGTAAGGGTTTACCTGGTGAAGAGTGGTGCCAGCTCAGACCACTGAAAGTGACACACTGACACCTGTGCCATGCTCAGGCACAGCAGGGGACTTATTGTTACACCCAAACCAGGCTGCTTTCGGTGCTCAGTCCCCTGTCAGGTTAGTCTTTCATCTTGGTGGTCAGTTTACAGATAACTGTGATGTAATTACGCCAATGCCTTGATAAATAGCTTAGAAGGAAGATGGCTTAAGGGAGGGTAATTGCTGGACTGCAAATATTTTAATGACTGCTTTTTAAGCAGCGTTTTAAAATAAATCTCACAAACAATCCAGATGCCCATTTATATGCCATCTGGAGAACAGTATTCAGCAAGAGGACAAGAAGTCAAAGAATGACAAGCAAGCACATTGCTTCTGTGGAGCCGGGTCCTTTTGATCCACAAGGGCAATAATTGAGGAAAGCAAACTCTGTGTTTCCTCCTCTCTTTCTGGTTAGAAATTTTTCAGTTTAGCTCCTATATGCTTTTCCTGATGCTGAAAAGACAAATTACAATATATAAAGGTTTTTTCCTAAGTAATTACTCTTGATACAGTAATAAAGACAAGGCGTAAAATGCCTCTGCAAGCAATGTCACAGTTTAGTGCAGCCTCAATGAAAATTCATGGCAGAAATAACCTAAGAAACACTGAAATACACTGCTTACATGTGCTGTTCAGGTATTGGTGTCAATAGCTTTCTTCCTTTTAAAAGGAATACTAGCAAACAGAAGGAACAAAAAAAAAGCATAATGTTGTGCTACAAAATTTGATACCAATGAACAAATTACCTCTGGGCTTTGTCCTCAGCACCAACACACTGGGAAGTAGATGAACTAAATTGCTTAAATGGCAAATCTTAGATCAAAATGATGGCTACTCTTGTCAATTCAACACATCTGCAGAGCCAGCCAGTTGTCTAACACGTGCTTCTTAGCACACCTATATTGGTAATATTAGTATATCTTGTGAAGTTCTCCTTTCTACTTGCCACAACTCTTCTGCCTGAAAAATTAAGTTAACAAAAAGTATGAAAGTTTCCAAATACCTGATTAATTGTCTCTTGTTGCAGTTTTTTTCCAGACTCTGAAAGGGAAAGAAAATAATTAGTTTGCATATATTCTAATCAATATGATAGAGGACATGCAGAGCAACAAACAGTAAATTAGTAAAAAAATAATCAAAACTTATAATTAAGAAACAGAATTTAACATGTCGAAATTACTTGATAGTTTGAAATGGAAATGCACCTAAAATAAAAGAAACACAAGCCTCACTTATAAAAAAGGTGTGATAGAAAGAAGATTGAGATAGGTAGCCAATCTTGCTAACCTGGAACACCACGAGAAATTTAAACATTCAAATGGGTGGAAAAAAATTTCTAATATGTAGAATGAAGCCTCTTAATGTTGCAAGATGTACTACATGACCTGGATGCTGGTAGCATCCAGCTCAGGATTTGACCACTGGAGTAGAAAAGCAACTTCTGCCATTATCTTAAAATAAAATTAAATGCCTATGTCAAGACTGAGGCTCAGCACCAGCTGGCCCAGGGAGAAATTCTATCCTGATATTATCCACAAAGTGGCAAGTTGAATTATGGTCTTGTTTCCTTATTCTGGCCTTCTGCAGCGTCCTTCAGTGTGCTCCTGGAGATAAAATCAAAACCTAGGCTGAACACTGCTTTTCTACATAAGTCTAGTTTCCTTGGATTCGAGCAGCAATGACACTTCAAACCTCTTTGCTTTTCGACCAAAAGGGGCAATAATTTGCTTCAGTTACTGCTCCCATGCACTGGTTGTCAAAAGGGCAGCTGATATCAGTTTGCTACTGGAGACTGTCCGCACATATTGGGGAAAGTCAGGAATTTCACACTTGCCTATCCAGCTAGGCTACGTGCACCCAGAGAGTTTTTAAAAATAATAATGATAGGACAGGACTTACAACCTGTCAGTATCACTATTAACTGTCACAGGAGCCTGTCTAGCTTGGGTGGCTGCCATCTCCAGCCCTGGAAAGGATACTCCATTTCAACAAAAATTTTCCATATTAATAAGTGTGGCACAAACAGAATTTTTAAAAGGAGGTAAAAATATATAAAGTGTTAAAATACTGTATAAAGACTTTATTTAAAGGAAAATGATCCTTTCTTCCCATCCTTGAGACTACCCCTCTTTTCAATGAAAGCGTTATAGATTATTCAGATGAAGATAATTACTTTAGGCTATAAGATTGTCTCTTATGATAATTACTTCCTGCATGCTTGTGTTGTGTTATTATTTGCTAAATATAAAAATCGTACTTTTAAAAAACTCCACAGAACTGTCATTTAGGGGAGACTTCTTAAAATGCATTCCCTTGCTCATCCCTGAGTTCCTCTTTAGGAGAAATAAGATTTATATTTGTAACAAATATTTTAGCCAAATAGATTTTTGGTAATAGAAGATTAAAGGAGTATGTGGTTTTAGCATTCTCTAATGATATACAAGTTGCTAGGAAAGCACAGTGTTTGAAATCTCTGGTTAGATCAACATTATTTTGCTCAAAGGTTTGTGGACTTTGAATACTGATGCTTTCCTGTTTCCCAGTACATTTGTTTTTAGGCTATTTTGATTCACTTTAAAGGAATTTTAATAACTTTCTGTTGACAGCATGGACAGCTGGTCTTGAGAATCAGTGAAAATTCACTTGCTGACTGAGGAAGGAAGTGACATCAATGAGTTTCTAAAGTCAGCCCTGAGGGAAAAGTGTGCTCTGCCAGAGTAGCCTTTCATGCCATTGTATTTCCAATGATCCCTCAAGATCCAAATTGCATTATCAATCAGACTTGTGGTTTCTACCTCAGACAAATATAAAAAAAGAACAGAAAGACTGGGAAAGACCTGTGCAGCAATTCCTGACACTACTAAGAAAAAGGTGAAGAAGAATTTATGGTAATTCTTTCCTTGTTCTCTCTCTTTCTTTTGGTGATTTAAATGTACAGCATCAAGGAAAAGGCAGTTGCAGGAGTGGCTGTGTGATACGACAGCAATGGTGACATGGGTTAAACAGGACAGAGATTGACTGGGCTGTTAAGGATAGAAGAGAGATCAAATTCAAGGTCACCACTAAATTGAATACTGAGTTCTCCATTTATTCGCTAGATGATCCTTGTCCTCATCACAGAACAACTATGTGCATTTGGCAGAGTCAGCACTTGTGCTCAGAAGGGACCAAGGTCTGTAATAACAGACACGCTGCAAATTAGGGTGGAAATATATTGGCACCATGGGGAAACCTGCAAAGTCCTGGTGTGGACTGTACTATTGTTTTAGAAGAAACATGACAAAAAGCAGTGAAAAAACATGACACCTACAGTGCTGAAAGGGGGTTCAGTTTCCAGCTGCTAACTGTAGGGCAGGACAAAGCCACTGAAAGTGGGCAGAATTTTGTTTGTCCTGCTTCAGGGTTTTTTTTTGTTTGTTTGTTTTTCTATTGTTTTTTTAATTCCCCAAATTATCTCATAACAACTAGTTGCTAATCTGCTTACTTTTGGCACTCTCAGTTTTGAGGAGGATGTTCCTGTGTTGGTGCCTTGTGTGGTGACTATCAATATTCACCAGCAGGTTTCAAAAAACACCCTTGGAAAGAGTGCTCCTAACTCAAAGGACACGAATCAATGGGACACTGACCAAACCAGGACTGTCAGAACATGTAAGCCACTCCTACAGGCAACACCTACATCAGTCTCATGAAATGCAGGTAATACTTGACACTTGCAAGAAGTTTCATTTCTGGTAGATGTACACATGCTAAATTTAAATTTTTTGACAGTTTTTCCCAAGTTGCTGCAATGAGGTAGCAGCCTATGCCACAACATCAAACCAACTGGGAAATTTACTGCCATCTGAAAACTTACATGGAAGCTGCCCAGTAGGTAGCCAGTGCAGTCCCAGAGCATAACTTCTGCAACTCAGACTGCTTGTGAGCAGCTTGCTCTTCTATATTTCTTCTGAAACTTTATTTTTCTACCTGTCACCTTGCAAACTGTTCCTAAATGGGCTCAATAATGCCACCTGAGCAGCCTTAAAATCACAAGAAAATCCAAAGACCTTAATCATAGACAAATAACTGATACTTTGTGATTCAAAAGTTATGTTTACAGGTGAGAACTATCATTCTTGTTTGCTGACACTGTGCTTTCCTACCATGCTAGCTGAGGCCAAACTGCTGCAACTGGATTCCAGTGATGTTTTTGCATCAGAGAAACATACCTCTCCCAACTAATTTTTAGTGATTTTCTTTTATCTCTCTTGTTGCAAAAAGTGTAATGGGTGGTTGAGTGGTTGAGATAAATGGCCTTCTTGGGTTGACCTCAAGCTATATCACTTTAGAAAAAAATTACAACAAACATTGTTTAAAAGATTTCTCTGTATGTTCATACACTAATTAGTATACTAATTCCTGTTTCCAGGGCAAGTTGGTTTTTTCAATTTTTTTTTTTTTTTTGGTTGCTTGTCCACGATTAAAAGATTATCTACTGAGAGGAATAATGTATGTTTTCCAATGTAACTGACAACTGCAAGACATGAGAGTGTGCCATAATTGCTACTGTCACAAGGAATGGCAACACCAATTCCTCAGCCTTATGCACACAGCCTACACAGGGAACAATATGTAATTATGCACTCTATGCCCTGCTTACCTCCATACAAAGGAATGTGATATTTGTGCAGGTTTACAGATTAATCTGCTGTAATTCCCTTTAATGTTAAACTACTTCCAGCTCAAATATAATTAAGATCACCAGGTACAAAAGATTCAGATTGGAAATATAAGTACACTCCAACAGAACAAATAACAGCTTGATGTTGTTTTTTATGTTCAAATAGTTGGATGCATTAAGGACTTTGACAGCATGTTTGTTCTGCAAGTATGTAGATGAAAAAACAAAGGTTTCATTTCAAAAGGTAAGACATTACTACTGCATTTAATTAGAGAGAAAAATCCCTTAAGCATACAGATCTGCCAATTTATGTGACGTGACTGCTATAAGACCCAGCAACAAAGGATTTTTTTCCTTCCAAAACTCAAATCCAAATTTATATATACTTCAAGTTTTTACATACTTTCATCATCAATGTCAAAATAAAAACTTTGGAATAAAAAGTTTGCTTCCTTAAGTCTTCAGATAATTCTACTAATATTTGAGGCATGGCAAAAAGGCAGGAGATGAACAGAAATGCTGAGTCCATTTCTCTGTTCCCAGGTATCTGAGGATTTCCAGAAAAACTGAGAATAGTGTGAAGATCTCAAAGGCCAAAGGGGACCGTCAGCCTTGCTCTGAAACTGCTATATGCATAATCTGGAACAGACATGTTCACTTAACTTCAAGTGGGAATGGTACTTTCTAAAAAAATAATTTGTGAAGAAGGAATTTGATGCTCTAATACCAGTTTAGTTTTGTTTTTCCAGTTTGTGAAATAAACCCTACCAACTTCATCTTTTACTTCGTGTTTCTAGATTTAAACACATATGCAACCTATTAAGTTGTGACCCACCCCACTTTGACTACTGCAGTCCTGATCTACCAGCACAGATTCTGAGAAGTGTAAGTAAATCAAAGCACTCGTTTTTTATAAACTTCTGCAGCAAATACCCATGGCACAAGAGCCTGGGGAAGAAACACTCAGATTTGTTTTTCAGGCTTATAACAGACAAGGTGTGACATTAACTGATGATCTTCTGTGAAAGCCTGTAACTTGGCACACAAAGATTAAAATATTTAGGGCAGAGACATACATTTCCTATGTATTATCAGCAGAATATCTGAAGTCTGTAAGTAAAACAGCTCTTGCAGGTCTGCACATCATTTCTTCCTCCTTCTAACAAGGAATTCAATAAACTGAAAGTGCTCATTTATACCCTTGCCTTCAAAACCCAGTTTAGCTTACTGTTGCACCTCTATGATAATTATGCAACTGAATATGATTACAGTGGCCTAAAATATATTAATCACATCTTCATGGTATTGCATAATCCTTCTCAGTTGTCACGATGCCAACTCATAAGTTGCCCTGGCAGAAGGAAACATAAAAAGAAACCCAAGTTGATACTGATTGAAGCAAATGAAGGAAAGTTGGCCATCTCAAAACACTAAAACTCTCACAGCATTCCAAGGTCTCCCTGGCTAATTTTTCGTGATTACTTTTGATATGAAAACAGACCTTTAATTGTCAGTCTCTAATAAGGATGCAGAACTGTTCCCTGGGAGGTTCAAAGGACCCTGGGAAACTAAACATTTACGAAAGCTTGAGTAGCCAAATGTCTTGTGCTGATTAACATAGACCATTCAGTTTCCACCTAACGAAGTCATAACAAGAAGGAACCCCAAAGGAAAAAAAACAAAATTGGACTGACAAAGGAACATTAGTCTTAATAAGACTGAGGGCTCTCATTCATTAATTCTGTTGAGTGTAAAAAGGAGGTGGGGGAATAACTCAAATCCATTCCTGGACCAAATCCTGCATTGACTAATATTGTGTAACTGTACTTAGAGCAAAGAGATGTTACAACATAAATTAATTAAAAATTTGAAATTTTACCTGCTCTCTGCCTCATCAGCAGTGATAAAAATTTTCAAATGAGACAGAATTGCCAGGATGCCCACTAATGGAATTAGTAAACAGCCTTGTTTGCCAGTTTTCTTCTAGAAGGCTGTGCTTTCTATAACTGGGAAAAGGGAAAGCAAAAATTTGTCATATTTTTCCTTTAAGGATGCAAGATTTGAGATAATGGAAACATGCCAGACAGTGTATTTGGTTGTAACATCAACACAATATTGATATCATGATTTGGATGGTTTCCAGCTGCACATGGCACATATTTTCAATGCCTATTTGGCATTCATCCTGTGTCTAACAACAAGAGTAGTTTGTTTCAATTTTGTTTTACAGCTCACTGTGCAACTGCTTTGAAATGTTTTTTTTTCCTTTTATCCAACTGCTTCACTACTTTTTTCACATTCCTGCACTCTTAAGGAACTGAATGGAGCAAATCACACATTCCTATTCATCCGTAATAGACAAGCAAAGCTCAATTAATTATGTCTTAGTAGGTGCATTTTTCAAATCCTATCACAATGTGATCCAAATCCAATGGTAAAAATTCTCAGTTCCCACACTGCAAGGGCCATTGCTTTTTCATCTGAACTCATACAAACCACAAAGTCTCCCCTTTCGTGTTGCTAGCTATGTATGGTGCTTTATGCTGCTTTATATTATGATCATCTATCGGCAGGGTAGGTCACGTAATCTGTTCAAATACCTTTTGGACTGTGCTCCCATGTCAAGCTCAATTGCTTATGCAGTTGTATGAAAAAAAAATAGGTTTCCAGGCTTTGACACAAAGGAAGTTGTTTTTACCCACCTGTTTCAGTTTCCTATATCAGGGTTCTTAGTACATCATTCTGTGAGAGATCATAAAATGGCTTGAGTTGGAATTGCCATTAAAGATCTTCTAGTTCTAACCCTGCTGCCATGGGCAGGGATACCTTTCACTTGACCAGGTTGCTCAGAGCTCCAACCAACATGGCCTTGGATGATTGACTGATTTTTTTTCAACAAAGGAAAACTGTCCAGGTTTTTTACTCTAGGAACACCACAGTAGGAGCTGTCATGATAGAAAAGACCATGGAGAGAAGCTGGAGTTTGAATTCACATTCTCAGACCCCACACAGAAATAAAGTTGTGGGCCTATAGCTCTCTCTTTAATATACCCTGCTATGGTCTTAGGCAACTGAACCTTTGTTTTGGGCTCACAGTGAAACAGTGCAGTAGTCTGGCTTTGGTTTTGGTTCCTGCTTGGATTTTGTTCATATAAAGAACATATGGTTGCCCCTGTCCAGGTAAGGAATATGAGTGCAGTTGAAATTTGCAGTCCAGTTAACCAGCTCAAGGCAAAGCCTCATGGAGTCATCATCATCCTGGTCATCATCATGGTCAGCTATTGTTTTTTCACTGGCAGCAAAGATAATTGATCTCCACCTCTGGAGCACACTATACCAATATAATCTTGGTTAGAACACCATGGAAATGGCATATGAAGGTACCAGTACCAATGGGAAGCAGCACACAAGCCCAGAGAAACTTATTTTGACTCACCTGCTAGGACAACTGCACCACAAACAGCTGAGCTACAAAGCTTCTCCAGTGTGAATCAGAAGCAGTAGTGTGAGCAAGTAAAGTACACAGCAAGCCCAAACAGGGATGGAAGAAATTCAGCTTCCTGGCACTAATTACAAAGCAAAGTCCCATGGCAAAGTCACCATGGGAAATCTTAGTCTATGGTTTCTGTAGTTCAGAAATAAAAAAGAAGATGAATTGTCTGTACAACATAAGGCCAGGAAGTGACCAGTGGTGATGAGAGCAAATATTCTTTTAATTTACTACTCATTCTGAGTTATGCCTACATAAACAAACTTCACTTGTTTAAATCTTCCTTGTTTCTTTGTTTAAAGTCTAAATGTGACATTCTAAGGCATGCTCATAGCAGAATGGCCTCAAACAACTTCTCTGAAATCATTCCAGTTAGAAGTAGAATATTCAGTGAGAACCTGACAGTAACAGAAAGACACTACTCACATTTACAAAGAAGAATCTGTAATCAATCCACTAGTAAAGAAGAGAGGGGAAAAAGGAAAAGGTGAATTAAGAACCCTATGAAATAGAACTTTAACAACTGGAAAAGTGAAAAAATTCTTTAAACCAAATAATTCTATAGTGAAATAAAATTAGGTAAAGACAAGCAAAGAGAAACAAAGCTAGAACATAACCTTTTCTAACGCATGGCTTTGAATTAAAATTGGTCAGATACAAAACAAAATCCTACAGCAATCAGTTGCTGCAGGGAGTGCAAATTTATCTACATTTTGTATAACTGGAATATGACCTTTTACAACCAAATCTTGTGGTTGACTTCAGCTGCAGCTATTGGAAGTCATTTTTAAAAGGTCATCCATGACTGAGAACATAATATGAATCAAGATGCACAAGGATTCAGGTTTGTGCTACTCAAAAGAACTTAGGGAAGGGAAAGAAGGCAGGAAGCTCATCCACTACTACAGATTCAGTTCTCAGAGTCATAGTTTGGCAATAGTAATTAAGTAATCAATTTCCAATATGTGAATGCAAATTATGAGAGGATACACAGTTTTTATGCTTGTCATTTATGACTACATTACTTAAATATTACCAAAGGAGATTATATTATCAAACAAGGCTACTTATTTAATAAAGTAAATTGAGTCAATTTTTGTTGTCTAGAGCATGGTAGAACCTCTTCTTCCCACCGATTCTCCACTACAAGAAAAGATTATGGACCCTCAGTTTTTATTGTTATAAAGAAAAAAGTTTCTTAGGCAAAGATCGTTTGTAGCCCTAAATAACACATTTATCTGACTTTATGCATACATATGCATACAAGACCCTAGCACTGTTTGGTTTTGGTGTTTTTCTCCTTGTTTTTTCCACTATAAGTATGATATTTTAAGGAGCTCCTTATAAGAAAAGCTGATAATTATGCACAAGCAATCCTCAACAAGAAAAGTGCAATGATACATATATATATTAAAAAAAAGGTCTTTAGTCATGTTCTCTGAAGATCAGAAAATTCAAACTGTATCATCCAAGACAGATGATTAGGGGAAAGAAAAATTATACAATAATTTATGTGTAGAAGTAAAAGAAAATTCATGTTAGAGAGAACTGTCAGGAGTTATTTAACCAAGATCTCATGACAACACTTCTCCAGAAACCTAAAATCAGTTCAGAAGGCCAGTCTGTAAAGGATTCACCACCACTATAAGAGAGCTCATTTAAAATTATGCAAAAAAATATTCTTTTATGCTTTGTGTCTTTAAAGCCAAACCTGTAGCCCAGGCTTGCAATCTGCCCTACCACTAGCTTTGGGCCGCTGTGTAGCAACTGGGTACATATTGCACCTACTATGGATAATTGCAGCTGCCTCCTCTCCTGCAGGTGAAACACCCTGATGCTCCAAGCCTCACAAACAGCACTATACTCTGCTTGGGAGGAACCTTTTGCTCACTTTAGGAATGCCTGTTGTGTCTCCCTCTGTGTGCCATCCTTGCTACACCAATGAGGATACTGGCAGTGCTCAAAAGTGCAAAGCAGCAGGGGTGATGAAGCAAGTTCAGCTGCAGAAATCTTGATGAGAAATGAACTCAACATATGCCACTGAAAACGCAGTTAAATGATTTTTTAATTAAACAGAGACTCAAAATAACAGGAGTAAGGTGGTATACAGTAAAGTTTTCAGAAAATGAAAAGTACCCCAAACCAAAAGCATAAATGCTGCACTGGATCAGTTTGATCACTTGAGCAGAGTCTAAGTAGATGCTCTCAGGTACAATGCATCCTTTTCATGTACAGCGGGTAAAATAGGCTTTAAAACCACACCTGCAGGTTTTGCACATGCCAGCAATTTCTGCCCACAAAATATACTGCTGCTGCTTGCAAAGGACCATCTGTACATACCAAAAGCTGGTACTAAGGTACAATTTGCATCCATAAACGTGCAGGTGCAGTTCTGGGGAGACCTATGAGAAAAATGTGACCACACAGCAAACAACTACTACTTACACAGCAGCCTTCAGACAACAATCTTTCCGTAGGATATGCCATGCCAGGCACAGCAAGGAGGGGAAGAATTCACAGCTGAAATTACAGTCGTGTTCATGACTGGCAGACTGATTTAAGATACAAGCCTACCCAGTCCTGGTTTGCAAAGCATGGGTGTGTACTTATACTGGTATCTCTGATGATACCCCAAACTGAGGACAAGATTAATGTGTCAGCTATAAAAGTGAAAAAAATTTTGAGAGAATCCTTGGCACAAGTGACTCAAAATGGTTTTCTATGACTGAAAAAGCCCACCTTGTTTATTCTTCCCTAGTGAACTGCATTCTTTTCCAAGCATTAAAATTATTTCTGCAAGCCTGACGTGAATCAGCATGAGAATTACTGACCAAAGTAAGCTTCAGCAAGTACTAAGTAACACAGTACCATAATATGGTGACTTTATTCAGATAGAAATTACTGATTTCTAATGAAGTGAGCACTCAGGATGAGACATTTTTCTTCTGACAGGAGAACACAGTCATTTTTGTATGCGATTACCAGCTTGGCAATGACTTCTTGCTAACTGCAGAGACAAAGTCTTCACATATGTCCACAGACCAAGGGAAAAATGCATATTTCTGTTTAGCTTATTATTATTATTATTTGGTTCTAATGGACATAATACTTTAAATGAAATCTGATTAAAGAATGTGAAAAGAAACACAAATGAGATGTGGAAAAATTCCTTTCAGATTAGAAATTATTTTGTACTAAAGCCACACCCATTGCTATTGCTTAAATATTTAGTGAAGGGTAAAAAAGCAGTTTTGAGAGGACTGAACTTCCTGCCTTCCTAGGGATCTAAAAAAGAAAATGTGATAAATGAGCATACACCCCCCATGTAACTTTTGAGCATCACTAACATACTGACCTATTGCTATAATTAAAGTAATTTGTATACTGTGTATTGTTTATAATTTAAAGTCTAGGTCCAAATGTTGCAAGCATGTGAGATGCAAATCTTCAGAGAAATTAATTTTACATATTGATGTTGCTGGCAGGGGTTGAAAGAAGTACTTAATATTTTTAAATGGCTGGTTAATTAGATGTACATTCAGAGACTCTGGAAGAACAGAGATGCAAACACCTCAGACCTTAATATTTCTTCTCTTCATACAAGAATACCAATAATGTTCCTACTTTCAATACTTTTTATCCCATGGATTACAGATGACTAGCTCCCAGAATCACATTAAAAACCAGAAACTCCGCTTGTTGCAACTGTATAGAACCAAGCTTAGGTTAAACATAGTAACAAACTTACTGTAGTAATGGAAGCTAGGATCATCGATCATAGGAGAAAGCAAGACAGACAGAAAAAATAAAAAGAAATCCCTTCATTTTTAATTCTCATTTCTGAGAAGAGACTAGACCAATTCTACAAATCCATTTCTTTACTGGAAAACTTATGCCATCATGCAGACATCTACACACACTCAAGACCCAAATAATCTTAGCTAAAAATACCCCTTTATACAAGCTACAGACAAACAACGTTTGTTAGAGTTTGCTTTTATGGTTGGTTGAAGCTTCCCAATGCCCAGCCCTTGCTGCAGCTGCAGGGATGTGCTCTTCCTCCTCCCCCCATGTCCTGGCACTAGTGCAACTGCAGTGCAGGGTCAAGACACATCACAGTCCTGACTGCTGAAAATTCTCACTTTGCCTGATAGGCTGATTTTCAACCATATGAGCTCAGAGCAGCCACATCAGCTGTGCAGATCAAGACACCTAGCTGGAAACAACAGTGGGGACAATGAGAAGTCCCCGTCTAGGGAAGTTCATATGTAGATCAGCATAAACCTCCTGTAATTCCATGTCCTCAGAGCCCTTATCTGTCCAGCTGCTTCAGATCCCTCAGCATCAGAATACTCAGGTTTGTCACAAATAACTGAATAGTTCAGATGCACAATAATAACAACTCTGTTGACAACCAGCTATTTTCTTTTAGGGCTTGCATTGTATGGCACTCTGGTTTCTTTCCTTTTTTTTTTTTTTAATACTCAGATACATCATCTATTTGGCTTTCCAAAAGGTATTTGAAAATCTCTCTCTCATAAAGTTTCTTAAGGAAACCTAGCAGGCACAGAACTAAAGTGAACACCTTTGCACAAATTTGGAAAAGCAACTATTGAAAAGATAGGAAACAGGGCATAAGACTATGAGAGAGGACAGTCAAGTTCACTGTGGAAGAAAATTGCCAGTGGAGTCCTGCTGCCTCATGTTGAGGATATTGATGCTCTTCAGCCTGTTCTGAAATCACAGGGAAGAGAGAATGTTTGCTGATGATATTAGACTATTTGGGGTAGAAATTATGGAGGCTAAAGAACTTTCTATGATAGTAGGTTCATAATAAAATGACATATGAAGCACAATTTATACAAAATTATGCTAGAAATCTTTTAGGGGAAAGCTTAATTTAGACTCAAAAGTAGTGGACTCTGAACTGAGTTATGAGCACACTGCTACCCAGAAATGAGATATTGGGGTGGTAAAACTCCTGTGTAAATGTCATGTTCCTGCAGTAGAGAAAGCAAATTCAAGACCAGAGGAAACCTAAAAGGCAACTATTGTGTTTCTGCATATTCACACACTTCCATCTTAAATATTACCTGCAATTCTGATCCTTCCAGTCATGTACAGAGCTGAAGAAGAAGAAAAGAGGGTGAACTGGAAGTATAAAGTGGCTTACAAGGAGCAACAACTATGAAACCTGGGAAAGCAATGATCCAGAGGAGATATGATAGGGATCTGTAAAATCATGAGTGACATGGAAGGGGTGAATGAGAACTGCTAAAATGGGCTGATGAACTGCTGCCCATTGTAACACAAGGCTGGGGGCATCAGATGATGCAGGCAGATGGCAGGTGGAAAACAAACATGAGGAAGCAGCTCTCCATGCAACTGAGAAAGGAAACTCATGAACTCTTTGCCAGGGGATGATACAGATGCTAAAACTCTACATGGATTCAGGGGACAACTGAACAAGCTGAGAGACGGGAAATCCTTTTGGGGCTGATAAGCAAACAAAAACCACCTCTGGCACAGGAAGTTTCTGAAACACCAACTGCTGGAGTTTGGGAAAGTAACGTGAGAAGGTTTCACTTTGCTGCCAGGATATTGAGCAAGACAGAGCTCTGGTCTGAAGCAGTGTTGCTGCTGTGTGCATGTGTAACACAAGACAGCTAAAAAAGAAAGGCACTGGTTTAAAATACTCCAGAGTCTGGACACACCACATGCACCACCTGCACATGCTATTGACTATTCCTGTTGAGCCTCCAACCACAGGGGACTGACCAGTACTTAGATAAATTTCCAAGAAACAGGAAGAATAGGCTTACTGAATATTAAAAGCACTAGACTCTGTGTACAATGAAAAAGAAACAAACACAATTATCTCAGTGACTTCCAGTGTTTCCTGGAAAGTTTACTGGGAGCAAAAGATTGACCTGCAGTTTCCTAAGGTAGATGCTAACACCAGATCACTCTGTTATGCCACAGGATGCAAACACAACGGGTTTAGAAGGCATTACAGGAACTTTTTAACATCTATCAATTTTCTGGTTTACTGGTTCTGCTTCCTTGGAACTACACAAAAATCACTAGAGAAAAACAAATGAATCTGTTTGAGAAGTGAGCTGTGTTGGATCTTTTTTCATAAGGCAGAGATATTAATTTAAAGAATACAAATAGCCCAACAGCCATTAAAATGAACTCTTAAACACTATTTCTAATTACACTGCATTGATTAAATGCAATTATATTTTAATTAAGCTTTGTTCATACCATCATCCTCCTATGTTTTTTCTTCTTCTAGAGGAAGAATTTAATCTCTTTTTCTAGTGATTCATTTTCATGGCAAATAATGCTTATCACTTAATTTATTTTAAAAGTAAAAAAATCTGGGCAAGACATGAAATGTCTTAATTGTGTTAGACAAAATCAGTGTCTGCTTCCAAGTTCACCTGTATGGAGATCCCCAATCAATGCCTACACTCTTTTCATTGCTGATTTTAAAGTCCTGCCAAGAAGCTCACTTTTAGCATTCTAAGCTGTTACAGCTCCAGCTGCTGAGTTATGTTAACAGATTGTGTGAGCGCTCCCGGTCTATTTTCATGTAAATTCAGGTTACCTACAATCCAGGCTGAGGAGCAGCTTCGTGGTTTGCCCAGCACTGGGACTATGGAGAAGAGATCCTGAATGTTAGCACCTACTGCCCTCTACCTGCTCCACTTAAAAAGCTTAGGCAGCAAAAGTGGAGAAAACGTCACTTTCCAATTTTTAAAATACTTGGTCTTATCACTCTGATTGGAACTGATTTCTAATCTATTTCTTTTGATTGCAAGAATAGAAAGTGTTATTCTCTCCTACATTGCAGTCTAGGTAGGAATTGCCATTACAAAAAGTGCAGATATATATTTCTTGCATAATTTTATCCTATTTTCATAAAACATAATTTTAAATTTCTCTTAGCAATTTGTGGGATTATGAAATCAGAGGTTCACCTTATCTTTCCAGGAAATGTGGGAGGTGTACTGCAGTGAAGTTCATCGCGACAGACAGAGAAAAAAAAAAATTCCACCTTGTAAATCCTTGCCCTGCAATACGATCCACGTACTGAAACACTTATACAGGCCATCTGAGTACCTGGCACATACTGCAAAGGGACAGACCTTGATGCCTATACAGATAAGACTGCACCATCAAGGACAAAGTTCCTATAAGCCATAGCACCATGAATGGGGACTCAGAAAATCTCTGTCTTAATGGTTTTGACCTTGTATTCAGCTTAAGCGATAATCCACAGTCATCGACTCTGACTTGCACTTTAAATTCTCAGTTCTGCCCAGGAGGATTGCTTGGAATTCCTTAGATATAGAAAATCTACAGGAAATGTATTGCCTTGGGTTTTATTAGAGGTTACACTAACCTCTGGACTTTTAAACTGTTTTTCTCTGACTTAGAGAATAGAAAATATTTCCATGTCCATTTGTGGAGGGACAGAAGCCATGCAAATGGCATTCAGAGAGTCAGACCTGGCCTCAACTCCATGAGTGCAAAGGCAGTACTGTAGCCCTGGGTATACATGCCCATTAATCATGAGCTGCAGTTCTGAACAGAAAAGACAGAGGAAATCCTGGCGAGCTGTTACAATTCTATTATCCCACCTACATGTCTTCCCAAATGCACCCCAGTAGCATTCCCTCCATGTAAGGCAGGAAATATAGGAATATATAAAAGCCCATTTACATAGGTAGCTACTTGAACATATGTTTTCAAAATTCTTTGAATTTCCAAGCTTAAGTTTCCAGCAAAGGCTTAACCTGACACAGTTTGGTTTAGAAATAAAACAAACCATGTGCTTCCAGTATATTTGGTCCTTGTCACTGCTTCTAGTTCTTCACAAGCGCTATCACTGATGGTCTGGCAGTTACCATCCCTTCCCATTTGCAGACTCATTCAGGTTCACACCTGGAATATTCACCCCTGGTTCCACCCACTCACAACAGCTGATTATTTTGATGATTAACCTGTCAGACTGCCCAGACAGCTAAAAAACCCCAAGTAACACTGGACCATAGTCTTCTATGAGAGGCTTTGGTCAGAAGCCGAGGACAGAGCTGACAAACAGACATACCATGACTGCATGCCATGCTTGCTGAAAGCATGTGTAAATTTATACGTGGCATTCTGCATACCTCAGCATTAGACAGGCCTGGCAGATGGGGTCCCTCAGGACCTTCTTTCTCTCTGTGATTGGCAGTAACAGCCAGGAAAAAAATAAAGCAAACCCCACCCTCTTGGGACACCCCTTGGGGCATCAGCTCTCCAGCTCACTGGAATTGCTTATCCATCAGAGAAAAGAGGTCCCATGGCAAATTATCACAGCCATGAAGCCAGGAGGTAAAGTGCACAACTTCCCAGCACAAAGGCAGCTTTAAGGTGTGCCATGAGCTGCCAATATGCCCTCGTGTGGCCAGGCTGCCTGTGAACCTTAAACACTTCATCAGAAATCACTGAGGTTTGGTGTCCAGCAAAGCAAACCACGGGAGCATAATAAGCTAGGTGGTCTCCAGTGAAGTGTCAAGTATGTTAAACCCAGTTATAAAAGTGCAATCCACTCGGTACTTCAGGTACTTCACGAGTGGTGTGCATAAACGAGGGCTCTGGCTCTGTTTGTTTTCAATAACTGGAGTTTTTTCTTTTGTCAATTTACAGCAGAGATTTTGATACTCGAGAACTGTGTCTGTGTTTGTGATTATACACCCCTGCTGCTAAGTATGATAATTTGTTCCACTTCAGGTTTTATTAATTAAATTAATACTAATTGAGCAATCTTTTGGTATAATTTTAGCCTGAGTGGCTTTTGCACTAAATCCTGTACACTGTAGCCTCTCTTTAGCTTCCCCCTTTATCTTCCGTCCCAAAGGAAATGTTTCACTGCAGATCACTGCCTTGATACGCTTAGGTTTACAGATATTTATGGCTATACTTGCATACTCCTAAATCAACAATAAAATCCAGTAAAATCAACAAATGTTTCAGAAGATATTTTAGAGAAAGAAATTATTAGAAAAAAAACAAACTGAAAACCAACCCAACCCAAAGATGGCTAATTTTATGTGACTAAGTGCCCTCTAGTGACAAAGCCCTACTCCATATAACTTTCACAGCCACTTCCATGTGTTACATAGTTTTGGTTGTTAGTATCTGAAAAACTGTGGGGTTTTTTTGTTTGTATTTTTAAATTCTGTTTTTGTTTGTCGTTTTTCTTTATTTAAAGAAAATAAAGCAAAACGCACAAGCAAAATCTATCTGTAATAATAACAATTACAATAAAAAAATAAACATCAATGATTGTGTTAGTCTAAAATACACCTTATTTACTGAAACATGATGAGTATTTTTCTGCATCAAAGTCGATGTCATTATTCCTATAACTCAAGGGAGACACATAGTTAACATTGTGGTGGGCTGTTTAAATTACTCAACATTGCTTGAACTGCTGTTGCTTCTAAGACCTCTCTGCCACTGAGTGGTGATGCTGCAAAGTAGAAGAGAGAATTAAATCTGGGCTAGCCTGGCAAGCCTTGCCCCTTGTTACAAATCCCTCACTCCACACAGAATCCCACCTCAAATCAGGCATTCCTTCCCCAGAACAGCCCACCCACATGCTGGAGCAAACATGTCTGAAAGGCAGGCGTGGAGCTTCACCTGGTCCATTATCTACTCCAAACATGTACATGGAAAACGTGTACTTTGGGAAGCCTGGCTTATTAATGAGCTCTTAGAGAACAAAAAAAGCCTCCAAAAGAAAAAAAATCCTATGTTTTTGTCCCTCAGTCATTTTAAATTTGTGAAATTAGAGAAATCATAGAAAGGAAACCCATGTCTTTACTTTGTGCTGCTACTCCTTTAGGCGACAGCTGAAAATTTACAATATATTCTTAACAGAGAAGAAAATAGTATTATTATGATAATAATATATATAATACAAAATGTATATTTTCTATATTATGTTATAATATACAAATTAATATATTACATATTATAAATAATGTAGCATGCACACACACACATATATATATACACACATCCATAGCATTTCCATGATCAGAGTTTTGGATACCACTTCAAAATTATTAATTACTCTTCTGTAAATAGCAGTTTTCCTATTTATTCAAATGTTGTCATTTATTTTCTAATGTGAAGAATCTCACACTGACAATTACACTTCAGTCTGTAAAACAGCTCTCAGTCATTTTTTAAAAGACCAAAAGTGAATGATTTAAGTAAAACTGTTCTCTTCTATGCATTTTTTTAAAAAATGAAAACACTTCAATGAAAACATGCTTTTCTGTCTTCACACTTAATGAGCATTAACTATATTTTCTGTTTTTTCTAATGAAGTAATAACCTTACCACATTAATTTTCTTTGCTGTACTCAGTGTCTTTGCACTAAGATAATCAATGATGTTAGCTAGAAAAACAGTTTGCCAGTACGCCCTAAGTTACTATGAAACTGGGGATTTAGTCAGAAGTACTCCTATATTCCTCTGGAACATTAAATTGAAGGCTTAAAATACAGCCTTTCAGTAAGCAGTTTCTCAGAGAAGATAAAAAACAGCTCATAAACCAAAAAAGGATGTGGCAAGAGACAAATTTTTCTAATGCACACAGCATAAAATGCACTGAAGTAAATTCAAATCTCCTAAGGAAATTTTGCTTCCTTAAAAACAACAAACACCAATACTAAGACGCTCTGAATTGCAATTTGACCTTTCAAATTACTGTCAAAAAAAGGGTAGTTTTATTGTTAGTACCTGTTCTCAAGTTTTATCGCAGCAGTTACATTTCTGCCTCTTTGTCCATACTCAACACTGCCTAATATTGGTTAGAATTGACATAAAATATCAAGGATTGTAAATGCAAATGACCTGTCTACCCAGTGGAAGGAATAAACTACCCTTAAGTATTTTTTTCAGTCATGACAGAAACATCCAGTGCCTTCTTAAGGCTAATAAATGTAGACAAGAAACATGTTACTCTTACACTTTCATGAGACATAAAGCTCTGCAGTTCAGTGTCTGTGGAAATTTCTTCTGATCATATTAAAATGATCTTAGGGCTCTGCAGAAACCCTGCTCATAAAACAAAAAAGCTAGGATAGTTAAAATTAATACATCATAAATAAAACATGCATTTCTGTATATATTAAGTGACAGGTCTCAGAAACTCTACCACCACACACACGTTCACAAAGCAGCGAAAACACATGCAATTCATTAAGCCCACTCAAGTGTGCTGGTTCTTCCTGGCATTATTCATAACTGAAACATTTCAATTCTAGTTAACGATAAAAAAATCCTCTCATTTAAAAGTAAAACAAGAAAATTAGTTCTGTGTTTCTGGTTTACAATCCCACAATGTCTTCAACTAGCCACATTAAGCCTCAGGGTGGTTAATTTTAAAATGTTTTGGAGGTTTTGTGGTTGCTTTAAAAAAAAAAAAAATTATAAAGAAGTAATGCAGCCCACTCAAACAGAAATCTTTGCAAACACAGATCTCTTAAATATTTTTTTCCAGTATGCGATACAAAGCCAGACAGGAAAACAATGAAAAGTGTCAACCTATATTTTAATTATAAAATGAAATGTCATTCTTTAAGTACAAATGTTCTTAAATAAGCATAAGGAACAGATGGGCTGCAAAGATAAGAGTAAGAGCAGTGTATCCTGCAGGATATAGTACTGAGGTGAGAGATGATAGAATGGGGGTGACAGTATCCCCCTACTTTTCACTTGTTTCAACCATAAAAGCTCCCTGCCAAACACCTACATGGTTAGGACACCTCACCTGGGCTGACTATACAGAAGGAAGCAAAGCACCCTGCATGAAATGGATTGGCTTGCTACAATGAAAATAAATGGCTGAGAATTAGCTGCTGCATCTCAGACTCGGTATTCATAAGCCAGAGGTGTGCACATCACAAGCTCTGACCCCAATCCACTGTTACTCAGCATTTGGCTTGATCTTGTTCAGAGAGAGAAGCACAAAGCGTATTTTTCTATTCTTGTTCTGTTTTAGTGTTTCACTAGGTCTCCACGCTGCTATCCCTCAGACAAAGACCCACCCTCTCAATTTAAAAATAAAAGAAAATCAGCTGCCTCCACCTTTCCTCAAAGCTTTGCTACATTCTAGGGCCATTCCAACAAACATCACCAGCTTTTCTCCCTTTTGGGCCCTCTAGGGAAGAAGAATAATTATTGTCCCCAAAATTTACTCTGTAACATCGTTAGAGCATTACCTAAGTGGAACTGGCAGAGCCCTGGGGGAGGGGACCATGAATTACTGCTTTTTCCTTCCATTCTTCACTTGCAATCTGCTTTTGGTTACCTGCTGCAGATCAGATAACTGTAGTTAGCAGAACTTTGGTCTGGCTCCACATGGCCCATTAGAACTGGGCAGACAAGAAACCTGCTTATATAAAATCCTATGAAAGTGCAACACCAGGTGCAGGAGGAGATCATTATTCTGGGTTTCAGCTGGTGAATTCCTGAAATATAGATCTGTGTTGTTTCTGGTACTTTTTGTCAAGATATGAAAAAAAAGGAAGCAAAAATTCAGCAAGTTCCTCCTGAAGATCCAGATTTTCCTAAAAAACCTGGTCTATATTATTTATAATCTCTTTGTGAAAATTAATATTTTAATGAGTTGTACAGTGAGACAAAAGAGCCTTGTAGCTTTTTCTATTTGCATGATGAAGAACTGATTTTACCTCAAAGTGGGGTTGCAGTAACACTTGACCTCATCAGTTACATGGGCCCAGAAAAAAACATGCTTTTACCGTGCTAAACAGTTCCATCTTTTAAGTTTTGGAAAATTAATTATTATTGTTATTATCCCTTAATATAGCAATATCGGTAAATCCTTACCCAGATGTCTACAAGCCTTTTAAAAAATTTTTCATTCAAGAGAAGAAACTGTTCTGAAAAACAAACCAGGTAAAATAGTTACCATGTCACTGTTTAAATAGCTTCCACCACAAATAAAACTATGCTGATGAGTCTACACACGTCCAAGGACCACGTCTGCATAAATCAAAGAGATGTGTGAAAGTCATCCTATTCATTTAACAGTCACACGGTATAAGAAAGGAGGAAAAAAGCCTATATTCTTAAATTTGTCTCTGTCTCTTCATAAAATCATCCTCATGAATTCAAATAAGAAGAAGCAGCTTGGCTCTGGAAAGTCAAGTATCTGCGTGCCATGGCTACAACACACCAGCAAGGGGAGTAGTAACACTTTGAGAACTTCTGTCTTCAGTGACAGACAACTGTACATAATGCAGTAAGGTATAGAATATTGATGCCACGCTGTACAGACAGTGGAAGGGATATTAATTCTACTGAAAGACTGAAAAATTTAAAAAAGCAACCCAAACCCCACATAGACCCTTAAAATTCTATTTGGTTTTGAAAAGAAGGTGGAAACATGCATAAAGGATCTCAAATCAGCCCAACATGCCACTCACCAAACAACCCAAGGCAGCAAGTTAAAATAAAGCCCTCTCAAATTTGTGACTTATTTCCATTTAATGTACTTATATACATATATATGTACATACATACATATAAGTTGTTTTCAGTATTTTCTCATTTTTAACAGTAATGGCTACATATCTCTATGGGAAGGAGAGACACTTTCTATCTTCCTAAGAAAATAAACAGATGGCACTGCTGGGGTGGTAGGTAGGAAGGATGAAGCATTCTCAGGCCTCAATTGCCATCTTTGATAAGGAAAGTAGAAGGTGGAATTCCTTAAAGCAGGCTTTTACATCTGGATTTCTTAAGGTCAGATAACTGAGCCAGCAGTTTCAGAGAGGAGTACATTTTATAACTGCTGGCAGACTGACCTTTTAAATGCTTGTGCCTGCAGCACTGACACAGACTTGCCCATGGTGGTATTAAAGGCAGAGCTGGACATCCCACCACAGCTCCCACCGGGGAGGGAAAAAATGAGTGAGCACTGACAGCGCCTCTGCACTGCATCATTCCCACTCTCCTTTTCAATCCTGTCCTACCACAGGCACCTCTGAAGAGTGGCACTGCCCAACACAACTACAGCCCAGCCACCATGGAGCAGAGGACCACAGGTGCCAACCAGGGAAATGCTGTAAAAAAGAAGCAAAGGTGAGAAGAAAAACTGCTGCCTGCATCAGGTTCTTCACGACAGCCAAGGTTCCCACATTCATACCTTTTCTGCAGCACTGTGAATTTTTTACAAAAAAACAAGAATTCCTCTCCCTTCAAAATGCCCTAAGTTTTTAACAACTGCTACCCAAGCAGGTAACCAAGGCATTTAATCAACTTGTAAATGCCCAAGTGTGAAGGCAACCTAACTACTAATCATGAAATTACTATGCATGACAAAATTCAGAATAGTGTTTTGCTGTAATTGTGCATAATTTAACTCAAAAAAGCAAGAGGAGTTATATTTGGATACAGAAGAAAGAGGTCAATTTGATGAGGGGGAAAAAATGCTGTCATTTTTACTAGTCTGAGAGAAAAATCCTTCACCCAGTGTAAGAATTTTGGGATGTTGCTTCTCCAATGTGATGCCAGGGAGACAAGTCATCATCAAAGGAACATGTAATAGAAAGAATAGTGCTCCAGAGCCACATTTTCAACAAAAAGAAATCCACCTCTGTTACCTTAAAGCCCATTTATAAACTGTGGCTTCAGACATTAGAGGCAGATAGAAACCTGTATGTTACAATCCCTGAGTACAGCTGTAAAAATAAAAACAATATAAAAGTTTTCCTCCTTCTGATAAGAAGGAATGGAAATATTAAAGAACCAGAATGGTCTCAACAATTTCCTAATGATTTCATAATATTTCTGGACAATGGGCTCAGCAGATTTCCTAATTTTGAGTTTGTAAGTGGATGTTGAGGAGGTCAAATCCAGACCTGGTTTGAACAGTTTCTTATTTTCTTCTAAGGGGTAAGATATCAGAAGTAGGGTGACATCTGTCCTGGATGCACTGCCACTGACATGGGCGAGTCTACGTGACCTACACAGAACCTTTCAAACCCAGACAGAGATGAAGGGATGTGTGCATAGTGCATTCTGAAGGTCTGCCCACCCCATCAGGTCAGCCTGTGCTCCCCTGAACTCTGGTAACAAGGCACCAGCCACAAAGAGGAGCCACGAGCCTCCTACTCCAGCACTGAAATATTGATTTTGCCCTCCTTTTGCACCCTTCCCTTCATCAGCACTGACCTAAAACAATTACATCTAATCCCTTTACCTGGCAGAAAGCCAGCAGAGAAACATGATCTGGAGTCCAGCCTCAGGAATTGTGTGACAGATAAGTGAAGGAAACCAGAGCATGAGGTGCCCTTAACCATGCATGGCCCACTGCATTGGTCTGAGCAGCCTAACCCATGTTCTCCAACACTATCCTGAGGATATAACTCCTTGGGACATACTTTTTGGACTAGAAGTAGAAAGAACATGAGATAATACCAGGAATAGTGCTTTTCTGTAGCCAAGTTGAAAAAGGGTACAGAGGGCACAGAAGCTATGGTAAGAAATTATCTTGATGCTAATGCAAATGGTACTGGTTTCTTCCAAAACAGGCTCTTGCACTTGACCTTTAAGGCATGCCTTTCCAAGGAAATACTCTTATCAAATCACAATAAAAATTCCCTTGTGCTTATTTTAAATACAACAAGTAAATTGCATTAGCATAAATGCATCTCCATCTTAAGAGGCTGATTCTTTGATAGGTAGCTTTCAATATACATAGACTGCAAAAAGAGGAGGATAGCTTTAACAATCAGGCTCTAAACTTCCCTAGAATGCAGCTGGATTGATAACTCTTCTAATAAGTCATAAAATGGATGCCTTCTTCCACTGAAGAGGTATGCCTTTGCAGCTTTTGGAGACTAAAAATATACTTTATTGATTTTTAAGACATCTGGAAAAATAAGCCATTTTTGTTTATTTAGAAAAGGTTAGCAGTAACAGGATATATTTTCAAGAAACAAGTATGTATAAATTCAAAGTTTTCTTGGCAGGCACGATATACACCACAGGTCTGTCTAAGATCTCACATGCATTCTATATAGACTTTGTTCATAATCTAAAATAGATCATATAATGTTCATGTGACCACAAATGGTTTGCTTTTTCCCTGAAAGGATGACAGTTTTAGACATTGTGCTAAGCTTTTTCGTCTGCATATCAATAGCTCCATTATAGAAAAGACACTTCCTTTTGCAAACATTAATTGGGACCCCTGTGGCCATGGGCCTTGCTGGGTCAGCCCAGCATAGAAAAGCCCCTACTACCCTTGGGTGGGAACACCAGGCACAATTAGACAAAAATCTGCTGATCTTTCTTGCATTCATTTCCATCTTCCCAGTTTTTAGTCTCTGTATCACAAACAGGTGCAGGGTAACCCAGTTTTTCCTGTGTTAGTTGTCTTCTTCCTTACGTAATTAAGTGTAAAAGGATAATTTAATTTGCAAAAGGAGGAAAAAATACACAGGACTGTAAAGGAAAACAGGATGCTGGACAGAAATGCTCTGGGATGAAGCTATAATATGTAAATGAGCACAGTCATGGCTGGCCTTTTGTCTTTCCATCATCATCCTAAGAAAGATCCCTCTTTTTCTGAGCCTCTTGGCTTGCATATGTGTGTCTTATCCTCCTCCTTTCTCTTTAAAGTAGTAGAATTTTTTGTCATCTGCTTGTCATCTGCTAGACAAAAATACAGATTCAACATCCTTGTTTATTTTTGAAAAAATGCATTATTATCAAGAATATTGCTAATTATCAGTTACTTTGAGAGCTATGAAACACTTCTACTTTGGGAAAATATTTGGGGTTTTTCAAAAAAAACTTTTCTACTCTAAATAAGGAAGAAGAATACAAGATCAGAATGACTTTTTAACTAAAGAGTACTTTTCACTCTTTTGACTAGCTGAATTTTCCAAATAATTTCAAAACATGTTGTCCTTTTTCTTAGGCTGCAGACTCTTGACAAATTCAGAATAACTAAGAAAGGATTCTTTTATTCAGAAGATGTCAAAACAATAATGTCAGCAGAGTTCTACAAAGAAATGAATTTAAATAGAAAATTCATTTGAAATTTTCTTTCCCACACACTGTTCTGCAGTTGCACTGGATCAGCACTTCCTTCTGAAGGAGAATGTGCTTACTTGTATTTTAGCAACAGGACAATCAAGGCCTGAAAAGATGTTTTCTTACTGAAAAGTAAGAAAAACCCTTCCTCCTTGGGGTCCAGCTGCCTGTGATCCCAAGCCAAGGGCTGGTCCATCACAGCTGTGCTGCCTTGGCTCATATTTCTGAGAAAACTGGTAATTTGTGAGGCAGGGGTGTGAGAAAGTGGGCTAGAGCCACACAAGAAAAGAATGGGAGAGGTGCAGGCTGAGATGCAGTTATTGAACTGAGGATGGGTGCTGCTGCAGGATGCAAGAGAAAAACACCAAGTATAAAGTACTTAGGGGACTGGAAGAAAAATACAGCATCTTACCTTTTCTTTCTCTTCTCTAATTTCTGGAACTAATGAGCATTCAAAAAGAAAATGCACCAAACAGACAACTAAACTGACTGCAGTGGAAGTTCAATTATAATCTCAAATATTAATCTGTGTAATTTTAACTCAGGTCCCATTGCTAAAGTAGGTATTCACTATGTATGAATGAATAAAACAGTATTTAGTATCATCCCCATAAAATCTTTCTGTAAAATACTTAATTTTTGATCTGCATGCTTCTATGTGTCAATGGTCTAATCTTACCCGATTATTCCCTTTTTACTGCATTATTTATCCTATAGCCTCATCTCATAGCTTGGAATGAATCATGGTAAATCTGTACATCTAGTGGCTTCCTGATAAAACACATTTTCCAATACTATTTTTAAGCACTTACCAGGCAGCCTGGCTAGGGGCACTACGTGACAGATGCTATGGAATCACTGAACATTTGAATATTACTATATTAATTTTAGAAGAAGTGTTATACATATCCACATGGGCTTGTTAGTGATTATATTACAACAGTGATCAGGAGATGAGTTACCAGAGGAAAAAGTGATCAGAGTGGGGTGGGGATACTGATACCTGAAAAGGTAGGTTCTGTATCATACCCACAGTGGTCTACAACAAGGACATGTATTATTCATTATGTATTTATTAAGTCTCCTACTTCAGAAGACAGGTGACCTACTCTTAACTAAGCGTACACGTAGCTTGCTTATAAATAAAATTTCCTCTTTTCTGAATAAACTCTTTTTTGCTTTAGGAAAGCCTATTTCTCACCTCAAACTTATATTGAACAAAGTTTGGAAGTGACAAGGGAAGATGATGCAGTACAGGCAAATGGGTTAATGCAGCATGTTCTGCAAAGAAGGATACTTCAAAGATTTCCAGGAAATAAAGCACCTTCCTATCAGGTGAAAGGTGTATACTGGAACTGTGACACTCCTTAGGGCTGTGGCCCAAAGCTAGATTTGGCTCTGCACTAACATAAAAAAAATATTCCTTTTGCTCTCATAGATTTAGTTTAAGAAATATGATTTTCCTGCTGTTGGAGCCAAGACCAGAATGAGCACAGCCAGTTCCTTTTATGCAACACCAAACTGGGAAGACTTTTTCCAAAGCTTGCACAAGCAGACAGGCACACTGACCACTAGCTGTTGTACAACTCCACAACTCCAGCTGCTCTCAAATGGCATTTCATTCACAAGCCTCTCTAGCCTAAAAGAGGTAAAGAACTAGTCTGTGCATTACTGTATACTTCAGTTTCTTCAGAAACTATAGATACAGGATTTCCTTTGCTGAACAGCATCACCAGAACCAAATTTGTAGCAATGGTAGTAATTTTCTCCTTAATTCTGAAGGATGCAAGGGTAAGGTACACAACAGGACTGCATCAGTTACTGTCTGCCATTGGTATGACAGTGGATGATAATTGGTTTAATATCCATTAAAAATAAAGCAAAATGTTCATGCTAATTTATTGGATTAGACATCAAGTTGTTTGCATTACAAAGTCAAGGAACAACTGCTTCTGATGATGCCAATGTAAATTATCACAAAACAAATCATTGATTTCACAACCCAAATTGTAGACGTGTATGGTACTACCAGATACACTTCAAATACAACCCCGTTGCCACTGTCTGCCAGTCTTTCAAACTAATAATTTAGTTTCCTTGTGGCATTACAGTGAAGCACAATCTGTATGCAATTCACATCATTTACTAATTGTATTTTTTCCTTTTCTAAATTCAAGCTACACACAAGACTAAAGATATATTTTCACATCTGATTAATTTCATTATCATTTATGCTAAGTCTGCTCCAACTGAACCTAAAAAATGTGGAGGAAAACAGTTTTATTTTTCCTTTAGCTGGGATTTAGATTTAAGAAGACAAGTAGCAGCAGCAGCGCGAGACACATATAATAGGGCTTAATTACATCTCATACAGGCTTAATTACAAGAAGTGGCAGAAAGAACCTGCAACATTTCATCATTAGAGAAAAGTTATCAACCATGTTTCCCAAACTTTTAGTACAGAAGTGCTATTAATTGCTTACTGCCTGCATACAGAATTCGCATTTGTTATTCAGGCTGATATACATATCACAACTGCCACAAGAAATGGATAACTGAATTAGTTTGATGAATTTCGTAATAATAAACATAGCATTTCCACAAGAAGCTTAGGGAATTGAAAGCCTGCATTTATGAGTTCTGATTTCTGCAGCAACTGGTTTGCCTTTCTTTCTTCTTATAAATTCAGGGTAAAATATTGCTATTGTTATATCCTTTGATATCTTATTTAATTCCCAATGCATAGAGAAGATAGTCTATATGCCCACATAAGTAAACCAGTCATTTCAAAACTAATTGAAATACACTATTTCATCCACAGAGGCAACTTGAAACAAGCTGGTTTCTGGGCACAGAATATGAGAAGAAATTGAAAAAAGTGTATTTCCACAGTATCCCATACAACAACTTTATGAGAATTCTTATTGTAAATTTTGATTTTCATTATTTCATGACATATCAGTTGCAGTTTTACACAGTTATTTAGATACAAGTGATGACCTTTCATTGCAACCTGGGGGGGACAGATTTAGGAGAAAAATGCTAATACTGTATTGATTATTTTACCATTGTCCAATTCACACAGACTTTTATCTAGACTGCTTGTTAACACACCATTATGTGTTCATCTTAAGGTATGTATTACAATATTTTGGAGATACAAACAAGTTCCAGAACAGCTGAAATAATTTCAACACTTGGTGGTAATCTGTCAAGAAAACCCCAAAAGTTTTTCCAGCAGTGCTGACTTTTACAAGAAATGTGCATTTCACTGAAAATAACCTGACAAAAGAATTTGGAGCAGGCCTAATCCATTCCTGGCTGCTTTGATGGCATTTAGTACAGGCTCTCTTCCTAGACATTCTGCTATATTTTTGTTGTCAACATCTTTGAGCAGCAACACTCCAGAACTCAGTCTACACTTCTTCCTGGTCATCAAAGCTGAGCACTTCTGCTCTGCTGCAGAGAGCATGCATGAAATACTGACTACATGCTGCCATTTTCTGTTTCATCCCATGTCTTCAAGAAAGAAGGTGTAAAAAAAACCGACAGAGGCAGAAGTTACTCACACCATCTTTCTTTAAAGATTTCTTTAAACATTTTGTTGCTTTTTTCCCCCAGTACACACATGTGATGTTTCAAGCAGCAGAGCTTTGAGTAGCTTTCTTTAGGAAATCATTCCATAGCTTGCAACATATCTTTGACAGAAAACTAATCTCCCTTTAATTTAAGGATTTCTGGAATCCAGCTGAACACTGCTGCTACTCCTCAGTCACCCAGATTCACTTCACCTTTCTGTGGTTATCAACACTAGTGCAAATTAAGTCTTTTCTCTTGAAATAAAAAAAATAATAATAATTTTGAAAGAAAGTGTTCTTTAGTCTCCCTACTTCTAAGGTCTAAGCATTTCTAATAAATATAAATTTATTATCTACTGTCTGAGGTTAATTTAATAGATAGCAATATTTTACTTATCTGCCTCACTGTCATTTTTGGCAGGGGGGAAATCAACAGCAGGCTGAAAAAATGCTATAATAAAGATGTTAAAGAATAAAAATTTGAACTTAAATCCTGACCCCTGCAGAGCCTCATTAATACAATTCACCTTGTCTCAATTCATCACCAGTCACCACTGCTCATTATGTATAGCCCCTTCAACTCATTTACAGTCTGTATGACCATGTTTCTATCTAAGCCAACATGTATCAGTTGTTTGTGTATGCTTTGGCAAGATGGTATCAAAAGGTTTACTGAAATGCATGTATTACACCACTTGCCTTTCATCTGCTTATTTTGTAATCTTATCAGAAAGGTAAAAAAGCAATCTGGCTAGATTTATCCTTTCTAAGCCTATTTGTCTTATTGCTTATGGTTCCATTATTAAAGCTGAGCTAAATAATCTTCTTTACTCGACCTCACAATGCATTTATCATTGCCTGCTTTTTATGGTTCTATTTTCACTGGCTCTTCCTGTTGTAGTCACAAAGCACTCTCAAAATGGACCCTGACATGGAAAAAGAAACATGTGCACAGTAAGGATAAGGTTTGTGGAAAGAAGGAGAAACACAAATGAATTAGAAGTAGAAATAGAACACAAGGTATAACAAATTTTGATCCTAAATCTGCCTCTTCTGACCACAATAAACTGTGTATGCTAAAGTTCAGTTCTGCAGCCAGCACTACAAATCAGCCAGGCAGAGCACTTCAGCACTGCCTTAGCTTTAACCACATGAAAAGTCCCTCTTGACTTCAGGGTCTACTCAAGTGTCACAAGCTAAGCACAAGCTTCACAGAAGGAAAAAAAATCAGCCACAGTAAATCACAAGCCTCATTTATTAGCTCTGAGGGCCTACATCCTGCAGATGGAGGAAGCAAGAATATAAGGCATGGATATTGGTGTCACTGAGGGGCTCTGAGTTCTAAACCTGGCTTTGCTCAAGCCAGCGCTTGTGCTTTTTTCTGCTATGCCTCTTGATCAGCATTCTTTCGTATTCCTCATTCTCCTTATTATTTGCTGTTTGGTTTCTGAGCTTTGTTTTTGCCATTCTCTGGGAGGACCTTTTGTAAGAGGTTATACTCTCCCCTTGCTACTAAGTGGAGATAGACAGAATTGCCCTCTGCACCAGCAAATTGCAAAAATGGTTTGAGACGTTACTCAGGATACTGCAGATCGAGTAGAGGTTCTTTAGTCACTAAAAAAACCCCAAAAGTTTTAAATAGGCATCTCAATTTTGTCCACAGAACCTTTGGGTGAGATAGTTAAGAACTGCATTTTTCTATATGTCATTTTCCAAGTCCCATTACACACTGAGACTTACTGAGTATCTCTACAACATTTTCCTTAGGTATATTTGCCTCAAGCCAGCAAAACCCAAGCCACCTCAGAAAAAACATCCACAAAACCAACCTTGCTAAAACTCCCAAATCCACTCCAGTGGTCCAAGACAAAAACCAACCCACGATTACTGCACTATAATTCGACGATGCTGCTTCACAAGAGGTCAAGGAAAAATAAATAAAAAAAATAAATAGTTTTTTAGCAGCTGAAAGGGTAACAACATCTGCCAATTCAGTTTCACATGAAAAAGTAGCTTCTCCTCTCAGTAGTGGAAAGATGATACTGTCATAGGTCAGTTAAAAAGCCCCTGACCAAAAGCTGGATTTTCAGCAACAACAGCAAATATCTGAAACTGTTCAGAAAAAAAAAAGCATGAACACAGTAGGGGAGGTAAAAGGAGAAAGAAAAGTCAAGAGAAGTCAAAAGAGATGTGATTCTTAATGATAAGACATTTAAAAAAATCATGATGTTAAAAACAATCGTGATAGAGGTTGCTCCAGAAGAAAATGCACCAAAATAAAAGGGAATACAGTGCAGGAACAGTTGAAATCAGGGAATAGTAAAGCAAATGCTGACAAACAAGCAGTGACAAAAGAGGAACAGCAATGTTCAGCCTGAATTGGATGCAGAAGCAATTTGAATCACTGTGTTTACTCTCCTTTTTTTTTTCTTCCCTTCTGTTTTATTAAATAAGCCACTTCTGCTTATTTCAAAGGAAAATAAAAAAACATTCAAACTTTTAGACATCTCTGAAACTGAAAACTCTGTGAGGCCATCCAAGAACACTGTGGATATGTGGAACAGGGTTCAGTGAACAAAATGGATTTGCTCAGACTTCTGTGAATGTCATTGACCTCCACAAGAATGAAAATATTAAGATTAATGATTGCATCATAAGTATTACACCACCAAATAGATCAGGAGACCCTTGAACAGATTTTGAAGAGAGGAGCTGCTCTAATTCTATTTCCTTCTATTTAAGACACATGGCTAGTAGGGTCATGCTAACAGGTAACAAGCAATTTATGAAGTGGATCACCTGGCTGGTGCAATTCCTTCAACAGCCTAGGGAGCCCGAGGGCATTTTGCAACACAGCAGTTGCTAATTGAAACACAGGGATACCTCTTTCACTCATGGAAGTGCAGAGCTTTTCAGTGCTACTCGGAGATACACGCTGTAATGTGTTTTGGCAGCTGAGGTAGAGGGCAGAGAGGGCCAAACACACACACACACACACTGATAATGCAAGAAATCCCACTCATAATTCCTTCTACGCTTCTCAGCCAAATAAGTCTCCTTACTCTTTTCAGCTCTGTGAGAGAAAAAGACTCAGAACTATGATTCAGACAAAAAGGCATAAAGGATGTAGCTTCACACATCACTGTGCCTCAAAATTCAAGTAAGATTTACAGCACTTTCTCTTTTAAGTTACAAGAGACAGAGACATTCCAGGACACATAGGACTTCTGAAAATTTAAACTAGGTAATGTGTAATTAACATGTAAGCACTATTTCATTACTAATTATTCAGAGGGCATAGAATTTAATTACACTCTCTTCCATTTATCATTATTCCACCCACCTTTACAAATATAGTGGCTTCTGAAGAATAACCACACATAAAAACTTTCAAATCAATGTTCAGCTAGATATCTTTTTTTTTAACAACAGTACTTTTTAATTGCAGAAGTGTTTTGCTTGTTTAGACATACTATGTTTCAGAGCTGCATTATACAACAAAATCTTACGCATTTGCAAAATTGCAGTGCACAGCTGTTTTGTTGCTTATACTCCATCTTAAAATTGACTGGTTGGAAAATGAAGTTTGTCTGAAAACAATAATTTCTGAACTCATTTAAGTTTACAGAACCCCTTATGAAAGCCTCTCTTATTCGAGCTGAAAATGTAATTCACCGGTTAAATAAATGCTACACTAAAACTGCAGTGCAGGAAGAAAGGGGCATTTTATTTTCATTCTTTTCTTGCTGGGTGGTTTTCAACCAAAAACTGAAAAATGTATTTAAGGGCAAAAGATCTAAGGAAACACAGCTGACTCAAGCTAGAAGGTCAGTAAAGCTGAGAAACAGCTGCATGAATATCTTATACTGATTAGAAGCTGTAATTCTTAGAAAATAAATAATTACCCACGATACAAGTCAAACTAGTTCTGTGAACCATCTTTACTGATTGCACTTTTAAAGAATTAAAAGCACCAAAAGCTGTTTGCATAACCAGTTAGTTAGGATAGGCTGCAAGCAGAGAGTTAAGAGATTTCATTCAGCAAAACCAGAGATAAAGGGCACCATCAGGTAAATCTCAGGTAAATTGGTGGCACAACTTATGGTGATTTCAAAAAGAGAAGGCCTGGATCACAAGAGTAAGGATGGCATATATTTGCTAACCAGAAATTCTCTCTACTGATACTAGAGAAACATGTTAGAGAAATCTGTCAAAAATGATGGGTTTGGTGTTTATTTAAACAAACAAACAAACAAAATTTAAAGGCATGTCTTTATGCCAATGTCATCACACTAAGTGATATATTCACAAGGGGTTAAAATGAAATGTAGCAGGTGGTACCGATTCAGGTGACAACTGAGGCGAAAGGAGGCAGAAGAAATCTTACAGAAGCATTTTTCCAAGGGAGGACACCCTCAGCTCTAGCCAAAGTCAAAAACTGAGGCCTAATATGTTGCAGGAGGGAATTTCAACTAATGAGGGACAAGCCTCAGAAGGATGAGTCAGAGATCCCCTGCTACACCATAAAATGCCATAACACACCTACACCTACACTAACTTTGTGTAATAAGTTCAGGTGGAAGTGGTTAGAGAAAAAGGCAGCAATTTTCTTTTGAAAGGAGTCTGGACTTAAACAGACATCCTTGCTAAATCAAAACACACACCATACTTTAACAGGAGGCTACCAGCTGTGAACAAACCAAGGAATTGCCTATTAAATGCAAAAATCTGCCCTCTCTGTTTTGGCAACAAAACCTGGAATACTACCAGGCACTAAAGAATTAGTGTAAAGGAAAAAATAAGAGAAAACAAAAATGATTGCTGATGGATGTTAGCCCATGAAAATGCGTCAGGACAGCTACAAGGAGCACAATTAGCAGCTAACCTTCCACAGCCTCTCCCCTACAACTTCTGCAACACACTGAATGGTTCTCATTGTCACTGAGCAGTAAATATAAATATATACCTTCCAATGAAGGGGAATAAACATCTCTATGGATTTCACACAGAAGACAGGGCATGACCGGTATAATTAAGTAATTTGAAAACTGAAAAAAAGCAGGTTTGGCAGGTTTTAAAGCACAGGACAGAAATCTGTGCTTCTGCATTGTAATAGGCTATTTCTTCTCTAAAGGCAAATGTTTATGATATTATGCCAGTCCATGGGATTGTCTCAAGATAACTAATTCTTCTGCATTCAGCACACAAATACATTACTCCATTTTATTCCTATACAAACAGCAATTTCCCACTATTACGAAATGAGCATACAATGAATCTCATATTCACCCTACTCCCACAGTGCCTCTTTATACCCAATGAATACAAAATGTGAAAGAATTAAGCTTGTGTGGCCAACTCATATTCTAACACCTTTTGAGTGCTTGAAAAGTAAATGTCTCCAATATTTTATAAATATATAACATTCAAATATCTATAGATAAAATTCAGAGTCCTCTTATTTTTGTATATATACACACATGAAGTTTTAAGGAAAAGCTAAAAATGCAGTGCCATTTCAGACAAAACGTCCATTGCAGCTTCTCATTTTCTCTGCTAGAAAACTGTAATTATAAGCTTACTGCCATATCCAATATTTTGTATATTTTTAAAGTATAGCACTCAATACAAAAGTCCATTTCAGGCCTAAAAGCCTTGGTATGGTGCTATAAAACCATTAACTCCATGTTAAATTATACTACATTTCATTTATACTACATTTCATTTTAGCTGTGACGGCCCAGTAATTACTACTGATTGTTTCTGATCTCTCACATATTAAAAAGCATGGCTGGTGAATTAGTGACGATAGCCAAAAATGAGAAGCAAGAGCATTTATACGTTTTCTTTGTACACCATTCAATTATTATTAAAAAAATCCATTATGCTCTGTATTTTACTACATAAGGCAGAAATAACCCACTAAATATATATTTTACTTTCTTTCCTTTTTTCAACAGAGATCACAAGATATTATCATATTACCTTTTCTCTCTCACTGCACTGCCAGGCTCTGGCCAGCCAATTCTGTATTTGCTTTCACTTTCAGACATTTATCTGCATACAGTTAGGTGAAAGGTATTATTAATCATATCCTGTTGCTAGGCTACCTGGAGATGTTCATTTAAGCTTAATGTTTCTCTTTGTTATAAAGTGCCATGAGGAACACACAGATCTGAGACAAGAAAACTACTTTGCAGAAGCTGCTTAAAACAAAATAAAATCTAGGCTCTCATAACAGAATATGCATTACCAAGAAAAATAATTTTTAAAAACCCTATTTTAGTATACAGTTTGCATAGTAGAGCTTTATTTTAACATGAAACATTTAGATAACTGATGCACATGAACCTTTTAGATAACTGATGCACAATAAGAATTAAAACTGAGGTTTAGTGTTCAGTCTCGTAGCTGTTGGAAGAGCTTTAAAGATACTACAATATATTTATTGGAAATAATTCTGCAATGAGAGCATTATCTAATATTCAATGAAATAAACAGAAATGTATGAATTACACACAATTTAAAGAAAAATACCATATATGTCCATGTAAATTAGCATACTATTTATAACGTTTTTGGTTCAATCTTACATGAAGATTCACACCTCTGCATAAAGATTCATGTCCATTCATATCTGCCACATCTAGGAAGAGTTACCAAGGACACAGGCTTAAATTACATGTTAAAAAGTTCTGTGTAACAAGAGATGAAGCAGCACAAGAGTGGGATGTGACTTAAATGTCTCTTCTAACCTATTGAGTAGCAGTCGCTCAGTGGAATTGGAAAACATGAAGCAAAATCCTAGCAAAGACAAGGCCATGTAGAATTTTACTCCAAGACAGCAGGATGAAGTTCTCTGACTCTCTTAAGGTCTCTATACAACCAACTATCTCATTTAAAATTCTGCAAAAGGCCTTGCCTATGTTACAGCTTTAATCACGTTAGGGAACTAAAGCAAGACAGTCCAAATTGTTTCCCTTCCAGTCTGCTCCAGCTTGTCTAAAATAAACCTGGACATACTTGAATGACTTTTCAAGTATTTTGGAATACTGATACTCATTTTAATTCTCTGTTGGATCCCTTTCCATTACTGGAGACAGAAAGCATTCACTTTGAGAGTATCAATATCTGGTGTACACACTCATTTGGAAATTTGGGTTGTAGCCCTAAAAAACTTACAAGCAGCAGTACCCATTCAGCATGGTGGTCCCTCATAACTTCCTAATTCATCCATTCTGTTGGAATGCAAAAATTCTAAATACCAGTATAGACTGGCAAATCTTTTCTGTTTCTGGGGAAAGTAAGCTGTTTTCTGACGTTTTGACCTGCAAGCTAACATAGCACTTTGACAAAATGACAGTAAGCAGTGTTACAGAGTTTTCAATACAGATTCCTGCCTTGGATTCTGGTTATCACCAGAAACACACATGGGTGCAATAATGAAAGTAATTTTCACTCTTTACAGAGTTAAGAAAACAAAAAATTACTTTCAGAGACCAGCAGTTAAACTGGACTCCTTTTTAAACTCCTGCTACCTTGGTGCTTTCCAAGTGACAACTGCAAGCAATGCTCTTTCTGATTCTTCATGTGAAAAAAAGATGCAAAATACTTCTGGAAGACATTACTGCAGTGCATGGATATGTCAGCAAAAAAAAGAGTACAGAAATGGCTGTGGTATAGAAGAGTAAGTGATTTTTCAGAGTTCCTTTATTAAAGACATTATTTCAAATTAACTTTCGTTTCTGCACTAACATTATAGACATAGAAAAGTTTGCATTCAGCATTTTCAGAAATACTAAGCATGGGATTTTTAAGTCCATAAGCAGAGATTTTTTTAAAAAAGCTGGATCTATGGCATTGGAGTTTGAAGTATGTACTGGTTAGCTTAAGAAGAATTTGTTTCAATCAATATTAAATTCTATTTATTCTTTATGGAGAAAGACAATAAAACATTTCCCAAAACAAACCTAAAAGCCAGCAGGTACATTTCCAGCACCAATTCTGGTCTAAGATTTCTAACTGCAATTGTGTTTTCCCATGAGAAGGTTGAGATGAAGCCAAATGGGCAATGGTGAGGACAAAGCTAGTGTTGCTGATATTATCATAAGATCCAGGACCTGTACCTCTGTCACTGTTTTTCTATGGTAAGTGTTGTACCAGACAGCTGTTTCTTCAATGAAGATCAATTTTGCTTAAAATCTTACAATTGAATTGTTTAACACTGCGGCATTTAAAAAAAAAATTAATTCAAGGAAGACAAGGTTCAGCTTCATTTAGAAGAACAAGCACTTCTTCAGAGAGAGAAAAACACCCAGGACAAATGTGCTACTGCTCTGGGTTTACCAGACTATGCATTCTGGTTTGGTAGCTCTGCTTTAATAATGCTTTGTAGCAGTACTAACTCCACGTTGTCGCCCAAGTTATTTTTCACTTTTACTTCAGATTTCAGCTAGGTAGGGGAATTAAAACAAACAAACAAACAAACAAACCAAAACATCCTTTCTTGAAATGAGCTACAATTACAAAAAAGCCTCATTTTTAGCTTATCACGGTTTTATAAAGGGTAATGAATGATTCCACTTGTAAGAGTTGAAAAGGGTATCTGTGAATGTATAACCTCATTTTAGTTTTGAAGATGGTAACAAATGCACTATGGCATTTGTTTTACATTTCATCCAAAGGAAAAAAAAATAAAGAAAGAAATACTTTAAAAATTGTGCTGTGCCTGGCATTCCAATAACCACTACTGCCACACTTATGGTGTGAAACATACCTGGTCCACGTGTCCTGATCCCTCAGCTCTTGTAAAAGGAACAAATTCCATGTTTCTGTACTACAGAGGGAGATCCTTACAGCATAGATAACAGACCTACCATTTAATTTCATATTCTTTTCCTGAGTTTCCACTCACACTTTGAGAAAACTACTTGATATCTCATCCCTTTTTTTTGGCTTGGCCTTCCTTTTCTGAATTGCCACCTCTGTTTTTTCCACCAGATGTATTGGATAGGTCACCTGATCTTTAAAAAGCCAAAGAATAATTCTTTCTGGTATAGAGGGCAACCAGCCTGGATCCAGAGTAAAACTTTCCAAAGTTAGAGGCTGCTCCCCCCCCACTTCTGTAACACCCTGCTTCCTGTATGGGAAAAGTTAAACATACCTTTTTTTGGAAAGGATTTACTAGTTTGGAGAATGGAACCCTAAGATTTTGTATGCAAATTTTATATCTCATTCCTTAAATTTAGGGTTTTTTTGCTACCATGCCATCTTACAACTGTGGGAGCTGTTTCCTCAGTAAGATATTAGGGTGGCAGAGATTGAGAGCACTTCAAAGAGCAGGTGCTCTTCTTGTGAAACCAAGAAACATCAGTTTGTCATGAAGCAGCAATGTCAACGGGGCAGCATCCTGATGTAAGGCACCCTAACTGAAGCATGCAGGGCAGGTTCCGTCAAGGTTACATTTTCTGCAGCCTCAGAATGCCCAAATACAATAGAGAGAAAGCAGTGGATAGTTTCCTCCCCAGCCAGACGATAACTTCTCATTCTTCAGTGCCCTCCATGGGGACCACGCCAGTGAAGCACTGCTCTAGGCAGTGTCCCGCAGAGTCTTCTGTAGCCCATGATCATTGTGGTAACTTCTATATCCCTCCAGAACTGCTCAACTTATGGCCAGGGGCTTCTCAAAAAACTATCCCTCAATCAAATATACATAAGAGTGATTTAAAGCTAACTGAAATTAATTTCCTAATGAGCAGGTAGTTTTATAAGAACCTAAACACACCACATCTGCTATTTCACCTAATGAGATGAATTATTAATGCATTAATGAGTAATCTTCCTACTGCTTGTAATTTTAATAACCAGACCTTTTACTCCTACACTCAGCTGCTTACAACACTAAGCTGAGAAGTGATCACTTCTACAATTCAATGTCCTACCTGCAAGGATTCAATTCTGTGCTAACACTATTGCATTGAGGGTCTCCACACAAGTAATGATGCCTTATTTTCATGACACTCTTCTCACCTTAAAACTGACACTCAACTTTTTGCTGTTCAGCTAAAAATGACAACTTACTCTTTCCTAAGGGCCAAGAACAGCTTTTGTTTCACAGGCAACATAGAGACATCTTTCCACCTTTGTTGCTCTTTATACTCCTCATTTAACCAATCAAACATAATTCTGCTTCCTGTAGCAGTGCATTCAGTCTTCACACACAAGCCCTTTCCTTGTGGGTAGTCTTTGTTTAACTCATTCTCATTTCTCCTACAGTACATTTCAGATCTATTCTTTTTGCTCTTTCCTTGGATGTACAGGAGCCTCAACTGTCAACTCCTGCCCTGCTAGCTCTGTGCATGCAGCTCAGCATCTCAAGAAATCCCAGTTTTCTGTCACAGAAGTAAGATTTTAGCTAATATTACCAGTGTATTTTCCAGAGCTACAGTCCATGCCCATCTTACAGCAACATCCAGATACTTTGGCATGCTCCAAGTTTGAGAAGTGTTTCTTTTCTTCTACCTCTAATTGAAAATGAGTTATCTAAAATACAGTTTGTCCTTCTTAACCTTTGTTATCTTCATCCCTCATGAAATATGTCTCCCCATCTGGAAAACTACTTCTGCTTGAATTCCACTCTGGTTCCACCTGACATCATCTCTGTATTTTCCATCCAAACAACCTCTGTTCCACTGGCTCAAGAGATCTGGCCCTGAGATATGGCATTTGAGCTCTGATGGTCATGCACAACTGTTCATACCAGAAAAATTGCAGTCTGAGCTGATGATTAATTCCTACCCATAAATATTTGTTATTAACAGGCAGAGGGCTGTAACAGAACTCTTCCACATGGCAAAATTAATGAAAAAAAGATTTTTATCTCTGCAGTACTCTACAAGTATACAAGTTTTAAGACATGCTTTGAAACACACTTTAATTTCAATTATTGTTAACTGCAAAACATGAAGGTCATAGCATGGACTATACATCTTCAAAATGTTTATTAAAATAGCACTGATGAATAACTTAATTAGTCATAGCTGCAGCTATTTTTATCCCAATTATTTCCTTCTCTTCTTACATTTTCAGATTCAGAGCCATTTTTTTCAGTATTCCTCTGTAACATTTCTATAATTCATTAATAGTAACAAAAATGCATAAAGTGCAAAGATTTTCAACTTTTCTAGGAATTTTTCCATAATAGCATCCACCAATCTGTGCACCAAATAAGTGGGAAAAAAATAGGACTCAGCCTGATTAAAAGTACTTTTCAAAGCAAATTTCTAGAGCCAACATCTATGTTGCCGATTCCTGCCTTCAAGTGATATTTGAAACTCTGCTGAAAATCAAATATGCCAGTTGTAAATAAGTGTTACTAACAAATTTCTATAGTGTTCTACAAAATTTTCCAAGCAGAGAGTTTCCACTGCTTTTATAGCAAAAACCACAGAAATTTAGATAAAAACAACTCTGAAAAATAAAGTACTGCAAAAATACAACTCTGAAAACAGTATATATAAATTAGAACCAAACTTTCCAACACAGTTAGTCCCCTATAGACTGTTGAAGACAGTCTAACAAGCACGTAGGAGCAGAACAATAAAACAAGAAAAATAACTGACAAAACATTAAGAAATCCACTTTTTATACCGTGGCTTAGCTGTTCCCCAAAGAGAGAAAGGGCTGTGCCACCATCTTCTGAAGGAAAGAAAGGAGAAGACTTGTATTCTGAGGTTTCAACATCCAATTAGGAATTTATCAGCCTAGAAACTTTATGTCCATGTATAAGCAAGCATGAACTTTGTTGTCTTTTGCTTCTCAGGTTTCTTTTAAACATGGGTGTCATTTTTGGGATGACTTAGGTTTTCAAGTGCCTTGGAGAGCCGGACTCTAACTACTAAGAAGTTTTACCCAAATTACATATTTTTAAGATGCCATAGTACTGAATGGAGAAATGATTTATGTTTGGAGACACAAAAAGAGTAAGAATAAACAGTAATTGCTTTGTTTCTATATACCTTCACTTTTATGCTCCAATGAAGAGAGCAGAGAAGCTCAGTAACACATGGAGAAGGCAGTACAATATTACAAAGCATCTGCAGATAACTCCATCTCCATTTTCTGCTCTTTGGTTTTATAAGGAGTCACAAAAATACTTTACACTTCATTATTTCTATAGCACCTCTGAGCAAAGTGTACTCTGTTTCTTCATGTCAGCCAGCCAACCATTAAACTACCAGAAGTTAAATCTTTTAATATCTTACATTTGTTTCTGCAGGCTCCATACATAAAGCAAGGGTGTGGGCCATTACTAGCCAAAAGGAACCAAGCATAGTTCTGCCTGCCAGCCTCTAACTCTTACATCACTTGCAATACTTCACTAATTCTATTTCTTTATATAAAACATTAAAAACATGACTGAAACTACCTAATGCTTGATAGGGAATAAACACCTTCCTTCAGTAAGCATGACAAGATAATGAACTTTGACCACTTCTACACAAAAATAGTAAAAATACAACAAAACATTGAGCAGTTTTAAGTCATGGATGCACCAGAGGAGAGAAAATAAACCATGAACAGTTGTGCTAAACCCAAGATGATCTGGAAAGAAAAGCCAAAAAGTTGGAAAAAGTTTTCCATCTCAAAAAGATACTCTCTTCACAGCACCCTGAGATCCTACTGCATATCCAGGTCAAAGGGACAAGAAAGAGTGTAAAAACCACAGTGTGTATAGTGTGTATTTATATGTGTGTACTATCTTTAATTCAATGACAGAATTAGTTGTCCTGTGCAACAAACCAGGGCTTTATGATGACATTGCTTTGGATAGCATACAAGAATACTACAGAGAGCCATGCTTTGTATCTTTGACCACTAATAAGAGCATAATTTTTTCCCCACTCTGATTATTGGTATAACTGGACTCCTTTTTTACTTTAGCATATATTATAAATATTTGGTTTTTAGATTCTTTTGTTACAAAAGAACATCCTAGCAATAAATCATTACATTACCTTCAAAAAGGAAGTAGTTTGAGGCTCTTGGGTGCAAATAAGAAAAGCAAAGGAAGTTAATGCATTTAAGCTAACTTGCTCTCCTTTGTTTATTCGTGCCTATTGGTTCTCAATATTTTCCTTCTCCTTATTGTATATAGCTTCTGGAATTAAAATTATAAGGAAAGAACATTCTGCCTGAGGGATTGAAAGAAAAATGTGAGAACAAAGAGAAACAGTGAATCTGACAAGCTCGGATAAAAAGAATACTCAAAGAATTATGAGTGGTAGTTTGGATATTGCACAGAATAAATAATAATTTTGTTGGGATGGTATTTCCTTGATAACAAGAAGTATCTGTAGTCATGTCAAATTGATGTGTTAATACAAATTACTATCTCTCACACTGCCTTTTCCACTGTCTTTACCTCACTCTTTAGAACAATCTTTCATACAATTGAGCAGTTTACAGCTCAAGTACGTAGAAAACATGAATAAATCTTTATATGAGGCTCAAAAAACTCCCATCAAAATTAATCTACTTTGCTTTTGATAATGAGAGGCAACAAAAAGGTAAACAGAACATGGCAAAAACTTATATGCAGAAAGATTCAGGCTCTATGAGGACTCTTAATATATCAGATGCAAAAAGTTTAAACATTAACATTAAACCTGAGAAGCAAACATAAAATACAGATCTATGATATGTGAAGAAGAATAGATTAAGGTTATGAAACCACTTGTGGTTAGACCACGGTGATCAGCATTAATACCTTTAATATAAACAGCCCTGAAACATCTCTCACCACATCATTGGTGGGAATGGATGCTGTAATACAAGACTGTAACCTTTGTATACATTTCTAGCTTAAAAGGTTAATGAACTATAAATTGTATTTTTCCACTTCTTTTGGCTCTTAAATATGTGAATACTCAGTTATATACAACTGCCTTACAGGTACTGACATAATATTTTTTGAAAAATTATAAATTGTGAATTTATTAGATGTAAGTTTTTTAGTTCAATGTTTAATTTATTATTTTAATTACCTATTCAATATTACTTAATGTTTTAAATCAGTATTTGTTGAGGGTGTTGCTTTTACTTTTCAATTTTCTTTATTAAGCCATATATAAAAGAACATACAGACCCAGAAAATTTGAGACAGTGAAGAAACTTTGTTTCTATATGCAGCAAATTAAATACTCATACTAACAGACTGATGAGTGATAGATCTTAAACTAGGATAAATTGGAAAGTATTCTTATAGTTTAGATTTTATACACCTCCTGTCTGCTTTGCAAACAGAGCTTCTGGATGCAGTGACCTATGTCATTTACAAGAAATCATTTTATCTGACTAGACAATACATTTTGATAATACAAATGCATTGATTAAAAGAATTTTGTAAGCCATGAAACAAAAGCATAAATCTTCAGCAGTGGCAAAATTGTATGTAAGGATTAAATTCATAATGACACAGATTTTCAGAGTTACTAAGAAGAAATGGACTAAAGAGAGCTTCATCCTCCTGTAAGGAATGTTCTCTTGCCTTTGTAAGGAAGGGTCTTAAAGCACACCAAACACGATACAAGCTTCCATTGAACCTGAAATTCTCTGTCTCTGTTAGCACAGGATTCTAAAACCAGAAGAAGCCTTCAAAGCAGGACCTAGCATCACCTCTGCTTTGAAGACAGGGAACTAGGGCATAGGCTTTCTGTATTATTTTCTTAAGAAATCATTGGCAAACTCAGACAGAATATGTTGTCTTCCACCATATCTGGGACCTTGAATAAGAGATCACTCCTTGTCCCACGGGAAAAGGAGGCAAAAGTGTTTGATGCCATGAATATCTCCATTTCCTGTTTACCAGGTAAGCATATCACATGTAAAGGAAAAGCCATCCACCTCCATGAAACAGAAAGAAATTCCTCAATGTATAATGGCTGAAAGAGGGTGCAACACATCATATAACACTTCTACTTGCAGCATTTTATGCCACGCGTCTTTTTTCCATTATTTTTCTTCTATATTCACAGAACAGTATCTGCACTTTGTTGATCAGCACCTGAACTGGTCTTTCAAAAAGATCTTAAAATGTTAACTAGGACTTGCCTTGGTTTCTGCTGGGATTGAGTTAATTTTCTTCCTAGAGACTGGTACAGTGCTGTGTTTTGGATTTGATATGAGAATGATGTAAAAACACTGGTGTTTTCAGTTATTGCTAAGGAGTGTTTATACTAAGACAAGGACTTTTCAGCTTCTCATGCTCTGACAGCAAGAAAGCTGCAGGGGCAGAAGGTGGTAGAAGACAGAGCCAGGACACTGGGCCAAAGGGATGTTCCATAGCACATGGTGCCATGCTCAGTACATAAAGCCAGGGGAAAGCTGGCTGGGGCCACTGCATGGGAACTATGCAGGCATCGATCAGCAGGGGGGTGAGCAATCACACTGTGCATCACTTCTTCTGCATATTCTTTCATGAGTATTATTATTTTCTTCCTTTTCTGGCCCATTAAACTGTCTTCATCTCAACTCTCGAGTTTTCCCACTGCTGCTTCTCTGATTGTCTCCCTCATCCTGCTGTGGGGTGAAGTGCACTATGTGGTGTTTGGTTTCTTTCTGGGGTTAGACCAGGACAGAACTACACAACATACACAGGGTTAACTAAGCTCAAGAACCGCAGAAGAACCTGGCAAACCTTTGCAGTTTTATATAGCCTAGCAATATGAAACCCCTTTCTATTCTTGGCTAGATTTCCTTCACACACCCTCTTTAAGAAATTTATAGAGAACACAAACTGTAGTACCTCTAAGGGGTATTCTCAAGGCTAATTTTAGGCAGTGGAAACCAGCCTCTTTCTAGACTTTCTCTTAAGCTCGTCATCTTCTATGACTCCATAGAAGATGGTTAGAAAAGGATATTTAAGCTAGATTTGTAATTGTAATTATAAAAAAGGAAAGAAAGGAAAGAAAGGAAAGAAAGGAAAGAAAGGAAAGAAAGGAAAGAAAGGAAAGAAAGGAAAGAAAGGAAAGAAAGGAAAGAAAGGAAAGAAAGGAAAGAAAGGAAAGAAAGGAAAGAAAGGAAAGAAAGGAAAGAAAGGAAAGAAAGGAAGCCCTGTTGAAACCAGTCACACACCTGCACCTCACCACTCATTTTTAGCTTCATCCAGACAAGAGTTCCTGTTCCTCCCAGTCTGCCCATGCTCCAAACAACAAATATTACGAGCTCTCTGCCCCAACCTTAATCTAAAGCAGTGTGTGAGTCCAGCCCCACTGACACTACACCCCAGTAAAGACTGAGAACTGAAGTTATCTTGCAGGACAAAAAAGAAGATAACCACTCTCCATTAACCACACTGGTCAGGAAGATCAGCCTACCAACCCCAACATTTCTCTTTCAACTCCCTCCTACACATTTTGTCTTCTTTTTTCTCCTATATTTCATGATTCACATCCCTAGGCTTAAGATGCAAATTGTGAATTGAAATATTTTTACATCTTCCTTGATGAATCTCCATACATAGTTTACAAAGCCTTACATAAATTCCCTTAGACCAACACAAATCTTCTCCCTTATTCATATATCACCACCATGGTTTAACAGGGCATGGAAGATCTTGATCTTCTGCAATTAAATTCAAGGTTAAAGGACTCCACAACCATAATCCACTAATGTTCGAGGCTAAAATAATACAGCAAAGGTACATTAAAAAAAAAAAAATTCCATAGGACCGGTAAAACTAACAGCACGTACCTGAGCAGGAAGAGGAGTGCCATCCACAACAGAACTATTTATTTGATCATCCAGAGTCACTTACTTTGGAATTCTGCGATCCAGGGTTAAAAGCATTCATCAAAAGTATCTTGCTGGCAACACCCATGTCATGTCCAGTATCACGTGGGAAACATGTTACAATGAGTTATTGCTCAAATCCAAAATATCTCGAACTTTTCAGACTAAAAGTGAGCTATGGAAGGGATCTTATTTGCTTAAAGCATGAAAAGCATAACACTGAAGTAAGTTGACATTACCCTCATTTCCATAAACCACTGCAGCTACTGACTGACATTTTGCAAGTTAAGCAAGAGAGGAGTCAAATTCATACTGGCATTTCTACTGTCAGGCAAAAAAGTGTGAAGCGTGCATAAACCTGCAGTCCCATCTACTGCTTGTCACCGTACCCCTGAGAAGCAAGTGCATATGTCACTTTCTCCTCTTATCCGTTTGCACTGCACATAGAGAAGGCAGGATGCTCTGTATCTTCTCAAATGGTGTTTTATATTCAACAGTGAGCCTTTACTGTCCCAGAATAGTGCCCACTCGGACAGCCTGTTTGATGGAAACCATCAGGCTAGAACTCACCCTCAAAACAGTTGCCATGTGTTTAGGCAGCAGCTAGACTTGTGTTTTTAAACAAACAAAATAACCGAACTTCTTTGGCAGAGATTCAGCAGCTCAAAATATGCATTATTGCACCTCCTAACTGGATGGTGACCAAAAATAGACTTCTTGATAAGTTCTTCCTCCTAGAAAGTTTGCTCTAGAAGGAGGATGTATTTTGCTATAAACAAGAGGTTCCTCCAAACAACAAGGGCATAAAAGAAAGGAATAACAGAGTGAGATGGCTTATATTGCTTTTATAAGGAAAGCTTTAAAATGTTTGATTAGGTCTGCTTTGGAGATTATTTAATCTGTGACAGAATGCTGTCTTTTCCTAACTTTCAGGAATTGAATTAAAATGGAACATGTATCTATCTAACAGTTCCAACAAAAGACAGTACAGTTTCTATCAGAAAATATAACTTAGTAGAATTAAAATAAAACACTCACAGGTTTAATAAGGGATGGAAAAATCTGATTTCTACATCAAACTCTCCAACTAATGCTTCAAGAAACTGCACAGGAAGAATTTGTTCACAAAATTCTGAGGACATTTCATGTCAAATCAAGACTTAATCGATTGATGTTGCAAGGGCTCTTTATGTGAAATCATTCTTCAAAGGACAGACTGCAAAATATTTGCTAATAGTCTATGAAATAGTGTAGCTAATTACGGAAAGTACATTTGTCAAAAAAATTAAGTGATACATTATCATTTGCCTTCTCAGTAATCTATAATGCATCTCCAATATATCAGCATGAGTTAAAGGAGCCTTTGTTATAGCTAGTAAAAACCTCAATTACTCTTCTGAAGAAAAGTCTGACATTCTGTTTTTTATCCATTCATAACAGCACACTTTAGTTAAGCTATATATCATACATTTATTTGAATCAAAAAATTCCTTAAAAAGTAAAGTCCAATATTAAATAAAACAATTTTATTAATTGTTTTCTTTGAAGTAAACAAGAAATAACCTTATTTTTAAAGTTGTATTTAGTTTCTACTTTGATAAAATTATACTTTCCACTGGAAAATCATTCTGAAGGTTTTCAAGTTAATTTAACTTTAAGTTATTTAATCATTATTCTTCTAGGATTAAAAAACCAAAACCCATAGCCTTAAAAAATTATTTAATATGTCTTTACTATTTAATTTTTCATTTTTTTTTCAGCCATAAATTCTTGCCAGGAAAATAACTGAATTTTTTAATGAAAGCAAATGTAGGTAATTGCATCTACTTAGTGTTTACGTAACTTCTCCTAGAGCTTTTCTTTGGACCACCTAGCTTGTGGGGCTTTTAAAAAGTCGTTAGAGCTAAATTGCTTGAAATTAGTAAAGTTATTTTTCCATTCATGCATCCATTTCAGCCGAGAAAAATCATTCAACAGTGAGCACTTGACAGCACAGCCACTTTCCCCATTAATTGTCGACTAAGACAAGAAAATTGAATTTTTGTCTGCTGAAGTTTAGGAAGTGGTTTCATGGGTAGAACACCCTCAGCTGCTGTCAGCTGCTCAGTTTTTCTGAGCTGCAGAAGTGAACTGGCATACCTATAGCTGCTAATGACAGACAGCTCTTCTGAGACGGAGTGGCAGCAGGTTAGTTCCTCTAAGCAATCCACAGGGCAATGGAAATGCCTTCACAAACACTGCTTAATCGCTATTCTGCTCCCAGAGGTGTTGCAGCTGATTGATACGCTAAAATTTCATTATAGGTAGTGATAAAAACCCCAACCTATCACACAATTCTATTTGCTATCCTTACCCAGCAAACGTTTTGCCCAGCTCAGACTGTCAGCTCCACTTCCAATCACTGTACAAGTAACATTAAATAAATGTGGCATTTGGAACACTTGATGCTTTATACAAAAAAAAGCAGAAATCCTCACTTATTTATTTTCCTCTCAATCTTAGGCACTAAGATATGCGTGTTTTGTCAAATGTATGGAGAAAATATACATCTAATAAAAAACTAATAATTTCAGTCATGTTACTGACCTGACTGGCAGAGAAGTGACTTCGCTTGTTACTCATTTTTAAAAAAAGCTAAACTTTGCCTTATGAAGAAAGTCCTTAATACTTAAACCCCTCTCCCCTCAAACATCTACCACATCTCTGATCTGCTCTTATCAAAATTTATCTTCCTGAAAGACAGTTTATTTACACATGTGCAAAGTCAATCCTAGAACAGTCATGAGCACAGTTAAACAAACATCTCCTTCCCTCTTACAAAAAAAATTATTGAAAAACAATATTCTCCAATTTACTATCAACACTTTGATAGGTACAAAGCTGAAGTGATACAATCAATCTTTCCTGATTAGTGTTTGATAAAGAGATGCACAGAAAAGTACCAAAAATGTAAAAATGTAGCCAGGATGTTCTGCTGAGCCATCCATTAGTCACTTTTTGATTTTACGATCTTACAGGGACAGAAAGTGGAAATTTTTTTTTAGCGATGCAATGATAACACAGTTTGGAGAATATTTCCATAGAATTTAAGAGCATCATGGGAAAAATGCTTCCAGTAGTAACCCACTATTAGAGCTGGATTTCTCATCAGAGGAAACTTAGAGGAAAGGCATCAGTTAAGACAACACTGTACAAACAGATGGAAGAAGGAATAATTCAGGGCTGCTGAACACACCTCCAATCTAGAAGGCCTCTAAATTATAAAACACAAAGAGCAAAGAAAATGCTCTGAATTACTATTATAAATTTCTCTAGTTTATAGTCTACTCTAAGCACTGTTTGCAGAGACAATATACGAAGATGGAGAGACCTTTGAACCTGACCTGATTTATTACTTCTTTTTCTCTGCCACAGAAAATTGGATTCCTAAGCCTCTGCTTGAGCTACCTGAAGGTAGAAGTGACCTGATATGTCCTACGTGACACAGGGTGAATATCTTGCTACCATACTTACTTGGCTCAAGTAGCATTTCTCTTGGAAACTTAAAATTTTTAGGTCTTTTCCTGTCTGAATGTTTCCCCTCGCTGGTATTCACAGCAGTCTAAGATTAAGCCATTAGATCCTACAGACATTTCTCATTCAAAAAAGTATTTATGATCCATTTGTCCTCCTATTCAGAAAAGAAAACTCAGAGCAGTATGATTTGGCCGTTTTTCTGGGACTAACTTGTTGAATGTCACGCCACCAAAACTATTTTAGCTCCTCTCTACCATTCCTCGTTCCCCAGCTCACACCATTACACCATAACAAGGCCTCCACATACAAATGTTTACTGTTACTTTGGATGTTTAGACATAAGATTAAGCCTTGCTCCCTCACAACAAATATTTTGTTTTATTAGTAACTGGAAAACACTCCTACATAGGTATAGTTTCAAGTTAACATTTTTGATAATACAGTATTTGGCATTGCATCAAATGCAAACATAATTATTTGCTCAGTATTATGGCTATTTATTTAAAAACAAATTGTACCTGTCTGTAGCAATAAAACTACCTGGAACATTACCTCTATGCCATAAACACTGTTGTGCAAGTCTAATGTGCACTATCACATCAGAGGAAAACACCAAAAGCCAAAGAAAAAGAATATTTAGAAAAAAAAGCAGGAACAGACACTTGGGCACTTTCAATTGGTCAAACTTTAGTGTTCCTCACACACAAGAAGTTTGCATTAATACTACTGATTTTCTGAAGCACATATCTTTTCGGTAAATGGTTATCTTAGCATGAGGAAGATACTTTTAAATTGCACCATAAAAGGAGATACTATTCCTACAAATCCACCCATTAAGAACTCCTACAAACTGCAGCCACATTAGCTGCTTCCAAATATTTGGAGGGCAAGAAAAGAAATACCAGTGGGAACCAAAGTTCTGGAAAAATTGGAAATGTCAGAAGTTTTTTCAAGGTAAAATCACAGTTGTGGCCAGGATACTCATAATGAATGGCTGATTGTGTGATGACAGCCTTCTTTAGATGGTGTCACCAAAGAATGATTTTATGATAGAGAGTTTAACTAATGATTGATATGTGAGAAATGACACAGTTGAAGGACAAAAATATTTTACTCATAGGAACTTCCAAGCAGCAGTCTGAGAAAAGTAAAGCACAATCATGAAAAACATAAACATGTACAACAAATATGCAATAATATAAAGTAAGGCCAGTACATTTCTTTTAATAGAAGTCATAACAGAAGTTAGAATTAAACATCTATGGCCTACTCTCCTTTCCTTTCCTATCATCAAGGATCCAGAAACCATTTGCTTTCCTCTGACGTTTTTTTTCAATTGCTCTTGTTTTTCTATGGTTTACCTCAGGGGATAAAGAGTAACAAAGCACATTTGTTAGTGAATGTGTCAGCTTCAAGAAACACATTGAACAGATGGTTTTGATCCTTTCTATGGTCTTTGACCCTTATGGAGAGATGAAATCAAAAAGATGTTGTTCTACCACCTCCAGAGTTAGACATTCTGGCAGCCCTCTGACCCAGGTGAAATACCTGGTCCTCAGCCCCAAAGGAAAGCTGAAAGGATAGCAAAGCTTTGCAAATAAACATCTGACCTCCCTCAAGTAATTACTACGATTGCTTTAAGTGGATACTAGTCCACATAGATTAGCTCATTTAAAATACCAAGATTAACTTCCAACTTTCCGGAAAGTCAGTTCTTAATTTGTGTAAGCATTGATCATCACAGACTAGACTTTGCTTAAACTGCTTCCCAACTGTCATTCAACTGTATTTTATTTACAGATTATTAATACAAGCTGTCCAATATGCACATTTTATTAGCTGGAGAGTCAAGGCTGAGTCTTCTTGCCAAGAATACCTTGAACCCACCTGTCAGTCACAGCATCTGGCAGCTTTATCTGCATTACATTTATATGTACATCAGTCCTAAACCTGATGCCAATAGAGTTTTGTTATATTGCATGATCAATCATAACTTAAGTGGTAGCACACCTCAGCTATTTGCAGATTAATTCTACCAGAAAGAAATTTCTGCTCAAAGGTTAAATAAATCATGAAGTATTTATACCTCACTGCAACTACCTCAGCCTACGTAAGCTCAGTCTCATCCGCCTGTTCATCTTCAAAATAGGCACACTGAAGTGGAAAGATTGTAACAGAAAAGAAGTAGGGTGAAATTAATTTCGCCATCTGTAAGAGGATAAAGCAATTTTTTTAAAAAAAATCCCCAAAGTCCATATTATTTGTTATATCTCACATATACTTTATATTGGCCCCCATTCCATGAAAGTATTTTGAAATCCAGGAGCAAAGCCAGGGGTTTTTTTGAGATGTTCTTCATTGTCTTCTACCTGCCATCAGACTGCAATGGCAAATCCTTAACATAAAATTGCACAAAGGAAGAAGAAAACTCATCAAATAATTATTGGGGGAAAAAAAGTGTATTTTTTTACAGTTTGTTTCTTCATTGGATAAAATTTAATCGGGGGGCAGTCAGCCAACTCTCACTTTAATGATTCTGATCCTACAAGTAATTTCTTTAGTGATTAGGAGTCTATTCATATCAAATGGACTTTATTATTGCATTAATAATTCAGCAGCTCCCACAGCAAAAAAGATAAAAACACATCCATGTAAATTCCCATCCCTCTACCAGCCTGCCTGAGCTGCTTCTTTCCTTCCCATCACAGAACATGACAGATCTGGTTCTTCACCAGTGTCAGAATTTTACATATTTGATGATCTCTCTGAGGACTGCTGGTAGGCAGAAAAGGTTAGAGAACTTGAGAATCTTATATTTCCAAAGAAATTTCAGTTTCTAGGGAAAAAAAATTCTTTCACCTCGATTAACAACTGTCCTGTAGAGCTACTTGGCTTGAGTATTTCCAAATAGTTTATAAATCAAGCTGAAATTCATGAAAAGTCTTGATTCTTTGGCCCAAAATCAAGAACAGAAGTGCTTTCTAGAAAGTGCTCCATAATTCTTGACTGCAACTACAGAATCATCTTAAAGCAATGACATTTAATGAATTATATGCATAATGTTTAAAGTAACAGGCTGCATTTTGCAATCAATTCAAATACCATGACCTGTGTTAACAGATTGTAGCCCATTCGTTCTCAGTAATGGACAAGGCATACTGTGCATTAATGACTCTTTAATGAGAGCAAGAAAGAGCCAGAAACAAAGAAAAAACAAAATAAAATTAATACATCTATTATTCTCCTAATTTGTTAATTCAAAAAGTGTAGTGTGAAATACACAGTAGTATGTTTTTTTAATGCAATAACATCATTGCAATAGATTCCACTGCATTATTTGGTCACTAAGTGTTCTTTCAGGAATAAAAACTGATTTTGCACAGATGAGTGGACCAGAAAGTGAAATTCTATTTACCCAGTTCTATTAAGCTTTTGCTAACTAAAGCTGCTGCTTCTCTGCCACTGTTGTAAGGCCAAAGTCAAAGTAACCTCTCATAACATACACCTCTGAACAGCAGAAACATTATGGAGGTATGGCAAAAATTCTGGAACAACCGTTTTCCACTCTTCCTAGAAAGAAGTTCCTCTTTTAAAAAAATTTAAGCAAGAATAGAAAGTATAATCAAAACTGTCTCTTCAAACGTTTGCTACACTTATTATTTCCTGTTAGACATATTTTCTTTTCTTAACAGAGCTATTTTGTGGATGAATGGCAAAGCATCAGGCACTGATATTTTCCTATTTAACACAATGGAATGTTTCCAGCTGCAGCTAGCAGAACTCACACACCACATCTCCCTAGCTGACCATAATCAAAACCAAAAACCTCCAAACGCTCATTTCTCTTGCATATAATTTACTGAGAGGCAATGTGCCCATACCCAGGGCCCAACAATACGACTCTAAACAGCCCCAAGTTTACTTGAGCTGATCCTAAGTGCATGGTTGTGTTAGACCTAGGTTATAACACATCTGTCACATGAAGTATTGCAAACTTTTAACAACTTCTTCCTCCATCTATGACCTTACATGTGCACACAAAGCTGGGCAAGTTCTTCTATTGTTGGATTATAATTAGTACTGAAGTGAGCTGCTCCATTCCAATCACATTAAATATAAAATCAGTTAACAACTCGTCTTTCACCTGGCACTTACCCACAGTGAAATTTAATATTGGTTCTGATTATACTTAACTTTACACTGCTGATTTTCAGTTACTTTCCTGGATGTTACCCAGTGTCTATGATGTGCAGAAGACATTCCCTGATGTGCATGTCAAAATTCGTGGCTATTAGGCCATCATCTTTTATGTTCTAGGGCAATTATTTTCTTTGCTAAGTGACAAGTTTTGCCTTGCTATCACTGTTACTTAAGAAAGTCAGATTTTCAAAGCCAATGTATTTCTTAAGAGCTCCTCCTCTCCGTCCCTCTTCATTGTCTGCTTGGCTCATAGGAGTTTTTGTCCATGGGAGCTGAACTCCTTGCAGCCATTGACTGAACACTGTACCCCATCCGTGCCATTCCAGGACTGTCTGCGCTCCATCATCCCTGAACAACAAAAAACCCTCAGCCAACCAATCATCCAACCAATCAAAAAACTCAACCAAACAAAATGGAATCATTGGTCATATGGAAAAGTCTAACAGTGACCAAGTCTTTTTTGTTTGTTTGTTTTTAATTAGAATATTATGGAACTGTAAACACAAAAATTATTACTACCATTCTCCAGAAAAAAAGGAAATACGCCTATCATTCCCCAAATATTTTGATAACTCATGTCATTTTCCCCTGTAGATGATGCCAAGAGACAAAATCTGTGCCTACTCAGCCTGATTTTTCTGGAACTGTGTGCTGTGAATTCCTGGCAGGATTGTGTGACAGAAAGCTGAGTGGTCAATGTAAACAAAATAATTCAAAACAACAAAGTTGTGAGGGACAACTTGTACTTCTGGCATACAGGTTTCACACAGGTTTTATAGAGGTCAGTGATAGTCTTGGATGCTGTTACCACGGGGAGGCTCTCAAGTGATAAGGAAACAATCATTTTTGATGATATGAGTGGGACTGGGGGGAGTGAGAGTTCCTAAAGAACCACTGTAGGCAATAATATTTTCTAGATTGCACTCACTGCCAAGTATGGCTTTCCAGGCAGTACAGGATGTTGCTGCTGCACATCTTCACTAAATCAAGATCAAACCAAACAAAATCCAAAGCCAATGGATGTGTGTGATATTCTATTCCCCATCACTTTACATCAAGTGAGGCTCATGCATGCCTGGGAACAGTTTCATCTATATACAGGGCAATGCTTAAACTACAGCATATTTTTCAGTTTTCTTGAGTAATGAATATTTACTGTTTTACAACAGAGCAGAATCTTTAAGCTGATCTGATTATTGACCAAGACTTTCAAGAGAAATGAGTAAATATCAGAGTTTTGGAAGGGGCTTGCTTCTTTGTTTATTTTAGATTTTGTTGTTGTTTAAACATAGCATTTGATAGAACCCAGCTAGCTCTCTCTTCTTTGTGGCTGAAGACAGTAATATTCACTCCCACATATATAGCCACAAGGCTCAAGGTTGAAGGAGCTGCATAGAAAAACACTGCATGCTGATGTGTCATGCATCTTCCCAGTTTCAAACTGACAGATAGGAAATGTCTTGCACAGGAATAGAATAGACTGTAGAAACATTCTTTTTCTTTGAATATGCTATTAATATAAATTTTTAAAAATTACAAAAAGTGAGACACTTGTCTGAAGAAGCAGGGACCCAAACTTGAAAGCCCAGACAATATTCCTACTGCTGTGAAGTAATGATTACCTTTAAAAATAATAAAAAAAACCCACAAAAAACAAAATAAAAACAAAAAACCCCCAAAACAAACAAAAAAACCAAGTGTTTTTTTCACGTTAAAAAAAACCAACAAAAAACAACACCAAACCAAAACAAATAAACCCAAAAGAAGACATCGAAGGCACTTCTCTTCTTCCTTGAACCTTTTGCTCCTTGACACAAATTGCTTTTTTCTAGCTGAATTATACACATCATCTGTCAGACATTAACCCGTTGTATACTAAAATGGCTCCCCATTACTCTAAACCTCTCAGCCTCTTGATCTTTAAATGCTTGTTTCACATATTGTAAGATGATCCAGAAATATCCAAAATTAATAGCAATAACCTGCTTACAGTAAGACCAAATGAGTAAAATAGAAAAGATAGAAATGAAGGCCCTAGCGTGTGGATACCAAAAAATTCTTCAATATAAACTCATCTCCATATATCCCAGTAGCTGACTGTGGTTAGAAGATAGGTTTCCATCTAAAATATTTCTCCTACCAGCAGTCTCTACTCCCACAAAAAAGAAGGAAAATAAAGGGGATACTTTAAGTAAATATATATATGCATACCTACATGTATACACATACACTTAAAACAAACATCAGAATTTCTAATTTAACTCCAGTAAGATACCAAAGATTTTCCTTGGAATTTTGCAGAGACCACATCACATATTTTAATAGGACTGTTTGCAATCAAGCTACGTATCAAAGCAGTTCAACATCAGACACAGAGGTAAGCAGCCTTTAATATACTCCAGCAGCAACTACTTCCTCTTCTGAAAATGTGCAGTGCACATAAGGAAAATGGAGCAAGTCAGGTAAAGAAAAACATTCATCTTTTCATCATCATTCCTAGATAATAAGTCATATGAGGAAGAGCTGAGGGAGCTGGGTTTGTTTATTCTGGAGAAAAGGAGGCTCGGGGGAGACCTTATCCCTCTACAACTCCCTGAAAGAAGAGTTTAACAGATGGGGATGGATCTCTTCCCCCAGGCAATCAGTGACTGAATTAGAGGACATGGCCACAAACTGTACCAGGGATGTTCAGGTTTGCCATTAGGAAAATTTCCTTCATGGAAAAGGTATTTTAGAATTGGAACTGACTGCCCAGAGAAGTGGTGAAGTCAGCATCTTGGAGGTGTTCAAGAAAGACTGGACATGGCACTTAATGCTATGGTCTAGCTGAAAACATAGTTATTAGTCAAAGGCCAAACTTGATGATCTTATAGGTCTTTTCCAACCTAAATGATTCAGTGATCTGAATTTTTTTCTACTGTTACATCTAAATGATGATTTGCCAGATGAAAAATACCTCTCCACCCTTCTTGCTTTGTAAAATTATGTTTGTCTTAAATGGTATTGCATCATACAAACCATGCCCAAAAGAGACAAGACTGCAGGGCTGTAGTGCCTGTATGACAAGCTTTTAAGGAAAGGACTTCTTGGAACTGAAGAAGTGCCATGAACTGAATGTTATTTAAAGCAACAACAATGGTGGACAATAACTGAAAATTAACCACTTCACTCAATGACAGCACAGAATGACAATGACTGTCAGAAAATGAAACAGAAGTTGGAAAACAAAACAAAATTCATGTATCATGTTAAAAAAAGAAAAAGCGTAACTACTTAACAGAAAGAATGACTGCTAAGGACTCTGTAAAATCACATTTCTGAATATCAGCCAGATATTCTGCTCTGAGGGTCTGACTGACTGGAAAACAGCATGAAGAACACACATTACATATTTTGTATCCAATTCAAAAGAGCATTTTGAAAACAGTGTTACTGTTACTCAGCCTTTCCAGGAAGGAGGATACCCCAATTCATAAGTTTCAATATCAAGCCAAAAAGCCCTCCAGGGACATCTATAATTCAAATTTTGAAGCGAATTCATTTGCATGCCCATAGATACAAGAAAATTACAGATTCCTCTTCTGAAAGTTCTGTTTGAAAACAGGCAAGAAAGAGTATATTCAGGAGTTCTTAGTATATAAAATTAAGGTATGTGCTACATCTTTCTAGTAGATCTGTGTAGTCTAGGTATGAGCAAGGTTTTCTGGGTTGTTTAAAGCTTATACACAATATTACATGAAATGTCATCAGCTTCCACTCAAACATGAAATTGAATATATAGCTAAGAGGAGTCCCAAAACCTCCTCCTATTTAGTTTGTTTTATAGCACCAGAATGTGAAAGCTGGGATTTCTTCTAAACCAGAATGATTTATAAAATTAAATGTGATTTATCTATAGGAATGCTAAAAGTAAAAGGAATGAAATGCAACATGAAAATTATTGAATGAAAAAAATGAATGAAATGTTGCTAAACAGGCAGACTTGGGAAGAAATATCCTCAGAAATAGATAAATACAGCCTCAAGTGTTATAAAATATGACACTTTTTTCTTAAAGCTTCTGGAGTTTGCAACTCTGGAAGACAGAGTGAGACTCTACAAACATCTTAGAAAACCATCTTCTCTCATATTCAGCTTTTACTTGTGTTTTTAGACCATTATGGTTTAAGAAAATATCAATTTCCACCTGTTTTTCAAGAGCTTTTTTCCTGCAAAGGCAATTGTTCTCTCCCTACAGCTTCCATCTACCAAAAGCTGGGTGAGGGGAAAAGAAACCCATTCTATGTTATATGGAGAAACTGACCTAATAAAATTTTGTAGCATTTCTGGGATTTCAATACCTGTATAATTGTTCACCAAGCAGCAATTACTGATCCTATTGAATCTTCTTTCTTTTGTGCTTCAGACCAATAATGGGGCAGATTAAAAAAAAAAAAAAAAAAACAACAAAAAACCGAAACAACAAAGAAATAGAAACATTTCACACACAAAACACAGCATATTCCAAACAGAAGGGTGAAAGCTAAGTACTCCCAGACTCATTAGAACAGCCTCGTTAGTGACTGGGCATTGTAAACCTGAAGATTTGTTTGCCATACCAGCAATGTTCTCCAGCAGACTTAGGAAGACTCCCATAAACTACCCAGGACTTTGACAGCAGAAATATTTCAATTTTACTAGAAGAATTAAATTTTTCATAATTAACAATCATTATTAAACAGAGTTCTTTCCATCTTTATCTACAAGCCTGTTTCCTACAAATATATTACTTTAATGTGCTTTCTGATGACTGTCTAGAAAAACTATGACTTCCATTAAACAGCTGCCTTTGCAATTCGTCACATATGCATGGTTCTTTAAGCCACATCAATGTTTCTTCACTTAGACAAAGTTTAAATAAAAATCAACCCATAAAAACAACAACGAGTAAATATTATCACGTGTGCACACGTATTTAATTGCTACTTTGAGTGCCAAGGTAAGGAAGAAAGGCACTCCATGGACTCTAAATATCTCACCAGATTACTAAAGGACCCAAAACACCCCCATGGATTACCAAATATGGCAAGGTGGGGAAAAAAGCCCACTTGTTTATGCCAAGGAATATGTATAATGGATACAACTTGGATGGCTACAGCAATAGCAAACTAAGTTGTGAAAGCTCATGCAAAGAATTGCATGAAAGCTCATGGAATTTCAAATTTTTTAAGATGTGATTTTAATTGGAATTTTTACTTTGTTTCTTTACAAAAGGAAGACCTGTGGCCTGAGGAATGGGTATAGGGTCTGTGTCATGAAGCTCCTCAGGAGGTGGATGTACAGAATTGCAGGAAAGCACATGGACTGTAGAAGGATGCCTGGACAATCACTGATGCTACAGAACTGATACTCTGCAAAGTGAAGAGAAAGCACACAGAAAAATCTTGGTATCCATAAGGTGAGATACAAAACTGCTGGGAAAGAGGGCATGCAGACTTTATCATCCTAGGGAACCAGAAATCGATGGGAGGGTAGCACAGCCCTTTAGTTAGTGGCAAGACTACACTCTTCTAAAGTAGTCCTTCATGATAATGGATTTACTAGGCACACTTCACACAAAAAAAAAAAAAAAAAAAATTACACAACCTTTAAGAGAAGGGAAAAGAACAACACATGGCAAAACCCCCCAAAACAACAAACCCAGCGTACAGTTCTAATCTCAAAATATTCTCAGATTACTTTGTAGTAATCAGTCACACTAAATCACATCAGTGTCCCTAAAAGGGAAGAGTTTTAAAGTACAAAATTAGAATCCCTATCTTAAAACTCCAGTTAATATCTCGAATATTTCAGGATTAAATTGCAAGTATCCTTTGTACCCCACAATCCCCTAATTCAGGTAATTCATAGTACAGAACTCAACATCAGCCCTGGAAGACCCAAAAGTTTGTTTCACTTGAATAAGATCAACAGCACTGGAAATTTCTAAGCATGTAACAAATAGTGATTGCTTCTTAATCAGTGCCACAATATTTGATGCTTCCACTGCATAATGCAAGACCCTGTTGAGAACTGTCAAGTAAAGCTGTGGGATCCAGCTGAATTCACATCAAGCTTCATTCATGTATTTGAATTTATATACAACGAATATATTAATATAGGGAGAACATGAAGTGCTCCACATATACCACATTATCAATATTGTCAGTTAAATTTTCATCTAGATGTAGTCTGTACGTATTGATGCTCACATTGACTATTGACAAATTTGTTCCCAATTACTCCACTGAGGTGAGCTGAAGCTACCCAAGAGAAGATAGATCATCCTGTCCTTATGCACTCCATGCCCAAAGCCAAACCAAGAAACTCCCCTGTTCTCTCAGTCTGCTAATGTCTCTGAAAAGCCATCAGAGAGGACCACCATGTGGCTAGCAGCTGTTCCTTAGACATCTTTAAATGAAAGATTTTCCCTTTTTTAAGGTGTAGGGATGATAAACATGACTAGAAATATTCTGAAGAGTCCAAGCATGGTGGGAGGGAGCAGAAGACATGGCTGTGCTGAGATGTGCATCCAGCTGCTCAGCCTGCAGGTGCATCTGGAGTAGATGGACAGGATGAAAAATTAGAGGTGCTCCTGGGCTGGATACATTTGCGTAATGAGGGAAGTTTGTAAAAATAAATCAGAGAAAAACATGCTTGGATAAGATCAGTCTAGAGCAAAATAATACAAAGAGGGGAATAAAATCACAGTTGAGATCTCAGTGATGTGAACAGGAAGTGGAAATAAGAGACCCCAAAAGAGAGAAAGCAAACTATGAATAAAACTGGCACTGGATCTAGTGTGAAAAATTATAGAATAGCTAGAATTCTAGAATAGCAGAAAAAGTGGGAATAAGAATGGCAACTGTGAAAGAAAACAATCCAACTTTAACAGTAGGACAAACATTAAAAAGGGAATTGAAAACTACCATATAATTTTCCAGTTCCCCCCAGAAATCTACATCTGATTGGGAATAATTCACACCATAGTTAGGAGAGCCTGAGAAATAAGCATGAACACTACAAACCACAACAGAGCAAAATTCACTAACTTTTCCAGAGATTGTGATTTATAAAAGCTCCAGATATTCAGAAGAATGGGGTAGCAAGGAGAAGCATTTCACAGGTGCAAAACAGATAACTTTCCTAAACTCAAACACATCCAACTTTCCATCCCTTCAGCAACCAAATGCAAACATGAATGTTGTAGGTCTTGAGCAGGGCACCGTGGAAGATAAAAATAGTTCTGCCTACAACACTTATCTCTACAGGCTCATAGCATGGCAATTGAGAAGCATGAGGCACACTTTCCATTTCCTAACAGAACTTCACCTCACATGCTCAGCCACTTGCAGATTAAAACTAGCTGTCTTACAGCTGTGCTGCTAGTGAGAGGATTAAAGGAACACATAAAATCCTTGCAAAGATACTTGTCAGTTTAGGATTCTCCAGATACAGCTCATCCCCAAAAAAGCCACAGTGTGCAACACATGGCACTATGAAAAACAGAGCAGAAGATGGAAAAAAATTTGCAAAATGCCCATAACTAAACTAATGTATATTGTGAATATGCAAATATGTCCTATTTCATATCAACTCTAAAGCAGCATACAGGAGGGAAGCATTAGAGAATTGAGCCACAGAAGGTTTTTAGGGGAGATACAGGTGTTTGAAATAAAAAAGAATGGCTCTCTAAATGTTAAATTGGAAGAATAAGCAAGAGCAGACACCAAAGAATGAGTTTTTGCCATGCTCTTGCCAATGCGCAAGACCATATACATTCTCTACTGCTACTGTAAAGAATGCCAAAATTCTTTTTTTTTGGCTCTTGATGAAGTGCTGTCACAGCAGTCCAGTGAGATAAAAGGGCACTCAAAACTGCAGTCACACTTTAAGCTCACTAACCATTCTGTTACTCTCTGATAGCTTCCATTTTATTAGAGAAATGTTTCCACATGGAAATAACTTATGTGTGTGAGGAGAAGCCTCTCTCCTGAAGAAGATTATAGCAGTATATCAAAGAAAACCCCAAAGAAAGCATATGGTTGGCTGAAAGAACAGAGTCTGTCCTAACTCAACCTTATTTTATTTTTCCTGTTTCTTTTTAATGCTAGAGAGATACATACAAAAGAAAGGAGTCAAAAAAACTGCAACAAGGAGCACTGCAAGGAAAGAAAGTTTAATTACAGCATAAGAAAAGATGCAAGGAATGTGAAGAATGTCGGCAAGTAAATAAATCAATAATCTACAGCCATCATCTACATTCCTGAACTACTTGAAAGCAAGGATAGCTGCCCTTAACATTCCTCACAATAGCAGAGATTTTCAAGGAAGACCCCCCCCCTCCGCTCTGCTGCATGCTCAGTTTCTGCCAGCACCCTTCTGTCAACAACTGATTACAAGAGAACCTTTCCAAAGGGAGCCTGTATTACCTCTTGAAACAGTTTTGCTAATACAATCCTGTGAATACTTTGGGACAGCCCAGAAAAATTAACAAGCTAAATTAATGCTGTGATCACTGCACTTAGTTGAAAAAAACCTCAAGATCATTGTCAAACAATTGCAGAAATGATGCACTGTATTTTCCCCTCAACATTACTCTCTAAAACACACTGGAGCCTTGCAGCTCATATGGAATAACAGCACAGATCAATAAAGCCAGAGACTAATGTGGTTTTATTAGATGTATTTCTTCACAATAGTATCAACATGCTATAAAATAAAAGTTTACAGAGGAAATGAAAGCTGAATGAGAGAGGCAAGAGGATCAAAAAATCAAGACTTAACAAGTTGGAAGCAAACAAACAAAAAACCACTGATAAAACCCCCAAGCATATAAACCAAACAATCCAAAAAACCTCCAACCAAACCTTGAAAACAAAACCCTAATCCCCAGTACAAGTATACAAGTAAAATCAAGGATATGCCCTCAATAACGTGACGTAATAGAAGTGGACCTGCAGAGCAAAACCACGGAGGACCTTACTGACATACCCCCCTCATTATGCATTTTGTGAAAGGTTACTTCAGACTTGCTCTAGACTGGTCCCATGAACTGAGTTTCCAATAGGGGTTGAAGTAAATAACCTGGTTTAGTTTTGTACATAAGAGAATCTAGATCAACTCAAAACATCATAAATGGGAAACAACAGAAATACAATTCAGAAGAGTAATCCTGAGCCAATGCTAACACAGATTTACCTGAAGTCTCTATATGACTCTGATGCTATATATAAAAATTCTTGTAAGCCCAGTCTCAAACAACAACAAAAAAGAAAGGGAAAAGATGATTCCATGAGGACTGCTGCTTAAAAGACCACTTTTGTCTGTAAAACACAGCAGTTATTCTCCAAAGATTGCTTTACCACACAAAATATAATGTACAAAACTCACACCAAATCATCATAGAGAACAATTTCTAAACTGGACATGCAGAATGCTTTTGCAACACTTACTTTTGCAAATGAAGCTGATACAATACAATTAGGAAGCTAGGGGCATCTTTTCTTCTTTCAACTGAAGAAATTTCTTAATGAAGTGCAGCAATTAAAACAAGTCTATTTTCAATGCCATTTTACTTCCAAAGGAGGGGGGAGGGACTCCACCCCCAACTGTCCTCAATATGTCTTGTGGTCATCTTAAAATAATAGATGCAACTATGTTAAAAAGAATTTAAAATAACAGAGAAAACCTAGTGTACCTGTATGGTGTTCTTCAATCCAAGCTTGCAGATACATGAAGAGGAGTAGACCAGCTACTCCAAATAGCAGTACAGACACGAAGACTTGTCTTAGGTTCATGACCCTACAAGGGGGCGGCTTTTCAGCTTTCAGAAGGACTCATTGCTCACTTTTCTCAAGTCTTCATCATGTCTGCATCTTCTTTGGTATCTTCCCCACAGACACCAACCTGAAATAACAAGAGAGGGAGGTTGTTCTCGTGTTACATTTTTAGTCTTCACCAGAGACTGTGTTAGCAGTGTACTATATACAAGCTGGAACTCTCACAAGCTATTGCTTTCAGTGCTTATACTTCTGCTCACAGTCTCGATGTTCTTCCTACTCCCAGATGAGTTCCAAGCAGATGTGTTTCTCAGAGTGGCTGAAAAAACCATTCTACCTCCAGAAGAGCAAGCATCACTTGCTGTCATACAGAGGGAGGCAATGACCCAAACGAGGACACTGGGTGTCACACCAATGTCCCACTCTGCCCACCAACCATCACGGCTGGGAAGCTACAGCAAGGAGCTGGAGCCTCCCAGGTGGCTGGGCCACACTCCAGGAGGCTGCCAGCCCTCTGTGATGGGCAACCCAGCAGCTCTGCTTCTGGACGGTATAATTATGTGTCCTTAAGGATGGGTCACCCCACAACACGACCACTCTGCTCACAGAGTCTCGCTGTCGGTTCAGCCTGTGCATCGAGGAGTCCTGCAATGCTGTTCAACCTCAAATATGAACCCAAGTTGAGTTTTGCAGGATTAGGAAATGTCAGCATAAGATGGTATCAGTAACAGAGCAGAAAATTAATTAATGGCTCTCATCTTTTTATTCAGCTCTCTTTTGCAATATGGAGAGGGACTTTTCAGGAACTCAATTCTTGCTACTAAGTTTAATGGAAACGAGCTCAACTGTAAAAACTTATCAAAAATATTACTTTATTGAACAGCAGTGGGCCCAGAGGAAGTAATTTACCTGATACCCTGCATCTGCCACAAAGGTGTCATAAAATTCATTTTATAACATCAGAACATGAAGACATTGTGGATCACTTGAGGACAACTCCTTAACCTGAATGAGAATGTGCTCACTTTGAAAGTGCATTACTAGAAGCTGAAGAGCAGTTGTTGAAACTGGCCTGCACAGCAAAAGAAAATGCCTGAAAATTCAACATAATGGACACTGTTGCCAGTGCATATGACAGAAGTGCCTGATGAACAACCACAAAGAATGCTAGGAAAAACTCAAGTTTTTAAAGGAATACAGCTTACTGGAAGGTACTTGAAAGATAAATCTGTTAAATACACAGAAAAGAAAATGCAGGCGCTTAACAGTTATTCTGAATCATACAAGTACTTCATTTTCCACAAGTTTGTATTTTTTAATAACTCAACGCTATTACATCTATAATTCCTGAGTTTCTAAAAATACAGTACACATAAAGCTCAGCAGGAACTCCCATTAAAAACAGCTGTTGAATGAACAAAGTAACTATGTTAGAAAGACGCAATAGGTTTCAAGAACAACAAAACTGTTCAGGACTTTCAGATGTTTTTCCAATTATGTGCCATTAAACTATACAATTCTTTTAAGCACAAACTTGCCTGCAGAAAATGTAAGCCACGGTTTAAATATTAATAATTTGATGTGTAATTGTTCTGTAGAAGATAGATAGCTAGACATTAACAGAATGTAAATGTTCTGTCTGAAGTCTTTTTTATAAGGGTCATAAGGCAACTGGTTTGAACCAGGCACATGAAAGGAAGGTGATAGAGGCTTTATTCTTAACCTTGCTTTTTCTGCTTTGATTCTATAGAGAGGGAATTTCCTATATGTTATGTACAAGTACCTGTTTGCAGCTACTGTGATGATGCACATGATTGGAAGGAAGCAATGAAGACTGGGCAAAAACAAAGAAAGTGCTGTGGAATGCTGTGAAATGCTTTTTGAATATGTGCGGGTAGTGGAGCCTCCTTTCACCCAGCTCTTCATTAGCTGTTATCACTTGCATCTTTTTTTCCTCTCAGCACTCTCAGACTTGCAGTGCTCTTTATCTATGCTACAAGGCTACTTAGAGCTTTGCACCTAACTCCAGTGCTGCAGCAAATGCACTGTTTGCATGTCTTCAGAAGTCACTCTGCTGATGAGACAGAAGCTTCCCAGCATAAGCAATGCTTCAAGAACCACCAGTCATACAATCGATGAATACAAACCTCTTCTGTTTTCCTGCAAACAAAAGCTGTGTTGTTCATGTAACAGGACATTGACGGCATGGATTAGGAGGAAAAAAACCCCAAGAAATAAATAAGATATGAGAGTCTGAATCTATATTTGAAATAAATTACTTAAATTAGTACTAGAAAGCAGGAATCAGTTTCTTGCTGTTTGGGATTCACAAGTTTCCCTCATAATAAAAAGGTGAGGAATCCAGACACATACAATGACAGTATGCATGCTTCCAAATAAGCCAATTTTCGTCATGCTACTTTCTTCCATCTCTGGTTAAACAAATCTCCCATATATTCAGCCCTTCCTCCTACAAGACTATGTCCTTGAGTGGGCAAGGAAAGCTTTCTCAGGCCACGCAGATGATGCTGAAAGCAAAGTATGTCACACCACACCTCCATGAACATTTCTGACACTTGTAGGCTGGCACTGCTGCTCTCTCCATCCACTTGCTCTCATCCTCCCTGCCTGCCCAGCTCTTGCCACCACCATGAGGGCTTTCTGACCAAGTTTAACCAAAGTACAGCCCACAAAGGATTTACCCAAGGAACGGTGCAAGTGGTTTTTCCTTTAGCAGTAGCTGGTATCACATGCATCGATGACCCATGGCAGCATAGGATATAGAGCAGGCCTTGCCCAAACATCATCGTGGTTGCATGCAGCATCATCTATAAGCCTTGAAAGGTGATGATGAAAATGCACAGTAAAATAAGGAGCACTTTTAAGCAACTTAATCTATTAATAAGAAAACAGACGTTTTTCTACTAGGTTAGTTTTGGTTTTGAGTGGAAAGGTTTGTAAAAGGAAACAACAGTTCAAGGTATTTTTCTTTTTTTTTTTTTTTCTGTTTTGAACTACCAAACACACCCTAAGGCAGATTCATTCCACCATCACAGTCGCTATAATTATCGTTGTATCAAGAGTTTAATTTATTTAAATTTAATTTATATGAAACTGTCTTCTTCATTTATGTGTTGGCTAAGTTTTAAGATTAGTTTTAAACAAGAGTAACATTACTTTAAATTAAGACGACTGATTTTATCTTAGGTTGGAATCTAAATACATCAAACCAAACTATTCTGCTACCTTATAAGATTTTAAAGGCTTTTCAGCTTGAATGAGTAGTTTAATTTATTTAACACAGCGATTTGTAACCCACATATGAAAAAATTATAGTGACATTTAAAAAAGTCCGTGTCTGTGAATCTTCTAGTAGAACTTGAAAAATGGCTGCACAACACTGACAAATTTGCTCCTTTTGTATTAAAAAGCAATGGTCATGGATTACACTCTCAGGCATCCTGGGCAAGAGGAAATACCTGCAAATATTTTTTAATCAAGATAAATGCTTTCTGGTGACTGTGAAAGGCCAAGAAACAATTACTTTCAACCCACCCGAGTATTTTCAAAGGAGATTAGCCATTTCCAGACAGAGGTTCAGCATCCCTGCTAAAGCTGTGAATCTTTTTTTTGCTTCCAGTCCTGGGTGACATGGCTCCCCTGGGTGATACCTTGACCATCCTGCTGGATGGTTCTTGCTATGAGGCAGATAATGTAGCCTGAGAAAATGCTCTGTGCCTTCCACCCATGCTGAACTAGATTCTTACTTCTGCCCAACATCACCCCATCTCTTTGGGATGTATGGACCCCAATGTCCCACCTGTTTCAACTCAAGCTACGCACCCTAAAATTTCAAGTTCTTTTGAGTACTGAAGAGAGACTACTACCTATCCTTATCTATCCTGGACAAGCAGTAAATCTGGGAGACAATTGTGCTATGTGCCTTAGATGACAAACCCAGCAAAAATTTAGAAATTTTACAGGTCTATAGTCATTCACTTCTGAGACCAAATTGTTTAACATTTGTTAAATATTAAGAGTTTCAAGAATCCTCATTCTACTGATATAAAAGCCTTGCATTTTCCCTATTGTATTTTGGGTTCAAATAGGTACATTCCTGTACAGGGCCAACACAACCAATTGAAATAACACAGCCACATAAAAATGGGGAAGAGTGTACCTCCTGCTTTTGGCATGATTCCTCCTTTCAGGACATCATCCAACTTTTTCTTCCCTGCAATCAAATATACCTGCAGCTGAGGAGAGACCTCAGCAGTCAGGTACCATTCGAGGCTCCTTCCTATTCTAGACCACACAAAACCAACAGCATCTGGTCAGTATGTTTGGCTAACTTTAGATTTCCTTGCCACCATAACCCTCACCATCACCGAGTTCCAAAATCAAGTACATACAAACATGAAACATTAGGTTACCTCCAACTATTTAGAAACCTTTCCTTTTAATTCCAGCTTTTTACCTTCACCTGGAAATAAAGTATATCAAGATGCAGGGTTAGCCAGCAGAATAGACATGAAAAAACCCAGACAATATTATGGTCAAAACATTCATATTACTGTGGGATGCTACAAATTCCCACCTACTCAGTATCTCCTTAGACACTACTGAATTAATGAAAACAAAATGAGAAAAAGAGCACAGAAAACTACTGCAACTGCACGGTCTTGGGGTTTTTCTTTTTTTTTTTCTTTTTTGTTTTTTTCCATTCTCTTTCCTCCTTCCTTACCTCAAGAAGCACTGCACTTTCTGATACCTCCACTGATGTTATTATGGCAAGAAAATTTTGCGGTGAGGAATGTTCAGCTGGACACTGGCCCAGACTACTTTCAGCTCAGTCAGTAGAAGGAGGCAAGGATATCTTCTCACTTCAACGCTCCCCCTCCTCCCTCACTTCTCATCTGTTAGCTCATGTCCTACTTCACACGCAGATGATCCTCCAGGATCACCTTTCCACTGTCCACATCTCAACTTTCTGGCTTCACAACAACTAGCACAAGGCAGAGCTCCAGCTCTTAACAATGCTTGCACAGTTCCTCATACCAGGCAGTAGTACTGCTTCTTGCTCTGGTGTATTACAAAGGTTGCCAGAAATAAACGCACAGTATTTGCCATTTTCTATTTCCAGCAAGTTACACTGAGTGTTATGGCTGGGTGAAGTCAAAGGCCTTACAGAAATTTGAATTAAGTGAGTAAGCAGATCAAGACAGTCAAACAGTGGTGCTGAGAAAGTCTGTAAAAATAAAAAAAATGGAACCAATGAACCCCTTACCAAGTATCCCCCAGAAAAAAACCCAAACAACAAAACCCAAAATGCCCATAATGGAGTTTTCCCTGTCCATAGGAATTTACTAGGTGTATACAGACAGCATACAGGCCCACTATTACATCACTTCTGCTGATACCTCAGCAACTTCTTCGCCTGAAGAGCTGCTTATAAGAAGGCTGTGTAGAAGTATAATTGAAGACACCATCTGGCCTGCACAACTTTTATTACTGGCAATAATAGAAGATTACTACCTACTAACACTGCAAATCAACTTAAGAGAATTCTGTTAGAGTTCCATAAGACACAAATAATGAAATTTTTTTTATGACATATATAAGGATTTTTCTTCAAAGGAGAGACCTGTTTTTATCAAAGTGAGCATTCTTCACTCACCCACTGCCAGTTATGAAACAATAAAGCCCCTTTAAAAATAGAGCTTAAAAATTTAAATTTTAACAGCAGTCAGGAAATTCTAAATACCTAGATCACCAAAGTAATTCCCACCCAGTTAACTTGTACATATTTAACATTTTTCAACTTCACTCTCCCTGGTTATATAGCAGACCACAATGCTGTTATAGCAATTACATTTTGGTTTAAATGCACTTTATAACAAATATTAATAATAAAATATAATAAATACAAAATATTATACAAAATTAATTACATAGCTAAGAAAATATGGTTTGCATTTGATTTTGCCATTTTAGTCTATTAACATCACTAGCTCCTCATTATCTTTTTGATATATTTCCAACGGGAAAAAAATCAATTTAGTGAAACAATGGGCATAAGCAAGAATCATTGCTTCTGAGAACATACACACCACTTACCTGGTCCTGCTCCTCAGCCACAAACCCTACTAAACTTTAGACCATGTTGGTTTAATGCACATAACAACTTGCCTCAGACACTTGTAGATTAATTTAAAGCTGCAGTTTTAAACAAACAAAAGTTGTGCTTGTGTTAAGAACAGATAAATGCCAAGTTGTCCTACCCATGTGTATGCACGTTGACACAACAGCATCATGGAAAGTTTTGGTTACTTACAGACAACAGAGAAGACACTGAAAGCATCAGGTCTGGAACTTCACCAGTTCACCAAGATATTCAGTTTCAAGGGTTTCATCCTACAGCTGCTGGACATCTCGCTTCAAAAAGGAAAAATAATTATTATTTCTACGAACATTTCCCAGTCAGAACTCAGGGACCTCAGCAGAAAAAGGCAAGTTTGGCATGCTTAGCTCTTACCTGTCTGAAGCACTCCTGGGAGCCAGCAAGCAGTCCCATGAAAGTCGCCTGGATTTTGGGAAGTTAATAAAAAACCACTGCTCACAAGACAGCAACTTGATGGCTTTCAATCTTCTAACAAGATTATAGGTGGGACTTCTTCCCACTCTCAGGATAAGAAACATTAGCAAAAGGAGTGTGTCAAAGCCAGATCTTCCCTTTTTTGAACTGTTGAAATGACACGGTCTTGTTTACGGGCTGCAGTGAACTGAGGCGCTATCAGCATGCCAACAGGACCCGCAGCCTGCCCCAGTCATTCACTCTACTGCTAGAAAACGCACAGGAAAACACCAGCCCATTTTTTTATTTTGGAGACGTGCCACGAATTCCCGATTCCCGGCGTGTGACGAAGGAAGGGGGGGGTGTGTGGCCGTAGGGAGTCAGCAGAAAAGTTGCTCGTTGTGCGGAGCGCAGCCCCGCGCCGTGCCGCAGCGGGGGCTCTGCGATGTCCCCAACTTCTGGGGACGCGCCGCACCCCTCGGCGCCGCTCCCGGCGCTGGAGCCGCTCGCCACGGACACGCCGGGAGCCGGGGCTGACCCTCGTCCCCAGGGCCGGTCGGCGCTGAGCGCACCGGGACGGCCGTGCCGCCGCCTCCGGCTCCGCCGCTCCGAGTCCCGGCTGCTCCGCGGGGCTGGGCGGTGCCGGCGGCGAGCGGCTGCTGCCGGGGCCGCCCCGGAGATCCCGCCGCAAGCTCGCCCGCCCTCCCGCTCGCCCCCAAGCCCGTCCCAGGTGGGTGCCCGGCGGCAGCCCCTCACCTGCCCGTCGCTCCCGGGAGGCGCTTCCGCAGCGGCGCCTACTCACAAACTTTGCTCGCCAAACTTTGGGGAGGGGCCCCGGCGGCGAGGGACACCCCCGGCCCCAGCGGGAGGGTCCCCGCGGGGCAGGTGAGTCCCCCCGGCCACCCCCGTGTGCGCCCGCACCGCCCGTGACATCGCGGTCCCGCCCCGCCGCCCGGGGATGAAGAGCTTTGCTAAAAGGTTTTGTTTGCTGTTACACATCCAGGGGTAGCTCTCCCTGTGCTAGCGAATAAATATGTCTGAGCTGCCAGGCAGAGGCAACTCATAGCTTTAATTAGCTACTAAAACAGGTAGCGTAGAAACTTTATTGTCGTCTATGGGAAACAGGATGACAGAGAAAAATGTTTAATTAGTGCAAATCGGAGCTTCACGTGAGGCTTGCAAACCTTATCTGCATATTGTGACAAAAGACCAGCCACGTAGATAAATGGAGTTATCTCTATTTAACAGGAATATCTCTTTGCTTATATTTCTTCAGGGAAGTCCTTGGGAAGAAATAGCTCTGGCCCTTGCTAAGGTGGGGTAAGCACAGAGGAGTTCCGACTTTCCAAAGCTGCGCTCAAACGACTTCTGTCCTTCTGTCTCTCTCCTTTACGCATCTCGCTGCAGTGCTGTGTTCCTAGAACTACCCCAGAAGACAGATACTTCTAAAATGCTCTTGGATTCACGGCCCATTGCTCACTTTTGGCATTGAGGCCTCTCCTGGAGTAACAGTAATGTAACCATTCATGTTTTTGCAACATCTTTTACTCTAACAGGTCCCAAATCATCTCACGCACTGTTGAGACAGTAAGCACAGACTCCTTACCTTCCCCAACCAGTGCAGCACCGCCTTCGGCAGGGAGCTGAACAATCCCCACCAGCTGAAATCAAGTGTTTCAGAGCAGAGCATAGAGAGCTGGGTGCTGCTCAGATTTCCAAGGGGGGTTAACCAGGCAGAGTGTTATTATCCTGTCCAAAGCTTAGATGTTGGTTGGAAAGTGCTCCACGAGCTGTAAGAGCCGTAGGCAGCCAAGACCTGTGAGCAGGAGTGTTCCCTTGGATTTTCAATCCAGGTGCTAAACTGCCCTGCTCCTGCTTAGTTTGGGTTGTGTGAATACATATAACTTCACCGTGGTGCTATAAATTTTCTCTGGTTTATCTCACTTAAGGGTCTCCCTAGTCACAGTTCATTATAGGAGCTAGCAGCTCAGAAAAAAGGCCAGGGAGAAAAGATTTTTCCCTTAAAGTCAACCATGGATCCATTTTAAAGTTCTAGTGAGTAAATACTATCCCTCACACCTGTAGCTTGTCTGGGCGCCTAGTAGAAATAAAAGGAGAGGAAGGGGAGTGTGAAGTAGAATATGGCAGTTTTTTGCAATTTCAGGTGAGTTGAGCACATTTCCCCTTTTGGACAACCTGGTAGGGATGTGATTCTATGTTAATCATATGCCTTAAAAAAAAAAAAAAAAGCAACCTCATTTTTAAATTACAGATCTATTAGTCCCTGATGGCCAGTGAGATTTTAGAGAACAACTGAATTTTAGTTTCCTGATGTAATACACTCAGAAGATTGTAATGAAGGTCACTGAAGCTTTTAGTAAGGATATACAGGTTAACCTTCTGGGTGTTATAGGTTTAATTTCACTCAGTAAGTACATGCAGCAAACATATTTTTTCAGATTGATCTACTCAGCCTGTATCCATCAACTAATTAAATTTATGTATAAAACTGAATAGATTGGATGTCTTTATTTTTTATTTTTCTTCAGTTAACAGAATAAATAAATTCCTTTGGGATAAAGCCAAGTCTTCTTTTGCAATCAAGTAAAAAAACGAACCAAACAAAAAAATGCCAAACCACAAAGAATTCCAGACTAGTGCGCTTAGTTTTGATAATACTTGCTCCATGCAGATTCTCGTGGTGCAGAGGATATAGTCCAGCTATTGATATAAGAATCTTTACCAGATTAAAGATTAAAAATTCAACATGCAGGTGAAATTAGACACTAGATTAGGAAACTTATCATCTACGTAATTGTGATCAGCGCCTTCTGAAGCCTGGCATGTACCAAAAAAGAAACAAATTACAAAAGGGTGGCGGCAGTCTGTCTGTGTCAGCAGGGCTGGTGTGGAGCCAGCGCCTACATCATAAACTCTATTCTTGGCAGGTTTCTGCATGTTTCCCATGATTTCTGGTAGACGAGTAGCTCAAGAGTTAAAGAAGCAGCAGCATCCTCTGAAAGGAATGAGACAACAGCCAGGTGTTGATGCCTTCTCACAGGAACAGGAGCAGTCACTGCACTTAGAGAAGAAAGGCAACAGGTTGTGAATCAAAACTGCTACCTGCCAAAAATTAGAGGTCAATTTTCTAAAATAAAACCACTTTTACTCTACAATAAGACCAATTGAGGCTCTTTACACACATTTCCTGTGTAAATTCTCAAGAACAGCCATGGAAGGAAGTTTGGTGCAGAGGGTAGGTAGGTAGGTCACAGTAGCCCACGCTCAGAGCTGCTTCTCTGTGGAATGTGCACTGTGTATGGCACCCCTAAGTTTGTGGGTGCTCAAGCCATGGGGAAAAAACCATATATATCATTGCTGTAAGCTGTTAAGAAATGCTCCTCACTTGCTGAACTTTCCAGCCAGCCTAGGTTTCCATTTGTCATTTTTCAAAATTTTCTGCAAAGCTAGCACAGCCATCTGCACATTTCAAGGAGTCAGAATTTGAGATTCTTATGTTTAAAGGAAAATGTAATAGAAAAACTCTGGCTCAAGTAGCAGCAGTGACAAAACTGTGCCTGTTTGGCCTGATCTCTTTCCAAAGGAGTAGGATTAGACCTTCAGAGACGTTTTTAGATTAGCCAAATTCATTCCAAGTGCTGTTATCATTTGCTGCACTGACTTTTAGGACAGGCCACACTGGCATAGTTTCAGTGTGTTATATATAAATATAGAGCCCATTAAACAAGCCTTTGGTGATTAAAAACATTTTATCATTATGAAGGTGTCTTTTGCTCCAGGGTACAAACCTTTCAGCAAGTAGTTTCATTTTATTTCCTTGAGCTTTTTTCATTTTCAGCTAATTAGCTAGAAATACACCACCTAAAACATTCCCCTTTCCTCAGTTAGGAGGCTAAAATTTGCTTCTACCAAGCATTGCTATGGGGGATTTGCTTTGTTCTTTAAAAAAACTGCTAGCAACTTGGTACAAAATTCATTTGCTCAGTAGCGTATGCTGGGGTAATTATCAAAGCCTTTCTAAGCAAGCCGTGTGCTCATTCAAAAATATTAGGCAATTCAAAGTGTCTGTGGTGCTTCAGCTATTACAAAGTTTTGTTTTTAAGCAGTCTCCAAAAACTTAACTTAAACACTTCAATGAGTTCTGTGAAGCTATTTTATCCTAATGGTCTCCTGTTCTCAGAAGACAGCCAAAAGTAAATAGTAGCAGCAATTTTTTTTCCTGAAGGTTGGTGCATTATCTTACTCCAATTCTAAAATGTTCTTCAAATAGCAGATGCTACTCTGTCAAGTTCTTCAGGGCTGCAAAATGCCTTAGGATGTCCTGAGAACTTTTTTTCTGGGGAAAAAAGAAAAGTTAATTAATTCTGTGTTTGAGTGACTGGTGAGGAATTCCATTAACAGGTATAAATGGAAAAGTTGAGATTAGCTCCCCTTGTCTTACTCCCTCTGCCCCAGCTCTTCATGAGCAGGGTTTATGTGAAAATTCATGCTGTTATATGATGCATTTATGTCTTAAAGGAGGTATATCCAGTTTTAAAGGTTCCATGCATAGAACTTTTTTCAAGACAAGACTGGATAAACCTCTGAGCAACCTAGCCTGACCCCATGGCTGACCCAGTCATGTGCTGGAGGTTTCCTATGATCCCATCCTGCGTGAGTTGTCCTATGCTCTTTTCCTGGATAACTCATCTAAAAATCAGGTCACACTTTCCCCAGAATGGTCTCATCCCACTACAAAAGTGATGTTTGAATACCCTCCGCAGAATCACAGACACAAATGGATGAAATGGATGAATGAGGTCCTTAATTAGTGTCAGAAGGATTTCTGTTGAAATGCGGTTTGTAAAGGAGGAGGTCCCTCTGAAAAAAAAAGAAGTCTATTCTTCCAGGCCTTTTGAAATATGTTTGTAAAAGCTATGTAACATTGTAATTTCTAGTTTGTCTCGTTCTAGAGAAGATGAAACATTCATCTTTGTTCCACCAAATAATGCTTGATTATGGTACCTCCTGGAATAGAATAGCCTATTGTATCAGAGTGCTGAGTTGGGAGACAGTTTCTTTGGTCTTTCAGTTATTGGTATCATAGTGGCCCCACAAAATGAGTTGAAAAAAAATCCTTAACAGTGTGATTTAAATGCTTTAAAAGCATCCATAAAGATCTTGAAGGGTATTTTCTTGTGTTCCAGTTTTCACTAAGAGATACTGCTGATCTCCATCTTTACTGTGGCATCCAGATTTCTCAGCTACAACTGACTGCTCTTAGATACTACAAAGACTGAAAAAACCCTTACAAAAACTTCTTTTAGACCAATTTTACTATCTTTCACATGACTACTAAATGTCAGAGAAGCAAATTCTACATATTGCCCTTTGGTCTCTACACATCCCCCGAATGTGAGACAAAAAAATTCCCTTGCTCCCAATAACACTCTTGATAGTACAGAGTTCTGCACTAATTCAACATCTGTTGACAAGCTGTCTATATAAATCGACAGAGAAACAAACTGATTCATGAAACTGGGGGTGCCTCCAAAGTAATTCACAATCTGTTGAAATGAGATACCATACCAGTAAACAATTCCAATGTTCTGGTTCCTCTTGCACCCTAAAATACCTGGAACGAAAAGCAGAAATACGGTGACATGACAGTCTAGCAGCTGTCCTGAAGATAAAGGAGGACTGAATGAAATAAAACAGGATGGCTTTTTCTTCACCAGTGTCAGCATTGGACTATGCACTCAATGTTTGCATTGCTTATTAAGACCAATGGACATATCTTGAACCCATTCTGACAGCTTTGATTCAAACACTGAGCAAATTATGATATTGTGATATTCATATGTGCCATAAAAAAATAAAGTTCCTGAGAAATTCTGAGACAAATGAAGGTGGAAAGTAGAATAAGTACTAGGCAGACTGGCAACCATAGTATGTAAGAGATAGAAAAATAACTAGAGATTAAAGATTATCCAAAATCTTGCATGAACATTAGTTCCAAGTGTTTGGTTATGGTGTAATGGTTCATATATGGCCAAATGTTGGGACTGTCCAATGTTTTGTACCTCCACAAGCTATTATTACACTGTCAGTCTAAGGAAAATGAGGTCAAATATTCTATCCCAAATGTAGGACACATGCTGGTCAGCCTAAGATTTGCAAGTAATTTCACTGCTTATCACACACCTCCCTTTAGCTAGAGCCTGAGGTACATATAAAACAAAAGACAACTTTTCAAGGGGCACAACCAAGATTGCCTGTTTTATCCCAAAAAATATTCTTACAGCTGGGTTTTTAGATGAAGATATTTCACTGAGACAGTGATGATTTCTCTGGTGGGTCATCTTCTTTGAGCTATAAAATTTTAGTCTAACTGTGCTAATGTAGCTAAATCTGCTGGCAATATTTGGTGGTTGACCATCATGTGGTGCTCTTTAACATAAGATCTAGCAGGGTAGATAAAGCTGCACATTTCATTCTCTTAACCCTTTTCCTAGCCAGTTCCTAGTTCGGAATTGTGCTCCTCATTCTGGGAATAGCCTCATGAATTTGAAACTCTTCATTAAGACTGGGCTATGAGATGGATTTGGGAGTCAGCAGCATGCACGGGCAATAAAACTCTTCATCTTCATAACAGCATGATCAAGCTTTCCAAACACTAAAGTGTATAACTTCACACACTAAATGGAAGAATAGCCTGGGAAAACTAACATGCCTCTAATGTTGGACTCTTCAAAGAGAAAGAGATCTGGAAGAGCTATGTCAGCTCAGGCTGGGAGCTAGGCTTGCAGCAATTCTGGAAATGTGGGTAATGGCAGAAAATTCTCTAGCCAGCGGCATTTCCCTTCTGTCACATACCCACAGCCGTTTTTCCTGCCTTCAAGCCCCACTGCTGCAAAATGCTGTACAAAAAAAATGCAAGTGAACGCCATGATGGAGCCTCAGGATCATAAAATCCTAACGCATCTCACAGGATTCCTGCTAATTTCCCTTGGCTCGGCTCAGCTCAACTGTATATAAACCATGCTCTCCAGGATTTGGCTTACTTTCTCTTAGTAATTAAGTTTCACAGGAAGGTTTTTCTTTATTTTTAGGAAACTTTCCCTCATAACCAATATAGTTCCCCCCTGTTTATTTCATGCACTTTTCTTCTTGTTCTGTTCCCAAAGGACACAGGATAGTTCACTGCCTTTTTTGTGAGAATGTTATATGATAAATTCCTACCAAGGAAACCATAGCTCACAGCATATTGTTCCCTTTATAGGAAACAATCATCCTTCACCTTATGTTTGAATTCTGCAATGAATTTATCTCACTCATTAATCCAGTGCAAGCCACCTTCTTTCTGTCCATGTCTCATTGAAAGATGCTGAACAGAGGTGACTTTCTTAAGGATGCTTTAAATAACCCATTCTCTAGGACTTTCTTTAGGCTTTCGACTACTAAACTCATCTTTTCCAGATGGTATCATAATTTTCCACCCTTCTATCTTTGGAATGAAATGTAAGAATACTTAATAAGTAACTTGGGACAGATCATGAACTTCCACAACTACACTCATGCAGTGCTTTCATTGCTAGAGACCGTTACTCCACATCTGGAGAGGGAAATGTGATCTGTCACCCTGCATTGGGTTTGCATGGCAATATCTGGGGGCGGGGGAGGCAGGCTACAGGGATGGCTTCTGTGAGAAGCTGCTAGAAGCTTCCCTCAAGTATGACAGGGCTGATGTCAGCTAACTCCAAGACAGACACACCACTGCCCAAGGCTGAGACCGTAAGTGAGAGTGGTAGCACTTCTGGGGTAACAGAGTTGAGAAGGGAAAAAAAGTTGCTTCACAGGAGCAGGTTGTATCTGGAAAACAGAGAAAGGAGAATATGTGAGAGGAACAACTCTTCAGACAACAAGGTCAGTGAAGAAGGAGGGGTAAGAAGTGCTCCGGGCACCAGGGTTGAGAATCCCCTGCAGCCCAAGGTGCAGATCATGGTAAGGCAGCTGTGCCCCTACAGCCCATGGAAATCCATGGTGGAACAGAAATCCATGTGCAGCCTGTGCAGGACCCCACACCAGAGCAGGTGGATGCCTGAAGGAGGCTGTGACCTCATGGGAAGCCTGTGCTGGAGCAGGCTCCTGGCAGGACCTGTGGAAATATGGAGAGAAGCCCACATTCCAAACTGGAGCAGGTTTGCTGGCAAGACTTGTGACCCTGAGGGACATATTCTCAAGTGCCTTTCCCAGTACACACCTGATCTGGGCTGCATAAATGCAGTGGTTGTTTATACTTGCTGTAAGTATTTTTTTAAAATAATGTGTGCTTGAGAATTAAATCTAATTTTGGAAATGGAAAAGCATTAATGTTTCTGTTTTGTAATTTTTGGGATTATCTTAATTACTATAGGAAAACAGCTAAAGAACAAACAAAGCAGCCTGTTATTCTCTTGTGTGCTTTACAAATAAATACTCTGCTTCGTAATTACTCCTTTAAAGCTAAATGCTTAGGTACAAAATATATTGCTCAGGAAAACTTTACAGTCATCATGGCAGATATATGACAGTATTTGTAGAACTAAAGCACAGATACCACTACTTATTTTGTTTATAAACTGTGAATTTCTTGGTCAGTAGAGCTGGTAGTCTTTTTATTTCAACATTAGACAGGAGCAGAAACTGCAAGAAATGTGGGCCCTGTACACACATAGGAACACCCTTGACCAAACATTCGTGAGTTGCCATCAAACTATTTTTTATTGTGCATATTAAAGTCAGCACATTTAAGTCTATATGCATACATGATGCATTTGTATCCAAGGAACTGTGTGTTCCTTTGTTTCAGATTTGCAAGTCATCTAAAAAGAGCTTAGCTTATAAAAACAATTGAAACTTCCAGCAGTGAATTAAAATATGAGGAATTTTTTGTTTTCCTTAATTTCAAATTGGTGTGAGGTACACAGTTGCTGCTTGTGTCAGTGTAATAACACTGACTGCCAAGTTATGTCAAAAGCAAATAAATTGAAGTAGTCAGGATTTTCAGGATCATCTGCAATTAAAAAAACTCCATATGTTAGGTAGCTTACAGGGAAACCATTATTAGCAAATCCCACAGACACCCTGCTGTCAGAGGTCCATACATAACACAGAAGCAAATAAATTCTCTCACTACAGTTTGGATTTATTAACATAGAATTTCTGAGCTCCATAACATAAAACTGTTGTGTGTTCAGTCAGATTTTTCACCTGTGATTCCTCTTCTCCCAGTTGATTCCTCTTCTCCCAGTCCAGGACCTACACAAAATTATTGCCACATCCCTTCTTCCAGATGGGCTAACTAGCCAGCTGCTGGTAGCCAGCTGTGAAACAACCAGATTTTACAGTGGACAGCCCTCAAACCATCAAAAGGAACTAAGAAGATGGAAAAATCCAGGCTCTCACTGAACCACTGGTCTTACTATCACCAACTTTGTTCTTCAGATAATTTTTTCTTTCTAAGTTTCTTCATATATGCTTTTAGAGTACATTTTTAATATTTTTAATTTTTAATATAGGGGTAATTTATCCTCTATAAGCAGTCGGAACAAATGAGTTAACAGAGTTTGCTCAGGCCTCCTCAACCCCAAAAACTATGCATAGTGCTGTAATACTATTCCGGGTCTGCAATCTGTAGTTACAATTTCCGTTCTGCCACCCTACCAGCAAAATGGGACCTCTCATTTATCTACATCAGATCATGGTTTGCAATTGATAGATCAACTTCAAATAAAATGTAGGAAATTCACCTTATAACATAAATGTATCTTATATTCAGCACCTGCCTTCATTATGGTGCATTCTGTAGCAGCTGCCTATGAAGATTACATTGTATAGAAAAAGAGACTTCTAAGCCATCAAAGAGGACTGAATTCAATACTTTAAGAAGATGATGAGAGCACGAAACCTGGTCATTTTCAATAACTGAATTATAACACCTTTCAGATATTACACTTGCCCCTGAACATCCTTTTTCATTTCTACATTGTTATGGTCGCACTTTCTGCTTCACTAAGGTATTTTCTTCCCCTGGCATAGCGCTAGAAAGTCAGAACCACCACCATTACCCCTATCACCACCAAAAGATGGGATAATTTGACAGCAAAAGCTGCTATATCAAGTACATACAATTTACTATCCTGAAGTGAGCAGATGAAATATATTCTCCATCTGTTTCATGTGTGGTAGCTTACAGTGTATGGGTAGGTTCATTCAGACCAAATGGCTTTCTTCTAGTCACCAGGACCAACACTGATGCTTCATAACAAACATTTCCCCTCTAAATGTGATAATGAAACATCCTGTATTCCAGACATACACACTTTTGCATTTGAGCACTTATCAGAATTTGAATTTGACATCATAAATTTCACATTTCTGATTTTCACTGCCTACAGTGGTCTTGTAAGTCAGTCATTTTGAATTTTTACACACAGCTATTGCAAAACCTATAGGGAGCACATGTCATGGCAGAAGCAGCAGTTTATGGTGCTGGGAGAATGAGATCCTGATGCCAACTAACAGCTTCTAATGGGCACAGGCAAGGCATTTTGTTCTGACATGTCTGTGCTCTCCTGCATGAGCATGAGTAACTGTCAGGTTAATGCTGCCAGAACCTTTGGGGTAAGAGTCCTGAAGCCAGTGGTGGCTGTGTCTCACTGCCACCACCCAAACCAGCACCCTCCTCCACATTCATAGAGACTGAGTTGCTATTTCCACAGAAAGTGGCAGCCACTGCATTTCATTGCTACTTCCTCTTTGAGAGCGTCTAGATCTTTATCTGTTTCTCATAGGCAGTGTAAGCCCAGCTGATGATGCTATGATTATTCAGAATTTCCCTTTAGCTGTTGTCAATTCCTTTCTCAAGCAGCAAAGGAAGAGATCCTCAGGCTCTCTCCGATGAGATAGTGGCCAGCCAGGAAGCCAGTGTAAAAAGTTTAGAGCTTACCAGTTCATGCAGCAATCAAATGCCAAGTGCTTAATGGAACTGCAAGGGAAAAAGTATTTTATCTGTGAACAACTAACCCCACATTTAATCATACCTGTGTAAATCTGCAGGATCCCTTCTGAGCTTTCAGAACAGCCCTAGAATTACTTCATTTAGCAGAGCCCCACATAAGAAATGGGGTGCATGCTCAGGAGGATGGTGTCTTTATCCAAAGGTTAAGATATACAAAAAGATTTCTTGAGCTTGAGGGAGAAAATTAGTGTTTGAACATGAAAACCTGAGGAAGGAATGATGAAATTAATTACCAGACTAAAGGAAAAACGAAGAATCATGCAGAAAAACAATTAGTAGTTGAAAACGCTGTGGAGTCCAGTAACCTTGGAGAATGCATTGAGCTAGTGGTTTCTGTCACTTTAGGCAATTATTGGATATCATATAAACCTTTTTTCAAACAAAGACAGAGTTGTTTATGTTTTAGGAAGCAGCCATCAATAGTGAAATTAAATATCTGAATGAATGCAGGAGCATGTTCTAATAAAACTTGAGGGAAGTAATCAGGAAAGATTATCAGTCTTGTCAGCCTGATATTTAGCAATGATAAAAAAGGAACTAGTTGCCAATGTACTTTCCTTTTTGCAAGCTGAGCCTATATACTATAATATTAAATGGCAGAGACTCATAAAGGATTTAAATGCTTCTCTGCAGGACAAAGCTGAAGACACACACAAAACTGAGATTTATATTAGATTACTAAAATGGTTACTCTTTATACCAAACCGGGGCATCCTGGGATCAGCAATAACTTCCCATGATTGCTCAGAGCAGCCTCTGGTCACGCAGTTGACCTGAATTGGAGACTGATGAGTTGCAAAGAAGCAAGGCTTTATACCCTGGACTAAAAGAAAGCATCACTTGACCAGCCCAGGAGAGAAATTCAGCACCCACTTGCAACACACTGATCTTTCTTTTCCCTGTCCCCAAGGAAAAAAAGAGAATTATGGCAGGGCCCACCTACAAAACGTTGCCTCTGTCTGGAGGTCCCTGGTACAAATTCCCTTGCAGAGAGCCGGAAAGGAGGTCACTGCTTGCAATTCCAATCTTACACTGTACCCTGGATACGAATAACACCCAGCCACAGAGAACAGCCTCTGCCTGCTGCTGTAGCTCAGCAGATGGAGTAGCTGCTAAGCTTAGCTTGCAGGATTGAGAAATGGATTTTTTGTTTTATAAGCAAAACCATGTGCAGATGAACTGAGGATCACCTACAGATAACAGAAATAAAATCTATTACTTAGCAATTTTTTAGGTCAACATAATGCATGTCACTTCTCTTTTCTGCTTATTTTATTCCAGTAACTTGTTTGCTTGCTTTTCTGCTGCATTCCAGAGCTTAATTTTAGCCACTGAAGTTGGTGGGCCTTTCTCAGAAAGCCTCCCAAATTTATTATTGCTCATCTTTAATGAGGTGGCTTAATAGAGATAGTACAATGTATTTGCTTATTATTTCACATGGTTTGCTGTGCTTTTATTGTAAGTGGGATTTGTATCAAAACCCAAAAATAAACCACAGAAGCTTGTGTCAAAGCTTTACTGTGAAGCTTTGATGAAAACATCTGCTTTTCAATACATTCTTCCTGAAATCTAAGATGGGTATTTTAACAGCTTCAGATATTGCACGCTTTGTACTTGAATTCTAATGACTTTCTACACCCAAGTTGCTACTCTGAGGTAGTAACCATTTTAGTTCCCATCTCCACACCTCTAGGCCCGTTATAGACCTGTTAGAACCTCTAGGCAGGGCTCTAAATCACTGAAATACCTGCAGAACAAATTTTCTGATATGAAACCTTCAGACTAAATCCTTGTATTTACCTTAATGGTTAACATAATTATTAAATTTTTCATGAGTGAATTCTTCATTTGCATGAAGAAAGCTTTGTGTCTATTTGCTTTTTTCGTTTTAAATTAACATTTTTCCAAAGTTGACCAGAACATTAAAATCATTTATCATGAGCCAAATTTCCATGATTAAGGAAAAAAATTCGAAGTATATCTAGAGAGAGCTTTGTGTGTACTGGGTAGATACCCACAGAAGGAGTGAAAGATGTATTTATTTGGTAATCTTAAAAGTACAGAGTGGGTTGCCTTCTGAATGTAGCCATTGCAATTTATGATTTCTCCCATACTATATATTGATTTCTGTATCTTAAGAATCAGCACGTTTCCCTGTTGATTGAATTCAAATTATTCACTCCATAGTTACATTGATTTTAACAGTCTTCTGGACCATTTTAGATCGGGCTGGTTTCAAATTACACAAGATGAATTCATCATGGCTATCGATATACAAACTTCTATTCTCCAGCACTTGAAAAAGAAACAAACTGCTCTTTTTCCCTTCTGCACAGGCCAAACTTGTGTCATGCTCACTGTACTGTAGCAGTCAGCTGGCCTTAGCCTGCATCTCATGACAACTCTGGGGAGAAAAGGCAGAAAAGAAGAGTTAATTTTGTTTGTCTGAACCCAAAGATGAGTATGTCTATAGTGGACAGTGATTAGATTAACTGTATTTTTCATATATTTCATCAAAGACCAGAAAATCTTCTACCTGCAGGTTACATCCAGGTGCTGCTTGGTGTTATGGGCCCCCCTTTACCCCCTGAAGTCATGAATCATGGATGATAGGCACCAAGGTGCCTGTTCCAGCCACCTGGGATTGTCCCAAACCTCTCTGCCTGCTCCCAGGGTCACTCTCTGGGAAATGTACCCCTGCCTGTCTGATGCACATACAGGAATGGGCATTTGCATAAATCAATACCACAGCCCGACTGTTTTGTAATTAACTTTAAGGAATCCTTTTTGGCCTCATGGTTTTATTTCCACTTACCTTGGGCAATGACTCCCTACTCTTTTGAGTTATTGCTATATAAAGGAATATTCAATATTCAGTCAGGCTGAAAACTACTGATTACATTCCTCAGCTTTAATAAGATATGTTATTAGATCTTATTTTCTTAAATTATCTATAGATCATAGATATGATCAATGACAGCCTTTAAATATTTCCAAGTCAATATTTCCAGAGATTTATTTATTCAAAAGGACCTAGAAGTGTTTTACAATTGAAGGTTCAGATTCTACTTGCCAGCTTTATTTAGCCTTCTCTTTCTTTCTTCTAAAGTTCATTAATTTGAGTCCTGAAGTTCTGGTGCCACAAATGGTTGAAGCAGTAGGATATAGAATAATAGAATCATTTAAGTTTGAAAAGACCTTTAAAGCCATCAAGTTGCACAGTTAACCCAGCAGTGCCAAGTCCACCATTAAGCCACATCCGTAAGCACCACATTTATAAGACTTCTAAAAACCTTCAGAGATCACAGGCCCTTAACAGCCTGCTCCAATGCTTGGTAAACCTACTGAAAACTTTTTCCCCATATCCAATCTAAACCTTTCTTGATGCAACTGGAGACCGTTTCCTCTTGTCCCATTTCTTGTTACCTGGGAGAAAAGCCTACTCCCACTTAACTACAACCTTCTTTCTGGTAGTTGTAGAGAGCAATAAGATCTTCCCTCATCCCCTTTTTCTCCAGGCTACACAACCCAGCTCCCTCAGCCTTGTAAGACTGGGGCTCCAGACCCTTCACCAGTTCCGTTGCCCTTCTCTGGATACACTCCAGCCCTCAAAGTCTTTCTTGTAGAGAGGATTGAACGGAATTCAACATGTGTCTCACCAGTGCTGAGTACAGGGGGACAAGCACTGCCCTAGTCCTCCTGGACACATCATTTCTGATACAAGCCAGTCAAAGCAATGCTGGCTCATGTTCAGCTGGATGCCAATCAGCACTCCCAGGGCTTTTTACTTCAGACAATTTTCCAGCTGCTCTCCCCCAGCCTGCAGCTCTGCATGGTGTTATTGTGACCCAAGTGCAGGACCCGACATTATGCCTTTTCAACCTCATACAATTGGCCTCAGCCCGTCAATCCAGCCTATCTAGATCCCTCTGTAGAGCCTTCCTGCCCTCCAGGACATCAGCACTCTCACCCAACTTGTATTTTCTGTGAACTCACTGATGGTTATTAAACAGCACCATTTCGAACACTGAGCGCTGAGGATTGCCACTTGTGAGTGGCCACCAACTGGATTTAACTCTGTTCTTCACCACTCTGGCCTGGCCATCCAGGTGACTCACTAAAGCATTCCTCATCCAAGCCATGAAGAACCAGTTTCTCCAGAAGAACACTGTGAGAAATACTGTCAAGGCTTCACCAAAGTTGTAGTTAGAAAACATCTACAGTGTTCCTCTCATCCACTAAGTGTGTCACCCTGTCCTACAAGGAGAGCAAGTTAGCCAAGGAGTTCTACAAGTCCAGACCATATCTGATGTTTTTATTTTTATGACTATATCTAAACAACCAGATGTGTTATTAATGTAGAGTCCTGTCCATACAGGCATCTCCACTGTGCTTTCAAGCCCACCTTGGGATAAGACATGGATATAGCCCTGCCTGCTTGCACCACCATCAAATCCATGGGAGGGAAGCGGGGTATGCAGAGCCCAGCCAAGCTGTGCTCCCACAGCTCTGACCTTGTGCCTGTGCCCCAAAAAGATTCAACTCCTGCCCTGAGCCTGCTGCCCTTCTGAGATGGACTTTTACCTACTCTCTGCCAGAAGAAATGTGACTCTGGAGTACAATTTTCAGTGTAAATTGTACAACTGTGTCCATTAGAGCGAAAAGAAATTATTGGAGAAAATTAAATCAGATGATGATTTTACAGCACACGTCTATTGTGCATTCAAAAATCACACACGCCCATTCTAGAAGTAGCATACCGAAGTTTTACTGCAATGACACGTTGTTTTCTTTTCTAATGAGGAAATGAACAATGAGTTGTCCTCCTTTAACCTTGCATGTAGAAAATAAATCCAGCAGGCAGGAGAGTTTCATGATTTAAGATGTTATTTTCTAAATTATAAAGCTTCTTGTGGAGATGAACTTGCAGTCTCTGACAAACTATCTGGTGATTACTGTGATAAGTGTAGTAAATGATCTAAAAATACGTACATCGTCTTTTGAAGTAGAAAGGAAGTTTTACATGAGTTCTTTAAATCTCAGAGCAGAGTCGTTTGTTCTCTGTTAGGATAAACACATCATGTTAGGGTTTACCCTGAGCAGCCTAGCAGAAAACAATCTGCATAAATAGATGAAATTTTATCAAACAATGAATAAAAGATTCAAACTGAAAATGTTTTTTTGTTTGTTTCTAAGAGGTCTAAAAAGAACAAAATTACTGAGCTGTTTCTTTTCCCTTAATATCTTTTTTTAGATAATGGTGAACAGATGATTCTGTCAAACTTCACTTGCAATGAATTCAAGACAAGATAATATCATCATCCATCTTCTTGATGAGCCTCATCATTTTATCTTCAGTCTAAATCCTGGAGAAAAACTTAACAAGCTCTACACATCTCTTCATTTAAAAATTATGGTTGAAGGAGAGAAAATGTTTAAGGTCAAGCTTCTAAGCTACCATCTGGAGCTCATTTAACAATTGCCAAGAACATCTGTCACTACTGCATATGACTAAGACAAAACTTAGCCAACATCACCTCTTCTTTTAAGGACAAAATCTTAGAGTCACATGAGCATTGACTGAGATGCCTTTCTGCCAGCAGTCAGAATTTAGCACAAGTTTAGTGATTTGACAAGCCAGTGGACCTTTTAATAGATAAAGACTGTTCTGTAGTTCACAACACAGAGTTCACCATCTAAAAGTCTGGCTTCACAAACAGTAGTGTCATTTACAACTTTGCAAGACACATCTAAAATATTGGGGGTGGGGGTGGTGTCCTCTGACCGATGACAGCTGAAATGCAGTTATGGGGTAGTAAAAGAAAACTCCCATAATTCCCATTCTTGGAGCCACCCCTCTGCTTTGGCTCTCAGGTTGCTGAAGGCAACCTTTTCCTATTTTTGGAAAGTGTTATAAGTGAAATATGAATGCAGACACTTCAGAGCAAAGTAAAACACATCCTTGGAGATGGATATAATATTATCTGAACTTTTATAACTAAATAGAAAGATATAAAAATATACAAATCTGGAAAAATATGGCATACAAGGTCTAATTTCTCAGATGAAGCCCTGTGTCTTAATTCATATTTTAAGATATAGCAAATCCCACTGGCTATTAATTCATTACATTGGGGAAGATGTTTAGAGTCTTAAAAATTGAGTAAGGATGCTATTCTTTACTCACATGCATGAATTCTTAGTAGTAGGGAGTAAATAGGATATGAAAACCTGTAAAACTAAATAAAAGAAAAATGGTCTAGGTTTTTTTTCATAGCTTGTATGGAAATTATCTCCTCTAAATGATGGACATGACATATAAAATGCCTATTAAGATATGATGAAAATTTTAAGTAGAAGGAGACATTTTGCATGGTCACATCATTAGTTTGATGATTTGATCAGACAGGGCAGACTTTCAGACATGCTTAGTGTATCTAATTTCTGTAGTTTGGTAAATGTCATGCATTGGATTTTTTTCCATAGGTGAAAAAGTAATACAATATACTAAATATTTAGTGATTTGTCTGAACTATGTAATAACCAGTATGAGCAATTCAAGGTAATGCATATGTATATTAATAGGTATAATGAATAATTTAATTCCATTTATAGAACACTGAATCTGTATTTTAATGGTGTTTGAAAAGCAGAGAAAACTGAAGTGATTGAAAAACTGAATGAGACTAAAATTCCCACATTGATTATAGATCAATTTATCTTTGAAACTGAAAAACAGGAGTTATGCTTAATGGTTTTTTTTATATGAGTTTTTAAATTATGCTACATTTTGTATTTTAACAGATGGCACAATTTAATCCTTATCAGAGGACAGGAGTTATGTAGAAACTGGTAGTATTTGTCTCGTGGTGTGGAGAAGATTAATGGGAAATATAATATTTTGGATTTTTTATTACAGCTAAACATAGATCTCCTAAAAATTATCATAAAGCTGGGTTTTTTACAGATTTTTTTTCTGTTTGTGTGAAAAGAGAACGATGCCTGCAGCCAAACCTCCAATCTAGCAACTATTAGCTTTCCAAAATTCAGAGCACCATTATCAAATACATGACACAAACAACATTGTATGTGATCTCCACCCGGGCTTTTCTTTCCAGTTCTATTCAAGAATTTTAATTGGCAGAGGAACCTGTCACTTTGAATATGATTTTACATCTTTTCTTGATGCCTAGAAATTGTTTATCTTTAGTAGGATCTAAATGTTTTCTTCGCTTTTGAAATGCCTCTAGTCTGAGCACTCTGCTTACAGCTGAAACAGAATTTGTAAGCAGGCTGGCATTCATGGTGTGACTCTGAAAGCACTTTCTCACCTGATCCAGATTAATTTAGACTGCCACTGAATCCTCAGTCTGCTGAATCTCCCTGAAGTAACTTTTCTACATTCTGAAAATTTAAAAAGAACTTTGGCTTTTAAGGATGAATTGACAAGTGAAAAAGTGATAGTTCACAGAATACCCACAGATGTAAAGCAAAATATCTCTAAAATCTTAATTACAATACAAGGATAAGAATGCTGAGATTGGTGGTAAACTACATTTATGAGAGAAAACATTTAAAAGTTAGGAAAGCCTAGAAGTTGAGGTCTACAGGCAAAGTATACAGGACTTTTTGTATATTTTTTTTGCATACTTTAAAATAGGGGGAAAAAAAGTAATGTTTGATGCCTAGCATGGAGCCAAAGAAAGACAAATCTGAGCAGAAATGTGCATGGGTGTATAAGAATTCATTCTCACTTTTCAATAGAATTGGAGCTTTTTATTGGGCTATTTTAGCTATTAATTTTTATTTTGCAAAAAATGCCATAACTCTAAATTGTGGGAAAGGCTAAAGCTATGCTTTGATTATTTGTTTGCAGTTAATAAACATTTGTATTTGCTTCCCATGTTTGCTAAGCTGTACTTTTGTGTGTTGTTGAAGCCATGTAAAAAATTAAGATGGTTTATTGTGTCAATGCCTGTCTTTGTTGTGGTTTAATTCCACTGGCAATGAAACATCACGCAGCCGCTCATTCACTCCCCCAGTGAGGTGAGGAGGAGATTCAGAAAAAGATAAAAGCCACAGGCTTAGATAAGAACAGTTTAATAACTGAAAGAGAGCAAAATAGAACAAAATCGACAATTATAATGAAGAGAGAGAAAAGTTGCTCACCACCCACTGATGGATGCCCAGCTTGTCTCCCAGTAGCAGCCAGACCCACTGCCTCCCCCTACCCCAGTTTAGCTACTGAGCAAAATGTCCTGTACTGTGAAATATCCCCCTGGCCAGTTGAGGTCACCTGTTCTGCCCATGCTCCTCCCATTTTCTTGCACACCTACTCAGTGGCAGAGGTTGAGAAACTGAACAGTTCTTGACTTAGAGTAAGAACTGTTTAGCAACAACTAAAATATCAATGTTTTATCAACATTATTCTCATACTGAATCCAAAACACATTGCTAGGAGGGAAGTTAACCCTATTCCAGACAAAACCAGGATAGTCCAATAGCAGCCAGGGTAAAGCTGCTGCACAATATCATGTTTGTCTCTCAGCAAAATAGGGACAAAAATACTGTTGAGGGTTTATCTCAATGTGGTATGGTGCTCCTTAATTGTATCCTATCAAGCAGACATACTTAAGCAGTGGAAGACACTGAAGAAGAGTGGGAAAAAGAAAAAGGAAAGAAAAGAGCAGGACAATTTTAATTAAATTATTTTGGCAGGTGAGGGAACTTTCAACCTAGGTCAAACTAATATCAGTTGGATGATTTGGAAATAAAATCAATCCTCGTGTGGCAAATATTTTCCCTTTGCTTTTATCAAGAATATTTATAGCTTTTAATAAGTGCAAAGACTCACACTCAGCATCTAATGCAGCACTCTCTGTTGTGGTAACAATGCTGATAATGCCATAAATAAATACAGTGGTTTAGAGCTGCTCAAGTGATGAAGTCATCTTCTTTTTTCATTCTTCCTCTTGCTAGCCCAGATACATCTCTTGGTGCCACCAAAGGTAGGCAGACTTTTGAAGAAGTATTACACAGATTGAGGTGGGAGATGAAAAGTCATGCCACCTATACCCTCCTGGCTCCCAGCTGCTGAAATCTGATGTCCCAGGGTATTTCCCTCCATCATTAGGAAGGGGCTCGATAACATGGGAGATAACATGGTTTGTGGTGAGGTTCAGTTGAACTGGAGGAGAAGATTAATGGAAAAGGGAGTAGGGAGAAATGGGCAAGGAGGAAAATGTTAAAAGAAAATTTGATATTGTAAGAAATAGGGGAAAACAGACAAATGAGAGACTAAAAAGTAGGTTAAAGTGTCTAAGGAAAAGGGTTGGGAGGGAGGGAAGAGAAAGGAAAGGAAGTATTGAAGGTTAGTTTGAGAAGTTTGCTGACGCTCTCAAAAAATGTGTAGTATCAGGAATTCCCCAGAACTCCCGAATTCTACAAACAGGAGAAGACAGGCAATGACTGAAAAAGCTGGTCTTATTTTAATTAAATGTTTATTTAAGTCTAACATATTTAAAAATTATAATTGGTTTCCCCCAGCAATGCCCTTAACCAAGCCCCTTCACAAAGATCTTTGAAAAGCAGTCAACTCGCGAAAAATCCCAGTTGGCAACCCTTTTTCCCTGAAAAAGAAGCTTACCGAAATCTTCAAAGGCCAGAATCTGGCATAGTTTTCTCTTGAGTGAAGTTAACTCCGAGTGAGTTGAAGCGCGGTGAGCTCAGCGCGCTGCACGCGTGGTCTCTGCGTGCCCAGACCCACGGGCAGGAGTGCCTGACCTTTCTGCCCATGATACCTCATCCCATGCCCCCTGCCCCTGCCCATGGAGCCTCGTGCTTGTGCGTGGCACAGGTGGCAAGCTGCAGCTGCAGCCAGGATGGATGGCCAAGGCAGCTGTGCAGTGTAAGCCATCCCTGCTCTCAGACTGTTCAGTGTCCAGCTGTGGCTGGACACACTGCACAGCGTCTTCTATCAGCAGGATCATGGTCCCACAGGAAGAATAAAACACATGAATTTTCAATGAAATTTGTTCTGCCCAAAGCTGATCCTCTCACACTGCCCTTCAGTATGGGCAGAGTTGTCCTGCAGCAGCAGAAGAAAGACAAGGTGCCATAACCGTGCACCTGATCAGGTTTTCATCCAGAGACCACAGAGTTAAGGCCTGGTTTAAATGATTATTTCTTGGACAGGACTTCTGACGACTGTGATCAATGTTGATGTGTAAGAACAAACCTTTCAGAAGAAAGAATATCATATCCTATTACTCTGCAATTAAAATCCACAGGGATATTTGGAGAAAACTAAAATTCGTGTCCTTGCTGCAACCTGTGCAAAAATGGATGGAGTGACTCGTTGCCTCAAAGCTCAAATGGACTGCAAAACTTCTACATGAGGCTGATGTTGGGAAACCACAGCCCCAGATTTCTGAAATTCAGGCTCTTTTAATGCATTCTAAGTAGTGTACTTAAATATTCACATCACATGGTCTTTGCAAGTCTGATATTAGAACAGACACAGAATAAAGGTCAAGAGACAGAAAAGTCTAATAATAATAAAACAAAAATGCATATGCATTCACATCTTTAACAAATACACAATGGAGTTGGCTGGGCATGTTTAGAGGAAGATATTTTTCAGACAGAAAAACGATTTGTGAAAGAAAGCTTTCATCAATACTTTATATACAGTTTCTGCGTGGAAAGAATTCCTGGTGAAAGTACACGTACAACCAGTTATCCACTGACTGCAGCTGCCTCTGGGCAGAAGGAATACAAAGTTGTTTCTAGAGCTCATTTTGTCAAGGGACCTGGCCCTCTGGTTCAGTGCCCAGACTCCTGGTGGAAGTGGGAAATGGGAAGCACTTTGAGGAGCACATTCAGAGTTGTACAATCCCTTGCCCCAGCTCTTCTGCCTCACACTCCTTTCTTCCCCCCATCCCAAGCCATGCTGGGATAATGGCAGTTTTTGGAATGTGTATGGGAATGTAAATGAGGATGTCTACCACTCTGCTGGCCCTGTGGTACCTCCCTCTCTATTGCTCCTGATGGTTGTTAACAGTCAAGAAGTTCATAAGAGAGAATTGAGTTTCCCATTTCTGAAGAAAAATCAAATTATTTGCTTTTCAGTCCGAGACCTAGCCAGGTGAAAATATACCAAGTACAACTTAGTGACAACAACTTAATTGCCTATTTCCTTCAAACTATATGACCACCTGGATGCATTCACAACAATAACAGCAGCAAATCAATGTTTGTGAGGAGATGCAGTTAAGTATAAAGATCTAATATATGCTTTCTTGGAAGCTGCTGTAAAATTTTTTGTTTCTCTTTGCAGACGAGTGTTAAGAAAGACAAGAATCAACAAATGTCTAATATAATTTTTCCCAAGGTGAAAAGATATTGATTTCTGTGAAAGAGATTCCTTGATATGTAAACACATTATTCTAAGCCTTAGAAAAATAATATACTTTTATTTTTTTTTGTCTTCTGAAAACACTTGAAGGAAATATTTTATCAAAAGTATTAAAGTGTTGTGTATGTTCCCAGATAAAAAAGCCACCAAACATAACTTACATTTTCACATTGTGGATGTATACATTCCTAAGTTTACCTTATATTTACTTAAATAAACACTAAAAGTTGTGAACTTTTGAACACTAAAAACTTTGAACACTAAAAGATATGAATCTGCAAGGTTTCTTCTGTGTGGTGTCACCAAGCCCGTCTGGAGGACATTCATTCTCATGGTTTAGTGTGAGGTAGTCCTGTGAGGAGTAGAGATTTGGACCTGATGATCCTTATGGGTCCTTTCCAACTTGAGATTTTCTGTGATTACATCATGTCTGATCATGAGGGTGAATATCAGAAGAGATTATTCTTCTTACCACTTGCAAGGACCCTTCATGTGCACATGTTTTAAATGGTGATTCTACTGCTTTACAGCACCACAAGTGACCACCAAACAGGTAAGGAATGGGGTGAACCAGTCCAAAGCACCTCCTTTTACAGGGTGTTTTTGCAACTAACACTCAGGGTTCTCCAATTAGGGTGGTCGTTCCTACCATTTCATTGACTAGGGAAGCCTTTAGAAAGACTATAGAATTCCACTAGCAGTCTGTTAGTCCTCAGGTGCATTCAGGCGTTTGAGCCCCTGTACTCTTTTTTAGTCATTTTCCACTGCAATAAGCATGACAAGACATCTTTGACTGGTAATTTAGTTATTTCTATATTTTTATAGAATATATAAGTATGCATGGATATGTAATAGATAAAAATAGTATAAATTTATGTGTTGCATATATAATATCTAAAATTATGAGCTAATGCTTATAATTATTTATAAATTTATGCATACAGATTTGTATATAGAAATCTAGTTATTTCCATAGACCTAGAATGAGAGAAACTTTCCATATTTAAGAATTTTAGGTTGCAGAAATATCCTCTACTACTCTGTTTTTTCCTCTTATATTTTTCTAAGAATGGACCACCATCATTCAGATTTCATTGGGGCACAGATTGTTCTAACTTACCAGCTGAAGTGCCTTCCTCAAGAAGCTTGGCCATAGAGACTACCATTTCATAAATATCTTCCATTTTCCAGCAGCTTTGCCTTGTCTTGAGTATGCACAATGGAAAAAGAAAGGCCCAGGAGTTACCAACTGCTCAATAAGGGAGAAAGAACATTCTTGTGTCTGCCATGGAACAATACAAAACTGCAAAGAAGAAAAGCATGTGTTGTATTTGTGGTTAACCAGGACAGCAAAAAGAGAGGAAGCACCAAGATTAACAGAAAAAACCCCCAAAAAACTGATTTGTGATGGTCACAATAACTAGATGGAAAAAAACCCACCATGTATTTTAATTCCAGTTAAATAAAAGCCTGTTTTTGCCTAATACTTTTGATAATTTGTCCATGAGCACTGTGTTATTTAAACAGTGTTCATGTGGCACAGCCAAGTTTAGAAAGGATTTATTTAACATGCCATTACAGCAATTAGCCCCAGGGAATGTTCAGCTTGCATACCCAGCTTCTAAATATGCTTTGAGTTTGTATTTATCAAGAGAGTTTCCTTTCCCCCCCCTACTGAGCATAAACTTTTCCTCTTTTTCCCTCACCTCACAGCTCTTTTGAAGCTTTCAACCTGAGCTCTTTTTTGAGCTCCTGTCATACTGGAGCTGCAGTCCAGAGGTCCCCCTCTACCTTTCTCCAAGGACACCAGCACAATGTCCCTCCTCAGTCAGGTGCACGTGTCAGTCGGGATCATGACTGCAGGGGTAAGTAGACAAAGACAGGATGTTTAAGAGGCAGAAAGCAGATTCAGGATGTTGAAATTCAGTTTCAAGCTCTGATGTGACTTGAGGCAAGTCATTTAGTCATTACCTGTATCTCCAAGTCTGCATGGTAGAGTTTATCTTCACCGTGGTTATTCAGTCCATAGTAGATGAGCTACCACTTCCAGTATTTATTTAGAGCAGGTAGCATATCAAGGGTCCAGTCTCACTTTGGGCCTCTAGACATAACCATTCCTTAAAAAGCTTTTTGAACCCTATGACTTTGATTAGATCTTCACAGACAAGTAAGAATTACATTCTGCACAGTGGAGGAAATGAGTTCTTCTGACCAAAAAAATCTGGGTTTAGGTTTTCCAGGATACCATACTAAAAAGAAAAAAAAAAAAAGGAAATAGTATTTTCTCTTATAAATAAAATATAAAAAACATTTTATTATCTTCTGTATCCAAGACATGACTTCCTTTGTCTGTACACCTCTCTTGATGACAAGCAGCAGACACAGCACTCCCTTACCACTGATAGCTGTGGGCCTCCTGATTTCATTTTCACTTTTCCTTTACTATCATCCATAGAAGTGACTCTCCAGGTTCCCCTGGGAGCAGGGAAGGAAGTGATTTCTTACAGGTTTCAGGTGAATGCAGCGTGTGCAAGCAGCATCCCAATGCCACAATCCCACTTCCATCTGCCATGGGCTGATCAGCCTCTCACACTGCAAGTGGCAGAAATTTGCCCTTTTTGCCCTCCAACCTAGATTGGGACCAGTTTCTGCTACATTTTCAGCAGGATTTCCCACAACATTAAATGCACAAAACAGAATGCAGCTCTAAATCTACTGATTCTTATGTATTCAGCTGCAATTAGGTTTTTTAAACTGTTTTTGATGAGCATGCATTTTAGTCATAATGAATTGCAAGTGTTGCAAAAGAAAAATGATGTTTCAGAGCCTCTGCTTGCTGCACATATTAGCCACAAGAGGCTTAGGGAATGTCAATGCCTGGGTTAAAAGAGTAATGTTGCTTTGGTTTTGCAATATGCAAAAAAAAACCAGCCTTTTTCACTCTACATACTCTTTCTGCACAACACGCTGAACATACATTCATTATACACCAGCTCTGAACAAAGCGCAGTGATACCAATTGAAATTTCTTTTTGAAGCATCAACAGGACTGGCCAAACTCTGATTTGTTGGAGGCAAAATTCCCCATCTAGTTTAATTTTCTACCACTTATTCTGTCTGTATCAAATAAATGAACCAAAATACAATAATACTTCCAGAAAATGACTCTACAAACCCATAATTCCCTGACAGCTTCAACCACTAGGCTTCTTTTCTAACAGTATTTTGAGCCTTTTCCTGCATGTCTGCAATAAATTAAAATCTGAATATTTCCAAATTTATTTCCCTGCATTGTTTGGACTGTTCCGGGTGAATGGCTACAGCAAGAAAAGGTGAGAGGAATTTCAAGGGCTCCATGAACTACCTAGTGTACCACTGCAGTATAAGATTAACTGACATCAGCTTGACCTGCTACTTGCCTGAAGGAAAATGGTCAGATGGTATTTGGTAAAGTTTATGAGATGCAGGCTCCCACTGAGGTGTAGGCAGGTCTTTAATTTGCTGTCATTTATGACTGGAATGCTCCCTACGTGTACAGCCTTGTCACAGAAGTGACAGAGAATCAGACCTCAAATCGGTGATCTCTTTTCCCCCCACTTTTCTCCAGCATCCTTTGGAATGAAAGGAATGCGATACAGTGCAAGTGTGATGAATAGTTTTCATGGGGCAGTCATGAATGAAATAGAAAAGAGTTACATAAGCATTTAGAGAGAAAATACATGCAACTGCTCTCAAATACTTGCTTAGTTGCAAGAACATATAATTTAATTTAATTTAAGAATTATTTTAAATTCAATCTTATTAACTTAGAAAGAAAGAATAATCCTTCTAAACCTAGTTTAGAAGAAACAAAAATTTTGCTCCCTGATCATGAATCTGTGCCATGTTAGAAGCACTTATTTTAACAATGGTAGTGAACAAATGCAGAGAAAAATTATACTGGAAAAATTATATATATATAAAAAATATATATATAAAATATATATAAAAAATATATATATACAGAAATACAGAAAACCACTCATACATTTTAGTGGGGAAAGCTGTCTGGTTATAAAGGAAAAAATAATCACGTCTGGTTTTCCCTCGCTGGATTCCTGAAATTAAGAGGGAATGACATAGTGGCTGTGAGCTTTTCATAGTTTCTGGGGTGGAGAAGGAGGGAATATTTCTCACTGATTTCTACTGACCCCTTGTGGTAACCTAAACTGCATCTCATTGCTGAAGGAGACTTCGGCGTCCTCATGGTAGGAAGAGTTTACCATGGGCTGGAAGAGTCTTAAGAGCTTGCTCTGACCATCTCAATGGCCTCTTAAGAGCAAAAAACATCTTAGGTTGTCAAGAATCCAGAAGATGAATAAAATTCTAAAATTTTTCTTAGTCCACGAGGGGAAGATTTTGAAGTCCTTGCTGTGTAACAAGGCTGCAATTCCATAGGACAGGTACTGACAACGTAAACATGAGACTGAAATTCGAGTAATTCATTCCATCTACCAAAATCACAGAATTTAAATAGAGGCAAATATATGCAACTTTTATTTTGCACTACTGGAAACTGCAATTGTCTATATAAATGTCTTTCTAAAAACTAAATTCAGCGCTAAGATGAGAATTTCTTCAAAGATGGGCATTGCCCCTATGTTGGGTAATTTAGTCTAGATGTCAGCCAGCATAAGAGATGGGACAAGCTGTAAGAGAGGTGATTAGAGATATTCCAACTTTTAGCTTTTCCAAAGTACCTATTAAATCCACTGAAAGACAAGAATCTTAAAAAAATACCTATTTGGAAAAAAAAAAAAATTATTGTAATATATGTTCACTTTCAAGTGCATGTAAATGCTTTATAATTGCATACTCACGATGCAAACATTCTGTCACTCGAGAGCAAGCCAAGGTTCTTGCTACTTCCATTTGTCTTAACAAGAGAGTCACTTGCAGAGGAAGAATGAACTAAGGGAAATATTAAGGAGTACGTAGCAAATTTTGCAGTGTGATTTTTATATAGAAAAAGTACATCTGAATCTCACATGATCCATATACCTGGGAATTACACTTAACAGATTTTGTCAGCTGTCAAAACACATAATGAGTACCTGAAAGACAATTCTTGTTTATTGGTGAGAGAAAGCAGTTCCAAATCTCATGCCATATTTCCTTAGTGTTTGCAAAGATTAAAAGTCTGCTACCTTATCTGAAATGCCTTCTCTGGAGTTAGTGCCTAGTTATATTACTTGGAAATATGTTCCAGACTATTTGACACACATGGAATCAATTCAATGAATTCAGTATTGCTGCCATTCTTCCCCTTCTTAAGAAAAAAAAAATAGACGAAAATAAAGATATATCTGGAACTATGAATAAATATTATGTATGTTGGCAAAGCATACCATGTGCTATATATTTAAACTCCTTGCTCCATATGTTTTCACTTGCATCATGTGCTTCCTGTAAAATTGCTTTGGGTTGTCCATGAAAAGTAAGGGGGAGAATTTCCATTGATATTTTCTGTCTCATAAAACTGAAAAAGAAGACAACAAAAACTACCTTAGATGAAAACAGTTAGTTATAAAATTTGAGAGCAGCTAAATGGAGCTTTTAAGCTTCAAGCAAAATAAGTGGGCAGCAAAATCACCTGGGAAAATATATTTGCTTTAGACATAAATGAATCGGGCCTAAACTAAATATCCTTATCTCTTCATATTAAGGAAGCATCTTTCAGCTTAACTTTTTAAAATGGGAATAATACATGATAGACATACCTGATGGGCCACCCACAGCATGAGCATGGACCTCTGACATGAAAAGAAATGTGGAAATCAGGCACACCTAGCTCTTCTCCTGTGATTGCAGCAGAAATAAAATTAAATCTCTCAGAAAATAGCCCTGTGCAGAATTTAGTCAATCTTGGAACATTGCCCTGAAAAATTGCACTTTTGATTTTTCCAACTGAAAAAATAAAATTCACTGGAAATTTCCCTGTGGTTCCATGGACTTGGTAAAATAAACAAGCCATTCAAAGAGTTGATGAGCAATAATTTTGGGGCCTAATATTTTTCTGTTTGAGTCAGGCTTCAAAAACAGTCAATCAAATATTGATTGAAATTATAAAATCTAAAATTCCATGTTCTACATTTTCATAAGTTCATGTTTAAGATATTTCTCTAATGTCTGCAATGAAATTTGTTATCCACTTTTCCTTCTTATGTGTTTCATATACCAGTGATACTTTAATATGCTTTGGCGTATTTTTGGAAGGGATAAGTTTTCTTTTCAAAACAGTTTAAATATATGAACAGATGTAAAATTAGCCAACATTGACAGTATAACCAGTTGTGTACTGCAGACAAACTTGTCAGAAAATTCTAATATGATATTTATCAGCTTTTTAATGAGAACACGACTATCAGTTTCAACACAATCTAGGATAATGTAATGTTTACAGCTGAAGAATGACTGTATGCTTATACTTACAGAAATGTTTGCTTTTAATGGCCACATTTTCCATTCCCATGATACAATAGTCTGAAAAAACCTTTCTGTCTCTCATATAGGTTAGGTTATAACAGCAATTATTGTGATTTTTATATCTATACAATGATGCCTACAAAATATTTAATACCTAAGCAGCTGGTGCACTGTGGCTGATGCTTACTAAATGAATAAATGTTTTGTCTTGTGTTTCCCCCATGTACTTGCCTCCATCTGTTGTCTTGTGTCATTTTTGATTGAGGCCTAGAGGCACTACCAGAAAACAAATAATGACAATTTTGTTTTCATTATTGCAGGGCCAAGAACCCTACTTCCAGCTTGAAAACGCTCTGGCACTTGGTGCTGCACAAACACAAATACAAAGAGATGCTTTTCATGCTTACACCACTTGCAGTAGGACAATTTTACAGTACAAAATTTTGCAAGAAGTTTAAATTGGTATTCATTACCATGCCTGCAACCTGGCCTCTTCCAAGACAAGAGCTCAGCAGCTCTGACCCACAGACACTGGGGGCCATGGTGTGCTTGTGCTTGGCCCTTGGGTGTGTTGCACTGCTGCTTCTCCCCACTGCAGGGCTTAATCACTGCACTACTTCAGCACAAGCCCACAGAGCTGATCTCCATGAGTTCATTCTTAGGATAGCTGTCATCAACAGGGCTATTGCAAACAGTGCTTTTAGGTATGGGATAGCTTCTCAAGGGGGTACCTTCTCATTTTCATTGGCTTCAGAGGGAGACTGCCTGGCTAACTCAGTTGATTAATTTGTGTGCTTGAAGTCAGCACCCTAAAACTCTTACAAATGTTTTAAGACAGCTATTGGGTCAGAATCAAACCATAAGTTTTAAAGGCTTGCCTGCTCAGTCTGGAGGTACAGAAGTGCCTGTATTTGAGCAGTGGATTTCTACACCCATACAGCCATATGTGCAGATCCATACAGTTCTGTTCTTCTACAGCTCCTGAAAACGTATCAGTGAGGGTTCCAGAGTAGGCTCTTGCTAGAACAAAGAGGGAGTTTCTTCATTCTGCAACCTGAGCCCCTGAAACCCAGCCTGTCTGAAATCAAACACTCCTCCTTTGAGACAGTGGCACAGAGGAAGGAGAGTTGCAGCAAGAACAAGAACAAAAAGAAGGAGCAGGGAAGAGCGACTAAGGGTTGCAAGGTCAGGGGAGTCTGTGGTCTCATGTGTTTGGATAACAAACTTAGTCCGTGAGTGCAATCCAGCACTGACCCTTTGTTCAGGTCTTCTAGGTCTGAGCTTTGCTGACATTAGCTATTTAAAAGAACAACTAATGATTCATGTAAAGGGGAGTGGGATTTCATCCCAAATGTGAGTATTTTAGGACAGGTCTGTTGCCAGTCTCACAGTCTGTGAGCTCAATTTTCTCGAGAAACATCTTGGAGTTGTCTGTCTCCACTGAGCAAATGACTTCAGGGATAAAGAGCTGAATCCTGAATTGAATGAAGTAGATTGTCCCTGACACCTCTGTCAGGACAAGTTTCTCTCAAGAGAAGGACACGCTCTCTTTTTCTTGGAACAGCATAAGACATCATTCAGTATGGCCATGTTTGACAGCTAAGAGAAATACAGCTGTGTTCCAGAACTTCAGCTAAGTAACTTGGTATCATGGAAATTTTTAGAATTGCAGTTAAAGCTGATGACCCATTTTCCATTTTCTTGAATCCCAAATAAGGGATTAAATATTAACTTCTGATCTGTTTGAGAATGTACGTCTGAACTTTAAAGACAATTCCCCTTGGGGAAGAGAAAAAGGAGAAAGGGGAATTCCTTCATATATTCAGAAGATTTATTCTGTTTTGTGTAACTGCTGGCATGGGAACAATCCTTCCCCTCAGAAATGGTTGCATGTCATATACTGCCAAGTGGTCTAAAATACCAAATTCAACTAAGCAAGACAGATACATCCCAGATATGGAAATTTTGTGGGAGAAACTGAAAAAAATCTTATTCAACTCTGACCTCTTCTTTCTTACTTTTCATGAGTTCATGTGATGGACCTCATATTAGACTAAATGGTTCTTGGGATGGAGTATTATCTGAAGAGATTTTGGGTTTCCTTGGTTCTGTTTTAACTAGACTGATAATAGAAACTTTGACTTCTGATCATTACTTTGCTGCTATTCAAATGCATGGCAAAGATTTTTAAGAGTCATGGATATTTTCTTACCTCATTTTCCCCTTTACTTTTAATAGTCTAAGTAAAAGAATAAATAAATGCTTGATAAGCTCATGTAGAACAGGTGTCTCCTCTGAGCTCTTCCCTCATCACTTACATGAGCCAAAGCCTGACAGTGAGGTCAGACCCCAATTCTTGATATTATTACTGTGATGGCATCTGCCCCATTTACAGTCAGAGCCTCCACATTCCAGGCACTGCAAACTGCAGATAATCATAGAATCATAGAGTAATCTCAGTTGGAAGGGACCCACTAGGATCAACCAAAGTCCAGGTCCTGGCCCTGTGCAGGACACCTCTAGAATCACACCGTGTGCCTGAGAACATTACTCAAATGCTTCTTGAACTCTGACAGGTTTGGTTCTGTGGCCACTTCCCTGGGAAGACTGTTCCAGTGTAAGAGACATTTGTTTTCCCCCAGGGTCTTAAGCCTAATATGAATAACAAACGAAGCCAAAGGCTGTTCTTCTATTCATCAGGGAAAGAGACTGAGCAGTTGTGCCCTGTGGATTTTGTGTGAGAAAAGTCTGCAACTACCTGCATTGCTTTGTCTGATCCTCAGAGTGTGACTAAGAAATGGGAAAGAAGGTAGGAAGATGAAGGTAAAGTCAGTTACAAAGTTCTATATTTGATAGAAAGCTACGTGGGGAGTAAAAAATGAAATGACAGGACACAAATGCAGTGGGAGTTAGGGAAAGATGAAAGAAGAAAGGAAATTGGATAACAATAGTGATCAAAAAGAATAAAGGCAAAGACAAATAATGACAAGCAAGAAAGAAAGAGGATTAAAGGTGAATGATGAAAGCTATGGAAATAAGGGTGGTAGCTGCTATCAGAATTACAGGAAGTTATTTTATTTAAAATGTCATTGTTAGGAGTCAGAAAACATATTTTTGTTTAAATATAGACAATCCTGAGAAGAGGAAGGTTTCAAGGCGAAAGGCACTTGGGGGAAATGTAGAAAACAGCTGACATTATGTTTACATGGCACCAGCATCTGCTGGCATTAGCTGAGGATGGCCTAGCTTGGTGTGCTGGCAATGATACAGCTTGTGTAAGCACTGACTTTCACACAGCCTAAGCAGTCCTGTTAAAATATGGGGAGTTATGAAGCATCTGAAAATACTCTTTCAATTTTTCTTTTTTTTTTCATTTTGAAAGTTTCATCTGAGAAGGATATGTCATCATGAGTTTTTATTTCATTCTTTTAAATTATTTAAGAATGAACATTTTTTGTGCAGAATAAAGAAATTCTCAGAACATCGTAAGAAACATCAGCAAACTTCCTTATGAATAGCTCGTAAATGTAGCCCAGGTTTTGGAGTTTGTTTTACAGGCACAATTTGGGTTGACTTCCAGGGAGTCTAAGACTGAATACATACAAGGAGCTACAGGTAGAGTGCCAGGCCCTGAGACATATCCCTGTCTCTTTCTCTCTTGCTGTTCTCTGCCCAGCCCACATGGACACCTGAGATGCTCTTGCCAACAGGCTATGCTTGCACCATTTAGAACTGAATTAGTGGTTTGGGGAACAAGCACCTGAAAACCCACTTGTCCACTTAAATAGAGGTGGGGATACCTTCACCCTCCCCTGGCATCCAAGACTATTCCCTACCTTGCAGCAATGGGCATAAGTGCTGAGACCCTGTACTTCCCAGGAAAAAAATGTCAGCCCAATCTCATTATTCCCTTGATGAGAAATTGGTGGGATGAGCAAAGCCAGACATGGCAGTGGGAGTCCTGCCAGGACAGCAGTGGAGGAGCCTTGGGGCACCATTGGGATAGAGCCCTGCCATGATTCAAGCATTTCCAGCATCTCTGCATCTGAGGGGCTGGGGAGTATTTGAGATCCAGGTGCTAATCCAGGTCTGCTTCCAAGCCCACTTCCAGGTCTGCTGCTGTCTTTACCTAACAGCAGCAGCAGCACAGTTTTTGCATCATCTGGTCTATATGGCTGCTCAAGAGTATCTCCAAATTCATCTCCAGAAAATACTAATCACAGCTGATGTACCCAGCATAGTAAATTAGAGAAGTCCCACCAAGTGTTGTTTTTATATCCCGCTGCTTAGCTCAGTAAAATATGTGTTCTCTAATTCCTCATATTAGTGCTTTGTTGTCCCAAGAGAAGAAGCCTCCTTGACTTAATATCAGTACGTGTGTAGTTAGCAGCTTGTAACACTTTGCTCTGCTTCCTCGAATGCTGTGGTACACTGAGTTTATAAGTCGGACTGGTTGCCATGAGACCTTGTAGTCTTACTGGCTAAAATAATCTTATTTTTTTCTGGGACCTATATTTCATTCAATTTCTTACGGTTCAGGCTCTTCAAGTGTCATCATTTTACTATGAAGTCTATTCTCAAGACCTGACTCCAGAGATTTGGTAATTAACTGGAATTTATGGTGCAGGAGAGCCATACCTTTCTATGACTGAAATGACACAATAACAGAGATAATAGCTGCAGATTTTTTTCAGCCGAAGCTCTTGCCTAGAAGAACTCACAGAATGAGGAATATCTCAAAGAGATCTCAAAGAATATCAAGGAATATATCTCAAAGAGATCCATAAACAGTGATCATTGGAGCTGAGTGCAAAAAGATAATTCCAACTCCTGGAGGATTTCAATATTTGATGACTGCTTTTGTGTCAATTTAAAATGAAAGCTCAAAATGTCAAAGTTCTGCTTAGTCAGATTCCAGACTCAGTTCAAAATCCATCTGGGCAGATTCAAACTGTTCTAAAGCCCCCAAAAAATCTGAAATATGGATCTTGATGATTAATTAATCTTTCATGTGAAAGGTTTTCCCACCAGGAAGGAAAGGATTTCTGAGGCCAGGCTCTTTGAAGCCCACCCAGAGCTGGCAGCCTGACATGCACCGCTGGTGGCCAGCAGTGAATGATCTATTCTCACCAGAGTTTTTCCCAGTGAACTCCAAGCCTTCTTAAACTGGTTTGAGGATGATTCGGTCTCTGATCAAAGAAGCTTCTGTGAGACATTACTATTCAGAAGGAACTGTCTAGAAAATATGTTCCTTTCCATTTACAATCCAAAAAGGGTACAGAGAGCACCATGTTTCCTCAGCATAAATAAGTAACTGCAGAATGACATGTAATATTCATACTTAAAAATCATTAAACAAAATAGGTTGGAAAAAAATTCTTAAACATGGAGTGATATTAATCATTTAGCCACAAATCCAGCTTAAACCTTCTCTTTTGTTTAATTTAATTATTATTTTAAAAAATCTATTCACAAGCAGACGTTGTTCTGCAAATCCACAGAACTAATATCCACATGTGAGACAGCCTGAGGTCTAGCCACTTGCAGTATTAATTAACATCATGAAGCATTGTTAGTGATAGTGGACAAAGTAAAAATGAAGAATTTTCTGCGCTTGGTATAATAGGGATGAAAATGGGTCAAAAGAACAATGCTTTTCATCCATCATGGCCTTCCTAGCTGTATTGTATGCTCAGAGATGGTTCTCTATAATTTCTATATCTCCAAGCACACACAGCAGGATCTTCTCAGAATGGAGGTGCTTAAAAGAAAAGAGAACCCCAGAAGATTCATGAGGAATTTCTAGACAAGAAAATGCTGCCATGTAAGAGCTGAATTCATCTTAGCAAGTGGGATCATCCAGAGCCGTGCTACTGCTCTCACTGAGGAGTGAGAGGCAAACCCCATGAGCCAGCATTGTTTGGTTCCTGGCCTGGAGAACAAAAACACACAAATTCACAGTGTCACATCTCTGTAATGGTCTTGTTCTGCCTTTCTGGCATCCGTTCTTTCTTTCCTACCCTTTTCCTCAGCTAAAAGCACTCAGCCTAGAACTGGACTCTCTGTGAGACAGCTGCAGTTCTGACAAGTAGAGCAATAATTTATAAAATAAGACTAAAAAGTGTAAAGATGAACTGGTTGGTTGGAGAAAATGTCCTTTGGCTGGATATAAGAATGTCTGAATATTTGCTCCAACATGACTGTCACCTATTATTCATCAGGAAGCTACCAGACTCTCATCTTGAAGAAGAATATTTTCTTTTCCCTCTGCTTTATTTTTATGTTTACCTTGAGTTTCTGGAATGACTGCAGTACCTTTAAACCATGACCCATTGTGCTTTTTGTGCTGCACTGTGTTCTCAACCTGTTCTGAAAGGTTTTTTTTCATAAACTAGCCCCTGCAATGCCAGGGAGCCTCTGCAGAGGGAAAAGACACCGTACACTTGGGTTTTGAAGTGCAGCCTACTGAGGAAGAAAACATTATTCTCTTAGGATTTCACTGCATTCTGCAGCCCTTTCAAGTACAAAAATACAGTTCTTGTGAACTCTTAGTACTATATATACTTTGCAAACTTAGACTGGAGCTGTTGACAGACCTTGGACCCCACAGAAACACCTTCGTGCCACTAGAGATACACAAAAAGTGGCTTAAAGCTACTCTGCTGGGGAAAGCAATTGTTTCCCTGAGCCTGGAGCATGGGAAAACATTTGTGAAACATACCAAGGACATAGGGCATCTTACAGGCTGTTGTCCTTAAACAGGTTTTGGAAAACAAGTATAAAATCTACCCAGTGATGATTGTCCTTTCTCTCCCACTTCATGGCTACGTTTGTTATTTATTTCAGTCAAAAGGCTGAAGGGGACTGCACAACAGCAAAACAGAATAATGGCTTGTGCACTTGCAGGTCATTTACAGTTTCACAAAATGTGCAGTTGTGTAAAACACCTACAGTTAGGATTTCTTCTGGCAAATTGGCTGTGGCAGTGAAGTCAGGTACTTTTCTTCATTAGCTCACTCATAATGACCTCAGGTTGAATATTATATATATCCATAGGGAGTTACAGACACATGCATGCTTTTCTGTCTCACCTGCAAGGTTTTTCAATCTTCAAAAATAAACAAGACAATTGTGATTATCCTGGGGTTATTTGCTGTACCATGTTTAGAAGTCATCACTAAATTACATGGAAAAGGATTTTTTTTTCTTCTTTAAATGAAAATCATAACACAACTGCATAGAGGTTGCCAGTGTCTCCATGGCAATTCTCAGATGTGTAAACAGGTAGTCAATGTAAATTTTCAGTGAAATAATTCTGTGAATTTGTGATTTTCCTTTCCAGTTTAACAGCCCTGTCTGTTGAGCTGCCATCTCACCTGAGCTGTGAGGTGTCTAGGGCAGGCTGTGTGTGAGCACAGTGCCTAGAGGGATTGTCTACATACCAATATCTTTAGCTCTCACTTAGAAGAAATAGGTCAACCAGTATGATAGGTGCATACCAGGATGGCGACCAGTGAAACCACAGTGTGAGTTTGCTGCTATAATACGATCCTAGGGAAATTTTCCTACTGTTAAGTGACATCAAATGTGAGAGGAAAACACCTTTCCTTGCTGGGAAAGAGAGGCAGGAAGAGAGTTAGGGTAGACCTCTGGATGGCACTGTGTTTTATAGCCAGAAGAGGTTGCCAGAAATGGATGCATCATTTAACACAAATTCACTTGTGCTAAAAACTGATCAATTTATTTGGCATAAAGTAAGACTCTATTTCTACTATCAAGATCTGAAGGCATAATTACATGAGCCACAGCACTTGTAAGGATGTTCAATCCAGACATAAATTTATTAGAAAACAGGGCAAACACATTTGCATACTGATTTCATATTTCTAGAGAAAGAATTCTATGCACTATGCCAAAATAAAATTTTAAATTATCTAATATGAAATGGTGAAATTTAATGAATGATTTAATAACATCATTGGCAATAGCACAGATGGCTCACCATACTGGTGCTTCACTCTGTCGTGTATAATGGGAATGGTTGAGAAATGCCACACATTTCTATTACACAGTATTATGCTGAGTGCCTGCACAGTGTTCCACTGCAGAAATTCTAGTGCCAAAGCATGAAAGTTATCACTCACATTTCAAGTGCAGAGGAAAAGCCTTGTGATTTATAACAACTGCTGAGTGTCTTAGAACAATACAGAAGAAATCTTTGTTCTTCAGGAGTCACACATTGCCCTAAAGTCATATGAAACAAAGCAGAAATTCCTATGGAGCATTACTGCTAATACAATATTTCTTTCTTTCTGAGGAGGGAAAAATTAACAATGAACTCTAAAGCTGATGGGTTGGGAAGTAGTCTACCCCTAAAAAGGGAATAGTATTTGAGTGCTTTGCTGTAACGTTTAGCCTGACTTTGGTTATCTTTGAAGGATGCAAGAATTTTTAAAATGGCTGGACATTTTCAAAAATCTATGAAAGTTGCACATGCTAGCAATTAATGAGATGAGAATTTATGTGTGTTTAAACAGAAGAGAGGCCAAAAATCATGCAATTTAAATCTCTGATTTTGTTAACTGTGTAGTCTTACAAATTAGCAGAACCTGTGCTTTGGGGAATAGGTAGGAGAAGGAGGAAAGGAGATTGGTCACAGTTGCAAAGCTGTGAAGGCTGGACTTTTACCAAAATAAATGGTAAATCTTACCCTTAAAATCTGACAGATAACAATCTAGGTAAACCAGAGGACCCATTTACAACCAGTTGTTTTGTTATGAGGATAGCAAAGCTTTAGCCTCAGGTTGGGTACTAATTTGTCTTGGCAGTGAGAACTGACTCCTTAGCAAATTTAAATGTATCATTTATAGTTGGAATATGAGGCACTTCAGAAAAACTTTTCGCAAAATTTGTGAGCATGTAGATGACCTTCCTGTTTCATCCTGCACTGCAGATTTTCTAAACGAGCAGATAATTGTTATTATTTTAATGTTTTATTCAATACTGCCTTTTCTGGTTTCATCAGTACAGGGAATTATCATAAAAACAAGAGAACAAGGATAAAACTCTGTTTCTCCTTAAGTTCTTGACAAAATTGTCATTGATTTAAAGAGGAAAGAGATTTTTTCCCCAGTGCTTATCCTTGCATCCTTGCAAAACATAAGTTTATTTTAATTTTGCGCTAGGATGCATCTAGAACTATCAAGCCTCCTTCAAAGAGCAATGTTTCAGCTGCTATTTCTCTGTACAAAGGCAATTATAGATTTCCTTCTGACATCTGTGTGTATGCTTCAAGGCTGAACTAAAGGGAAACTTGGTTAAACACCTTTTGTGGCAGTGGGGTTACCTTGCATGAGACAGCCCTCACCTCCACTTTCATCTCCCCCTGAGAGCAGCCCCTTTGATGGCTTTCAGTAGAATGACTTATCCCAACACCTTTTCACACAGATTGCACAGTGAACCCCAGAGCAGTGAACCAGAGGGTAAATTTGCTTTCTATAAAAGTTTGCTTTTGTTGGAGAGCATGACTGAGACAGTGGGTCAGGAGAAGCTACTTCTGTCTTTAAAGCACTGTTGCTTGGTAGGGGCTTATGACTAGTTTGACAAGGCTAGATCAGACATTCAGTATTGTACATCATTGTAGTTAGCAAGTTAGCTCTTAGAAGAGGTACTTTAACATAGTTTAAAGTCAGCATTTGACCTACCTTCAAAGGCAGCAACTGTTGTCTTTTAGCACACAGGGCTTTTGGAAGTTGCATAACTTTTATCTTGGTGTCATGGACGGTGGTGAAATGTGTTGTCCCTATCTGACAAATGTAAAAAGCAGCAAGAGAATAGAGAAGAATTCTCCCTGAAGTCTAATGATCTGTTATTCATCACTGTTTATCAGTGCCCCAACTGTATATTTGCTGTGCTGTCATGGAAACAGCCATTCCACCAACCTATTAAGAGAAAATTAAAGTGACATTGTCAAGAAAAGCATATGTTAGAAATTAATTTCTTACCTGCTTCACAAAAAATAAATCCCCCAAATATTTTTAATTTTCAATAATCCTATTTGCATTCGCCTTTTATGAAAATAGTAAAGACAGAAGCAATTTCATAAATTCAGAGACCAAAAAAAAAATTAGAAAAGACCCATATACAATAAATCACAGCTGAATTTACAAATTAATTTAATAGAATTAATTCATTATACTTTGTTTTGGTTGTTTTCCAGTCCTCCCACAAGAGCAGGCAACTCCACCTAGTTCTGTATGCCAACTTTTTATATGGCAAAAAGGCACAGCAGTGCCATTATGGCACATTGGTACATAAGGGGACCTTGTACCATACTGGCTCTCAAATAATCAGGATAAAGTTGCTTCTTCAAGGGTGTGGTCTCCCAGCAGCACTGGAGGTACTCTGCTTTCCTTGTCTTTCTCTCTCTTTCCATCCCATCTCCTGCTTTGTCCCATGTTTTCCTTGCGCTGGAATAAGTATGTATTTGATCTTCCTGTAATGTGAAGAAACTATACTTTCTGTTTTGGTTTTTTTTTTTTCCTGAGCCTGGTCAAATGACCATCAGTCCCACTGTATAGAAAATGGGGATAATATGTTACCTGGAATTGCAAACTCAGCTTAGGATGTGGATCCACAACGTAACTGCAAGGATGAGAAGGCCTCCAACATGAAATCTGATGTAGTTTAAGCCCTCTCACCCATCTAACTCTCAAAAACTATAGTACTTCTTTTACTGGAAAATTGTTCTACTCCATCACCCCCAGTGGAGTTCCTTAAGAATAGCAGCCTCCTCAGTCACATCTCCAGCATGTCCTCTCTTGCCACTGAAGTACAGTTCTACTCGTGTGGAGGCAGGCAGATATGCAGTGGTAGAGTCAAGCTGTGCAGATTTCCCTGTCCTGGGGGACTCTGCTAGCACTTTGTGTCACTGTTAGAGCTTCTTATTGCTGCCTTAGCAGTGCAAAAAGCTATGCTGCACAAGGGAATCTACCCTACAGACCCTTGCTAAAATGATATTCACGTGAAGACAATACAAAAGCCATCCCCAAAGTCACTAGAATCAAACTCTAAAACTAGACAGAAAGTCAAAGGAAATCAAAGCCTGGATGGATAACTCTCCCTCTACTGTTCTTATATTCAGATGAAGAAGGTGAAGCAATAAGTCAGTGCTAATGTGTGTGGAGACCTGGAATGTGCTTCATCATTCTCCAGTGATCTACGGTCAAGAAAAAGGCTGATGAAAGTAATTATTTATAGCAAGCATAACAACAGTGCTAGTTAAAGCTCAATAGCTGTCACCAGGACTTTAACAAAAACTTGTGAGAGTCATACTAATTTGATGGTGTCTTAAAGTGAGCTGAACTGTAGAGAACTGCAGTTTTGTTTCTGATACCAAGAAAATCATCAGAGTAACAGCAGTAATCAAAATGAATGAACCCTACAGAGATATAATGACTATAGAGCTGTCAGCATTTTTTTTCCTCCTGCTCTGGTTGAACCCAAAGAAGGGAGTACTGAATAAGAATCCACTACAACTATCAAGCACAGTGTGAGACTTTCACTTATTCTACTCACCTGGGAGTACCTAACCTTATCCACAGAATAAAGAGTCATTAAAAATAAGGGATTCTTAAATTATCACTTGGGTTTATGACCTATGTGTATAGATGCATTTTAATTTTGCTTATGCTATGGCTGAAGTTCAATGTGTAACACTCAGTCACACCAAGTGCCTTCACCCATTCATAATAGACAATGTTGGCTTGCTGCTGTCTCCATATACGTGAATTCTTGTTTAACTCTCTCAGCAGCAGTCTAAACTAAAATATCACACTCATACAGCAGCAGTAATTTACTTCAGGAACAGAACAGTGAAAATTACAGCCCTGCAACAAAGTTCTCATCTGGTCCCAGCATAATTCTTAGGATCACTTTTGTCCTTTCTTGTGTCCCACAGTCTTCTCCAAATGACCTCCACTGATACTCCCTGCCTTCAGAAGCTTCAGACATCTGTGTCACTTTTTTATCCAACAACACAGATGCTGAATTTATTTCAAAAGGTAATTCAAGATGTCTCTAGTGACTTTGTATGGCTTTCAAAGCACTAAACATATTAGCTTCATCTAATGTAAGACACCAGACCTACAGCTTGCCTCTGATTCAGACATACTTTGCATGTTTGAAGCCTTGAAGTAATCTAATAATGTATGGGTGTATGGGTGTGTGCAAATCTGCAGGAGCCAAAACAATCTTAAACTTTGTTCTGGATTCTTCATAGTGAATCAGCCTGTGAGCTTGTCCATTTCTTTACTTTTACAGCAACTTTTTTTTCGGATATGAGCCAGTAATGCGCACTTGCAGTGGAGAAAGCCAACCATGTCCTAGGCTGCATCTAAAGCAGTGTGGACAGCAGATTGAGGGAGGAGATTCTGCCCCTCTGCTCTGCTCTGGGGAGATCCCACCTGGAGTGCTGTGTTCAGTTCAGGGTCCACAAGAAAGTACAGGAAAGACATGGATCCTGGAGCAGATCCAGAGGAGGGTCACAAAGATAACTGGAGGGATGGAGCACCTCTCCTGTGAGGAAAGTCTGAGAGATTTGGGGTTTTTAAATCTGGAGGAGAGAAGGCTGCAGGGAGATGTTATTGTAGCCTTTAAATATTTAAAGGGAAAGTATAAGAAAGATGGGGGTAGAATTTTATTAGGGCTTGTTGAGATAGAAGATGTCCCTGCTCCATGTGGGGGAGATGCTGGACTAGGTGACCTTTAAAGGTTCCTTTCAACACAAACTATTCCATGATTCAGTAAATATCAAAAGGGATAAAAATGTCATAAATCTGTATATAGTTCAAGCTGTTATTCTATTTCTACTGGCAATGTAATAGTATTTTTGCATTAATGATGTCTTGAGATACTTGCAATGATGATTAGTCATTCATATACTAACTTCTTTAACTGTGTTTCACAACATTAAGCATACCTCTATTTTTGTACAGTTTATGATCTCACAGTCCATTTTATCCTTATTTTTAGAACCAGGAATTTTAACAAACCAAACATTAAAAAAAGATGCAAGAGTTGCTTGACTGTCAGTATTAATTGTAGGAACATTGAATTCATCAACTTATATGTGATTAATGTGATATCAATTGTCCTTGGAATATTCTTCTCTTTTGCCTCGCATCTGGGTGGTGTGTCACCAGTTTTGAGCTCCCTACTGAGCTGGAATTTTATTTTAGAATTAATTGCAATCCTGCTCTGAGTTCTGAGAAACTGTCTTTTCTCGTTAAAACTAAACTGTAGTATACTACCTCCCATACTATACCCCCTGCAATTTTTGTATGTGTATGTACATGGACAGCTTATCAGTGGTCAGACTTCGTTCCAACATTTATAAAACAGTACCAAGTCGGAATATTCTGTCGGTTTATTAGATAAGAAGGTGTATGTTACACAGAAAATGTGGAAGATGCAAAGGGCAGACCACAGTGCTTCCAACACCCTGTGAAGACCCCAGCAATGCTACTTATTTTCTGTTGAGGGTGATCAACTCTCAAACACACTGCTTGCTGTGAGATCACCTGGCTGCAGGATGACAGCCTAGGTGTCCTTGTCTCCTTGTCCCCTGCCAAGGGTGCCTTGGCCTTTCTGCCTTGCCCCTTGTATCAGGCACCTTGACAGCACCCACCACTCCAGCTGCAGCAAAGGGTTTTACAAAGCAAACCCACTGGGTTTTATAGGAATTTTATATTAAACACTAGATGTCACTGGCATACTCTTAACACAGTTAGCTGGAACTGACTGCACAGTGCTTGCTCAGCCCCTCACCAAAATGCAGAAGCTGTTTCTGTGCCTGCACCTCACTGGCAGAGACCCCACAAATCCTCCTCAGGTCAGGGACGGAGGTGTTTCCAATGTTCTCCAATTTATGTCCAAATTACGTGTTTTCTTGGGAAGCAGCAAGTACGAGTGTTTTCACAGTGGTGGGTTTTGCTGCATTTGTGGATTCTCACTGGTCTCAGACAAATACATAAGTAGAGGAAAAAGTACAAGTTACCCAGAAAGAAAAGAGTTAATTATCCAGTTATCCTTCCATTAAGGAAAAAACTAACCCACAGGGTCCTGTCCCTTCTCTGAAGGAGAATGGTTGTCCAGCACAGCAATCAGGTCATACGTGTTTACCCATGCTGTGAATTGCAAAAAAGCAGATTTGTTTAGGAAAAGACATAAACAAGAATAGCATTTTAGCTTCAGTGTAATAAAATTCAAATATTGCCAGAGTTGTGGGGGTTTTTTGGGGTTTTTTTTGGGGTTTTTTTGGTTTTTTTTTGTTTTTTTTTTTTTGTTTAATTACGTTGATCATGAAATAAGGTCTGAATAAATCATCTTGATTATTTTTCTATCCTTTGGGCACATTTTAACAACTTTTTTGTAAGAAGGCTTATGTAACACACTTCTGTGCCATGATGCAAGTTCAAATTCTGTGCAGGCTTTTCCTCTCTCTCCAGCAAGTCCATGACTGGTAACAGCAGCCTGGAACCCTAGCACTGCCAAGGTAAACAAAAACAGTGCTCAGTGGCAAACTAGAAGGTACCTTTCAGCTTGCATGATTGCCTTTGGAAAGAACTGGGACATCCTCTTCTCAGGACATACTGCCAGACACTGGAAAATGGGCAGGGTGAAGTGCAGGCTGGCAACAGGCAGGAGAGCAGCTGTCCCTCGGTGCACAAGTCAAGGAGAGCTGAAAGTGGTCTGGCATGAATGAGAGTGTATCTAAGAGCTGGCATAAGACTTTCCCTGCCTATTTTGTTTGGGCTTTTTGTGGGTTTTTATTTCCTTTTCCCCCCCTTTTCCTTTTGTGACCAGAGAGGTGGGGAATTGTCCCCAGTTTTTCAAAGCATGAAAACGGGTATGGAAACATCTGAGCTCAGGTATCATATACTGCCCTAAGAATGAAATTGTTTAATGACCTCAGAAAGTCTGAAAACAATTATAAATCCTAGGGTTAGAACTGAGGTGCTCTTTGTGCCTCTACGGAGCTGATCACTCCCAGCTTTGATTCAGGACACATCCTGTGTCCATCTCTGCAAGTTACATCTACAGAGAAAGGAAGCCCTGAAGCTTCTCTCCATTCTAACACAAGTCAGTCATTGAGGTTGTCCTGATCATTCAGGATAATTTGGAGCATCTGAGTGAGGGCAGGAAACAATTTTGTATTACGTCCATCCTATTATATTAAGGAGCAAATATAGAGTCTCATTAAGTATCAGCCACAAGGAACAGAATTGCAACCATTACAAACTCAGGAATTGTTCCCTTCAAAAAATGAAAATAGACCCAAACAGCCTGCTTCCTTCATCTCCACTTCCCTTTCCACAATTCAAATGCTGAGTGAGGAATTGGGGTTGTACTGTGCTTTAAAGACCCACCACCTCTGGCACCAACATAAACAATGGTTACCCATGTAGAGTTCTCTCTATGTCAAAGTAAAAGCATAAAGGCAGAGCCCAAGCTGCCTTATTCTGGCTAGGCATGAAATGAAAATGAGCAGAAAACAAATGATACTGTTCAAGATAAAGCTACTGAGGGATGAAATCTGTAATAAACCTTTATTTCTGAATTGTTCACTCTTCCTTTATCCTTTTATTGTGTAAAGATTCTGTATAAAAAGCGCGATTTACGTGGAAATCAACCAAGTGAAAATGCATATTTAAAACACATTACAAATTTATATAATGGATTAGTATAGAATTTTCTTTTACAAATTTAATAAATTTTTATTTAAATATGTTGCCTTTAGAAAGCAAACTGAGCTTTGTTTTTTTCCCAAAACTAACCTGTTTTTCTGATCAAAGGGAATACACAAATATTCAAAATCTTTTCAATCTTTTTACCCCTTCCTAACGTGGAGATTCTCACTAATGACTTTTTCTAACTGTCAGATGCTGATATAGGTAAAAAGTCATACATTTGAAAATCTAATTCAGCTTTCAAGGATGATAATGTTCATGTGCACATACTTCAGAAAACCACTTGTTTACTTGTCTTGTATCTGGTCCTCATGGCACAGTGCCACACACAGGAACGTTCATGTCCTCCTGTCTTACACAAGAAAATTTTCACTAAAACCCTAATGGCGAAGAAGTTGCAAAGAAGTGTGAGTATCCTTCCTAATCCATCTCTCCACATTGCCCTAAATTTGTTTCATCAACTTTCAAATGTTCAGTTTCACTAATAGCAAAATCATAAAAAAGCAATTGTAATTGTATTAATTTCAGTAGACACATAAGCCTACACATAAGTAGACTTATTTTTTTCCCAAATTTTTCAACTTTTGAATTTCTGCTGAAGTGCTGATTGACCAGTAGTGCATATTTCACGGTTAATTTTGCGTGTAAACTTCATCTACTTGCTCAGAAACTTAACATGACAGATTATGAAAAACAACCAACCATTCTTTTGTTTTTCAACATTGTCCATGAAACCCTTATGACACTGAAATCACTAGGAACACTACAATTAATTTGAACAAAGCCATCGTTTTATCTCTGTCTCTCTGTGGACTGATGTTGCTCTTTTAAAAAATTTCATTAATCAATTTTTTTATTGATTTCTTTGGGAGAGAAGCCTACCCTAGACGTGTTATTCACAAAATAACTAATCTACGCACCTAACAGGTGAATAAATACTTGCTTTTTTTGGCACTGGGCAGCTCCAACCCTGTATTGGGTAGCAATACCAGCAATTCGGAATGCTCTGAGGAATTCAGAGAGCAATCTGTGGTGTGTTTGTGACAATCAATCACTCAGCACCATCTGCAGAGTGCTGCAGCTCTGATGGGGATGCAAAAGGTGGGTGTCACCTTCTCCTGCCTGTGGTGCTCTGACCCTCCAGTCCCTGTGTGCTCCACTCCTGCAGTGCCTGTTCCCTTCCACACCTTGGGGCTATGCTGGTTCTCTGGAATATGTTGCAGTTTCTTTTGTCCTTTGCATCACCTTCTGCACAGTGAGTCTTGTAGCTTTGGCATTTATAAATAGCTTAGATGATTTAGCCACATAAGCTATTAGACTTAGCTATTAGACACAGCCTTTTATTTTCAGTTATCAAACTGCAAAACTTTTTTCATCCTCCCTTACAAGCCTGGGTTATTAGCAGACCCATCTGTGAGGTTCACCAGCCTGTGTGATTAACACACCCATCTGTTTCAAATCTGTTGATAATCTGCAGATCAAAGTCCCACTTGACTATGGTCATTAACACCTTTCAGTGCAAGAATATAATTCAAATATACTTTTACTAAGATTTAAAATTTTTTTGTAGTGCTAAGAATCTGTTTCAGATGTCTGTTTTCTTAAGGAAATTCCAAGTGCTTAAATGCTCTTGAGAAGCAAGTGGAAAAGAGGTTTTGGTGCAATAGAATCTGGGGCACATTTCTTTAACTGCTTATTCTTCAAAGAAACAAAAGGCAGGGACTCACAGCTTTCCCCAGTTATCCTGTATCCCAGCTTCAGTAACTGCAGCACAAGCAGTATTTTCCTTGCATGAAATGTCTTGTGCTTCAAACGCCCCTTCCACTTTCAGTGCCTCTCAGGACTTCTCGGTAACTGAGATTCCCTATTTATTAAAATAGGGAAAATGTTGCTTTCTCACAACACTAAAGTGTTCATGCTGGCTATCAGCCTCCACTGCTTTAGTTTGGAAATTATGTAATGCAAATGATAAAGATTTTTCTGTCTCTTCATGCTCCAGGACAGCCATGAATTAACATTTGTTACAAGCAAGTTAACTATTTTATTGCTTTTTAAAGTCAGATATATTGATTGCATAATTTTCTATTTGAGTCTCCTTGGTACAGCTCCTTTCTATTTGAAGCTCCTTGGTAAAGCAACACTAGATCACAAAAATGTTGGCTGAAGTGAATCCAGGCTCAATATGCAATGCAGAGCAAGAAGATAAATCTTTCTGGGATATCATCTTTTTGTTCTCACATTTCACTGAAATACATTACCCGCTGTGAAGGGAAGAAAAGCCTCAAGGGCTCTTGGTATTTCACAACTGTGAATTTCCAGCTACTTGCTATATTTATGGCTACATTATCAGTCTTCATCAGGATGCAGTAAATACCTTTGCAGAGGTCAGTATCTTGGATTTAGTTCAATTGTTATTTTCAGTTGTGGTAGAAACTTGACTTAAATCACTTCTGTCATGTACTTGAGACACTCTGCTTGTTCCACTGTCTCCTGCTCCTTCTGAAACGAAGGACAGCGTTCCTGCATGGGGCCACTGAGAACAAGAAATTCTGCTTTGCTGCCTTTCTGACAGTGCTCCTTCCATCAGTCTTCTTGTTCCTAGTACTGGTTTGATCCTTTAGACTCTAGGATCAAACAGATAAACCAGTAATTTCCTCTTTAACATCTCCTTATGGCTCTCAGTCTCTTGGTCTTCATTCCTGTGCTTCCTTTATTCAAATCCACCTGTCTGAAAAATCCATTCTTTCCCATACCAGCAGTTATTGCAGCTCAGCAAAAAATGCTACTTTTCCATTGTTCAGTCTACCTCAGGTTTCAATGTGGAGTACCATAGCCCTCAGTCATGCAAGATTTTTGTAGCATCCAGATTTCCAGATTTTTTTACTGCCTGGACTCCTGACACTTTCTTCTGAGTGAAAACTAATTCTCGCTACAAGGACTTTCCCCCCTGTCTTTCCCCTCCTACGCCTTCTACCCACCTCCATATACTTCACTCCTGTATTTGACACAGACCTCTAATTAGCCTAATTAAACCAGATCAGTGTGTCCCTTTTATAGAAATAAATTATGTATAAAAAAATTGATTGAGCTGAAATGTAACCCTCCCTGGAACATTCCTGCTCAGAGCAGATGTCATTTGTAAAATGTGCTAGCAGCTTGTCTGCCTGAGACACAAATTTCTCTCTAACTCTTAACTTGGTTGTTTCTTAGTCACTTGTAATAGTTTCAAAATCTAACCCAAAGTCGTCAGTAATATCCGCCTAGGAGAAATACATCCACAACCCATGTTCCCTCAGAGAGCTGAGATTCCCTGCTCTTTGTCATATTTCCTCACTTTCACTTGTTCTCGACTCCTCTCTGTGATCTAGCAGTTTCCACTCAGACAAGGTTTCGCATTACTTGCTCTAAAAATAGCAACCTTTTCGAGCTGTAAATCCATCTTTCTCCTTGCCTTCATCTCCGGCATCTTAGAATCTCCAATCCAGTGCAGAGAGTAACATTGTGTCCAAAATTCCTCTTCTCTGGGGCCTCCGTGCCCCAGACACGTTCCCAGGGCTCCACAGGAGTGTTCAGCTCTGCTGGCTCTGCTTGAACCCACAGGACTGCGAGTTCTTCTCCTGTTACTTTCAGGTGGTCAGTCTCTGCTCACATCCATTTAAATACTATCCTGCACTTCCAACATGCCTGTCAAACCTTTCCCTTAGCTTTCTAGCCTATAGACTGCTGCTTGGCATCCTGTCCAGAGCTGCCAGAATGTCACATCTGCTACTTGGTTTTTAGGGTTCAATAACCAGCATTGGATTTATCAAGATTTCCTTTTCTGTATTCAGTTAAACACTTCACACTTGTACCAAACATACGAGCCCCAAAAGTTAGTGTTGTTTTTCTCTGTACTTACCTTCTTGTCTGCCTTCTTCAATCGTGTTTCTTCTTCCCTAGCCAGCAAAAAACGCACTCTTGTCCATTCTTCCAACCAATCCCTTTGGCTGAGTAAAATTCATTCCCTGCAAATGAGGGGTCATGCCTTCCTCTTCTGCTTCTTCAGTCACAGTACCCCATTACTGAGAAATTGCTTTCACCAATTGCAAGAATAAAGGGACCATACATACCTAAGGTGACCTCTGTTACATCAAAGAAATGTGAAATATGCTTCTATTTCAGAGCAGATCCTTTAGAAAAAGCTCCAAGTTTAGTTTTTTATTCTTTCTATTGATACAGAATCCACAAACACTGGTAAATTGGTTCACTGCAACTTGGAGAGAGTTTTACTTCCAGCTTTCATCCATTTGACCTTGTTTTTCTTTTTGCTGGAGAGCAAAGGGCCTTCTGTCCTTCAAGTGGAACACTTCCTGCATTTGTCTTTCCTTAGAATAAATCAGCTGAGAACCCTAAGCTATGAGTCATGTTTTCAAGGGCTTCAATAGCCCTCAGAACCATCTCCCATTCTTTAGTAGTGGAAAGCACAATTTATTGGACACAGATACAAATTTCTGCCATAGGCTGTGCTGTGTCAAATGACAAAACTTCCCCCATTCACTCTATCCATATCACTTGTACTGCAGTATAAGTAGCAGGATCCCCAGACCTTCCAGTATTAGAAAGATAAACATTCCAAGAACCCTGTTCCTGTGGACAGAAGCAAAAAAAACACGTTTCAGAATGGGGTTTCTAATAACTTTCCACATAATTTTTCCCTCCCTGTGCAGAAATCCACAAAGGCCTTGACATTATTTCCTCGCTTAATTTCCTTTTCACCTGAATAGTTTTGAAATCATTGGTTAATGTGTTGTCAGAAATCTAGGCTCTTCTTTGAGATTTACATGATTTTTTTGCTGGTTCATAAGCAATTCAAAATCCTGTGATCAGTGGAAGTGACCACTGGAACTAGTGGAGGTCCTGCTGACAAACTACCAGCTAATCAAAACTACTTCCCAGCCAGACAATTATTTATTTGCCAGTCTCATGGGTCAAATCAAATTTCTTACATAGGCATTTCATTAGAATGGTTTCCCAGAGGAGAAAAAATATAATTATTTTTAGTCTTTTCACACTGTTCAAATTTCATCAAATTCTTCTAGTAAAGAAATCAGCCACAAAGATTCTGAAGAATCACTTAAAGAAATTTCCTCTTCATTCTATTGCTATGATTTTGCCATTGGACTTGACCAGTTTTCCTTAATACCCCTTTTTAGATTTGTCCATAATAGAAATGTCTACATAAATAGAAATTGAACAGTGTTGTATTGTTTTACTTTCTTGTCTTTCCTCTAAACAACATATTTGACTTCCATGTTAACAGATCCATGTGTTTTCTATAAGTGGTAGAATGAACTCGTGTTCCCAGAGAATAATCATGGGTGGTTTTTTCTGATTGCTTTGTGAATTTTAATTTAACTTTCATCTTTTATTAAAAGCTTTTGTTTCTTACCAGAATGAGTTTTATTCTGTTTGCAATAACAAACCTTAACAAGTTACAGATCACTTTACTATGAAGTTAACACTGAGCTTGGTCCAACAATCTATTCCTGTTTATGTTTCAAGATGAAACTTAATATGGACATCCCCCTAGCTGGACACAAACACTGTTTAGATGCCAGTTTTCTGATCAATTTCCCCAGTCAAATTCCTGTTCTTCCCTCCTCCTGCTCAAGCTCTCATTTAGCATGAGTTATGTCCTGCCCTTTCAGCTGCTTTCACACCAGTAACATTGTCCATTTCATCTGGATCTCAGCCACTTTTGCCTTGTTACCCCTTTCTGTAATTTCCCTGGTAGAGGCACAATCTCTCAGAGCACAAATCAAGCTAAAGCTCCTGCCCAACAACAGCAACTTTGGAGGGGCTGAAGTAGCTGAAAGACTTGCTTGCCTGCAACACAAAGTGGTTTGGAGGACTTACGGTTTCTCAGAACTGGTGTTTCCATATGTTAGGAGTTGCATCAAGGTCTCAGTGCCTCACCTATCTGAGATCTTTTCGAGGAAGCGTTCCGGGCATCTTTCACTGTAAGCAAAAAGAGGAACATCATCAATTTCAGCCTTAGGCCTGGGTTTGCTTGGTCAGCCAAAATAACAAGGAATCCGTGTCTGCAGCACTGGGAAGAGAGGAAAAGAAATCTACTAATTATTTTTCATTTAGAGAAAAAACCCAACTCCTTACCATGCTTGAAAATTGTTTGTGCTAATATGCTTAATAACATATTTGAAAAATTAAGTCCATAAATAGTTTGTTTCAAATGCAAAAAATGCAAATATTTTTAATTCCAAGGCAATCAAAGAATTATGAGACTTCGCCCCCTGCCCCCTCAAACTATGAAAATTCATTTAGAACTGAATACAAAATACAGACAGTAAATTCTGCTTTGAGACAAGAAAGAAATATAACCAGAATCTCCTACAGAGTCCCTGATGGCTGAATGTGTGAAATTAATCACTGACAGGTGGAGACGACAATTCTCCACGCAGTGTTGAGCTTCCTATTCTCTGAATGACAGCCAGTTAGAATAAGAGAGCCAGAGCTAATAAGAGGTGCTTTGCTGCATTAACTTTCTGATCACTAGCTGTGCACCTGCAGCAAAAAGAGTTTTGCCCAAAACCTGACCTAGGAGTATGTCTTATATAAGTATATATTAATCCTGAACCTGCATTTCCTTTGGCTATCTTCCAAAGTGCTGTCAGCATTTGTAAAGCACTTCCCTCCCCAGCATCCTTTACACTTGAGTGTAAAGTGCAGACCCTCAATTTGTGTTTTGACTGTCCTTTATTCCGTACAGGCTGCTTGGTTTTAAACCTCAAACCCTATTTTGTGGAAATACTCTACCCTATGAGCCTCCCTGATTCAGTACTCAAACTTTCTGCATCGTTTTTTGTGATTTTTTGTGAGTTCATTCACCATCCTTCCCAAAAATATGACTCTTTGGGGCGCCCAGAAAGGGGTGAGTGTGGAAGCATAATGGAGGCATCACATGAAACAAACTCACATAAGGTTCAAAAGAAAGAAAATGAGTCAAATTATGGAACTTCTTGCCATGATGTGGTCTGGATGCCAAACACAGAATTGCCATGTCATATCAAAAAAGTCTCCTCAAGCCCCAAAGAACAGGAAGTCCCTCCAACACATTAAAAACAAGCAGAAGGCATTAGGTGAAATCACTGATTTGCAGACCACTCGATATTGGCATAAGAAGTGTCACTGTGTGCTCTAGAACTTTTTCCTGGGTATCCAATATTGTTGTCACAGAAGGATGCTGGGCTAGATCATCACTCTGACTCAAAATACCTGTGTATTTATGGGAAAACCAGCATGGATTTTGCAGAGAAGTATCTAAAACTTCTTTTCTGCTTCAAGCAATACTGGTAACATAAAGATCTAGAAAATTAGACATACATTGAAGTGAGTGTCTTTGTTTATTCACAGAAACCAAATATGTTCTCTGTTGCAGAGAAAGAAAAAGTTTTTTTTTTTTGATTAAGCTTCCTCTTTCTTCACAAAATGGTGGTTAAAAGAGTGATACACCTTGTTCTTTTTCCAGGGTGAAAACCTTCCTCTTCAGCTCCAAATACTAACTGAATTAAGTCTTGTAGCTTGTAGTCAGTTGTCTTCTAACCATCTTATCCTGAAGGATACACACAAAATCAGTCATGGCCACCCTTTTTTCTGTCAGCACTTCCCTCTGATTGGATGATCAACTAGACTGCTTTGACATGAAGCAGACAAAGTTACCTGCAAATTTAATTCCTCACACTGAGCCATATGTAGTTTAGAGGGATAATGTCACCTGAATAAAGGTAGATATTGTAAGGTGAAATGTGCCAAATCCTGGATGTACATTATCTGTCCTGCAGTTTAGAATAGGAAACGTAGGATAAACACTATAAAGTAGCAACTAGTAGGCAAAATATTGATAAATAGCATGTATTTTTTTCCAGATGGGACTAATATTTTCATATATACTTTAAAATACTTGGGAAGTTTTGGGTTTCATTTTTCTATGTCATGGATATATAAACATGCATATGAAAAAAATCCAGTATTTGAAAGTCATACAGGACACGTGACAAATTTAAAAAGCCCTCTTCTGTAAGCATGTTTGCCTACTGAATTTCTTATCCAGGTTTTAAAATATGGCTCTATGTTCCCTGACAGTCAAATGACAGTGTTTAAAATCACAGCTAAGAAGAAGATAAGCTTGTTTCAGTGCTGTCAGCTAAGTCCCCATGCCTTTATCTGGAGTTTTCATATGCTACAAAGTTCAGTGAATGCTTACCTCATATTCACAGAAATATTTCAACATTTTCTTCAGTTCAATCAGAAAAATCTTTCAGGATCATCGTGTGTGCTCGGGCAAGATTAAGCCAGAGCTTGGTAGTGCACTGAATTAGTCTTTCTGTTGGCCTGATTACTTTAAGCTCTATTTAAAAAAAAAGCTCACATCTATTAGGAGTGAAACTTTTTTCTAAATATGAACTTAACGCCAGGTCTTCAAGCAATTTACAACTTCTTTTCTAAAGTGCATGGTCTCGTCTATTGATCTCAGTAAACCATTCATTCTGAGGTATAGCTGTTCTGGTTACCTCACTGCTGTTTGTTTGCAAAGCATAACCAGGGTTCACTGTTTATGATACAGTGATTAAAGGAACAATTCATCCCAGCATCCAGCCTTACTCCTATATGTGCTACTCCTGTCCTAGCTGTGGTGCAATTACTTTTGCTCTCCAGTCACTGAATGGAGCATGTGTGGGTGGGAGCACTGCTGCTGCCTGCTCCTGCTGCTTTATCAGAAAGCTGTGTCTGAAAATTAATGCCTTCCAAGAACTGGGAGAAACTCCCCATTTTTCATGTGGGAGCAGAACAAAGCAGAGGTAGATGATAATTTCACGTGTTATTACAATGGCAAACCATAGCAGAAGGAAATTGAAGCACTAAGTAGGGCCAGGTCTTTAGTTGGTATACACTTATGCTGCTTAATTTACTTTGGAAGAGTGCATTCACTTCAGCCGAGGCTCTGGGTCTTTAAAGATTTGAAAAATAATTGCTTATTAATAAGTAGATTTTCTGTGAGATCTTTTCCTTTTGATGAGGATTATTTTACTAGTATAGATTTTTAAATCTGCATTATGTAGTACTTTCGTCTCTGTTTGCTTATTGGTTTGGTCTACTGTTCAGCAATGTGTCACTATGATATTTTTGATGCAAGTCATTTCCTGCCTGCACTTGGAGCTGCTGCACCTTGAGCAGTGACAAATTCTAGACTGATTAATGCTGCACACACTCCACAGAACATCCAGTTCCTACGGACACCGACGTGACTGCAACAGCAACAGGATCTGATGGGTCTCTATCCTGCCCTGAAAAGTGTTACAGCCCACACCAACTGCTTTCATTATGTAATTATTATTTTTTAATTTGGATCCAATAATGAGCTTCTCTGTATGCTGGCTTTACACTGTTAAATGTTAATGCTGCCCACCATACTTGGTGTGTTTTGTTCCATAAACTTAACAAAATGTCTGTGCTCTCTTGCCAGCCACAGATTTATTGAGGTATGGATCGCACACATTAAACACAGTCATCAGGCCACAAAGGTTCCATCACAAACTGCCTACGAGCTAACATCATTAAGAGGCAGACTTCATATATCTTCATGACTGATACGCCAATCTTTCCCACTCCATTGACTAATGAATTGACGCACGCAATGTTCTTCTACATTAGTGTGCATCCCTTTGATTTACAGCGCCATAGCAGGGGGCTGTAAGCACTCAGATACTGATGAATTCCACACAGCACTTGCACCTGCCTGAGCAGGATGCTTCCCTCTGAGGAGAGGAGTGCTTGCATCCCAAAATTGTACATAATAAACATGGTGGGCTTCACTGTCTGCATTTTCACCTCTACAATGCCATCAGACGGCCTGCCTTCCTGAACCAAATTCCCTAGCTGCTATAAATCATGACACATCGATTTACATTGTTTGTTCTCTGAGCACTGTGCCTGAGCCTTTTGGTTTGTGTGCTCTAAAGATACATCTGGGAGCCACCAATGTATGCCTTCCTCCTGAGTTGTGCCAATGCCAGGGAAAAGGGCTCAAGAGAAAGAGAACGGTGGATTTTTGCACATGAATGTCAGCTCTGCTAGTCTGCAGCTGTGGTGAGAAAGCAGTGGCCACTGGCCCAGCCTGCCCTTGTGAAATGGGGGAAAGAATGAGGTTGTGGAGAGATGGGGTGTAAAAGGAGATTTGGCGCAGATCTTTTGTCTATTGAACTAATTGACTGGCTACAGGCTCATGGTTTGATGGCAGCCTTGTATTTATGTTACCCACAACACAGGCTACCCAGTTCTAATGACTGGCATGAAATACAGACTAATTTCGACCCTTTGCAAGTTGCCATCACATAGAACAGTCATCTTCCAGTCTAGTACTAAATCCATCTGATGAAGGAAAAAAAGCCATCCTGAATACCATCTGTTCTGAGAGCAGGGCAAGGCAGGAGTAATTGCTTAGATGTGTCCTGGATGAAAGACTGAACAAAATTTCCATTGGGAGTTTATGGTATATTGAGATAAAAAATAGGATGTGAAAGCATTTTCAAAGTTAAAATAGGAAATTCTTAATTTATGTAGCAAATAAATCAGAATTTTAAGACATCTGATAACAGATGTACCACTAAATCATGCAGATCTTCCCACAAAGAGATATATTCCAGGCTCTGACACAACATTTCAAAGAAGGCTGAAATATATTACTCTTTGTAGACTCTTGGTTTGTTACTTTATTTTAATTTTGAGCTGCCTCATATATTTATACAAATTTCCTATCAGTCAGATGTCATAGATTTACACCTGGTAAACCAGAGGATTTGGAGACACAGGCAAGTTTCTTTCTGCTACTTATGGAAGAATAATTAAAAAGAATACCTGACCACACAGTTTAACATGAGGGCAAAAAGACTTCTTTCATTTAGCTCACTTGCTAAGGTGGGCACTTTGCTTAAAAACTCACAGCAAACTCATTGTTTGACTAATACACCTAATAACAGTTTTCAAACAAGAAGTGGGATTTTTGACATTGAAAACAGAAAAAGGTTCTCCTGGATGGAAAGAGATTAACATTAGGGGAAGTCAATTCCATAATGCCCTTTAAATTAACAGATTCAGAATTTCATTGAAAATACAGGGAAACAAAGCAGAAATTTTTTAGTTTTCCATGCTCTGACTTTCTGGAGAGAATCTAGGTGGTAATAGAAACCAGTTTAATTTTTTTTAGTTGACAAAAGTTGAGGCTGGTGAATGAAGGAAAAAAATCAAATAAAGAGTTATATCACAGAGGAGATTGTTACACTACTTGCAATCAAAATGAGATCATTTTTCAAAGCTGCTAGAAATAATGTAAGCTGCTTCTGGGCATCTTTAATTTATGTGACTGCTACTGGCAAAGCAAATAAGGTGTTTTGATACTGTTCTTAATAGCATTACAGGGATAAAATGTGTCACAGAGTGACATTGCCCTACACAGCACTGCAGCACCAGTTATACAAAGAGTAAAAAAACCCTTTCCTTTTAATATCTAGCTCATGTTGTCCTTTGCTATAGATAGAGCATAGTTATTAGGCTGAACTGAATAACAGAAAGGAGTAGTTTAAAAGTCTATGTAAATTATAAATTAAATTTTTAATGGGTGCTGAACGCACCTTTTCAGATAATCTTCACAGAAATAATTGCAGAAAACAAGGTTGACTTGAGGCTGGAGCTGAATTTCACCATGCAGAAACAGCAGCACAGGAGCTATTTGGGAAGATACCTGGGAGTATATTGTGCCACATGGAATGAAGAGATGAATTGGTGAGTGTGAGGAGAAGACACAGAGATGGGTGTGACGCACTGGGAGGGAGCACTGTTTGTGCATGGTGCTAGGAGGATTTGCTCTGTGCCTGCATTCAGGTGTGATGGGGGATTAACTTCCAGCAAAGTCTGTGGAAAGAAAAAATCACATGTGCCAAAACAAGCTGGACTGTCTGCTGGACCTGGTTGAATGAAAAACCCTTTCTTTTCCTGGCCAGCAAGTACAATGAGGTTCAGCAGAAGAAATGGATGGAAAAATTGAAGTCCTTCACCACCAGGACCTCATCTCTAAAGTACCAGCCTATGTACTCCCTTTCATGGCAGCAGTCCAGGTCTGTTTCCTGAGCAGAGAAGGTTGGCTTAGAGGAAAAGGACCAGTGAACATTGTGGGAAATATTTCCCTAATGAGTGAAGGGAAGAAATACAGTTCTTCAATCTCTCTCTTAGTATTCTTAGTTGATCTGTGGGAGCCTTGATGCCTTGGCGTTCAGAAACTTTCCTGTGTTCAAGATTTGTGAGAAACTACACAATTCTTTACTGAAAACTTCTTTCCTAAATGTCATTAAAGTATCCTGAATTTACTTTGTTTTTGATGATCATATTGCCTTGAAAAGTTCTGTTCTGTTCCACTCTGCTTCTGATCTGCTGGCTTCTTCACTGCCCTAACCCTCGAGGCATTGCTGAAAAAATAGTGTGAATTTGTCAATCTCGTGTTACAGAGAGCAAAAAGTGGATAAACTCTGTATTGCTCAAACTGCCCTTACTCTCTCATATACACAAACTCCCCATCTCTTTGGAAGGTGTAGGAACTCCTTCATGGCAACCCCCTCCCAAAAAAAAAAAGACCTCACTGGGAGCATGCTGACGGCAATCAACAGAAAGTCTTAAAAAACTGCTGATAACATGAAGCACAGTTTGGATTTGTTTGTATAAACAAACTTAGAGAAAAAAAAGTGTTTTGGTCAATATGTTGTTTACTGAATCACTGCAAAAAATTTTAAATTCTCTAAGTTTACAGTGAAACTATGCACTAAAAATACCAATGCACTTGTTTACATATGACAATATCCTGTATCCAGCATCCAGCAAAGTAGGGCTGGCCCTTCCCTGCATGTCTCTATAAAACCTGCACAGGTCTCTCTACATCTCCAGCACCATCAAGCATACACTGTTATTGTGACTCCTGTGACAAGCTTCTTCCTTCTCATTAGCTACAATTTAGAGATGGGAAAAGAAAAAAATCTACACAGTTTGATCTGAGATGACAAGGCTAATTTTGGGAAAAATGTCCTTCTACTTCTCCAGTTGTCAGGTCTAATCTAAAGCCAGCACAGTGTGCAGATAGTAAACATAATATCCTCCTAATTATATTAAATTACCTCTCAGGAGCTGCTCTGCCCTCTTGTCAAAGGCCAGGAACTGGCTTTTAATGATGAATGTGAACCTCAGTGGGACATTCTATATCATCATTTAGTTTAGCAAATGTAGCCCAGATCAGTTGTATAGGTGTAATTAGATGCTGAAAAATAATTACTTTGGCCTTACCATTAAAAATTTTTTTGCTCGCATCCCCTTGTGATCTATGAACAAATTACTTTATTAGGAAATCATTAGAGCTCAATTTGTCTCTATATACTACAGACATCAATATTCATTTTTCATAATGGATCCACACATTTTTGCCATAAATTTGTAAAACTACATAGCAGATACCAGTTTGGAGTCATTACTGACCTTAACAAAAATACTGTTTTTACATAGAAAGATGTTTTTCTTCTGCACCAGCTTTCAGCAGAAAACTGAACAATGTGAGCTTTATTGTTAGGCCATTAGCTCAGACAATCTTTCTGGTTTCATGCACCACTGCATGGGGAGAATTTTTGTGTGGCTGGTCCCTTTGTGCTACTGCAAAATATCAAAGTTTGGGTCATTAGGAACAAAATTGCTCCCCAAACAAACTATACTATTATGAGAACACCACTATTATCAAGGCCCTGAGAGCATCCCAGGTGATAGGTTCCAGCTGTCAGCCTGCACAAGGCAGCAGGGAGGCATCCCCAAGTGCCTACAGGCAGATCCTGGCTGTGGCTGACCCATCTCACAGGACTCACAGGAGCTTGCTCTGCCATGACAACGAGCTCAAGCCCCCTTGCAACTTCAGTTTTGTACTTATTTCTCTGCAGGTTTCTCTGAGCAGTGAGAAAGCAGGTGACTCCGATATCCTGAGTGTGGGGACATGGTATAGTTTCAAGTCATATCCAGCAGTTAGCTGATTTTTTGACTATTGGGATTTACAAAGCAGATGTGAGGAGGAAAGGAGACCATCAGTCAGATTCCAGGTCACTTCCTATTACAAATTACCCTCACATAGTTCAGCCTTTAGCTTTTACACAAGTACAAGATATCACTGAAATTTATCATTGCAGGACTGACCAAGAAAGCACCAGTGAATTCTCTGCAGTGGTGGCTGGATAGTCACTGGCTGTTGAAATAAGTCAGTATAAAGCAGCTGCCATCTCAGTACTTCTCTGAACATCACACACCTCCAAGCAAATGCTCCTTACACTCAAGCTGCTAAATTTGCATTTTCATATCTGCATACAGGCCTTCATTTTATAACATGGCAAATTTTTTCTGGATTTGGTATGCCACAAACATTTGTGAAAAATATTAGTAAGAATTATGTCTATAACCAACACCATGAGCACAGAATTCATAATCACTTCAGAAAAAAAGGCAGTAGTGGGTTTTAAAAAATATTGCTTAGAACCTGATAAGAACTGAGAACAGTCTTAGACTATTGATTTTATATTCCATTTCAACAGGTACATGTAAGCATCTGTTTCCAGTTATAAAGCTGTCAGTCTAGAATCACATCCTTCAGGTTGTCCATACACTTGTGGTCACTGCAGTGGAATTCACTCTGCCATGGCTCTGGTTCAGAAGCTGTCAGAGTCCCACCTTCTCCACTCACGACCCTTTTGAACCCCTCTGACAGTGGCAATGTCATAGGTATTAAGTTCAAACTGCTGAGAAAATGCAACACCTGTCATGGCACTCAGCTAAGAGGAAATTAAATGCCAGACTCTCCTTGCAAGTACTCAATCTATGGCACTGAAGTTCTTAAAACAGTGAGTAGACAACAAGCATTTCAGGTCAAATCCTCACACAAAAGGAACACGGTGCATAAGTCATCAATACGAGTAGGATAAATCTTCTGAATAGGCAGCTGGAAAATGACAGCTACCTATATTATGAGACTTAAAAAGGGAAGAAAAAATATAGGTGGATTTTTATCTTTTGGGTTTATAAGGCTGTGTCTGATGGACCATAAGGTCTTGCTAGGCTAAATGGGCCAAATTCCTCCCTGGGGTAACTGTTAAGTTTGATTGCCTTCTGTCAGAATGGTTTGAACCATGAGAATAATGTATGTTACAGCACTACTTTGAGGTATTCCTCTATTAAGAGCTGCCATGCCTCAAATGGTATATTAATTCCAAGACCAGGAAGCATATATTCAAAATTACAGAAAGGAATAGAAAGAACAATATAATACAGAAAGAAGCAGACGAGTGCTCTCAGCCAGCACAAACTGAATGGTGACTAAAGAGCTCAAATCTTGATTTGCTGCAAAAGGCATCTTCCAATTATACTAATTCTTTTATCTTTACTTTGCTTGTCTGACACTCCCAGCTCCCAGTCAAATCCCGCCAGCATGTCTGGAACAGCGCTTAGGAAGGGACTCTGCTTTGCTCAGGGGCAAGTGTCTTCAAACATTATTCTGTCTCTCTTTAAGTTACACAAATTTCTCTTGTTTTCTGATCACCTCCAGCTCCAAGTTTAGTCTGATGGACTGACAGCTATTCTTGAAGCTGGTTATTACTCAACATTTGCACTCAAGGACTTAAAATGAAAAGAAACAGGTCTCCCTTTCCACCTTGGAGAGAGTAATTCTCAAACCAAGGTATCCTAAAGCATTCCAGTGAAGGTAAGGACATTCCTGTAAAGTGATTTAAGCCTCTACTAACAGAAGGCTTTCCTGGACTTAGAATACAGGTTGGAAAATATTATTCTATGAGGTTCATTGTCTTAAACTTACCTTTTCCTTTTTTGACCCAAAGCAATCAACCAATAATACACTGTTACAAAAGCATTAAATAACACATAGTATGTTCAAGATGGCATATATGGAATATGTCATTGAAGTCCTTTCTGCAGTTTTACTTTGTTATTGACCTTTCTAGGAGGACAGGAAGATGTTTTGATTGTGGAAAAAATATTTTGCAATTGGTGGTTAAAATACAACTTTCTGAGGTCCATGCTTCCCTCTGGATTCATTTGTCTTTCTCATCGTGTCTGTTTCAGCTTGTGGGTCGAATCAGTCTGGTCCCAGCATTGAGCACAAGCAGATACTAAGAGAAGAAAAAATAATTTGTATCCACATGACATCCACCAATGCACTGCAGATGGGTAAAGAACCACTTTTATTTCAAACCTGACTCTGACAAGTGCCCCTTGTTGGCTGACAGTACAAGGATAAAGGAAAAGTCAGTGAAGAGTCAACACCATCTGCTACAGGATGTTGTGTATATTTTATCTGTTTTCCTAGGCTGCTCAGTCATTCTTTGCCATTTGTGATTACCCATTATTAACCATTTTTAGGTACAAGAACCGTTTAGCTCTTCTTTTCGTGGATCTATCCTGTTCTCAAAAATCTTGCTTTATATATACTACTGGAGTGGCTCCCTCTTCTCCCAGTCTATTACTATATGATTACATAAACTGAATTTCATCTCCATTTTGTTGTCTTGTACATTAGCAAGTGGTACAGCTCAGTAAAACAAGGTTTTAAAGTGACCCAATTTTAGAGTGAACCAGTCAAGGCTGGGAATCCAATATTCACAGTATATACATTTTATGTATTGTTGGAGGAGGTTACTTGGGACTAGCCTGAGCTCATGGATTGAAAAGTATTTTGTATTCAGAGTGTATCATCCAGCTTAGTTTCCCCCAGACTGCAATGTAGATTGTGCACTCTAAGACTTTTTGACAATGGGAAATAAAGTGCAGTCATTGAGAATCAAAACATTTGCTTCGAAAGCACATTCCCAATAAAACCTAAAATGCTAATGTGGAAACTTCTCCCAATACCTTGTCTCCCTATTACACTGATCAACCTCTTAGAATCAGCAAATTTTATACTTCACTGCTCACTGTATTTTCCATGTTATTCGTAAATACATTGAATTTGAAAATGCACTCTCAAATTCATGTCAAGATAACACATAGCTCCTCCTGAAAAGCCACCCTTTTGATGGATGAGTCAGCTTTATCTCCTAATCGTCTTGGAATTAAAAATGTTGGGCCATGAGTCATGTTTGAAAGTGACAGTTTCAGCTGTTAGTCTGACAACTCTACATTAACTCTCTTGGGCTGGTCTTTTTGTTCTCTTACAGAACATCAAATCCACATAACCAAGGGCAAATTGTGTAAGTACCTTAAAGCTGTCCTACCTTAAACCTCCTGTTTAGCCCTGTTTGGTGTCTGCCAACACCCCCACACTCTGTCCATCACACCTGCTCCCCACTGTCCCCACTGTTGCAGGGGATTAGTCTGTCCTTGCATTTGCCCTTGTTGAATTTCTGGAGATCCCTGTCGGTCCATCCCTCCAGCCTTCTCTCTGACAGGCAACTCTGCTCCTTGTCTGCCCCCCACCCCAGTTTGGTGTCATCTGCAATCGTGTTGAGGGTGCACTTGGTCTCCTCCTCCAGGTCATTGATAAAGATATTGCCCAGGAGAGGTTCCAGCACAGAACCTCAAGACGTCCAAGGCACTCAAAACCAGCCTGGAGCTACAGCTCCAACCATGTAGCACTGTGTACTCTTATACTGTGTATTCTAGTATAATACTGTGTGGTAAAATAAACAAGAGTTGGGGTTTTTTTAAATCTCCAAATAGATTTATTTGCAATTATGTCAGTGTTTATGCAAAAAAATAAATAGTTTTGGTATCTGAATTTATAGTTGTTGTAAATAAGATGCGTCCTACAACGACTTTTGTTTAACAGTAAAGGTCATTCAAAAATGCCATCATAAAGCTCACTCAAGAGAGCCCTAAATTAGCAATAGTTATTTGTCTTTGTGGCTTTGTATGAAGTCTTATGATGTGAACTATTAAATGAGAAATGTGATAAGAAGGTGATAGATTTAGAACGGCATCAACATCAGTATTAATGGAGCAGCAGTAATACAGAAAATCAAGTTATTGTTATTTCAAAAAACATTTAACATTTGGAAAGGAAAAGCAGAGAGGGTGAAAGAAGATGGCCATTTCAGGCTGCTGATTTTCAGGAAACATTAGCATTGCAATTATGCAAAATTTTATAAAATTACTTATAAATGTGCATGCACATACTTTTTTGGGTTAGGTTTGATTTTTTTATTTTTTATTTTACAGTATAACGAGACAGAGATGAACCAATTCAGAAAAGAAAACAAGTTGAAAGCTGTATGATCAACCTGGATCTTCAGACATTCAATAACAGCTGGTTTTTGCTGTTGATCTTTCATCTTATGTTCCAGCCTTGGGATGAGGGCAGAAAAAAATATAAATACTGTGTGAAAGCTTGGGTTATTCCTGAGCTCTTTTTGTGACAAGCAAAGCAAGAAACAACAGAAGTTTACAGAGGGAGAGATGTTATAGGGATTCATGCTCAGTGATAATTTTAAGTGTGTCTTGGTGAGGTATTAAAGCATGTTTCTAATGGGCTCTGACAGATAACCCTTGACAAATTTTGCTGCACTTTGTACCTCCCTGGTTGTCTACGTCACCTTTCTGATGAAGGATACCACTGGAGAGCAGAGTCTGGAAGAACAGAACTGCTGCCAACCTCTCAGTTGCTCCCAAAAACTACATCTTAGCCAAAATAAACAGTTAAGTAGATGAGCCCAAATATAAACTGAAATGACAGATTGCAAACTGGAGCAGTGAACAGTGTAGTTCAAGAAGGTATTTGCTTTGGTGTCTTTGACCATCAGATTAAGATGGTTCTGCCTGTCTGCTTTGGCCTATTGACTTATTTTTGTCTGTGCTTCTGCAACTTCTGCTCTAAAATGGTCCTTGCAAGATATAGATGCTTCAAACCATAAGCCAGCTCTCTAGTAGTTCTGATTCTATCCAAGATGAATAGAAGTAATGGACATATAGCAGAACATTGTGTTTGCTCCTGCCATCATTATATTCATATACCACCTTTATAAGGATGCAACTGATACATTAAAAAAATACTCCATTACATTGCTGGCTAGAAATTTCATCATGCAGGTAGGTTGTTTTGAGCTGCATTCTTTGCATAAGAGTACAGGAGAGCTGTGGGGAGAACTTTCTCATGGCATTAAGGATCTCAGAAATAAGCCTTAGTTTGTTGCTGCACTGAAGAAAAATAATGACAGTTCACCATTAAAGAGATGTTACAGAATTTATTTTTGCATGTGAAATACTTCATATAGTTTAACATTATTCTATAACAGAAGAGTTGTTTTGAAAGCAAAATACTGAAATCTTTTATTATAAAAATATGACATTTCACCTTTGCTGCAATTTACTTCTGTGTTGCAATTTTGGGAGATTCTTTTCTAGATATTACTTTCAGAATTGGCCTAACTTCAAGAAATGTTTGATTTTTATGCAAAGCCCCTTAAGAATTGCTCAAATCACCTATTTCTGGAGTAGAATTGACATATAGCCAGATACAATTCAAAGACAGAAACTTGCAAATATGTATTTAGTGACTTAAAGTACAGGACAGGGAGTGAAGTAACTTGGGATATCTTCTTAGAACTAAATTCATGTACATGAGATTTCTGACAAACCAAAACTGTCAGATTGGACCCAACGATCTCAGAGGTCTTTTCTAACTTAATTGATTCTGTGATTCTATGTTCTCTTGATGAGTGATTTGAAGGAGCTCTTTGAGAAAATGTAGTGAAATGCTCTTTCTCAACCATCATGTGTTAATAATAAAAGTACAATGGTATATCTGATCCTGACTGTTTTTTCGCATGGAAGATATGATATTCAACTTGCTCAGAATATTGGCTTTCTTCAGGGTTTCAAGTGATTTTATAATGTTTCAATAACTCTCTACTAATTATGGAAATAAATTCCATTAGATGAGAATGGTTTAGATTTGAGATGTGATCTCTTCTAAACAGATTATAGCAGGTTTTTTGTCAAGGCTTCAACTAGAACACTATATCCAATCTGAATACCACAATTATGAAAGATAGTAAAGATGATAAGAGAACAGAAGACTAACAAACATGATGCAGTTTTAAAAGATTTGGATTTGGTTAATCTACAGAAGAGAAAAAGGAGGATGTATAACCAAAGAGAATGGTAATTACCATTGTCTGAGTCCAGTGCAGATTGGATAAGAGGTAATAAGTTTAATTTGCAGCAATTTAGTTGCAATCATTTAATTGAGGAGATTTAATTTAGACATTAGGAAATACATTTTAATTAGGGAAATAAAGGTCTAAAGGAATAAGAAGATTGAAATGGATTGTTGGTTGCAGAATCTCTAGGACTATCTGAAGAACAAGACAGATGAATAACTCTGCAGTAGTTTCGTCTTTGAAATGAAGAACTGGAGATGAAGAGCTTCTGAGATTCGTTTTGGAATGTATTCCATGTTTTATAAGTCTGTCTACAAAATATGCTAGAGCTGAACAGATATTGGAAACGTAGATGGACAATTCTCACTCCACACCTCCAACCATCTGCAAAGTAATTCCCTCCCCAAACCTTGCTGTGTATAGGTGTACATTTATAAAACATTGCTGTGTTGACACTCTTTTCCGTGTTTGATTTGATTTTGACAGATTGCTGTGAACAAATTCTATTAACCACAAGTGCTGAGAAAACACTTTAAAGCTGTTATACAGAAATACACCTTGAAAGTGAATAGAAAAAAAATCACAAGAAATGCTATTTACACTAGAAGACTGAATTATATGACATATATTATTATGACATATATATTATATAGCTCAGCTATTCAAAGAAAAAAAAACATAGGGAGTGAGACTGCTACTTCTGATCGCAAGGCATAAACAAGTTTCATGAACAGCTTTTCCGGGAAGAAAGCAGGGAAGGAAGCTACAGCCTTCTTATGGGCTGTTTGCACACAAAAACAAACTTGATGGATAGATTTTTAAGGGCTTATTGAATTAAATTTGTCCGCTAGCCTGTCTTTTGGTTTCTCAGATATCCCTCAGTGTTAGTGTCCATTTTAAGAAATTGCTAATTAGAGAAAGGTTTTTGAGAGGGTATATCTGACATAGGAGAGACAGTTTTATTGTGGCTAGGTAAGTGAGTCCATGGGAAGGAGGGCAAAGAAATCTTTCTCAAAAGCCTAATTCCAATAAAACCCTCTTTCTTTCTGGTTACCTGTAATAAAACATGAAAACAATGACTTCGTTTATCATGCTCTGAAGGACATCCTGGGAAATCCAGCTTGAAGAAGTGTGGATGATACTGTGGTGGAGGTGATGGGGCCCATATCTATTGAAAGAACAAACCTAAAAAGAGCAGTAAAACACCCTGACTCCAGAAAGCAGTAATCCTGCTGTGGCTGTGGCTACTGCCTGTAGTTTGATGGGGTGGGTGGATCTTCTCCCACTCTCCCCTATCTGCTCCCCCATCTGTCAGATGGTTTTCCTTTCTTGCCCTTGCCCCAGAACTGATTGGCAGGCATTTGGCAACAGACATCAAAGTGAAAGTGACTGATGAAAATTCACTGCTTTGCTATTTCTTACTGCCTTTCACAACAGGTAGAGGAGAATGTGCATTTATGAATATGCATTATTATTTGTAGAACAGAAAGCCTCCACTGGTAACTGCTACTGCCCATGAGCAGGTGCTGATCACTATCCTACTGACAAAGACTTGTAATTCAGCTGTTATTCCAGAGAGTCCTTTATGAACCAGAACTAATTTGTAGTTGGGACAATGCTTGCAGAATGCTTCATATATTGGACTTGGTTTGCATTTACCATACTGAGGGTTTTAGCCTTAATTGTGACTTATTCTAACATAAATCAAAACGTATTCTAACATAAATAAAATATAATTGAGAATCAGGTTTGTTAACAGGTACTGATCTGAAGGATCCAACCTTCAGTTAGGGAAGTCACTCTATTCAGTGACCTAGAAGAAAAGAATAGTCTAGTAGGAAAAGACCATCCCTTCATGACCTCAGCAAAGAGAAAGCTATTTGACTGCTGTCTGCTGAGAATGGGGAAAAGAATTACGGACCTACTTCAGGTTTCTTGCTGCTATTGAAGAGAAATGCTGCCAGGAAACATGTTTTCCTGGCCACCACTTGTGCTAGAAGCCATTTGCTAAGTTTCTCTGGCTGCAGCCATTGCTTCTTGTGGAACATTGATCACTGCCTCTGCTGAACAGGAGGAACAGCACAGCTACCAGAGACGAGGAGAGTTCTATAAAGTAGTAGTGAGGAAATTTCATAGAATCATAGAATGGTTTTATTTGGAAGGAATCCTAAAGATCATCCAGTTCCAATCCCTTGCCGTGGACAGCAACAACTTCTACTACACCAGATTGCTTAAAGCTACCTCCAACCTGTCCTTGAACACTTCCAGGAACAGGACATCCACAACTACTTAGCCTGTTCAAGGAGGTAGGTGGTTTCATGAGTGCCCCCATAGAAGCAGATGGGACAAATTTTTATTTTACATCTCACATTATTCACACACTCGATCACCTCAAAAAAGATTCTTTTCTTTGTAAAGTACTTTGAAATTTCCTCCTTTCAGAAAAAAAAAATCACATTTGCAAAATTTTTGTGCAGTGAAACTTATGTCCTAGACATTGGTCTAATGCATATGGAATGAAGGATATGTGCTTTCATGCTTTCTCATCTCTCTCTGACCACATGCATTTTCACCAGGGATTTTCATAGGTTGTCTTGTCTGATGCTGCATGCCTTACCCTTCCTATCAACAGTAATTAATGTTGTTATTATTATGTTAAAAGTAAAGGGGGAAAAAAAAGAAAAGGCTTCACAGGAAGAGACAAGATGTTTTGGAAGGACAGTGAGATCCCAGCTCCCAAAGACTTGTGCATGTCTTGCTGATTGTTCTTATAAACAGAATGTGTATGATGAGCCAAAGAGGAAGGTAAAGGGAAATAAATACTTTTAGCGCTCCAACTTGGGAATTTTGGTTGGCCTCGAGAGTACTCAGTAGTAATGGATCTGTCAGACAGAGACACTTAAAATGCAGCCTACATGACAACCTCAAAAGTCTTTGAGAAGCCTTTCCCTACTGCAAGGCTCTCACTCATTTTACGGCATACAGTTGCCACGTGGGATTCTGGGCAGGATGGAAGCAGACTTATGGGAAGGGGGCAGCCCTTAGCACAGCCTGAACCTCACACCTTTCAGGAGATCATTTTAAAACAAGACTTGATCTCCACATTAGATACCTTTACAATACAGATCTTTAGGTACATAGCAGCCCCAGAGGCTGTTCAAAATTTGTGTGGAGACCACAGTCGGTACAAACTCTGAATTATTATTCTCCTTGTTTTGCTTATTAAGATTATACCTTAGTGACTAAACTCATTATTATACAGTGCAGGCAAAACACAGCTTATGCTGTGTCAAAGCAGCAAGCACTTCCCTAGATATAAAAAGAAAATTAGTTTTGTAACACTGACCAAGACAACTAATGAACCACTCTTCTGCAACATTTGCAATTTGCAGAACTACAAGCTACCACTGTTCCATGTAATGATCATTTGCTATACAGTATACATTAGGAAAAAATTGCAAAAGCAATAACTCTTCACTTTCTCCATGGGTGATGAAAGATGAAAAAATAAATCAGGTGAATTTTTGATGGTCCCTATGTTGTTCATGTTTGTTTAGAATGACAGTGGTGAAATATGAGTTGTTAGCATTGTCTGTGAAGACACACAGCTAAGATAAGGCGCAGCATTTGTTTGAATCTTCTGATAAAACAAAGCATCATCTCTGCTTTTAGAGTTACCATCAACTTGCATCTTTCCTCTGGACATGATTACTCTAGTTTTGGTTCCCTGTGTTGTTACCTGAAGTACTGATGGGTGCCACAGAAAGCATAAAAAAAACATACTACACATCATCCTAACAAGCTGACAAAAGATACACAAGTGTTAGATGAAGGACCTTTTCAAACCTGATGCTCCCCAAGATACCATTAACAGCTGAGACAGCAGAGATTTAACATGATGTAAAGCAATTGGACAGGAATTGACTTGTGTCTGTGTCTGTGTGTGCATGTGCAGCACTATGACATGCCACAAACTTCTATTTTATAACTCAGCCATAAACATTTGCTCCAGGCAAAACACAGCACACAGTGTGCCATCTAGGGAGCAATTTTTGTTTAAACAAATTAAAAAATATCAGTTTGCTCTTTTTAGCTTCACAAGAGCCAATATTCCTCTTCTACCCTACAAGCACAACACAGTGCATGGTATTCAGTAGGGATTTGATTTACTGGAATCAATTTGCCTAATTATTAGCTCAGAAAACAGAGTCTTTGCAATTCTTTTTTTCCTGGAAGTTTAGTTGTTAGAACAGAGAAATATATAGCATGAGGTCAGGGTACCTGCCTGTAACTGGGCAGAGTTTCCTAAGATGCGTGTGATCTCCTCTTTGCTTGTCCCTTACTGATAGGCACAGCTTAATTTCTGCTGTAGAAATATTCCCCTGGTCCTGGAAAAGTCATGTTAGCAAATTGACCCCAACAACATTTTACTTTCATCTCCTGACATTTACAAACTTTTCTGGATTTGCTATGCCAACATGTTTGGATTTGCTAAGCCTGGAGGACCAGAATTACCACAGGAAGCTTATTTTTTATTGCCTTTTCTTACAATGTTTGATACAAAACCAACTGCATTCCAGCAAGAAAATGGGGAAACCCCATATCTCAAACCTGGAAACAGGATGATAACAGAAGCTCACTAAACACAGAAAACTAAACATAGAAAACGCAGGCCTGGGAACTCCCTGATGCTGGTCTTTGTGGGTAGCAGAGGTGAGGCAGTAGAAAGCAGAAAGTTCTGTCCTACAGAACTCCCAGTCCTGACTTCTGAAAGGGGATGCTGATGCTCCACTGGAGCTGGCAATCCACATCACTAATGCTTTGCCTCCTACGTGAGGTGAGCAACAGTGGTAAGGACAAGCAGGTGAGCAATTAGCAGTGTGCTGATGAGTAATTCTGATTTGATTTGAACCAGACTGACATGGGATAGAGTGAGAAGCTAGATGCAAAAAAAGGGATGAAATTTTCCTGCTTCAAAAGGAGAGTAGGGGCAAGACTCACTGACAGTACGGTCCTGTATCCTCAGAGGAGGTCACTGAGGGCCATGTCCTTTTCAGCTCAGAGCTCTGTGGTTCATTGAGGGACATGGCTGTTCTCTGGTTCGTTGTATTTGTGGGATATTCAGAATACTTCAGCAACAGTTTTCACCTCAGGAAGGATGCTGGCTCATGCAGACTTGTGAACATATAGTTCTGTAAGATTGATGATTTGAAACCCTTTGAATCTCAATCACAGAGACACTAAAACATTCTCCGTCTTACTTTTATTCCCTCACATTTTCTAAATATTTTGAAATATCTTCAAAATGTGTAGGGTAAAATATGATTTATGATCCTCACGCATGTATTAAAACCAAGGATGCCCCTTAAAGAGTTTGTGAAACTCTCTTGTTGGGTGGTGAGACCTCATTCCTGGGAGACGACCTGGTTGCATCAGCAATAAGCCCAGCACAAGGAACTGCTCCTATCTGCATGCACACCTTCACATGTGAAAGGCAACTTTCTGTGCTCTTCTCTTCATCTTATCCTTCTCTACCTTGCATTGTGTGGGAAGGTTACTGTGAAAACATGTATTGCTGTTGGACCTCATGAACACAGCATTGCTAAAATGAACTGTAAATTCCTGAGAAGTCTGCAAATGCCGATATAGATGACGGACAGGAAGCTTCAGTGAAATTTCCTTTGTTTGTTATAGTATTTGAATTTTTGCTGATCTTAATCAGTTTCATAGTCTGACCGCAGCCAGAAAGGGATTATTTCTTCTGCTCTGGAATTTAAGGATGAACATATTTGTTCAGAGGCTAGAGGAGACAAAATTAGAACATACTACTGGGGCATAATAAATTAACAGTAATTGCAAGATAGTGTTCCTTAATTCTTCAGACACCATCATCTGTAAATATTCTGATCCTTTTCATAGTTAGTTCATTTGTACTTTTGTCCTTATTGAATCCACTGTTGTCTTTTCTTTCATGCTGTCTCCTGAGGGAAACCCCTGTTAAATCTTTTTGCTTTAATTCCATTAATTGGCATATTGTCTGGTCTTATGTTTCCCCTCCTGGGCCTCGAACTTATGCTCCTTCAGTTCTTAAACTCCTTAGCTATATTTCTGCAGCTTTGACTGACAACTTGCTTGATGAGAGTACAAAGCATGTGCTTTCTTATCTTTTACTTCCAGGCTAATGTTTAACAATGTAGTCAGTTTATCAGTCAATTTACTAAGCCAGGATGAGAGTTCTCTGTTCTGAAGTCATCACAAAAATCAATAATAATCAATCCACTTATTCTAGGATACATTAAATTATTATTAACTATAATAATTAAAAATAAATAATTTAAAGGTCCTCAAGCCTTTAATGATTTATGGACAGTTCTTCTTTTGCCCTTTGCTGGAAACTTGCACATTTTGAATCCTTTTTCAGAGACATTAATGAAGACAGCAACTAAATCATACAGCCTTTTCAGTATGAAAGACCAGAAGGTGAAAGTTTTGCTTTCAGCATCATAACTTCCCCCTTTTATTAGTGGAAGAATGAGTGTGCAGGAAGTATGCAACATGAAGGAGAAAAAAATATTTCAAAATGTTTTTGCTGAAGCATTATTGCAATATAGCAAAATAAAAAAAAAAGAGGCTTGAAAAACACAGACCTAATATTACTCCTATTCAATACATTTTATGGTTATGATAAACTGAATTAATTGTACACTGGAAACATTTGTTTTTATTTTTTTACAGTACACACAAACCCCCACATAATATCTTTACTGTAAGTTACTAACAAGAATTATATCAAAATGTAGTCTATGCCATCAACCAAAGTGAAAGAAAAGCAGGACAGAAAGACATCTAAGGTAATGATGAGCTAAAGTAAAGGCAGAATGATTGTATCATTCCAAAATTTGTACAACCTGGTCTCCCTTATATAACATGTCCCTGATCTTTACCAGAATATAAAGTGCTGTTTTCAAGGAGGGGGAAGAACTTGCTCCATAAAAGCTTTTCTCAGGGCCCAGGAACATCCTGATATGAAAATCAGCAGTGTTCTAAACATCAAAAAGTTTTGTGTATAGCAAGAGTGTGACAAGTGCTTTTTTTACACATATAACTATATGTATATAAGTATGTTGTGAGGCAATGGCTGTACAGGTTTTAAAGAAGTCAGCCCAGTGAGCACTGGTCAGTTCATGATTCACAGCAATACCTTTCATTTGATCAAAAAAGACCATATTCAGATTTTTTTCTCAGGCAAGCTCTCATTCAATCCAAACCTTGAGGAAAAGATGACTCAAAATCCAGGAAAGGGCTGACAGTGTTAAGTGCTGGACAACTGAACAACTTCAAAGAAGATTTTGCTATTATAAGAATCCAGAGTGTGTCCCATGCATTCAAACTGAATGAAAAAGAAACTGTACACTTCATCATGTTTCACTTCAGAGTGTTTAGCTGCTAAAATTGGGCTAGAAGTGGCATAAGACCCACCTGACTTAGCTTGTGCATTTGTTTATTCATAGTGCCCAGATGGTAACAGCAAGATTAGAAAGACCAGGAATCTGGGAAGTGTATGAGCCACTCAGCTTCATCAAAAGTTCTTCATTTGACTTGGATCCCAGAATGACACAACCTAAATAAATGATCACAAGCAGTGTTGCTTAGCCTTTCATGAGGAGGAAAGGACTATAACATGTTCTTTTCAGCTGTCAGTCTTCTTACCTAGTCTTCTGAAAATACTGATTCTTAACTTTTTATCTATGCTTCTGGCCAATATAAAACGAGAACCCACCAAGCTGCAGAAATTAATCTAGTCTCTGCTCTAGGACTATATCAAGGTGGGAGTATATACTAAAAATGTAGTCTGAAAACTTTAAGGGTGTCCTTGTTAACATGGACAGCATTTGCCTTAAATATATCTTATGAGACTCATCACAAAACTTTTTCAAATTTTCTGTCTACACTGCCCCTCCTGAAAGCTGTCTGGGTTTCAGTGCTCTGCTCTTTACAAACCTTCTTATTTCCAGTCTGAATAAATTTCTTATTGGTTTATTTGTGCTCATGACAATGTATTGAGTTAAGCAGATTCTTTTTCATTTTGATTTTAGAGAGCTTTTCATTTGAGTATTTGTATATGATGACCCAAAAGACCAGCTGAGTGGGAAATTTGAGCTGAGGTTTACTGAAAACATTCCCATGAAATCTACACTTATATAGACTTTTAAGGGAGACTAAATGTACTTTTACTGTCAAAGCCAGAATTTTGTTTTATAATAAGGCATCTGAGAATTTTCTGTTCTCAACTTTGTGAGATACTCAGCTCCATGAGAGCAGGTTTAAGATACCAGGCAGTATGGACTCTTGCAAAGGCTTGTGTGTCTTCAATGCCTTAAGGTTTGAATTTTATTTTATCCAAATCTTCTGTGCTTTCTCCATGTTTCCCCTGCTATGTTTTAAACCAGACGGTCACCGGGGGAGCCACAAGAGCTCAGCAGAGAACGGTGTGCAGGCAAGCAGTGACACTCCAGAGGGCAGATGTTCAGCATATCAAGAAAAACAGCACACAGCTTGCAACCATAGCAAAGCATAACACAATTCCACACATCTATTGGTATAGGCAATAGACAGCTCCTGCAACAAAACTTAGAAGATGGAGAGCCATTTCAAGACTTTTTACACTACTGTGCCATGATTTTAGCATGTATGTGCTGCCAGGAAGGCTAATAGAGGTGTCATGCACATAAATCCTTTGATTTTCCTAAATGCCAACCCTTTTCCCATAAATTATTCAGTCAGTTACACTAATATTTGTGGAATATTTCAACAAACAAGAAATCCTCATATTGACATGATCCACTAGATTGTACCTGTCATGGATTTGACTGCCACTAATTTTTTGGTCATCTTTAACACCATTGGTTTAGGGAAACATTCTGTTATTAAAGTAACCTATATAGACACAGCACCTTTATATGGCCAGTTGCATTCTCTGGGAACTGGAGATCTCAGTCAATTTGGTGGTGTCCATGAAAACAGATCCTTAAGTCAGTTAAACAAAATCAACAGTGCAATTTATACCTAAGGATCAAACAAGAACAGAGGCCAGAGAAGATGCAGATGTCAGACACAAGGCTGCATCTACTAAAAAAAAAAAAGAAGTCAAAATATCTAATGGTCAGAAATAAGCCTCAGCTACTCTGGCTTTATGTTTATTCACATCCCTATTAGCAAAACTTCAGTTTTATCTTTCTTTTTCCATTGCCCAATTTCCCTTTGCAAAGTCCATGAAGACTGAACTTGATTAAGGTAATTCACATAATTAGTTTAGTGTATACTTATGCTTCAAACACAGGTGCCTGGAAAATGTATGTAATAATATTTGCAAAATGGATTAATTTCTTCTTATCTAAATCTTAATAATTCTAATAACATTTCAAAATTTGAAGCACTAGTTCATATTTTGTGAGTTTGGAGTTAATATACAACTAACTTCTAAACATGCAGTGTATCATGTTGTTGGAGAACACCATCAGATTCTGAAGGAAAAAAATTGGAGGAGTGGGGAAATAGAGAAAAAGAGGACTAATAAAAAAATCAAGTTTACAAGGCATCCTAAAACACAGTTCCCTACTTGTTAAACTTAACATCTGAAACAGGTGAAAGATATTGCAATTTATATGTTCTTTCCAGAGAAGAAATATTGGTTTTATTTAGAGGGTACCCAAAATTTCAGTCAGACTGAAATGTTTTTCTCAGCTATTGTTGTTAGTGCAGTTTCCACGCTCTTCTTTCAACTGAAGGTATTGATGACGATTTTTAGGCTTCCCATGTGGAACAGCAGTGGCATAAGCAAATAAAAATCTGAAGTCTTCTTGAGAAAGAGCTCCAAACTTAAAAGTCCTAACAGGCCAATACATGATAGATTATAATTGCTTTTAAGCAGACAGTGTTATGGCCTCACATCAAGCAACAGCTAATTACTAAGGGCATGAAAAGAGGGCTCTAGCACTAAGGTATATTAATCACATAAAGACTAATGTACACATTCCTAGATAAAAATGATATAACAATAAATTAGATTAATTTCCTTTTCATTGGCTGGTCAGGAAGTCCAGTCCTATGAAACTCTAATATATATTTATCTGCTGGAACATAATGCTATTTTACTATTTTATTAGTTATTGCCTTTACTGCATAAAGTCATCCTCCCTTTTAAAATGCCAGACCATAACAGATAATGTGTGATGTTGATAATAAAACCAATGAATACAAATAGGGGGTTGAAATTAATCTATTCTAGAAGTGTTACATTTTCGTTGCCCATTTTGGTCATTAATGTTAAGGAAGTAAGAAGTATTGAATGAGAATGTCATAACCTTTACCAGTGCATAGCAAAACCAAGGCAAAAAATGTTCTTTGATCATCCTGTGGGGGCTGACAGACCCTGGATGATGATAAATAACTATGAGACATTTAGAGGTAATTTTTCAAATTCTATCTAATTTAGCATTATCTATAATACATAAGATTTAGAGCTAGTTCAGGCTGGTGCTTTCAATCAAAGACAAAAACTTTTAAAGAAAATATTTTAGATAAACTAGAATCAATGCCCTTTGGGTAGAATAAAGACTGACTAGTAGTTAGCAGCTGGGTGACCACCCATCAACCCAGAGCCAAAAATATCATAGCAGGGCCAAAAGTGGCTGCTGTTGGAAAGGGGGAGTGAACTGTTCAGAGTGACCATGAGCTGTGGCCACCAGGAGAGCAAACCCCAGCCACCATGTGTGGATGTTCACTGGTGGAGTGCCCATTTAAGCACAGAGGTGGCTCAGCAGGTATTTGACCTTTCCCAAGATGTGCTCAGAGAGCAGGGCAACTGCTCATCCTTCCTAAAAAAGGTAATGTCACACAGAGATTCCAGGTGCAGACCTCAGTCCAAGTCATTTCTAACAGTGAAGTTCTCTAGAATGGTTACAGTATTTCACTCTGCATTTTTCTGATGAGATTCTAAGGGCTTTGAAAACTCATGGCTTCCACAGTCCAAATTGACAGAAACCATCAAACCAGGACTATTTATGGTCATGTTAAGTATCCCACCCATAATCATTGTAACATTAGTGATGCTTAAAGGAAAGATTAGTAGTGCTCAGGAAATTGAAATAGAAGAGACCAACCCTGTAAAGTGCTGCAAACATTGGAAGTGTGGAACAGTTTGCATTTCCCTTGCTTAGGACACTGCAGGATCAGGCCTTACTTCTTCCACAGACCACAGAGAGAATCCACATTATTCACTGCAGTGAACCTGTGCCTGCTGGCCAGATCTGTTCCAGAAATCAATCCAAAATAATCACGTCAGCAGAGCATTAGTAGCATAAAGCCAGTTCAAAGTCCAGGTGAGCATCCACAGTTCTACTTGTGCTGGGTGCTGAGACCAGTCCTTGTTGACAGTGACTTGAGAATGCTGCATCATTTCATTAGAAGTTGTCAACAAGCCTACAGGTCCTGAAACTATGCAAAATAAAATCCTGTGGAAAGTAAAGAGAAACTAACTCAGTCCAGAAACTTGTGAGAATAGTTACTCTCAATCTGATATTTTTCTGCTCTGTGACAGGGCTCCATCTAGTCCATCATGAAAGAACTGGAGACCCTTTTAAAAATCAGATTTAGAGCAAGTAACACCAGCTGAGTTTTAGAATGTGTGCCTCCACTTTTCAACTAAGGAATAGCTTTTATAGCTAAGGAATAACTGTGGAATAACACCCACTGTGAAGGTAAGCAAGTTAACCTCAGTTTTAATGATCCAGGGACAGAGTTCTCTGGGAAGGCATGTGCTCTAAAGCAAATGCTGATTCATGTATTTCTCTTTTATCTTTCCCTCTTGCCAAGCAATTTCAAATCATACTATGTAAAGAATCCTGACTAAATGACCTTTTTGACAGGGAAGGTTAATAAATATTTTTTAACTTATGAAAGATGGTGGAAAAAACAGTGAATTAAACTCAACTTTTTCCAAAATAGCCTTGGTATGTTTATATAAAGAAAAACATTGTAACTGTTCTCTCAATATATAGGAACCTTGTCACTAAGATGGAGATTAAAAAAAATTCCCTATTTAATAACTGCCATTTATAATGCAGAGAGAATTGATTTACTGATTTAAAAGCATTCTGCCAATCGAGAAGTTCCTGTAATATCTAAATCAATGTCTTTCAAGTCTGTGCAAGTAAAACAAAGCTCTATCAGTTGAAGAGCAAAACAACTTTTCATATTAATCAGTAGGAACTTGATAAATCCCACTGATGTAGAAAATTAGCACCTTTGCATGTTTCCCAGATTTTGATTTCATTTTGGACACTTGGTAATGCATTATGAGTGCTGCCTGGCTGGCTGCAACTATTTCAGTTGAAATCCATTATTTCTGGGAGAATTATGTGCCTTGTTAGTGAAATGCGAGCTATTTCCACTCCAGCATCTGCACTGCAGTTGATCTATTATTAACATTGAGCTCATTAAAAAAATGAAAGAATCTGATTTGTGTCTTTAGGATGGGGGCTACTGAGGCTTCTGCTGAAGCAAATAAGCTGGCTGTGCTGCTTCCAGTTGACACAGCTGTCAGCAAAGGGTTGGCTGTCGCTGCACCGCGCAGGGACGCTCAGTTAAGAGGGCCTTGTAGCCATATGTAAACAATAGCAGGCTGATGACAGGTTTATGACACTGGAGACAACATGTGCAGCTGTTAGCCACTGGGTTTTATGGTGCAAAACAAATGTTTTCCAATGCGCGGGCGTTTGGCACCAAGCCGCCGTAGCAGCAGCCAGAAGGGGAGGATGGGTGGCTGCCGAAGGATTTATCCCTGCCCAGCAATGCTGTCCCAGGATGTGCTGAGGAAGGGGCTGGTGGGCTCCTCCTCACCTCCTCAAGGGTGTTCTATAGAGGAAGCTGGGTTCCTGTCAGCTGCATACATGGGTTTTGTGGTTTAAAACACTGAAGGATTTCCCATGGGGAAAGAGAGAACGGTCACGCTAGGACAGAGTAGCTCTGGCAGCAGCTGATTTGAGCCATGTCATGTAGTAGGCACACTGAAAGGAGAGCTTTTAAAATAGGGAGAGTAAATCAACTGTATTAGAGTTTAGAAATACTGATCCAACATTCTTGAATGGGAGGGTACACAGAGGCCTGAAAGAGAGAGCTGAGTAGCAATGATGCCTTGGAGTAAGTTTCATCCTGTCCCACTTTTGTGTTATCAAACCTGAGCACTGATTGCTTTCTGATTGACACTGAATGTTAAAACAGGTGGGGAAAATAAAGTGAAAGAATTTGGAAAAAAATGTAATTTCCTTAAATAACCATCAGTGACTCATCAGCTGCATCCCCAAACAGTAATTATATTTTACAAGCCATGGTATTGTCAAATCCTGGTACATGTTGTACTTTAGCCTTGGGCACCTCAGCTAGCCAAGCCATATCAAGGTACAACTTTGTCAACAATGTGAGTTTAAACATGTTCTTCAAAACCTGTTGGCCCCCACAGATTTTTGTGACAGAAGGAGCCCAGCACAAAACAGTTAGTATGTTGTTAGACACTAAGTCATGGTAAGTTAGGAGTGCTAGTAAAGGAGATGGTCTGGAACCTGCTCCCTAGCCTTGCAGGCAGTGTCACTCAGTAGTTAAATTCTCTTCCAGGACACTGCTTGGATCTCATTGACATCCAAAAGAATGGTTCCTGGCCTATGCTATTCTCTCATTCTAGACTGGCATTGACTAGGAAAGTCCTGCTTATCACTGGTAAAAAATAAGCATAAGAACTACACAAAAAAACCCCAAGGGCATCATGGGCCAGGGCTTGTAGTTATGTCCTTGTTGTATTTTGTTGTATGTTTGTATGTTGTATCCAGTAGTGTGGGTGCAGCTTTAGCACAGATCATAGTGTCAGACCCATCCTCATTAACTCTTAATATTTTAGAGAACAAAGAGCTGCCACGGGATACTGGGGCTCTGCTTTGCAGTGAGGCAGATAGCATCCCTTGAATCTCAAGATGCTTCATTCTAAAAGATTTTCATGATAAATAAGAATGGTTACTTGCTCACAAAATTTAAAAACTAAACAACAACAAAAATCCAAAACAACAACAAAAAAACCCCAAACCAAAACAAAGAAAAAACAACCAAAAATCCCCCAAAAACCCAAACCAAACAAACAAAAAAAACCTCCCAACAACAGAAAAAACCCCAAACCCCTACAGAAAATAAAGTATCCAGGGAAGCTATTGCAGGTTGCCATCTGCAAATATTCTGGAAATGTGAAAATTGATCACAAAACCAGCAGAGCTAACTATTTGTGAAAATTTTCCCCTTCTTCTTAGAGTATTGCCTTCCTCACTATAACTTTTGCCTTCACATTTTTAAAAAGAAGCAATGTTTCTGAATGAAAGGCATTAAAAATTTGAAGAAAATTCAGGAAATGTGTTTTCCTTACTTTGAGTTTTCAAGAGTATGCTGAATTCAGAATGATATTTCCTCTTTTATTTAAAGTATCATCTTCTCCCATATAAATTCAACTTTCAGCTCATGTTTTTTGTTAAAAAATACTTTTGCTTATGCCTCAGAAGCAAAGGAAAACAATCAAACAAAATTACAAACTCATTTAAAAGTAATTTTTTTACTTCCTGGATTATTTTAAAGAGAAGATTACATCTCAGCATTTGACTTTAAATCGTTGCAGTGTGAGAATGCAATATTCAGCAAGAAATGTTAATATAAGCAAAATAATTAAATTGCTGTATAGCTGGTGGGAAATCATAAAAGGAATTATCTTGATTTGAGAGCTGAAGATCAATAATTGTGCTGCATTTCATCCTTAGCAGCATGTCCAGATGACTGGATAACACATTTGAGAGAATTATTCCATCATGCAGTTTTTGGAAGAGCTGTTAGTTATTGCCTTCTAAGATCTTCATAATATAACTTTAATTTTTGAAGCTGTTCACATCCTTGTCAATATTGGTATTTTTGTAGTGAGTGCTGGAAGTAATGACTGTTTATGACACATCCTACTTACAAAATGCCCCTTTTTCTAACAAGATCATAGCAGAGTCATCTATAAAAACTGCATATTCTTGCCACAAAAAGCAGATGCAGCTGGAAAGAGAATATCAATTTTGAGCAACTATTTGTATGTGTGGTGCATGGTTCTATGAACAGCTTCCAGCATTCCATAAGTGCTCTGCCTTTTAGCTCTGGGTGAAGTTTTATAGCCACCATAATCTTCACTCTCTAATAGAAAAAACCCAGCAAACACAGATGGATGATGAGATTGACGATGGTGCTCTCCTATACCCTCCCTCTCCTCCTTCCCTTGCAAATACTGGGAGAAGGCAGACCATGCCCACACAAGGCATGTGAGAGGTGTGCTCCTGTTTTGACTCCATCTACACGGATGGACAGTGTCCATGGGCAGTCCTGCTGCTGGATGACATAGGTAATATGAGATCAGAGTGATGGGACCTAAATGGTACAACTCATGTAGTATCAATGGCTGATGGTCAATAGAAACAACCAAAAAAAAAAAATGGCAGAGCAAAAGCATGAATCAAGAACTAACATTCACATCCATCTGAAATCATAGGTGGAAAGTATGCAGCTAAATATATATAAAATATTATATAAGTTCCTTTTGCTTTTCTTCTGCCTATATGTTGACATTATCCATGATCTTAAGCCTTTTTCTCATATGTCTTATGCTTGTGGATTTGTTCACAGCAGCACTGTTTCTGTCATCAATTCTGAGAGTCACATCTTCCTATACCCTAAGCTGAAATTTCTAATCGTGTCTTTATCATTTCTTGACTATTTTTTTTGTGTCTTTGCAACCTTCTTAGACCTGCCTCACCAAGGAAAACTGTAGCTCTTTTCAACAGAGAGGGGGGTGACCAACATCTCTTTTCACTGGTATGAAAAACCTCAGCTGTGCTGGCAAATCTTGCCAAATATTTTGGAAAGAAAAACTGCAGCAATGCAACTAGTCAGGCAGTATATACAGCCTTTTGGGCAGTCACCTGTAAGGTTCCAATAGCAGAAGCCATCCAACAGTGGCAGGAGAACTCAGCACATTTCCTGTCAGCCTGCAGCAGGCACTGCCGTAGCTGTCCGTTCCTGCCTTCCTCCTGGTCTGAGATTCAGAGCCCTTTCCAAATGTTAAGTTGTGAAATTTAGTACATGCCCAGCAGAATCCCAGAAGAAATTTCTGACACAGAAAGAATACTCTGGGGCAAAAAAAAATTGTGTTAGCTATATTTCAGCAAAATGGAAAAGAACACAGACCATATATGGGTGAGCATGAAACTACTAGAAAACACATGGCTTCAGACAACCTCAGGACAAGCTAAGCTTCCTAATGAAAAGAGGACTGATTGTGCTGTCTGTCTCCAGCACGGAAGGTCTGGATGAGGGAAATGAGTACTAGAGGTTTAAAAATTCTAGGAAGCCAGTGGTCTGAAATCTCCCTTTCTAATCCTCTCACAACATGTGAGCAATTTAAGAAAGCATTTGCACCTCTTTTGAAAGAGGAAAAGAAGCTCTTGAACTTCCAGAAATCAAAGTTACTTTGAATTTTACATCTTGTATATAACATGAAGATGATTTTAATGACGGGGCCAACAAACAACTAAACAATCTTCACCACAGTGTGATGAAAATCTATACAGTTTGTTGAAGACAATAAAGAGTTTATTAAAAGCCGGCCCCAACTCACGAATATTTAGTTTTGCTCACTTGGCATTGGCTTGATAGTGGGGAGAAGAAATATTTCTGCAGTTGCAGATCAGTATTCCACCTCACCAGCAATTGGCTGTTCCTTCTACCAAACTGACAGAGAGATTTCCACTTCCCTCAGGATGAAAGCCTATTTTTGTACGCCTTAAGGAATGTCAGGATATAAACCCATGATTCTCAAGACAGCCTATCTGATTTATAGCCTTATCTAACTTACAGATATGGCTTCCTTCATATATAGTAACAGGAGCTTTCATGTAATCATAGTGAGAAAATATATACAATTCATATTGTATTTTTGTTCTTATATATCTGTGTCTGATTTTTAAAATTTTTTTCCCTGGAAAGAAAGGTTTTGCAAAATTTTTTGTTAGCCTTATACAGAAGATTGTCTTTTCCCATGGAAACATTGAATGTCTTTTAAATAAGATGTGCTGTCAATACAGTTGTATTATCGCTAGGTTCTAGAAATATAGAAAACTTTTTTAATAGGGAGAAGAGGTATCTTGAAATGAATTAAAGCTGAGAAGTCCAAAGTATTTGCAGAGCTCTAGTAATCTGCCAGTTTTCCTCTAAGAGGTTTGATAGCTGAAGGTTATGAAATCAACAGTGCAGACAAGGAGATTTTCACCGTGGCCTGGCTTACAATTTGCACTTCTGAAAAAGCAATATCCTTTTCTTTCTTTTTTTTTGATTCCTTTTAATCAGCCTGTCTCGTTTCCCTTCATGGCTTGACACTTCTGCAAGAATTTTCATTCAAATGTGCTGAAAGTAACATGACTTTCTAACAAACCTTCACACCACACACAAACACACTTCTCTGGAGGAAACCAAAAATCTCAAATTAACTTGTTCTCTACTTGGGAATGGACTGGTTTAATGACCTAAACATGAAGGTACAGATAATTTCTAACAGTTACTTGCTACTGCATTGGTTAAAGCAGAAATATTTGGATATCATTATTTTAAATCAGAAAGCTGAAATCCACAGCTTCAATAGCTGATTTTTATTTTGTTTTGCATACACTTTTTTGGGGAAAAAAAAAGTTTAAAAAAAAGTTAAAAAAAAGCTGATTCCTCTTGCTACCATACATCGTAACCTACTCACATTTTTTAAGCAAGTGATATAGAGCAGCCCTCAGACCTTCTTCTAGTGCCAGAGAAAGACAAGACAATTAATATGTGACCACAGTAGAGAATCTGTGAGTCCCTATTCTGTGCACCCACCTAGTGGCAGCATCCCTTGGAAAGCAAGGTTCTTGGACAAGGTTTCTGCCGGCAGTGCCTCATCTGCCTTCCGTGCTGCTCCTGAGAAATCAGTAGGAAACAGGGCAAAGAGGAACGGGCTGTTAGCCCCTGGAGCTGTCTTGGCAGGCTGCACAAAGTCTGTGGATCACAAGTTGAACCCTCCTGACTTAAACAATGAAACAATAATAACACAATAATAAGTGTTTATTCTTATTGTCTGTCTCCATTATTTCTATCATGTATGCCCACACCTCACTGTTTAATTACCAAGTGTTAGATCCATTCTTATGATTTGGACCAAGCTGCATATGGATATCAATTGGGCATTTAGCATTCACATAAAGAAAGGAAAAACTACCCAATATGTGCTGAGAACATTTTTTAAATGGGGGAAAAGAGCCTTACATTAAAACCAGCTGACTTTTGAAAGAAGGGAACAATATCTACCAGTGAATTGAACAGCAGTGGTTCTTTCTGGTCACGATCTCACTAAGCTTTCAGAAGTGGTGGTAGATCTCCTCCTCCTCCCCTCCCATACTTTTTGAAAGGTCTGAGAGGAATATCAGCCTCTCTGCTTTTTCAACTCCCAGCTGGTTTCTCAGGTTTGAATTAAATAGTCACTGAATGGAACTAAGAGAATGCAGTGAAATGAAAAAAATCATCCTCTGTCCTGCAAGATGGTAGTGCTGTCAAAAGCCAGTTTAGCACTTCAGCACACTCTGGTTCCAGGTTCTTAACTGTACAAGCCATGTGTATAATGTTTGGACTGTTTTTGACAGCAAGTTGAGATTTCTGCAGGGTTTTATTTCCTGTAGATATTATCGGCTGAGACACTGTCATTTCTTGCCATGTTTTCACAGTTCATTGTACATAGCCTTGACTTTAACACAGGCAAAGCCAAACTTTAAAAAATATGAATTTTATTTTACATTGCTTCCAAAGCTGCCTTTCAAACTGTTGACACTTGCTAAACAAAAAGACCAGCATCCAAGTTGGAACTGCAGGGGACTGTAAAGCTCAGACACACAAAAAAGCTGCAGGCACACAGTTTGCATCTGAAAGCAAGACTGGTTGCATCTGTAGGCTGCTTTTCCTCACTTAATTAATGCCTTCACTGGCAGGACTCAGTAACTTGTGTACAGCTCCATGATAGAGTACCTCTGTAATGCTGGATGGCTGTTAGAAAATCAGTATGATCTCTTACCACATTTTGCAGATTTAGTGACTTTAGTCCCTGCTCACTGCAGATAGGCAGTAAATATGCCCTCAGTCTGCTGCCAAGCATCTGTATAGACTTAAACATCTGTAGAGCAGGAGCTTAAATGGATTGTCTAATATGAACAGCAGGCTACATAATTACCCTTTATTTACTTGTAACAAATCAGTTACTGCAAAGAATTGTATTTTCTCCACTGAAAAAATGCTGCATCAATTAAATTGGAAACTGCACTTGTATTAATTCTGTCAATGAGCAGTATAATTTCAAAGTGGACAGGGTGAGTATAAGGGCACAGAAAATAGATTTTTTTCTTTTGAAGGGTTGGCAGTAGTACACCAAGTCTTTGCAGTAATTCCAAAGAGTTATTGATTTTTGGATTCAAAAAGAACCTTTGCTTTCATTTGGCTTGACCCCTCATACAACAGAGGGTTTTGCACAGCAAATTCTCCAATAAACCGCCTAGATTTTTTACTCTGTTTTTTTAAAGACCTTTAAAAAAAGTCTTGAAGTAATGAGGGAACTGCAATCTACAAGTTCAACTCATGCTGTAAAATAGATGTGAACAGAGTGAATTTAGTACTCCTAGCACAGATTTATCTGAGTCCCACATTTAGGGTCTGCCGTATTTTCACATAGCTTCTGACCTTTATTCTGTCAGTCAGAAGAATATTTTCCCTTTCCATTAGCACTGGAGTAAGGAAGCAGTGTCACATTTAAGACTCATTTATTCTTGGGCAGAGTGTATGAAAAGTGCCAGATGAGGCATGCAAAATGTTACATCCACACTAAGGCTCTGGAGTGATCTAGATTGATCCAACAATCCACACTTGTGTTAGAAAAGAGAACAAAGGAGAATTAGAAAATGTGACTAATGCACTGTAACACTGCCACTCACCTGAATGCACAGAGAACATGAAGCAATAGCTCTAAGGAATAAAATGTCTTCCACACAATTCTGTTAAAATATGTGACTTTTCCCACCTCTGTTTGGATTGGGCCTTCCAATTGTGTCCCTACCCTTGCCGTTCAAGGTAGGAAAAGTCCTGGAGATATTTTGTGCCAAGGTATGTCTTCCTTGCCTTTCTTCACATCTGGATTTTTTTCAAACTGAGGAAAAGTGAAGCTTTATGAAGCAAAATTAACCAATGAAATATTATTCACAGGCTCCTTCACCCATCTGCTCAGCTCAGAAATGATCTTATTTCTCTATGAAATATTAAAGTTTGGAGTGACTGAACTTGGCAGGAGGGGACTGCCTAATGGGGTGAGATCCTGCTGCAACCTGTCCTACCTTAAGGGACTTCAGGGTGGTGCTGAGGGTACTGCACCACCTGGGGTTTGCCTGAGCTTTCCCATTGATGCAGAAAATAAAAAAGACCACCTGTAGCCATAAGTGTTTTTCCTTTATCCTTTTGACATGTATCCCCAATGGTGCTCCAACAAACAGCTAGAAACACTAACGATAGAATGAAAAATCCTACACTGACGCTCTGAAGGTGCTTTTAAGTCTAACACTGAAAAATGTACTTTATCTCTCATTAGAGAAGACAATATTATGTATATTATAGCTCTCTAGAATATCCAACTGTTCAAGGACTTTTGAAAATCATTAAAAGGATTATCAGGTAAAATAGCTTTGTATTTAAATCTTACCTTTCACGTAAAGTGGCTGTGTCAACTGAAGTCATGTTAAGACAAACAACTTATTTTACAGGATATACATGGACCTCAAGAGAGTATTTACAGCACTGGAAACTACACGATTATATTTCAGTGCCCCACAACATTTGATATCTTTGATCCTTTGATATGTTTTGTATCTACTACAGAAGAGATGCCAAATTATTGAAAGCATGAGATCTTAGGCACATCTGTAGAATCTGACTATGTGCGCCTGTCATGCATAAAATACATCTTTTTGGGTTCCACTTGGCATTTGAACACGAAATATGGGCATCTTTGCATTCTGAGCAGCTTGTGAACCCGGTTGTAGTTATCAATTTTGCATGCACGTAGGCTCTTTAAGCACTAAATGAAACATGCCATTCAATAGGGATGAGCATTTGAATGTCTATACTTCTGAGGAAAACTAATAAATAATGTGTCTTGTGTTCAGAAGAAGTCAGGAAAATGTTTAATTCCAGAAAAATAATTTGGTATTCAGCTACAATATTTTTATACTAAATTGTATATATCTCAAAAATAGTATTACTAAATCAAAATTTAATTCCTATGTTCTATCTATGACTATGAAAATGTCCATATGTCACCTGTCATACTGGATTTTTAATTCCTGTTATTTTCTTGATCCTTAAATTATATGGCTTTTACATTCTTCAGCTCCCAAATGCAGTCCTTCTGTTCAAGCTACAGAGAATCTTATTTTTAGGGCTGGAAATGGCTGATTCACTTCTTCCTAGCAGTTAAGATGGCAGTTTCTATACATGCATATGTCTTAAACCAGGAAGTACATGGTCCCTTCACTGCAACACTTACACCTCCTCAGCCACTGGTCCCAGATGTCAAAAGTTACATGTCGTATTTTAAAATGTAAAGTGAGCAGGGATGGCTACTAATGCTGCTGAACAGCTACTGCATCATACTTCTCTACTGATGAGGTAAATATTCTGTCACCAGCAATTAGATTAGAAAAATGCAGCTCATTTTTTAAACTGCACCTTTCTTCTTTCTTCTGGCTTTGTCAGAAGGCACATATTGGGTAAGAAGGGCTTACTGCAATTGTTGTGATAGAATGATTTGGAAAATCTTATAAATTGGAAACAGGCAAGCAAATACAGAAAGACTTCTTTACATTATTTTTAGGTGCCATTTTGAACAGAATATCAGCAATTTTAGTGACAACAATTGTGTGACATCTGATACCAATCTCATGAGACGTATTCTGTTGCTTTAAGCCCCCCAAGTACGAGTTCATTCCCTGACAATATTTCTGTTAAAAACCAGCTGCAGAAGAGCGTGATGAAAATCTAATGCCGTCATTATTAAAAACCTTCTTTTAAAAAACAAATATTTTATTGTGAAAGGTGAATTTTTCTGGTATGGTGAAATAAGAGGAGAGATGAAAGGACATGATACAGATAATATTTTCCAGTGTACATTATTTTTGGTAAGTAAGACTGCCACATAAGAGGAGGATAATTTATAGTAATCATCTCTGCAAACCTTGCTCATGCCATTGCTTTTACTCTGTGTTAGCAGATGAAGAAACAGTAAAGAAACAGTACTTTCAGTTTAGCAGACATGTACTTATCTTGCAGTATGGGAGCATATTGCACACATATGGATGTGATTCACAGACATACACACGCACACAAGTAATCCTTATTTACTGTATGAAGAAATAGTTGTATGAAATGTAACATTCACAGCCATACTGTGTATACACCTCCTTAGCCAGTGGGTTACACCAGCTCCATGGATGCACTGGGCCAAGGCGATCAGAGGTTACCAGCAGTAGAGACTCTGCAGAAGTACAGAAGGGATATGGGCCAGGTAAAGTCCTTACTCGTGTACCAGGAGACCTACTGTTTAAATATAGAGCTGTATTTTATGTTTTATTGCAATATTCCATGTTTTTAACAGTTACTGTGTTATCAAACCTTTCTGCCCCGAGGGCTCCTGATGATGTCAATGAGAGATTTGTGTAGACAGGGATTTTGGGACATGGCTCATAATAGAAAAGATGATTGATGTAAGTAAGAATACAGAAGCATTGATCGGTTGATCTGTCCAAAAACAAGTCTGACACGGGTCTAGTTGGCAGAGACCAGCATGAGGGGAAAAAAATATGGGCATTTATCTCCTGGGACTTACAAGCTTGCCAGTTGAACCAACAGACTGCATAACATCCTAATGCACTTGGCCAGCACAGCAGCCAGCAAGATTACCCTTCATAGACTTTGAAATGAAACACCCTTCACCCTGTTTATGCTTCATGCATGATTAAGTGCAAAGAAAGCAAGCCATATCGGTATGACAATCTGTCAAGGAGAGGAACCTCTTGCACAATGATAAAGCAAATATCTAAACACATTTTCAGTGTAAAACTTCTTGTGTTGTTTATCAAGTATTATATGAAACTGTGTTAAAAGGACATTAAGGCTTGAAAAGCCAAGCTTCTAAAAGTCAGGAAATATTGGAATTCAGACTGCTTGTGAAACAAATATTTTGTACTTTTGGTAATATTCATTACAACCCACTAATTAGATACCCATATGTTGTGTCTTTCCATTGGACCCAAGCCTGTCTCAAAGCAGAGCATCAATAGTGCTCAGTGAGTTAGAGGCTATTCAGTATTTGGATTATTCCGTGAATTTTTATTTATTTACTCACATACCTATGTACTATGTACTCACATACCTATGCTATTTAACGCTACTTCAGACTCTGCAATTCCTTATGTCATAAATTGATGAAAAAAGCCAGATTGGAAGAGACCTCAGAAAGTCTCCCATCCAATTGAAAGAAGGGTCAGCTGTAAGACAAGATGTGGTTGCTCACAACCTCTCTGGGCAACCTCGTTCACTGCCTCTTTGTTTAAAAAAAGGGTCTCCTTAAATTCAGTCTCAACCTTTCCTGATTCCGTTATCCCCATTCCTTTTGTAACCTCCCCAAAGTTGCCTGGTGATGGTGGGGTGGATTCTGTTAGGTGCTCCCAAATTTGCCTCCTCTGCAGTCTGAGCCAGTCCTGCTCCCTCAGCTCCTCCTCACAGGGTGAGTGCTGAAGTCCCAGTTGGTGACCCTCTGCTGAGCTCCCTCCACTTTATCAATGTCTTTGCTTCACTAGGCAGGGCAGGGCAGAGAAGGTCACAGTACTCTAAATGTAGTGCAATAAGTGTTGAGTAGAAATGCATAATCACTTTTCTGAGCCTACTGCTTGTGCTCTTGTTAGCACAACCCAAGATATTTTGGGCCTTTTTTGCAGGCAGTGCACACTGCTGGCTCATCCTCAGCCTGATGTTCCCCAAGATCCTCAGGTCCTTTTCTACAGAGATACTCCCCAGGTAGTCAGTCCCCAGACTATGTTTTCTGGCAGGGTTTTTCTTCACAGGTGCAGAGCTGTGCATTTGTCCTTGCTGAATTTCATAAGATTCCTGTCAGTTTATTTAGGTCCCTGTGGATGGCAATTCTGCCCTCAAGCATATCAAGCAGTCCTTTCCAATCTTCTGTGACCTGCAAACGTGATAAGAGTACACGCCATCATCTAATCTAAAACATCAATAATGATAACTGGATGGTCCCCAGGACAGATCCCTATTCTAGAAAGTTGTTACAGGCACACCAGTAGAGTGAATCTGTTAGAGCCTGCCTCATGTGACCCATCATCTAACCATTTTTTTATCCATCTAGTTGTGAACCCAGCCAGATCGTAATGTCCTGTGAATGCTGCCATTCCCACCTTCAAAACAAACGGATTTTGGGTGAAGGCATTTGCCACTGCCAGAAGAGTCTCCTTCTGTTAGGTATCCCTTCTTGCAAGGTGGGACTACATGCCCACCAGGACGCCTCCTGTCTGTGGCTCACTTGTCTCATGAACAGTGGTGCTGCTGCACAGTCCTGCCCCAGGGCCTCTCTCATAGCAAATAAACAATATTCCTTTCTTTAGTTTTTTGTTTGTTTGTTTGTTTTTTGGGTTTTTTTATTGTGCAATGTAAGGCTCTGTACTGCATGTACTCATGTACTCATGACTCATGTACTGCATGCTCTTCAGTTCTTCTGATTGGAGATGTGGGTATTTCAGCACAGGCTTTTCTGTGGAGCTCACTTCTGTCACATGCAAGAAGCAATGCTTTAGTCTCTGTAGCCCCTGGGAGAGGTAAGGCCGTGAATGTTGAATTGTTCGGATGTGGAATTGTCTCTGCTGATTTCAAGTTATATTTAAAATGTGTAAGTCTGGTTATTCACAGGATTTAGCTTCCCATAGCACATTATGCATGCAGACAACAACTCTCGGAAGTTTTCAGCTGGGCCCAGGAATAGCCTTGGAGGCTAAATTTGTGCACCCAGGAAGTGAGAAACACATACCGAGAATTATTCAAACATGCAGACATCTGTCTTTGGAGCTGTCTGTCAGCCACCACCTCTCTCTACTGAATGCACAGAGAATTTGGGCTCTCAATTTCGGACAGTTTTTGGAAGTTGGTTTCAGAGCCCCTGGTAGACTATAGCCCTCCAAGGGAGCACTGAAAGCTGCAGAACTGTGTTACTGCAGCCCCATCCTCCCCCAAGGGAGGCCACCTTCTTTCTGCCATACATCAGCAGGCATCTTACAGGTAAGAGCTGTTTTCAGAAGTGTTCCTGCCTAATTCCCTGAATAGAATTCACCCATTTATTCACCAGAGCAGAGACCTAAGATTATAAAGTTTATCTATTTCACATATCATCAGGTAATTGAAGACATACATGTATACAGAGACGTTCTGACTTTTCATCAAATCTAATATTTCCTCAAAGCATTTGACTTTGTAAAAGTCAGTATTTTTACCTCAGTAAAAATCCTTTCAATAGACTCAAACATTTGTTTGTTTTCTAATGTAACTATGTATGAAACACCGAGAATTAAACTGCTCTACACTACTTTTTCTCTTACTCTGGAGATGGGCTGTGCATGTGTGTATATGTGTGTGTCTGTGCAGATGTAACACCATGCAGTTTAGGTGCCTCTACATGCTGAACTTAAAGTCAAATAACACTACTTCAAGATGACTTTCAGCAGAACAGTTCATTTGATGTGAGGCAACTAGATGACAGAAGACTCAGATCTTTCTCAAAGCCTAAATTACACAACAAAAAAAGGCACAGATCTAAGGTCAACACAAAAGGTATCAGTGATACGGGAAGCTAAAGGAGGGAGTTATGCATGGAATAGAGAGAAATAAGGAAATATAAATTGATTCAGAGTTTTCAGATAAAGGGGAAATGAAAAAGCAGCATAACCAGATTTAATTATATGCTTTAAGATTGAATAGGAAACACGGGTATCAAATGAGCCAGATTCCAGGAGGACCTTCTATGTGCCTGAAGGTAGTACGTTCAGAAATAAGTGCTTGCAATGAAAAAATATGAGTGAAAATTCAGAAATTCCTGAATTTAAGCAATAATAAATATCCATCTTAATAACAGTCCTGTTCTGTACTATTTTTAGAAATATTTTGATTGGCCTGGCTAACCTGTGTTCACCACTGAAGAAAAATTCACATATTTAAAACAGATAGGAATTTATTGAGAAAGCCAGAAAAGGATAAGCATGTAAGGGCAAAATTAAATTAGGACTGTGAAAGTGTAAGCTTCTTCTGACTACAGGCTAAAGCATGTCTGAGAAAATTTTCATGCTTATAGATTTCTTTTAAGAGTGGCTCATGATGGATCTTGTCTTGAATAAAAAATAAATTTGAGCCAATCTACAACACTCTAAAAACTGGCACCATGGTTAGCCTAACCATATCCCCCATTCCTTTCTAAAATGAGCAGCTGTTAAGTTACAGAAGAGAGTTGAAAGCAACCTATCTGTACTAAGCACTCCAGCTACCAGTGAAACAGGAGGAAAACCAAATCCCACATTACTAACAGCAGACTAAATTAATTGAACTGTAGTGACAAGTGGCATATAACAAAAGGTTTCTGAACTGAAGAGAGGCCAAGAATTCTCTGTTGTTACAGATTGCTGCAGACTGGCCATGTCAGCAATGCGAACAGACAGAAACGTCAGCAGCTTCAGCCCACTAACAGTACTGTATTTACAAAAGTTTGAGTGTGCACTTATAATTTAGTTCTGTGCTCTGACTGCAGTACTACAAAGGCTGGAGTGGTTTGGGTTTTCAGGCTTAGGGTATCCTCAGATCACCTCTTCCACACAAATTACCGTATTTTTCAATTGGTCATTTCTAAGCAATAGTTTTCAGGACTCCTGTCACATTGCCTTTGAAAGAGCAGAAACACACCACCAGGGAATAGGACTGGCTGTGAAAACTCTGATGGCACACTTCTATCCCTGCAATTCTGGCAAAAGAAAAGTGCTTAGTGGAAATGGTTCAATTTTGACTATTGTTGCATGGCTAAGTAATTGTGAAAGTCTGATTTAAACTGGAGAGGGGTTGAAATAAAGAGGTTTTATAAAATCTTGGTTATTACATGAAATTCCAAATATGAAAGAGTACTTCAGCTCCCATTGTGACTGGTTGCAGTCTCTGTAGAGGAAGAATACTTCCTCACCTCTTCGCACTAGGCAGGAGGTGTCAGCTAAACAGAGTTACTACCACATTTGGTAGGTATCACCAGAAGGTTAGTTTACCATGTCTAAATTTAATCTCTCTTTCTAGCCTGAATCATTCACAAGATATATGTGAGAGTACCCTGGAGTCCTGTGAATATGAAGAGAGAAAAATTTCTGTAGAAGTTGAAAACCAAGAAAGATTAAATTATGGTGGTTGCAGGAAAGCAGCAAACTTCTCTGTATTTATTTCTTTTCCACTCTGGAGATAGGGGCTTTATGTGTGCACTTGTGTATTTTTTTGTAGCTTTTTAGGCTCTTTCGCTTGCTGAAGGTAAAGAAAAGTTGGTTTTCTACTCTGGTGAACATACCAAAAGCCTGACAGCACTGTGTATTTCTCATTTGCACTCTATGAGTTATTGTCTGCTGTCTTAGTCAAAGAAAATTATTATGAGTAAGGGCAAAGGTGAAAAATAGTCCAAACCAGAATTATAGGCCTCTCTGTACCATATTATGTTAACCGATTTACAAGCAGCCTTGTGCCAGGACAAACAAGGAGGTGACCCCTAGGACAGCATAAAGCCATATATGGTGCTTTTGGCCCTCAGCTGCCTCTAAGATTTGAGGTCTCAATTTCTTCTCTCCAGAGCCCTAAGCCCCATGCATCGAAAAGTTCTAAGTGCAATGTAAAAATTTGCCTTCCTAAATATTTTGTTCTAGTAAAACCAATAAAAACTAGGACTAGTTTTGAACAAATTCACCATTCCTTTATAACATTTCATCAATAGGACTCAAAGCATTATTAGCCAGAAAAATGCCACAGAAATCCCAATTTTCTCCTGGTCTTGTTCAAAGCCAGTACATGGCTAATCAGGGAGCAGAGACTTGATGTCCAAATCACTCAAAATTGTCCCAAAACTTACAGCATCTCCATGTTTTCACTCACTGCTTTTGCTCTTATTGCACCAAAATGTGGCTTGTTAAAATATGCAGCCAGATAAGACTCTTACAGTAAATGAAATGCTCTGTGCTAGGCCAACTGTGTTGCAATCCTGAAACTTGTATTTATCCCTTAAATAATCTGTGTGATGCTTAAAGAAACCTCCGGGATTTTTTAGTTTATGTATAATGGGGCTATAAATATTTTTTAGCTCTCAGACCTTCACAGCCTGTGAGGTACTGAGATGATTTGTGGACAAAAAGTGTTGCTTAGAAACAAAAATAAAAAAAACAGAGGTCTCTAATTTTGCCTCTCAAGGGTACTTAAAAACAAAAATAGGTCTTTGAGACCATGTTTCTCCTGAAATGCATAAGGGAAATCAGCTCAGAGGCAGAAAATGGTGCTGTGTTTTAGAACCCAGACGACCCAGCAGTGAGCACCATGTCCGGAGCTACTGGCTGCCATCAGCTCTGCCACCTCCCCACATCCCACTGCTCCTGGCCTTCAAGGTGCTCAGAGCTCCAGAGGTGCCTCTGAACCCTCCAGACCTCCCAAGTCTTTGGCAAGCTGAATATGAAATAGTTGCTACCCACAGCTGCTGCACTGAATGGAGCTCTGGTTTAAGTAATTCATTTTGGTAACAATGGGGAGGTTAATTGATCTGTCATTAATTTTCTTGCTTCGCAGTTTTTCCTAATTATCTCCATTACAGAGAAGGTCCGCAAGGCATGTTCCTTGGTGAGCATGCCTACTTTTTATTGCTTTGTGTTAAAATACAACATATGTGTAATTATTCAATGCCATTTCATCTCTCAGCATCCCTCTTGGCACAGCACACTCCATTCCTGAACTCCTCTGGACAATAGTTAACCTCTCTTCCCATGGAAAATGCTAGTCATATATGCTGCGGCAGAAATTCAAGTGTTGACAGAAATGTTAAGAAACAAATACCTTTTTCCAGACTTGACAGCTTTTATTTTCTTTTTTTTTCCCTTTTTTTCCTGTGAAAGTTCATTGTGGAGACAATCAGGAGCAATCCAAATGCTCCTGCTCCTTTTTAGAATCTGAAACAAACGCTAGTGGAGAGAATATTTTTCAGGCACAAATGTTTACTGCAAAACTGTGCTCTGGCAGGAGGAGTCGGATGGCCCATCCAGGTATCATTCTGTTCTGATACTTTGCAAATGAGCAAGTCTTCTTATGCCACTGCATATTTCTGCCATGTATCCTGTGTGTTATCTCATTCTGGAGGCTGTCAGATGCAGGAGATATTTCCAAGTCTCTAGGCAAGTCTAGGCTGAAGTGTAAGGGAACAGAGGGACAGTGTCTGTGTGCCTGACAGAGCAGGCTTCCAGGGGTGTGTATGCACACCTCTGTGCAGGCTTAGGGCAACGATCACGCCTCACAAGAGGAGATTTCTGATTTAACGTGTGGAACATCTGCTTCAGCTGAACAAAATCAAGTTCCTGCAGCACGTGTCTGACAGGGAATTGAGCTGGAAGGAAGGCAATGCAGACACTAGGAGTATATTCATCTTTAAATAGCAAAGCTGCATCAGCAGAAGCCTGAAATCGTACAAAGTCACAGGGGCAAAATTACAGTGCAGGGTTCATTCACTCCCTGTTACATCTATCCCTTGAGACCTGTGATATCTGCTGGCCACATGCTGTCCCTGTGCCGGGAAGAATCCCAGGTGTTCATTTTTTTCCTTGTCATGATTTCCCTGGGGAAGATCATAGCAGCTGGGAGGGACTTGTGTCACACTCCCCTCTCATGCACTGCTGGAAGGCTGGGGCATATGGGATGAGCTGAATAAAACACCTGCTCTTCAATCCAGATGTAGGTGCAAGGTTTTCACTTCTAAGAGCAGAAAATCTGTGCACATCAAGCTTCTTCTCAGAACCTGGAAAATATGACCCCACTGACCCCACTGAGCTGTGCAAGATTGCTTAGCAGAGAGGAAATGTAAGTAGTTCATGACTATTTTTAAATTTCATTGTAAGAAAGGCAGCTTCACCTTGAAAAAGGACTTCATAAGACCCTTGGCACAATAGTCTATGATAGAAGGATTAAGACATACATGGGTTGTAAGGAGATAAATATCTGTACTCTTCTTGTACCTTCCAATAGATTATTCAATGAGAAACAGTGAGAGGCAAAGAGCAACACCTCTCTGACCTTGTGTGCCATTTTTAATTTACAATGCAGGACTTTTTTTTTTTTTAAGTATTAGATGTGGATGCTCACCAACCATCGTATAAACCCAGGTGTATATAACAAAAGATTTTATTTTCTTTTATATCTCTCTAAATTCTCCACCAAATTCCCATGCCTTACCCATCATACTTCCATTCTGGTGACATTTGCAGGCTTTTCTCACTCTCCACTTCTCACATAGCACTTTGTTTCTCTGCAATACTCACACCAACCTGCTCTTCAAACCCATGACCAAAAATTCTCACAAAACTATTGTTACCTCACAGGAAACCTCCACATGAGATACTCTCTTGGAAATAACACCTGGAGAAGTCAAGTCACTCCCTAAAAGATTTGGTGGGATCTGTGTGCCCAAACCCATTGCAAAGGGAGGGACTCCTCCATCTGCAAAGGGAGGACCCAGGTGGTTCTCCAAAATGGAGAGTTAGTTGTGTTTACCTCTCTGAATTGAAAAGGATGGAGAACTCATTTCCTTCCCTGGACAAATATTGTTATTTTTCTACAATGCCAGTACAAGTGAAAAATAGAGCTTTAAATGGGCTTATATTTGGAGAGAGGATCACAGACAAGCAATGGCATTGCAACAGCACCCCAATATCAATGGCATCTCTCACTGTTGATTTAGAGTTTGTAATTATCATCATTACCCTGTTTTTCTGTCCTTTGCCCTTAATTACTCATGGTTCGTCTGAGGAAGATGATAGCAACTATGTAAATGCCTTAATGCACTTAGAGACACCAAAAATGCTTATTCTGAAAGATTCACACAACTGTGTGTTCAGTGGCACAGGTGAAGCATCTGAGATATTTCAGCTCTGTGATCTGCTCAGAAAACCCTGCTGCTCAGAATACAGCTGACAGCCCTGCTCCTGCTTTCCCCATCCTCCTCATCCTTCTCTTAAGTAATCTGCACCTTCTGTGTGTCCCACCCCCACAATTATATTAATTCTTTTGGGAAATGTTTCTCCTCTAGCCACTGCCTTTTTCAGGAACAAATTCAGAGAGAAAATAGTATCTGTGACAGTTAGATGGCCCAGACCTGAAGCAATGATGCTGAACATCCATGCCTGTGGAGAAGCTCTAGGAATGAGTTTAGCTTGAGCTGACTGCTTAAATCTTTCTGTTGGAACTACCTGAAACACATCAAAGCATTAGGAAAACATACGTAAGTTTTGTGCCTCTCTTCCAATAAAATGGTGTTTGAGCCTTAAGGGGAAACCAAATAATGCTTCAAACTTATTTTGCAGGGATTGTTAAGAAAGGAAAATACTGGAATCTCACACATATGCAGACTCAACTACCGTTGTTATGTAACTGTTTGTAATACCATGCTTCTATTTGATACTTTGAGTTTCTAATACTTTGCACTGTCGTTAGCAAGTCCTTTCAAACACTGCCAACTTCTGTCTCTAGGATTTTGAGGTATTTCAGAGTATCAGGCTACACTACTTTTATCATAAAACACGATCTTATTCTTTCAGACAGCCTAGTTAAGAGGAGGACTCCCATCTACTCTATGGCAATATGGAAATTCAGTTCTACAGCAATTGAACATTCTTCTGTCAGTATTAATTACTACCCATTTAGTTACCTTTTTTTTTTTTTTTGTTTTAATTTACTTAACAATTCTTAGTGTAGAATACTTTGGTCTCTGAACTAAGTCCTGCTTTCTAATTAAAAGTGGCACATGCTCTGCCACAAGTCAAAACTACAGGTTGTCCTTCCTCTTTAGAAAAAAAGGATTTTACCATACAGCTTCTAAAATTAGCAAAGGTAACTGGATGTTAAATCAATGGCTCAGCAGATGGATAGATAAAATTTGTAAACAAGTTACATTCTATTTAATAAGGAAATATAAACGATGAGACTGTAGACATGGTTAGATCCAAAGAGGTTCTTCAATGCCACTGACAAGTGAATGAGTCAAGGGTAGTGATCTCTTGCAGACTTTTCCATAAAGTTTGCTCCTCCACTTCAGCTATGCTTTATGGGTTTGCCTGTAGTTTGTTCCTGCCTTTTCTGTTCAGTTTGAAAAACCTTTTCTAGCTTTTAGCGTAGCTCTCCCACGCACTGATGACCTTTTAAATAATTAAAATGCTAACAGTTCGTTCAAGCTATTATGCAACGCACTCTTCAGAGTAGCAGGCAAAGAATCAAAACTGGGAGAAAGAAGACCTTTCTGTGCTGCTTGGTTTTGACTTCCTCTGTTTTCCTGACACGGTCTGTTTGAGGAGAACTGAAAAGTGTGCTTTGTTACTGGTTCAATAATCAGAAATTCTTAATGTTGTGTCATTATTCACCTTTTCTGTTTTGATCATTTAAGCAATTTTTCATGTTGTTTTCCTCCTGGATGCATTATCTGACGCAACAACCAGAGTTTTCATAGAGCTCTTGGGTGCCCTTGAGCACACACATAGCTGATGCCTGTTTAAATGGCAGTTTCACAACTTTCAGAGTTGTGCTGCTTCATCCAAAAAAACAATTGCTGCACTAGGAAGCTCAAGACACTCCTAAAATCATCTACTCAAAACAATGACAATAATGTGGGAGGAGAGGTGGAATCTAGGCAAAGCACAATGTTCAATTAAATATCTTGGACTTACTTCCAAAAATGCACCATGTATTTTCTTTTTACACAAAATCAACAGGAGCCTAAAAATTGAAAAAAAATGAAATTAAGAAATCTTGACTTAGAGAAAAAAAGTTGATAGATTTCAAAAACAAGAGTTACAGAAATCTCTTCATCTGGGCTAAACAAATTAAAGTGAAAATAAGGCTAAGATAGATTCCCAAAAAAGTGGACAAAGTTTTAAAAATGCTAATACAGCTGCTCTTTTAAAATTGATGGGAAGTGTCAGTGCTGGGGTGCCACAGTTCTGCTACAGTGAGAAGTGGTATGTGAGCCCTAAAAATGCACAGGTTTGGACAAATAAACAAGGGTTGTCTAAAGGATTATAGAAACCAAACAGAAATGTGTGTTGATGTGACTGGCACCCCCTGCTCCTGACATTTACTTTTATAAATTTTGATAGCTGTACATGCATTTGTGTCCCTATAGAATCACACATATAAAGACAAAGAGATTTGGATTACATCTAGAATGAAATTCTTCTCAGACACAGAAATTCCTGCAGCACATCTCCAGGGTCTCAGGTAAAAATCCTAGATAATAAAACCCAGACAACAGTTTTGCATATTACATTTTAGATAAGTGTGTTTAAATAAGTTTCCAGCCATATTTCCATATTTACACACACTGATTTTTACATTTTAAATTCTGCTTTCACCTTGTTTCAGCTGTGAGAATGCCAAGCCTTTGCTATTTTTAAAGTATGTATGTACATTATCTTGCTCCAATATAGCATCAGCGAAAGAGGCAGACATCATTACCTGCATTTTGCAAGAGAAATATCACATGAAAAGCAATGAAGTTGTTTAGCCAAGTATATTCAGAAAACCAGTGGCAGCTCAGGATAGAATTGGGATTTTGATAAGTCAACAGTAAGTCATAATTTTTATTATTTTAGTGGTTAACATTATGGGAAGTCAACATGAGAATATATGCTACACACAAAGAAAAACAAGCAATGTAATGACAACAATACACAAATGCAGTCTTTTGATATGGGAATGGTAAGAATTTAAACAAAAAAAAGAAAAATTAATCTTGGACTAAAGACAATTTCCTCATAATTTTTCTTTCTTTGTAGCAAGAAATTTGAGACCAAATGAAGCAAAAACATTTTGATGAATATGATACTGACCCCATCAGTATTTTCTTGGGTGAGAAGACTGACTGATCCTCAGGGCATTTAAGTGTAATATCAGAAGAATCATTGCAATGCAGGAAAACGAAAGAAAACTAGTTCAAGAACCTCAGTGGACAAGGTCACAACATATTCTGTTCTGTTTTGTAACTTCTTCTGTCTGAAAGGTAGCAGCAAAAAGAGATGTGGCATCAGGGTCAAGCTTTCCTATAAGATGCACTCCCTGAAGTGGCTGTAAACATCTCTTACTTTTTTTAAGTAATGGCAAGGCTGTCATTCAAATTACAAGGGTAATTCTAGAGGTTTCTAGATGTCCAGTCTGCTTTCTGAAAGCCAGCACCACACTCTAGCTGTCATAAAATATAATAAAAATAATTTTTAAGTGATTGCATTTGAGAGATACACTCACTTTGTGTAATATATGAACCATTAGTCTGAAATACATGAATTATTAGTCTGAAGACAACAAAACAAGAATAATTTTCTTCTGAGCTATATTTCCCAAAATTTTTTCTAACAAATCTAATTCATGCTTAGCTTCAGTTTCTGGTTCTCTTAGATCTCCAGGGAACATTGCCACCTGCTTTGCTTTAGAGTTTCCAGTAGAAAAAAAAAAAATCAGCCAAAATTTATCAAATTAAAGTATTCCCTCCTGTGCCACAATGTCCATTGAAAGAAGGCAATAAATATTAATCTCGAAGTAAAAAATGAACCAAACAAGCTCCTAAACCTTTCTATAAAAGTTATTCTGAATAGGCTGGTGGTGTGCAGCATGTGAATCTAAGCTGACAGTTCAGTGTAAAAACACTGCATCAACCTCTTCTATAGTAAAAGGACCACTCTCCCAAATTATAACCAGCATGACTAACAATATTTTATCATAACTCTGAAATGTCTGTGATTTAGCTGCTTCAACATAGCATTGAACAAAATATAGCACAGTGTGATCCTATGCATTTTAGTTCCAATCCATGTTTTTGCCTAACAACTCTGATTATTATTTTTTTAGGACTTATTAATCTACATTTTCAATGCTTGAGGTTGTTAAATTCACAAGGATTTTCACATCATAGACCTATTTGAAAGAGATTAGCATGGATCCCTGAATCTCTGCCAATACCGTATTTTTTTTCCGTATAATTTTGTCCAGTCCAGTCTCAAAAGCACAGGTTTTCATCACTTTGCTCTCCAAAAGGTATTGTAGTGCCCACAGTACTTTACTAGTTATTCCAAGTCAGGTTACAGCTACTTGACCTTTCCTGCAACTCCCTAAAAATTATTTCCTGCCTATCTTGAGGTTCTCCTAGCACTTCTTGATACTTTTTTTTCCTCTATTCAATCCCTCTAAACACTCAATTCTTCTTGAATTTAGCAACTGGTTTGATCTGTAACTTTGTTTCCCACTTAATTGGGAATTTTGTGAATCTCAGCAACCTGCTATTGGTTAGCATTTCACCATGTACCACATTTTGTCAGACAAGGAAAAAGTGTCAGGACTCACAAAGACCGGCCTGGTCTGTGGCAAGCATCAAATGCTTAATGGTTTCTCTGCTTGCTATTCTTTGCAGACCACAAAACCTAGAAATAGTCCGAAGGACACAAGCTTTGGTGAAAATTGAAAGAAATGAAACGTTCTGGACAGGCTTAATTCCTGTAATTGGTAATGGCAGATGCCTAATATGCCTGTGTATGTGTTGCTTATGTTGCATTATATGGTGGATGGCTAAAAAAGACAAATTTTAGAATGTATTTTTTCTTTTTTTTTCTTTTGAGGTAGGAATGTAGAAAAGTAATTTCAAGAGTAACACTGTATTAATAAGTTCTTCAGCAATAACTAAATTTCATTTAGAAAACAAGTCAATAGACTGACAAACTGATACACTCTTTAAATCATTCAAGAACATACTTGAACTGTGTGCATACAAAAAGGGATTTGAAACCAATTTTTCAAAGGTCTTACTATGAAGACCCTTGCACTGATTAGATTTTTTTACCCTGCAGCTCTATCATATTTTTTTGTGATAAGACACATCTTTAATTCTTCCACAGAAAAAAAGTTTTTAAATCCCTAAACCTATTTGCTGAGTTCTTCTACAGTAGAAAAGTTTAAACTCAGGATAAAATTTTGCATTTTGGAGGCAGCCTCTTCTGAAGCTCACAGCCCTATAACACTGACAGGCCTTATGATACAGACAGGAACAGCAATGTAATTGGTTTTGTTGGTGTCATTGCCTGACACCAGAGAGAGCAGGAAGGATTGTAGAGACCAGCTGATTCCTTTTCCATACACAGCTTGTTAATTTTTTTTTTCTGGAGGAAAGGTAATTTACACTGGTTGTATTGTCAGTCGTCGATGGGCTGCTGGAATGTGCAGTCAAGCTTCGAAGCACTGTTTTGTTTTGTTTTCTATTCTTGCCTGGATTCCCCCTTTAACCTTATCAAAGCAGTTAAATTTCCTCAAAGTATCAAGCTGAGCCATGTCAGCATCTTTAGATAGTTGCTGTTGACACGGCTGAGCAAAGCTGAATTGATCTCCCAGCCCTCAGGACATCCTGTACATCATGCATGCTCTATACTACTGCCACATGCCTGATTTAAAGTCCAGACATTTCTAACTCATTGCTGGCAAGTTAAAATGGTTTGTATCACTAACGCTATTTGAGATCATTCTATTGCCACAAATGCTATCCCAGTAATCTTAGATTGTGCACTAGAGATGGAAAAGGGACAGTGATGACATGCTTGTTTGCACTAAAAGAAAAAACACAAAAACTCTCCAATCTGAAGCAACAACAACAACAAAAATCCAAACTATGATTCAAGTTGAGCTTTACCTGTCTATCTGAGAAAGTAGTAATAAAACAAGGTTGGGCACATTAGAGAACAAAGTGTGTCTGACAAGGCTTCCAGCTACTCTCCATGAAGAGCTTGACAAGTGAATGGCTGTTTTCCAAGCTGCTAGGCACCCGAATTACTGAACATTTCCTTGTATCCTATGTGTTTTCCATTAGCAGGCATGCATGGTGACAGTAACCCATGAATCATAAGAATCCTGTCCTTACCACTGTGAGCACAAAACCACCTGGATTTTGAAAAATATGGAAATATGGAACTTCATAACCAGGTCACCCAGGTCATCAGGAGAGCTCAGCCTCAGGACAAAAAACAGTCTTAATTACTCATTCTGTTTACTTCATTCATAACTTATTATATTTGTATCTCCTAACTTTCAAGTAGAGAAGCTGAAGAAAATTCTCTTGGAGAAAAGAATCACTTTGTTTTTCAAAGGATCTTTGTTTATAAAGTTATATGCCTACCTGCTTGTGTGCATTTTAGTTAATGGCTGTTTACAGAGTGCTCTCCAGAGAGGTGACAGACACTTATTGGTGATCTAATTTCAGTGCAACATCTTGATCAGTGGAAAATGAATAAGCTTATATAGCAGTGGCCTGTGAAGTAAGGGCCATTGATAATAGGGAAAAAAAGGTTACATTTTAGAAATAAAGGATCAAATGCTGGGGCTCCGTGTGTAATGAACCATCTATGCTGGGGTACAGAAAAAGTGCTGACCATACCACTACGTAAGCAGGAAAGTATGTTCACTTTGCAGACCCTAAGTAATCATTAGAGAAATGAAAATCAGCAACAATACAGAAAACCTTATATACATTAGTCCTCTTTGTATAACCACAGACAAGGGTCTCTCCTTATGAGTTGTAACTCATAAGGTCTTTGGGGTTCTTTTAAATTCAATGTTAAAATGGAATACTGCAGAAACTGTGTTTATCAACAGAGATGTGTGCAAATTCTCCACACAGGAGTTAATTGCCCAGAGAAAGAGACCCCCTAAAGTTCTTATGTTATATGGGAAATAGGTGGAAAAACCTTGGGGTTTTTTGTGGTAGAAAAAACAACTATGACTTGGGAAACAAAGTCTTGAGAACCTGGCAAGCAGAAATTTGCCAGTTCTCTGACTCAGTGGAAAAATGTCTTCTCAACTCTCAAGAAAATACAGTTTATAGAACTGAAAAATCTGTCCTTTAACACAATCCAGAAAACAAATAATGGCCAACAGAAGAAGACTTAACACAAATTTGAGGATTTCTTCTGAAATGGCAGTTTCCAGCTTGTGGTTACAAGATGACTGTAATACCAAAGCAAAACTGTGGACAATCATCTCATTAGCAACAAATAGGCTGGTGATATGGAACAATTTGTTCATCTTTCAAATTATGACTTATTGGAGCATTCTGATTTCAGAACTTGATTTCAAAAGCATTTCTTAAGAGCATTTTTCTTAAGAGCAAGAGGGATTTTCATTTATATATTCTTCTCTTTCACCTAAAAATCTCTGTTTAATCATCTTTCATTGTGCTTTTATTCAGAGTCAAGGAACACACTTTACCTCTTTCATGGAGCATTCACAGAGCATTCAGGAAAAAAAGGCTCAATTAGAACTCGATTAACTTGTATGCATGCAGATGGTTTGGAAAGTAATTTTATTTGTATCTGCATAAGGATTCACAGATTGTGATTATTCTAAAATCAACTTGTTGGAGAATTTATACTAAATAAAAAAATCACATTGAGATGATATCTTGTTTTCCTTCCCTTACTTTACCAGAGCAAGAAGCCAGTTAAAAGTGGTGATGGTTTGTAATTTTACCTCTGACTTCAAAGGCAGTGATTTCCTCAGGAGTCACTTTTTGGGTGTTCATATTAGAGGCAATAATAACATATGTGTTATTTCTCCTTCATTTGTTCAGCTGAAATACTGAGCTATAAAATGCCCTACAATCTAAAGTCACTGCCAATGCATTCTGTGCTGAGATTTTTCTCTGTGGTGCAGAAAAGAATCAAAACAGCTGGAATGAACACACACACACACACACAATCACAGTCATAGCATTAAAATCTTCAGTCCATAATTTACCTATAATTTGTAGAAAATTAATAATGTGATAAGTTCTTGCATGTGAGTAACTCACAAAAATGACTTGAAAGTTTTGGGAATTTTTAAAATCCATAATTACATGAATGACCAGTTGTGTACTTTATTCCTCAAAAAGATAAAGGAAGCCTCAGAGTGGCTGAATGGTGTGGGACTTGAACAGAGGCAGCATCAATACTCAAAGGAATTTGGATGAACAGAATATCTCAGGTAGAGCTTCTCATTGATGTTTCCTGGGATTAGAGTAAAACATGTTTTGGAGACAACTTCTGGAGTAGAGGGAGGAAGAGTAACCAGACAAGCTGATACTCCCTGGAATTTTCTCATATTCAATCTTTGGGTTTGGTCAGCTGCAAAGCTGATGTTTGCTGCCAGTAGTGGTGCTTCCTACCCAGAGGTGTGAGCAGGAGGTAGGTCTTTGGAAGTGCTAACATTGGCACAACTGCTAACAGAAGCCAAAACCAAATCTTGTTCCCACACAGCCTCTGTTGTATTCAGCTACTGAGAGCTGGTGAAAAGCAGCACCTCAGCACTACTCCAGTCATTACGTATTTAATCTTTCATGAAGGAGAAAAATAAATGAGCTGGTCTGAGCTACACGTGCTCTTCTCCTGAAGTATCAGCTCAGGTGTCTCCACATCAGCTTCTCAACAAGAATTAAATGGCAGGATTTGTCAACTAGAAACACAGGCTGTCATACATGAAGTTTTCTGCTATCCCACATACAAATAATTGAAAATAGGCTTACATATCTTGAGGACTAGAAATAAAAGCTATGTCTGGCACTTCTCTGTTTAAAGAGGTTAATAATAAGTGTTGCTTGTGGAGTGATTTGGCTATTTTATAAGGTTTCACCAGTTTCCTTCTTGCATTTGTATTTAGAAAGTTTTATTATGGTATTTTCCTAGCTTGGTGGAATAGGTGAAGAGATCAAAGGAGGACAGTATATAGTCGCCTTGTGTCCCGAAGTGAAATTATGATTCAGTTATTAGCTCTGCTACTCAGAAGCATACATGAACTAATGCAGCATCTATCCACTTTGCCTTATCTATTGTGACAAGCCTTGGGGGGCTGATCCACATGAAATTCATTTCACATCTCATTCATTGAGTGCCTGGGATTCGAAATACCTTTCTGCTCTTCTAGGTTTCAATAAGCTAGGCTGCACAAACTCATTGCCAGCAAAAAGTAAAAAAGTAAATATCTCTGTAGAGACAGTGCTTTCAAATTTCCTGTGATGACACTAGAGATGTGCTGACATTAATTTCAGGAATTGTGCACATGTGTACCCAGGACAAAGAAGACTTAGAGAATAATCGTACTTTTCAGACCAATGGAAATATGTTTTTATATATTACGGTTAATATTGAAATTTATATCATATTAAGTAAGAAATATAAAGATTATGTTAAATCTGAGATACATGGCAACAAAAGCTTATCTTTCCCCCCACTATCGACTAAAAATATCCTCATGCTTCCCTTTAAGAAAGTTGAACTAAATAATATTTAACTAAACTAAATATTTAACTAACTAAATATTTGGCAGTTTCTATTCAGTTTCTATACAAATTTGACTGACAAAAGCAGGGCAAATAAGAGCCCACTGTTTGTCCAGAACATTGCCTTTCATATTTCTAAGCAAAAACCTAGGAGAGAAACAATATTGCTAAAAAAATTACAGGAATTTCCTTCAATATAAAGAAGTATCATCCACAAAGCCAAATGCATTCCTCTTTTCTTTGCTCCTCAAAATGATCAAAATTGTCATGGTGCTGGAACACACAAACCAACATCTCCAGCAGCCTGTCGACCTAAAGGAAACAGGGAAATAATGATGTTTCTGGCCGCACAAGGTAATGATTATTAGATACTGACGTGCGAGCTACTGTATTTTTAATGCAGTAATACTAAATCCTTGTGTCAACTAGGACAAGATTTAGTCCTAGGCCCCTCACCTATGAAAGGAAAGACTGAGGTGAACATTATTCGCCTTCATGGAAGAAGCCAATGTATTTTTCAGATTGCCTGTGTGTTTTCACCACCAGAATTGTTGTAAGGAGTGGGGGTAGAGCCCAAATCACTCCATGCTGGGGCTCACAATACAAGACTAAAGAATCAGATTTACATTTGGCTTTGCTAGCTGAAATAAATTCACTAATTGGGTACAGTTATCAGAAATAAACACCAAAAATGTGAAAGATTACTGAGAGTCTGTAGCCTACCATGCTAAGAGCAGTAGCAAAGTCTCAGTGTTTTTAGTGGAGGGGCCAACACGATCCAGCTGAGTTACATGGAATAAGGAAGGGAAATGAATACAGCTGGTCATGAGACTATTAAAGGATTGCAGTGGCAGTCAGTGTGAAGAAGAAAGCAGATTTGAGTCTTTGTTATCAGGTTTTCTTTTTTCATCCTCAGCCTAAATATTTTCCCATGGGATGAGAAAAGGAGGAGGTTTCATGGTTCAATGTGTAACCATCTGCAGCCCATGAGAAGGACACGCACATGCAAAAATGTGTGCAGCCAACCCCTAAACTCGGAATACTTCTCATACAAACTCTTTCTGAGGTGATGCCCTCCTTCTTGTCTGCTGGGCAAAGGAAAGCTTCCAGAAGGGCCAGGCTGTGAGTACGTGTGCAGGCAGCAATGCAGACAGGCAGCTCCCCAGGGAGAGATGAGCCTGCTCCATGATCCTCACTTGGGTCTGTCCCCTTGTCCCTTGAAATTATCCTGGGTGCTCAACTGCTTCCTGAGGAGAGGTGCAGAGGGCAATCGAGACCAGAGCCCTTCTTCCCGTAGTAAACCAGACCACAAGAAATCCTTAAGACACCATACATACAATAAGCAAATTCCTTTCAGTCAAGTCATTTCCTTCAGCTGGATAATCAGTGCTCAGACTAAACCTGAAGATAACAGTACCACAGCTGGAGAAATATGAATTCACTGATGAGGTATTCTAGAATCATAAAAATAAAATATATTCTGAACATTTTCTAAATTCTCATGAAAAAAATTTGGAACCAAATTTTTACTTAATTCTTCCTTAATTTCAATGCAAATAATTAGTTAATTCCTCCTAGGCAACTCTCTAGGCAAAATGCTGTAATAGATTTAATCTTGGCATTCACAATATCTCTAATAATGTGTCTGATTGTTAATACAAGTTATCAAAATAATTTTACTAAGTTATCAAAATGATATTAACAAAATCAAACAGAAAATACCAATTTACAACTTCTGTCTAAATCAGCATGCACACTCAAGTTCTTGCCAGATTCTTCTCATTTGGTGATGTGCACTTTCTTCACTAGTTCCTAAATTGCAAAACACACAGCACTGGGGAATCTACAAATAAAGAAAGGAATTTAACAAAACCCTGGGATTCTCTTTGGATATTGGCCTCCCCACAAGCATCATTTTCTTCTTAAAGCAGCTTTTCATTTCTCAGTCTCTGATGTTTGCTCACCCACATGCATTCTGTGTGATTTTTATAAATTGGTGGTAGATCTTGACAGCACTCTCTTTCTTTTATGCACTTATACCAAGAGATCATACCTTATATACTTATATTTTGCAGTTACTATGCTTGAAGTGTTTCTTCTAGTCACTATCATGCATACACAGGGTAATATGGAAACAATTACATCCAACATTTTTTTCTTTGATGCTGAGTTTATGAACTAATTTAAATATTGGTTCTCCTCATAATAAAACACAAGCCTTGCTTCCAGTACAGTCACTCTGTCTTAATGAAATGGAATTGAATCAACATGAGAGTACATTGCAATCCTTCAAAAAGCTACAGTTAGTGAACTTGGTTTTGGAATGTTTCCTGACAAAATACACATCAGCTAAGCAGTTGAAAGCAATTAAATTAACAGTTAACAAATAATACTCCCTTGCAGCACTTTGAATTGGAGAATATCCAGTAATTGGTAATCTTCAACTGTCAGTACAAATCATACAAAACATATGCCAATACTGCTTTAAACATCTTTCTAAGAAGGTGTGCTGTATCACTTTGCTATAAATTTAGATTTGACATAGATTTTTATGCAAGCCAGATAAGCATGGCCATTTTCCTACCTACTGCATATTTACCTTCTGAGATTGTGCTCTGCACCAAGTTAGTGGGGTCTTGTTCTGAAAAAGAGATGCAGTATTGGATAGAACTGTTTCTTGTGTAAGCAGGTATAATTTACACTATCCTAAACTTTTTAGCTCCACAATTTTGTTCTTGTGATTTTCTTATGAAAAATGTGTCAAATAAGTCACATCAGTTCTTAGGGTTTTTTTAAAATCGAATAGTTTTGTATTTTAACATTTTGAGCTTTTTTATCCTTTTAATTGTAAATTTTTGATGCAATATAATGAAGTTAAAACAATGTAATGTTTATTTGGAAATACTACATGGGGAATAAAAAGGAAAAACACAGTTTTCATACATCTGTAAATTCAATATTCCAACCATTTTAAAAACCTCTGATTCACAATTTCTTAAAAGCATTAACTTTTCCCTCCATGGAGGAGTGAAAGATACTGAGTATTTTAATCCATCTTGTTCAAAGTATGCTACCTGTCAATACAGGAAGTAATGTCTATCCCTTTTTTTTCACCAGGATTAACTGCTTTATTTAAGCCCTGCATAAAAAGATCTCTTATTAAAAATGGAGTCAATCCACTTCTAAATCACTTGTTGCATCTGCATACACAGACAAACCTGGGGGTACACCAGATGTGCTAAAGCAAATTAAGCTAAGAGATGAGCTCATCCCAAGCACTAATACATTCTGAGCAGTGAATGAGGAGAGACCAGCCCTGAGGAGAAGGATTTGGGGTGTTGGTTGATGAGAAGCTCATGAACCTGCCATGTGTTTTCGTAGCTCAGAAAGCCAACTGTGTCCTGGGCTACATCAAGAGAAGAGTGGTCAGCAGGCTGAGGGACTTGAATAACTCTCCTCCTTTACTCAGCTGTTATGAGTCCATAACAGGAGTGCTGCACCCATCTCTGGGACCTCCAGCTCAAGAAGATCATGGACCTGCTGGAGTGAGTCCAGAGGAGGCCATGAAGATGATCACAGAGCTGGAGAACCTATCCTATAAAGAGAGTCTGAGTTGAGGTTGTTCAACCTGGAGAAGGCTCCAAGGAGATCTTAGAGAAGCCTTCCAGTACCTAAAGGGGGCTTGCAGGAGAGCTGGAGAGGCACTTTTTGCATTGGCGTGTAGTGACAGAGCAAGAGGGGCAGGCTATAAACTGCAAAAGGGTAGGTTTAGATTAGACATTAGGAAAAAAATTCTTCACTATGAGGCTGGTCAAATTCTGGAACAAGTGGCCCAGAGAGGGGATAGATGCAACCTCTCTGGAAACATTCAGGATGCTGAATAGGCATCTGTGTAACCCGATTTAGTTGAAGATGTCCCTGATTATTGAAGGGGAGTTGGACTAGATGATCATTAAAAGTATTTTCTAAGTGATCCTATGATTTTATTACTTTGTCTCTCACTATCAAATATAAGTAAGAGATTTTCTGATGATGCACTTGAGAGTTCAAAATATGTCACTGAGGCTGGCAAAGGAGGAATCTGCACCAACACAAGATGAAATGGATGGTGAAACGACACCTGCCTGGACTGCCAGAATTTTTCTAATGCTGTGCCTGCATTAGAAGGAAACTCCCCACTGGGCAACATGTTTGGAATCACTAACAGAACTGCCTCCATCTATTGCAAAGAGCTTGTTAGGGGACCGAAAGTACGATTAGAGCTAGGGACCACCTTTTGTGTGGAGTGTCACAGATGGCTACCAGGCTGCCATTTCAGGGCCTTTGTACTCTGCAGGCCACTACACTGAGCACTGTGGCTCTCCTCCCTCATTGTGGCAGCACACACCACTCCCAGCAAGGGCTCTGCTCACTGACCCGGCTCTCACATGGAGACCTGGAAGCAGGTAAAACCAGACATAAGGCTCATATCAGCAGAAGGAGACAGCGTGATCCAAATTATTGTAATACTTTAACACGTGCTGTCATCCCTAGTCTAAGCAGCAAAGACAAAAAGGCAGACAGTCCTGAGCCAAAACGTATGCTCCCTGCTGTATTCGAGCTGCAGCAGAGATGTGGATGTGTTTGTCTTCAACTTAACAATACCCCAGAGGACAGTTCTGTATTCAACACTGCAAAGTATCAGCATAACCAATGCTTTTCCCCTTTTGCATTACGGAATTCCTTCAGAGTCTGCTCTGGTTCCCAAATTTCCAGTGTGGTCATCTTCTCAGAGTCAGCACCTTGACAAAACACGTCCCAAAATTATTGATATTCTGTCCTTTTTATTCCTTTTCTGCAGATTTGAATGTACTAAAAGCATAGTTTGGCCAGGGAAATTTAATTACTAAAACCGCAGATTAACTCTTCAGATTAAATTGCTTATATATATATATAGCACTGTGATATTTATTTATAGAGTAATAATTATTGAATGTCTGAGATAAAAACATTTAGACTAAAAGCAGTATTACAGTTCAAATGCATAGTTATGTATTTCAAACCCCAAACCTCCAACTATGCTGAGAAAATGTAAGACTCAAAACAAAAGAAATAAATAAAACATTAAGGTTGAATATGCAGTCATGAGATTGTGAGCTTCTTGCAGCTAAGGCTTTCCCTCCTTATGACGTATCTACTGAAGTGTCTAGCAGACAGTGGATATTACTCATAATTATTATCCTCTTAATGTAAAACTTTCACATCACGCTTTCTGTGGGTTTGTTTCTTATATTTCTTACTGGATCACACTTTTGGAAAGATTTCTGTCAGACCCTGGGGACGGTAAGGGAGCCCAGGAACAATTTAAGTTTTTAAATATTTGGGGAGATTTTGAAGCAAAGCCACTGAAATATATATATAGAATATGCTAAACAAGGTTTTTCCTTGATCTATAAAACTTATGGCACAAACATTACTGGCCTGTGCCCATATAATAATACTTCTTGAAATTTTCTTCCTGCACTTCACTTCTTTTTGAACTCTTGCTCAACATGCCTTGAGGATTCCCTGAATGTTTTTCCTGACTCCTACAAAAATATGAAAAGTTTTCATTTTCATGGATTAGAGCTCTACAGATCTTCTCTATTCTCAAAAATGTGACTATGTAAGGACTAAGTATTTGGGAATCTATCTCCCAAAGAATTATAGTCAAGTTAGGCATTTAGCTACTTTGAGAATCTTGGCCCAAATCACAATGTTTTTCAATGCTCACTTCTAGTAAATGCTGAGAAAGCCTCATTTCAGTATGAGAAAAGTTCTCAAAGACAAAATACAACTCAGGAAATTCCCAAGAGATTTTTTTTTTCTTGGTGTATAACTCTCCACATTCATAGCTGCAGAACCTCCTGAGTTGAGATGGCCTTGAGTTTCAGCAGATGTCTCTGTTTTTCTGATCTTTCTTGATCACTTCTCATTTAATGTAATCTTCTCTTTGTGCTCAAAACTCCAACTGGGTGACACAAATCCATATATTCAGTTACATATTTCCGTATACCTAAAAAATAGTCACACCACTGTTATTAGATTGGAAAGAAGTAATTTACTTAATAATAATAATGCAGACAGTCAATACTGTAGTCTTTGCACTAGGCTTCACTCTGTCTCAGGCTCCTCTGTGGAAATGGCTGGAGACCAACAATCATCTGAATATTTGACTCAAATTTCACCTACATAGCCACACATATTATCATTTCAAGTGTGAGCCTTGCAAGAGCTGGAAACCAACTGGCTGCAAATCCCATTGATGCTAAAAAGAAAGGTAAATCTCATTCCCTGCCTACACAGTAAGGTACAAGAAGAAAAACAAAAAAAGCAAAATTTTGGCCACAGTTGTGCATTTTTTAAAAGGAAAAAAAAAAAACAACCAAAAAACCCCCCCCCAAAACAAAACAAAACCAAAACAACCAAAAAAAACCCCAACAAAACAAACAAACAAAAAAACACCCCAGCTCTCCAGTGGCTATGCATTCTTTATTCTAGGTTTTCAAACTGAGGCCATTTGCAGTCAGTGTTGACACCTTGTCCAAGCAACCTTTAAAGGCCATAGAAAAAGAAGAGGCCAGGCTACAGATAATCCTGAACAGTCACTCATGTTATTAATCTTGCCTTCATAGAAGGAAAGACAAGTGCAAGCAGTATTGCGCTCCTTGCAAACTCAAGTGCTTTCTCCTAAAAGCAGCAGTGGGGTGGAGGTATGTAAGAAGGAACCATGAAAAAGCAATCAAGACTCAATTTTGCAGAGATAACAGCCACATTTTAGATTTCTGGAAGCATGAATTTTGATAAAACATCTTGGCCATGACAGTTAGAATTATATTCCAAATTTCATTAAATGACTATCTGCTAGTAAACACATTGAGCAGATGCAGAAGTGTGCTGGGAATTACTCTCAACGCATTCACCAAAGTTATTTCATGAGAGCCCAGACTATCCCATTAGCAAAATCAGGTCAGCGAGCATCAGTTTCTCCTGTAAGACAGGAGACCAGAAACAATTTATGGTGTAGTAGTCATGACTTTAATATCTGACCTTTCAGGCCACGCAGAGGAAAACTGGTGGACAGATTATACCATCAAATAGGAAATCCTTCTGAAAACCTAAACCAGAAAAAACTTAACACCTTTTCTACTCAAAGAATTTGCCCTCATGCTGTCTTAAGGAATTTAGCTTTTCTTTTACTGCACACAGTGTCTGCCCTAAGGTGTTGATAATCTTGGATTACTTTTCAGATCTTCACTGGTTTATCAGCTTCTGTCAAGATGTAAATAAAGGAGATGATTTGACATTCCTTCTACCAGTCATCAAGAAGTCACTTGTTCACTGACTAGCTGGCAGGTTTTCAAAGCAAGTCTGTTCAGACACTGGAATTTGTGCCTGTTGCCTAAGTGACCAGTAATCCACTCAAAGAATGAAAAAGTTACTATGGTGCTAAGGGACAGTGTCTAGGAATGAGAAATATTTGACAGTGGAAAAATATGTGTTTGGTGATGTTTGTGATGTTTGGTTCATTTTTCCAAAGGGGGGGTGAAATTGCAGCAGGCAGACTGAGATCACTAAAACTCTTTTGCACATGGATTAACTTGTAATTCACTTACTCATATGCATGTGGGAATACAGCTTCTCAGACCAACTTCCTTCAGCAATAATGCGGTTTATGCTTCTGCTCTTGTGTTTAATAAAAGTCATGAGATTAAAAATTCTCCCTAGTGACTGCCATCCTGAGCTGAAATGTAAGAAAATGGATCATATATGGTACCTAGAAACCACAGTAACTGCATTTTTATTAAAAAAAAAGTAAGAGATCAGTTGTAATGTGACATGGCTTCTCATGGGATATACTAATCCTGCTCAGAAGAATTAGCTCACTTGGCTCAATTGCTCCTTTGGGGCTTACAAATAATGCACATTCAAGTAATACATATTTGCATGGTATCAAGAACAGTGTCATTTATGCTTTAAGGTGCCCCATAATGTAAACTCTAGTTATGGAAAAAATTCTAGTCACATTAACATAGCTTTATACCAAAAGCAGTAAATGTTTTACAGCAGAAGCAGTAAACTTCTTTTTTCCTTTTTTTAGTGTTTATACACTTTCTGGTCCTGGACCATAAGAATAAATATGGGCACTGCAGTTAGATAAATAAGTCATGAGATAGAGGCTACAGCAAATCCCCCTTATCAAGGTGCTTAGGCTTTGTTCTCTCTGCCCTGACTAACCAGGTAATTAATGTTAATTATGCAGGACTCTATCAGATTTGCATGGCCTGGTTTTTGGTAGTGGGGAGGGGGGGGGCAAGAGTTGGCTTCTGTGAGAAGCTGCTGGAAGCTTCCACCATGTCCATAAGAGCCAATCCCTGATGGCTCTGAGGATGGACATGCTGCTGGCCAAAACTGGGCCAATGGGAGAAGCTGGTAACACCTCTGTGATGACATATGTAAGAAGAAAATCGAAATAAAGACAAAACTGGCCAAAACCCCTCTGCCCTGTCTCCTGGCTCCGTTGGTGGGAAGGAGGGAGAGGCTGGGGGAAAAAAAGGTATTTTAAGGGTTTATTTTACTTCTCGTTATCCTCTTCTGATTCTGTTAGTAATATATTCACTTTACAAGTTTAAGTTTAACATGCTTTGCCCTTGAAATATTTTGTCCCAGTCCTTATTGCACTCATGAAGTCTTCTTTAATTTTTTCCTCTCCTCTACCCCACTGTGGCAGGGGAGGGTGAGCAAAATAGTCTCATGTGTTCCTGGTGTTGGGCCAGTGTCAAACCATTACAAGGTCTGTGCCCTCTCACTTTTAGGATGGCATCCTACCCATGTCTCAGTGCTTCCATTGCTCCTACTCCTTGAGCAGTCCCTGCCAGGTGAGCAGTCCCATAATTCCCAATAATGGGAGAAACTAACCTGGTTGAGCAAGAGTGGCAGAGCAGGCCCTGAGAAAGGGAAGAATGTCATTATCTCTCGTTGGGCTGCTGCTGCTCTGACAGCTGCAGATCTGAGCATTACTAGGGGAGGCCACATGAAAAACAAATTGAGGGACACACACACAGAGTGTATTTCATGAGAGACTAGGAAAAACAAGACAGAGGAGATAATCTCATTCTTTAAGGAAGATAAGGCAGGCTGTTTAAAACAATGTAGTGTTATCTACTTTAAGTAACGAGTACTAACGCACAATTTAACAAGCATTGCTTACTCTAGGAAGCTTAATTACTCTTCAAAATGCATTCAATACAAAATTTCTCAAGCTGATTGCTTCTGCTGAATGTCAATGCATTATGTCCTAGCCACTTCAGTAGAAACTGCTATGTAGCAGCCAAATTTTCTTCTGCTCCATAACTGACATGTCATGAAAAATTATTTAATGAGCTGCTGCATTCTGCATCTGTGTAAATAACTTTCATGTAAACATGCATTAGGGATGATCAATGTGGCTTCCCCAGTGCTGAGAACAGTCAGCAGTTATGACTCCGTGAAGTGCTTCAGGGTTTTGTGGGAAGATGGAGATTTAGAGTGGATTCTGCACCAGTTTCTATTGATTAAAGCTTGGCTGGCTACAAACCCTCTCTCCCTATCCTTGAAGATGTCCTTTCACATCTCCTCCCCTCTTCAGTCACCAGTGAGGCTTTGATCCCTCTCCCAGCTTTGGATATTGGATATATATATATATATATATATATATATATATATATATATATATATATATATATTTGGATATTTAGATATATATATGTTCCTGGCACCAGTGGTTCAGGGATCTGCAGTTTCTGAGTAACTCGCACCACAGAGGAGACATCACCATGAGTAGGGATGGTCAGGGAAGCACAGTAGGGACAAGGTAGCATAGGCAAAACTCAGGTACAGAAATACAGAGAGATATTAAGAAAGATGATTCTAGGAGAGATGGCTGAGGCTGGTGGTACTGCCAGCAAAATGTCTCAGGTACCAGTCTAGAGCAGTGGGGGATGTTTCTGTGTACCTCAGATGGGAAGGTTTGTGTGGTACCTGAAGCAGGTGGCAGGATGGGGGAGGGAGAGGGCACAGAGGAACAGTGTGTACCTGCTACCGAGGGTGGCAAACAGGGGGCAGAAAGCAACATGGAAGAGAGAAGATATTTCTGATCCCCTTCTGCTCTGCTTTGTCACAGTCCAATGTATGTTTTGCAGTGTTTGCAAATTTTTCAAAGTCTTGTCTTTCATTTCTAGTTGGCCATATAACTGACATATATATGACATATATGCCATGCATATTATTATATTTTACACTATATATATTTCTACTCTTTTAGGAATGGAAATCCATCCTTCAGATCTTGCTTTGGGCAGGATATGCAGGAACAGTTTTCCCGTGCAAGGCTGATCCAACTTCCACAGTGCATGTACTTTTGATGTTGCTGCTGGTAAAAAAATAACTAAATTCAATTTATTAATGTCCAGTTTGGTCTTCTAAACATACTTGTTTTACAATACTCAAAAAACCAAACAGAGGGATTTGTCTTTATATTAAGTCATTAAGTCCCATCAGGCGTTGCAGAAAATTAGGTGTTCATACTTCTCACCACTGGCACTGTATCACTGTGTTTGCCAATGTTATGCTTATACACATCACACCTAATTATGTGTACCATCAAGACATTTAAGATGCAAGATTATCAATACTGCCATGAAATGGGCTGCCCCAGATTATGTTCCAATGACTCTTGAGAGAAAAGAGAAGAGTAAAGAATTTTTGGAAGGCAGTGGATTACTTTCAAGGCATTAGCTGTTGAGCACACAGATTTTCACTGCAGACAGACACATTACCAATCTTTTTTAAAAGGCTTAATTGGCTTTTGAACTATGGTATGACGGCATTAAAAGCCCTGTATTTTAAAGAGGAATTTACAGCATGAACAAGAGACTGCTAAAATGAAAACATTTGGGTTTTGCAGAGGTCATTGCTGCAACTGCTTTCAGCTGGGTCTCATGGTTTTTGAGCATTAATCAGCAGAGAAAGCAAGCAAGACACAACACACCACTCCTTTGAGCTGCCTCAGCTAAATCACTGAAATAGACACTTGGAAAATCTTTGCCTACTCTTGCGGGGTGGGGGGGAGAGGGGTTCGGGGAACAACCCAAAATAGTATCTTGAGTCCTGCTACTGTACCACTTATATTAAGAAACAAAGTTAATCCTGTTTGTTCCTGAAGTTTGCAGCGAGAGTAGCTCACTAAGGTGGCTATCAAGATGTATTCTGAGCTGTGGGCTTTCAAAACTCTACACTCCTTACTTGTCTCACTGCAAGAAGTATATTTCAGTCTCTAAATTGCTAAAAAGCAAATGCATCTGGGAATCATCAGTACAACAGGCAACATATATGTCACAAAAAGCAATAGGATGTCAGCTTTGGGGTCTGACCTCATCTTAAACTTCCCTAAAAAGAAAAAAACCAGCCCAACAAATTGTCTTAGCCCAGGGCTCTTCTCCCAAGTTCCAGGTGATGCCCACTCAGAAGGGACTTGTCAAGCAATGAAAACTCCCTGTCAGAAGATAATGGTTAGCAGGCAGTTTGCTCCCCAGGTCTGTCATCTGCCCAGCAAAGTTTGCAGTAATTGCAAAATATGTTTCTGAAAGGGTTTCCTCTATTGTGCTTGTCACAACTCTGACATGGTAAGTAGGACAAAGACCAGGATAAACATGACGTATACCCTAAAGACAAATAGCTGTTCCTCCAGCTGGCGACGATCCCAAATTCTCAGCAGATGATACATGCACTACACATCCTCCAGTATCACAAACCCCAATGAGTCTGTCATTCTTGCAGCAATTACAATGTCAGGTTAAGCTAAAAGAAGGAATCCAGGACTGTGAGGCATGAACAAATGACAAACTGAAGAAATTTGGAGCTGGATAACATTCCAAGCACTCAGTTCAGAAGTCAAAACAAAATTAATTTCTATGTCTTCATTACTCGTGACAACAGCCTCGCTACAGCTCAAATCACTGGCTGAAAACCCACTGCTGCCACCCGGTGTTTACTGGGAACAAGGAATGGACTTGGCCTCCAATACTAGGAGTCCCAAGACAGGTGTCTATGGCTTCTGGCAGAAGAGACTAGAGGAAACAGCAATATATGTACATATTTGTGTGTGTACATATTGATCCCACCTATCTAAGGCATAGCGTTGGCATGATCTTAAGAAAAATAAAAAAAGTGGGAAACCAAAGGAGATTACTGTGGTTGTTCAGTTATTGTCTGTATGAAGCAATCACTAGATAGACTGTTTTATTTGATTTGGAATCACATGCAAGTATATTAAATCCCCAGGAAATGAGTGAGGAGCAGGTGACTAGCAATATCATACCTCTTTTCATTTAAATAATCTACTTTCTTTCAAGTTTCATTTCATGAATTTTCTTCAGTGGTGCTGCTTTGCTAAGCAAAACCTAATGCATTTGTTACAGCCCAGGGAATGAGCTGCAGGTTGAAAGGTAGATTGAGAAGAAAAGCATACATTCATTGTGATTTTCCAGGTGATCAGTAATATCCAGGAGTCTAACTTGCCTTGCACTCCAAATTGATTGTTTTACCCAAGATAATTAAAACCTACATTCTCTGAGTGCAGCAGCTGCTTGTGAATGTCAATGTTTTGGCCAGAAGCCTTTTCTCAAGACAATTCACAATGCAGTGTTGTTAATATGCTGTCCTGTGGGGAGCATTTGTGATTGAGAGACTTCTGCTCATCAGACCATACTCATTATATTCAGTTTTGCACTGAGTTATTCTTCTGTGACAGGTAGGGTTTCATTTTGTTCAGAGGAAATCGAGCTAAACATTGTTTTGTATCACATCCTCTTGAGAAGGAGCAGTGTAGGAATGCAAAAATAGGGAGGAGAAATTTAGCTCTGTAGGGTTACTGGGCTTTTCTTGCATGAAATAATAGAGCTGTTTGATTGCTAGAACATAAGGCAGGTTTCAGCAGAAACCTCCACCATCCTTAGGAATGGCACAGTATGTAGATTGGGGAAAGAAAGTTAAAAACAAATAGCAAAATAATTTATACTCTATAAAATACCTCCAATCCCTGGACTTTCCCAAGCCTGTCATGAAATTTGCCAAAACCACAGTCAAAAAAAGGAGGCGCAGCTTGGGTGAAATTCCTCCAGCTGGCTAAACCAAACTGTTGCTTTCTAGCCCTTCCATGCGAGTTGGTGAGTCTGCTTCCCTTTCACTGACCCCAGTGACTGGTCCATCCTCTGCAGAGTCCATTCAGCCCACTAGAATGACAAAAATCCGCTCACTGCTCTATTATGTTGTCTTTAGCCAAGTGCACTGGCTCACAGCTGGGCTAGATAAGTCTTGCAGATGGCAGAAAGAAAAGGAGTAGGAAGACTGGAGGCAAGGATCAAGTATCCCTGCTACAGAACTCCAGTTGTCACTATCAGTGCTTTGCTTACAAACAGCCTTATTAATTGTTAGGTAAAATTTTTGAGACAGCATCTTCAATAAAGGTATCTTCATTAAACAGCAACAAGATCTTCATTCTGGGGAGAAAGTTACAGAAGAGTAGGCTGTCAACACAAACTTACATTTGGCTCTGGAATCTGAGCAGAGATTGACAGCCACACCAAAGAAATGGGGACATATCCACTGATGTTGGTGCGATTGGAGGTGATTATCAGCTCTCACAGCAGGGAGCGTGTTTAATTTTTCAAGAGGTATTTTGACCTTGCCAGTTAAGAAATAACTCGAGGAACATATCTGCTTATGAAAGCTTACATAAGCACATCCAGCCTTCCAGCTCCTGTATGCTAACAAGGCATTTCCAGCTGCACATCCTTCTCCTGTCTTGACAGGAAGGAAATGATAACCAGCCTTGGCGAACACTGATTTTATCTTTTTTAAGCTATTGACTAGTGAATTCAAATCATAATCTTGAGACATAAAATCATAGAATGTCTCATACTTGACAGATACCTGCACTCGTTTTCTTCAGCCCTCTTCTCTCAGTAAATCTAATATGAATCCTGATTTCCTAGGATAGTATTATGTGAGATGAGTCAAAACAAGGAATAGGCCCTAGGAAAAGAGATGCTGACGCAGAAGGGTCCCAACACTTTGTAAAGCCAGCATCCAGATCACCAGAATGCTGTCTAAACAACATCTGGACATGGATGTCAAAGAGGACCCCAGGTTATTCAAGAACTCACCTAGGTGTCCTATTAGCCTAACAGAGAGTTCCAACAGTGATTGAGAAGGAGCGTGACCTTTGCCTTCTTCATCTCATATTGTAGCCAATTCTAGCATTGAGTCCTGTGTCCAGTTTTGGCCCCCTCACTTCAAGAAAGACATTGAGGTGTGGGAGCATGTCCAGAAAAGGGCAATGGAGCTGGGGAAGGGTCTGGAGCACAAGTCCTATGAGGAGTGCCTGATGGAGCTGTGGTTGTTTAGCCTGGAGAAAAAGGGCTCAGGTGAGATCCTACTGCTCTCTACAACTACCTGGAAGGAAGGTGTAGCCAGGTGGGGGTTGGCCTCTTCTCCCAGGCAACAAGTGACAGGACATAGCCTCAAGCATCACCAGGAAGGTTTGGATTAGACATCAGGAGGAATTTCTTCATGGAAAGCATTGTGCAGCATTGGAAACAGGGAGGTGGTGGAGTCACCAAACCAGAGAGGTGTTTAAGAAACAACTGGATGTGACACTTAGAGCTATGGTTTAGTTGACATGATGGTGCTTGGTCAAAGGTTGGACTCGATCTTTGAGGGCTTTCCAACCTTAATGATTCTATGATCAAATCCATCGATGGAATTCCAACAATGGCCTGTAGCAGTTAAATCAGAGATCTCATATACCCAGGCAGTTCCTATGAAAAAATGGCTGAGGCTCAATGCTCCTGTTAAGCTTTCAGTGACAAACAAGTCAAATCTTCCTTCTCCTCCGTCTCAAAACTCTCAAAGGTTAACGCTTGAATTGAGGCTCCAGTGTTTCTGTAGAGAAAGGAACTTCAAAGCAACTTGAATACAGCCAGTCAGTAAACACATGATAGAAAGTGGAAGCATTGGCAAGACAGAGACAGGAGAAGAACAATAAGAAAAGACACTTTAAAATCCAAATGTAGATGGTAAAATGTGGGTCAATTTTAATGTAAAAATGACTGGAATTATGTTGGAATGCTATTCATAAATATAAAAATATTTTACAAAGAACTATTTATATCAGTTCCTTCTTTTGTTTTACATAGAAGAAAACTGAAACCTAGATCTCTGTATCTTTCATGGTACCCCAGTGATTAGTGCTAACAGAGTGTGAATTCTGAAATCTGAGCACTTGAAAAACTGAAGGAAATGTCTTAGAAAGCTCCCTTATTTCAACCAGTTCTGCAAGAGTACATCCTGGAGTTAACAAGCTCCAGTTCAGTTCCCCTGTCTCATGTCCCACCCTTCATTCATTTTGCAAGCCCTTTGGTAATACTATTTCTATAAAAGCTTTGGCTCTCCTGAAATAAAATGAAAAGCTGCTTCTTCATGGCAAGTTAGTTCTATCAGAGAAGAAAAAATCAACAGCTTATTTAAGCTCTCATTATTTAATTGAAATTAAATGTGGCTATTTAATCACAGTTATGATTGAACTTCTATTGCATTACAGTGGTATCTTTGTGAAGATATAGCAAATTGATTAACAATGAAGGAGCAAGTAATGTTAGCAGAGTTTGAACACAAGCAGTAACCTCCTCTTAAATGCCCATTAACTATCGCTTCATTGATAATAAATTGTGATAGACCATGTAAGAACTATCTGAATATTAAATGATATTACAAGGGGTGCACAGGTAAGAAGTACAAAATTAATTCATACTAACTGGAGACAAAGTCTTTGCAATGAAAGAATAATTCATAGAAGAGTCTGGAATATTTTTTTATTGCATTATCTTCATGATCCATCAAAAGACATAAAAATAAAACAGGAAAAATTATGGCATCCTCTGCTAAGCATGGCCATGTCAGACGTGATCAGCAGTAATTGAGGAGACTACTGCCTTTCTCAACAATAGGAGAGAATGTATTCATTTAGCAAACTCCTTATCAAGTTGAGGAAAGGGAACCCCTTGGACTAAAAGACATAATCTAATAGATCACTTCATTTACATTACAGCGGAAATAAAAACCAGGACAGGATCCCAAACTGGCTGGTCGGTGAATATTAAACATCTCTTGCGATTATCCAGAGTTCTTCAGAATTCTGAGACGGCACAAATATCCATGTAACGTTTCAATACACCAGTAGAGGCCAGCACACTCTTCACAAAACTACCAGACCGCCTGGTCAATCAGTTCACTCATTTCCAAACCGGGTGAGAGCTCCGAGCTGGATCCCCCCAGGGCCAGGATGCTGATCACATATTCCCACGAAGTGCCTGCTTCTTCAGGGGCTAATTTATTCTCAAGTACTTTCCTCGTAGTTTATCTCCTTTCTCCTACCACCCAGAATCCAATCCCATGCCAGTTCAAATTCATTCTCAAGATCCCATCTTTGTGGTATGTTCTGTCCCAAATATGCCGCTGGGATTAGCTCAGTTGGTTAGAGCACGGTGTTAATAATGCCAGGGTTGTGGGTTTGAGGCCATTCACTTAAGAGCTGGACTCAATGATCCTCGTGGGTATCTTCCAACTCAGAATATTCTGTGATTCTGTGAAATTCACTGAACAGTTTCCCTCTGCTTACAAAGCTATTGTGGGTGCAATGTGGCAAGGCTTATCTGTATGGAATACCAGTGTTCAGTGAGAAAGATGCAATGTTTTCTCCTCAGACAGTAATATGCAGCAAAAATTCAGTGCCAAAACCATGGCTCATCTTCTGCTTCACTCACCCTCTAGACACTAGCTGGAGATTTTAAGGTTCAGTGATAGAAAATTCTCTTCTCTATTTAAGCTCATCACACAACCTCCTAAGAGATATTAACAGTGTTTCTTGATACCCAAGTTTTCCAAATATACACATGGGCTAGAAGTCATATTTGCACTCTGCTCATCAATACATACCAAGGATTATTTTTACTCTTATTTACATTACGGAAATAATTTGCAACTGTAGGAAGACTCTCTTTTCAAAGCTTATATTGGTACCAAATAAAGATGCATTAAAGGAAAGAAAATGGCATTTTCAGGATGAATATGACCGAGGTATTTTAAATTTTCACTCCCCTTGTGAAATTTATGCATTGAACTGCACTCGAAATTCATGCATTGAACTGCAATAAAACAGCAGTTAATAAACACACAAAAAGGAAGGATTTTTTCTGCTGTCTCTAAGGTCCGTCCCTCCTGGGCCATTGTCTAAACCGAGGACATATTTGGGATGTCTTACTGATGAATATTGCACTGCTAACACACTCAGATGTTTCTGCTGAATGTAAAATGTAAAATGTCCACAAATCCAGTAGACAGTGAAACCTGGCCCTTGATACATTAAAAGATGTTGTCAGGACGCCGGTAACTTTGAAAGGTTTTCTGTATTCTATTAAAATGCTCTTTCAAGAGGAAAGTGTAAGTATCTTGTTATCTGAAGTGGGCAACGAGTATAAAGTTGTGTAAGCAGTAATACAAAGAGAAAAATGTGTCTGTGGAACAGAAATGCCAGACAGGTAGAGAACTGAGTGGGAGACGGATTAACAATGAGTGATAAAGATGGCAGACAGTTCATTAATGCTGTTTCTGAACAGAATTATTCAGAAGATGAAGCTAAGACCATTTTATAATGTACATCTCTACAGTGAAATGAGGAAAATGCATCTAGCATTAGGATTTCTGAGCCAATGTACAAAACATGAGGAATGTCTTTTCAATAGGCAAAGAGCTCCATTATGGAGTCTTGTTCAGAATGTCATTTCAGTTAGGCTTTGAGAAAAATACAAAACAGGAAGAATAAATTAGAATTTTAAAGGCTTACTTTAACATTTAAAACTCGCTTGGTTTCCATGTAGCATGAATCCCACAAATCTATAGTAAAAGTCTGAATGGGCCTGAAATCTAAAAGCAAATATAGAGTGTGTGTACCCATAGATGTGGGATTTTTTCACTTGTTCCATTTGGTAAATATTGTCTGTTCTCAAAAAAGGGAAAGAACTGGGAAACTTCTGCTCCTGAAAACAAATCTTTAAACCATCTGTAACAATTCCTGAGGGTTAACTCTGCAAAATAGTGATTACTGTGTATAAAACATCTGTATCTTCATTTCAAGTACAATTACACTTTGCACTTAGTTTGAGTGCAGATGTAAATGAGTCCACTGACTGTATTCAAGAACCAAAATAACTTGTATAAGTGTAAGGAACTTCTATGGGTACAGAAAATGTGTTTGAACAGATGTAGTTTGTTAGGTCTAATACTCTGCTGTCCTAGAAAATATCATCATATATTTTTCTTAAAACTAGTAAAACCTATTTTCAGAACAGCTTCCCCCCCCCCAGTTCCTACTCTTAATGGAAGATCATAGCAGACCTCATTTCTCTTACCAGAAGTCAGCTAATTCTAATTTCTGTTCTGAATTCTGTCTCTGGAAACTGTGCCAAAGTTCTCTGCTACCTTAAATAACTTTTCTTTCTTCTCAGAGCTTACTCCTGTGGTGCTTGAATAGTGACATCCCTTCTCAGCTTGTCTGTATCTGACGTGGTCCTCTAGCAGAACAGGATCTTGTGAAATATGATCTCTGTGTTAGGTCATGCTCATGGCTCTGTTCTGAATGCGTCCCTTTTCACACTTCATGTAGGAAACCACTACTGTGTACAGCCTTTCTGATGAACTGTGCCAGTGTCTTACACAACAACACTATGGTTTTTTATTATGTCTGCCAGAAATAATGTGTCCAAATGTTTACTTCACTCCTAATAGCAGATCCTGATCGCTTATCTCTAATTGATAAGACTTCAAGCTTAGATGTTGTGGCAACAATTAATTGATTCATTCCTATCTGTTACCTATTATCTCATTCTTCTTATTTAATTTTCAAGGTTTTTTGGCTTTGGTGCACATGATTCTGGTTCTATCACCCAGTGCTGCTTATGCCTGTACCTCCCTGCATTGTGTCATCCACACATGTACTCCCTGCCAGTGCATTTACCTCTTCCTGCTTTGAGCTTCTAAAACCTTGCTTTGAGGTAAACCACAAATAACTTTTGTGACAACTTCCCTTTCAGACTGTCTACTGTACAAGTTAAAAAGCTGTCACATGTCTAGTAAAGCTGATGGCTGCTCCTATACAGAAAAGTGTGTCACCACATCAGTATCAGGATGAACTGATCTGGATACCTACTTAAATTTAAAAAAAAATTAAGAGACTCCTACATTTTTGGCAATGGCATCAGTTGGAAAGAATATTTATTCACTTGAACCCCTTCTCCCAGCACTCCATTTAGCCTTAAACTCTCAGTGGGCTTCACAAGGCACCAAGTAAAAAAAGGTATGTGATACCTTCTATCTTTAATAAAATAAGATAATGAAAAAAACCCCTTGCATTCTTCTAAAATCAAATTCTAGCATATGAGGTGCAGAAGTTCAGGGATTTGGGAAGGAGATGAACACAAATAAACAGGATGTGAATCTCAGAAAAGCCAACTGTATGTGTTTATAAATCATTAGCAAGGTCTACAACACCCCTGGTCCCCTATGATTTGAGATTAAAGGCCATTTTGATTCACTACCAAGAAAACCTAGGGAAATAAGAGATTAAAAAAGAGGCAAAAATACGGTATTAAAACCATTCTCATATGTTGCCTGACTATACAGAATACATCTAATATGAGCACTTCTTCTGGCCTGTCCTGCTGTTAGATCTAGCTATGAAAGATATCTGTGCAATCAGAGGAGCAGAGGAGGAAGGCAGGGAGGTCCAGCAACCAGCTGCAATGCCAAATGATTTTATGTCCTGCCTGCTGGAGTCCTCTATTTCTGCATTCTGAGAAATTCAGCTGATGGGCCCCTGGGTATGAGGGGAATTCCTGGGGTACTCCGGCACACGTAGACTGTCCCTGTAACAGTCTTGCAGCCCAGGAATTACACAGAAGACCTCTGATTGCCACCAAGAGCAGAAAGACAGTTCTACTTTGCGCCTCTCCCTGCCTTGAGGCTAATACCATTTCCATATCCAAGAAGAGTGATATGGCAAATTTTCACATATAGAACTTGGGAACAATTCTGGAAGCATTAATATGCTGGTGTGATATATTATATAAGTAATCCTAGGGACATAATTCAAGAATGCACAGAGAATAAAGAGTCACTGCTGGAGACCAGACATAAAAACACTCATAACTACTTGGGATTGATCTGAGCTCGTATGTCAAAGGGCAAATAGAATGGAAGTAGCAATTTCATTACTGCATCTGTCAAAAGAATGTATTAATTGATCCAAATTCTTTACTGTCTTTAATGGATTGAGCTGCCAGAGAGAATTAATGTCTCACAAATTTGGGTGAATTATAGGTTAGGATGCTCACAAGCTTGTTGGAAGAAAAATGGTCTCTCTACAATGAAACTGATGGCTAAGCTGAGCTTCTCCAAGTGCTAAGAAGAAATCATGCTAAATGAACATATTTAAAATATATTTTCAAAATAAAAGGAAACAAAAGGAGCAAATCAAAGAAGTTTTCTGCTATCCAATCTTACATTAAATAACTTGATTTTAAATTTAGCAATCCCTAGCCTAAAGATCTGAAGAACACCACTGCAGATTAATATTTAAAAGAAAGGTGCCTTTGGGGTAGGCCAGAAGACAAAATTTACCATTACTCACATGCAGGGAATTCTCACTATTTTTTTACAACATAAGAAAATTCTGGGCATAGATATAGTATCCCTCTATGGACTAGCTATGTAGAAGCTGGAAACAATGTTTATAGTGAAGAAGAACACTGACAGACCCTGCATGCGGACACAGGACTTGTTTTCTGTGTGAAGTTCAAGAACTGAGCTTTTGACAACTTTACATGACTCAGTGCTCGAAGACAGGCAGAGATTGTGGCTGATATAGTGATGAATGCATGGATACAGTGACTGCATCTTTCATAAGGAATGGTATTTTCTCCACCACAGTTATAGCCATTCTCTGCAACTCTCTCCTTATAAAGGCTTTGTTTGATAGCTTTTCTTCCTTTGTTGTCCCATGTTTTGGGCAGTGATGCTTTTTTTCTCCCTCCATTTTAGACAGAGAGAAAGAGAGGGGAAAAAAAGCCAGAAAGAATGGGAACTGAAATGAAAATAATCTTTTGATGTGTCGTGGTATTTTTCACTCTTCAACCAAAACAGCAAAGGTCTGGAAAATGTTAACTGTCTGGAAAATGTTTTCACACCTTTTAACAAAAAAGTCCTTATGATGCATGTTCTGCCACCAAGTGGGATTCTGGTATAAAAAAGGTCATACACAACTCAGATACTTTTATTCAGAAGTCTTGCAATGAAGCTTTGTAGGTAGAGCCAGCCAGCTGCTTTCCCCTTTATACAACCAACTTCTTATTGGAACTACAGTGATGATTATATGTCATCTTTTCCTCAGTGAAATCCCTGCCCATGGGGAGTAGTACACAGAGGATGTTCAGCTGGAAATTCTGAACCACAGAGGAAAATGCAAGCACATTATAATAGGGAAAAGAATAAAAAGGGAAAAAAAAAAGATATCGGAATCAATGCTTTGGATTTGCAAAAAAAGCAAACATTTCAGCCAATTAATTACCACATTTTCAGGCTGTAGTAAGTATTTGCACACATTCATTTCAATTAATTGCGATTACCACTGTTGGAAATCTTATTAAACATTATGTAGAGCTGATGCAAAGCCTCTGTTAATCTCTCCATCTGACAGAGGATCCTGGTTCTACAAACATACACTGGGTTAACAGGTTCTTGCCATCTCCCTGCCGTCCTTCTTAAGGCACTGAGGGTAGAGAAACACCATCAGTGGTTCCCAGGCAAGAAAATCTTGCTGTCTCCCTGCAGTCCTGCAGTGCTGGCTACCCATGATCCATCTCATACCTCCCAAGGATGGAGAGGGCTGGGATGATGCAGGTGACCTGGTGATCATTAGAGGGCTGGGATGATGCAGGTCACCTGGTGATCATTAGAGGTCTGCCCCCTTCATAACTGGAAGTCTGAATTTTCCAGCAGCTCCTGGACAAAAACAGCTTGTTGTTTGACACATAAGGCATATAGGCTGCATTTGAGCTGCTCGAGCATAACTCACAAACTCTTGCCCTAAATTTAGAAGCTCATTGAACTCCTCTTGTTATTTCATACTGCCTTTACATTATGTTAAATAAGTGGAAATTTTGATTTATAACCATTGGCTTACGTATTGTCAAACTGTTAAAGAAACTGATATAAAGAGACGAATGGTACATCTTGCCAGTAGTGTTACCAGGGTGAACTTTAGCTTTTAAATACAAACTCAGTTTTTCCCACAGACACTGAAAAACAGTGAATCCAGTCTGGTTGCTGATCATTGCCACCACAATCCACAGGCAAACAGGTGGACACTGACATAACCAGGACCTTTCTCTTCAAGGATTTAAAAGTGAAGCAAAACAATTTCAGTGCAAGCAAAAACTGCATGTAGGTCCAAGAAAAGCAAAGGATAGCTGTTTTAGCAGTCTAGTTTAGAAGAGGTGCAACTGCATCATATTTCACAGAGATAGTTTTGGTACATCCAAGGAGAAAGGATTGCAATAATCCATATCATAAAAACTCAAAACTTGAATTACAGAGACTTGGTTCCCCTCCAAAGCTGGATTTCCTTGCCATCCACAGGCATTCCTTTCAGTGATGGTCATAAGCACCCCAGAGTGGAGAAAAGCCTGAGTAGCTGAATCCAGAGTTATAACCCAAACAAGGGATGGCAGCAGTCCACCTGTGAGACTATTGATGTAGCTCTTTCCTCTCATCAAAGTGATGTCCCCCTTTTAAGAAGTTACAACTCTCATTTCTTTGCCTTGAGCCAAGTCCTTTTCATCTCAAATCCTGTTTTTCAGTGAATTAGGATATCATCCATGTTTGACATTTAAGGCACTATAAATGGATGATACCTTCTGTGACACAGTATTACATGTAAGCTCACCAAAACTAAGAAAAGTGGCATTCAACAGATGTTTTCCAGGTGAGAGCTATTGGGGAAGGAGGTAGAGGAAGTCCCTAATAAAGAGTCTCAGACTTTTCAGAGAGGAATGGAAAAAAGGTATTTTTAAAGGGATGAGATCTCTCCAGTATCCCAAATTTCTCAGGCAAGCCAGTTGCATCAAATGCTAAGTAAACTAAAACAGGACTAGAATTTGCTAGAACAGCAAGGGCTCACCTGCTGGTAGCCCTAAGCAGATCATCTCTCAGTGGCAAAGGACTCTCTGTCTCTACACATAGACCAGCAGGAAACTTCCCTAGCACTCAGTGAAGCCTAACATTGTAAAATTTGGCCTGACACCAGCTCCTCAGTGCTGATGTGAAACAGGACATGGCTGGGGCTGTGTCATCAAAGTGATTGCTTCTTAGCCAGAAGCAGGGGATATCAGTTAAGAACTGGGCAAATCAACAAGGCAAAAAAGAAAACAAGAAAGTCTATGAATGGTTTCAAGGCCCCTACCTGATCTGCAGAATCCTAACTGCTGTTTCAGCATCATTTTTCTGTGAAGCTGAGAAGGCCTGAGGCTAAATTCAAACCCTTAAAATCCTAAAAGTGCAGCAAAAAAAAAAAAAAAGCCAGTGAAAGATGGTTTTGGCAGAGCAGTAGATGTCCAAGTTTTCAAAGCCACAGTGAGAGATCACGAGCTCAATAAGAGAGTGCATTCCCTGGACACTGAATTATGGTATCTTCATTTCTGGAATTTCTAATTATCATCTCTGTCCAGAGTTTGAAATTAACTGTAAAGCTTAAAGCAGTGTCTACATCTCAGTATATATCAGCCTTCATTTCTTGAAAACTCTTCATATATTAGAACTGCAAGCATAAACATTTTTAGTGAAAGACAAAGCCTAGATATCTTCACAGTGATATTGTACATTTGACTCCTGCAAAAGTGGCAGGCCTGTGTCAGACAGTCATTTGCAACTTTTGTGGTTTGAAAAGCGTTAAAAAAATAGTAGCACTAATGCTTTTCCAAGGTTTGTTAACCTTTCTGGCTAAACAGCTGCTCTCTGTCATTTTAGGGTTGAAAAGGAGTTTAGAATGGCCTTGGCTTTGCCAGAATTTGGGAAGCTGTGCTCTAAAATCTTCAGACCAATTTCCCTCTTAGTGAAGGATGATTGGCAAATGTCGACAAGCTGAGGACGTTTACATCGTGTGATGATGAATGTCACAGACATTAGGGCTGCTGTGAGATTTAATGGCTGCTTTAGTTGCCTCATTTCTTATTAGAAAAGGTCACTTATTGTCCTAGCTCACATGATTAATGTGAGCTCCTGTATCTTTATGGGGTATGTCTACAATATGTGCTTTGTTTGTTCTTCTTTTCAGGCTATACCAAGGTTTACTACTCAATGTGAATTTAGATTTGTTGTTGAATATAGACATTTTTCCAGAAAGCTTGTGTAAGCCGTCCTACTGGGAAGAGGCTTATGTCTGGGGCCTTAACAACACTTATAGCCCACTTTAGTGCAATTTACTCTGGTGAGATGGCTGAAATTCATGCCCACAGTACCATTTTAAATAAACAAATTACTAAATCCTCACAGCACTTCTATACCTGCATTCTGTGAGTTTGAAACAAGATTCATTTTTTTTTTAATCATTGTTATTTTCCTGAGGTCTGGGCACGTTAATGCCATCCATACAAAGGAAAAGCATTAACAAGTCATAGTTTCCTCATTCCAAGGATTTTCACATTATATCCACGAGCTTAGCTCCTTCCAATAAGTCACATTGCTGAGATATTGAGAAATGAAAAACATTTTCTTCTAACAGGAAGGGACAAGTGACTTTGAACATGACCTGGGACAGATTGGTAGGCAAGGTCACATTTGGTATAGGAATCTTTATTTGATTTAGGGACCCTCAGTCAACTACTGCAAAGTAAAATTTGCACTTGACCTCAAATATTTATCCTTTACTCAGAAGTCAATCACTGGACAGTCGATCACTGAAATGCAGCTGTACATCAGCCAAAAATGGAAGACAATTGTGAAACTAAAAGCCATGACATCTTTACACTGACTGCACTTCCCAGTTCAGCCATATTACTTAATTATTCCACAGTCGATGTACAATTCAGGTAAGACCAAACCTACCCACAGTCACTCAGTCTGCTCTTATTATCAGTGTTTTCCACTTTGCTTTACAGGCTTTTACAGAGGCAAGGCACTAAACAAAGAAGTTTAAATAGCTGAGCTAAATATCTGCCACAGAAGTCATTTTGTGCATATGAGGTATAGGTAATACAGCCATATCAAAAGGAGAGAAATGCAACAATTTTATGAAAAGCTAATGTCACAGACAGACCATCCTTCCGGAATTATTAATAGGTATGCCAAACCTGTGAGGAATTCTAAAAGGCAGGCATTTATAAACAATTTTCAGGTTATTAGGAAATAGAAATAGAGATGAGATATTTGATATATATTGTGTCTGAACCAAAAAATCTACAGCTTGATTTTGCCTCTGAGTTTTGAGCCCCAAGCTTTGTTTAGCCTCCATTTATTGCTGTAGCTACCCCTACACCCAGTCCATTACAAGCTTTAAAACAAAAGAGATGGCTAAAGGCTTTTACCTGATATTCTTCAAGGTTTCACAGATATGTCTCCCATTAAAGCAAGATCATCTTATATTGGTACACTAAACTGCTGAATATGGATAGCAATTATTTACCACAATTGAAAGACATTAAGAACTTGTCAGAATCAAATCAATTCTTGGTTAAGTAAGGTACATTAATAATTGCCAGTTGATGAAACTAATATGGATTTTATTTTAAACTGAGAGAGGAAGAAAATATTCATCATCCTTGCCATTTTTATGGAGTTATTCAGAGAATGAATTACTGATTATAGGCACAGGACAAGTGAGTAGACTCTAGATATTTAGGTACTTGTCAGACTAAGAAGTATGATTGCATTCAAATGCAGAATTGCAACAAAATGGGTGCAGCGGTTGGCAGTTCACTGTCAGTGGAGAACAGCTACCCATGGCTTGAATTAATTGTACAGAATCAGGCAAAATAAGAAAGAGTTTGGTACTTGGTAATTAACAACTCAGGAACCAAGTGCTAATTTCAAAACAACACACACACACACACAAATGCCCTTCCCCTACCTTCCACATTTCTGCGAGGGCCCCATTCACAACTAGTCCCCAAAGTGGCAGCTCTGTGCCAGTACAGAGGTTCTTGTGCTCCCACAGCAAGTCTGCACAGCACAGGAGAAGAAGAGCTTGGTGGCACTTTTGGCACTGCAATTGCTCCCATGAGTAGGTCAGATGCAATTGCATAGCTATAGGCCAATGTACACTGATTAGGGATCAACCATTAATTTTTGTGCACATGGCTTTCTTGGATTTTTTATCATATTTGAGGGAATTATAGTATCAGAAATAGTTTGCTGCCTTCAACTGTTTCCTTGCTATCAAAGGTCATGCTCTGCATTTTGAGCTACACGAAGGCACTCATGATCTTTCTTTGTGAGATAACCTCTCCACTAATTCTGTTTTTCAGCTGTGCTTATTAATAGTCACACAAAGATGTGATTTAGGCAACAGCATAATGATAAAATAAATTGTTACATTTGGTTGATGTTATAATTTGTTGGTGCAGCTATGCATGTGTGCCTTGGGTCACCATCTTCATAGAACTGTAGCAAGAATAACCTTTGATGCTAAAAGCGATCCCGCTGTTGACATTTTAACTGGAAGGTTTTCATGGGGCTACTGAGAATGACATACAAAGTGCTCTTTGAAAGGTCATACATATGTGTGTATTGATTTAATATTTAGAGATGCTCTCGGCAATCAAGAAGTACAGGTTTCTGCAAACATCTGTTAAAAGATCCGCGTGGGTTTCTTTTAGGACTGCAAGTAGAGTGTTCACAAAGCTAAATTAAAGCTGAGATTTAATTATAATTATTTATTTGCCCTTTAAGAAATATTGAGCATTGGGAAGAAATTCAAGCCTGTTTTTGTTTGGAAAACTGAATCTCAGTAGTCAGACTGCAATTTTGTCTCCTCTTGGTCACCGACTCCCTGATAGAATTAAGTGAATAATATTCTACTGTAAAGCATATGCACCACCTGTAATGTGTTATATTCCAATATATTTCAGACCACTGAACTGAGGTTTTTTTAAAGCTGACTATACAGATACATAGCTGCATATATTTGAAAATTTAAGAAGCTGTTTTTGTAGGAGTTTGCCATATAATGGGGAAGACTTTAAATTTTCATTTGAACAAATATCATCAAAATGAGATAGTAGATGCTTGTCATTTGTGAGTAAATAAATCCTAATCCTTGAGGGGAAAATGGGCATTGGATTACCCAGTGCAATAGCTCACTTGTCAGTCCTTTGAATAAACTAATGATTAAGGAAAAGCACTTTTTAATGCGTGGTTTAACCCTGCTGATTTCATTATAATGATCTGAATGAGACATGTATGATGAAGTGACTTAAGATATATGAACCTCTTGACTGCAAAAGGAAAGAGTGTCAATATGCTACCCACACAAACAATATGAGACCCTGCTGATACTTCATAGATTTGTTGTGGAGGAAAACACAAAGGTCTGGAGTTACAAGAGGACTTCCTTTCCACAGTGGTGGTATTACATTATTTAACTTTGGTTAACTTTTGGTCCTCTGAGCATGGCCCACAACACTGGCAAGAGTGACAACACAACATGTAGGAAAACAAAAAGCCTCCCAATTGGCTCAAACTTCCTGCACAAAATCCCCTCCATAAAAAAATTGAGGAGAAAAGCCGTGTTCTTTCATTTCATTAATTTTAGTGAAGTAGCTGTTACAAAAGTGTACCAGGCTCGGTCCAAGCTTCTCAGAGAAGGAAGAAAACATTGATCCTAGTCAAATTTATTCATGAACTGGGCTCTGGACTTACAATGTCTTAACCACATCTTCTTTGTGTTCTGGTCATGCTCAAAAGCAGGTCCTAATTTGGGGGGGAAACTGCAGTAGCCCAAGTACAGTGGAGGTGGGCAGCAACTCAGCTGCAATCTTGAGGATCAAAATTTTTCACTGAGAGCCATAAAATATACTTAAGTCACTTTTGGGATCTGTGCCAAAGTTTCTTTCTGGCATTTTCTATCCAGCTTCTGCATAACTGGAGTGTTTTTTAAGGGCCCTGTAAAAAGGACATTGTAGGGACTGGAAAGCAGTCTGATAGGGCATGGAAATATGGATGCAGTCAGTGGCATACCTGGTGGGGACTTAGAGTGTAATGCACCCAAGGCTGCAGTGCCACTCTTTCCAATTGCCAGTGTTCCTGCACTGGTTGCTCAGCTGTCACAGCGTGTTTTCTTTGTTGAGCTCTGTAGAGGCCAATACACAGAGAATGTGATAGTAAATGTCTTTCCTGGGTCCAACTCATCCACTGATCCTACAGCCCACTCCTGTCTCTGCAGACATAGGTGCAAGATATCATCTGTCACAGAGTGCTCATCTTCCTGAGGCAGATTTTTCATGGCTGGGGAAGAGAATTTGCATGTGGATTGGTCTTTTTAGGCATACAACCTGCAGGGTAAAATCCCATTCCAAAACATCTTATTCCTTTTCTTTATATGCCCTTTTAGTAATTTCAAACCTGTATACCTTCACTACTTTTTATGGCTATTTTTCATACAACTTTTAATTAACAATAACTTTTCACATTAAAATTTAATTAATTTTTCCCCCATAGTGAATCGTTGGTCAACAATTCACAGCAAGTCTTATTAAAATCCGATGTAATTACTCTCTGCATGTACTGAGAGCATTACAAACACTTGGTTCTTATGGCCACAATGATTAAGGAATTGAATTTGCTGAATATTATTGTTAGAGCTTACACTTCCACCAAATCAAATGTATTGGTCCTTTGTGTTAGACTTGTAAAAACTCCACTTCACCCAGCCAAGCTACTCAGCTAAATCCTTTCTATCAGATTGGAATTGGAAAGGACTGTGGAGTTTGTAGGAAAATTTGTAAGTGCCATTCTTCTTTTTGTTCTTATTGCTTGGATTGCTGATTGCATTCTCCCCTGTCTGCCTCACTGGATTTTCCACTAGGGATTTACAAGAGCTCACCATATAAAGAAGGAAAGAATGGAATAAGTAATAACCCATTGACGCCTGCCAATTCTGAAGAGGTTATTTACCTGGGGCTTTCAAGTATTTCATAATTATTTGACACTACTGATGGCTTTTGCCAAGTCCACATATTTCTGGACTCCTGCTGCAGGCTGCACAAATACCTTCCAGGGTTCCAATTATGCACCGGCTCAGCCCTACACGTAGCTCTTCCACTCAATTTACGATACTAACAGGTGTTCCTTAGGATTTAGTATGTGATGTGCCACTCATCACATACCTGCCATCACTTCTTAGGTGTCAAAGACTTATTTTGCCTTCTTTGTCCCTCCTCGCTCTCTATACTCACATGTAAATCACCTCTGTTCTAGCAAACTATGAGTTCTTTCTGTGGCCCTTCATAGAGACCATTTCACAATGAGTGTAGAAAGTAAACAGGTAGAAAATTAATTATTTAAAATGCAGAAGACCTCTGATCTACATTTATAAGAGCTGGCCTACATTTTCAAAGGAAAAGTCCTAGTTAACAGGACTGGATTAAATGTGCAAAAGAACTTTTTTGGCATTTTGATTTCTCAAAATCTTTTAAGACAGATAGATCCCCACACTGCAGAGTGAGGATCAGTGCCCTCACAAGAGTGCATTTCTCATGCTTTCCTTATAAATCAAAAGTGTTGCAGACCCTTCACATCTATGCACTGCTCTGCAGGTGTTGACGTGTTCAAACTCTGTTCTCGTTCTGGATGATCTTGACTTTGATTGACTGTGACCTAATCTATACTGGTAAAGGTGTCCCTTTGGGTGTCTCTGCAGGTAATGAGGATATAGAAACCTGGATTTACAGAAATGCAGATATGCAGTTGGACTCCTTTCTCAAGCTAGTTGTGATTTTCAGACCTGTTCACAATATCTCTACACTGATGATAGCAACATATTGTATTTCAAAGAGTAATCAGTTAGGGAAAAAGCAAACACATCCAATCTGTCAAAACAAAAGGCAAGGAGAATAAGGTGTTTCCTTTGCAGGACTACCACTAATTTGGAAATGCAACTTCAAGGCATTTGGGTGCAAAGACCTACTTGCTTCTTCAAATGGTTCAGCTAACTGGCCAACAGTAACAATAGCCTTGAAATTGTTGCCCTTTAGTGGATGAATCACGCCAGAATGACTGGCCCTGTATATATGCAGCTCCTATGAGCTAGGTGTTCCTTTTAAAAAGAGGAAAGATAATTTCCCAGATTTTTGTCTAGCTGCCATTATCAACAGATGTGATTCCTAGGACAAAATTATGGTGCATGTATAAAAAGATGACTAAAAGATGAAAGGGGAAAACAAACCCAAAACACAAAAAGAATTTGCTAAGTCACACTGTCATGAAGCTTTCTTCCAGTGAAGGTGTTGCAGAGGAAAATGTATGAAACAAGCTATCATGGGAAACCAGTGTAGTGGGCCTGTTTGCTTTTTGCTGGTGTTGTTTTCCTTCACAACTGAGCCTTGGCTATCACTTATTAGAACATTCCTGGCATAGCAACATAACCGGGAGAGTCTTTCAAACCAAGAGAGATTTGGACAGACGTACAAAAGCAACAAGGAAGGCCAATAACAGTTTATGACACAGACAATTTTGTGCATTGATTCTCTTCAGATCAAGTAAGTAAAGCCTGTAGGGAAGACGAGGGACTGAAAAGGGAGATTATATTAAGTATCACATGAAAAATTAAGTTCCTACTAGAGCTTTAAAATTCCTAGCTTCTTTCTCCTTTTTTTATTACCTTCCAGTATTAAATATTTTCTCTAATTCTATAAATTTAGTTTTGTGTTGGCAGGAATTTTTATTCACAAAAAGAAGAACAGAGAGTTTTCTAAATCACAGCTAAGACCTAGCATCTACAGTTGCTGTATAAAAGAACCAAAACTTACACTTTCTTTGATGACAGACAGAAAAGTGTGATGACAAAAGCTGTGTGAAACTTGGTGATAACAACAAGAGCAGTCTGCATGGCTGAGGCAAGGGTTTTAAACAGCTTTGCTGTCTGTGTGAGCTCACAGCAATATTCATTTTTAGTTTTGAAAGTTACAAAGGAATAATTACACCCTTTAGCTGAGAATGAAAATGCAGAAAGGCGTTATGGGCCCACAGTAAACTTTCTGATGGAGGAATTCCATGCTTTCAAACTTGCAGTGCTAGGTTAGACTTGCACATCATAAGTAGAGCACATTCCAGCTGATTAGGTTCTCCATCATGTGCTTTACAGCACATGAATGCTTGCTTCTTTTAAAATACTTCCACAGTTAATCTTAATGCCTGTCACATAAACTATTAATGCCAGGACTCCAAAATGGTTCCAACACAACCAGTTGTAAGCTGGAGTATTTTATGGCTAAATACTAAGTGTAAATATGAAAATGAGATTGGAACAGGCCTTTCTCAGCACTGTTTAACATTGAGTTTAGACTCTTCCCTTTAGAGCACACATAACTTTCCATATCAGCCTTCCCTTATGTGGTTTGATAGGGGTTTGAGTGCATCCCTCAGCCCTGATGAAACAGGTGCCCCTATGATACCCTCAGAAGAGCCACCTTTCATGGAGAAATAAATGACAGCAGTGGTAACTGCAGAACAAACACAAGTTGGCTGCTGCATATTGTCACAGCAAGGATTAGTCCTTACAAGAACTTTATTATACTTTGTCATATTTGTGACTAGCCAGCTGTGAAAACATGTAAGAATCCTACACAGATTTTCCATTTCCTGCCAGATCACTAAAACAAAAGCAATGTGGCTGGGAGAAGCAGGGTTCATGCCACATAAATGGTGAGGTAAAGCCTCACCTAAGCAAGCCTGTTCTACTTCATGGCGTTCTGCAGGATGGAGAAGCTCATGAAGTTTGTAGCTATCCGGCTCTCCAAGGCAACTGGATTGAACATCACTCACTGCTCTGCTGGGGGAGTTCTTGTTTTAGCATGTGTGAGCTGGGGAACTCGAGTGATTTCAGCACACAAGCTCCCTTCTCCATCTAAAAATTTGGCGACAGCAGCTACTTCTCATTCCAGATTCCAAATATGTCTCAGGCCCACCTCTCCCTCCTTGATGCTTGGGCTGGAAATGCTGGTTTTGTACAGATGGTCAGAGAGTGCCTTAAGCACCTGGTTATTCTCATTTTCCGTTTGCACCTTCCCCACTCTTCTTGCTACTCTGATTGCCTAGTATGGCTGCAGAAGAAGATTAGCAAATAGAGACAAGCTAAACGAGTCTACTTTAAGGAAAATTCGAGCTCTTCACTGCAGTGTCATCATCCCTGTCTTCAGCCCTGAGGTAGCAGCAACCTGAGAAGAAAAGCACAAGGAGTATTAGGTGTAAGGGAGAAAATGGCCACTGCTGCACTATAAACTCCCTTCACATCCTAATCTTCACAAAACTCTGCAATTCTTTCCCTTCATTCCCAGGCAATGGGTGTAGGACATACCCCCCTGTCCCCTAAAGTATGAGGCTTTTTGCTAATGCAGCTTCATAAAGTACTCAACAGCAATTCTTAGTAGTCTTGGGGAAGGGTGTGAGTGTCTGTGTGCTCCTCAATGAACAGAACTTTTTCAAAAGCTTATCTAAATAGGTTTTCCAATGAACTACAGACAACCATGAATCCTAACACTTTCATTCTCCCCTAGGAATTTTAAAGTGGCTTGCATGTAAAAAAATTAATCAAAAATCCTTTTGAAACCAAACATAAAGAAGGGACACCACTGTCCATGCTTCTCTGCAGAAGAACAAAAGAATTAGATGAAAGATGGTAGCCATGCTGCTTAGGCAATATGGAAAAATGCTCAGAGGTTATTCTTGTGAATGAAATATATGACTGTGGAACAGAAAATAGAAATAAAGGTAGAAGATTTATATGGGGTGCTTCCTTTATGGTGTTTTTATTTTTCAGGAAATTGAATTCATGTTCCCAATACTGAATCTATTAAGTGGCTTCATTTTCACTTTAGTTCTGTTGACTACACACCTGAAGCTCTTTTGTGATGGCATTATTTTGAATTTCCTGATTTCAGGATGGGTGCCTGAAACCTAAACTTAATAGCCTGAGATGATTCAAACTTGTCCTTAAGTAGCACTGGGCTGCTGTGCATTTGCCACTTTAATGAAGTCACTGCAGCAAGACATTCTGTCATCCAAAGCATCAAAAGCCTCACTGCATGCTGCAACTATTTCAGCTCAGCTATATATTTTTTTTTTTAAGATTTAATATCTTTCCTCATTTTTTGTTTCTCTGCTTCATCTCTTTGGTCACGGTGTCTACATTAGGAATTCAGTTCAGCTGTTTCACTCCACAGCTCTGTTAGTATTGAGCTTCATCTCCTGGTGTATCATCAGTACCCATTAACAGCTGCTAGATCTGTCCCAGCTGTTTTATGGAGCTGTTTTATGTAAGATTGTTATTTTACAGTGCATTGTCTATTTATTTTTCCAGTGTATCATAGAACTTGCCTACCTTGCTGTTGTAGGACATCCTATAATTAATGGTATTGCTTTACATATTATTCCCACATATGTTACAAAGTATGAAGCAGTCACAACAAATATGCCAGTGAAAGCTGTTCTTTGGTCAGCCTTTCTTTTTCTGCTAAAGAACTTTCTTTTTCTGGACAAGAAAAAGTCATTAAGGATGTTTTTACTCAAGTAAGGAAAAAAATGAGCAAAAGGTTGGATCAGAAAAAATAAACATCAGATAAAGTGAGGCTGTGGACTACAGATAAATTGCAGAATAATTACTGTCAATAACTTGTTATTCATTTTACTGTTGCCAATCTCATGTTCTTTCATTGAATAATATTTAGATAAGAGATTACTGTTGGGAATTACAAGAAGAAAGACAGGAAGAATAACATCCAGCTATCCAGGCTGTAGATAATCTCAGAGTCAGGCTGCCTTCACAAAAAAACTGACAGTGGCATTAGACAGTACTAAGATTACCCTGAATCATTCCTATGTACCTGTCTGCCTGACTGGAGGCTAAACAGTGACAGATGTAGGGAAAGGACACATCAGACTCCCTCCAGCATTTCCCAAGCTGAAAGCAGACCTACCCCTACCACAGAGTGCAGAGGAGGTGTTTCCAGGCTGGAAAACTGCTTAGGAGAGGCTCTGCATCCCAATCCTCCATGCACATGTTGTAAAACCGAGGTAAGTGAGGAGTGGAGAAAGCTGTGTAAACTCCCTTGAGCACAGGGAGGAGTGGGTCTCAGTCTCACAATTGGCCATCACCAGAGACTGACAGACCCACAGACCTGCAGTTTTTGCTCAGTCCGTGTCCCTTTGTGCTGTGTTAAGCCTCATCACGAGCCATGTGCACACAAGAGAAGACACAGAGCGCTCCGAATTCAAGCAAGTCTTTCTGACCTTCAGGGAGTACATGAACTTTAATGCAGCTCTGCCATGAAAAAATAAACAGAACCACTCTACTCTCTTTTAAACCAAGCAAGGGGGCACACAAACCTCTGTGTCCTTCACATCTGTGGAGTCATTCTGAGTTGACATTCTGTTCTCCATCTGGGAGCAGGTAGGAATCCCAGTGGTGTCTCTCCCTTCGCAGACCATGAGGCTTTTATGGTAGATGAAGCCCTTATCTAGCTGTGCCCTTTTCCCCAGAAGTGGTCACCAGCCATCCCAGGCAGAGGAGACATGTTTCACATCACCTTCATTCAGAGATGTAGATGGAAAATTGTAACTGCAGGACCTTGGGATAGCAACAAAAACTGGATCAAAACTCCTCAATTAAACCTCAGACTTCATGAAAATTACTAGTAATTGACCTCCTCTTGTGATGGATCTGTAAGTATTAATTCAGAATGGGTAGCTGGTGTCTTTTACCTGATTCCCCCAGTCCCTATCTGCATCAACCAAACTGCAGACTCAGTGGTTGGCATCAAAAGGTGGACTTGATGATCTTAGAGGTCTTTTCCAACCTTAATGACACTCTAATCCATACAGCCACAGTAGTAGTACTGTCAGTCTGTTAGGGGAGATTCCAATCCCAGCTTCAGCCTGGGGTCCATGTTGTACACCTACAGAAGATAACCAGCAGGTTGAAACATAAATTCAAAAATATCAAGAGCAGATAAACTTCCAAATAATGCTGTGAGTGCAAAACTAGCTAAACAAACTGTATGCAGGGGAGTTACCAACAGCACCAATATGGTGTTATGTAAGGATCCGTCTTGTGTCCACTAGCTTTCCATGTTGTTGTTAATGAACTGGATGATGGAAAGGATAATGATTCTAAATCCACAGGGTACACCAACATGTAAAGAGAGAAAGGGAAGAAAGAACAAGAATTCTGACAAATTGGAGACATAGACAAAATGAGATCTATGGTCTTAGGGACCATAGAAGTTTCTAAATCAGGCAGAAGCACTGATTTGCAGGAATACACTTGGTGAACTTCTGGACAGATAGGAGTTTTGTAGAAAAGAACCTGGGTATATGTTTTGTTTGAGTGAATAATATCAGTCTACTGTGAAAAAAAAGCAAACAAAAATATAGCTAATTGCACTGTATGAACAGGAGCAAAACATGCAAGGAAATTACTTTTTTTCTTTCAGTTGTAAAGGTTCTGATGAAACATTCTGTACATTTTGAGGTACTGTATAGCAAAAAGGGTGCAGAGTAGAAAAAACGGTAAAAGTCAATATTAATAGACCCAGCTTGCAACACAAGGGATTTGGCATAGAAGTCAGGGAAAAACTTTCTAGTGGTAAATATAGCAGTGCACAGGGATAGATTTCCTGGGAAGCCTCCCAAAATAGATTGGCATCTGTCAGCTAATGTGCAGTTATCTACTGTGGGTAAAAGGATAGATGGGATGATCTCTTGATTCTATAATTTTTGACAAAATGTTTCGTCTACATTTAAGCAAAAGCAAAAAATGGTACTGAGTTCAAATGATACATTGCACAGCTTAAAATGCAGCTAAAAAGAAATGCAGGAGTTTATGTTTTGTTATTTTTATTTAAAAGAAAAAATGAATAATGAGTTATACACAAGTTCCTCATAATGACAAGATTCCATTTAAATGACTCCAATAGTGCACTAAAGCTCAATGTCCCCGCTTTGATTAGCCAATATTTGCATGGAGACAAATTATCTGTGCACATGGCTGTAGCCTCACAATGAAAGACAGTCAATTTAATATGAAGAATAATGGAGACCAGAGTGCTGAAGGAATTTAAATTATTACTTCTTCTTCTTTTTTTTTTTTTTTAATAGAGGAAGGGTGTGCTTTTGCATGTGTGGGTGTGTGTACATGCACACACACACATCATGTTTCTATGAATATACATATTCATGTATTTCACACTGTATCAAAATAATGTTTTGTTTTGTTGGGGGTTTTTTGGTTGTTTTTGTGGGTTTTTTTTTGTTTGTTTGTTTGGATTTTGGGATTTTTTTGCTTTTTTTCTGCAGGGGGTGGGTTTGTTTGTTTCTTTTTCCTTCAAATTATATCAAAGGACTCTGGCTTTACATCTTCATAGTGTTTATTCATTGCTAATGGCAATTTGAGCATGGTGGTCTCAGTACCAGCTTCTTATCACACAGGCAGAGGAAATTTTATAGAGAGGGCTGCAAATGGTGCTTTGCACAGTGTTACAATCTAAGCAAAACACTCATTGAGCACACACAGAGGTGGTCTTATTTTAAACCTTCTTCCTTCATCTCCAGCCAAAAAAATCCTTAGCAATTGCTATATACAGGCCAAGCTTTTATCTTCAACTAGTTGTGCTATATTATTCTACTAGAAAAACACTAGGAGAATATTTGGATAATGGATTATACTTTTCAGCCCGAGGTAATTCAAAAGGTTGAAGGGATTTTGCTCAGTGTTCTATCCAGTAAACAGAGTATCACCTTTCAGCACAGCCAAGAATGGAAATGTTCAGCTGAAAATGTAAACATGTTGGTAAGTTATGAATGTGAAGAAAGGAAATTATATTGTTTTGCTATGAAGGTTCAAAATAACCACTGAAATGTCTCTAAGCAAACCTCAGATCTTCCAGTCACATGCAATTCTCAACATTTCTTATTTACCTCGCTGTTAAGAATAAGAAAAAAGAAACAAATTTTTATATTAAACTGCTTTTCTCTTTCAGAGAGAGATTCCAAAATGCTTTAAGGGCTCATATACATGAATCAAATATAGCTATGGAGTGAAGCCACAGTTTTAGAAGTATACAAACTGCATGTGCCAATTTTTCTAAATGCCTAACTAAAAACTGAGGTTGCAAACACACTAATGTCACAGATTATCCCTGGGGTGCTTGGAAGAACACTCTGTTACTGTATATGGAGCTATGGGCTCCAGGTCAGGTTCTCAACTCATGTCAAGGATCCCTTGATTAGAAAATTATTCCAGCTAAGAGATTATTTAAATTTCTTCCAGCACTTCTGGAGTCTACAATTTCACACAAAACAAACCTGAGTTAGAGTGTAGGTCTTTCAAACCATGTTGCTGAGACTGCGTACAGTCACTAAATGACAAAAACTTTAAAAATGATGTCTCTAGTGCTCTTTTGGTGGAAGTTTACTTCACTCTGTGCTGGCAGTCTTGTCCTGCACCTATCCCACTCACTGCTACATCTGCTTAGTTGGGTTCCTCCTGTGTGCTTGCACAGATCCAGGGACATGGTAGTTGGCAGGAACTGCTGGAAAGGATGTTGCTGGCTGCTCAAAATAGGTTATTTTCCAGACATTTGTCAAGGTCAGCTCTAGGTCTTTTAGACATATACCATAGTCTTCTTCATCTCTCTCCTTCTTTGTATTGGCTGGTCTTTTAAGATTTTCAGGAACTTCATGAACACTCAGACCCACAAATACATAGTTTTCTGTACCATACAATGCATTCTACATAGAGATTTATCTGAGAGCTATTTGCATGAACAATCAAAATAGTGATAATGCACCTTGTTGCTAAATATGTATGAATGGCTGCTCAGGTATGCAGGAGAGAATGGAAACTCTCACATTTGGACCTCCAGGGCTGTCAAAGTGACCTCTTAATAGACTGGCAGGGTCTATAAAAAGAATTCATTCATTTTATCAGCTTATTTGTTAGAGCTTGAATTTCTTCTGATATATTTGCCTACTCCCAATTTCAAAGGTCAGTTTGGCTAGTGTGAATCGTATTCATGATTCACAGAATTACACTCCATAATGCTGCCAAGAAAACAAGCTGAAACACAGTAAAACAGCCCTAAGAATAATATTCACTCTCTACTAGGGTTATCTCTTATGCTGCAGGAAGAAACCACTTCTATTGCTACCACAAGTAGAAAGGATATTCAAATTCTGGTGAGCAAGCTCTCTTTAAGCTTGAATGGCTGCTGTTGTTCATCCATTAACTGTAGATCTTACTCATACTGTCCCTTCATGGTTACTGAGTTTTGATTGCTTTGGCTGGGTGTAACAGAAAGACTGTGGTTGTTATCAACAAATACTGTCAATCAGCTTATTTGTTGACTTTGGTGCAGAAATTCACTGGCTTGGCTTCCTACTCTGTACACAGCTCTGGTATTGCGTTTCCCTGTGAAACAAATGTGCTCCTCCATAATCTTCCTTTTTGTTGCCAAATCTCATAGATTCTGAAACTGTCCTGCTGTATGGTGATAGAAGGCAACACACAGGCACCACATTTCATCCACAGTATTTTGTTACTCCATTTTCAGTTTGCAACTGGCTATTTCCAAATTATGGATTTATCAGTGTTTACCTTAAAATTAAAAGATGTAACTGCCTGGAATTTCACCATTAGATATGAAAGCTCTATAGTAAACCTCCTGCCTTTGGATATAAAGTTTAATAATGTTAGTGCTATTGCTCTGTACCAGTAGGGATTTACTTGAATTCCACCACATATCTAGATACAGAGATGCTTGTCTATTAATTGCCTGTTTAAGATTATGTATTGAAGACATTTACTGCAGACTCGTAGTAAGGTGAGTAAATACTATTTTGCCCTCTTCAATGCAGTTACAAAGGAGTGTTTCATTAGCCTACTACGGAGAGCCTGCCTGCACCCCATGACTGTCTGCCTCTGCCCCACAGTTGCTTGCCTGTGCCCCATAGCTGCCTGCCTGCCTGCCTGCTGGGCACCCCACAGCCTTGTGCAAGGGTCTGATGCTGAGTGTCTTCACATCTCACCCTAATCACAGCAGGTGCTGCTTGGGATTGTTTGCCCTATTTAAGCCGGTGCTGCTTGGGATTGTTTGCCCTATTTAAGCATTTCTATTTTTCCTTACTGTTGCAAGGAAATGCTGCAGAGTGCTGCAGAACTTCAGTTTCCTCAGCATCTCCCCCTTTTCCAGGCACTCTGCATGCCTGGCTGCCTGCAGATACCTTCCTCATGAGTGTGAAGTGCCAGAAAGATATTCCTCAGAGAGGTTTTTTGTTCCTAATGGCCTTCTCAGACAGGCCACAGTGGAATTAGGAATCAGTGTGGTGATTTAATTGGGCAGCTTGCTTTATTTTCTACACACTGGAGATTTTCCCTTCATCTGCTTTCATGAGAATAAAAACTACAGTCCTTAACTGGAGGAATTTGACTGAAATTAGTGTATTTTTACTAGCAGGAGGGATGAGTAGAAATGGAGAAAACCCCATATTCTGAATAAAAACTACTTCCCAATGATTCTCAGTGAATCGGAGCAGAATGCTGTTAACTTGTTTTTCTCTTTCTTACCTTGGTACAGGTCAGGAATGCCTCCTCTTCAGCCACATTACACATGGTGGCACCTAAGCCTGGGTATGAAATACCCTCACCTGACTTGCAGAGGCTTTTGAACTCTTTCACTCTATCAGTGTTGCTCCTTCAGGCTCCCTTTCCATGTTTCCAGGCCCCAGTGCCGCATGGTTTGCTGGCAATTTGCAGGGCTAATATTGAGCAATCACTTCAGCAATAAGAAAGTATATAATTATGCCAGGTCTGTTCCCAGCTGTGTCTAATGACAGGTTAGTCTGCCTTTCAATACTCAAAGTGCATTGTAACAACAAGCCATGTCAGGACTAAGGGCAGAAATTGGCTTAATTGAACACTTTATATGAAGGCAAGGACTAATGTTACTTTGACAAAGTTAAGATAGCATCAAATCAGAGATGCTGTCTTCATGGTGAGCTACTCAGATCTATTAATATCCGGCTTTATATAAATTAACTTTTTCTATAGGAAAATATCTGCTGTTAGACTAGTTCTATTTTATTCTCCAGCCAGGAAAAAAACATACCCCAGGATTGATCGAAAACATTTCCAGTTTGAACCACATTACTTAGGAGACATTGATTTTATTAGTCACATGGTGTTGTTCCTATTACCCAGATGAGTGCATATTCAAGCTCCTTGAGCAACAGTGCTTGCCTTGGTAAAATATAATATTTGGTTTCCAAGGGCATTTTAAAATAAATTGCTAAAATTGTTTTTCTACCAACATGGAGGACAAAATCCTTTTCACTTCAATGTTCATAGAAAAAGAAAACAAAAGGAATGGAGGCACATATTGTTGCTTTCAACTCAGCTCTATGTTACATTGATTAAACAGAAAATATTTTTACTGCCTCCAATCAAAGGTTTCAAATATCCCCCATTTCTCAGGGAGGAAAGAAAACATTTCCAACTAGGATGAAAAAGAGGCCTCAGTAAGTGGCAATGAGGGTCTCCAGTTATGGGGGATGAGGTTGAGTCTCAGTCACCATCCTGACTCTACTAAACAGAACTGCAGCAGGAAAAGCTGAGTCGATACCGTCACAGCACAGCTGGTGGCAGACGTTTGTGCTACTGATTTGAATTGATAAGTCAAACCCTGAAAATTTAAATCCCTGGTCCTTGTTCTAGTGTAGGGTTATTTCTTATCCAAGGATATATGCCTTCTTCTTTCTGGAAACTCCTTGTTCCCTTGAAAAATTTTAGAAAAATCAAAAACTCCCAGCAGAAACCAGTTTTGTCAGAGAGGTGCTATTTTAAGGAGGGGAGATGGTGAGCTATGGTGAGCTATTGTCTCCTTACACTCAGACTGAAGTTTACCTGTGGATTTTGACATCCAATCCTGAATGGATGTAAGAGTGGCAAGGATTGCTCCTTCTCAGAAGAAGATGAACAGCATTTCAAAACTGTATTGCATACAGATGGCTCACTATATCAGAATGGTTCTTTACCTTAGAGACTACATAAACTCAGCCTCTAAGAGTCACAATTTTCACTCATCCCAAGGCAAAAGATCATCACTGGTATGCATTAGGAGTGAGTCCTCAACACAGCAACCACACTAGCAATATTGTTTTGTTTAACTGAATATTTCTAATCTTTACTAATTTATAGATTAAAGCTCTCCTGTTGCAAAGCTTTATACACAAAACAGGCACCATTAATAAAATGTTCTGTGTCATTTGGCAGATCAGGAAACTTCTGGCTACATTAATCAATGGGAAGCAATCACTTCAAAAAGTCTGTGTTTCTGACGAAATGCATGCATGTTGAAATTAATGTAAATGGATGATAACAAAATATTTTCACACTTTACTGACAAGTAATGGCAGAAATCATTATCCTAATGGCTTATGAACTTTTTACGCTAGAGGAATGCACAGTGGAAATATAATGACTTTCTATTCTGCACTTGACATAGTAAATTAATGGAAATTATTAGTGCACAGGATTTCATTTCTGTGTATGTTTTCTGTTAACCACAGAGAGAATACAAGCGATATTCTGTCCCTGAGCATGTCTTAGCTTCAGGTCTTCATCTACACTAGTATAACAGGCTCTTTAGTTATAATGGACTAAAACCAGCACAGTTTCTCCAATCTGAATGCAGTTAAATCTGTCATACCAATACAGCAGTTCCCTCATGGGCAAGAAGGTAAATCAGTTATATATCTTTCCCTGTCTGCACCTGTGCCATTGACAACAGAGACCACTTTCATTTATATATATTTCATTTATTTATAATTGTAATGTGATTGGTATTTCCAGCCTATAGGAATAACTTCTGTATTTGGATCCAACTTCAGTTATAAATTGACATCAGTATTTCTCTGTCTCCAACTCCACATGCTCACATTAACCTCATGCTGTGCTGAGGTTATCATTACTGATATTTCAGGTAAGTATTGCTGTGCTCTTGGGAGCAACCAATGGTGTTCTCATGGATGGTGGAATCGCTGCAGCACATCAAACCTGTCACTCTACAATGCTTGGAGCTGCAAAAGCCTTGAGTTCTGTATTTTGCTGGAATTGCTCGAGGTGAAGCGTGCTTTCTCACCATAACTTTCACATCCTGTACTTGAGGTGGTTCTGCTAGTAAAATCCCAACAGGACAGTTAGAACCTTGATATCCTTGCCCTATCCCTTAGGCTTTTCTGCTGCTAGCACCACAAACTACTTAATACAGGATTCAGCTGTAGTTAGAAATTCCACTAGAGATACATTCTAAAATTGTGTAGGACATTTATGTCATATATCTATGTCCACATTTTTGGGAAAGGGAGCAAAGTTAAAGCAGAGTAAAAGAATAAGGCTCTAGAATTTGTAAAACAAAATATTTGGGGCCAACTGCTTGAAAGAAAGAAAAAAGAAGGGTGTTGAATTTTATGCCAGTGTCCTAATATGACTTGAGAGTAAGAAGAGAGCAATCAGCTTTCCCTCGAAGAAAAGAAAAAAATTTAAAAAAGGAAGAAAAACAAAGAAAAAGGATTTTTAAATTTTAAAAAAGGAAAGAAATAGGATTTAAAAAAAAAGTTACAAAGAAAGAAAAAGGATGAAAGGAAAAAGAAAGAAAAAGAAATATAAAAACAAAAAAAAAGAAAAAGAAAAAGGAAGTAAAGGGGAAAAATCAAAAAGAAAAAAGAAAAAAAGTGCAACTTGCCATAAGTTCAGAAAAATGTAGTGATGTTTGCAAAATCTGTAATAATTACAGCTCTTCAGTTAGATCAAGCCATTACCAAAAAGTAGAAAAAGTTTGACACTCAGAATCTCTGTTCCAAAGAGCTCCCCCATTGGCATGTCCTCCCAAGCAGGTAGCCAGCTTGGCAGGTCGAGGAAGCTCTTGCAGTTCTCGTGACAATGACGTGCTCTCAGTAGCCCATGCATCCCGAGCCAGGAGCAGACAGAGGAGATGTCACCTCTGGGGATGGTGGCAGAAATAGCCATTTGCGTGTAGGGTTTTGTTCTTTTCGGCAGGAGAAGGCCTTTGAGGAATAAAGTCTAGATTACAAAAAAGCATAAAAGCAGAACTCCTTTTTTCTTGTCTGCAGGCACTTCCATTATAAAAGTTAGGGCCTGCTGCTCGCAGAGGTTTCTGTGTAAATGAAGGTCTGCCCTCTCACCACTGCGGCAGAAGAAAGGAGTCTCAAAGCAGAAGCTGGCACACACCAGTGTTAAAGTTCCTCACAAAGGCCATGTGGATAGCAAAAGACAGATGTGCAAAGCCCTGGTTCCTCCCTTGCATGGACCCCCCCCCACACACACAGGGGGTGCTGAGCCTTGCCCTGGGCAGCTGTGACCACGTTCCCATTACGGAGGCACACAGCAGTGCCAGCCGTGCGCTGCCACACTCGGGGTAACAGATGTGCCATGGACTGCGTGGCTTTCCTGTGACAGCTGACTCTCAGCCAGCCTACCCACAGCACAGTGCCCCTCCTGCACTCAGCTCTGTCAGTGCACCCCCAGGGACGCTGCAGACTGCTATTGCAAACAAGTAAATACAGTACAGAACTTTCTTTTCTAAGCTTCTGTCTCTTCCCTCATTTCAGAGCTTTCTTACCCACCAATAGTTGATGTCTTGCTGTGTATTTCTCAAAAGCCAGGAAAGAGTAAATTTAGATTCTCTCAGGGATAGACTTAGAATGAGAACATGCACAGTGCTTCAGGGGAAAGAAGAAAAAAAAATCTTTTCTGGCTCACATAAAATTGGACTTTTTAGTTAAATACAAATTCTCTGCAGTTATTGTTGTCTGGTATTTCAGCTGACTCAGCTACTGTCTATAAAAACAACTGTTACCAAAGGATGCTCAGTCTCCAGAATAGTCAATGTAAAGTAAAAAAGTTTGATTTCTGTAAAACCACGATCAGAAACACAGCAGAACTTATCAGAACCTAAGAGAGGAAGCAAAGCAGTGACTTACTGCCGAAAGACTTCACAGACAGGATACCAAGTTCTGCTTCGTTCACTGAAGAAAGGAAACCTAATGAATATCATACCATCTGAAGAACAGGACAATAGGCAAGTGTTCCTCAGCTAATACTGTGCAAACTCCAAGGTGTCTCTTCAGGGTACAAACCAAGAGGTAAAGGGCATTAATCTACATGAATTAGGGACACAAAGGAGAGGTCTTGCTTTTTACTTGTGCCAGAGCTGTTTGATAGTTGTGACACTAGGCTAGAACAAGCAGGAGGGAACTAAAAAATCCATCCACAACCTTTGAAAATGAGCTCAGGAGTCTTTGAGTGAGTGGATATTGTCTGATTCATGGCAAAGGATGAGATGCACCAGCAAGGAAAAATTAGCTAACCCTCTTCTATATGACTGCATGTCACCAGGATCTTTTTGAAGGTCATTTGAGACATGAACCTGACTTCTCAGGTGCATTTTTTTCTTCTTTAGCTGTAAGACCATATTTAACAGCTCAGCAATATGATCAATATATTTCAGATGTTTCCTGAAGTTGAATGACCTGACTTACGTAGGAGGGCAGTATATAATGATGCTGTTTTGCTTTACAGCTCAAAAAGACAGGCAAGGTTGATACAATATCTTCAGGAATCTTGACATGATTGATACATACCCATATTCCCAAGAGTAATAGTGCAAAATAAAACCACAAGGAAGCAAACTCTGATTAGGGTGTACCTTAAGCACAGTAGTAGAGCCGGTTGCATCCCTGCTTTGCCAATGCAGGAAAGACTGGCTAACACACTGGTGGGCACATTGCTACTTAGCTAACATAAATGAACCCTGCAAAGCTGCCATTAAATAAAAGAAAAAAACAAACAAACCCACAACTAAACAGTCTGTCAAAGTACTCTCAAGAGAAGAGGAATACCGAGGCAATGTCAGCCTGGTTGCCATCAGGCACGGCTTGATGTTTGTGGAGAGTGACATTGTGAAATGCTCCTGAGAAATCTCCCTTTGGCATGGGGGAGAGTTTTCACGTTTACCCTAGAACCACTTACTGAGCTATTTGCACTCATTGCCACAAGAGTTTCTGTCAAGGGGACAGCTGTGAGCTCTGGCAGGAAAATGTTTCTTAGGGTGTCATTCACTAAGAAACACATGATACAAGCAATCCAACTTTTCTGTGTTGTTGTAACCATAATGCAAACATTACTCAGCTTGAAAACACAGAGATGCTCTGGATGAAAAAATGAATGTTAATGAGACCACAAAGGAGCCAAAAACAGTGAGTGTCAGGAGAAACATGGACTCCTTTTGCCCTCCATGGCAAGGATGAGTAAGTGCTTAAAGGAGTTTTCTCTCTTCTGCAGTTCCATACTGCAACAAAGAGGGAGATAGAAATATTTTGGTGATGTTGAGGAGGAAAAAATATTCTGGTCAGGATGAGGAGCAAAGAGGTAGGTGGGTGGGTTGCTTGCTGTTTAAAAAGAATAAAATAACTTTTCAAATAAAAATCCTGGAAACAAGATGAAAGGTACATTTCCAGAAACACCAGCTTTTTAGAGACGAATTATCTAAAGCTTAGTTTACATATATTTTAGTGCTCACAAAGTAGGAAAACATTACTAATAAGAAGTGGTTAAGGTAACTATTGAATGATCCTTGACAAGATGAACTGATCAACTCTATCACACTGAAAAAAGATACCTGTTGAAAAGATACCTGTGCCTTGATTTCTTTGATTTGTGGGTAGCTCTTTTTTCAGAAATGGGTGCTTCTAATACCATATGTTTAAAGAATCATAGCCTAGCTGATGAGCTACTTAAATGTTTCTGCTCCAATAGGTCATGCTGGATTGTTACTTGTCTGCACAAAGTTCCATTCTCCAAGTGGCATAACTTCCCATGCCTTTGGATGCAAAGTTGGGCTTTCAGATCAAATTGTCTATTTTCTGCAAAATTGTTCTGCAGAAGGGGGAGGAACATGGCTGGGCATGTTAGATAAAACCTTGCTTTTTTATGCTCTCTCTCTCTTTCACTGTTCTTTTTCTTTAAGCAACGAAATCATCTACAAAGTATGCTTTCTGTTAATTAAGACAAGGATTTTGGCCTTGCTGCCCTCCTTGCTTCATTTACATGACCTACTGAAAGTTGACCTGCTGATACTAATCACATCCGGCCTTGTTGACAATCCGATTTCTGCTCAAGTAATGCACTTAGATTGTAAAAACCCTAGGTTTCAGTTTTCTAGCACAAAATTCAACTCTACCTGCAAGTTATTCACTGACCAGAGTGTTTCATCAACACATGGCATTAGATAACATCTAACTTATTGTCCTGGTGCAGAGGCATCAGGCGATTGCTATTTTGAAGCACTCATCCCAAACTCTGGCTGCACAAATCACATGCCCACTGCACACGCAGTCTGGATTTTAAAAGGTAAAAGCAATGGGGTATATTTGCAGCTGTATAATGGTGGGAATTAAAAGGATAAAGCCTCTCACGGGTGTACAGGAGGTTTGTACCGTAGTTGCTGTTAAGTGTGTGAAAAATTTGGACTAATCAGGCCATCACTAAGAGGTACAATTTGCAGGGGGGCCACTCAGTATAAAACATATTAGGACTTTTCAGGTTCATTCTCTCTTCTATGAGTTTTAGACTTTTTGCCTTACTTTGACCCTATCAAGCTATTTAAAGGATGTTAAGCGCTTTGTTCCCTGCAATTCACAGTCCATAGCTCCCATCCTCTCTTTTATCTCTGTAGAAAAGGACAAGAAAAAAGAAAAAAGGTGGGGAAAAAAGTCTCTCCATCCTCGTTACAATCATATAGCTAATGCTAATGCTTTTTACAGAAGTGTCTCACCTGGGATGTTTTACTCATTCCCCTTTAACTGATTGTTATTAAAGGTCTTTGGAGATACTTTTGTTTCATCCTTCTGTTCTAGTTTAGCAAGGGTGATGACATACCAACTGAAATGTCTGGAGGCTTGTTAGCAAAAACCCTGTCACTGGGAGGGATCAAAGTGTTTTTGTGCTGAGTCCCTGGGGCACTGATCCTGGCAATACAGATGGACTCAGATGCAGCCTCCACATGGTTCAACATGACAAGCAGCTGGATCCTCAAGCCAACAGACAGAGAGTTGTTTTCTCTGGATGAATAGTGTTTCTCAAAACCAAGGGGTGAAATGAGCACCACTGCCAGAAAACCTTAATTTTTTTTGGGATATAGGGGGGAAATATTACTTCTTCCATCTTACTGAGAAGAAGAAACTGATTATTCTCTCTGCAAAAACCACAGAATGAGGATCTGAGCAAACTCATCAGTGCACATCAAATTTTTTAGCAGCAGGGGAGTTGAGAACAATTCACTTTCATGAGGCCAGCCTTCTGTGTTAATACATAATGGTTTAAAGCTGAAAATAAGCCCACATTGACTGTCAAATATATATGCAATCTTTGCAGTCTAGCTGGAAGATGATCTACAAACACAAGCTGGCTGTACATCCATAATCAAATAATTGACTGTCTGACAACTGAGGCCAGTATTTGGCTTGATGCCCCTGACTAGACAGGAAATGGCATTTCCTGCATCTTGATAAAGCAGATGTCACTTGGTCCCTCCAGCAAAATACATGGCACCAGGGGCATCTTTAGTAAAGGTTTATTCCAACACATTCAGTAGTGGTCAGTTAAAAAATATCCTCCTGCAGTTTTATTAGACACTAGCTCTTAACAGGCTAAAAATTTAGGGGAAAAATTATGCAACAGATATATCTTCATAGCTGGCTAGATCTGTTGCTCTGCTTATTTCCCGAACTGGCATTCCTGCTCTCATTTAGGTTGTGTCCCTCCCTGAGGACACACTCCCTCCTGCATAGGTACACAGAACTTTCTCAGGAAAGTGGGGATACAGCAAAGGCTCATGAGTTCAGGGTGACTCTTAAGTACAGCTTGCTAGTTCTGAGCTAGTTGTTTTGCTGTCTGTCTTGGTTTCCATTAATTTAACCTAAAAGGTTTCATTCTTTTTGTGGTTTTCCGGTACAGAAATAGTAACTGTGACTGCAGTCAGTAAATATTATATGATTGATGTTTTCCAGTTTGAATATGTGCCTTTCTTTGGCAACTTACTCCACAGACGTGGATTAAGTTTAAATCCCTAAGTCACCTTACATGCTATTTATTTTGTTGCCCAGCACTTCAGAAAGTCTTGTGGAAGGTAGTTAGCTTCTCTGGGGATAGACAGAAATGTGGAGGAAGCAATGTGCAATATGTGCAAGCACCAGTGTCTTCTTTTCCTATGATTACTTTTCAGTTGGTTTAATTCCCTGGACCAGCTCACCTCAAAATCACACATATACCATCAAAGAGGAAAGAGAGAAGACAAAGAAGGGGCAGGGGGTCACCTGCAATCCCAGATGGCAACTGTCTCTGTGAATGTGAGATCGGGATCCCAGCAGACCTTTATTTATAGTCTTTCCCACAGGGAAGGGAGGTAGTTTAGTTCTTGCCTTCTGGACGAAATAAGAGTATTGCCATCTTGCCAGACATCAGTGCTGCCAGTCTGTTGTGCCAAGAAGCATTTGGGACTGCAGAGTAAATGCTCCCTTGATGAAATATGAAGAATTCGCATTACCAGATTACTCCACCAATCTAATGCACGTTCTGTCCCTGACAGCAGCCAGCACAGGTTCTTCAGAGACTGAAGTCCTTATAATAAACAATTTTACAGCCAATAGAATTGTGAAAGCCTGTATGTAGACAAATCCCTGCAATTTTCACATTCAGTTTTCACGAGTTAAAACTGAGAGTTGACCATAGGATTTGGCCTAGAAGAAAATGTTGAGACCCTGTTACCTGCAGAGCTTATGCAACTAACAAACAGTGAAAACACAGAAGCAGTCCTAGAGTTATCTGCACAGTAACAAAGGACATAGCCTTTAGTTTGTATTTACAGGGAAGACAAGTACATGTTCCTGTGATTGCTTTTTTTTTTTCCCACTCCAAGTCCTGATATCTGAAAACATCTCTCTAGAATGAGTGCTGCAGGATTCCAGATGTAAAACATAATCCCAGTGTGATCCATCAGGCTGGTTATGACACTTGGTATGCTGCAAGGATAGCTGAGCTGAACTTAAGGAGGCAAAAATCAATTCATAAAAACAACGCTTAGATTTGAAAACTGTCCAAATGTTTACCGCTTGGGTGAAGATAATTGTACTTGTATGCATTTCTGAAATCTATGGCCAGGGTGAAAACAGGTATCATTCAATAACTCATCTCTCAACAGTAGCTGTGAATATACTGGTTGATCTATAAAGGTGGCTTGGATTATTTTTGTGTTCTTTCCTCCACTAGTTCTTCATTGCCTCCTTTTTCTTTTACTCTCCCCACCTCCCTGGAATTAGCTGTAATTTGTGCAATCCCTGTAGTACAAGCACATGGTACACTTATACTGCAGCCTCTTAGGACCCCACATGAGGAGTAGAAAAGGCTCAAAGTTATTGTAAGCATTAACACTTGCAAGCAACAACAAACACTGCAAGGACTGCTTTGGAAGTTGGAGGCAAGATCTAAGGGGTTTTTCATTCTGGATCAATGGGAGTGATAGAGTTTTCTAGGCATGTCATTGGACTAGACAATTATTTAGGCATAGTCTGTAATCAAGGGCTATATATAGCTCACTTCTGCCAGGCCTGAAACAACATTAAGCACTCACAATATTTAACGAAGATGTGATTCCTTAGTAAATAAGGTTGATCCAAGTCAGCTGTGCCCCAGCCCAGCATCATATCCAGGAGCTCTTCCTCAGCAGTGATCTTGCCCACTCCCTCACATCAGGATTGACACTCACACTGGTGCATGAAGAGCTTGTTTGGGGAGATGATACTAACTGTAGAAAACTAAAGAAAAAAGCTTCAGAAGTATCCAGTTAGTTCAGATTTCATGCCATGCCCTTACAAGCAGCAGCAAGAAAAGGAAAGGAGGGACTATACAACTGGGGTCAGAAGGGATGGCAGAATCAGAACAGCTCTGTTTTGGGCTGGCTTATGCTACATAACATTACATTCTTGCTCTTTTCAGGGCCTACTCTTACATTGCTTTTGGAGGGCAGAGAGACTTCAACATACATCAGAGTCCCCACACCTCAACATATTAGGGTCTCCTCATGCCTCTAAATGCAAACAAACGTGTGCCTTGAAGGAAGGGTCTGACTCAAACTCTAAACCCAGGCTTCTGATAACATTGAAAAGAGTGTAGGGTTTTGTGCTGGTCTGTGCCCCAGTCCTGGAGAAGAGGTGTATTGGGAGGTACAGAAGGACAACTGCACTGGTTTTGCCTATGCATCCCTAGTCCTGCAGCTCCCTTTATTTGCATTTATATATCACCTTTGGGATACTTCATTAATGTATAAATTTATTTATAAATTCTCTTCATTACTGTTTCTGTAATTAGAGCAATTTTCATCCCATGATCTGTAGAGACCTAGTGGTTTATATCACTTAATGATGGTCCACAAAGCAACTGTAGCTCTAGGGCTTAAGTCATCATAAACTTGTCTTGCCATCAGGCAATTACTAGGGTAGCAGATCTGTCTTCCCACTTGGGCTTTTGATTTCCACCCCTATGTAATTTTATCTTTTGATGGGATGCAAAAAAGGAGGTAATGCAAAGGCAGGACCAGAAGGCTGAGCATGATCAACTTCATCTGCCTGTGGTACTGGTCTTACACTGCCTGAAAGCAAACATAAAATAATAGACTGAGAAACGGGATATTGTTGTAGGCTAAAATTTGCCACAGATCTCCTGTTCCTCTAAAAAATTTTCTTTGGGTTCACAGAATAGAGGAGGCTACAACACCACAGCATTACAATATCCTATGTGTATCAGGGCTGCTTCAAAGAGGAGAACAACTGCCATCTGACACAATGCAATCAGACTTCTGGCTTCTTCTCCATGCCTTTGGGATTTAAAGTCTTTCTTTTTTTTTAACCTTCAGTTCTCCTGAAAACCTAATCTATCTCTTCTTCTACACAAGCATGTAAAGGTTAAACTTGAGTTACACAAAGTTCATAGCAAGGCAAGTATCTATTATTGCTTCTAAGCACCAAAAGTCAACTTGTTTCTTTACTATCCTCATGTTAACATTTCACCCTTATCTAACACAAAAAGGGTTTTACAAGAGAGCACAAAACACATGGTGGAAGCCATATGCTGAAGTCAGTGAATACTCTGCTTGCCTCTTGAACAGTGTGTTGAGGTACAAGCAAAATGTTTCATCTTAATGTAATAAACAGATGTGCAGGCAGTGGTACAACTGGTACAGTGTGGGAAAAAAACATTTGGGAGAGGAGGGGAAATACAGGGATGCAGTCCTGAACTGCTCCTGTCTAAGCTGCAAGCTGATGAACTCCGTTGTGCAGTGCTGTACTCCTGCCTGTGGACTGCCCAAATCCTGGATTAAACAATCATGCACTGAACTGCTGACTCCACTACATTCCTGTGCAGCCTGGTACCACAGATATCCATCCTGTTATCACTTCTGTTTAATAATAAAAGCCCTTTCTGCTTTGTGTTGTGCTACATGCAAAACCAACAACAGTGAAAGAACATTGTGGGTGCAAAGTCAACTATTCAAAGGTTAGGAAATGGCAGATTTAAGATTTTCTGGTCCCCTTCCACTTACAACACAGACTTTCATTATAAGGCCACATACTATTTTTTTCTGATGAAACCCTGTGCCTCACTCAGTGCAATAGATGGTGCCAATGCACAGCTGTGCTGTATATTGTTTCATTCCCTTCACCTACCATCTAGTTCCAGCCTCTGCTTAACTGTACAGTGACCAAATCTCTTCCCTCGGCATAAAATAATTTATCTCTTCATGGACTCTCCTGTGGTGCTTCTCAATATGCCACTTGAATGCTTCAGAAGCAAAAGTTAATTTATCTGTAAATTAGAGAGGAGTTTATATTCCCTCCGTTTTAAAGATGGGAAGCTGATGAAGTGAGGCTGCACTTACAAAGCACAGCAACCCACCAAAGTGTACCCTTGCACCCCATTTCCTCCACTCATCCATTTGAGCACCCCAGCTTGTGCATGCACCTCTCTCAGGGTGTGCAGGCAGGTGTCTGCACCCAGAGAGGGGGTGTGGGAAGGGAGGCAGGCACCTCCCCTTCACCCCTCTGATGTGGGGGCTGCAACACAGAAAATGCAGCCACCACTGCCATGCACCCCTGGCTTACACATTAGCCAGTGAGATGAATTGGAAAAGCCATCAGAATCAGGAATCATGCAAACAGGCTCCAGGTTTTCATAGAACTTTCACTTCAGCACTGTGAAATTTGGCCACTCTTGATATTATGTACAACCATATCTCAACATTTTGGTGTGGGGTTGTAAAATCTCCAAGATCTTCAGTCAGGGAATTAAGGAGTGCAGTCCCAGCCTGTCTGCTGCTATATTTAGTCCTGCATTTTTTCCAAATGGAGGAGTGTCTGCATACAAAATATAGGATCTTTAGAGTGGATCAGACACTTTTCAGTGACTTGAAGCCTACAACACAGCCATTAAAAACAATAGGTCCATTATTCTCACAGTAGAGAAGGGTCTTGTGCAGAAGAGCCATGCAGCCATAAATCCCCTCAAGCAGCTCCCTGGCCTCAGCAGCACAGGTTGTTGGAGCCCTGGAGCCTGAACCACTATCACCAGCACCTCAGCTCACGGCAAACAAGTCTCACTAATGACTTGCCCATTTGGTAACTAAATCAGCAGCAAAAACCACTTCATCTGGAGAAGGTGTCATAGATGTTTCCTTGCCTCTGACACACAGAACTGTGGATCCCCTTCCAGGCAAGGATGCCCTTCCCGTGTATCCTGACAGCCATGCACTCTCCTTCTTTGACCTCCCAGGACTCACTCCTTTTGATGCTATCCTGTCCAGCCAAGCCTGAGCCTGACTCTTCTCCATGCTGTCTGTTTTTCTAGCAGAGCATAAATAAAAAGCATCTGTTTAGTCACTCACGGTGGAACTTTTTTTCACACATTTCCCGGGCCTTTCATTAGTATGCCTGTTTCACAATGGTTACTTTGTTCACCCCAAGGACATGGAACACCCTTTTTCCCTTTCAGATCTTTGATTATCTTTTTTTTGTTTTGTTTTGGTTTGGTTGGTTGGGGTTTTTTTGTTTTGTCTGCCTGCATCTTCTCCCTGAAACTGCTGACTGGCTGCTGTGTCACATTAGTTTTTCTAGACCCAGTATTCTTCCGGCAACAGTCTTTTTTGTTTTACCCTGACATCTCAGAGCAGTCTCTCAGCCTTACTGACTCCTTTCTATCATCTGAATTTTTCATGTTCAGTGAAATTACAGTGAAACACTGTAATTATTGTTGCATTTATAATCTAGCCTGCTTTTACCTTCTGACATAGTAGTCTAGGCACTGCTTTTGCTGGCCATAGGGATTCACTCCCAGAGTAGCTGAGTTTATTGGAACATTTTGCTTCAGCCATCACAATGCTTCCTTGCAACAGTCAGAGAGAGACTTTAGGGAGAATGCCTTGCACTGAACAACAGTCGCCTTTCATTTTCAAGCCAATTCAAGAGATTTCAGGGACTCCTGTACAGCCAGGAGGCATTGCTATACTTAAAGCAATCACCTCTTAAGCAGCACTGGATTAAAACAGCTTGTGCTTGTTATACTCATAACCCTTTCCACTCTCAATCAAAAGGCAAAAAGTACTTTTCTAAGGTCTGCTCCTTTTCCTGAGAACCTGTTGGGTGATGTTTTTGCTAGAGCAAGGATTCATGAATAATCTTTCTTTGGCAGCATTTACCGCACAACTTGACGGGTTCCTACCCAAAAACGTGTGTGATCTGACAGCTCTTTCCTTTCTACTGTTTCTCCCCCATCTCTAATGAGCTTTGTCCTCTCAGTCCTTGCAATTTAATCTCAAGATTTCCACTTATTTCCACTTTCTTGTTCCCAGGCTTCTTTGCTTGGTTGTGAACATCAAAGGAGTAAAGTGGCATCTGCCAACTCCCTCTCCATGGATGTGGTGCTCCACAGCTCATTCTCTCCAGGACATGATGAGTTTGTCGTTTAGTGTTGTTTTTTCTTTTAACTTCCTCTATTTCTATCACAAATGTTGGGGCATATTTTTATATTTCTCTATTTTGAATTTATTTTCTTTTCCAAATGAAAAAAAACCATTTCATGTACTGCTTAAGTGAGACTTCCCCCCTGCACCACATTACGCAATAAATCACACAATAACAAAACATACAGCAACCGAGCTTCCCAAAATAAGCCAGAATCCTCAATGAGGAAATTACCTTCCCTTTTGCTCACAGTCCTTTTTCACCCCATAAACCAGACTGTTCCCTCCCAGTGCCCAGCTGCTCCCAGGACAGCTGCAGCAGGGCATGGCAGGACCTGTGGTGCATTTCTGGACTTGTGGTTTGCCATGCAGCCAGCAGCTGGGAATGCAGCTCAGTGCAGGTGGGACAGCAGGGCCCTGCTTGCCTGCAGGCAAAGGGGCAGAGGACTAAGTACTGCTGATAAGGGCATAAGAGGAGAGGAGAAGGGGGAGAGAAGGCAACCTCTGTATGGAGGAAAAAGCAGGAAGGGTTGAAAAGCAAGAAGCAGTTTTGGAAGGAAATAAAAAAGAAAGCCTATTCTGAATTTCTAGACAGTGTCATTCCAATCTCTCCCCACTTATCACCTATCACAGCAACTAATAATTTCATCAGATATCTCAGAAGGGGGAAAGGATAGAAAACTAGGAAATAAACAGCTTGAATCCTGAGAAAAATTTCTGCTTATAACCTGGCACTTCTCTCACATTGCTGCTGCCTGACACTAGTGCTTTCAGAGAGTAATAACCATCCTCACATCTGTTTATGTGGAAACTGTCTAATCCAGTCAATTCATCGCAGGGAACAGGCTCTGGCACCCCCACCGCTCCAGTGTGAGCCTTACTTTTGCCTTCCTCATTCACGTGGCAGCAAAGTACTCACTTAGTCTTCAGTTCTCTACCCAGGTCTCAAAAGCCATATTTCACTGTATCAAATACTAAACATGGGATGACATTTAATTTTCAGCTCAGGTTTTATACTATTCCAGAGTGGTGATCTACAGATCTAATGCCCTGATGTGTGCTCTGTATCTTTTCAGCTTATAACCACGCATTTAGAGAAATACCATTGACTCACCATTCAGCTATTTTAAATTAATTAAAAGGAGACTCAATTTTCACATTCAATCCCAAATCTCTCTGCAAATTTTCAACCTCTGCTTTCTTTTCTTTCCCCTTTCTCACAGAGATCACCTTTCTTGGACTATAAGACATGCAAGACAACAAATTAAAACTGACTATGCAGGAAGGAGCTGTGTGAGTGATCATCCTCACATTCACCTAGTGAAGACTGGCCTCTCTTTTGACTCATTCTCACAGTATTGTTTGGAGCTCATCTCTTTGCTTCTGGTACTTTTTGAGCCTTCAGAGTCCAAGAAAACAAACCTCAGTTTAGGTTAAAAAACGTAACCCCATTCCAGGGCTGCAGTTCATCTGTAGCTTTGAGTCTCTCTGTGAATATGCCCTCCCCTCCTCCCCCAGAAACTAATCTCTTATTCTAACTTTTCTGGAACTGGACTCCCAAACTCTGTCAATTTAGAGAGATGTCTGAGGAGCTTGTGACAGTCACTCCTTGTGTATTTTTTTTCTTCTGAGCGGCTGCACTAATGGCTTTAGCCCTTACAAAGAACACCAGAGCAGCTGTACTTGGGTCACATCAAAGGTCCAGCAAGTCCAATACCTCATCTTTAACAGGAGGCAATAGCAGATGCTCATTATAAGCTGCTATCAGTTTACATTAATATGCCAGGCTGCACAAATCACAGCTGAAGCCTCTGACTCATCATCTATCTTGGATTTAGCTGCCCTTGTTACAGCCCTCACTCCTGCTTTTGGGGGTGGATGTGGTGGGGAGAAGATAATCAGTTTAGCTCAGCTATATGAAAGGAAAAGTGAACGAAAGCCTACAGACTTTTCCCAGTGGTTTAAATGTGACCTCTTCCTTTTCAGTCAGAAATTGAGCTGAGGCTCCAAATTGCTATAGCTATCTACCTAGCTTCATTCTCCTGCCCCTGACCCCCAAAATGAAAGTATTTCTTCTAAAGATTTATGTATGGTAAAACTCACTTGAAAGAAGAAAAAGTGTTTGAATGTGTAAAAGAAACAATAGAATTAAAAAACAGGGTTGTTTTGCCTTTGCTGGTCTGAGCATGTAGATACTACTTGCAGTAATGAAAGCTGGAAAATTTTTAGATCAAGGTGATATTTAAATTGGAAGATGTTCTTCTTTAGAATAGAGTTTTGCACATTTGACAGGGTGTTAAATCCCACAGAAGTCCTCATGGATTGTCACCACCGAGAAAAGCTGTGAATGTACAGCTTTTTGTTGAAATGGTCATTGTCATTTGGAAATGTAGCTAGACAAAAAACGTTTGGATCAGTGTTGTCTGGTAAATTAGATCACTTGGTAAATTTCCTTTGTTTAATGGGCTTGTATGTGCTTAAATAATTTACAAACTATGCTGTTGCTTCATGAAGCATTGGCAAGTACTGAGTCACTGAAGTAGCAGGAGTTACTTCTGTAAGGAGGGATATGTAGGAAGAGAAAATGAACAAAGTCTGTAATATTGGTATGGTGTTAGAATAGCAGATGGCAGGACAGGTTAATATTTTGAATTGGAACTCATTAACTTTATGAACGAACTGTATAATTTTAGCAGTAGGTCTGAAATCATCACTGCTTTATCACCCTTCCCTGGACTTTGGAAGACCATAGTGGAACAATCTTAGCCCAATTTTGAGTATAGTAGAGATGGAAAAAATGAGGTTTGGGCCAAAGGGAGATTTTAATAGAAAGTACTCCTCCTCGTGCAATTTTTTTGTCACTGTCAAAATAACTAAATGCTTGGATATTTATCTCTCAGTTTATCTCTGAAAACTATTCTTTGCCCTTCCCTCTTCCAGACAGAAAGATCTATACTTTTCCTTCCACGGAACCTGATTTTCTAGCCAAGGACATTAGTAAATCAGTATTTTTTACTGCTTTTGCATATGTGTAAATAGCTACGCAAAGTGATGAAGAAAAGGGCTGCGGGATTTCCATGTACTCAGGGCTTTTTAAAAAATCCATTATCCTCCATGGTTACAGCAGGTTTTTTTCTCTCTAGTCCTTATGCCTTCTTTTTGATACACAGTAAACATTACAAAAATCCCAAAACTTGAAGGCAAAATTCATAACAACAGCAGGTTAGAACAACTGCCAGCTTTCAGAAACCATTGTTTAATTGAAAAGTTATGAAATAAAAGCAAGTACATGAATTGTAGAAATTGTCTGCATGAAACATTTATAGTGAAAAATTCAATTTCATGAAGATAGATGGAAGGACATCTTTTATGCAAAAATAAAACAATTTATCTGCCTGCAAAGCTGACTTGTAAGCATGCCTCTGAAGAACAAACTGGAGCACAGAGACACAGAAAAATGCAAACTCTACATGCCAAAGCATTCCTGCATCCACGTGAGTGACCTAGGGAGAGCATGGGGAGCCAAAGGTGGCACTGAGATGAAATTAATTAACCTGCCTCCTTCCATGTGAAGAAATGTAAATAAAAATCAAAGGGATCTTTATTCCACTGACAATATGGTATGCAAGGTCACATGGCCTAATATTTTAAGAGGATTAAAGATAAATCTCTGCAAACTTTGAAATGGCCCAACCAAGCCTGTAAGCTTTTCAGTTCAAATGGGTGCACAGCATGACTCCTCCGATCAGTTAGAATCAGGTAGGATGAGATGTAGTGAAGTGGACTCTGAAACAATTCAATCCTGCAGTGATAGGTTTTACACATTATCTAGTAACTTGAAGCTGTGCAGGAAGTGGAAACAAAGCAGATCACCAAAAATAAAGCCCATTATGAAGAAAGTTTGTGTGAAAAGGAAAAAATCCTTCATATTTATTATTCATCAAATTATGATTATTATTCATCAAATGATGTGACATATGTCACATCATTTCTGTAGTTCTGCTTTGCTTCTAGGAGAATTGCAAACACCAGGGTCTAACTGGAGCACACGAACCACTTAAACCACACTTCCATCGCTCTTAAAAGCCACAGTTCTCTGAAAACATGAACAGCATAGAGCAGAAAGCCCTACTGTAGATAGGGAAGAACAGACTTTCACCAAAACATCTCTATTTGAACCTCAGATTTTATCACATGCAAGGTGCACGTGGAGTAAATCTATTCACCAGATGGGGAAAATTGCTAATTGTCCAGCAGAATGTAGCCACCAGCTGGCAGGCAGCTACCGACACGCAAACAAGAAGCAATCCCAATAACCACACATAAAAATAGCATAACAACATGCATTCAACCTGAACCATCAATTCTTGTGAGGGGCACAGCTGACAGAAAAAAAAAAAAAAAAAAAGAAAAGGCATCTGCTCTGAAAGCAGCATGTGAGTTTATGTGCTGGTGTTTAACTTGTGCTTTGGGAGTATTGCAGAATGTTTCCACGTTAAAAGCAGTGGTAGTAAAGCAGCTGGGAGATACATTCCCTCTAATGCTGCTGGCTGCCCTTTGGAGCTCAGAGTTGAACCCTCACATATGGTAAGATGTGAACATTTCCTTTCCAGAGTACTGTCCCAGACAAGTATTTTTGAAATAATTGTGTCAACATGGTACCTGCAATTACCTAGGAAACGAAACTGCTGCTGATCTAGAAACTCTGGGTAGATTCAACAATTTTGGCATGAATGCAGAACCCTTTGAGATCTTAAGAAAATTGCTCTTTTCTGAAAAAATTAGAACAATTTAAATTATTTATGGAAAAGGGATCGTTGATGAATTCTGATTAGCTCTGTACCTTTTATCCTTCCATGTGGAAATGCTGATGTAGAGACACAGCATTTCCTTTTCTTTGCCACAGCCAATGCTTTTTTTGCAGTTTTTTTGCCCACTTTCTTCCAGCTTTCCTGTGGTTTCTATTAAACAAATTCATGAGTTAGCCAAGAGACCCTTGGGTGAAATGGGAAACTACAAGAGAGACAGCATATTTTCAGGAAAAAATGTATGGAGTATTTAACCAATCAAGCTTTTAACTTAGGCTTACTCGGGAGGCAATGTTCAGAATGCATGGACTGAGACTCTCCCAGTGACCCTTAAGACAACAACAACAGCAAAAAACTACTTTCAAAGTATTTTTTTCTTTTCAATGTTATTCAGTGCCATTGTGTTCCCAGAGGCTTCCTCAGTAAAATAACGTCAAAGGCAGCAGGAGCATGAAACTGCAGTGTGGGCTCAGTGTTGTCCAGCTACAGTTCACTAGCTCAGAACTGCCCCGTACACCTCTGTGTCCCTGAGAGGTCAAAACAGAGGGCTTGGGGGCGGGGGTTAAGTCAAAGAAAGTAACAACAACAACAAAAATACTCAAGAAAACAGCATTTTAAAAGGCACATTCAAGTAAGCAGCATTCTACATAGTAACCCAGTTTTAAGCACCTATCTGAAGATCTTAATTAGCCCATTCTGCTGTTAATTTCACATATCCCCTCTTTGCCTTCAGTATCTTTATAGAATAATTTTCAAGCGACTGCATCTATGTTTAAATCCATATCCATCTAGACAGGATATGATTATGATTATTTATGATTAGTCCTCCAAGCATTCCCACTTGATCACTGTAAGAAGACTGAGAAATTAACCTGCTGCACTCCTGTCCCTAAGTAACCCCCTGCACCCCACTAAAATAATAAATGCTTTTTTCTCAACAAACTTTTTATGGGTTATTTTTTCTTTTCTGATACACTGTTGTTAGTTCTACAGAACAATCTCAACTATGTTTTCACTTGAAGGAAGATTACTATCTTTTTATTCATAAATATTCTTGGGACAAAATGTCACTTTGCAACTTGGGGCCAGAGAGTTCACCTGTTACTGTCCAAGGTAAGGTGCCCAGGGACTGTCCCTGACAGTGTTAGCTGTCTAAAGTGACAGCTGCCAGTGCCCTTGAGACTAGAATGGGCATGGGCACAGGAACACTGGGATGCCACTTTGGGTCACACAGCCATCCCCTTGTGGGATCAGAAGAGCACACCATCCCTCAGCTTGGAACTCACAGCCACAGCTTTGGCCCCTGTGATATGGTCAGAAGAACAGGTTTAGCTTATTGAAGCAGGGCTGGCCATCAGGTATTCCCCAGACAGCTCACAGTGTCTGTACACTTTATTATCCCGTGTCCCTCCTTTCTACCATTCTCACAACTCCACTTGCCTACTGCAGCCTCTTCCTAAATAAACAGCCTTATATAAAATAAATAAATAAATAAAAGCAGCCTTTTTATTTTCCCATGGCAGCCAGTTTTGTCACATCTATAGTCAAATAATGTATTACTGATGCAGTTACCTAGGCACTGGTGACCTTGCAGGACAATGGGCAGGAAGGTCCCAGCACTCCTGAACTTGGTTATCAGTGACAGCTGACCATTCCTCATGTATATCCTTCTTAGCCACCTGTAAAACCTATCCATCCATCCATCCATCCATCCATCCATCCATCCATCCATCCCTCTCGGTGCTATCTCTTACTTCTGCCAGCTCCTCACATGGTTGTCACATCCAGCAATTTCCCATGTCATGTCCTGTACTTTTCCACTGAACATCCCACTTTTTTGGATTAATGGCAGGGATGGATCCAGCCAGAGGTGCAGACAATTGCCTGCAGCCCTAAAAAAGCAGGTGAGGAGACCCAGAATCTCTGTTATTTTTTTCTCTTCCAGAGATAATTGTTCTGTTGTGCACAAATGATACTCTAAACTCATGTCCAGTGTTTTCTGACCAATCCTTTACCAAAGACTGCAGTGCAGGCCAGTACCTTTAGCAGTCCATTTTCAAACAACTATTTTCCTATACCTGGTACTTGAGTTTTCTTCTGGCTTCATTGTTCCTTTTCTTGGGCCATAACTGAGGCAATACACTTTACCCTTTGGAAGAGTAACTTTCTGCCCACAAGCCTAACAGCAATGAGCTTGTGTGTAACAGGACACATGAAAATGGGAGGCCCTTCAGATCTTGAACATAATGTGCCTATGGAGTGGCCTTGCTGAAATTTAGCTGCTTGGTGAGATGGGTATAAAGTGAAGCTTCATGTTACCTGTAAACTGATCAAACAGATACCGAAAATTCAATCCCAGGTTTTCCCAGCCTTCTTGAAAACTCTTCCCTTACATCAGCTCTGGCTGTTCATCCGACCCCACAGCAGACTGTCACAAAAGGGAAAATACAGCAGGAAGCTCTTCATCAGTATAGACAGCAGCTCACTAATGCAAGCTTAGTTTAGGCTGGAGGCTCTGTTCATTTTTCACTCGAATCAAAGTCAGAGATTTGACTCTTCAAAGTAAATGCAATCTGGAAGACTCAGGCTTCTTACACCCATGCTAACAGCCATTCACAAAGCCAACTGTCCCAGTTGTAGAAATTATGTTTCCTAACTTATTTTGTTTTTCATAGGCAAGGAAAAATGATCTATCTCTCTAAAAAAAATTGATTCCATCAGATATCTCTGGATAGTTACCTCAAAAATTAAAACATTGACAAGAGGAAAAACAGTCACTTTTGAAAAGTTCTGAGATATATATTTAGCCTAGATCTATATCTTGGTTGGACAGCACAAAGAATAGCACCTGAAAGAAGCCAATATCTTTTCTATACTGAAGAGGAAGAATACCTTGTACTAAATTTGTAGTATTGACTTTGCTGCCATTGCCTCTTTTCATTCATAAGCATTTGAAGTCTTTGCCTCTGCTGTGGATATTCAGATAGTACCTTCATAGAGCAGAAATAATTTTCTTTTGTAAATTTACATGATATCAACATAATACCACTTAAAAATGGAAAGGGATGAAAATAAAGGCTGCTAAATTAGCTTCTCTGGGGTTAGAAGTGCATTATGGGTAGCAATTAGATAATGCTTGCACTAACCATCAACCAAGTGAGCAGATTTAGTGCATCACAGAAATTAATGAGTCTCCATGTAAAAGATGATAGCAATCTTTCCTCAAAACTACCACCTTGCTTGCAGCATAGCAAATGCAATTTAACCTCTGGAGGCAATTGAGATGGTTTGCACTGAAATATTGAGAGAGATGAATGCAGATGCCATGGTCCTTGATGCAAGGAAAGCAGTAGGAACCTCTGACCTAACCTGATCTACCTTCCTGCAGCTTGGCATCACTGGCCAAGAGGCTCCTAAGCTGTATTCCTGCAGGTTTTATATGCAATGCTCCCAGCAAGATATCTGTTTGCTGGAACACTTGATCCTTTCATGCTGTTGTTCTCCCTCCCCATCATCCTAGTGGAATTCCTAGGTAAGGTCTTCCTTTACAAAGAAAGAGAGAAAGAGAAAGAGAAAGAGAAAGAGAAAGAGAAAGAGAAAGAGAAAGAGAAAGAGAAAGAGAAAGAGAAAGAGAAAGAGAAAGAGAAAGAGAAAGAGAAAGAGAAAAACTTGTGTCAGAACTAGCAAAGGGAAAGAGACCAGAAAGCTGAAAAATAGAACAAAGCACAGCATGGCTTTGTGCAATCGAGATTCCATTGCTGGTTTATTTCTAGCCAATATCAAAACTCCCCAAGCCAGATTCATATGCTAGAGATGGTCCATGTGAAATAAACAGCCCATCTCCTCACTGAGAAACTGCCACAGGCCTAGAAAACAATCAGCCACAAGGGAGGGAAAAAAATGATGAGGAGAGTGTAAGGATCATAACACTAATAGAAACAGTGAAGCAAGACAAAGCAGAGGAGTCTGGAGAATCCTCACCTCCTTGTGAGAAACCTGTAGGGAGAAGGGTAGCAGCTTCCAAGGGAACAACTTCTCTTTGAATGCTCTGCAGGGGCTGGGACTTGAGGTAGAACCCTGACACAAAGCAACTGCATTTCAAGCTGCTGTGCTCTAATTAGGCAGCTGGCCATCTTCCTTGAAGTATGTAAAATAAAGACAGATATTAAACAACTGTAAGACTTCTATTTGCTGCACTGCAAAAAGCACATATTTTTTCTTTTTAACCTTCTTTGCTTCTTTTTTACTTAGTTTTTTTTCTTTTTTACAATTGTCCAGGGAATAAGATAATTTCATCATAATTATGTTCAGGTCTTGACTGAGTAGTTATAAGGTCAAGAGTTTGCCTTAAAAGTGATTAGTGGAGAACAGATCCGAACAGAAATATTTAAGTATATTTATGAATTAAGATTAATTAAAATAAATTCTTTCATTGTTGCTTCCTTCCATTATCTCTAATTCGTTGTAGTTCTGCCATGAGAGGACATGTTTCTAAGGGTTTTTCAGCCCACAGGGACTCACTTTCTATCCCAGTGTATTTTTTTTCCTCAATCGCTCCAAGCCTTTTTTCTCTATCCCTCAATATCATGCTCCAGCTGATTCGTTTCAACCTTCCTGAGCAGTGGGTCCCTCAGCTCATGCTATGTTCACACCTTTCCCCATCTCCTGCAGCCAGCACAGCTATGCCCTGCCACCCCAATCACTCAAACACTTCACACGCACAGCAGTCACCTTCCTACAGAGCGACACCCAACTGTATCATGTGGAACTGTGAAATCCAGGAATTACACACGGTGTTCTGCAAGGGAGTGATTAGAAGAGGGCTGTGTGTTCATCCAAAACAGGGCTGATCGAAGCAATGTAGCATTCAAACAAAGACAGGTGATGGCACAGTTACGTGCACTAAACGTATTGTCATGGGGATTGGAGGCCCTGCTTGTTAAAAGTCCTACTACTCAGTTTAAAGAACAGTTGAGTTCTTTTCTTCATCTCTGACAGAGTCTGCTGCTTGTCTGCCAGCTGTCATATTGTCCCTATCTGAGGGAGCTTTTATACTTGGAGAACATAAAATATACTTCCGATGAGCTCTCTTTGCCTTCCTAACGAGATAGATGCTGGAGATATTTTCAGACATGTTCCCAAGGAAAAAATAAATCCAGTACTCCAGAGGGAAGCTTCACCTTAAAAGTGAAGCAGCAAAAATGCTGCATATCTTTTCCCCAAAATCATATATTGTGGTTCTGCAGCAGAATTCATTGTGGTATGTCTTTACCAGTTGTTTTTGCTTCCATAACTATGAATGACACATATGTGTTCAGCTTAAGAGAAGAAAAAGTGTCAGGCTTTTCCCTCAGTCTGTAGTACATAAAAGCTTTATGAACAACATATACTTCCAGTGGAGTAGAAAAGGTTTGTGGGTCCTCAGTCCACAAGAATCTCATCACCAAAATACACAATCCATGTGTCTTAGACAAGCCATGGAACGCAAAATGCATTAAAACTGTGTGTGATTTTATAAAAAAACACTGGGGGCATGCTTTTCTCCTCAGTAGCTTCAGTGGGGCAACTACACCTGTTTTTAACACCTACACAACTGGATGATTACTCAAGGTGGGGAAAAAGTATATTGCAGCATAAAGAAGGACAAATATTACCTGTTTGAAAACCTGTACAAACAATAGGACCCACTTCAGCTATGTCTCATGTGAGAGGAAAAGGAAAACCCATCCAAAAGTTGCTCTCAGTCTTGTAGGGTGCCCCATGAAGATGGGAAGATTGACATACAAAGCTATTGAGGTCTACAGAGGAAGAGGCCACATCACATCATGTATCCATACATTCTTCCAAGCAACTCCAAAAGAAAAGCCTGAGTACTGCTGTACAAACTCATCATCAGGCAAGTCATGAAGACCACAATCAGACACTAAAAGAGAGTAAGTGTGTCTTCTGCTTCCTCTTCCAATAGCGTGAACCCTCTCCAAGGCAGCTTGAACTTAGAAATTAAGGAATTACCAAGAAAGTCACTGCGTTACAATAATTTATGTACATGCTGAGAAGAAAAGCAGTTCAGTACTATCTGTATTATTAAATCATTGCCTAAAGCATATCTACTGTATTCTTATCATGAGGATGCTGCAAGCTCCTTTCCCAAACTTGTGTCTTATTGTCTGTGTAAAGAGTCACATTTTTCAAGAAATCTTTCATTCTTCAACAAGAGAGGCAAAATAATACCCCCAAAACAGTCTGTTTATTGAGGCAGTCTTGTAGGAGGCAAGCATTTAAAATTGCTAACTCTTCAAAAATGCTAACTCTTCTGCCAGGCATTTAATCTCCTGGGTGAATGCTATCACAGCTATGCAATTCTGTTAAATGGAGGCAGGATTCAAATCTTCAGTGCTTTTTAGAAAGATTTGTCAGACTCTTGTGTTTTACACATAACACAACGCTTCTGGTAAATGTGAAAAACAGGTACATCAGGGAAGTTGGCCACAAAACTTCCACTTTTTTGGCTTATGATGAGGCTTAGGTGGGAGACAGCTGCTGAAGTAGAGTGGTTAGTACAGCAGAAGGTCTGGGAGTTTCATCACTGAAGATTCATTTGAGTTCTCAAATTCCAGGTCAGGAAGCCTTCCAGCCACAAGCCCAGAGTGCCTTCTGACTACAGAAACATACCAGCAAACAGCTGCAATAAAAATTATTTGTCTGGACAATCAGGGAACTGTCTCCTAAGGCTATGATGTTAAATTTGGATGCAACAGTGGAGAATTTTGCACAAGAAAACAAAATTGACTACAGTTTTTCAGATGCAGAGTAAGACAGGCTTTGGGCATGACTTTTTTTCTAGTCTTAAGAACAGAAGTCCTTTGGTGGGTTTGGATTGCTGTCATTTATTTTTCTGGTCCCATATAAAAGATTCCCTTACCCCTTCCAGTGCCTTAGAAAGGATCCACATGAATTATTACCTTGCATATGGTCAGCCAAGCCCACCTGGTTGAGTGGTGCAGGCAGCTGGATCTTCACCTTCTAAAAAGAAGCAGCAGACTTTTAGTAGCTCACAGCCAATTCATGGGGGTTTGCCTCTTTACATTGCTGTACTATTTTGTACTTTTAAGGGTTTTTTGTGGATCTGAATGAAAAGGAAACTGCTTGAATTCACACTCCTATGTGCTGGAAATCAGCAATGTTCAGGAAACCAGTTCCACGAGAAAAGCTGGGAGAGGATCCAAAGTCCTGCCAGATCGTAGTTGAAGCTCCTGATTTGATTTTTGTACACTTGATGAGTTGAGCTGAAGTTATCCGAAAAGTGGCCTGTGACACAGGCCAATCTTAGAAATATTGACTAACAGCCACAGTTTGGGCTTAATAAATGTTTAGATGACCTTCAGGGCTTTTGATGACAATCCTCAGAGGCTAAGACTGGGAATAAGACATTTCATGGCTTCAAGCATGATGTTGTCACACCAGTTGGTTGCTTTCATCATGGGATAGAAAGTGGAGGGTAGTTTATTTAAATCACCCGCAGACCTTAGCTCCTTCATTATCTACACTTTTTCATCACTTAGTCTTGAAAATCTTGTAGGAAACTGAAGGACTTCATGGAGAACCAAAGCAAATTGTGCAATGAGTGAAACAGGGAAGGTGGAGTGGAAATATCAGATAAGACACATTCCCACTGTATTTTTGACCAAGAATGAAGGAGCTTGTTTACAGCCTATCATGACAGCAATTCCTTCCTTTTGCCCCAGTTGCCACTTTAATTTTTTTTTTAAATTTATCTCATACTAATTGACATTCATGCTTAGGTTTTACTTAGTTTTCTGTTAGTACTTCCAAAGGCTTTACCACGAAGGGCTAAATACTATTGGAGAAAGCCCCATTCATTGGATGGTGCTGGTATTCTCTCTGAGCCACTGGTGGTAGGTACAAGAGGGTCACACATATAAGAGAAGTTCAATCATAGATATGTATATAATCATCATAGAATCATAGCATGATTTGGGTTGAAAGAGACCTTAACAAACATGTAGATCCAACGTGCCTGCATGGGCAGGAACTCCTTCCACTGGACCAGGTTGCTCAGTATGTATATATATAAATAAATATTTGCAACTATATATTTATATATATAAATAAAAACATATGCATGATCCATACATGTATTTGATTAAATCCCGTGTCCATGTAAAGCGACAACCAGCCTGACACACTCTTTCCTTCCAGATAACCTGGCCTCCACATAAAGAGAGAGCTCATGTGTGAGGCAAACAGGAGCCAGAGCTGGCTCCCAAAAGCAATAAAGATCCAGCCATTGTATCATTTTTTCTTCAAATCAAGTTTTAGAAGACTGTTCATAATCAGTTTATTCACATAAGTGTCTGTTTCCTCACTCAGATTCCAGTCATCTGTGGTACAATTAACTGCATGAAATAAGAAAGCTTTCCCTGGACAATATTAAATTACTCTCTTCTGAAAAAGAAAGTTGTTTTGAAGAAATTCACAATAAAGGCAAAGCTGTTGATCTACATAGGCAGAAAGACATACCATGCCAAGCTTCATTTATGTATGTTTTCGTTTTTTCAGTGTTTTGTCAAGCACCCTGCAGCACAGTTCAGTGATAGCGGGTAGTGTTTGAATGAGTGGGTAAAGGATGTCAAACTGAGTACAAGAATGAAAGCATTGGTCTTGACTATGGTAGGTCTGGTTGATTTAAAAGCTAATTCAATGATACAAGCCTTCACTCAGCTGGTTTGTTCAAAGTATGCAAGCAGACTTTTTTCTTTACTTCTTTTTTTTCCCTCCTTGTCTTTTCAAAGTGTGTTGCAGGCCTCAGGCATCTCTTCACAGGCTTTCTTTTTCTTACTGTGGAGAAAAATCTTCTCACTTGTCTGAAAGATGGAGTTAGGACGCCACAACACTCTCATTAGTTGTGAAAGAGTTTTCTTGCTTGCTTTTGGTTCTGGGCATGCCTTTTTTTGTGTCACTCATGCCTCCTAAACCTCCCCCAGCTATATCACCTCAGGACACTCACAGCAAGTTGTGAGATGCTCAGCATTTTCCTCTGATCAGTGCTGGTCCTCTGTGAGCCAGCTGCTGTGCCATGAGGAAGACCGAGAGGGCATCAGGTGGGGATGGGAGCTCTGGCTGCTTGGAAATTAAGCCAAGGAGCTCCTCCTTGACCTTGTTTCCAGGCCCACTGGCCTGCAGAATGACAGTCTGGGTGTCACTTGCTGGTCTAGATCTCCAGCTGGGCTTGTCATGACACCTAGGTGAGAGCTGGGGCTGTCTCACCCTGTTATAATTGGATCAGTCTTCTGGCTTGTCTGAACAATGGAGGAGTTTTGTAACATTTGTGTGTGCATCCAATACTGTTTGGACTTGTCTTGTATGGACTTCTTTTGTCACAACTGAAGTGACATAGTCATGTAAAAAAAAAAAAAAAGAATAAGTCTTTCTGATCCTGCAGGATAAAAATGGCCTTCTTGAATCAATCCTAATTTGACATAAGTGTAATTATGGATTATTTACCAAGATCCAGTCTTCTACTCATAGTACTGAAATTGTGAAGGTGCCTGGCTCTAGTAAATTAGATATCAAAGAGGGTGATTTGTCATTATTACAGATCATTAGTTCTTTTCATGTTTAAACTTGCCCTTTCCAAAGACAGACTTCTTTTTGGTGTCTGGAAGATACAATATGCTTCAGTTATGATCCAGCTGGTCTGTTGGTCATTGCACTGGATTGATTCTGCCCCGGCCCAGAAAACAGCATTAAAAGCAACATAAAGTGTCAGCTAAGAAAGCAAGGTGCAAGTGGACAAATAAGTCTTTGCAATAGAGAGATTGTAAGGTCAGAAGCTTTATCAGCAGCCAAAATGTGAAAAGTACAGTTTTTTCACCCGTTCCTTGGACTGACACATCCTCTCTTATGCAGCCCTTTAAGAAGAGAGATCTCTTAATGGGGGATACATGAAACTCCAGTTTGACAAAACGGTCTGAACTGGACCACTTGGAAGTGATGGCATCCTATAATCCTTTTCCTTGAAGGTGGGAAGGTGTTACTGTGCTGCCCTCTAATGCTCACAGCCTTGCGTTCACTCGGGGATGGAGAGGTTTGAGGTTAGTGTCACTTAATAACCAAACCACTGCTTTTTTGTCTGCTCTCATCACATAAAATTGGAAAAACAGGGCTTTATGCTAAAGTCGGTGTCGCTTTTCCTATGCAAGCACACTTGTTATTATGCAGTGAAAGCATGAATTATGGAGTGCTTTGGGGCAGTAATCCAATTTGTGGATATTTCATTTAGAGTGTGCCATAAGTGAATTGTCCCACTGTGATGTATTGATAGGCCTTAGGCTCATAGTGTCACAGAGAGGTAAAATAAGGCAACTCAACACAACTGGAAAAAATAGGGGTACCATCCTTTTACAAAATCATGATAGACATGTCAGGTTCCTGTGCCTTTAAATTTTAGAGCATGTAGAAATGATGCTCTGTGGTCTATTATATCTTGCAGAACCATTTCACAGGATCACTTCATCTTTTTCAGGAGCTTCCCTACACTGAGTTTCTTATTGCTCTCCCTCTGCATCACCTAAAGCCCTGTCAAAACTTAAAACTGCTATCCTAATCCAAGATTGAACACCTGAGCTTTGTGCTTTCATACCTCCTGTTTTGCACTTAAATAGATGCCAGTGATCCCCCTCTTCTTCCTTGCAAAGAAATGAAGAAAAGGAGGAAGTAGAAGTGGTCAGAAGCTCCAATTTAAGGCTCCATAGCATTCAGGCCCCTTTTAGCTTCAAAACTTGACCTTTAAGTCTGGGAGCTGTAGCAGCACCCACACAATTATTACCAGGATGGGGGAAGGAGGAGAAAGAGGAGGGAGGATAGGGAAGCAAGTAGAGACACATCTCCAGAGAAACCCAGTGAGGGTCAGGATCTAAACTAGCTTATCAAGCTGCATAAATATTAATCATACTGTTTAAGACTATATTCTGCTCTATCTGCAGTTTCACTTTAAGAGGTGTCTCTAATAGGGCATGATGTCTCCAAGCATCTTTTATTAATAATTAAAACACTGTATCTCGAATTACCAACTGGTTCATGGAAGATAATGCTGTGTTGGCAGTGTCAGGCAGGGGAGAGCCTAGTACAGAACGCCGAGGTGAAGGGGTTAGGTATGCAGCCTTCTGCCTTTCTCTTCATTATTTACATTTCATTGCTTCCTAAAAGCCATGAGAACGTGCCCTTCTTGTGCTAGGCTCCTGTTCCACACCTCTTTTGCCTATCTGCAAAATTACAATGCTTTCATTTGTCAAGATTTTTGAGGCCTGCTGATGCAAAGCATCATAGATGAACTGCTCTGAAAAAGAACTTCTATACCCCAGAGCTTGTTAGAATGTACCAATGGCATTGTTAAATGCTAGCACCAACAACTTTTGCTCTGCCTGTGGCCTTAGACTGTCACAAGCAAGCTCTTTACCTCCAGGTTCTGGAAAAAGAAAATATGAATTGAGGAAAGAAAAATACACATTAAGGAAAGAAAAATACACATTTAAGAATTCCATTCTGCCAAGGAGGAACCGTAGAAAATGCAGCACAGTGATTCAGAAGAGCTGCAGCAAGGAGTGCTGCAAGGCACTAGCAAGGCTGAAGTGGTGATGGTGGAGGTGTGACAGTGCCATGGACTAACAGGGGTAAAGGTGGAAGGATGAGACACCAGCTCATCATACAGCTTGTGGCACACAGGAGTGTGCATGTGACCAGCAACCACCCTCCTTCAGGGATCTCATCCATAGGAAATGAGAGCAGAGTGGTAACAAAGAGAGAAGATGCAACCAATCCAGTTTAAAAACATTTTAATTGTGAGCTTGTGTTTCTTTTTCCATTGGAGGTGAATTTACATCTGGCATTAAAGTGTGTACAAAGGCAGATCTGTGGCTTCTGGTCTGCCACTACAACAAAGTGCAGGAATTGAAGTAGAAACAGACAGCATTGAGGCCACACAATGCAAAAGACTGCAAGAAAGATGTCTAAGGAAATAATGATCCATTATGGTTGATATGGTGTAATCCCTACTCTACCAAGATTATGGTTTTAGCTATGGATGTGGTGAAACTGAAGCAACCAGGACTCTTCTGGAGCATGGTATTAGAGTGCATCCATGCTTAAAAATAATTGTTTTCTGGCCACATGTGATGTCCTTGGATCACTCTCTACCAAAATGAGCAGAACAACTGAACTTGTGAGCACTTGTATCTCAGGCTTACATAAGTGCAAACAGGTGTTATATGTAGTTGTGTTTGAAATTCCTTGTGTCAAAAATGTGGTTTTTTGTGTCTGGAATGGTGTAAAAAGATTTCAGAACAGAGCTCACATCATTTGCAAAACAATGTCACATTTTTAATTCCTATGCAGATTAATTTTCTATGGGGATGGGGAATCACTGATGAGAACAGTTAAGTTCCCCATGAAGCTGTTGGTGAGCTACCTGATTTTTCCAGATGTGGGAAATTACTTCTGGTCTGCTCTAGTCATAAGATTACTTTAGTTCTAAAAGGAGCCTGGATGTCAGATTTATTAGTTAACAAATCTGGAAAAAGTAAAGAAATCTCTAAGAAGCAGATGCTGATGCGATTGCTTAGAAAAAGATTTGTATAGTACAAGGCACTCACACAAATAGAGATGAACTTTTTACTTCCTTTTTGGTAACTATTTTGGCACCCATTACCTTCTTCGCTTCCCTTTTGTGCTCCTTTTGTCATTATTTTCTAATTCCATTTTCTCATGATAGCTGATTCACAGGACGCTCTTAATCTTTTGGCAAGGTGTTGTAATTTTGTGACAAAATATTAGATAGCTAAGCTGAGGGACAAGAGAATTAAAGGACATGTCTGAGGTCACACCATAGGTTAATGGCTAATCACAGTTTGAATCCAGGAACTTCTAGTTATTAGACTTTTTCTGCAATTGACTGTGTTGTCTCCTGGAACTCTGAAGTGCTATAATATCACTTAAAAATTGATGTAAGTGTCGCATAGGTGGAAATTAAAAATGTTGTCGGGAGAAAAAAAATTGAGTTATTGGGAATCATTAACAAGCATCCAACACTGATCACTTCTTAAACAAACAGACTGGACTCTGATAAGATATATCTGACACCCTCAGAACAATTAATCAAGTCTCAGAAGTGGCAAGCGTCAGTAATAATATCTTACTTGTAGATCACTGAACATCCACTGAAGACTGTGCTTGTAATAAAACCTTTCTTTCTTTTGTTTCCATGGTGGAATATGTTGGCACTTACTGCTCTGCTGGGAGTGTTATGTGGGAGAAATTCTGGAAGAAGGAAAAGTACTGCTCTCCTTTACCTGTCTCCTTCCAATTAAACCTCCATAGATTTATGTCTTAATAAAACAGCAGTTATACTTTCTTTGTTTCAGTTCAACTTTGCAGTTAAAAACCACTACTCCAAACATAATAGGTGCTGTCTGCAATTGCTTAAATTGGGCATAAACATTTATTGCCTCCTTAGCTAACAAATGCAACCTTGCTGTTCGAAGGAATGAGGAAAATTCCAGTCAAGGTCAAGTGACCTGATGTTTTCAGGCAGCCTCATTACCCACAATAGCACTGTAGAAGATGAGGCAGAACATCTGGTAGTGACATAAAAAAGATAGAAATGTATGCATATTTGCTTTAGCTCTTCATGTCGACATTGAACTTGTGCTTTAATTTTGGGTCAATGTTCTGAAAAGCTGCTAAGAAAAGCTGTCAGTGTTTAAGATTAAGAAACTCTAAGGGTTTCTTGGTCTCTACAGTTCCTTATGTCCAAAACAAAACCATGGGGATACTGAAATTGTCATCTCTTGCTGCTTGGCAGCACTATCAGATTTCAGGCAGAGATGGCCCAGCCAATCTGGTATGGATTTTGTCTCACACATCTGACATCTACAAGGTAGGACTTTATTGGAGACTATCAGCAGTCCTCGGTCATCATGTCCATCAGCAAAGTTTGTTCACCATAATGAAAACGAGTTACAAACCTGGAAGAAAAGAGGATGGCTTTGCAGCACTGCAATTTCTGAGCTCCTCTCTTACTGCCCTCTAATGAGTTTCTTCCCCAGTGGTTTGGCTTTCAGATTCTTTGGAGGGAGTGGAAGAGCAGCAGGATCTCACCAGCTCCTGCAGGAGCAACCTTAGCTCATTGGAGGTACATGACTGCCATTTACAGAGCTCCTAATTTCTTTGCCTGACTCTAATCCTTATAAGAGTAGTTCTGGATCTATTTTGCATCCATAGGTCATGATCACATACTGACAGTAGAAAGACATTGCTCTCTGGCTTTGCATTTGTCCTTACACATCTGAGGTGAGGAAGGAGGGAAATGTAAGCTCTGACTCTACAACTCATTGTCATGTGGAAACACTGCTGCACAGATTATCTTAGTATGTAATTTAGAAGAGCTTTCCCTTCCTTAAAGGCAGGGTAGCAGGCAGAAAAGTGGTGCTGGGCTGAAAAGCTGCCTGAAATACATGTTCAGTACAGCCCATCCACACGGTGTAACTGCTTTGTATCCTATTAGCACTCCTGTTTTCCTGTTCGTTTCAGTACAGTGCAAATGTCTCTATTCAACATTCAGGAACTCCTGCTGCAGGTGCTATAATCATCAAAACCTGCACCTTTTGTGATCGAAAGATCCCAGAAATTCACTCACTCACTCCCAGAAGGTCTAGAAATAAAGCAATGAAAACAGAAAGTTGTCCAAAAGGTTGCTGTGGGGTATGCTGTGTTGGTCTGGACTTGATGTAGAAGGCAGCCGGGAAAAAAGGAAGAAACTGGGTGGGGCAGTGTCCGACATGAAACTGGTCCTCTCCCACTCTCACCCATTCCTTCCCTACCTGCATGTTTTCAGCTAAAATATAGAAGGGACAGTAGGATTTTCCTCCAGTGAAAATATTTTAGTCTCAGTCATCATAATGCTGTGACCAGGGATAACAAACACACGCTTCTGGTGACTGTTTGGAAACTGCTGCAGACAGAAGCACAGGAACAGTACCCAGTGATTAACTGCAGGCAATGCTGCTTTTTCCAAGGTGGCCTTAGTGGAGTTCCATGCAGAGATGTGAAACCAAGATAATCTAAACCCACATTTCACTCCATATGTTGTATTGCCTTAGCATACTTCCTTGCCTGTATTTTAAAGTGCTTCAATTCAGAGTAATTTAAAACCTCATCAGTACTCACTAGAGGATTGGGGTTTAGAACCTCAGTCAATTAAGTCTATGTGGATGAGTAATAGGAGTAAAAATCACAGTTTTCAGTGCAGAAAAAAAGAGAAAAAGAAGAAAAAAGATTCTATAGCCTAGCTATTCAAAAGCAATTATATTTTTAGTTACACGGAGAGACATTTTCAGATTTCTAATTGCTCCAAATCTATCTGCTAAAGAGTCATTACATTCCATTTTAACCCCTCTCTGACACCAGGAACTAATGCTGTAATTGAACTGTGTCACCAGTGATCTCAGTTCAAAATCATTAGTGCAGTTGTTCTTTTTCATATTTGCTCTAACATTTCTGCTCATTGCTTACAGGCATGGGGCCAGATTTGCTGCCAGCATATGTGGGTACAACACCACTGAGATCAGTGCTGTTGTGTCCAATTAGGTCTGTGATGAGGTTGGCCCCATGTGCTACTAGCTTTCATTAACCAATATATTCCCATTACAGACTGTGATCTGTTCACCCAACTACATCCTCTTAAACATGTGGCAATGCAGTAGAATAAAACTCAGCAGGGTTATCCTTTAAATTCTCCCAATTTTTATTTTTTTTTGTAATACCAGAACCCCATCTTTGGGCAATTTCATATCCACACATGTGATTCTGATTTCACATGCAGACAATCAAGGAACAATATTTTTTAAAGAACTTGGGTTGCTGTGTGCTCTCTGTTTCCTTGTTTACAGCAATGTGTGTCTGTAAAGTACCCCGAGTCCATCTCCTTCTTCTCCACAGACCTTAATTGAAGAATGAGAGAAACTGAATCAGAATATCATGGTAAACATGCTAACAAGGTTCCATGCAGCTTATGTGTTATGGGTTTTGTTGCACTTATGAAAAAAGAAACATTAAATGTCAGGATATTTCTAAATGCAGACTTAAAAGGTGATATTTTACCATAAACAGTATGATAGTTATTGGCAACTGGTAATGTGAGTCCTATAGCAATCTGTTAATTAAGATTCCACCCACATTTCTAGTTTAAACTCTGCCATAAAAATATGCTCTGTACTATAATCTGGAACACAGATTTTAGCACAGCAGTGCTTTCTATTTGTTTTGTTTTTAATTCCAAAAAATCGTTCAGCCATTTTATAGCTGAGAAAGGCAAAGTGTAAGCTAGAAGTTTCCAAGCCCTCAGTTATGATCTCACACGACTCATCTGAACTCAAGATTAATGCTCGCAAATGCAATAACTCAATCCCATTTCCATGGCATTTGGCAGCTTAGAGCCCAGCATTTAGTCAGCAGGTACTGGAGGGGTTTGCTGGTGCCAGTGTCTATCAGACTTGATTCATAGCCTGCCTTACTCCTCTGAGCATGTGCAGGCCAGACAGATGTCATTATTTATGACCTAACTCTGCCTGTGCTCCCTGTGATGGAGTGTGCACCACTTGGCTGTGTTAGCCCTTACTGCAAAGCTCTCCTCACTATAACCCTGGTTTCAGCACAACCATGCAACTAGCACTTTCTGGCTCACATCTGGCTAATGCAGAGCACAAGAGAAGGTAGTTTGTTGCTATTTATATGAGTTTGTGTACATAGCACCTGAGGAAAAAATGCTTTTTGGGCCAGACTGTGGCTCATGACCTTTTGGAAGGGTTACATTGAGCAATGATGTAACCCAATTTCCATTTTTACCTGTCTGATATTGAAACCAGGCACCCAAGGGACAGAAAAATGAGCTTGTATTTGGGTCAAGATCCTGGCTAACTAGGTCACCATCGTGACTGTGCCACCTGCAGTCAGCTTTGCTCCCAGGGGAAGAGCAAATGCCATGTGTGACACACACAATCTCGAACATGCTTCCAACACTGCCATCAAAGGAAACACAAGTTCTTTCCTGACTCAGTCAGCTGGTGGCTTAACAGCCCTTCCCTCTCTGAGGACAGAGCATCAGTGCTAATGGAGACACACAGTGGTGCAGAGTGGTGAATGGATTCTTAACAAAACCAATACAGAAGTGAGGGGAAAAAATGGACAAAAAAAAATATCCTCCCAGCTAGTTTTAACTTGCTTGATTTTCCAATCTTATTCCCGTCTGGCTGCATCAGCACTTAAGGCCTCATCCACATGTATGATCTGATGCCAGTCCAACAGGACAGCAACGAGAGGAGAGTGCAGAGCAATCTGCTATAAAAGCACTGCTGGCTGAAGGCAGCTTAATGTGTACAGAGATATATGGCTCAAAAATTCAGGTGTGATGGTTTAGTGATCATCAGCATCACTCTGTAATCTGCTGTGTTTGTTTGAGACTCAGTTTTTGACTCAGGCTATGATCAATGCATAATAGTGTAAGATCTGATTGGCTTCGTGAACCTTTGATCTGGTTCAACTTCAGCTTCTTTCTTTGAATCTTAATAAGAGGTTTTATGTCCTTTTTACACAATTGTATCTAAATTTACATTAGTTTTACTGTTATTATGTGGCTGCCAAATCAATAACATAATCTTTTTTCAGTATTTACTTAGCATAATAAAACCTGGAAAATTACCCAAATAAGCGAAATGAAAAACATTCCCCAAGCACAAATGGAATTAAAAGACTATAAAAACTCCATACTCCCAGCTCTTCTCACTTTATGTAAACATCAGCCTTAGGTTCTCTAAAGCACTGTTTTAACTCAACTCCCCAAGCTCAGCACCTGTCCACATAAACACCCCTGGCCTCTTCTTGGCAACTGGAGGGTAGCTGTGTGAAACTTTCCTAACAGCCCTGCCCTACAGCAGGTCACACACCTGCTTACCCCCCACTTCCTTCACTTACTCAAAAAGTACCTTCCCCTCAGCAATACTGAATGCATCCAGATCATACAGGAGGCAAGACACCAGCATAAATGCCGATTATTCTTATTACCTGTTGGAAAATAATCATTATCATTATGTTTCCAAAATTAGGTTCCACATTAATGTCTTCCTGTGGTGCCCTTTATATTATGCCATAGAGGTTTAATCTGCAACTAGTCTTTCTTGCTTCTGTGGGATTATTTTATCACCTTAATGTTCCTCTAATAGACGGTATTTTTGGCACATGAAATTATGAATGTGTATTGTAAACCAATTAAGCTTTATTTTAAAAAGAAACTGTGATAGGCTATGGAAAAACATCATGAAGCACTGATAAATGCTTGAATTTCTTGATAGTTTCTGTCATCAGAAATTGTGTTGTTTAGTCAATCTGCTAAACCATTGGAACTGTTTTATTTTTAGATTATATGGCTCCTCTGCTAACATTTTTCCTGTTCTGTAGAACTAATTACCATCCCATACGCTATTGTACATACCTTGAGTTTAAATCAAATGTTAGGTTTATTCAGTGATTCTTTCATTCTCTTTCTAAAAGAGAGAGAAAGACATGCATGCCCTCTAACTAATATTATTCTGTGGAAAATTTCATTTTAGCCACCGTCATATTTTAAAGAGTTAATTTCCATTTTGACTGTGTTTTATTAATAGGCCACTGGAAGCTTATAAACACTTCAAGGCTTTTAAGGCTGTGTTTCTGCAAAAATGATTAATTATGCAGTGTTATGGATTATGATGCCCTCTTTTCCATGGTTTCCAGACTTCTTGCTTGTTGTCATGTAGCTCGAACAGTTCAATGAGCACGAGAATATTTTTTCCCTGTGTGTTCTAAAAGGAAGTGTGATTCTTTATAAAGGACATATTGCAAATTGAAAAGCTGCCATTCACACAGTCAGGTTGTCCTGTGGTTTATATCATAAATAATGGCTCTAGACTTCCTAACTCTAAACTAGTTTAGCTCTTATGCAAGACCCCAGACTATCAGCTGCAGAGACTGACAAGCTTAAAGCCAGCAGAGACAGTGGTAATCATCAAGACTGATTTCCCACCCAATACAGACCATATACATTCTCTCACTATTTCTTCCAAAGGAGACAATTTTTCTTCCTGGAGCATAAGAGCTATTTTATCTCTTAGACAACAAAGGGATGGTGTCACCTTCTACCGTGTCACCTCATTTTTTGACAAAACAATGTCTGAATGTTCCTTTACTTAGCAATTCTTAGATTCTTTATGGATCATGTGAACCAGAGCTGAGTAAATCTTCAAACAGATATGTCTACTGGAGAGTATCAATTTCAGTTCTTAATTAATATAGACAGTGTGTCCCACAGCCTTCCAAACACAGATATAGCTTTCCTACTGTCTTCCTGAGAATATCACAGTGAGTGAGTGGCTCTATTCCCAGGAATATTAGTGATTTTCTCAGTATACAGACACTGCAGAGAAATTACACTTTTGACTTAATTGCAAATTCCCACATCAGAAACATCATAGAACAGGTTTGCCCTACTCTGCTGGAAGGGCATCCCTGGTTGCAACAAAACCATTTTACAAATGCAGAAGACAAGTGATATGCCAGGAATTGTGCATTGATGTTGCCTGTCTGCAGGTGATGTGATGGCCAAGTGCGTTCAGGAGCCCTGAGGCTGTTTGCTGATAAGGCACCAGCAGAAAGATGTAGTAATCATGAAGAATCACATTTTGACCTGGCCTGTCCATCCATGTAGAGAAGCATGGTAGGGAGGTAGAGAAATCTCTTATTCCCTCAGGGATTTTTCTTGTTACAGGAGACCTGCAATCTGCGTTTTGTGCAGTAAACAGGCAGACAGGGGGGGCATTCCTCTTGTCCCTGATATATTAGCAGGCTCAACTGAGTTTACATGGACAAGAATATAGAAGAGCCTACAAGGCAAAAATGACCTATCTCCTCTCTAGTCTAGGGCTGGGGGTGGAGGGGGTTGCTGTGACCTATAGTCTGGTGTGCACTTTTCACGCGGAGCTGGACAGACACATGAAGCTTTTCCTCCAGGGACACTGGGAGATGGAATTCTTATCTGCCATGAATAGTTAGCATGGAAACCATTTACTTTGCTTCATGGCTAAAATGCAGGCAGCTATGCCTGCCATCACTCTGTTAGAATCTGACATAGCAATTCTTAATCATGCTTTGGCTTTTCTTTTTGCTTTCCATCCTTGTTCTTGGAAGGGTTGGCACAGCTGACGAATTCTACCTTGCGTGAAATTCAGAAAATGGCATCAAGCCCATGTTACAGACAGGAGGGGGGCAGAGCACGCTGACCAAGAGTGTGCAGACATGTGGCACCTCTTACCCACTCCTAAGGTGACAGAAGGAGCTGCTGCAGCTCTCTCGGTGCCGTGGTGAATCACTGCTCTCACAGCAGAATCTACTGCTCCTTCAGGCTCCTTCAGCTGCTCACGGAAAAGCTCCCAACCATTTCAGCTCAGACAAGTGGGCCCTGCTCGAGAGGGTAATGAGTAAATCTCTGCAACCCCATCTGGATTCAAGTACACTCCTGAAAGCAGCTCAGGCTGTTTTGCCTCTGGCAAGGATGGGTAGCTAGGAGGCAGGGTTGGGCTGATAACCTCTGCAGCTGGCACTGCTGCTGCAGGTGGAGAAAGGATGCTCGCTCACACAGTGACTTGCCCAGGGTCAGACTGTAGCATAGAGACTTACAGTTGCTTTAGTTAATGAGCAGAAGACAAGTACAGGGAAGGTGGAAAAAAGTTCACAGCAGAAATTCTACAGTGAAGTAAAAAAAGAAGAAACAAGGGAAGCAATGGGAAATAACACTTTATAAGAATAAAGTCCTTTATTCAATACTAGAAGAAAGCACATTTTCTGTCATTCTTCACTTTTTGCAACAAAGTCTGTATACAAAGTACTCCTAGTTTTATGAGGCAGCAACCAAAAAACTCCTTCTCCAAAACTGTTAGACAGTGATAATTAAAGCTGCTTTTGAAGAGATGGATTTGAACCACTGCTTGACAGGGAGAGAGCATTATGCAGTACCCTGCACTCCCTCCCTCTGTATCCTGCAGCCTTTCTGTTGCAATGAACTCACTCCAAATGAAAGTTAAATCACATCAGACAAACACATAATGAGCTTGTGCCGCAATGTTTAATAAGTTAATCAAGTATGTTAATGATACATATTTACAAGAAAGGACTTTGACTCAGAATCAAGTCAGGAAACAACAAAGACTAGTAATAAGAACAGCTTTGCATTGACAAAGTCCAGATGAATATGAGATAATTTGGGCATCAAAAAGAGAACAGAGAAACTGGTAATAGCTGGAGCTATGAAGAAGAGCTGAATTTCACAGCATATCCAATTACAAAAGTCACTACTGATGGGAATGGCAAAACAACTTGTCTATACAGGATATGAGTGGAACTCAGTGGATTGTCTAAATCTGTACCACATTTCATATTTATTTTTAAAAGTGGCTTGATATGTGGAATCTGAATCCCAGACTCTTGGAACATCTGGAAGGTCTTGGGTTTTTGGTTGGTTCATTAGAAATTAAGGAAGTTGTGAGTTTAGGATTTCAAACATTATTTTCCCCTTTACAGCATAAAGCATGCTTGGAGTCATTTGGATTGAGGTTTCTGTTTTTCTGGTCAATTCTCATGTCTTTAAAAATAAAATTACTCGAGTGGAATCATCGAATTGTGAAAGCCCCCATTTTAGATAATGTGATTGCTTGACCCTGGCTGGATGCCAGATGCCCACCAAGGCCACTCTATCACTCCCCTCCTCAGCTGGAAGAGGGAGAGAAAATATAATGAGAGGCTCATGGCTCAAGATAAGGACAGGGAGAGATCACTCACCAATTACCATCACTGGTAAGAGAGATTCAACTTGGAGAAATTAAGTGAATTTACTACCAATCAAAGCAGGGGAGAATAATGAGAGGTAAAACGAAATCTTAAAACACCAAGAGTCACTACCAGGGTCACTGATGAGCTCAGCCTCAGGCAGCAGTGGGTCTATCTTGGAGCTGGGTTACATTGGCTCTGTTGGGATGGGGAAATTCCTAGCAGCTTCTCAGAGAGGCCCCCTTGTAGACTTCCCACAACCCAACAACTGGCCATGCAAACCCAATACAGATAAAAAATGTTATCCTCTCTTGATCTCAAAACTATGGGACACATTTAAATGGTTAAAAATGAAGGAAGACTAGTTATCCCAGCTGGGACTTAGCTACATGTCTTTCAATGAAAAGAATTTTGTTTCCACTTTCTTTCCTTCAGAGGAAAATTATTGGTCCAGATGCAGAAATGTTGCTTATAGTTCTAGTGCTAGCTTGAACCAAGCCTGAACAAAACATCTCTGATCTCAGATGCACACCTACTATACTGTATAATCCATTTATTTGGGTGCATTTTGTTCATCTCCCCAATCTCAAATCCTTCTTGGTCCCTCAAGAATATGTAATGTCTATTAATGTTTAATGTCTATTTGGTTGACCCTGGTGCACCCGCTTTGCTTGAAGGAAAGCTCCCTGGTGTCAGATGGAACTGGGCCTTAAATGTGTATTTAAAGTATCTGTGTTCTCTTTCTTTAAAATCTTGCTTCCTTGAATTTTCTTAGGTTTATTCTCAGTGGTAATAATTCAAACTTCGAATTCAATGATGCACAACAGTTTTAAATTTCTTTCATCATACATGTCTATTTTCTTGCAGAACTACATGTATTTTAATTTAGTAATCTGGTTTTGTTGTATTTGTCTGTAAATATCCACTAAGCATCCTGTCCTAAAATGGGGGCTGCTCTTAAGCAACGTGCTCTTGGCTATTTGAGTTTGGTGACTGGTTAACTGGAGGGTAGAAACTGTTTCTGCTCCCTCCTTTGGAGGGCAGAATTGTTGCAATTTGGATAGTAAGGAGCAGGAGAGCTCTTCAGATATTCAGCATTTTCTGTGCTTGAGTACCTAACACTCCAAAGGAATTATTTATTTTTCAAGGGTAATACTTTTTAGCAAAGTGTGATTGTGAGCTGCCTAATGTTTTATGTCTGAAATTCAACATTATTTATATTAGGGAATGCACTAATAGTATAATCAGAAGTCTAAACATTCTGCCGAAGGATGAAAGACATTGTGACAGTGCTTGAATGGTTAATGCTTTTCTCTTGTAAACTTCATAACCTAGATGTTAAAACCACTTGGAGCTATCAATGATGACTCTTGTTAACTCATTATGTGTCATTGGCAGTGGCTTTCAAATGGCAGCATCACAAAATGCCACTGAAGACCAGTGGCCAGCAGGATAGAACATCTGATGTTGGGCTGCTTTGACAGCCAGAATTCAGCATGCCTCAGAGCCTGGCAGAAAGGGAGGCTGCAAACGACTGCATAAAGGAGCAGAAGCTTTCCTAGTGCTGCTTCTCTCTTTGTTTCTTTCCTGCTCTCATCTCGAGGGCTACTTTCACTTGGTCCTTCTGACTGCTGCACTTTTGCCTCCCAGTTCCCCTCTCATCGGTTTTTCTGCTTTTTAGAGTAAAACCCAGAGACCAGGTAGCAAGGAGATGTTTTGTGCACTGCAGTGAATATCTTTTTCCTTCAGGGTTAACCTCATTGCACACACTGAAGTTTTCCTGTAATGTTCTTGGCATTTTTTTTTTTTTTAACTTTCTCTATACTGAAAAGTTTAGCCTCAAAGTGCATTTTTCTCTCAGCTCTTGCAGCAGGAAAAAAAAAAAAAAAGCAGCTGTGCCATAGCTTTAGTTCTTAAATTTCTTCTAATTGTCGGACAGATTATTTTTTTTCCATACAGCAGACTCTATCTATGTCTAGCTAAGAAATAATGGAAAATAATAATAAAGCAGTTAACACATTGAATATTTGTGCGAGGCACGCATTTCATCCCAAGTCTTTTCTGCTCTTCATATGCTCATGTTTAGTCCCTGTTATTGTTCACTCAGCATTTTATAATGACAGGCCTATAAACATTATAGAATCATGCAGCTGGAGCGTGCCTGAATGCAAATTACCTCGCACAGGAAATTGTGTAGAACACGCAGTACCTGAAAATAAAGATCCAGATAATGAACATGGAGAGTCTTTGGATGTGAGTGGAGTTACACTAATTTACAGCAGCTAAGGATTTGCTTATGCATATACCTCAACAAGCAGGTAAAAACCAGCTTGTCCTGTTCATAATTGGCATCTTTCTTGACACAGTTCCTCTCACCAGCCCCTCAAAATTAGATGTAAATTTCCCCCCTTCCCTCAAGATTGAAATACTGGAGCTTGAGGGATTTGACTTAGACATGATTTAGGTATAAAATGGTTTTAAGTGCACAGACATGTCAACCCACCACAAAGGTTAAATTTCTTCAGGGAGAGAAATCTCTACAGTCTTGTCCCTTTCCTTGAACTGAAATGTCCTCCAGATAAAATGCCAGACAGTTCAGAAGGCAAGGAGCAGATTTAGAAAATTGCAATGAAGGGAAGGCAGACTCTTTGGCAAGGAGCTGATGCAGGGTAGCTACCAGAGAAAGCAAGTCAATTGAGCTATGATGACAGAATCTGAGTCCTGCCCAGTAATTCTTTTCTCTCCTTGTTCTTTACCAAATTAAAAAAGGTTTATTATATCTCCATGATGACTAATAGGAGCAGACCTAAACTTAATTAAATATACACAATCCTTTCACAAAGAAAATTAGTTTTGCACCAAAATCTCACCAACAGTTACTGTTTTGGACCTGCAAATTATAGTAACAAATACTACAGAGAGAATAGGTTAGGCTAAAGTAATAATACAGTAATTTTACTTGCACCAAGTATGCTTTGTTTTAATTACTGCTTTGTGAAAAAAACTCCAGTTGCCTCACATACCATACAAGCTTTAAGGAGGGATTTGGAGTGTTTCTTGCCCTTCCATTTTCCTCGTGGAAAATGCTGATCTGTCTGCCTGAAGAGCCACTGATGTTCTCAGTCAAGGCAAGGAAAGAACAGAGAATACTCCTACCTTACATCTTGAGTAGCTGTTTGCACTTCAACAGGAGCAGGCTAAATCAAAATGACACTTTCTGATACTTTGTGTTATGCAAATCGTTCCACAGGGGGTAAAGCCAGTGCACAATGTGGTCCAAAAACGCACTGAAAAAGACTTGCACAGAAATTAAATGTGAGCTGAGTGAAAGGCTGCTGTTAATTCCTAGGGCCAAGGGCTAAATGTCTTCATTTTGCAGCATGTGGAGGAACATTCAGGAACAAGGCAACCACTTGGAGCAAAACACAGCCTTCACATTAAACCTTTAAAGACATTGCACAGGCACTTGGAATGAAAGACCTATGGGATAGCAGAATGTATGATCATATCATCACAAAAAAAAATTCTTACACCTCTAGTATAAAATGAATGGAGATATCTCCAAATGATAAGTGTGAATTCTTCGGTATTGAATACCAGCAGTGTTATCAACCTTGGCTCATTGTGACAGCAATGAAAAGCACGTTGTACTCAAACTAACACACAGCAAGTTCTGCTGCATGTTGGGAAATATGGTATCTGTCACAATAACACACTCCCCATGCATGCTCCCATCCTATTTTATTTTTGTAAGTTTTGTTAAAAAAAATTAATTCATCCATAGTTTAAGAGGGATTTTACATGTAAAGAAGCCAGAATTAAGTTCAGAAGCTGCCTGGTAGTACAGACAACCAGTATCCAAGTAATATCTTGTCTATCCAAAAATGTTAGCAGAGGACTAATTAGAAAAATATTTTAAAAGCTTTTCAAAACCCGATTTTCAGCACTGTATAAATACTATTCAGTCATGGCATTCCTCAACCTGACTTGAAAACCTGCCTGAAGGTTTAGCTGGACCATTGATATTCCTTCTCCAAACAGACCCGAGATAAAAGTGAGCTAAGGAAAAAAAGGGAAAGCCCATGCAATTGTGCTCTTCAATGTCTGGGTAGGTTTTTTGGTAACGTGGTAATGGTGGAGTGAACATGTTGGTTTAAATTCCTTGAGTGGTCGCTAAGCAAAAAGTGCAGAAAGGTCAGGGTAGCACCAAATTAATAGTGGTTCTATTACTACTTTTGTCCTTATTAGCTCCCTAACAGGAAGAAACTGCCACCTCCACCTCAGTGAAAGGCAAGAGAGGAGTGGGGCATCTTTCTGAGCTTGTCCTCCATGACACATTCATGATTTTGGTTCATTTCAGAAGACTCCTTTAGTTATACTACACTAGACACCAGTACTCTTCAGCTGACTTTTGGGGTGAACCGTGCGTTATCACAGAATCATAGAATTGCTTAGTTTGGAAAAAACTTTTAAGATCATAAAGTCCAACTTTTAACGCACTGCTGCCCAGTTTACTGCTAAACCATGTCCCCAAGAGACGCATTACACATCTTTAAAATATCACCAGGGATGGTGACTCAACCACTTCCCTGGGCAGCCTTTTCCAATGCTTGATAACATTTTTGGTGAAGGAATTTTTCTTAATATTTAATCTAAACCTCCCCTGGTGCAACTTGAGGCCATTCTTCTCATCATACTGCTTGTTGCCTGGTAGAAGAGCAAGCCCTACCTCAGTACAAATTCCTTTCAGGTATCTGTAGAAGTGACAAAATCTCCCCTGACACTCGCCCTGAACTCCTTTTTCACCAAGCAGCTTTCCAGACACTGCTCCCAGCATCTAGTGCTGCATGGGATTGTTGTGACCCCACAGCAGGACCTTGTTGAATGTCAGGCCATGGATCCATCCTGTCCAGATCCCTCTGTAGACCCTTCCTGCTCCCCAGCAGATCAGCCCTCCTGTCCAGCTCAGGGTCATCTCCAAACTGAGCTGGTACACTTGATGCTCTTTGGCCAGATCGTGTCTCAGCTGAGCCCTAGGGAGCACCACTGATGACCAGCTGCCAACTGGATGTAATTACATTCCCCACCTCTCTGGGCCTGGAGAGTTTTATACCCAAACTGTTTTATATCCAGCAAAGACCACTCATAAAACCCATGAGCAGCCAGTTTCTCCAGGATGAGGTTCTGGAAAACGTTGTCAAAAGCTTTACTAAAGTCCAGGTAGACACCATCCTCAGCTTTTCCTTCACCCACTACGTGGACTCATAGAAGGAGGCACAGTGGGTCAGGCAAGACCTGCCTCTCATAAGCTCACACCAAATGGGCCTGATCCACTGATTGTTCTGTGTGTGCTGCGTAGTGGCACTCAAGAAGATCTGCTCTGTGACCTTTTCCAGCACTGAGATCAGAGTGTAGCTCCACAGATCTTCCTTCCAATCCTTCTTGTATATATTATACTGTGATTTAGTGTATTGAAAAGTGCATTTATTTCAAGTTCTACAGGGTCAGCAGAGGAAGACATTATTTAAAAAAAAAATTTTGAGAGTGCTATGAAAAGCATGGCATGTTTCAGGGTTAACATTTATGCATAAATTGTGGTTGATAAACAAAAGCAATCATGTCTAAGAGGAGGGGGTGGTCATAGGGAGAGTAGCAAGGCCCATTGCAAGATCAAAGCTGATGTCCTCTCATCCTTGGGGAGCTCTGAGGAATGTGAAGTCAGAAATCAAATTCTTGTCCTGTTTCACTTGAATGGGATCCCCACCAGGGAATTCCTATGGTTCTGCCTAATCAGGGGAAAACACAGTGAAAGATGTGACTAGCCATCTGTAGGGAACAGTTTCTGGGCTACAGACAGGAGTACACATTTGCCTTGCTATCAGTCCAGGGATTCATCACCCTTCCTAAGGCCCCACTTCAAAATTCACTATGATGGATTATATATGCCATTACCAAAAACATCTGAGAACATGTCTCTGTGGGCTACATTTATCAGCACAAATACAGATATTCTTTGTTAGAGTGGATCTTACACCCAGTCTAGGTAGAAGTAAGGATGATTGCTGCAGCCTCTTGGATTTTTAGAGTCTTTCATTTTGGGATTGCAATGAAGCTCAGGAATGAAAGTTCTATTGCCTTTATTATTATTGGTGTGGTAGTGGTATTGTTGTTTTGTTTTTTTTCCTAATTTCTTTTCCAGCTGAGAAAGGAGGCATAGACCAGCTACAATAGATGCCCAATTACACCAAATGTGAAATTAGCCCGACTCAATCAGTCTTGTAATGGTTGATGGCTGTTCCAGATGATGGAAAAAACAGGAGGAAAGGATCTACCACACACTGGGGAGACACAACAAGATGAAAAGAGAGGAAAGAAGCCCAATAGGTGCAGAGAATAGGCTGAATTCAAGGGAGGGTGGTCTTACTGTGGCATAGTTGGGTAAGAGAAAAGGTTATGATTGACTGCAAGATTAAGTGATTTGCCGACATTCTCAAGCAGCAGTTTTCCACATAAAGCAGAGGTTTCTGTTTATCCTGTTCTTTGTGCTGGGGATACAGATGTCTCCTCTGTCAGCGTGTGATAATACTGCAGCACAGCACACAATAAGACTCAAGAAAACTTTTAAGACATGGGTGCAACAGTAAAGAGCTACTTTTTTTCCCATGTATTCAAAATAAGTGTCATCTTTGACATCAGCAACATCTTATGATGTGGCACATGTGACCATTTCCCACAGAAGTACAGTCATCTCTTTCTGTTTTAAGCCTCTGAAATAGGACTGGGAGATGTAGCAACTTGTAGAATCTCAGCAGTGAGTTCATGAATCATGCATGAAACAAAATCTACCTCCGCCTGACGCACAAAGGGAATATCAGACAGGGTTGCAAAACCAGTGCTGGGCTGGGGTGCTTGATATTCAGTTCCAGAAAAGCCAGGAAAGTCCACCAAGCACATACTTTCAAAGTGTGTGTGCAAAAGTACAGTGAGAAAAAAGGAAAGAGGTAATGATATTAGGTTGTTTGCATAGTGGTCTTTTTTCCCTTATCCTCTCTTCCCCTTGCTCCATTCTCTTTCCCAAAGCAATTTCCTTCACTTTGGCAAGAAGTAAGATTGGGCAAGAGTAAGACTGTTTTCATCACTCCTTTAGAAACTCATAGTGAAATATGCCTAATATATTTTCAAAGAAGGTCTTTCACTTAAAAGCAGTGTTCTGTGACCTTTTTAATAATGAAATATCTTCCCATATTGCACATAGTAGTAGAGGGATCTAAGAAGCACTGGAAGTTATTTCTGTGGTGTAAAAAACCCCCTATATTTTCCCCATATTATTCTGACTTTTCAGATGACATAACAAGAAACAGTGGGAGTTTACCAAACCATTTCATATATCTATGTATCTAAAATGTGGGGGGTTATTTCTTAAATGATCACCAAATAAGAATGCAATGCCTAATGAAGTCAATAGGTCAAAAAATGTCTTTCAACACTGCAATGATTTTATACATCACTTGGAGTTCTGAATTTTAAGTCACAAAAACCTTATCTACAAAACAGTAATAGAGGTAAATACACTTGAAAATATTTTCTTTCCTGTTCTACATTTCAGCATAGGCAGTATTTAGTTACTAAAACCTCTTTCTGGATAACAGGAATTTGTAATAGCTTTTAACTGAATTGCTTGTGCCAGTGGAGAGATGAGTATGAGGATCAATGCACCTGTCAGTACCAGCAAAGATGACAAATCAGCAGGCAAAATAAGTCACCTTCCTACTCTTATGAAAAAACCAAACACGGTGTTTTCTTGATGCTGATGCATTACCAAATATTCCACATCTCTGTAATCTGGAAAAAAACCCCTTTTTCTCCCTGTTTCCTACATCTCTACACTAACTATCTTCATAATATAAGGGTTAAGACCGACTATTTTCTCCAGCATTTTGTCAAGATGTAGGGTTGCAAAAAAACTTTTATATTTTATTAGATTTAAAAAACAAGGGGGAGAAAAAGTACAAGTTTTGGAATTCTCTTATAAACTCTGGTAAGAATCATCACCTTGAAAAGAAAGCTAAAACCAATTTAAATATATTTGCTCATAGTTTAATCTAATTGTGTTAATTGACTAGATCACTTGAGAGGAAAGTAGTGAGAGATGTGACACACATCAACAGGAAGAGAGTTGATAGATCCTATGGAACAGACATAAGAAAGAAACCATTCATGTTCATGAAAATAGGGTCAGATGGCTGACTGGGATAGCACATAATGCAATATCTTCATTATTGTCCTTTTGAGTAACCAAGGGAGTTACAAATTTTAATATATACTTATTATTTGAAGGGATTTGTGACTCTCCCTTGAGGTATGCTACAGAGGAGCCAGAGATGTTTTGTGAAAAAGAGTAGAATTGAAGATTTCTGCCCTTTATTGATTATCTGAAAAAGTTCTTGCTTCTGCACACATTATTGAATTTTTAAATGACAGCCATTGCTGTCATTCAAATAATTTTTTTTCTTCATATCATTTTCTAGGGAGAGTATATGTAAAATCAAAATATTTGAGAGTCTATTTATGGGGACATTCTTTATGTATTCATTATATCTACCTGGAAGATTTGGGTCCATTTAATAAGTATTAGTGTGTGGAAAGGTTTCAAGATGGTATTGTTTGAGAAGTAGAAATGAAATATTGTGATGTAGTATTTACATGCATTATTTCCAAGATCAATTTCTGCTGAACAGTTCAGAATACAATAAGTGTGTCTAGCAGTGGTCAGGCAGAGCTGTGCCTGGAAATAAAATGTATTGGCAGATAAAAAATGGTACGTTCCAGGGCAGAATTACATCTGAAGTTTGGCCCTTCAGTTGGGGGCTTGGTACCTATTTGTTTTTCTGAAGCTTTCCAGGGTAGAGCTGCTCATTCCTTTTACTGTGGAATGCCTATCATATTTGAAGCACTGAACAAACATGATTTTAATTCAGAGAAATGAGGGCAGACCAAAAGAAAATCTGAAGGCAGAAAAACCTGGGGGCAGCTCCTACATCATAAAGTTCACAGAATGCTGCTCCAAGTCTGCTTTTACTTCCATGGAGAAGTAAGAAAAAGCAGAAGTTCAGCACCCAAACTCAGGCCCTGGGTATTCAACATATTCCCCTGGAGTGATGTGAACTGCACCTTCAGCAGCCCTGCATTTAACACATCTGACACAAGATTGCAAATAAGACAGCTGCTTCCAAATGATGCTGTCAGTGGTCAGGAGTGAAGAAAGGAGAAGGTGGTGAGATAAAGACAAAAAAGGTGTGAACAATTAACCTCTGACATACAATATAATATATTATGGTCATCACCAGCTTAATTGGGGATAGAAGCTGCATCAGGAATATGCTCTAACGAGTGCATAAGCTTTGCAAGGTTCTTTTGCAAAATGCCACATATTTGCATTACCTGGGGGTAATTTGCATTTCTTTTTCCCCAGTCATTTTCAGACAGGTGAATGCTAATAAAGCTCCCCGGGTAACAAAATATTAAGGAGATTTAGAATGTGGAAAACCACTTAATGTGGTTAAGGGTAACCACATTAAAGTGCAGGTCATCTAATAGTTTAAAGGAGGATGCAGTTCTCATTGTATCTTAGGAAAACTTTAGTCATGAGGCCTTCCAGTGACAGGCACAGGCCAGCACACAGTATGCAGTATTGAAGCCTGGAGACCAAAGTCGTCTTTCTAGATCCATCACTTGTTTCATTTTCTTGGGCATGTTGTTTTGCCATTTATCCTGGGGACAGGGAAAATGTCTGCACACAGACTGATTCTGCATCTCAGCATGCATAAGCTCTACAGAGTACCTTGCTGACAGACACAAAACACACTTCAGCGAGCAGGGAAGAATGGGTGGTTTGATTACAGTAAATAGGAGCTGTCAGGAAATGGGTAATACCTAGTTAGGTCTATCTGCAGATTCCTCGTCCCTAAAATGGAGCCATTGGAACTTCACTCCATTGTCACACAGCTTCACATCATGGGGGTAAAAGCACAGCAAAATGTTTGGAATCGCTTGAATTCTCCATATTAATAGAGTGACCTGCCATCTGCTGCTCTGCCCACGCTTATGGTCTGCTGCTCCATAGTTAAGCATCCATTCACAAGAGAGGAATGTCTGTGTGGCAGGCAGCTAGGACTCCATTGTATAGGTCTTTACAAACATTGCACTGTGTTTTCCCAGGCATTTTTAGCTCTGTCTCTAAACACATATTTTGCCTGTGTGGTTTTGTTCCTCGGGTTTTTTACCTCAAGGAAAACAAACGTCATAGTTTAGTGAGTATTTTCGAAATTTAGAGATACACATGCACAGATATACAATATTTTAATATAGATTTCTGTGCATATATACACATACAGAAAAGCACAATTATAGAGAGATGGGATTAATAATAATTTTGCAGTTAAATTCTGATGTAATTGAGTCTAGAGAGAGACTTTTGGGACAATTAAATATTACTTTTGCTGACAAAACTGCCTTGGGAAGTTCCTCAGCACTGCCCTGACCCAGCTTCTGCCCCTCTGCTGCAGTTTGCTGTCTCCTTGACGGAGGCAATGCAATTGTTTGTGGAACACTCTGTGTCTCAGACCTTTGATACAATTCAGGGCAAAAAGAAAAACACCAGGAAAAAAAAGGCTTTTGTCCTTGTTTTTTGTTTGTTTGTTTGCTTTTCAACACAGATCTCCCTAATCTGGTCCATGAAATGATCCCACCAGCAGTTGTGCTGGCACATCTGAATGAGTGTGGGAGCAGGCATAAAGGGCTGAAGGGAGGTGGAGGAAGGGCGGCTCATTTTGCCACCAAGGAACACATACCATGTAACTAATCCCAACAGCTCTCAGCAACAATGAACCAGAACTCCAAACCTTCTAAACTATTACTGTATTTGATACACGTATTTGATTCTTTAAATATTCTAGGTATGGGGATGTATTTTTAAAAACTTATTCTGTTTTTTCACTAAGGCATACTGACAAGACACTATTCATTTCTTACAAAATAGAGTGTCAGACAGTGAAATGCAGCTTTAAGCTAAAGGAAATTTCTTAATGTAACATCTTTCTTGCCAGTGAAATAAACAACCAGCCTGTATTTCCAGTTGGTGCTCAATTCTTCCTCATATTTTAGTCAGCACTTGTACATTATTATATGAGTCCTACTGTTACAGTTAAATGTATACAGGTCACTGGGTGTTTGTTCCTCAATGAAGCAATTTTTCCCCCTAGGATAAATAATTGTGGGCATTTTATTTATGGAAAGCTCAGTACTGAACATGCTCATGCAGGTCCAGCAAATAATATAAGTGTGTGCTTAACCTCAGGGGTATAATTTCTGCTGCACTCATCAGGGACAATATTTACCGGCTGAGAGCAAAGCATGGGTCTCATTGGATTACAGCCAGCATGCTCAGAACTTCCCAAAACTGAGCTCATAGCTAATTGAAGTTACTACATGTGCTTCAGTGGGAGTTAATCACCTGAATACCACTGGAAATCTGGTCTTAGGGACTCTTTGGAATCCTATTGATCCCTTTTTCTCAGTCTGCAGTGTATACACGGCTGCATGCTATTTATGCTTCTAGAACTGTCCTTTTAACAGTTTTAGATTGTTTTCCTTATAATTTATGGTGTCTCTGTAATTTTTTTTCTAGTATGAAAACAAACAGGTGTGTCTGTCTAACCTTCTTTGTTCTAGTCAGTACTGGATATATTTATGCTATGTCATAATTTATTTGCTCCTTTCTAAAGTATTCACCTTTATATTCACCATGCACACAGGAGACATCTTGCTATTCCTCTGACACTTTTTTTCTTGTCCTTCTCTGGATCCATTTGCTTTACCCTTTTTGAAGTGCTGTGCCCAGAATTGTAAGCAGTATTCAAGGTGAATGTACACTCTCAGTTTACATTATGAGACATTCTTAGTGGCATTCCTTTCCTTTCTTAAGATAGACTAGTTTATTTTATTTGACTCTCAGCTTCCATCAACAGGTGGTTTTCATCAAGGAGACTATGATGAAGGCTTCTTTATGTTTTTCTGCCACGTGGAACTCATAAGTCTTCCTACAATTCAGTATTTTGCTGTCAATTTGCTTCCATTCAAATTCTTTGTCTACTAACATTTGGTCTTGGATTTAAATGTCTCTTTCTCAGACTCTTCTCAACACAAAGGTTCAAACATGGAGAAGCAATGATACTCTTCCATACACCAAATCATGGCTGAATTACCATTTAATTTATCCTTCTTTCAGCTGTTCCCCACTACAGTTTAGGGCATTCTCCACACAGCCATCCAGATAAGGTAGACAATTCCTCTTCCCCTTCCATGCCTACAAATGCAAATGAATAAGCAAGAAAAGAAGCAAAAGTCCTAAACATACAGATCTCCATATTCCCAGGATTCAACTTCTTGCTGTTTTGGCAGCAAGTTCATATACCCAGGAGTGAGGGGCTGCATTGTCCAGAGATTGGCACGGTCACTGTTCCTAAGACAGTTCATTCTTTTTTCCTGTAACTATGTTATTTTGCATTGTTCACAAGCTTTGCTTTATCCTCCTTTGCTTCTTTACACAAACATTGACGGATGTGCTGCACCCTTCCAGTCAAAGAGACGGGGTTTTAAAATTTATTTTGCAAGTCAACCCCTCCCTGGGCTGAAAACAAACTTCTTACTATAGCCTCTGCTGCTGACAACTTCGCAATTTCTAATAAATTGTATAACCATTCTTTTCTCATCCCACAACTGCATAGCTGCCTTTATGGTCTCCCAAGGGACATTGTCAGGAAAACTACAGCAGGTGGGAGAGCTCATGTGTCATCTCCTACAAATGAAGGCTGAGAGACTACTTACCCAAGCTCAGGCACAGATAAGTACCCTAAATTTAGCTGGGCATTTGGTGGCAGCAGCTGTATGTAGCAATGCACTGCAAAATGTAGAAACAGATGGCATTGCAGAAAACACGGATGTTGTGTTTATTGTCTGACAGGAGGCCTCTTTGCCTCCTTCCTCTAACATCTTCTCAGAGCATTTGGGGGATAAAATGGTATTTCCTTTCTACTCCCCTTTCTACTGCTTCTGTAGTCAGCTTCTCTGGAACTTCCCTCCATTCAGAGTTGGTAGTTGGTCATTCTGACTGCTTCTCTTCTGCTTTTGACTTTTTTGTATTAGAGCCTTCTTCTTGCATATTTTTTGCATGACTCATTTCACATGGCAGCAATAAACATAAAAATATGGTTCCTAGAGCATGTTGACGTTCATGAGGAGGGCAAGTGTACATATTAGCATTTGCTTCAAAGCTGTCAAAGGAAAAATTTTAAATATTTATACCAAAGGATGTGCATGGATGTATGTTCTGCCAGAAAAAGAGCCAGAATACATAGAAAAAAAGCTTCTTTTTTTTCAATTTTTTTTTAGAAGAGAACCAGAAGTGGGAGACCAGTAAAATTTTGACAAAGCTCTGGCAAAGTTTTCAACTACTTCTTTCAAAGTCAAGGAATTTTTTGCAGTGTAGTTTAATTTTAGGGACATTAAGTTCAAAGAGATTTCCTCAGCACAAGTTCCCTGAGCTCTGTCATGTACAGATGACTCCAGAATTGGGACACCCACTGATTTTCTTACTGAAGCAGTAGTATTACTCTGCACTTCATGGGGAACAGGAGGAAATTTTAAAAATTGAAAAACTGACTAATAAAACTACAAATTTCAGAGGAGGTTAAGTGAGAGTACCAGTGTGTCTCAAGGTGTAAGAGGGTGTAGTATCCACTGAGGTAAGTGTTCCATGGCCTCCAGAACACATGGGAATAGATTGCTGTTTCAAACGCCCCAGATTAGCAGATTCATCCCTACAGGATGAGGTGACACAACCTGCAGGGAGAAAATATGTAGGTGTTTACACCCAAGGCCTAACACAAACACACAAAAACAGAGCAAAACACCGGTATCACTTCCAAGCAGCTGGTGGTCTTCCCTCAGCAGCACCAGGGCCATCCCTCTCCTCAAGAAGTACATCAACAGCTAAATCTTCTCTTGGGCCTTCTGCACCTCCACTTGACTGCTCTATACATTCCCCTTCTCACTCCTCCTTTCATACCAGTCTTCTCCTCACCCTCCCTAAGTGTCCCTCCATGGCATGGTTTAATGAAGTCATGCTGGCTTTTGATTTTGCTTTGTCCATGCTGATGTAGCTCTTGCAGTCTGGCAGATGTATTCTCCTTCCAAAAGAACTGCTTCACAGCTTCTTTATTTACCCTCTTCCCTTTGAAGTCCCCCTCTCTGTGAAGGGCAGAAGTTAATTAGGTCTACCCATGAGGGACCCACCCTGCAACAGGGGCACTCAGAAGCAACCTGGCAGGAAAATGAGTGGGTGACCAAGGGCAGCAGAAGAGAATTACTCTTTGCTTCTCCACCTCCACTGCTGCCCATTGCCTCACAAAGGTCAGCAGAGATTGTAAATGGATGATTTACCTACGTGTTTGTAAGTGCTCAAATTCTTTTTTACTTTCAAATGTAAGTTTTTGGTTTTGCCAACGAATTAAATAAAATTTTCTCAGCTGAGTCTGCTTTGCCCAGACGCCCTCTAAATTCACTCTGCCCATGGGACCTTCAGTCTACAAATGCAAGTATATTTGGACAAAGAGAGGGGGTGCATTCTTATGCTCCATGACACAGCTTTCCCTCACTACTTTTATCCTATAATAGCTACGGATGTAAGCCCTGTGCACTTGCAGACTAGATGACAAACTTGTGTTCACATACTCCCGACAAACACAAACCACAAAATCCCCAGGCATTCACCAGCCTGCTGAACATTGTTCTGACCTTCACTCTGACATGGGATAGAGTGGCTGGGGGCAGAAAGGAGTTGCTGATCTGTGATTGCTTTTGACCAGTGAATCATAGTCATGTTATCCCAGAACAACAGGATTGCGTATCTTCCAAATCACTGAAAATTTCAATTTCAGCCCATGACCTGTTTTGATAAGACCTTCTACCTACCTTTCATCAACTGAAAATAACCGAACTGCAATCTGTTGACATTTTACAGTCATCTTTACTGTTTATATTGTTAATTAAAATCTGAAAATGAGATTTACATTATAGGATCTTCAGCCTACAAGTATTGTCATGTGTGACAATGTTTGTAAGCCAGCATGGTCATTAGGAACCACAGCAGTGAGGTGCTGTTTTCTTGTGGAAAGAACCTCTATCAGAATTTGGGGCACCAATTTATAAGTGTTTTATTTTTGTTTAATTTTGGAGAAAAATCAAGGACTGTTGCTTCACAGGAGGTGTTAGGGGTGACACTGTTTGCTTGTATTTCAGCAGCTATAAAGTAAAAATTTACATAGTTCCCAACTTCTGCCAGAGTACACAATGAATGGAGAAGAAACATACTAAAATTTATAAGTATAGGCATACCTTAAGGAATTGGATATCAAGGTATAAATGCTTTCTGTTCCTTAGGAAAAAATATTGTTGCAATCACAGGCTGCAGGAACTCACAGTTCTTCTGAAACTTAAAAGTAATCCACTTTTTGGCTATAAAATATGTATTATTCATTTTGCCCAGGTTAACTTTATTTTTCTTTTAAAGGAGCTCTGACACTTTAAACTGGCATTTGTGAATTTAGTGTAAATCTTTGCAATATTAACCAGGTGACAAGTTGGCAGCAGAAAATGAGAAATATGACCTGTGGAATAGCCCATTTAAACAGAAGCATGAGTTAGGATCCAGCTTGCATTTACAAGCACTAAACAAGGTGCTCAGACATCTTTGCACTGCTCTTTATCCCAGTGCCACAGTAGTTCTTGAGTTATATATAAATTACCTTTTTCCCCCCCATCTCTTTCCTAAGAAATTAATTTTAAAATTAATAGTACTAAGTAAAAATTTCCTGAGGATAATCACTTAAATACAAAATTGAATTAGGTCTGGCCATGTTCTAACCCACTTTGCCTTTGTCTTTCACATGCCTCTAAGCAAGTAAATTTTGCTAACATAAGTGCTGAATAAAAGTTTCAGAATTCACAGTGGAGACAGAGTGTTTTAGGACATTCAGTGTTGTTTACACAGAAAGTGTCTGACCTTCCAAAATCCTTTCACACATCCTTAGTGCAGAGACCAGGCAATGATTCAGGAAATGTTTTGGCCACACCTTCTGAAAATTGGGAATGCAGATGCAGCCATATTACCAGAGTAGAAAGTGTTCATTGCAAAGTTAATTTGGGGAATTAGCATTGGGAAAGATGAGCAGAAAAAGCAGTCAGGTTGAAAAGCCAGAGTATGTCACTGTCTCTGCTGGTGATGCACTTGTGTTATTGCTTCTGTATCTTATATTACTGCTAATTAAGGCTGCAGAAAGTGGGGCTGCTTCGTTGCAGTGAAATATTGGGGAACCTGTATGCCTTTTTGAACAAACTGCTGGAATATAGTCAACAATTTAGTGTTTTAGAATGAACACTGCAGATGTTTCCCACAAGGGGCACTCTTGGTGCACCAAGAGTATAGTTAAAGGGTGGGAAAATGCCATGGACTTCAATGAATTCAGTTGCAGCGCTTTCTTTGTTGCAATAAAGCCATATCTCTCTCACATTAAAAAAATCTTTCTTTCCCGCCATTATATGGATATCTCCCTCCATACAGAAACAAGACAAAGTCACTAAGAAATTGAGAAACCCACATGCCTTTCTTTTTTTCTTAGAAACACTGTCCTGAAAAAAAATCAAGAGCTTGAAGCTGAATATTGACTGAAACCGACTTTGAACTATGAGCAAATGCCTTGCCTTCCAGTGTTTAATTCTTTCAACATTAAGGGCCATAGGAGTAGAAAGGTATTACCTAAAAGATACCCAACTCTCTCACCCATTTTTACTCCTAACACAGAGCTCTGAGGCTCATGAACTTTGGCAAACATGAGAAGTCATAAGAGTCTCTTCCTATACCAGCTGCAAAGAGGATGTAAATGAGGATGGGCAAAGGATGTCAGATATCAAATGGTAAGTGAGAGCAATAACAGGGAATGGGTGAAATTATCCACCCAAGCAGATAAGACTAGAAGGATTCCTAGGGAAATACTGAACAAGCCAGGCAGAATATTTCAGTGCATGTCAGTGCAAGAGAACAAAGTCTCCAGTGGAGAAAAATTGAAAATCTGAACTCACTGTGAACGAGCATAGCATTAACAAAATTCATTCACCTTTGAATTTACAGAGTGAAAAAAATGAATGTTCCAATCAAAGCATTAGAAGATTGTTGCACCCAGATAAAAACTCTGCACTTGGTCATCATGTGTTCCCAACAGCTGGCAAAAGAAGGCAAGGCATCTGATTACTTTGCAAAAGCCTTTCAAACATCTTTCGTATTGATGTTGGAACATCCTGGAGAAAGAATAATTTCTAATGGACTTACAAATTCTTTTTAAAATGAGGTGAGTAAGACAGTGATAGCACAAACTAGAGCAGCTATAATCTCCATAAAGTGCGCAGAGGCACACCAGGCAAAGAAAAATCTGTGCTAGGCACAAGAACAAATGCAAAGGCTGACATAAGATTGCACAGTAAGCTCTGTTTTAAAGGAAATTTTGTGATGGCAGATCAAGGAAACAAATGCATACTTGTATTCAAGAAAGAGAATGAGCTTAGCCGAAAGTCCCCAGTAAATCTCAGAGCTGTGAGCAGCTAACAATATCCTCCTAGATGACAGCTTTGAAGAAAAATAGTTTTACAGGAAAGGTACTGGGCTGAGCCTCAGGAGGTTGGTGTCCCCATTGCTACGTTGCTGCACATGTTCTCTGGGACTCTGGAGGAGAAAAAAGATTCAGCAAAGCTTTCCTTTATAGAATGGAGAGAATACTTCCCTTCCCTGACATCCTTTGCCTTATGCATTTATGAGGTATGAACATCTTTGCATTCTCTCTCAGCAAAACCTGTCAGGATTTACTGTGGAAAACAGCATTCAAGGGACCCCTTATAGAAGAAAACGTGCACCAAGAGAACCGTTGTGAAAACCTGCAGATTCAGAAGGAGAATATGAGGCCATGAATACCTCTTACACAGAGGATGTCTTTCATGAAATTGCAGGGAGGCTGAATCCACTCACTTCCTTTCATGTCAGTCTAGGTACTTTTATGCTCTACAGATTGTCAGCAGGCAAATCTTGCAACCAAAATGGGTTTCTTGAAGTCCATTGGCACGCATTTAACCAAAGAGACTTCTAATGGTCCCTTTGACCTTGCTGTGAGCAGACTAAAAGACATCCCAAGGTCCATTCCAGCCCAAATGATTCAGTGACTATTGCACTATGAAAGGTCCAAATTAATGATAAGATTTCTGTCCAGCACATGGCACAATTAGAGTCTGATCTTTATGACATGGTCTGATACAAATAGCATACCACTGCAAAAGTAGCAGGTCCAGCTTCACTCCTGATTATCTCCATCCATCCTGCTCCTAGACATGCTCTCCCTCTGCCCACTTTGAGATCTCTTTCATACTCACGTAAGTCACACAGCAAGACACAGCAGCCCAATCAGATGGCAAAAAAGGACAAGATAAAACAGTAACATTTGAGATCAAATGAGCCATTGTAATGGAATCAGGAGGGAAAGTTAATGGATGTGGTGAGAGATGGGGAGAGGGAAAAGGGGAATATGGAGAAAGGAGGAGTCAGAAGAAAAGTTACCACAGTTTCCCCCTTCAGTCACTGGTGAACTTGTACATCAGCTTGGCCATATTGTGAAATTGTATCCTAAAAAACATAGTTAATTTAGATCTACAAGTCATCTCAAAATTAGCCCACTCTCTCCATATCCTATCAAGATGTTGTTTGCAATGAGCAGGGGATTTTGAACCTCAGCAGAACTCCAAACTCAAGAATTAAGCAGTGGTGACAATGACAGACACAGGACAGAAAAAGCTGTTGCTCTTGTGTGCTGCATGTATGCACTGCAACGTGGTGAAACTAAAGCTGGGTAAATGAGAATGGTAGAAAAAACCTAGTCTGAAGGGCTCGATCCTTTACAACACAGACATAGTGTTATGAGCCAGGATGGAGGAGAACAGCTTTCCATCTTGAAAGGATTTCCCTGTGCCTCCAAGACAGAGCTGGCTCACAGTCCGTCAGCAGCAGAGGCAAACTGGGGCAGCACAGAACAAATGGTGAGGGGTGTGGAACAGGCAGGTGCAGGCACAGGGAAGCTAAGGCAGTTACCACTGCCATCCCTCCCCTGCTGCCTTCTTTCCTGGAGGCCCAACTAGCAAAGTCAGTCTTCTCTTCATTGCCTATTACTTCTCACCAGAGGCAGATTTATTTTCACACCCCCTAGTTCAGCCAATGATGCTGCTCTCACACAACAGGACAATGATCAGCCCTTTCTGATTGCTCAGCTTGCTTTGCTGCCCATTACAGGCAGTTGTCAGCTTTATTTTTCCCCAAAGCCAGCCCTGCTACCAAATCTATTCCTACCAAGAAGTGTAAATCTGAAGAGGAAAGTGCACACCTACTCACTCTACAAATTCTTCTAGGCTTTCCATCATCAAGGTCCTCACTGATGATGTCCTCATTCCCTGAACATACACAATGTTCCTAATTATACACTTTCCTCTCTGATTTATTCTGAATGGAGCAACATGATGACTGCAGTGCAGTGCTCTGTAACCTCATAACAGGATATGTCCTTCTTCAAATGTTTTTTTTCATGTGTTTTTCTGTAGCCTGCCTGTTACAGAAAAACAACTTTGTGTGTGTATGTGTCTTTGATTCCCAAGACTATGCAGCTAAAAAAGCCAACCCCAATATGCACTACCAGGAACATAACTGGAAAACAACAAATCTTTGATGCAGGAAAAATTATACATTGAGGCAAAATCTCAGGATAATCTACAGCTGCTCAGGTCATGATGAGTGGTACAAGAATATCACTGATAATGGACAAACAGCTTTCTAGACAAAAGAACACGTGCTATGTAGCAATGGCTTTGTGAGTAAATGCCATTTAGGGACAGTCAAACTAGAGATACAAAAGGCTGTAAGAAGTGACTGCATAGCAAGGAAGCATCTATCCAGACAGAATAATCCCAGAGCTGAAAGTATACACTTTGTATTTATGGGAAAATCTAGCCCCAAAGACTGAAAATTACTCACTCCACAATAATAGGGATGGATTTAGATCACCATACTTTCTTCTAAATTTGACTTTCCTCACACCTTACAAGAATTTAAAGCCAGACTTTCAAAGCAAATCTCTTCTAAAGGGTTGCTGTTACCACTATGCTAAAGTGGCAGCAGTGGCTGGCTCCTCTGTGCTTTTGGATGGAGAAACACATGCATCTCCCAGGGCTACCTAGAAATGGAGAGGACTTTCTGTTCCCATTGTCTGACCAAATGAAATGTACCCTGAAGGAGACTTCATGGTATAGGAACGTGAAGAAAAAAGAAATTTTGAGGATATCTCTTGCTCATATCTGGTAGCTGTGGGACCAGTAGACCTTAGTGCATAAAAGGACCACCTTTTAGGACAATGAAGGGTGGCTGATTAGGGAAAAATTAATTCAAAACAGTGTGATTCACATTAGGACTGTGCACAGGTTTTTGGCACTGCTGACTCTAACCATGTCTGAAAATAAAATTGTCTCCATTCTGGTCACTTTAATGTTATACACTATATAACATTGTCCATTTCCATTATTTATTGATTGTCCTCAAGATATTCCTCTCTGAGGTCTGAATATGTGGGATAATGCTTAGTAGGAATAGAAAACTCTCTTTGGTTCAGCACAATGTATAAGTTTCTCAGCCACCAAAGGCTACGTGATTTATTTTATACAATGTTTATCAATGGCACCAGTAAGTGCCAAAAGAGAACAGCCCCAGAATCCTAGTCCTAGCCCTTGACGGAAACCTACCCCGTGTCCTAGCCCGAACCCTAAGCCTAGCCCTAGGTGGAACCCTAACCCTAACCCTAATCCTAACCCTAACCCTAACCCTAACCCTAACCCTAACCCTAACCCTAACCCTAACCCTAACCCTAACCCTAACCCTAACCCTAACCCTAACCCTTACCCTAAACATAACCCAAACCCGAACCCTAACCCTAACCCCAACCCTGACCCTTACTTAGCCTTAGTTGGAAACCAAAGCCTAGGTGGAAACCTAGCCCTAGCCCGCGGTGGAACTCTAGCCCAAGCCGTAAATGGAACCTTAGCCCCAGCCCTAGTTGGAACCCTTAATCTAGCCCTAGGTGGAATTCAAGCCTTAGCCCTAGCTGGTATGCTATCTTTAGCCCAAGGTGAAACCCTAGCACTAGCACTAGGTGGAACCCAAGCCCTAGCCCTTTCCGGAACCCTAGTCCTAGCCCTTGCCGGAAACCTACCCCGTGTCCTAGCCCGAACCCTAAGCCTAGCCCTAGCTGGAAGCCTAACCCTAACCCAACCCTAACCCCAACCCTAACCCTAACCCTAACCCTAACCCTAACCCTAACCCTAACCCTAACCCTAACCCTAACCCTAAGCCTAACCCCAACCCCAACCCTAACCCTAACCCTAATCCTAACCCTAACCCTAACCCTAACCTTAACCCTAACCCTAACCCTAACCCTCACCCTTACCCTAATCCTAACCCTAACCCTAACCCTTACCCTAACCCTGACCCTTACTTAGCTTTAGTTGGAAACCAAAGCCTAGGTGGAAACCTAGCCCTAGCCCGAGGTGGAACTCTAGCCCTAGCCCTGAGTGAAACCTTAGCCCCAGCCCTAGTTGGAACCCTTAATCTAGCCCTAGGTGGAATTCAAGCCTTAGCCCTAGCTGGTACGCTATCTCTAGCCCGAGGTGGAACCCTAGCCCTAGCACTAGGTGGAACCCAAGCCCTAGCCCTTGCTGGAACCCTACACCTTGACCAAGCCGGAACCCTAACCCTAGCCCAAGGTGTAACCCTAAGCCTAAACCTAAGCCTAAGCCTAATCCTAAACCTAAAGATAAGCCTAACCCTTACCCTTACCCTAACCCTAACCCTAACCCTAACCCTAACCCTAACCCTAACCGTAACCCAAACACTTACTTAGCCCTAGGTGGAACCCTAAACCTAGCCCTAGGTGGAACCCTAGCCCTCGCCGTAGGTGGAACCCTAGACCTCGCCCTAGCCAGAAACCCAGGCCTCGCCCTAGCCAGATCCCTAACCAAGCCCTAGGTGGAACCAGAAACCTAGCCCTAGGTGGAACCACAACCATAGTCCTAGGTGGAACCCAAACCCTAGCGCTAGGTGGTAACCTAACCCTAGGTGGAACATTAGACTTAGACCAAGGTGGAACCCAAACCAGAGCCCTAGGTGGAACCCTAAACCTAGCCATAGGTGGAATCCAAGCCTTAGCCCGAGCTGGTACGCTAACTCTAGCCCGAGGTGGAACCCTAGCCCTACCCTAGGTGGAAACCTTGCCCAAGTCCTAGGTGGAACCCAAGCCCTAGCCCTTGCCGGAACCCTAGTCCTAGCCCTTGCCGGAAACCTACCCCGTGTCCTAGCCCGAACCCTAAGCCTAGCCCTAGGTGGAACCCTAACCCTGACCCAAACCTAACTCCAACCCTAACCCTAACCCTAACCCTAACCCTAACCCTTACCCTAACCCTAACCCGTACCCTAACCCTAACCCTAACCTGAACCCTAACCCTAACCCTAACCCTAACCCTAACCCTGACCCTTACTTAGTCTTAGTTGGAAACCAAAGCCGAGGTGGAAACCTAGCCCTAGCCCGAGGTGGAACTCTAGCCCTAGCCCTAAGTGGAACCTTAGCCCCAGCCCTAGTTGGAACCCTCACTCTAGCCCTAGGTGGAATTCAAGCCTTAGCCCTAGGTGGAACCCTAGCCCTAGCCCTAAGTGGTTCACAGTCCTACAGCTTCATCTGATCAACTAGAGAGGAAAGTTTGGAAAGACTGCTGCAGAGGACTGGCATGGCAACACATGGCTCTTTTTATTTTGGGGTGAAAGCCTCTGGTGAATGGGTGACAATAACAGCTGGGGCAGTAATGCCTTCTGTGGCCAAACTGCTTTTCACACTGAGTGAGTGAGCTAGACCTGTTTGGGATACAAGGACAGATATGCACTTCATTCTTGCCAAGAAAAAAACACTAATGTGACTTTTCAAAGTTTTCCTTCCCATAACATCAACTAAGAGAAGAATTCAGCAAGCCCACAGCTGTATTTCTTTTCTCTGGATGAGTGGCTACCCTAAATTGTTAGTGAGGTGCAGTTTAAGAGAGCTGGTAACAGATTTGCCAAAGTCTTCTCTGTAGAATCGATATTAGCTTGTACTCATAATAGCATTTCAAAGCATCGTGTACTGAAGCTCTGACCATATGGGCCAGGAAATGGCAATGTGATTAGCATTTCTCCTCTGCTGGCCCCCAGTATGCTACCCTGTGGCTATTACAGCCATCTATTTTGCATTCTGGCTCCCCTGTGATATCAACAATAAACAGTAAACAGTTCACTTGGTAATAACTTCTCCAAAGGAAAAAGGAAAAAAAAAAACAAAACTAACAAACTTCCCTCAGCAAAAAAGCATAATGTAGACACACTCTGTAGGAGTTTCCAAGATGGTTTGCAGCAGCTACCCAGGCACCAATGCCAAACAAAATTATCTGAGTGGTAGAAATAGGTCCCCAAACAGCTGCCACCAGCTGTAGCAGGCCAAGATAGAAATAATGAAAGGAAGATTTTTTTTTTCCCTGAGCATTACAAGAAATGGAAGCAGAAATAAATGAAGTATCTGCACCTTCTAAAGATTCTTTTGTTACACATAATCTTTATAGAAATTTACATATGTCACCATCTGCTGGCACCCGCCATTACTGCATCTCAATATTATGTTACTCTACAAGAAGATTCATAAAATTCAAATGACTGTTTAGAAAAGAGTGGATTGAAGATGTCAGTGTAATGAAAATGGCCAAACTGGAGTGAAACCACCAGAGCCTGAGATTAGTTTGCAAAAGTTCAGCCCATATTTTCTCCAGGAGAACCACACAAGAGGTTTTAGAAAGCCATCCCTGAGAATGGGAAAAGGAATTGCCATGCACAGTAACTTGCTACAGAATGATAGAGGGATTTGTTTGATTGCTTGTTATGGATGAGAGAAAGAGAAGGTCTACAGGCAGCCAGGGATGAAGAAACACTTTAAACAGTTTGCTGTCCAGTTACTAGGACTCTATCTTTTGCCTTTCCATCCTTTTTGCTCTACATCTGCCTGAGTTCTTGTGCAGTCACTAATTTCAAATTCTTTTTTGGCAATCTTCTTTGCCTTCTTTTGAAGGATGGCTGGAATCTCCACTTTGTAACTCTTTTGGTAAATCTGTTGGTAAATCTGCCTAGTAATGCTTTCTTTGTCCTGAAACAAAATTCTTCACATGGCTAACATTGTGTAATGGTGAATCCAGGGAGCTTTACAGGTTTAATATAAAATAATTTCCCATAAATTAATCTCTGAGTGAAAAGATCATGTAAACAAAAAATATTTAAATCTGCCACTTGACAGACTTTTTTCTCCTGCATATATGGATTTGATGTGTCCATCTACCTCAGGGCTTCTTTTCAAACAAAAAAAATTGCATTTTGAACTTCAGGGAAGTGATGGGGCACCAAGTGAGGATCAGTTGGGTAATATTTCCTTCCAGATAAATTTACTCAAGTCTTAACTTCAAGGGGGAAATGGTGTTGGTCAAGGTGAATTTACCTTGGAGAGAAACTGGAATGTTGTTTTCATTATGCTTTTTCTTTGGAATAGAAAACACTTCTCAGATAAGAGAAAAAATCCTGTTTTTTTAACAATGAAGACGAGACACCAGAGAAACATGAAAAAAATATGAACAGCAGAACAGAAATCTCAGAGGACAAAATGTCAAAAATACACCACAATTGCTTGGTTTTGTCATCTTTCTCATTACCTCTGAAATGAACAATAAGGTGTCTCACAGTAATAAAAAAGGAGTCTGGGGATTATTTTTTGGTGAGGGTGGTTTTGATGGAATTTCTATCCTCACACTCCAGGTTTGAACTCAGTTGCTAAAAACTGAAACTTTAAATCATCATTTTACTTTAATCATCAGTTTAGACATCAGTCTATTAGTCTTTATTCAGGTTTCATATATATATTTTACATGATTTGTGTTACTTCACTTTTCTTTTTTTTCTTTTTTTTTTTTTTTTTACATTCAGGGGGACTTGCTTTAAGCTTCAGATAAGATTTGAAGATAAGAGTTAAATTCTGTACTCTATTTTAAGGAACAAGTCACGTTTCAGAAACAGCTTTATCTAGAAAGGAATTTGAATTTTCCCATAGCTTATCGTGTTTCTGTTGTATTCAGCCAAAATGTCACGCATTGGAATCTATAGGGGAGCTATGGTCAGCGACCTTTGCACCACCTTGAAAAGACAGTATAAAGCTTTTTTTCCCATTTGCTCAAGGAAAGAAGAGAGGAAACAACTCTGAACTCTTTCATTAGCAGTTGAATCTTCACTTCTTAACAAGAGTACTTGCCCAGAGTAGGTAACAAGCTTCCCAGTCAAGGAAAAGAACCTAAATAAAATAAATTTTAAAAAAGAGTGGAGAAAACTTGAGAGTAAAGCTGCATTGTTTATGGCATTAAAAGACACAGGTTTTTGCAAGCTCAAATATTTTGCTTTTTCTTCATGAGTCCCTCCACACAGGGCAACATAACAGTGAGTGCTCCACTGTTCAAAACCAAAATTAAGACCAGTTTGCACAGTGCTGTAGATTAAACAGGAGAAAATGTTAGGCAATTAAATGCTAATGATTCAAGCTGGGTGCTTATGTTTTGTATTACTTGCCTAATAATGTTAGCATTTAAATGGTCAGCTTTGAAGTTAACAAACAGCCCATTAAGATGCAACCAGGGAGTTGTGGGCTCTTTGGGTGCTATTGTTTCAGTCTGGCTAGCTGCAGACTCAACAAAACAGCAGCCATGGGATTTACTTAGTGAAGACTATTTTTGCAATTGTAAGGCCTAGAAGTTGTTTTGGTTTTTTGTGTTTTTTTTTTTTTTTTTTTTTTTTTTATTTTAAGTGAAAGCTTGTATTATTGAGGACACAGCATGTGGGAAAAGCCTAAATCTACTCATTTTCTTCTGAGTCCTGGGATTTCTATTGTCCCTGCTGATCACTTAAATACAAATCAGTTGGTTCCCAAGCTCTGTACAGTGATCATCCTGCTGCAGCCATCAAAATTCTAAGAGATTGCTGACTCTGAGCTGGTTTTTCTGGATACTTGCAGGGGTTAATATAAAAAATGTGCTCCTGGCAGAAAAGTTGAAGGAGGTTCAGTGGTGAAAATTGCAACACATAATGAGAGATCCTCAAAGCAGTGGCTACTTAACAGTCAGAAATAAGATATAATTGTCAATGGAACAGAATATTATCCAGGATAATGGGCTCCTGCAGATGCAAGAACAGCAAGGCCAAGCCAAAGCATTTATGGAAAATAAATGGTATGGTGAAGCTCAGGTTTGTTCTTCTTCAAAGTGAACAACATTGATCCTGTGGCAATGGTCTCTTATTCCAAATCATTGATGCAGACTTAATTATTTTATGTAATAGAGGTTGATGTGGGAGTTACTTACTGTGCCTCTGTAGACCTATTGCATTAGGAGTGCCTCTGAAGAGAAAAGCACTGTGGATTTCAGAGCCTGGATTTCATCAAGCGTTTTGTTATCCCTACTGTGACTGCTATTCCCAGTACTTTCCATGTGGTGTTAACCAAGGAGAGCTAGTTTTCTGCTGTCAAAAAGCAAGTGCTGTGACAGTTTGATGTTTCCTGGTGGCAACTGTAAATATTGACATTTTAGTCAACGACAATTGATGCAACATATTAAACGTAATGGGGCTTTTTCACTGAATTTAAAGTGAATAATTTCAGGCCCTGTTTGGTGCATTAGGAGGAACAGAACTGTTCTTAAACTGACTTTTTTTTCTGAGGTACTCAACATGATGTATGAATGCCAGAGCAACCTCCTAGTAAAACTATATTACTTCTTGGTTTTGATCTTTTGTGGCCTGTTAAAGGGCTTATTTAAAATGCCACAAAATATGTACTGCTAGCTCTCACATCTTAATTGGAGAAATAGGTGGTCTGGATGTTTAACAGAGGCTTCTGTGTGTCAGAAATATGAAATAGTGAACTAGTTCTTAGCTAGAAACATAAACCAGGTGCACTAAACCAATGCATTTCAGCTATTCACTTGCTATCTCTGCAGTAATGATGTCATTTCTGTAATTTATCATAGGGTTTTTTTTTTTCTGAGAAATATTAAATAGAACATAGCTATTTATTTTGGTCTACTGTTCCATCCTGGGTTAACTTAAGGAGACTAGCCTTTAAAGGATAATTCTACATATTGCCACACACATATGACATGACCAGCAAAATGATGATCATTTAATGCTGTGTGGGCTGTGTGTAGCTGTACAAAAGAACACAGATTTGGTCCTCTGTGTTTTATGCAGAAACTGCTAAATCTTAGCAGTTTGTATAAAGCAAAAAAACCACACAGACAAAACCAAAAAAGTCCAGAATACCCTAGTGATATAGGCAAAAGGAGATCAATAGTATGATTAAAGTACTAGGATCCCACTGGGTTTTTTCCAAGAGTCTACAGCTGTTATAGTGAATGCCTGATGATTTTTCAGCTAGCACAATTTTAATTGGATAGGTGACTGAGGGAGTCATGTAAAGCCTGCCTTTCCTTCTGATGCTTTTTTTTCTTTTCACAATGCCATTAACAGCATACGGTCAGCTCTATGACCTTGAACAAGGACAGTCAACAAAGCACCCACTTCTGTCAAATCTTTGCAGAAGATCATAACCCTAGAGATTATGCCATCTGCATCTTGAATTTAGCCTAAATTGCTTCTAAAGAGGCTAATGACCACTTCTTAGTGAAATTCTTTATTTTTTGCCATATATGATGTTTTAGTCTGTTTCTAACACTTGTGTGCATTCATTCTGAACAATTTGGCAGGCCTCTTATATTTACTTTAATTTCTCTGGCACTGTACATGGCAACTGTATGAATGTCACAAGTAATGTAGATTAGTGCAGTTTTTCCAAACTCTTTCTATTATGTGTTGCAGCATTTTCAAATGGCAGTCACAATCTGAGGCCTGCCTCTAAGTTCCAAGAAAGGCCAATTATAAACTAGCTGGGTCTGCCTGCCTGCTAAAACCATGTGGAAGATGGGAACTACTGCACTGGCTTCTGTAACATTTTCTCATGACCATACCTCACTCCCAAAGATGCAAATTCTTTGTTTTGCAGCATCTTGATGGGGGGAGTGAAAAAGCTTCTTGGGGAGCTACAGACCACCAGAGTATATCTATTTTTCTTATCAGTCTTCCCAGAGATACCATTTGCAATGCACTCCACTGCTGACACATTTATCCACTGAATGACTAGTGTACTCTACACCTCCTCTTCTTCAACTCCTTTCTCCTGTGCCAGAATATCAAACTGTAGGATTTACACAGCTGCTGGGAAGAAGTGATAAAACAACATTCCAAAGAGCAGCTTTCAGGTGGGAAGGTATAAGCAGCCTGTGACAGTGTGGCTGCATGGCATGCACAAATTTCTTTTGCTAAATTTGGTGTTGAACAGACTCATAGATGTACCTACTTGATGATGATGTCATACTGTAGAGAATTTATAATGCTTTTCAAAAAGAGGCCTTATTGTCCTTCTTAAGCCTGAAAGTCCTGCCTTGAGCACGTCCCAGGCTTTCTCCAAAGTTAGTCCTTGATTTCTTCCTTTATGTGGTTAGGGGCTAATTTACTTACAATATCTGAAAGTGCTTCAGGTCTCCCTTTCAGCTGAAAGACTCTCTGTTCCATTATTTCTGTATGCTACACTCACCTGGCCATACAAGTTTGCCACTCTCTATCACAAAAGGACAGCAGTCCTGATCCTTCCTTGTGGAATTTCAGCAGAAGAAATGAGAGAGTGGAGCCTGCATTGCAAGGCTGAAGCCAATACTGTCTTCAAGCCAAGAAAGTCAGTCTATGATAGTATGGTTCTGCACCAGTCCCAGGAGTAACCTGTTCAATATTCAGACCTTGAAGAATGACCAGCATTGTTTTTGGTGGATACAGATTCATTGCTTCCAGAACAGTTAACATTTGACACATAAATATAACCAAACCATTCTCTATGACAACTACTGACTGCCCACTCTCAACAGGTATAAAAACTATATATAGCCATCTCTTAATTAGCCTTATGCTATGCAAGGAGATACAAAACAATTCATTTACAGCCAGAGCTTGCCAAAAACGTTGCCACCAAACCTCCACTAGTCACGCATCTAACAAAAAAAAAAAAAAAAAGGCAGCTATTAAAATACTCATTTCTATGTTTTCTATTTTACTCAAGGCAGAAAAATGATTCTAAAATTCTTGTGATGTTTTAGAGTTTACCTAATCTTAACAAAAAACTAGGTGTGCTTCAGTTTTAGTTGAAATCTAAAGAGATGTCAACAAAGAACATTCATCCACAAAACACACTTTTAAAAATGTAAATTAAGCACTTCAAAATGTTGCTTTCTAGGGTAACATTTTCTATCAGCCTAGCTGTATTCTCACTGGAAGCAATGGAATGTTTGGCATTGGTGTCAGTGGAAATGGCTTAGTAGGTCTAACAGTTGCAGCACTGTGTATAACAGGTTAAAACGAGCTCAGAAAGCAGAAAATTGCAATTTCACATGCCACTCTCACCCTCTGCTTCTTCAGATGATTAACTCTACATCACTTTCTACCTTGATGTCACTCAATGCTTTCACTTTTTTGTCCAGGTCTCTCCTGGTTCCACTACCTTTCTTTGCTTATCTCTATCATAAATAGATTTGCAATATCTTCATGCAAAATAGCTGGCTCCCAAGATCTCAATCATTTGGAATCACCAGTGGCTGGAACTGAGTAACTAAGTTTTTAAAAAAAGAAATCTCACGAACAGTTTATTTATCAGCTTAGTAAGAAGGAGGTAAAATGGGAGAGGCAATGGGCCCACAGAAAACCCAGGGCCTTTGGAATACCTGTGATACTGATGTTAGAGGCACCTGCAGTGGAGGAGAGCCCCCCACTGCTAAGTGTGATAGCTGAGTGGGAAACCAGCTGTGCCTGTGACATTAGACCCCCTCTACAACTGAACAAACATATCAAAGGGCTGCATCAGATTGTGAAAAGCAGAGCTACTTGAAGCAATTCACTTCACTGCTGCCACTCTGCTTTGATTGATATGAACAAGTCTTATCTTCAAAAATATATACAGCTAAAGTGAGTATTTCTATAATCACTTCAGATTGCATCTAAGAAAGGAAGAAAATTTTGCCTCCTCCCTTCCCCTCCTCCTCCTCTTATGTTTCCTCCACTCTGGAAAAGTCTTATGGATGGCTAAAACATATGCTAAACGTGGGAGGAAAAAAAGGTACCTTCCAAATCTTCATGTCTTTGACAGCAAAGCAGCTGTATATGTCCCTGTTCTTTGAAAGTATGAATTAGGGCTGAAGAACTACTACTCCAAAATCTCTTACCTTTTGACAGATCATTTTTGTTTGTGGTGGCTATGGTTGTCAGCAGCAGTATGTCAAGCTTGGAAGACTATTTGATATTGGAGGGAAGGACCACGTTTTTTTCTTTTAAAGAAGAGGAAATCCGGGAGGAGAATGACTGTCCATGCACAGCTGTGCACGTATTTTCAGTTTGGCTCATCTAATCTTGCAACAACTGTTCTTGTTCAACAGTATAGATCTTGCACTCTGCAAGGCAGAGTTGCACACCCGAGGATGCAACCCCTACCTCCATCAGTCTCAATATGGAGACTCAACTCTTGGTCCAGATATAGCAGCAGTGCTAGGGAACAACATTTGAGTATCAAAAAATTTCCTCCCACAAGGTACATTGAATATGATTGTGGCTATACAGGGAGTGAATTCAGTCCTCTATTTTCTTAATAAGTATTAAATTAATTCCTAAGAGTGCTAAAAATATTTAAAAAACTGATTATAACAAAGAAAAAAATTCTAAATATTGGGAGCTGACTACAGAAGCTTTAGGGAGAACAAAAGAGAGAGACAAACAACCACATGAAGACAGAAGAATTCAGCAGATTTTGATGAAGAAAAGAAGTCCCCTAAAAGGACAGCTGTATTTAAAAGTAAAGAGGAAGAAAGTAAGCAACAAAATGAAGAGAACTGACTCTAGGTTAAGGACAATTCACACAGGTTGGCCAGTGATATTCAATTGCTGTTGGTGGTCTTTAAATAAAGGTCAGACAAAATTGTACCAAAATCCACAGGAGGATTATTAAAATGCTTATTTAAGACAGTGGGTTGCCTGTGGGAAAGAGTGCTAGTTTCATTATATTTCTAACAGTGTTTAATAAGTTATTATTGCATTTGGAATTACTTTCTTAGAAAATTTTGTCTTTTTGTACTGTTCAATACTCTCTTCCATCCACATTTCTTGCCAGAGCTGCAACAGAAACATAATTTTTTGAGTTTAAATTCTATATCTTAATCTTTGCATCTTATCAAAGCTCTCAGGCTTCACCAATAAGTTCCTATGCAAACAATCAATCAAAATATTACCCTCTGCCCCATTTGTCAATGCTCATCTTCTGCCCCTGCTATTGGAGCAACATGTCATGCACTCCATGCACTTCAAAACCTTGTCATTCCAAGACTGATGATGAAATCATGGCTGTTTACCCTTTGGAAAGCTTAGTTATCAAGTGCAAGGTGACAAAAATATTTATCTAGAATGGTCTGTTGACCTTCTGTTCTCACAGAAGTTAGATAATTGGAAAACATGTGCAGTAATACAGTCTGTAAGGGTGCACAAGCAACCAAAGTCTGTGCAGCTTCTGAAAGTAACCTACATAGAATGCAAAACCCTTTTGGAGCAGCATTGTTGGATGTTCTCCTTTTTTCTGTAACACATGACAATGCTTTAAGTCAGGGACACAAGCTTGTGAACAGTTTCTCAGTGGTTGACAATGCTCAGTATCTCTTGGCTAAAATACCTTATCTCCTTACCCAGTGAAGAGAGAAGCTGAAACCTTCCAAAAGACAGTCCTGTATGTGACTGCAGTACATCCAAAAATAATTTTCCCCCAATCCCGCAGCTCACACCTATCCAAAGCTTTGCAGCTGGACCATTTAAAGCCTCTAAGTACAAGTCTTTAGCCTTCCAGTACCTAAAGGGGCTACAAGAGAGCTGGAGAGGGACTTCTTATATGGGCAGATAATTGTAGGGCAAAGAAGAATGGCTTTAAATTGAAAGAGGATAGATTTTAGGATTTAAGTTGTGTATTAGGAAGAAATTCTTTACTGTGAGGTTGGTGAGACATTGGTACAGGTTGTCCAAAAAGAAGTTGTAGATGCCCTGTCGCTGGAACTGTTCAAAGCCAGGCTGGATGGGGCTCTGAGCAATCTGGTCTAGTGGGAGGTGTCTCTGCCCATGGCAGAGGGGTTGAAAACAGGTGTTCCTTAAGGTCCTTTCCAACTCCAGCCATTCTATCATTCTATGATTCTATGATCCCATGATTCTGTGATTCTATGAGTACAGGAGCATAATGCCCTGTGAAAGGCTTAAGTTGGAAACGTTGCATTCATTAGACTAAGGAGCTTAAAACATATTTTTGAAACTCAAAAGGGATTTGTGATTGGCCCACAGAGCTCTCCTTCAGAAACTTCTTTTTCTGATGTTTTTTGGGCAGCCTGCAGCTCTCGGCCAGCAGCCAGCTGAGTGCTGCAGGCACGAGGGGCTGGAAGACATTATGGAGCAGGCTGGAAGATGGAGCAGCTGTTGCCACTGTCCAGCTGACATAGTAAAAATCAGAGGGAAGGAGCTGTCCATGAGAAACATGATGATGGTGATGCTGCACTGATAAGCACCCTCCTATCCCATTATGGTGTCCAATACCAGAGTGTGTACAGGATTTGAGCTTGTTGCATGTAGCATATTGCTTCTAAAGCTGCACTAAAGTTGTTACCCTCTACAAGAAACAGGCTGAAATATTCCTAAAAGTGGCAAAGCTAAGCTTGCCTCAAGGAAAGTCTCTGGTACTAAGAAGGAGAAGATATTTTTAGGAGTGCTGGTGTGGAAAGTGAACCTTGATCTGTGAAGAAGAAATCAGATTCAACAATTTATAATGGAGCTACAAAGACCAAGTGTCTTGATGTCCTTGAAGAGTTAGATGTTTAGTTCAAGCTGGTGCATGTATTTTAGGATCTAACTGGAACTTTCCAGACAAAAATTCTCAGCATGTCTGAGAGTGGAACAATCCAGTCTCCATTTTCATTACTGTGACTTTAAGCTGAATTTTACACAGGGCCTGAAATGGGAACACTGTTGGATTCTTGTACTGCTCACTATGATATAAATATATAAGGAGCCCAGCAACATACAGACCTACTTTAGGATTGAAACTACTCTGAAAATTGTCTTTTAAGGTAAAATTGATTTTGTAATATGTGAGTTCTGTAGGGAACATTTTCCACTTTTTTTTTTTACAGCGAGTGTGCAAGTTGGTCTCTATCTTTCACAAAATGGTATTTGATATGAACTATTATTAGTTGAAAAAGATAATCTGTTCAGTGAAACATGCTCATTTTCTGGTCCTAAACTGTCTCTGCTCCCTAGAAGCAACAATCCCACTGTAATTCAGAATACAGGCTCTGCTAATGCTATGCTTGATGCACATATTTATCAATCTGATAATTATGCTTAAAATAAGGCAGGGAAATAAAAAAGGCTGACAGAGATAGAATTCTGATCAAATGCTGGAGGCAGACACAGTCCAGGTCTGCTAGCACAGAGTTTCACAAGAAAACAGAAAGATAAAATGCAATTTTACATTTTATTCAGTGCTGTTTATTCAGCTCTTTTTCCCTAAGAATCATTATCAGTATTTTGAAGTTATTTATGCTTCCATTTCTGATGGAACTCGGGCTTGGTCAGCAAATCTTTTCCAGAATACAGTATTCTTTCTTTTTTATATTTGCTCACAGATGTTTTAGGATGAGATATTGATTATCCTGCAAATGGACAAGAAAGCAGTTGCTTTTGAACCAGAGGGATGTTTTCCTCATTACAGTTCTAAACCACTTGCTGTTTTTTTAAACCTATTCAATCTCCTGGTTATGTTTCATCAGCTTCCCTCCAGGGCTGTTTTTTCTTGGCCTCTCCCCTCTCAAATCCTTAGAGTTGCAAAATTCCTGGGATATTTCACTATTCTATTAATGCTGCACAGAGCTGAGAGAACTAAGGGATAAGTGTGTGTGTTTCTTTCTATATATGTTTGGAAAAGTTAATGACGCTGTGATACTGCTACTAATAATATTTATTATTGGTGATATGTTTTTGTGGTGGGCTGACCTTGACTGGCCACCAGGTGCCCACCCAGCTGCAGTTTTCCTATCTCTCCTCAACAATGGATGAGAAAATAAGACAGGGAGATCACTCACCAATTACTGTCACGGACAAAACAGATTCAACCTGGGGAAAATGAATTTAAGTTATTGCCAATTAGAGTGGGATAGTGAGAAAAATAGACAAAACTAAACCACTTTCCCCCATCCCTCCTTCTTGTTAGGTTCAATTTCACTCCCTCACTCCTGACTCTTTTACTGGAGGAAGTAGGGAGGGAGGAATGGGGGATGGGGGTTGTGGTAAGTCCATAACATTTCACCTCTGCTGCTCCTTCCTCTGCTCTCTTCCCTTGCTCCATCATAGGGTCTCCCCCACGATGTACAGTTCTTCAAGAGCAGCTCCAGCATGGCTGCCCCATGGGCAGCAGCTCCTTCCAGACAACTCCATGCTCCTGGAAAGGGCTCCTTTCCATTGGCTGCAGCTTCCTTCAGGACATGTTCACCTGCTCCACTGTGGTCCTCCCTGGACAACCTGCTCCATTGCATCCTTCTCCAGAGGCTGCAGGAGAACCTCTGCTCCAGCATCTGCAGCACCTCTTCCCTCTCCTTCCTTCCTCACCTTGATGTCTGCAGGGCTGTTTTTGCACATTTTTCACACTCCCCTTTCTCACACAGCTTCTGCACCATGTTTATTCACTCTTGGTAAATATATTATCACAGAGATGCCACCGGTGCTGCTGAGGGGCTCAGGTTTGAGCAACAACTCCTTTTTGGAGCCAGCTGGAAATATCTCTGGTTCGTCTCAGAGACACCACTCCTGCTGCCCTTCTGGCTACCAAAATCATGTAGCATAAACCAAATGCATTTTTTAAAGACTTCAAAAAAGTATTTGACATGGAATGTGGTGGTCATAAAGGACACTTCTGAAAATCTTAGAAATCTGATTTTTTTTTTGTCACTGATATCAAAATACTGCGAGCTGAATCTTAAGGGCAAAGTAGAAGGTTAAGAACAAAAGCTAATAAAAGTGTCTTGTTTTCATGTTAAACCAAGAATTGTCCTTCTGAATAGGTAATTCACAGTCCCACCTGTTTCCTAAAGATCTGTTTGTACTACATACAGATAAAGCTGGAAGTTCATGAGTTTGAAAAGTAGAGGAAACATAAGGGACAGGGAAATGAGGGCTGAAATATCAGAAGAACATATACATAAAAGTAAATGGAGGCATTTTGTGCATCTTTGACCTCACAAGATCTGTGTGATCACAGAGTAAATATGAGGCAGCAGTAGTTTTCTGAAGGTTTTGAACTAGAAAATTCATTGTAAGCATTCCTTTATTTGAATTTTACAGCCAAAGCTTTTCTTTCCTAACTGCTGCAAACTTTTGTAATAGGCACCCCCTTTTTTTAGTGGAAATGTGTGAATGAAGAAAAGCTTAGCACCTTCAGGCTTTGGGTGGTGAGGAAAAAAATTGCTTTTAGCAGAAAAAAGTGTTTGAACTAGGAAGAGATTTAACATCCAGAGGCTGCTGTTATAATAACCCACAAGTGTTGTAACACAATATCACACACCATCTAAGGTCATCATAATTCTCTTACATGCATGGGCTCAACGTTTGCCTCGTAGCAATAAACATGAATATCAAGTTCTGTGAAGTTACATTTGTGTAAAAACGGTGTCGATAGAGTTCGTCATTTAGAAAAATGATGATTAGAATCACAATATTCTTTAAAAATGTTCTTGAAGGCAGCTTGAGGCATAGCATCTGCTGTAATCAGTGCTTCCAACACCCCCCCCCCCAAATGAATGGATGACAAAAGCACAGGAAAGAAAAAGCATTTTGCATCTTCTTACCTATTCTGTGATCTAGACTAACAGTTTCCTGTTGCAATACCCTACCCCGTGCTTCTGGTGAGTGCGAATGAGGCACATTCCGACGGAGGCATGGGAATAAAGCAGCTCAGCAGGATGCAGCACGGGGGGCAGCTTCCTCTGCTGGCAAGGGCTGCCTAAGAGGCAGCATCCACCACTGCCTGCAGCTTTGCACCTCTTCCCTCTCCTTTTTTCTGTTTTACGGTGGGGCTCTAATTGATCCCGACTATTTCACACCTCCTTTTCCTTCCTGAAACGTGGCCGAACTCTGGTAGGACCCTGTCTGCCCATCAAGCTGACACTCATACATCAAATCCTTTGACAAGTGTTGGAAGAATCTGGAGGATTTGGCAAGCAACAAACGTCTGGCTTGGTTAAAATTTTAAGCTAACCAAACCAAACTGAAAGCATTCACACCTGTTTTCCTCTTGTTTTTGAGGTATGTTCCAGGCTGAGCTGTCGGTGTAAGACAAAGACCAACCAGTGAACATAACATAGAGAGCAGTAGGAATTATTTTGATCTTTCAAGGAAGGACATTCTCAGATAAAGAAGACCAAGCAGGTGAAAATTCTGTTTTGCCTGAGGTGTTTTGAAGGTCTGGAAAGCACTCTGTGTGCCTATTGGAGTGCCCATGAAAGTCCAGAGGCAAAGTCAGCTAGGGAGTGGTGACTCCAAGGTACACAGCGTTTTGGGGCTGTACATGGATATTATGTTGCTCCTTCTACACCCTGCATCACTAAAAGCTCACAGTGAGAGCCACTAATTGAACGATACATATATTTTTGTAAACACAAAGCAAGTGAAATAAATAAAATTTGTAGCTAGTGTAAACTGGCTTGGCCCAAGTGGTTTTAGCAGTTATGCAAAACTGAAGCAGGAGATCAGAGAATCAGCCCCAATATACAAAATATTAATTAGTATTAATTTATTAATAAATTAGTGTGCAGGTATGTGTGTGTATGTTCGCATCCATAAGACCATAATACAATAGCAGCATTCTGTTTTAATGTTTTTTAAATTCAACGATATTTTGAGAATATCAGGTTTTATTAAAAAAAAAAAAGAATTCTTGCAGTGTATGAAGCTCTGTCTCAGTAATACTCTTTCCTATTTATGGCAAGTAATCTATGTGGCAGCTCTTCACAGCAGGGTGACACTGACATGGTTGTCTGACAAGATGAGCCACTCAAAAGTAGTGTCATTAAAAAGAATGTGCCATTTTCTGACACAACTGAATGCAGGACTTTGCCTACCAAAAACCAGAAAAAACATACTACCTGGAACTTTTCTCATTTCCCTCAGAACTCCAATAAAAGCCCCCATGATTCCTCCCTGCTACCAAATTATTTTTGACTTTTAGAACCTTACTTTTCACTTTAGCTCCTGATGATTAACTCTCCCTGTAAACTGCTTTGTAATACTCTGCATGGAGGACAGTATATAAAAATAAATTGCATTGAGTTTGATCCAAACCTCATTTGACTCAAAATTACACTGAGGTTTTGGGCTGCCTTTTTTCCTACCTCCACATTTCTAAGTCTGGCTGGCAAGCCAAATCATTTCTATTTGCTATCATAAAGGCTAAATAAAAGGGCAAACAACTCAATGCTTTTTTCAATAAAATTCATGTTGTTATTTCAAAATGTAGTTCTTCTTTGTCAGTCCCCACCCCTACATACTCATTCACACACAACACCACTTGGGTTGCTCATGTCTTTGTGTATTACAGTCTGCAGAAATTATGGAATAAGGTTCTACCTCTTTTGGTAAACCTGATTGCTGAAGAAAGAGCGAGTCTGTTGGAAAATTAGCCTATATTTTCAACACTGACAACAGTGAAAAGATGCAGCTTCATGCTACTGTGCTGAGGTTATTACCTTCCTAGTAGCAAATCTCAGGACACCCAATTAAAGTTAACTTGCAGTTTGCAACAAGCAGCCTGTAAAGTTTGCTGGAAAGGAGCTGCCATACTGTCATTCAAAGTACTTTATATTAAGCAGCACAAGACAGCGACAAAACATCTAATTATCTGATTACACTGTAAGAATAGTTTCTTACAATGCACTGAATTTTGCATACCATCAACGAATACAGACTGTGTGCGTCAGTGACTCACATAAACACAACAGAAAAATGAAAATAAGATAGGACAATGCGTCTCTGCTACTATTGTTCCTAAACTGCGAGACAGTTTTGCTAGTACTTCAGATGAACAGTGGGGATTCTGGGGACATTCAGCTCAGGAAGAGAAGTTTGTTGTGTTCTGGTCTTGGCCCTGCACAGGGTACATGGTGGCCAGAGACTGGAGTGGCCACTAAGAGGAGAGCTGTGCATCAGCTGCTTGGCAAAGTTGGTGCTCCATAGAGTCAAAAGATTTTTCTAAGAGATGATGAAGTAAAAAATGCAGCCTTAGTGTTATTATTTCACATATGCCTGCCCCTGCCAGTGTACAAGGAGCCATTTGGAGGGTGGTTGGTGCCAATAAAAATGTTCCTGTGGTGTGAAGGAGGCTGGGGATTAGCAGCTACCTCATGAAGAAGTTCTTGTGCACTTGCTTCTACCCTGGAAAGATCCCAGAAAAGTCATCCAGGAGCCCTGGTGGAAACTCAAGACAGTTAGAGAAAATGAACAGATTTCAGTTTTATGCCCAGGTTTACCCCACAGCTGCTCATTTCTCTGAGCAATTCAACAGGTGACAAAAGCAGAAGAGAAAGGATGCTGCACTGTTTCCCATAGCTTTTCTGCTGGTGAATCCCACCATAGATGGGTTGCCAACTAATTGCAAAGATAATATATCTGGTGCTGCATGTGCAAAACTAAGCATGGGTAATGCACTCTCACTTTTTTTACTACAGTTTGGGGCAAGACAGAGGGGAGAAAAGGGTTTCTTTTTATATCTTATGAGAATAATAAATTCCGTGGAGGCAGTCTTTTTCCGTGCCAGTGTTTTACTGTATCTTCACATCAGCCATAACATAGTCCAACTTCTTCACAGTTCCAGCTCTTTACACCATTAAACACAAATCATGGCCTCTAGAGACCCCCTTTTACAGAAGGGAGAAGCAATTTAGCCTCCATAACATATCAGTCTCCAGCTTGTCCTGAAAAGGCTGTCAATTGTGCTGAATTATGTATAAAATCAATGTGAGGTGCTGTCTGCGAAAGATGGGTTGACATTAGCAATTTTATTTTCACTGAGGGGGGTCACAAGTCCCAAATCTTCAAGATCACAGAATAAATGCTCATTCCATCCCTACTTCTCTAGTTCTAAAATTATGCCCATTCTGATTCTTTTTAGAATTAAAAAGCGGTCACAATAAGATGCTGCTACTATGAAAAACCTCTTCAGTTGTCTGCAAGGGGCAAAATTATATAGTGTTTTTGATGGGGTACTATTATAATCTGCCCTTTCCACCTACTTTCATTATAATCTCTGTTTAGTGGACATTCACAAACATTTTCTTTTTGTCAGGGAGCCCATGAATATTATATATTATATATTATATATAACAATATTGTTATATTCAATTAACAAAAATTTACACTTAAGACTCATTAAGGATTTTCAAGTATGGAGAAAATCTCCCCTGCAATAAGATTCTTAAATATGCAGAAGTACAACATATTCACGTGAGTTGAAAGGACAAATAACCTTGTGATGATCTTCAGAGAAGCCTGATGTTTTATTTGGGACTGAATATGAATCCTATCCTTGCATAATCACCATCACTGTGCAGGTGGCCCATAGACTTACAATAAATACTTACACAGCATCTAGCTCATGACCCAGCATTTTACTTTGTATTTATTCCTACTGTACTTACGAGTAGAGCAGTGTTAAAATCTAATTTCATGGCATCATTTTCTCCCTCTCCTCTAGAATGGCAGCTGGTCTGATATTCTTGTGGCAGCTGCTAAAAGTCTGAGTGTCTAGTGGTCTTTGAGACCATCAGCTAACAAATTTGCCATCAAAATTTTCTTCAAAATACTCAGTTCTGAAGGAGATTTCTGTAAAAGCTCATTTAAACACGGTCACGTGTCATCACAACACAGTCTAGAGTTCAGCAAACACAGCACCTTAATGAATACAGTGAGTTATTAAAAAAATAGGAAACCATTAAAGGACAATTTTCAAAAGGAAGTCAGCCGATAATTGATAACAACTTGGAATTGCTATGTCAGTCTCTATTTTCTGAATGAAACGTATTCATGGTGATTCAAGGTTGTTTAGTTTCAAATGCTATCATATATGGCTGTAGGAATAATACAGATGCAAACATTCCCCAGAGCTGGATGCCTGGGGGGGAGCCCCAATGGGAGAATCTCAGGAGCTTTGGGTGTGAACTCACTTTGGAAGGGCTGTGCTCTGCCACTCTCAGTTACGTTCTGTCACACACTGCTGCAGTATATATGTTGACACCACTGAATTTCAAAGGGGAAACATTTTTCATGAGAACTTGACCTCATGGACTGCTATTGAGCAAAAAGGATTGCTTTCCAGCCTCTGAAGGACAAGCCTGAAGGCTAGTGCTCAAAAGGGTTCCTTGTGGTCATCAACCCATATGAAAACCTTTTTGCCATTTAAGGCTTGCCTTCAAATAGCTGAAGGCTGAGTGGGAATGTCCAGAAAAAAATTCATTTTGTGAATAAATGCAAAAGATTTATGAACTGCTTCCTTCACGATAAAATCTAGAGATTTCCACAAGATTTTAATGGAAAAACTCATTAGTTTCAAAATAATGGCATTCACTCAGCATATAAAACACCAAGGCATAGTTCCTGAGTGTGGACTGGGGTTTTTTTTACATCCCAAACAGTAGTTCAGGTGTAAAGTATTTCCTTAGGTATAGCAACTATTTAATTAGTCATACCAAGAAGGAAAACAGGAAACACCAAAGTAACTAACTCTAAGTTAGAGCTTGGACTTACACATTCTGCAGTTAGATAATTTGGTCTCTAGTCAGTGTGAATTTTTGCCACACAAAAAAATGGGAAGATCAAAAAAATTGGCAATAGCCTGGAATTCTTTGTTATGAAACCATGACAGCAGAGCAGGTCTTTGAAGTTGCCTCTCCCATTCCATGAGGAGTTTTTAAGGGTTGGGTTGACTATTTTTGGTAATTTTTCTTGTTTACTTTCATTTTGCCCAAATGAGGAAAAAGCAGTTCTCAGAAAGATAGGGCTCTGAATATTGCTTCCTGACTAGGTCAGGCTAAAAGACAAATTTTTGTTTATTTCTCAGTAATCTTGAAATAACCTTACTGAGCTTACTGCTCTTTGTTAACTTCAAGTCAAAGCATACCAGTAATGATTCTACATTTTTAGAGTAATTCTGTCTAATCATCCTAGCACACTGCTTGTTTTTATAACTGCTTCACACAATGCCACCAGTAATGAATGTTCTAGAATTGGAACATAATTTTGATTATCTGGCCATTACTTTTGATTTATGGTGCACAGAGACAGCTGGGTTTTTATAAGCTCACTCTGCAGTACTGCAGATAACAAATGTAATGTAATAATCAAACTTCTGTAATTTGGAACCCAGAACGGGTGGGCCCATGGATCTGTCTGTCTGCATAAATCCATACCATATCAACACATTTTATCTTCAGAAGCTGAAGTATAAAAGTAATTTGCACAATGCTACTATTCATTATTCATACCCAAAGCAAAATATGTTTCTTTCAGAATCAGTATTTAGGCTCTTTGGGAGGGAGTGAACAACCTGAAAGTGGTTTCATGAAATTACATAAATATGTACCACCATGAGGTTTAAAAATGCATTAGTGTTTGGGGGATGGGGGGGGGGGAAAGCCTCTCAAAATGAATATATTTTAAGTAATAGTTATAAATGAAATCCATTGTGAACAATGAAAAATCTAACTTTTTTCCTGGGTGCAACACAGGAAAATAGGAACTTTATGAGAATGTTCTCCATTAGGAGGAAAAAAACTTAGCCAATTTAAAGAAGAAGAGATTGGTCACTTTTTTTTTTTAACAGCATATCGATTAAAGGTCTGAAAACAAGAGCAAAAAGAGATTCTTACAGAAACTGAAAATGGGTAAGTAGAGACAGAAACAAAAATGGAAACATTTTCTCAGCTTTGCCAAGAGAACTAAGAAAGTAGAATTTGCTTGTGGCAGGCAAAATCGTTTAAAAACTGTATATTTTATGGGAAATACAGCAAGCAGCAAGAATAATTAAAAAACTAGAGTGCGTTCCCTTTGTTCATGAAAGACAAATGGTCTGAGGTATTTTCTGAAACACAGGTGAGGGGAGAAGAATAAAGATGGAAGCAAATAGAAAATGACCATCTTGTTGAGGCAGTAAATGCTTGTAAAGGTGGCAAAGCATGCAGGTGATGAGATGTGTGGGTGCGTTCCAGGGGTCCTACATGGGCAGCTTTTTTCTGTTCAGAGAAGGGCTGCAAGAGATCTGCAATTATGCCAAAATCTTCTGAAACATTTACACACAGAGAATTCTCTGCAGCCAGAGCAACAGGAGAGCAGCTCAGAGACCCCATGTCCACCACTTCACCCTGACTGATCTTTCAAAAAAGCTCCCTGGGCAGGGTTGCATGTCATGTTGTAACCACAGGGTATGTCCGTCTGGGGCAGAAAAGTCAAGAGGGCACATAAATGTGAAATCTGATTATAAATACCTACTGCATCAATGGCAATTGCTGCATTTTTTAGGTGTCCTAGAGACCCACAGAGGTTTCGGGGTTAAGGCACTGTTCAGGGCACTGAACTTTGGAAAGGAAGACAAGCCTTCCCAGCTATTGCTACGTGGAGAACACGTCCTCCAGCCTGCAGCAAAATTACCAAACCAAACCAAGACTTAAGACCTTGATTCTTTGCAGCTTGTAAACTGAAGATTGCATAAAACCTGATGTGAGATTTGGCACTGTTCAACTACCTAGCTAAACTGAAGAGGAAAACTGGGAAAGCGCAGTGCTGGAACGTAACCCAGCAGCACTGACACTAAGAACTCCAGAGAAGGGACATCTCCAAACTCCCTGTTACACCCAAAAAGATGTTTGGCCACTACAGAGCTGCAGGTTGGCTGGAGAGTGTCTTGCATTGAGCCATCAAAGGGTCCCTAACAAATGGGATGCTCTTTCCCTATCTGTGTGAGGGAAAGCACCTTGGGTCCCTGTGGGGAACACAGCCTTTTTTCTTTAGCCTTTCTTCCCCACTTCTATTTCCCAACTGGGCTTTGCTGCTAAAGGGAAAGATTTTCATTAATTCTGTGACATATATTAAGTAAAGGGAAATTATCCTATGCTTTAAAGAAATTCCTAGGAAAGTTCCTTGTCTAGAGAGAAACTGAATATTAAAATTTATTTAAGCAAATGCAAAACAAATAAAAACATAAGGACAAATCTAGATCATCTCTGGCTGAAAATTGTAAGATATACAACTGTGTATTAGGTATTTAAGCATTCAACTGACTTTTCAGATTTTTATTTGACTAATAAATATTGACTAAGGTAAAAGCTGAAACTTTGTTTTCACACTCCTGAACCAGAAAGGTAAATCTGCCAAAATCATGCTACCACTGCTAGCAGGAAGGTTCCTTAGGAAGGTGGGAGTAGCTGTGCAAAGGAAGAACAGACAGTGGTTTACACAGGACATCTCTAATAACTATAGAAAGGTTTTAGAGACACTTTTGGGGATTGTGTATCCCATCAGATGTCAGAAGAGATTTTCCCTTGGGTGTTAAGGTGACCATGGCAGAGCAGACATAAATGTTTCTGGGTAAGGAGTCTTGTTCAAAAAAGTACTGCATATCGAGAACTCCCAAGCAGCAGCCTTCCTGTGGCTTTTAGTCACTTTGCTACTTTGGCACCAAAAGAACCACCTGGGAGTGCAATTACCTGGAGGGAGTATGGTGAGTGTGTTTTAGACTGTTACAGGATAAGTATTAGCATATATTCATCAATACTTGGCAATCCCAGAGAAAATGCAGTAAGGTAGACCCATCCACACATAAGGCCATTGGTGTCCATTTCAAATGTTTATTTCCTGAAACCACTCTTCCTCACTTTTATCAGCCCTGAAGTTAAAAAGTACATAGGCTATGAAAGACTATCACTGAAAGAAAATACAAATGGCAGGAAGGCTGAAAGGTCAAAGTTGCTAAAGCCGCATTTCTTGTCTGTAACTTCCCTTGGATACAGTGTCTACAAAGCAGCATAATATATGCTGCTACTAAATGCCATTTAAAAATTAGGGTGTCAAAATTCCTGTTTTTCAAAAATATTGTAGGGCCCAACATTGAGCTACCTTCCTCTTAGTGCAGCCCTCTGATGAGCATTGAAGCAGGTATCGCAGGTACAAAACCTGGTTGCACATTTCTAGAATAAGAATGAATCTGAAATTTGATGAAAGATGATAAGTTCAAACATTCTTTTTCTTCTTCTATAAGCATCTGAGATGCATAAAAATCATTTGCCTTTTGTTCTGTTCAGCAGACCTAATGCTGATCTATCACTAGGTCCGAGAACTGTTGCTGTGATTTCAAAGGAGCTGTAGAGCTGGCTGTTTGTCTGATCAAGATAAAGCTCCTTCTGCTGTGCAGAACAGCCAATTGCTTATAAAAGATGACCTCTGTCCACTTTCCACAAAAAAACTGTGCTATAGGCCCAAACTGGAAGTTTCCCACAGATCTTTCTCCCAGTGTGTCTTTCAACATTCAGTGTCAATGAATAAAGTTCATTTAGCAACTCCAGTTTGTTGCTTCCAAGTAACAATAATGGATTATGCTTAAAATACATTTTTGCATAATTCCTTGTGCTAAAAATTGTCTTCTGCTTATTTAACATGCATTGACAGTTTAAATCCTTTATGGAAGTTCTCCTTACTTAACTATGCATGGTCAGATTTTATTTCCACGTCTTGATCGACATCCTTTGTTCCTTATACTACAAATTGAATTTGGAAATAGCTTAATGGTGCTTGTTGTTAACTTTGACATTACTCAAAAATTATGAATTTTAGTTGCAAATGCATGATATCAATTATAGCCAGGTGTGCAGAGGTTGAAATAGTATAACCCAACCTGAGAGGATTGCTGCCTTTCATCAGGAGCAAGAAAAAGGAAGGAGACATGGAAAGCCCAGTGGAGATGTCCCCCATGCAGTGTTAATGCTCCCCAAATCATATTTCAGGATTTACCTCCCAAAGTCAAATGATGTAAATTGTGGTGTGAAGCACTGAAGTGGCACCAGTGAAGAGCTTTCCCCCCAGATTAACTGGCTGCCCACGCAGCTGCCCCAGCACAGACCCAGAGCCTGGTTCCCCTGCCTGCCCACTAACTGTGGGGTTTCTGCAGAGTTTGAGCTTCACACCATTCTCAATTAGGTCCTTAATGTCTGTAAATGTAGGCATCAAACCTGAGCAGACGGCTGCAAGAGAACAAAGACAGAACTGCTGTACCTACTATGCTTGGTTTTGCAAGTAAATCATGGTGACAGGTCAGAAACATGTTTACCAATGACAGATCTCCTAATGGGGCTTTTTGACAGAGCTCCATGACTGTAAGCACCTCCTTGAAGGACATAATTTGATGTGCACTCAGGTTAGCAGGGGTTTGTCTCCACTTCAGCACAAGAAAGTCCAAGCAGTAGAGGACTGCCACAATCCACAATTTATTTATGCAACCCACAGCATAATCACACTTTCATTAAACTGTCAGTCTAGAAATGAGCCAAAAACAATGCAAGTTCTTATTCAGATAATGCACATCAAACCAAAGAGCTAGCCATCAGTGGGGAACTGAAAACTGTGAATTCCTAGCAATCCCAGCACAGATCACTTTGCTTTTACCTGGGAACTTGCCTTCCAAATTTGTGCTGCGCTTTCTTCTACATGCAGCTTGCTTTCGGTTCAGCAGTAGGAAATGCCAAAGAAGAACACACAACTTCTCACAAAACTCAAACACATTTTGTGTACTTTTTATTTACTGTAGTCAGGGCTGCTCAGGTGGAAGAAAAAATGCCAAACCAAGCACCAGATCCAAAATTAGCATTTTATTCAGAACGTTGGGGTCAGAGGTGTATCATTCATATTCTGGTACACAATACAGAGGCAAAGCTGTTCTCAGAAGTCTCTCCAGTTTGAAAGCTCCTTCCCCCCCCTCCCTTCCCCACCCCAAAAACATACTGTATATTTTCTCGTGCCACCAGTATCAGGCCAACTCCCCTCCCACCCCCTTTTTTGGTACAAATTATGTAAAACTTTTTTTGTGCTAAGAACTTTTCTCCCTCCCCAAACCAAAAAATAATAAAAATAAAAATAAAAAAAATATTGAGTACTCTAACTACAGTTCAACAATTGAATCAATGTCACTTGTTTGCAACCTGTTTTGTAAATACTTTATCCATAAACGAAAGATATAAACATGCAAAAACCTGAATCCATAGTCCAAATAATACATACACGTGTTCTGAAGTTTCTGCACTTCTCCACAGACTATGCCAATAAAACATTATGTACACATACCATTTTTTACAGTGAAGTGGGAAAAAAATTCTAGAAATTAAAAAAAAAAACCAACAAAAAACCAAAACGTGTACATGGATTAAGACCAAAAGGTGTCTAACATTCTAGCATAAGAAAAAAAAATCAATTCTGCTACAAACTGGTGATATGAAAACTCCCTTTATTTGCAACCAGCTGCATAAGTTTTAGAATTTTAGTGAAAAAAGTCCCCTAACATCTAAAACTAGAAGTAATGTACATTGTTCCACCTCATGGTCCTCTCTCCCAGATAATAAAATTGTTCCATGAGGATTTTTTTGTTTATTTTTAATCTCCTTATTTTAATAAAAGCAATGCGATGTAACAAAAGCATTGTGAAGTATATTGTGTTTCACCTTACTCCTCCCCACCCCAACATATTTTGTCTCTTTAATGCATCATTTCATAAATCAGTACCATTAAAGCCTTAAACATAAAACTAATTCCGATCTGAAAAAGGTACAAAAAGGCACATAAAATCCCAGTGCTTCTGTACTGTAAAATTCAAGTGTAACTGAGCTCAATATTTTTTTCCAAACAGCATTGGATCACTGATATTCCACGGAGCCCAAATTGGTTTGCAGCCTAAGCCAAAGCCTTCAGCAAGCACTTGTGCTAGTAGACTACAAAGTTAAAGCCTAGCTTCTGTATGCTTTTGGGGAATATCAGTTGAAATGTTTGTACTTGTCCAAAACCAAAGTTCACTTTGAAGTTCAGTCATCACCTCCACCGTACATATCAGCAAGTTTCTTGAAACGTGGGCCCCAGTCATTTAGGTAGTCATAGTCTTGCTCACCACCACTACTTGAGGAGTTAAGAGAGCTCAAGGATCCAGCAGTGGAGCCGCTTCCTTCATAGTCAAAGACTAAGAGGGAGTCATATGGTGGGGCTGTAGGGTCGTTGTCGGCTGCCTTAAGTCCCTGCAAGAAGGAGAGGGAGAAAAGAAGATTAAGTTCTGTATCTGAGAGCAAGACAAAAGCATATCTGGAATATTTGCAGTGCAGTTATCTATCAAGCACCACTTGAGAAAACAAAGTTCTTCCTCTCCTGCCATTCAGTGCAGAACAGGATTTACATTTTTGTAACTCCTTTTAGAATGGCCAAGTTTCCAGCATTGCAGCACTGGACATTTTGAATGGAGCTGAAATTACAGCTGTAACCAAACCTTAAGAGAGAGTGATGGCACTGGGACTGAAGCTAGTAAATAAACAGTTTCAGAGATATACGGCTCACACAACCTGTGCCATGGACAATGTGGGAATGGTTAGACACATGAGGAAGGAGAAATAAGCATGCTTGCAAAGATTCACATCAACAGCCATCTCACATGGTCAATAACATATCTGCTGACTTTTCTGGCCTGCAGTCCATCTGCATGTGCCAAAATCCATATTTAGTTAGTCCTGTAAACTCATGTACCTCTGTAGGCTGCTGTGAGAAAAATATATGGTATGTTGTCTTAAGCCTTTTATGTTTTGCCACATCCACCCATGAGATCCACCTGCTCTTCAGAAAAAAACCACAGTGACATCAAAGCTGAATACAAGATAATGACCGTTTTTGTTTCCTCATTTCAAAGTATTGAAGTTATCAACACACGAATAGTGGGCCATCAGCATTTTTAGATTTCCAGTCTATAGAGCTGAATAGCCCAAATTAAAACCAACACAAATTGAATTGGAGGAAATGCTGGGAAACTGAAGAGGAAAAGCCAGGAAAGAACCACACTTCTTCCAGAGAAAAGCTTATTCATTCCCTGTTTTGTCACCTAAGTCCAAACCTAAACACTTATAGGAATAACTAACTTTAGAATATGAGACAATTTCTCCGTGCTTATCTGGGGAAGATTTACAAGCTGAATATAAAAACCTGAAGCCTGAAGTCAAAAAGCCCTCTTATGATTTGTATTTTTTTAACCTCACAGTTTCTTCCATGGGATTAGCAATGCTTTTTCAAGACCTTCCACTTTGAATAGGATCTACTCTGGCAGCCACTGACAGGGGATAATGTATCTTCCAGAATTCTACAAGGCTGTGCTAAGATTTTAAACTGCTCACTATTAATTCTTACCAGTGATATTTGTGATGGTTTTACTTTTAATTTTTAATGTTTATGTATTTAAAAAATGGCATTCTTATACTCCCACTTATTTGAAGGAGTGAGTGTGCCTCATTCAAAATATTTAATATATTCTGGTTTTAGAAAAGTACATTTCGCTCTCAATTGTGTTTTGTCCATATATGACAAAATGGAATCAGAACCTGATTTTTATTCTACAAATATGTATGATGGAGTATACACATACTAAACCCATTAATTAAAGCTTTTGGCATTGATAAGGTAGAAGTGAATCCTGGTTCTTTATTACCTATTTAAATAATTCAGAATTGTGCAAAATGTACCTCAAATGATTTCCAAACCAGTGGTGGAAAAGCCCAGCATATTTATCAAGCTAATGACCTCTAATCAAGAACAAATTTTGGCCTTGAAATGCTCATTTCATCTGGTACAACAACATCAAAAAGGTTATTAATAGCCTGCATTAAAAGTGCAATTTTGAATTATGAGATAAGAATAATTGGTGATGCTTGTTATCTCTCTCTGGTATTTTCCAACCTGATGGCCATAATAAGCACGAAAGATGTGAGATTTTAAAAAGGCAATAGCAAGTGTTAGAAGACATCCCTTATCCAGCTTCCAAGGGGGAAGTTCTAAGGCTTTCTCTTATTTTCCGCTGCTGAAGCACAACGGCAACTTTACTTCTTAGGCAGTAACTGGCCTTATGGTATTTAGATCTTTTCTTAAGCCTGCTTGGGGTGACAGACACCCATGTGCTTGGAACGCAGGTGACAGGGAAGGAGAATAAATACCAGTCGAGGTTAAGGAGTGCTGAGGTATGAATGCCAGGTATCCATGTGTGAAAGTCATTTACAAAGTCGGTTTGGAGACAGAATGCCATTTCCCTGCAGTTCTGCCTACTAATAGCCAGCCAACCATGGGATACCAATTTATTTTAAAAAATCAGTGAACAAAACATTTTCCTACATCACTGCAAAAATCCTGATACTTATCAGTCATCCATGACAAGGCAGAAGGCAGCCTCTTTCCATCTGTTTTTCCAAAGGGGAAGCTGTAATTTTTTTTCAATTTGCTGCTGCTATCATGATAGCATTTCAGAAAAGGAAACTGGTTTTGAGTTACTGACTTACAAGATAGGATCTCACTAACAAATTCACTTTCTCAAAGGTTGTGCTGGCGGTGTAATCCATTTCATTCAGAGAACGTAGCTACGGGTCATGTTTTGGAGGTATTGATTCAACCGTGCAGCGCAATTTACACTGACATTTTCACCTATCTTCTGGTTCACAGTGGAATGACTGAACTTAGTGTCTAACTCTTCAAATGACAAGATTTCTGCTATATTCGTGTCACAAGCTACATACTAAAACGAGAAAGAACTATACTATGTTGTTTTCTCTTTCCCTCTGCTAAGCTGATTCTCTGAGCACACCCAGTGTACTGCTGTGCTTTGCTGTTGGGTTCTACAGCACGTCAGACAGCCCTGGCAGTGCTATCAGCTTATGAAGCTCCCTTTGGTTTCAGCATTGCCACCTTTTTAGTTTATTATCCTGTCCCTTTCAGTGGGTGGAGGTGGTGTGGATACACAGCCTGCTGCATCTGCACAACTGAAAAGACAACCAATGGCTGCCAGGAGTGGCTTCTACTGATTTTGCTGCCAAGGCATTTGGTGTCAGTCAAATCTGAAAAGGGATCTCCGTTTTTACCAGATGTGTTCAAGAGACTCAGAGCTGCAGACTTGTTATAATTACTTGGTTTTACGGTTTCCTGATCAGAAAACCCAAAGTTTTTATTAGAGTGAGAGGCTCATTCAACAACAGAATTTCCGGGGCACATCCTCAGGAGCAGGGGAACCTGCTGGGACAGTGAATTGTCACATTTATTTGCATGTGCTACACCACCAGTGCATAACAGGCAATCATAGAAGAGCCACAGCAGTGGAGAGGCCAGCTTGACACCTTGGACAGACTCACTTTTTTCCTTTTCCTCTCCTATACACATAGTAAAGCTTTCACTAAGGAGGTGATAAGGGGCAGAACTGGAGAAACTACAGTGCCTTGGCTGAGGAACAACAGTAAAATTGCCTTAATAAAGGCAGCATTCTCCATTTCTCTCAAATTAAAGGAAAGCAAGCCCTCAAATCTTGAACTGACATGGAACATTACAAAATCTAATGCTTCTATTTTCATTAATCCTACTACTTAATCAGATTCAGCAGACTTTTGATGACAAGGAAAAGAAGAACAGAGACTGTCAGGGAAATACAAAAAAAAATTGGTTTCTATCTGGAGCCATTTTTTGACATGAGAAAACAGAAACCATCGAGGGACTCCATTCTGCATGGAGGTGTACTGCATCAATAACCATTTAATAAGAATGAATTGAGGGTCCTCCATGTCCCCATGGGATGAGACCTTTAGTTTGCAATTTAAATTTACTTTACCTCATATTATGTCCTCTATTGATTAAAAATATATTCTTAGCCACAAACTCTCCACCACAATATAACCTGCTTGAGATTTCTAGGGACAATATAGGTGGGTCTTGAAAACAGAATTAACAAAATTACTTCCAACAGGTCTAATTTATACTGTCCTGCAAATCCTGACTATTCTAAGTGTTAATTATGCTCTACACTCTGCAGGCTTTAAAAGACTCAAAATGGAAAACAAAGTCTACAGAGGATTCTTAATAACACATGACTTATTTCACTGACTTGTTTGTACACTGGACTGGAAGAAAATGAGGTTTTTCCCTTCCCCTCTTAAATTACAGATTCATCTATCCATTGAAACAGACAAAACAACAAAGTCCCTGAGGTCATTTAGCTTATGCCTGCAAAACCTATTTTGACTATCAGACACCTCTGGAACGTTCCTATTTTAGACAGTTCATAGCTCTGTACATGTTATCTCAACTTTGTGTAATAAAAATGCATTACTTTTTATCGTAATTCTAACTTGTTTTTCAGCTGACATGTCACCAGAACACTACAAAAGACTCTTACTTATGTATGTCTCATTGGGTTAAGTAGGCTTAATACAAGTGATGACAGATAGAAAATAATATACCAGAAAAAAAAAGAGTACTGCTAAAAGGAAAAAAAACCCTAAATGACCCTGTAGATATTCTTTGCTTTTTGTTTCTATGACTCTGTAATGAAAATAAGAAGAAAACCCCCATGCTTGCTTGGCAATGGTAGCTAAACCCTCCAGTATCTGAAATCAATGACCTATAGTCATTTTTTGTCAAAAGCTGAAGCAATTCAGAAACTAATCTGAACAATGCTGACTGTCTGTCTGAGGTGCTGGTGTGCATTCAACAGATAAAATTAATTCCCACACATGGACCAGCATCCCAAAAGATCATACTGACCCACATCTCCTGGAACAGGGCCAAGTCCTCCAAAACATCGGACTGATCTGCAAAAGTGTTGCATCTTTTCAAACCAAGGGGTTAATGCAGACTTTGCTACCAAAGTGCTGACAATTCAAGAGCAGCCTCTCCCTGCTCAGCTAGGGACTGGGATAGTTTTGTGGGTGGTTTGGCTTAGAGATGCCCAAGGGAAAAATTACGTCTAATAATATTGAAGTTGGATGCAGACAGATATGAACTTTGCTCTTTCTTATCTTACTATGTTGTTTCCACAGCTCAGCTTATCTTCTGTAGGAACTGCCTTAAGAAACGTCTGGTACAGGCTTTACTCAAGATATTTTTTCAATTTACCTCAAGTAAAACTGAGAGAAACTTACCAAGTTTCTTGGGTTTAATCATACCAGGACTGCGGGTGCAATTTTCTGGAGAGTCTGAAAACCTGTGCAGCCTGAACATTTATGCTCTAGACACTAATAATTTTGAAATTTAACTGAAACAATGAATACTGCTATGAAAGACAGATCCATTCCCCCCCCAACTCAGTAGACAATTTATAATCACATCTGCCATGGGAATTTTTTTACATAAAACACAAATTAAGATGACGCTATTTTAGGGAAATAAAATGTTCATTTTGCTCAGACTTCTGGGAAAACAGACAGAGCATGGATAATCTTTGAGTGGTTACTGTCCGCTAGAGAGAGGGTTAGGTGGAATGCCCCACAGTAAAACAATAAATTTCTGTGAAATCCTAAGGAAAAAACCTTATGAAGAAGACAAGCTAAATTTATAATGCTTATAACATAGAAGCTACCTCACATAGCTCCTTTCAATCACAGGATACAATTAATTCTGAGTTAACTTGCAGACAAGAAAATTGCTGTGTTTTCTTTTAACTTCATATATCTTTCCATATATTTTCTTAATCAATGACATTAATGACATAATTTTACTGTGTATGAATAGCTGGGAGAAGCTTTCTTTTTTGGTGGATGGCAAAGGGAAGCATATAGGGAGGTACTGGTATAGTACAACAGACAGGAGGAAGAAAATGACTCTGTGCTCATCTGTAATGCAATATAAACATACTGGGTTAAATCAAGACAGCAAGTGCTGTTTCTTCAGCTCCACATGTACACACTGATTCTATCATCTTCGAGAGTGATAACCTACTGAAAAATAATACTGCAAGAACAGATTGGTAAGTCATTAAAAGATTGTAGGAGGCTGGACAACCTCCAGCCCCTTTCTGGCTTTCCAGCAGAATCAGACCCATTCCCTGCCTTTGCTCCATAGCAGAGCTTCCTCGCTGCTTTGAGTGCAACAAAAACCAGGGTTCTTCACTACTGCCTGCCAGGTGGCCACTGTCTGGTCACAGCTGTGTGAGAACAGGATGGGAATCTCTGATTGTTTGGAAGCACAGGAAAGTTCTTGTGTGTACGCTGCCTTGGCCAAGAATGTGGGCCTTTTATTGTCCTGTGTCTCCACTATTTTCCAGAAGCAATTACAATTGTAATACTTAGAAGCTTAAGGCATGCAAAAACTGAAGTATCTTAAAATACAATATAATTACAAGAATATTTGTACATTTCCTGGTCGTCAACTACCCTCTAAGTGTTTTGACAATTGTATCACCGTATACCTTAAAAGGGGCAAATTCAATTTTCTGCAGCTTTTCAACACAAAAAGCTTTAGTATATTAGCCTGACTTTTCTTCAAGGAAAACAAGAATAAACACGTTTGCAGAAACTGTTCTGCAATACTCTGCAATATGTGTCCAGCTCCAGCTGACAAGGAAGATATGAGAAAACCAGAGAAAATAATTAACTACTACAATTCATGTACAGAATAAAGTACAAATAGTAGTAAATTCTGGGTTAGCTTTTTTTTTCCCTATACCAGCAATCTCAAGAAACACATTCTATCAGAAGTAACACAACACCAGTGATTTAAGACTGACCAATGATAGAAATAATGAGGATAATTTCTTTCAGAACTATCAGTACTCTGGTATAGTCTGAATCTCAATTACATTTATTAGATTGAAGAATCAAAGATAATGCAAAACCTTTGAAAGCTTTATGACAAGTATTAAAAGCACTTACATAACATCTAATTTAGCTGCCCTGCTCACTAATCGTATTTGATGGAATTCTTCTGGTCTTACTGAAGGTACTGAATTTCCACTATTATCTGTACTCAAAGGGTAATGTATGAGGAGAATGAAAATGAACTCCTTCCATTATTAAATTACTGTGAATTAATAAATGAATTTAGGCCACACTACAATTTTGTTAGTCTGTTTATTAGTTGGAACCCACTGCATAATCCTGCTTGGAGATATTGTGCTTGCAGCTGATAACATACTATGAATGTAATTAATACGAATGCACAGAAGTTAATTGATATATCTTCCCTTTCTGTTTGAATGAGTTAATTAAATTTGTCTGCACTTTAAAAGAACATATTTACTTCTGTCTAGCGAGACAATTTTAATTGTCCAAGGAAGTTTTAAAAAGTTATTAATGTTCTAACATAACAGCTACTCATGTGGAATAGAATAAACAAAATAAAAAAGCTTATCAGATCTTAGGAGGAAACCGTTTTTTGCTTCCTTACCTCATTAATGAAGTCCCCAATGTCCCCAGGATGAGGAGCAGCTGATCTGACTGGATACTGAGGTTCTGCATGGATTGGCCTTTCATCAAGACGTCTGATTCCAACAGGTTTGATGGCATCTGGTTCCACAGTGTCAGGCTGCTGGAGCTGGCTCAAGTCATAATCCTGCAAAATATGAAACAGACACAGTACGTTAGCAGAATTTCAAACAATATCTGTCAGGGGGAAACATGAGAAGGAAAAAAGGGAAAATGCAAAGTATCATTTCAGCACAAGTCCTGTTTTCAGGATTGTAATGCTTACTGAGAGTAAGTCAATAACACTGTTATTTGCATACCAACAAGATGTTATTTGATTTATACTCCCTGAATCTCCTGTTTTGATTCCATTCCATCAGATTTGTAGAGCTTCTCGTAAGTTTTCCCTTGAGAAGCAGGGATTTGAGTAGTACTATTAAGGGACTAAACACTTTACCTAGTAATGATGATTTACAGCACAGAGCAAAGATGCCAAATCCAACACTTATTTTTCTGAGAAAATAAATACCATACATTCTGAGGAAAAAAGCAAGCAGTGTTCTGCAGTATTTTCTAATACCTTCAAAGAATGAATTTAAGACTCCTTGCTGATTTTATGTGGCTTCCATAATATGAAAGCCAAAGGGGGAAAAATGTCGTAAGAAGTACAAAGCTCCTCAGATTTGGCCTTAATTCTAAGCACTTTCTAGAGATTACTCATGAATCTGTTCATTAAGTACTTGATGCTGCAGTTTCAAACTCTGGCAGACTGATGAAGTTAGCATAGCAGCATGAATTCCAATAAGCAGTATGTATGTATGTGAAAAATTTAATTAGATAAATGTTTATGCATTGAACATAGATATGCCTGAATTCTCTCTGCACAGTGTGATGCATTTCATCATTGTCATTCTCCTCACTGTTGTCATGTCTAGAAGAAAGTCATGCTCTAGGATGCCTTGACACAGGGCATTGGTGAGAATGTGCAACAAAGAACCGGGACTTCAAGGCTTGAACAAAACCAATCAAGACCTATCTGCAGATGGGGCCTATGCCAACACTACTGTATGCCAGATATCCTGCCCTACAGATAATCCAAGCAGTTATAAACATCCTAAATAAGCTACTCTATCCATCAAAAATATCTATTTTTCAATAGTGCTGTTCTGGTAAAATCTTATTTATAATCTCAGCTTGCTGCAAGTTGTCTGTTCAGACTATTTTTCATTAGTTCCTTACTGGCTCCTAAGGGAAGGAATGCAGGCTTTTACTGCTGCTGTTATCTCACGGGATGTAGATCCTTTCTGAGACTATGACCTCCTGTGACCCCAAACCCAGACTTTTCAGCAGGAGAAGAATTCTTTCTGACAGCAGTGATGGTAGTTTGTGGGGAGAACCTGATTATCAAATCCACTACATCTTCTGATTTGTTACTTGAGTTCTCAGATGACTGCACACAAATATACAGTCAAAAAAGGTGGAACAGCTCTACTGAGATCTGAGAATGCAGTTTCATATGCTTTAATTAGATTACAAGTTCCTTGGGGCAGAGCTGTTACTCCTACCCTTCGGTACTTCATGTACCAAACAGAATAATAAGTGATCTCCAGGAAGCAGTATGAATCGGAGAAAAGTAAACAGAACAGAACTTTTTATCCTTTCCCTTTTTATTACGTAAAATAAATCAAAATAGTTTAGAGACATGCTATCAGAAAATCCTATCAAATAGAGAAGAATGTAGTTCTTAGAATTTATAAATATGTAACATGAGTGCTTTTCATACCCACCCAAAAGATAAAGGTGGAAAATAACAGGGAGAAAATTTTTTTTTTTCTTTTAAATCTAAGCATTTCATTGTGGAGGAATTCAAACTGGTATGGTTAAATAACAACGTATTAAAACCAGAAGAGTGTGTCTGGTGATTTCAATTCTATAAAGATAATTTTTTTTAATGTATGTATACAATTCTTTTACTGGTTAGTGGTCATACAGAAATATAAATCCAGTTTGTCAGTCTATTATTATACATCTAAGGCATCCTTTTGTATATACTTAATAGTTTGAGAAATATCCAAACCCTAATAGCTAAGAAGTCAGCAAAGACAGTCATCTGTGAGGCAACAGCAGTGCAGAACATGTCCTGATGTGGAGTCCCACTTTGGTTTTCTTTTCTAGGGTAATTTATGACATTGTCATTTAGGCTTCCATCAGAGGAAATTTATTTTGCAGGCATAATAGTGTTCAAACAGGGAAAGAAGATCCATTGTATGTGTTACCTCAGACTCTCAAACAGAGAGCTTATCATTAAAATCAATACTAACTGCACATCAGTGGGGTATGGCCAACTCATCCACCACCTCCCCAAACTGGATGAGTGCCAAGCAAACACAGCACCATTCTGTCTAAAGTCAACTCTATTCAGTTATTGCAAAGTCAAAGAAGGAAAAATGTTTTAAAATGCCAGGTAATAAGCTGTTTAGAAGTGCTCAGGTCCCATCTCTTCACTCAGTGGGAAAGCTTTTCACATACTACCTAAAGCTCCTGAATGGACTGAAAGGTTAGTCTCAAAGAGGGTTTGTTAAGACAGCTAACTATAGACGTGACAGCTGAATGGAAAACAGTCACATCGAAGAGAGAACATGCTGGGATAGGCTGGAACAGACAGCTTTGAGCAGTATTCTGGGTCATCATTTTTACTCTTAATTTTAGACCACCATCCAACACTGTTTTGGTTTTGCTCCAGTCTTTTCCCAAATAACCTGTTCATAGTTAAAATCTGCTGAGGGATTACTGGCAGCTCATTGGGGAAAAAGTCTCGGCCCTCCATTGGAAATGTACTTCAGTGAGAGTTGTGAGCATCTAATTCATATGGCCGCCAATTTTTGTCAGAGGTATTTATTTGTACTGTCTAGCCCTAACTCCAGCAATTCTAAAAAAAATTCCCTTCCTCCAGCTTGGACTTGAGCACACCCAAACATAAGGTTTGTTCAAGTTTTTTACTCCTCAAACTTCTGGAAAAACTTACGATTGTTGATGAAAGAGAGAACAGACTTAGTTTTTCTCAACTGCAATATCACTAAGACATATTAGTTTGCTCCCATTTGCTTATAGAAAAACTCAGGCTTTTGGAAACCAGAAACTTGGACTAGTCTGATAGTCCAAGTGTACAGTCAACAGAGAAACAGAAATCTCATATTCTATAACAGGGATGTAAGTGAAACAAGTTGAATGATTTTTATTTTTTCTGCTTGTTTATGAAGTTATCACTGTTATCACTGGAGAAACCATAGCTGCCTTTTTGATAACTGATGGCTAAAGACATGACAACCTTAATGAGCTAAAAGGGCATTTTATCAGAAGTTTCATCTTGTGAAATCAATCAATCTCACTGGCCCCACCCCCAGACCCCACTAATCCCCTCTTCCCTCCAAGTTGATTGCAATATTGACATTAGCTCTTCACTTAGTTCTAACAGCTTTAAGAAAAGACTTTGAAGTTAACTACCTTACCAGAACTGTACGCAGAAGGCTCTAAAACCCCCAAAAGCACTTCTTTAAGAACATCTGCACAGTAGTTCAAAGCACAATTCAAGTATCTCAACTTGAACACAAAAAACATCCAGAACAGAAGAAAAGGCCATTTCACACTCCCCAGTAATCACTGAAAAACAAGGTAATGTAGCCTTCAAAAGTCTCCTCCTTAAACAACTTCCTCTTAGGCAAGGCAGCTATTCACTGAACAGCACCTGAGTAATAATCCCTCACAGAGCAGTCATCAGTTACAGACGGAGATGCCTTAAACATTTATTTTTTTCATCCTTATTAGCTGTTATAAATTAGAAGATTTACTTAAGTTCTCGGAGAAAACCCTAACAAAGTAAAAATTTTCACAGTAATTGATAACTGCCTTATATGAATGTATCTTGGAGCATTATGATGCAGAACTGCAAACAACAGAATGAAACCACAATGAACTAAAACTACAAATTGCTATGCAGAGACAGGACTGACTTTTTTGAGAAAGGAAAACTCAGAAAATATTTTAATACATTACATCTGAATTGAACTTTCCACTACCACAGCCTAGTGCCTGGAATGTGACTGACATTCATTAATGATTTATGACTCTGGCTTCTCTGTTATCTCAGAGCTCTCAGTTTATTTCCTGGCTGTTCATGAGACTGTGTGATACACTCCTAGGGATGACTTGGGTTTTTACCTTCTACAGAACTAAATCTTTGGCTAGGCATGAACATATGACTGGACACACGAATCGTGTAACAAAACCACTACATCTGTTTCTCATTTTCTCATTTCTCATTTTCATGCACCTTTTGCAAAGGAATATGGAAGTTCAGCTCTATCCTCATATAAGAAATAATCAACTTAATTGTTACCAGATCACTGTGACTTAATTTGGTGGTGAGACTTGCAAATGTCTTTCACTGAACACAATCAGCTGCAGTGGTTTAGGTGCATATAAAGCAAGAGTAGCAGAAATTTGAATTTTACCTGACCCTTTTAGAGGAGATGGAGCCTTAGCATAAACTCAGTTATTTTATTCTCTGAAGAGAACAGAACTAATTATGACTCTGAAGTACTTATGGATAAAACACGTTCTGCTTTGCCTTTGTGTTCTGAAGGCAGCTACTATCTACACCAATAGAGAAATAGGATGGGGAAGTAAGGAAAGAAGTATTTTACTCTGGCATGTTTCTACTGAGATGTTAAAAAAAAATAAAAAGGGAGTGAAAACCAATCCTGCTACATATTCTACCCCCAAACCCACAAAACATCAACCTAAAAAGCTATCAGAAACTTGCACTTAAAATATTGCCTGAGTTTTGAAAAATGCTCCCACCCCCCCTAAATGTTACATTTGCTGAAATAATGAGACTTCAAAAAAAGCAAAGACAGAGGACTGACTAGATGCAGGCTGCAGGTGGGAGGATAGTTAAAATTCCTACACCAACAGTTGCTCTTTGTTTGTCACTTGCTTTTAGATTACTTTCTGCCATATTGCTTTTCCCATTTGCTTTTATTATAGATGCATCTGGAGTACTACAAGTTAATAATTTTTAAGATAAGGAAGAAGCTAGCTTATCCTTTTCATAACAAAAAGGGTGAAAACTCCATCTGCAGATACAATACAATAGCAGGCAGAGGTTCTAGATATGATAAAACAAAACAATTTTGTAATGGAATTATGAAAAAATTACTTTTCACATCATGAGATAAAGATTCACCAAGGAATGACAGTAATTCCTCCACAGGAGCACTGTATGAGTCACTTACTCAAAAGAGTGAAGCTAATGTCTTAGTAAGCAAACACAATCCCTGAAATAACTACCTTTTAATTATAGTATTGTATATTCATGGGGAATATCACAGCAACCTTTATTTCATTCATTATGTTTGAAATTTCAGAACATAAAACATGTTCTATTCTTAACGCAATGCAAAATAAAGGTTAAAAACTGAGAGTAAATGATCTGATTAACACTCAGACAGGGTGGTGAAAAAGAAAATGTAATCACATAGATTTATCAAGTTCATGAAGTAGGTAAAGGACCATTATCATGTTTACAACAGAGGTGGTAACAACACCCAGCACAGACGACTAATGTTATCTCAAAATGTGGGCATACAGAAAGTTATGACAATAAGAAAAAAAACCCCAAAACCCACACACAAAAATTCAGGAGGATTACCTAATTTTGCTTTTATCTATGATACATAAATGCTGGAACACAGCTACCCTTTCATAAAGGAAAAATTTCTGTTTAGAATTTAGATCCTGCACACATAACAAAAAACCATCCATCTTCTATTTTTAATGTGATTAACATCATTAAAATAAATGCTACCATTTTCTCTCTTTACCTAAATATGTAAAAAATATGACAAAAAGCAACATATTGGCTAATGTAAAAAAACCCACCCTGATGTAGAAGGACCATTAAGACTCCTCAGCAAGAAAACTACTTTGAATAATAGTAAAATCATTGCATTGAAATTCTTGTGCTGAAAAGATCTGAGGGCTAGATTATCCTACATGTTCAAAACAGCTCATCTGCAGTACTTTAAAAGCATACCACCCACTTGCTCAGACAACTTGCTTCAACAGGACCACCTGCAGTAGCAACTACTACTAAAATTCAGAAAACGCTATAGAAATGAACTCAAAGGAGAGAATCATCTTGTGCAATGAGATGTATACAAAAGCAATTAGATGAAAAAAAATGTGTCACAGTTATCAGGCTGACATATGCTGCACATATCCCAGTCAAGCACCCACTGCCTTGATGTAAGTCACACAAATGGCCCGAGATATGCGACAAAAACGAGTTAGTGATGGTTATGGGTTGTGATGTGCTGTGTGTGTGAACTACGCTGCAGACACATGCTAAGTGCTTCCAGGCTCAGTCGGCAGCAGATTTTGGTGTCTGGAACTGAGACTGGTGTTACAAGTTCAGAGCACATTGTATCAGCAAAGAATAATCACCATTTGCACATCACACCTCCCCATTTGCTAAACAATTGCAAACCAGGGATTCATGAGGTCCATCAATCATCAAGAGAGGCACTCACTACCAGTTTTGTAATTTCAACTTTCTGTTTCAGAATATAATGAACTGTATTGTCCCCCACCCCTAAGAGTTTAAGATTTGGATATAATTCTAAGAAAATCAAAACAAAATACCAAGGTTTAACAACAAAGAAACAAAATCAAACCAATCAAAAACAAACAAACGAAAAACCAAACACAAAAAAACCCCAACACTTCTCCCTTTCCCAAACCAGTCCCATTGACTTCTGTGGAGTGATGCTGACTCAAACCCCCTCATGGCCCATCTTCTCTAAGTCAGGCAGCTAAACTGTTAGAAGTACAAAATAGTAAACAGAATCCTGAGAAGAATCCAAAGCTTTCTCTCATTCCTCCCTCATCCCCAGCTTCTGCTAGTACAGTCATTGTTCTCAAAACCCAGAAAGTTGCTGCTTGGACTGACAGGAGTGCTGTAAACCCATTGGAGCAGGTCTGTTTTCCAGCCTGCTTTTTCTAGGTAAAAGAAGTCCAGAACATTTCCAGTGTTGACAATGCTCTGCAGAGGTGAGCAGGCTGACTTCAGTTATGACCCACAGATTTTCTGGCTTAGAGAATTCATAGCATTTTTCTCAGCTGTTGTGGAGATCACACGACCCTGTGTACATCATGCCAGTGTAGAAGACAACTATGAATCATTCAAGATCCTCAATTTTCTTGATAAGCATTCAGTCTGTCAGACTGAACAAAGCAGACCAAGATGGCCTCAGATGGGATTAACAGAAGACCTTCACGATGAGCTAAACTGCTCTTTTATTACAGATTTCACATCATAATTCCCTGGAATTGCTGGGGCAGGAGAAAAAAAACCCCAAACACACGAGCGAAACCAAACAGGAATTCCAGCTTGTTACTGGCAGTTGCTATGACTCAGAGGAACTAGCTGGAATTTGAACTCATCTAATTTCTTACAGGAGACATCACTCTGACAGAATGTACAAAGAGTTTGAAAGGAACATGCTGAACATGTTTTAGGAGTTTCTGGGTCTGCCATGACAGCTAAGAAACCCAACTTGCATAGCTTCAAAACAAATAAATTAAACCTCTCAAATAAACAAATTATTTTAAGATAAAAACCTCCACTTTGTTTCAGGATATAGAGAGATCTAAGTTCTATCACTTACATTCAAGCCCTAATAGTCATATCTTCAGATAACCTAAACATCTGGGAAATATCAGGCCACACAGAGTAAATCTTCAAGTTGTCCTTCTAGAGAAGCATGTGATTTTAAAAAGTAATTTGCTGGCTTTAAATAAAAGTAATTTTACCAAATATGAAGAAAACGTCTGAAGCTTCTAAAATACTGTTTTCACTGAGATGCACATGAGGCTTGAAAATTCCCTTTTATTTCACCACATGAGATGCAGCCTGGGCTGGATGGCTCTGTGTTTTAGTCACCTTGTGTACTGCCTTCTACTGAAGCTGCTTGTTTAATCAATCCTCAGGATTTTAGGGACAGTGCACCATAAAAAAGTTTATATTGATGCAGAGAATTTTCCTGTAATTTGCTGATGACTTATGGATCCAAGATTGGCATGAAAAGTTTTTTCTTGAATTTAACAGAGCAGTGGCAGTTTTACCCTATGAGGCCTCATTCTGAAAATACATTTTTGATGTCAGTCCCATACCTTTTTAGAACCCTCACTTCGATATTTGAATACTTTGACACTTCAATACTTTCATTGACATTGGCAAAAATGCAAAGATCTTTACAGCCAATACCTTTTGCCCATAATGCTCTGCACAGAGCTTTGCTTATGCAGTATTTTTCTAAGCTGTGGTTTGCAAAAATGAGATTACCGCTTGCAGAGAACTTGTTGGGATATTTGAAAAGCTTTGCATTCTAAGTTCTTAAACCTCGTATAAAATGTGTGCAAAACCAAATAAAATATAATTCTCTCTCTTTCCCCTGGGCACAGGAGGTGAGGGGGGCCAGGAGGGAACCAAGAAGAAACAAACCTAGGAATTATTATCATCTAGTTAAGCACAGGCAGAATTTAGGTTTAAAAAAAAAGTCTAACCAAAATAAAGTAAAATAATCTCCCTGGAAAGCAAGACAGAACATATTTACATCATCATTGTAGACAAAAAAAAAAAGTTGAAAAGTTCATGCTCTCTCTTCATCCATTCTGCATAGGAACAAATTCCTAGATTTGAAGCCATGGGAGAACTGACCCCCTCATTCTGCCTATTAGTGGTATAAAACTGGCTACAGTAGAAGTGGTCATAAAAGCGTGCTATACTTAGTATAAGCTGCTCTTTTCTGGACATATTTTCTACATTTAGAGTGTGTAAGGGTGTTTTAGACCCCCAAAGACTGGCCTACTGTCAATGGATCAAAAAAGGGATCTGCGTACCTGAACGAAATGGCTGCAGTGAAGATAACTAAATCGCAGTAGTGGCTTTAAAATTCATCTTTAGAAAGTAAGAAGGGGGTTTGTGACCAAAAATCTTTCAATCTTTTGTAAAGCCCTTAAAATTGTCTAGTCTAGATGCTTTCTATGCCCACTGTGAGAGGAAATGTTCCTAATTTCACATTTCTCACTATTTTCCTGGTAGTCCACCCGTTGGCAGCTCCGCTTTCACTGCGTGCAGCACATTCATCCACTGCCGGTGAAAGGCTGGGATTATGGATGGTTTATATCACTCTAACCTCTGCAGCACTCACAGGACACTTCCTCCTGCCACACCACCCTAACTGCATCTCTCACAAAGACAGCACTGCCAACTGCAGAGGAGCACAAGATGGGCAGAGGAGCGGCTTCAGAACCATTCCCATTTTGCTCTCATTGTACACTGTACAATGCTTAATGTTTCTGAACTGCAGCATAATCCCTCCCAACACCACCCTACCATCACCTATGGCTTCCCAATAGACTACTCAGAGAGCCTAACTCACTCTGTCCTGAGAGTTTCGTGGACAGCAATTAAAAATCAAAGACCCGTGACAATTTCTCAACAGATCCTCCAGAGAATTCAGGATGAACAAGACCTCATATTCCCATATGATAACTGAAAAATTACTTCTCATAGGACTGAGTTTTCCTAATTTTCTTTTAAGATTGTAAAATTGTAAAGATTGTAAGATTGTAAAAATCTTTCCTGTACAATAACAGATGCACAAACCGGATGCAGTTCTTGTCCTCAAACTACGTACAAACAACTGGAATACATGCATAGACTCAAAGAGTTGTTTTCACTTTATTTAACGTAAGCATTTTTCCAAAACTGCATAAACTGAAGTTTCCTTTGAAAACTGCCTAAGAAGAATATTATGCAGAAAGGCCAGGAAGTAAGAACAGTACTTTGGGAAATGCAGGAAGCATGGAAATTACTAAGGGGAACACAAATTTCAGACAAACAAACAAATGAGCAGAAGGAAACTATAAAAGTCTGTACCAGTGAAGGGAGACACTTTTCAGATAACTCAAGTGCCAGATGACTGAGACTGGGGATGTGTGGAAGAATTGCTTAATTTTTCAAGGCTTTTAACTGGAAAATTTCTTAGACTCTATTATATGCACTGTTCTCTTTGTAATTACTACACTTACTTCTACCATTAATAATGTGCATAAATCTGCTGTTTGTCATGTTCATAAAGCACTTCATAAACGTCCTCTGAAGGAAGGAAATCACACTGCTTGAAAGTCCACTAACTTGGAGAGAGAGAGGGAAAGAGAAGCTATTCTTAGCATATACACATCACTCCTAGTCCTCTGACATATCACCAGCAGTTCAACCAGAGGTGACATAAGAGTAAATGCATATGGCATCTGCCTGGGAAGGTATTTGAATAAACACAGATGTGCCCTGACAGCTACTTGAAACCTAAATGCTTTCAGTGGTGGCAAACCTGCCAATAGCCAACATTACTATATATCTAGAAAGACATTCACCCACCACCAATAAAGGGTTGTATTTGGTTTAGATGATATTAGCACCCTGCACTCGTATTGCTGTACAACAAGTTCCCAGACAAGGAGTGAGGAAAGTTTACAGACAGCAATGAGAGTGGATGTTAACTTTCATTTAAATACATCAACTTTAGCTGGAATCTGGTCAGAATCCTTTTACTGCAACAGGACAAGATACTGTTTTTACATCTTATCCAAATGACAAGCAATTGGTGTATCTGCAACGGCAAAAAACCAAAATGAGGAAGCAATGTTTTATTTAAAGTTATTGCCTTCAGTACTTAATGTAAAAATTAGCTACCTACCAGAGCGTCTCAATGTAAACAAAATGAAGTGCAGGGAGAAGTGCAAATCTATACATAAAACCCATTAACCTTTCCTCACCTGATCTTCTTCTCCACCCCCTTCTTCATCATATTTCAGAATGTTGTCCCTCACATCATCTTCAGGATCGATCAAGAGCTGCTTTGCCTGACGCTCTTTATCACGGCGTTTCATCCATACCACGAACATTAAAACTAAAACTGTAATGCAAAAATGGAAGAGACAAAACCACATCTTGATTCTGAAATACAGCTATACAAAATTGTAGAAATTTAATGTCAAGATTTTAAAAACGAAAGAAAAAAGAGAAAGCAATGAAGTTGGATTTGATTGTTCTGGATAAAGTACAGGATTTTTTAAATTAAATATTTGACAAAAGGCAACTTAAGCTGCTGTTTAAACTCAGACCACTACCGGCAATTTGGTTTGGAAATCAATCACATATTCAAGATTGTAAGTAACAAATCCATTCCATATCTGCAAAATAAACTTGTCATGAAACAAATTAAGAAAGACTATGCTTCATAAACCACTATATTCAGAAAGAAATCTCTCCTTCAATAAGGCTCTGTTAGTTTCATACCTAGCATTTAAAAAGTATCTTGTATCAAGAAAGTAAATGCACTGTGTGCTTGTGCAGAATCACGTGCTTCGCCAGGCTCAATTTTTTTTTATTTTTATTACTCCTTTCCATAATTTTCTATGTTCTAGATGAGTGCATAGTGTACTATGGCCAGGCTAATCTCTCCCTTGTGTTCCACCACAATAGGCAATCAGTTAGCTCTAATGTGTAGAAGAGCTAGCATCTAATTTACTGCACTGGACAGACACTTACTCATGATTTTTAGTAATTTCCCTTACTCAATGCACTTCACACAAAATAAAATATTAGTACAGCTTTATGCAGACACACCATTGCAATACCTACCTTTCTTGTCAGGCTTTATGTGAAGGGCTGTGAAGTATTATTTTCCAACAGTAATTCCTACTTGCATTTATCTGAAGCACAGTAGTAGTAATATCGGAGCAATCCTTAGAAGCAATGTTACCCACTCTGGGTGCCACCAAATCACACAATATGGGCAGCACAAGAGAGAATAGATGCCTGGGGACTAATCACATCTTCAGTTTGGCTGCTCACTGATGTAACATTACAAGTATCCATGGGTATTAATGGAAAATCCCTTTCACAAACTCACCGCGGGACTTGACTGCCAAACAGGTGCTAGCTGTACTCTGTCCAACTCCGAATCCTGTACTACTTGTCCAAAACTGAACTATGCAGCAATAATTCCTGCACCTGAGCCTTCAATAACTCCCCTGTCTTTCTCAAGATACCTGATACTAAAACGTAATATTGTACCTGCACAACAAGAGTAAAGGAGTTAGAATTAAGAGAGCCATTTACTCACTGAGCAAGATGATGATACAAAGCAGAATTGCAATGATGGCACCAGTGCCCAGCCCTGCACCAACAATCCGGTCAACATCAGTGCAGTCTCCATTTAAGTCACACTGGCAAACTTTCACCTTCAGCAAGGAAGTGCTGGATGCATGTGGGTTTCCAGAATCTGTAATGACTATGGGCACGTCGTAGATCCCGGCCTCCAGGAACCGGATTCTTAAGGAGAGCTGGGCGTGATCGCCTGCGTGTGAAAATAAGGCGCTGGTTAAAAAGTAATATATTGGTCACATGGGACTAAAACAGTGTTGGCCAAAATAGCTCATGCTTGAGCTCGATATTAACTTCTTGCTCAAACTGCTATGTGACACTCAGGGTAACAGACTTCCTGACTGCTGTGACCATCTTTTCTTTCTTAAAATTTCTCTTTCTCCAGGGAACTTACACTAAGGTGATTTCTTATTCATATTAACCAAATCCGTATATGTTGCGAAATAATACTAAAGAGAAGACATCTGCAAAAGTTTCTTTAAAACTATGAAGATTTCCATAATATAAATTACCACTAATTCGAACAATGGTCCAATTCCTCTTAATACTAGCAGGTGTGTCAGGCAGCTCAAAGGCAAATGGGCCTGCATTCGGATCTATGTCAGGGTCTACAGCAGTGATGTTAATAGCATTAGGCTGCAGTGTTTCACAAGTTGTGGCTTCTTTTGGATGCACTTGGGGGGCATTATCATTGATGTCCAGCAGGTATATCTGAAGTGTGCCAGTTCCACTCATCGGTGGTATTCCTAAAAGAAAAGGAAATAGCATTAAGCCTGCTTCCAGTTGCAAAGTAATTTAAATGAAGCTGTACCAACACTCTTATATGTTTACCTCAGTTTTGGGATTCTGTCTTTTACAAAACCAATCTAACACTGTCACTGCTCCTATTAATTCTTACGTAGTCTGTTCTCAGAAAAATGGCCCTACTCAGCACAATTCAGCAAATAACTGCAGATCCATAGATCAGGGACTCATCCACTTCACTGACCAGACAGTTAATCTCCAGAGATGGTCAACATTAAAGGCTTCAAAGAAGAAGGTGCAAAATTAGGATAGTTTGTCCTCTGGACAAATTATTTCCTAACCTTGAAGGCTTAAGATCACCCTTTACCATAAATGTGCTATTTAAATTCTTTCTAATACTGACTTTCAGCATGCTATCTCTAGACATTCCTGCTATCCATACCAAATGTGTGATGCTTCCATAAACCTTGCTGGAATCACACATTAATGTGATCATTTGGCACTGAATTTTTCAATATAACTACCAATGGTTCACATTCCACCTCCCATAGTCTTCTAGTTCCATTTATGTTTTTTCTCCAGAACAGAGCCAAAGTATAGAAACAGTTGATCTAGCTTCCAGTTCAGAAAATTTTACCATGTCTTCTTTCCAAGGCATATAGCCCCAGTGTTTCAGTTTTCCCTTCTAATGTGAGAATGCTTCTAACCACGCCTGTCCATCTTTTTGCTATCAGCTATGAATAGTACAGCACTCCAGCTGAAATCAAAGAACTCATTTCTGAGCAGTGTTAATTGTCATTAACAAACTGACAACAAAAAGATACTTTTCCCTCTGCACTGCTGCAGCCTGAATGTGGGAAAATACAAAGCCTCTCCAATGACACATTTCTCCCCATAAAGCCCACTCATGCTGTGCATTCACTCAACCTACCACACTCCCATGCAGGGCTTTTTCAATTTTCTGTCAACTCAACTAATGTAACCAAGACAGTGTTTTTCTACAAGCTCAGAGAATTATTTTTCAGCCATTTCCCAAGTAGCTGGGAAATTATACAGTCTGATAGTAATACAGATTTCCAAAGGGATGTATTCTAAGCATATCCTGTTTTCTGCCCCAGTAAAACTGAATGCCATTCAATCACAAAGAAGAAAAGCTTCTAGAAAAAAATACATAATATTGATACATACCATTATCAGAAGCAAGAAACGTTGCATTATACATATTGTTTTGCACATATATTGACTCTCTATCCAAAACAGCTGTAGTAGTTATTTGTCCATTAATAGGGTCAATTTTGAGCCAGTTTGCAGGATCTGAAAGTTTTGAGTACCTGTGTATTTAATCATAAGTTGTGTTACTTATCTGCCAATAAAAATATTGACAACAAAGACAGTATTAGTATTTTAATTTGCATTCTGAACACATTTTTGGAATTTGAAGACAGCATTTTACAAATTTCCATTTATCAAGCCCCGTCAGTAAATTTCTTGGAAATACATATTAAAACCATTGATTCTTTAAGTGCCTTGCCCTTAAGTTATCGTGTGACTGGAGGAAACCATATAATTACCATAAACTATATAACATTAATACTCTGACTCAATTAAAATATTCAGTCAGGATCCTTCTTCGTTTTTCTATACCTACAGAGCTATTCATACTAATTTTCATCTTGTCAGAGTGCTGAGAGCAGGAGACAGGTAAAAATGGAGTGTTAGTTGCACTAACTCACATTGTTCTAGCACTTCAATATCATTTCATTCTCAGAGGCCCTGGTTTTGCTGCAAGTTTCTCATCTTAATTTGAAAGAGAAGTGTCTTTCAAAACCATTCTTCTATCTGATAAATGTTTCCTTTGACATTAATCAATGCAAGCTATCTTAGCATTGAAGTCCTCATGCTGTCATTTCTATGATGGTTATGTCCAGAAATGAGCAAAGTATCAGAAACAGCTAACCAAAAAATCAAGCGAAAATAATATTCCAATAATCTTGGTTTTGGAAGGAAAGACAGAAAGTTCTGGAGTTTCTTCTACATGAGCTGAAGAAAAAAAAGATGGATAACATGTGTTCTGACCCATGGGCAGTCATAGCATTAGCGATGCACGTAATGACTATGTCTTCTATGAGGCATGTTTGTGTAGCAAAGTTTTAGACCTAAGAAAAATTATGATCAAATTACGATCATAGCTATCAGTACAAGAGTTCACAGACAGACAACACCACCACTTTGCATTGCTGGAGAAAAAATTGAAGCAAAACCTTTCAGATTTCATCAATGATCTGATTTTGTTGCCTTGTGAAAATTATTGGTGAATTTTAATTGCAAATGATCTTCGTTCACAGAAGCACGTGTCTGCTCTAACTGAATTTGCTAGGATAGAACATATACTTTACCAGAGATGCATTCTATCTTGATGAAATAGGAGTTAGGATGAGAAAATGACCCGCTTTACACACCTACGAATACTGGTCAGTTCATCTTCTCTGCATTCAAAAATCCCTTTGGAGAGAGCTGCACAAAACCCACAGGATGTGCTGGGATAGCTGCGTGCTATGGTAAATGCAGCCATTTCACATGTCATCTCTTTGCTCCCCACCCATTCCATAACACAGATATTGCCAAATGCTCATGCAGACCTTAGAGACGTTTGCTGCATGTAACGATCCGGGTCCTGAGCAGTGAAAGTTGTCAACATGCTACCAGCCATCAGCCCTTCTTCCTGACGCACGAGCTTGGGGTTTGGAACAAAATATGGGCTCTCATTCACATCAATGACTGTAATGGACACGGTTGCTGTCGACTGAGGAGGATGCTGAATCCCTTTAGCCAAAGGCACTTGATTTTCTGCAGCTACGGTAAGTACAAACATCCTGTTGGTCTCGAAGTCAATAGGCTGGGAAGAGCAAAGAGTGGGAAGTGTTAATGTTTACTCACAGTTGCAACGGACACACAATAACAATTGAAATTTAAAGCACACTTTTGAAGATTACTCTGTACCACTTTTCTCAAAAATGAGCATGGAGTCTGAAGAGAGTACAGTATCATCACCTCAATGCAAGCCCATGTGCTGAGGTTTTGCTTAGCAGCAACAGTAGCAGTTTTGAAGTCAGAAGAGCTAGAAACTTTGTCATTCCTGGATTTAACCTACTCTGATACTGCCATTAGAGACAAATGAGGAAACAAACAGTTTAACCACAAAATTATGAAGAAGCTCCCAGATGTGGGCCGGGCACTCACATGTGCCTCCTGATGATCTCTCCAGGGGACAGAAAGCTGTCTCTTTCTGTTAGAAGGATGAAACTTTCCTTCAAACAAATCCATGACTATAGCTACTCCTATAGATCAGAGATTCTCATGCCCTCAACATCTCACTAGAAAGACTCTTAGTAATCCCAGCCAACCTCATTTCTGATATACCCACAGCTTCCATCTTCCCAGTAAAGAAAACCTTCAGTTTGGAGATTTCCCTCACTGAGCGAGAAGTCCAGTTTAAGGAGAAGTAAAAACAGTGCAAATCTAGAGTTCCTCTGTCATGCTGCACAGGGTTGAGGCGTTCCTGGAGAAAGGATTTGCCTTTTTACTATGCACTGTACTACTCACACAGATTCCAGACTGGAAGAAAACCCTGCACCTTACTGGAGCAGTTGGCATGTGACAATATGAAGTAAGTGACAAGAGACAATTTAATCTTCATTACAGGTTGACAGACCAACTCATTGCACTGCCAATAAAAACTATAGGCAGGTTTCCAACTCTTCCCGTGTCTGGGCACTTAGAGGAGTGCTAAAAAGCACAGACACTCACATAATTCTTCCTGGAAAACTTCAATGCAACAATTGGTACCTCTGGGGAGGAGCAGTTATAAACCAGAGACAGTTTTTTAAAAAAAACAGTGTGAATTACTATTAATGCTCTGTGTAGGTTGTCTCTTTCTGCCACCTAGGTACTGGGAGGATTAAAATCAAACGAAACAAAATGAAATTAAACTAAACAAAGCAAAACAAAATAAAACAAAAAAAGAAAAAAGTAAAAGTGAATTTTTTAATTTCCAAATGGGATTGCTGGCATCGCACATTTGACTTTGAAATGGATCAGCCAAAACCAGAGCAGACCAACTCAGAGAGGAGACATTTATCAGAGGATCATGAGGAAAGGTGGTTACTGCCTGGCAGGTTTAATTATAGAACCACATTGTTATTATCACTTGAAATAAGTCATCCCTCAACACAGAGCTGTGTTGGCTGGAGAATGAAGATAGACAGGTTATTCCATAAAAGGTATTTAAATGAGGTTTTAAAAATAGCCAGTCTTTAAATGTCTCTTGCAGAAGTGCCCTCCCACCTATCATCTTTTCCTCTCTGATTGTGCTTTGACTGCCTTTATCTGTTCCTTAATGGAACATCTTGACATAAAATGTGCAGACAACATGCATGACTACTAATTGAGGAGGTAGGAAGCTGCTCCTTTAGCAAAAAGTATTAGGCAGACACTTTTTCACAGAGCAATTTCCAACTTTTAGCAAATAAAGATTCAAGATTTGTAGCTTCTAATAACCTAGCCTGATTTTTAAAACTGAGCAGGTAGAATACTACTGATGGCATAAGCAAGGTAACATTCAAAGAGACAGATTACTAGATCCCACAAGAAAGAGAGCATCCGTTTTATTCCAGACTGATGCTGGCCTCGGGAATTCACATCTCGCCCCGTTCAGTGTTCCCCCACCTTTCCCACCTCTGCTGAACTCTCTGGCCGCAAGCACGGCTCACCTTGACGACAGTGACCAGCCCGTCGTTGCTGTTGGGATCGGTGAGGATGCTGAAGCGGCCCGTCGGGTCTCCCCCCGTCAGCCGGTACATGGCGTTCCACGCCGGCGTGTGCGGCTGGTCCTTGTCCGTCACCGTCAGGTTGGCTACGATCACATCCATCCTGTTCTCCGGTACTTCCCCGTAGAACTGCAAAAAACCATGGCAACACTTCGCCTCATCTGGAGGAGCGTGCAAGAGCCACACCGGGCGGAACGCTCATCACAGCAGGGCAGCTCAACTCTCTTCACTGGAGCTCTGACAATTTATCTAATGAAGTTTACCTGAGGCCACCCACAGAACCAAAGGCTCGATTGCCATGTCAGCCTTTGCCTTTTGGTCAAAAGCAGAACACTGTATGTAAGGGATATATATTCTGCATGTATTTTGATTCTGCCTGCCAGTATGGTATTTAAAAAGTAATAAATATTTACTGTCTGTGCATATAATGAGAGAAACAGAGAACGGTTATAAATATGCACATCCTTCAGTAACTCCTATGCTGTACTTACAGTCATGGCAGTGAACTCTGGAGGATTGTCATTGACATCTGTCACAGCGATGACAGCAGTTGCTGTGTTTGAAAGACCATATGTTGGGTTTCCTTCCATGTCCGTAGCTTGAATTATTAATGTATATTGTTGTACTTTCTAAAACACAAAGTGACAACATAAATTTTAGACAAAACTAACATTACCATAGGACAGCAGGTGTTCCCAAAATTGCACTCTGTTAAGCAATGGAGCCTATCACACAGTTTACTCCAGTTAGCATCACCCAAAATGACAGGAGCAAAGTTTGTGCCACAGGAATACAGCAGCAGGTTGCCCATACTGAACTACATACTGAACTACTGTTTGACTTTCTTCAAAGACCATCAAGGTAAGGACAGGCTGATTGCTTCCTACTCTAATAAATCAATCCACTTCAGACAGTTAACGCATGATCACAGGTTTAATAATGCTTTTCAAATGGCAAAAAGAGAGCCAGAGTGCATTTTATACTAAAACAGGGAAAGTCCTCAAAAGCATTTGAGAGCACTGAGCCAAGGTAGGTTTGTCGGCCAAACGGCCACAACTGCCAAGGTTTTGTTTCAGCCAAGCCTGAGTATAAAAGTGCTGCTGCAACTTCTTGTGATCTCTATGGAAACCAAAGATGTCGAGGCCAACAGAGACGAGTAAGGGCACTGGGAGAAAGGGGGAGGGAAGCACCGAACGGGCTATTTCCATAAATGTTAAACTCCCTGGCCGAGGAGGGCAGCCATGGGCCCCTCTCCCCCCACTGCTGCTAACGGCCCCTGAGCCGGGCACTCGCTCCCCCCTCACCCCTGGAGTGGGGCCAGGGTCCCTGAGCACAGAAACGCCTGGCAGAGACCTGACCTCAGCCTGGTGAGCTGTTTAAAACAACATCGACAAGGTTCTATTAAAGAAAGAAAAAAACAAAGAAAATCATAAAGATGTTTTCTGAATAGAATTGCTGAAAAGTTTATTTTAACTGATTGCTCTCAAATATTGTGCATGCTCCTTCATTTACCAGCTCACTGTCCTTGCTTGGAGAGAAGTGCTACCATTCAGTTCTTCCCAAAAGAAAGGACAGAAACGTAAGGAGCTGCTATTACTTTGAAACAGCACTTTCACAAATGGTTTACTAACACTGGCAAAAACCTTCTGGCAAAATAAAAATATTTCAAGAAGAGTCTATTTTTATGTTTTGGGTTTTTTTTTCCACTCAGTACTTTATTTTCTTTGTCTAAAGAGTGGGGTATATGACGGATCATTTCTCATGGAAACAATTTATAGAATCGTGAAACATGCTGAGTTGGAACGGACCCATCAGGATTAGAATTCAATTCCTGACCCGAAGCAGGACACCCCTAGAATCACATCATTTACAAAAAAGGAATTACAGGTATTGATACAAAAAATGAGCAAAGATAATTCCACTGATAGTATTTAGCTTTCTTTCAAACTTTGGCCAGACGGTATGACAGACAGGAGAGGTTTAACAGTTTGCACATTTCCAAGCAGCAACTATGAGTCATAGATTAGAAAGTTTTTAAAACAAGCTGTATGGATCTTTATCTGCCATTGAAGATAACTATTTATGCTCATGCCCTCTTTCACACAGGAACCCTTACAAGACATCCATGTGTACTGCTATATATGCATCCCACAATTCTTTAAAAAAGCAAGACTAATATTAAGTCTACAGAAATGCAGTATATATGTTTAAAAATGCACATATATATATATTTATACATACATATATATGTAAATTCTGGCTTGGAAAATATACTTGCAAACTGACCTTCAAAAGACATCCTAAAGGCTTCCTTCATGACACCAGTAAGAGTAGCAGTCATGAGGGAATCAAAGAAATGCTTTCACCACTTTCATCCAGGAAAAAATAATAGTTTACTTACTGCGAAGCAATAAAATCTAAAGCAGTATTGAAGCAAATCACACTGCCATATGATTGTATGTTATTGAAACAGCAGGTGCTTCTGATTCATCTGGGTCTTAACACATTGATCCCAAGAAGCAAATTTCATTAAGGAAACTCCATTATTATTACACAGAGACTCAGCTTCCTTACAATCATCTTACTTAACTCCAGCAGAACGGGCACACTAAAAACTTCCCCAGAAAGTGCCCCAAAAGACAGCATATCAGTGCTTTTGTTTAGTTTTCTTGTTTTTTTTTTCCCTCTTCCCAGCACTCACATAAAGTAGATCAACTGCTGAGAGTGAAATTTCAGAAATCAACAAGCACACAAATTTCTAAGCATGGGGAAATTGGGGGAGGTGGGTCTCCTCCTTTCACTGTGGTTTGAGAGGCAGCCAGGAATAAGCAGTGGAACATGTGTCAGCAGCCTGCACAGACACTTAGCAGCAACACGTCCAAAAGCGAACTGGCAGCTTCAAGAAAGAACGCAGACCTCATCAGTTCACATCTTTCCACTTCAACACAGGCCAAATAAAAGAGCACTTCACTGAATTAACCTCACGTGAGGCAGGAATGTCAGTGTGTAAATTTAAGTACCCTGCCTGGCTTCTTCAGCACCTCCAGCAGTAAGGCAGATGTTTTAATGCTGAAGTGAATTCCACAGCAATAACGGAAGAAATAAGAGCAGCTGGATCTCATGAAACAGCATCTTTTGAGATAACAAATGAAAGATTTCTTCTGCCTTAAGCTGAGTTTCCTTACCTAAGCAAATCTCCTCCTGTGCATGTTAGCACAGATAATGCATTGTGCATGTTAATCTAAAATACCAGCAGATGAGGAGTGCTATCAGAGGAACCACTTTTTTTTTTTAATGCCTACAACACTTATTCTCCCATAAAAAATATGTCACATTATTTAAGAATTTAAAATTCTGTCTAGTGCTTTATGACTTTAATTAGAGCTTTATAAAGAGAGACAAGATGTGTAGAAAAGAGTGAAAAGGCAGAAGCAGGAAGACCAGCTGGGGTGTATGGACCACAAGGCACACCCCAGCCCACTGTCAGAAAATGATTCAGCTTTAGCTCTCTCGACTCCCAGACATTTTAATTTGATTGACTTCCAAAAATGACTCAGGAAATGGAGGAAGCAAAGCTTGGGAAGGAAACCATTTTATCTCATATTAATCTAATTTAATATTTGAATGATTTAACGTTAATCATTAATATCCAACATGTTCAAGAAATGTTTATATATACCCATTTGGGTATCAGCAGAGTGATCCATCAGGAAAACTGATGATGAATGACAAAGCTTTCTCAACTGTTAATATGAGGAGTCTAAGTTCCACAGGCAGCTGGTTTCTTCTAAGTTAAATGCCTCCAGTATGGCTAGTCACCAAATGATAAAACCTCAAGAATTATTGCTATGTCCTTCTGAAAGTTCATCTGTCAAAGATGACCAGGGGATTTTAAAAACAAGGGCAAAGCTGCCCATCATTCTTTTAATTTAATAGGGCAATACTGTAAAGTTCAGGGTTTTCCTTTGCTCAAATCCCTTCTCTTCAAAACCAACTTAAATAGAATGAATGTTAATAAAACCTCAAAAATTAATTGCAATATCTAACAGTCTGTTTAGCTTTTCAAATCCTCTGATTGCCCCTTTCAGACTGAAATGCATCAGAATATTAAGAACAAATGCAGAACTTCAGAAAGCATTTTTATTCTCCATTTTAAATAACTATAAACAAGCAGCTAAAAGATGAACATCAAATCCAGTACTTTGGATTTAATGAGCTAAAATGAGGTTAGTAATACAGAAGTTGAAACAAGATGTATTCAAAAGAGATTTGTTTAGATTTTATAGCTTGTTTATAAAATAATGCTTATCTCTTGTGAAGTTTTCAAGTGGTTTAAAAGCACAATTAGTGTCACAGATTTGGAATTGGGAGGGAAATATTTTTATTCCCAACCTCACAGATGGGTGCATCAGAGCAGAGGATCTGGCACACTCCTTCTCCAGTGGTGGGCACAGTGAAGAACTGTCTAGACAGGCTGGACCTTGCTCAGCACATAGCAGTGAATTACTGACAGATTATTTCTTTTTATCATTATTATCATTATTACATTGCTCTGCTTTAGCGTGTACCTGTTTCTTAAGAGTAAACAGGCTTATGGGACAAGATCTCTTCCATAACCCCACATAGCCAAGAGTATGGAATATGTAGGTCCAATTTTCATCCCCAAAATAATTTTCTCTCTAAGTTTTTGTACTCGGGGACTAGGACACTGACCAGTGTCAACAGGCTGAAGAAAGGGAGTAGGTTACAACTGAGGAGGGGGAGAAGTATTTCACAGCATCATTAAATTGTTTGGACTAGAAGTGACCTTAAAGATCCTCTAGTTGCAGACACCCAGCCCTGGGTAGGGACACCTCCAACTACACCAGGTTGCTCAGAACGCCATCCAACCTAGCCTTGAACATTTCCAGGGATGGGGCATCCACAGCTTCTCTGGGAAACTTGTTCCCGTGTCTTATCACCCTCACACTGAAGAATTTCTTTCTTTTATCTGATCTAAATGTACCTGCTTTCAGTTTACAGTCATCTCCCCTTGTCCTCTCTCTGTATGCCCTTATTAAAAACCCCTCTGCAGGCTCTCCCATAGGCTGCATTCAGGTACTGGAAGAGAGCAATAAGGTCTCCCAGAGGCTCCTCTTCTCCAGGCTAAACAGCCCCAGCTCTCTCAGCCTATCTTCACAGGAGAGGTGCTCCAGCCTTCTGATGGTCTTCACATCCCCCCTCTGGACTTGCTCCAGGCAGGTCCACATATTTCCTGTGCTGAGAACCCCAGATCTGGATGCAGCACTCCAGGTGGGGTCTCCCAGGAGTAGAACAGAGGAGGAGAATTACCTCCCTTGACCTGCTGGCCACCATATTCTGATGCAGCCCTGGATATGACTGCCTGCAGGTGCACATGGTCAGCTCTTGTCCAGCCTCTCACCCACCCACACCCCCAAGCCCTGCATCTTCACAATATTAAGTGCAACCCAGGCCGTGGTATTAAGACCTGCCATACCTCTCTGTCAAGCCCAGCTGCTACAGTGATAATGTCGCCGGTTTCGTTGTTGATTGTGAACATGTTTGGAGAGGGGCTGCTCGGGGCCTGAGACAAGATTCTGTATCTCAGCATCCCATTCTGGGCGTTGGGATCATCAGCATCGATGGCAGTAACAGTCATCACGTAGGTTCCTAGCAGCAGGATAAATAATTGATGTTATATAAACAGTTTACACTCAGATTATACAAGATCACTTTACAAGCAGTGGTCAAAGCAAGTATTTCTTTTGGTAAAATCTGCACATTCCTTCTTTACTTAAAACAAACTGGCTAAACTCAAGACTCACCAACAAAGTAATTAAAATACATAAGAGGAGATAAAAATACTCTGTGTTTATAAAAGACTAGATTTGCTTATAACTGAAGAAGCTACATAAACAATGGAATCCTACAGTTCTGCCACAAATAACATTTCTGTAACAAGAGAACATCTCATGTTTAGATACTTATGTTATTAATTGGGCCAAAGGAAATATACTTATTGTTCAGAATTGGGGGACATAGTGATAGTGACTGAAAAATCAATATAAATAATACTCTTTCAAAAGTCTTTGAGATAGATCTCAAATGCCAAGTAAACACTGCAAAGTTAGAAAACACATTTCTGGTGCTAACCTTTCATTTTGCACTTCTGACAAATTAAGAAAGTGGTTTCAGCCATAGTACAAACTTTAGTCTGAGCTGATTAGAATTTTAATGAGATCTGAACAACACTTAGGTTTTCTCAAGAATTCAAATGACACTGATTTCAAATCCCAGTATTTGCAAAGCCTCTGGGAATCAGAACTAGAACTGGATCTAGTGACATTTCGGAAGTCTCTTATACCCTGACCTGTCAATTAAATGAACATCAATGTCTATCATAAAAATAAATGTAAGAACTGTAATGTTATAATTAGGATTTTGAAAACCATGAACCAGAAGTCATATTCTTAAAGCGTCCCCTGGTTTTAGTTCATGTACATAACAAATTTTGCCTTTTGGAAGTGGATTCCAGCATGCTAAAAAGTGCATTAAAAACAAAGTGAAATAAGAAGATAAAATCTGAGATTTTGGTCATCACTCTAAAGACACCTTTCAAACTAGTACAAGGTCTGAAGGCACACCCTTCATCACACCTTCAAAATGATACTGTAAATATCATACTTCAAAATAATACCTCTGCCTCCCAAAAACCCATGCATTACCTGGCTTTGATCCCTCAGGGACTGTCCCATTCCAAACCTGGTGTAAGAATTCAGGTCTATTGTCATTCATGTCAATGACATTAATAACAATGTCAATGGGATTTTCCACCTGGTTTCCATTTACATCCACTGCATGTGCTCTCAGCTGCAAAAATCATTAAAAGTATTAGAATTTTCACAATGTTCAGGTGCAAATAGATATAATAATAATGACAGGAAGTTTCAGGCCAGACATTTTTCACTCAGTGTATTTTGTTATCTGCCACTACCCTCTCATATTGGCCTTTCAAATTTCCAAGTTGCTAATGGAACTGATGTTCAGACTTCCAAACTGTTCTAAGTTGCAGACTTCCTTCTTTGATTTGATGAAAATTATTTTTGATCATGTAATTTTGATTGCTACTAGTGCCTACTGTCATACAGAATTCCAGTTTCAATAATGACATTTAGAAAATATTCCCAAAAAATATGCAGATTTAAATGTAAATCTGTATATTTAGACCAGAGTGTGGCCATTGCTAGGGAAAAGAGCAACTTTCTCCTACAGTAGTCCTGCTGATGCCCATCATATACATATACACAGACATATCTTATAGCTACAAAAGTATTAGAAAGCAGCAAGATGGCATTATTAACTCACCACTCTGGAAATGACTAATATAAATGTATATTCCTCAAAGTAAATCCTGAATTGCCAATGTCAAAAGCTCAGTTAAAATCTTATGGATGCCAGAGCTGTTGTTTGAGAGAGCCTTTCACCCACACCTTCCTTCCAGATGCCTCCTGCTGTGTCCTCCGTTTGGGAGAAGCACTCAAAGGGCTTCCCCAGAGCACAAGACAAGGAGTGTTTTAATCCATAGCAAGCTGGAAAACTCTCCAGGAGTTGGGTGATTTCAGCACGGCTTCCCAAAAGCACAGCAAACTTTAGGTCACAGCCCGTTCTCCCTCTCTTCCTTTAAACCTGCCTTTTCCACTGGTACTGGAATCTGTGGTCTACTTTGTCAATTTCTTTAGAGCAAAGAATATCATTTTCATAAGCTGACAGGACTAATTTACAATTCTATTAAAATGCTTAGATTTGCCCCTAAAATAAAAATTGGTACGTTATTCTTTCCATCCATTTCTCAAATCACAGCTGCTGCAATTCTAATAGCAGTCACATCCTAATTTAAGTTGCTGAATTAAAAATAAACTTTGGGAAAGTATACAATTCAGTGGAAGACTGTGATCAATGGCCTGTACTTAAAATATAAGCCACAGTATCCATATTTCAATCTTTTAAAATTACTTTATCTAAATACATTTAATCACTGTTTATGTATGTTAATGTATTTAAGCTGCTTAAATATAGTAAGAGTTAGCCTTATTAAATACAATAAATACAAATCTGCTACAAACTCTTCAAATCATATCTCATACAAAACTAAACGCTGGCTGCTCAAGTCATGTTTGAAGCAGATGTTCGTCTTCAATTTGATAATCTGATTTATGGTAAATTAAACTCTTACATGAAAAGAAGCAATCTGCTCCCGGTCTAAAGGCTTTGTCACAGACAGCTGTCCTGAGATGGGGTTGATGATGAAGATGCCTGTTGGAGGCTGGTCTGCTCCTGGGCCAGTCACACTGTACCGCAGCGAGAGGCTTTTATCACGATCAGACCTAATCTGTGTGTCAAAAGAGATGAAGTTTACATCAGCTACAAACAAGCCCAGGATGGGACTGCTGCTGAGACAAGCAGCAGCTCTATTTATTTCCTCCTTGCTCCTTAAAGTGTACTTGCAAAAATAATTATTCTGGAGTGGTACACAGTTGGTGTAAAGTCTGAAGTTTTCAACAGCATTCTTTGTAAGAAACTGGTTAAAGGATATTCAGAAATGTAAAATTATCCCTGTTTATTTCTCAGAATAAAAATTATTTGTGTTAAACAAAAACAAGCAAATACTTTTACCTTAAGCAGAGTTGTTTAGATCTTACGAGAAAATATATACTATCATAAAATTACACATGAAATTAGAAGTCTGGTTTGTGTCTCTCCCTTTCTCCTATACCTTCCTAGCCCAAAGCTACAGGCCAACTCTTTGGAAACTCACCACTTTTGCTTAAAGACTGGACTTGTTTCATCTTCCAAGGAAACAACTGAAGGGCAGTGCATCTGTGAGGAGCAGCTGAATCACCAGCACACACAGAGAACAGAGTGAAACTGTGTCCTATCAACTTGGGCTAATGCTCTGCCAAGTTCCAACAAATTCATCATGACCAGCCAGTACCATGGCTGGAAGCCAGCCCAAAAGAGGTGCTTGGCTCCTTGTGGTGACCTCTTCTGGGCAGCAGAGTCCTGTAGAACAGCTGCTGTCCTCACCCCATCAGATCCCTTTTCCTTTGGTCTCCTGGTGCACTCTGCTTTCTGCTCACTCCCACACTATTTCCCAGGCAGAGAACTCCTGTGCAGGAGACTGGAGAACCCCTTAACACACTTATGACCCAAAACAAGGTCATCTTCCACCAGTACAGATGCATAGGAACAAGTTAAACCCCAGGAAATTAGGTGCATGCCAGCGTGCAATGCAGAGGTAGCAACAAGAAACCAGCCCAAAAGACTCGGATAAATGTCTGGTCGATGAACAAGACATTATTCACACAAAATCTCTTCAAGAGCTCTCTGAGGGACACTGAAACCACGCTTCTATTAACTTCCTTACCCTAACTAATTCCTGAGGAAAAGGTCCTTTGGAATTTTCTGGTAGGTTGATTGGAGGAATAACCCAGTCCCTCTTCTGCCTCTTCAGAGGGCTGCTGTGCTTGTATTGTTGCCATGGAAATATGATTTCTTCAATTTTCCTTTGGTCCTTTCCCAGGTACAATATAAAATTAAGCACATGTTAGAAGGAGAATTACTAGCAGACATTATAAAGTAACTCAGGTACAATTACATAACTGACAGAAAGGCTGTCTTTCCTCTGTGCTCATCAAACTGTTTTATTTGCATTCACAGTGCAGTTTGAAAATAATCAATATCATTTACAACTGCGCTGCAAAATTATAAGAACCCTTTTTTTCCTTACTCAACCAGGAAGAGAAAGGGAATTATAAAGCATTTATAACATGGCACTACTGTGTAAACTATCTGGCACTTTCTGAGAAGTAGTTAATATTTTGCAGAATTTAATAGTATGCCTTTATGTATTTCTCATTAGCTAGAGTTTCAGTTCAGGTAATGTGCTACTGTACACTAAATTTAGATCTGGGTGTGCTATAATGTAATTTGAGTTCCAAGAGAAGTTTAATACATACTGGTAAGGAATGTCTCAAATATTTATGACCCTATTAAATCCCATAGAATTAATGCTGTAATTATTTTAAACCTATGTCAGCCATGATGGATGCCGTAGATGACCCACTTTACACACTGGGCATTAATCTCTGCTGGGTGTCAACATTCCCTTCCTATTTCCTTCTATATCTGCAGTCATTTCACCCTTTGGATGACAGCACACACAGCTAGCTGCTTAAGGCTGGAAACAGGGCGACAAAAACATTTTCCAAATATTAAAAAAAAAAAAAAATTCATCTAAACGACTATGTCACATAGTATGTACAGATGCCCAACTGAAGGCCAGATTCTACAGACTCTACATTCTGCGGATGGTAAAGGTACCTGAATAGTGTCTTTGGAATAAACAGGGCATGCTCTGGCACATCTAAGCATCTGCTCTTTTACTATGCTTCCATGAACAAAATGACAGTATTACCATTGTTAGAAACACGCCTTAGCAGATTTAACACAATCATCAAGTAAGCAAACAAATAACTGAGGATTACACAGCAGTGGTCTCCAGAGTGTTCTCTGGAAAAATGTATTGCATAACCACATTACCTATTTTAACACTAAGCTTAAATCTTTAATGTGTACCGATTACAGGTATGTTAATCCATGAATAAATTTTGTTCTTTATCTGTAAACTAAGCACTTATCTTATACTAAGGAGAAGGCAAGAAACAGCAGGCAACAGGTAATATAACAGAACAAGGCAGACAACCTAATAGGCTTTTCTAAAGTAAATACACTGCTAATTGCATATTGCTATGTCTGATTTTTGTCACAGTACATGGTTTATCCTATGGCAGCTTCCAGCAGAGGGAGACTATCTTCCTTACCAAGTAGTGCTGGAATCATGAATAATTTACAATCTCCAATTTGATTATGACGGGACAAGACAAAGCCAATATTCCCTGCCAGAAGTGCTTTCCGACTTACTGCTGTAAATCTACAGCTCCCATCTAATAAATGTGACTGATGCATTCTATCACAGATTTGTTTATTTTGCGGTTATATTTAACCGCTTGAATAAATACTATAATACTTTCAAGCAATTTAAAATAAAGAAATGGCTGTGTGAGACTTAAAATTCAGGTATAAATCTCAAGCTATACAAATAAAAAGCTCAAACACAAAGAATCCTATATAGTTAAACAGGCATGTCTTTCCATGCCTTAGCAAAACTACAGAATAAAGGACTATTGAAGTTCTTTCTAAAGCTCCAGCTTTGCATGCACTAGATGTCCATTAATAAGCTGGTTCATGGAGAGGTGCATGACAGGCAAAATTAAACCCCTATTTTTAGGCTCTCTTTGTGGAGACACATTTCTACAGGCTGCATTTAGCTCTTGTTTTACCTTTTCTGAAGCCCCTGTTAAGGCTGGTTCAGGGGTTAGCTTCACCCTCATTTGCCATTCTTGCTGGGTTTCCTTGTCTTGAGCAGACACGACAAACTCTGTGGGCTCTGCTGAAAGTTGAAAGCTTCGCTCTGCATAGACCACACCATCTTCACCTACTCTGAAATCTTCTGGCTCACTGCTACCAAAGTGTATTTTTTTGTTTCCATCACAGCTTCGAAACCCCACTGTAAAACAGACATAAAATGACAAAAAAAAAACCTTGAAAAAGCGGCCACCTTGAATTCACTGAGACATCAAAGGCACTAAGAACAAACTCAAAAGCAGAGATACTTAACTTCTTGCTGCTGTTATCACACACAATTATGAGTTAGGACTTGTACTTTACCAGTAAGTACATGCCAACGTAACAATGGTATTCTTCTGTGGACTGCTTGGAAGAGATTTTAACCCTAGACAGGAACAGTGTCCCCCCGACAAATTTACACCATCACCAGCAAGAAAACTTCCATGAACTACAGTACATTTCAGTTGGTTGCCAGTCGATGGCTGTGGGGATTTGCTCCTCAAGCTTTGCAAAGATCCAGTCAAACTGATTAATTGAAAACACTCAAACAATTTTGTTATGCTGCAACCACAACCGCAAACACTACTCTGCTTCCAGCACCTTCTCTGCAAAGGCGGTAAGGCAGAAACCCTGAAGTATGTTAAAAATATTAAATTCTGTGCACACATCAGCCTGTGATTCAGGTGTGCCATCTCAGGAAGATTACCTATGAGCTCTGGGCCTGAGTTTCTTTGTCCTTCATTGACAAGATGAAAGAGCCAGTAAATACCTCACAGAGAAAACCTAAGTTAAAGAACTTGAGCTTTTGTTTGGGTTTTTGTATTTGTTTGGTTGGAGGGTTTTTTTGTTGGTGGTTTTTTTGTTTTTTTTTTTGAAGCTGTATTATGTACCACACATGCCCCTTTATCTACTTAGGAATTATTTATTCTTGTTTAATTCCCTCCCTCTTTCCTTTTGCTGTGTCTGAAAGACACAAAGTGGAACAAGAAGTCAGTAAAACCGAATGTAGAGATAATGTGTTGTGCACAAAACAGAACTGGTAACAGGTTACTGACTTCTCTACCCAATTCTTTTCACCACTACTTGTCTTCTGAGTTACTGTAAATAATAGTAAGTAAAAAAATGCAAGTGTGCTTTTATAACCAATGATCGCTCTTTAATGTTTCCAAAACATTATGAAATATTTTGATTGTATGGGCAATAGAAGTGCAAAATACCATTATGAAGGTTGTGTTGAAATCCACATAGTGAAGATGAAATGAGGCTTTATGCTTCATTTCAGTTATTGCACTTTTTATATTGTGCTAAACCATGCACAAACTATTTAGCTTCAAAACCTAAAGGTCCTTCTCAAGAAAAATCACTATGAAGTATCATGCATCACATGCTTTCTTCTGTAATGCACTATTTTCAGGAAGATACTAAGAAGAATTATACTTTTTTGTATTTGAACTTAAAGGACCAAGCTGATGTTCAGATGACAGACTAAACTTCTTTTCTTATCGTACCCTTTCAGTTATCCAGAATTCCCCATGTGCTGTATTTTAAAAGGGTCCATCAGCTAGAAAAAGGAGACAAAGCACAGCACTACTCTAAATAAATGATACAGCATCAACCTTCTTAATTTTAAACTTGCTGAACCGGATCTTGCTTTCCCAGACAGATCCCAGAGTCTGAAGGTCTTTTCCCATGAAAGGCAAGCCTCACCCTGGGGAGAAGAGCATGCCATGTCCACAAAGCACTGAGCCCTGAAAGAACAAATCTGCCTGGGTAAAAGGCTGAAGCCTCACCAGCACGCCTGCTCCTGTGATCCTCCTTGGAGAGGGTGCCTCTGGTCTTGCTCTTAAGCAGAGAGAGTGCTTTTCCAAAATTCTTAATAAACGTTCAGCATCTTGTGTAAGTTTTCATGTATTTAAGCAATTACTATGGCTCCTCAAGTCCATTCTACCTGCTTTATCAGGTACAATGACTTCCTTCCCTATAAACTACATGCTACAGGTCTGCAGAGTTTGGAGAAGATGACAGATTCTCTGGTTTGGTGTTCACATGGGAGGAGAAAACTGACAGGCAGAAAGTCCAGGTCCCAGATGTTAACTATCCCATTGACCTCCCACTTTTTTCAACATGGGCCTTGCAGCTTGAGTCAGCTCACTGCAACACTTGGTTGAAATGCAACAGTTGAATGAGAACATGCCTTGACTCTAAGCCAAGAATATGAAACTACTACTTAAAGCAACTGCTCCAGTATGTAGAAATACTTACTGCAGTCCTAATTCTGTAATTCTGATTGTCCCACCTTCAGAGCTGGATAGACTGTATTGCCCAGCACAAAAATAAAAAGATGTCCAAGAAGAGCTTACTCCAAAGCCACTACATTTAATGATGTAAGAATTTAATGACTGGACTGTTAAACTGTGCTATTTGTACTTAGTTACAGAAGCACAGATGACCCAGACCCCAAACATGGAGGAGCTGGGCATCCTTGAAATGCCACCACAGTTCACAAACAAACCTCTCAGAAACAGTTCACGTAAGTAAAAAAAAAAAACCAAAAAACCACCAGCCAGCAACATAAGCCATAGCTCTGTGCCTCTGCTAACCTCTCATCTCAGCTACAACAGGTCTCAAAATCTGCTTTCCAAAAAAGTGTCTTGACCAAAAGGGCAAACAGCAAAGCCAGCTCTACCTCTGGCACTTCTCAGACTTCTGAAAAGTACAAGAGTGGGAAAGAGAATGAAGATTAATCTAAACTTTAATCACTACTGTTTCCCAAAAACATGAAAGCTAAAATGAGTATTTGTCATTATGGTCCAAAGGACCAAGATATCACAACAATATTTTATAAAAAATTATTTCCCAATTATTGCACAGTAACAGAATATATTCATTCAAATTCATAAGAAAGATTTCTTTCCCCCCATCTCCTTACATACAGACTCCAGCAGCACAAAAATAAAACAAAAAATATCCACCCTGCTAGCCACTTCATTGATATTCTTCCCCCGGGCAACTGTGTATTATGAAATTCAATGAAAATCCCTTCCTCTGACAGTATCCTGGTAAAAACATATAAAATTGTCAATGTGAGAATTATTCTCCCTTTGCAAAGAGCACACATTAACGAATTATAGTCAAGTATAACTATCTATAATTAAATTCCCTTGACAGAGTACAGGTTGTGCAGTAGCTACTCTCCCCCCAACCACATGGTTATCAGTCTTGTAAATTCAATTTAGATCACTTTGCTTCATTTTTCAGTGTTCAACTAGTATGAACAAAGAGTGATTTCAGACAGTAGGTTTTTAGGCAAAGATTGTTTTTTGCAAAAATGCTACAGGAAGTATTTTTTAACTGTGAATAATGACTACTTATGCAACCACATTCTTTTCTAAAAACCACAGGAAAGGGAGGCATGCCTTCCACAAGTCACTTTATGTTACAGACCAATCACAGATTTTTTTTCCACTTAAAAAAAGGTTAACTAGATATACTCTGCAGAATCTTAGTCACTTTATATGCAATAGAAAGACAGAAATCAAGTATCTGATTTTACTGCTTTTTAATAACACTCTGCATAAATGATCAGATAAGAGTAACATAATCTGTAAAAATAACTCATGGATTTTTAAGTATTTTTGAGTATCCTGTGCATCTTCTGAAAGTACTTGCTTTCCAGAAGTATATTATTTGAAAGCCTGGGAAGTACTCAATCAAAATCAAAGATAACTGTTTCAGTTTTAAAGAGAATACTTTTGGTCATATCAAAGCAGAAATATGCTACATGGGAAAAAATGCACTCAGTTTAAAGGCTCAAAATAGGCTGTGCACAAGGATTTATAAAAGTAGGGTCTTTAAACAGAAGAAAAATTGTATTTAGTATTAGCATCTAATTATTATTAAATATTATACCCTAAGACAAAAGACCATTAATATCTTAATTTGAATATTTTCTTGTCTTAAAACTAAGGCAAGTGTATTCTATTAAATAAAAAATAAAAGAGGACCTCTGAGACTACAACATTGTAAAATGAAAGTCTACAGCTCCATGGTATTAAAGGAAGCTTTCAGTTTAACACTCTCACATGGAAGTAATTACAATATCTCATACATGTGTAGTGTACAAAACGTTAAGAACTAGACATGCAAATTCATTTAAAGTGCACTAGAGATCACCACAACTCATGCTCAGGTCTAATGAGATGAATGATTCATAGTATCTATAAAAAAAAGCTACACATGTTGGTTTGCACTCCTTGACAACACGCTTCTGCTCTTTTGTCCTAGGCAAATAGTATCAGAATTACTTGATCTAAATAAGGATTGAACAAAAAACCTGATGTTAATAATACAGCCCATTGTACAATATTTCATGAACATATTATACTCATGTGCAACATAGAATATTAATACAGAATTTTCATTACTCGTTTTGGTTGTAAGACTGAGTTCACCATCTGGATTTTCTGCACTTAGAAAATACTAAATTCACAACTAGATAAAATCCACATGCACACAAGCACACTAGTGTGCTTCCTTCTGTAAATCTGTTGCAATGCTACTTCTTTTGAATGCTCTTCTCAAGGCCTAAGCACCAACCTCAAGGCAAAGGCTCACTTAGTAGACATCATGGAAAACTGCAACAAATCTGAAGTGCTAACTACACATGTACTTCAGCAATACAGTTCAGAGTGTGCATCATAAAACAGAAATATAGCTATTTAATCCATTTGGGATCATTTTGAAACAGACAAACATAACAAGAAAGTGTCTTAGGTACAACTACCTACTAGATACCACTTTTACCTCTGACAGATTGAGAAACTATATGGAAACATTCTGCTTGAACTGTCTAGCCATCTGCACACTTAATATCTGAACACTCTCCAAGAACACTGTACTTAACAAGTCTTTACTTCTCAGAGAGAGTGAAGTAGGAAAAAAGTGCATGAGAAACCCCATATAATTCCCCCCCCCTTTACTTTATAAATTAGTAATTTATTCATCCTGGTTACTTCTGTATCTGTAAGATGATCTGTTAGTCCTACTGACACAGTGCACACGCTCATATTTCAGTTCACGCCTTGTTGGAGTGGCATGTGTAATGCCCATGAGACATCCTTTACTATAATTATAGATGACCTTCAAAAGGACCGGCTTTTTGACATCCTGGCCAACAGTTATAATCACAAAGAACTAAAGTACATTCTAACTTGCCTTCTCCATCACCACCCTTAAATTCGGTCTGATTTTAGAACTTCCTGAAACCAGCTTGAAATATTATTAAATATTATTTAATATTTGATTTTCTGATGGGCTGTCTACATCAGCCAGAAAAATGTTTGCGTTTGTAAACTGAGAAAATTAGCTACGGAAATTACTGAGTCAAAATAAATATGAAATATAATATTTCAGGTTACTTTAGGCAATGGAATTTCTCTACCAGTATTGTAATTCCATTTGTCATGATATCTTTTAGAGGTATTTCCATACACCAGTGTTGTTTCTAATAGGTTCTTCTAGTCTTTTTTTCTAATCCCTTTTTCTTCTCTTTTATATTTATGATCTGTAGTTTATCCCATACTCCAGACCATCCAAAAATCTCAAAGCGCTACTTATTTTCAGCCTTGCTGGAGTAACCAAGCTGTGACACTTGAAAAGAAAGCTGGCTGTCAAAAGAAAGCTACTTACCAAAGCCTGCTAATTCAATAATTGCTTTTGAAAACCTGTGCCTTGTGCTGAGCACTGTGTTCTGTCTCCCCAGCCCACTTGGAACAGAGGGCTGCTTCAGGAGGTCATGCAAGCCCAACTGGAGTTTTGCCACTTACTAAGGGCCAAACGTGGCCATTTGCTTCTAAACCCTATTTACACTTGTCTTCAACATCTTTACAACCTGGTTCCATGGGTAAGCCTGGTTATGAAGCTCTCTAGCAGCGAAGAAGTGTCACATCAGGAGGTTTCAACTGAGGTAAAACTGAGGATTTATTCAGGCTATCTACCAACTTCGGGTGTTTCCTGATCTGACTAACAGCAGCCTAACTTCCCACTTTTCCATGCTGAACTGTTTGCTTAACTGTCTATTCAGTTAGGAAAACAATAATTAAAAGGAAAAGTGATTTGCAGGAATTAGGTTTAATACATACAGTACACTTTTTTCATTAATTGAAAGCAGTTCGAGTGATCTGCAGCAGGAGTTAGGTACTACTAGTACTAATATATGACTTTACTCTTGGGAATTAGGATGTTAAGTAGTCTAATGCACAAAAATTCTAAGTTTTTATAAAAGTTGTATGTTATACTGGTAAAAATAATTTGTACTGGTTACCACAACTTGAATGAATGTAATTCTCTCTTCTTCCCTACTCCTGAAACTGCTAGTTCTAGATAGATAAATATGTACGTTTCCTAAAATAACATACTTTCAAAGCCATCTGGCAGTCTACATGACAGAAGAACACTGGATATAAATCTCCCTCTCCCTATTTCTGCAACATACTCTTTTTCATTCTTAATTTGTACAATTACTGTGAAAGTTTTTCTTTTAAAGTATTTAGTTGCAAGGCACAATTGGGTAATATTAAAGCTCCTTCCTACATTCATGAGAACTGCCTCCTTATGAACCCTAATAATTCAAACATTAAGGTCTATTTTTAAAGCATTTTCTTTCACAGGTAGCTATCACCAGACTGCCTAATTCTTGCATTCACAGGGAAAGACTCATACAGTTCTTTAATAAAATGCCATCTAGTTTCCAGTTCCCATAATCCTCTTTGTTTACAGAACAAAGTCGTAACAGGCATGCCAGAATGAAAATGGGGATAATGTTCTTTCTATTCCATAGAAATGCCTCTGCAGCTTTTCAGTACGGGAATACCAGCCATCAGCAAAACACAGGACTGGTATCTCAAACAGAGTCCAAATTATATCTGATTCACTGACCCTTTTCAGTCCTTGCCTCTACCACTCACTGGCACAAAGATCTGTGCTTTCACACCCCTTTTGTCTTTATTTCAGAAAAAATAAAATGTAGAAAAGAGAATAATCATCTTCAAGAGGGAAAGTACTTGCATTTCGAGCACTGCTTTTGTTTTAAAACACGAAAAGGTTTCTTTCCATTTTCCTCCACTCTGTATTGTTTAAGGCAGTTTCTCTATAGATAAGCCTATAGGCCCCTGCAGAGTTCTGCACCAGCTTTTTTTCTAAATGATGCTAGCTGAAAGAAAACTCAGTAATAAATGTCATTTCTGTACTCTGGAGTATGCAATGCACCTTTAATACTTTCCCAAGTATACCATTCTACACAGTAATAAAAAGAAGGATTAAACACTAATCTCTTATACCCATAATGCATCAACTGACTACACCTGCTAAAATCCAATTTGGTAATTAAAAAATGTATCTACAGGAGACTAAAGGGAAAGTACTGTCTCTGTAGATAGCTAGCAGAAAACAGTCTCAAAATTGAGGCACTTAACACAGACCTATTTTTACCTCTATTCATTTTTATGTGACCTTAAGCAGCATAAGAAACAAATACCTACAATTACAGTGCAGCAATTAAAGGGCAGTTTTTGTGCTACAGTAATGACTTAAACATCTAGAAAAAAAAAGTGGATGAGCTGCTTTGCCTTTTATTCTATCTTTAGAAAACGCCAAAAAAGTCAGCTCTATTTTTTTTTCTTTTCCCTCACTAGCAATAAGGCAAGTGAGAATAGAGAATAGATGCTTTTGTATATTCTCTATGCTAACTCTTCTTGGCCTGAAGTCCTTTTAGGTTTCAGGTTTCAAGGTTTTTTTTTCCTAGCTCTTCTCTCTTTCTTTTTTATTGTTCCTTCTCCCCGCCTGTCCAGGTGTTCTGTTTTCTATTTTCTTTAAACTTACTTAATTCCCTGATGCTCCCATTTTCCCTGTCCCTTCTTTCAACTGTGCTCCTGACAGAGGTGCTAAGGTGTCAAAGCATTGCTAATTTCAGGCTACAGCTTAGGCTTGGAGCACACCTAGGCAGAAAGATAATCAGAGGCTGTCTTTAAAAAAATAAACAAATTAACTAACAAACTAAATATTCAGGCTCCTAGAGTTTCTGTAAAAAGCTAGAACTTGCTGAAATATCAAATGGGTGCATACTTTCAAATGAGCTGATGATCTATTCTATAAATTCAACCGGTCAGCAGCTTTTAACAAGTGGCTTAAAGCCCTCACACTAAAAGGGGTTTAGGAGCAACAACAGAACATAGGAGAGAAGCATATATCACTTTCAGACAATGCATTGTTTCTTACCATGAAAAGAAATACAATAAAATAAGGATTTTTCTCATTAAATTAAAGGACTGCTCAGGCAGAACTGAGTGTTGTATTTGCAATGTATTGCATCAAACAAAAATTCCCAGCACTGACAAAATGGCAGCATACCCCTCAACAATCCTGCCTCCCACTTAAAAAAGTCTTGAAGCAGTTGTGGGAACACAATGCTTTTTATTCTGCTGCTTACCTCAGGATACCACCTATTTCTTGAGATCACAATTTGCACTCCCTCCCATGTGGCTATGGATGCTTCAAGGGGAAAGGGGAGAACTCTCCCTAAACTTGCCTTTCAGCTTCGTATACCAGCATATATTTGAATGCAATGACCCTCCACAAACACCAATACAGATCTTCCTCTGCTTCCTTCCTTCCTCTGTCTCGTCTGCCCAACGCTGGTGGCTTTTGTCACTCTCCCACATGTCACTCCTCTGGGCATGCTACAGTTTAATTTTCCAAAGCTGCAATTATTCTTTATGACTTTTAAAATGTCCTGAGTCATACTCTAGTTACTGTGGCAGCTCTGTGCACCTTCTCTGCTAAAAGACAAAGGTTGTAATCCTCTGGGGAAAACCTGGAGAACTTTCCAGCCAACAGAGCTGGACATGGACACAACTGCACCAGCATCCCCAAAGCAAACAGCAGGCACAGCTGACCTCAAAGCAGAACCACCCTGTAACACAGGGATGCTCATTTCCTTAGCAGATGGATAATGGGAAAAAAACAACCTGCTGGAACACCGTGTTTTGTATTAAACAATGGCAAGAAACCTGTCAGTTGCCAAAGGGGGTGGAAGAGCTAGCAGAGACAGCCCAGCAGTATTTACACTGATGTGGTTAGATAGCAATAAAAATCATAAATCCCATGGATTATAGTATCATTGGATTATGTCCAGTAGGCCTCAGGCAGAAAACTAGCTGGCATGGCAGCTTAATTGTATCTAGTCAGACCTCAGGTTTTCATCATTATTATTCTTAAACAGAGGTATCTGACCTTAAAATTCAGAAAAAGCTCTTGGTGACTGGTGCAGGTTAGCATAGAATATTTCACAGCCAGGCCACAGCAGTGCTGCCCATAACAAAGCAGAGGACTCAAAAAGTTGTATGTCTAGACTATTATGAGGATTCCCTCACCTGTGGGTGAAAGTAGCCCCTAAATGGGTATTCCCTCCCTCTCTGTATTGCTTTCAACATCTCAAGTAGCTAAGGTGACATGCTAATTAACTGGTGAGGGTGAAATATCAAGAGAACTATCCAGAAAATGCCCAATTTCGCATACTTTATTATTTGGGTCGTTCACAGAATCTTGTTATAGCATCTCTCCAAATACACCTCACATTCTCCCTCAATCCAACATATGTTTGCAGATGCCCTAAAAATAAATGAATAACCACTAGTATTAGAATTAGATTTAACTGGAAATATGTAGGAAATTACTTGATATTGCTGACTATGGAAGCTCACCCAAAACACTGCAACATCATAGGGAAACCTTAACGTTCTCATCAGTCCACACAAGGGAGTGAAGAGTAATTAGTACATACACTATTTATTTTTCTTCACAAGCTAAAATAAGTACAATGAACAGAAAAAAGATCTGGAATACCTTCTAGTGACTGGCACTTAGTGAATGCTCACAAATGGTTATTAATTATTTTTATCTTTTAGATTGACTACCTAAACCATATTCTCCATGAGATGAAAACCACCCATCCTTACAAGGTCACAAAGTATCAACAGCACAAAAGGAAAAAGAAAAGAGGAGAAGAAACTTGGACTTTTTGTGTCTATGCTGCAGAGTCAGGACCTCAGACTTGAGTCTTTTCAAATGCTTTTTTTATTTCATGTAAGGCCTACCTGACCCTAGGTAAATTAGACAAACACTGGCTGGGAGCAGAAGTAGCACTGCTGCTTCATGTTTGACTGCACCATACAGAGAAAACTCATTAAAATGACCAACATGAGGTTACTTGTGTACATGTGACACAGTGTAAGTCAAAATTTAAGTGATCCTACATCCCTTCGAGATCTTTTACCATTCTTTGAATGTCTTGTCTAGGGATTACAAAATTACAAGGCTCAGATAATCCCTTCAAATTCAAATTGACAGTAATAGAACTGACAGAAATAAAAGAGGCGTTACACTAGGATAAAAACACTGATTAAAAAACCGTTTTCCTCACAAAGTGCAGACAAGCATGACAGCAGCACAACATGGTACTGGGATTAATATAGGAAGGGGAAAAAGAAAATAAATCCTTGGATACAATTTGCAGACAAATGAGAGAAATACAGACAGACTTCATTCAGAAGGGAACTTTAAGTACTGCAAAATTAAGACATACTTCAAGATTCTATGCCAAAGCAATGCTGTGCAAATTTATGCAATTTATTCCAGGTGGAAAGAGAAGAGACAGACCTGGCTGAACAGACTCTTGTTTTACAATCGTGATTCAGTCTAGTCACAGAAGAACAGAGAAGAAAAAGAACGGATCTTCTGACATATTCAAAGATACTCTTCCTATGATAAATGCAGCTTTTTTCTTTTTTCCTTTTCTTTTTTTTTTTTTGTGTGTCTAGACTTTCCTGTGGGCCTTGTGAGCACAAAACACAAGACACTTGACATTCAAATTGTGTTAGATTGGAATAATGCCTGAAAATAGCAAGGGCTTGACTGATTGAACTAGCACTGAAAATTCTACTTTTAGCAAAGCCTAAGGATGAGAACAGGGTATTACCTTTCTGAACCCCTTTGCTGGATTGAACAGTTACATGAGCTTTGAGACCAAAGATTACAGTTATAAATATCTCAATGAAAACCCCACATGTGATAATGGCTCCTAGAGGGAATCATTAGGATTCATTTCTGGATGTGGCAATTAACCTATTACTGTCTGAGTCAAGACTATTTTGCTGAGAAGCACTGAGCTATTGCACTCTACACAGTTTTGATTTTTCAATTATTAGTCAAAACATTCTAAGTTTCTTAGTAAAGATTACACAGCAACACCGTCCAAATGCCCAGACTGCATCCCAAGTGTCTGGGGATTATTTCTGCAGCAATTGGTATAACAGGACTGACCTCTGACTCTGAGTCCTAGGTACAAGATGAAAATTGGGTAATTTCTAACCTTTACATGAATCAAACGTAATACAAATACCTGAACGATGGAAACACTCAGTAACTTGCAGAACCAATCCATCACAAAAATGGAACTAAATCTTCCTTTAGAAATCCAAGTACTGTGCTATTCCAATAGAAGGCACTCCTTGTGCTGCTTACCAGAATACTAAATATTCATTTCCAAAAGGAATCTGAATGGAAAAGCCCCTTTGTAATAAACATTTTAACATTTCAATGGCTATTTCAACTGCCATCTGTATTCCTCTCAATTTTCCTCAAATGTTTGAATTCCTCAAAAAGACACCTGTGGCATTCAGTCACGAGAACAAACATCTCTTTTCACTTCCTCTTCCCAAAAACAATGCCAGTTTGCAAAGGGAATAAAGAAAGCCACGCTACACTTGCTGTGTACTTCAGAAAATACTATCCAATGTGTTCTACAGTAATGACTGCTGATCCAGGGATATTTCTCCTTAGGATAAGCATTACTATGAACATCTTGTGCAAAGAGCACTGAAATGCTGTACTTTGATGGCTAATATAAGCAGATTCATGATCTATCTGAAAGACTGTTAAAGTTACTCATGGCAAAATTCTTTCCTTTCTTGTGCACGATGCACGGTTCCTCTCTAATACCATACTCCAGATGCATCTTTGTATGCATGTGAATATACTTTTGGTCCATAAATGCAACAGTGTCACCAGTGGGGGGAACACAAAGTCATTCAGTGAAAACAGCATACGGAACTTGTGTCGAAACCAAACTGCAGAGCATGAAATGGCAACCTGTCATCTGATGGCTGGAGTCTGATGTTCGCCAGTAGCAGATAAAAAACTGCTCTCTCCTCTCCCTTCTGTCTGAGGGAGCTGACAGCCAACTGCATGCAGGTGTGGCCAGTCTGCACCCGTAGGCAAGGACTGGAGTCTCTGCAGTGATATTTAGGACCTATTTCACTAGGGGTTAGGGCTGCGTTCTAGGAAGTTAAAAAAAAAAAAACAACCAACCAACAAACGAAACGACAGCAAAACAAGCAAGAAAAAACCCACCAAAACAAAAACCCACCTCAAAAAAACACAAACTAATCTGACACAAAAAAGGTACAAAACAAACCATCCCCTCACACGTGTGCACCTGAAAATAAAAAGAAATAGCCCCCAAAGTTAAAGACGTTCCATTAATTTCAAATAATTTTAGTGCAGGTATTCTCCATTACTTTATACTTTCTGTTAAAAGGTGCACATTGTAACTGGAACATAGATTCATATTCACATCACCCTACCCCGTTTTATAGTAAAGGTGAGGAATTCAGTTACCCTCAAGAGGAGGCTCCCAAGGAACACAGAGCCTGCAAACACAGGCTCAGTACTTGTCCAAAAGGCACTATCCAGATCATGTGGAATCACGTTTTCAGCTTTGGACAGGCTGCTCACAGTACCAACACTGCAGATCTTCCTGCCAGTGGAGGCAGTCTACATGACTGGTGTAACACCCTGATGCTGTAATCAGACAGGTTAGCAAGCAATATAATCAATTTGATCTGCCCATCTCAGCTGAGCACTCAGAGTCCAGAACAACTCTTATTAAGTTAGGCAATGCCTACAGTAAATGAGTGATGTAGTATTTTGATTTGCCTCTCAGGGCTCGGGATTGTGGTATCTAAAGCTCACCTTCCCATGAGAAAGGGATTTCTGCAAACTAAAAGCAGCCTCTCCCGCAGCAGGAAGAAGCAGCAAGTGAAACGGAACAGATCTGACCTTACAATAAACATCTGAGCTACATTTTAAAATACTGGCACTGAAATGTTATTACTTTGCTTTGATATGTTGCCAAGGGAAAGCAAAGAGCCATTGAAAATTGAACTTCATTTTGAGGTCCGGTCCATTTCTCAATAATCCTCGTGGTACTGTGTACGTAACTTAAGGATGTTACAAAGGCAACAAACTATGATGTCATGAAATAGTAACATTCATTGGAAGGTCTTAACAGAATAATGCTTAGTAGTGTCATAAATCAAAAAAATATCAAGGAACATACACATGATGCCACAAATGAAATACATACGGTACCCTAGTTATGGAGAAAGGCATTTGGGGGAAATTAATGAGAATTTTGGCTCACAAGCATACAACACGGATGCTGTTCCTTATTAGAAGTTAAAAATTTATAAAGTTCAATACAGTGTGGATTTTTTTTGTTTTATAAATGCAGAGATGTCACTTTTAATGTACCTCTGTTGGCATTTTGTACATTATAGTCATAACTTACAGATTCTCAAAACGAATGGTATAATCAATATATGTGTTCTTTCTTTAACTCCTTGCTTAGACATCCTTGCTGGATGTCTCCAGTATACCATTCAAATTTTTCTTTGAGGACCAAGGTAACAAGAGGAACTTGAGACATGTGAAATTTTAGTCACTGAACTGTGATTTATCTGTGCTACTCTCAACAAACTTCCATGATAAAAATCAGTAACTGCATTCAATCTGTCTTCAAATCACATTCAACTGACTCATGTGTCTCTATGCTACATAACTGTTTTTACAGTAGCTTACCTCCAGATCCAACATATTTCTGCACTTTTGCCAAGTATTGCAATGTTAACTTGTTTTGGTATTAATTAATATCTTTAATACAGCTTGACTCTGCCATGTCTTTTCTTAGCCTACCTTCTCACACATGACACAACTCCATTCTCTGCCTTCACATTTTTCAACTACTTGTCATTTTGTAGAGAAGTGTTCGCCATAAAATGCGTCCATGTTTTTCAGGGCAGTACTATTGCCATGTAAGTGTTTGTTCTATCATTCTCCCAGATGGGAAAGATGGAGATAGAATAAGGAACGTCTCTAAAGGTAGCAGACCTGATGGTTTTCCCAAAATCTTGATGCAGGGTGGCAGAGCCAAGACAAACAGCAATGTCTTAAGCAAAAACATCTCCCTCACCTGAGAAAACTTACAGTATTTTAGGGGACAACAACACTGGACACATCACTTCTTTCCACTATTCTGTCATGTGTGTTCTCTCTATCACTAGTGATGCTGTTATCTAATAATGGATGAAGAGCAAACACAAGCTATGCTGTATTTACAAAAAAATCAGAAACTATTCTTAAATTAATTCTAAAAAGCAGTCAGACCTAAGTTCGGGAGACTCAGAAATCAGCACAAAAGTCTGTAAAGAAAAATTTTCAAGTCATACCGAAGTAATTAAAAAATGAATGAGGGAACACAACACTACTCTCAAAACACTGTCCTGAAAATCTGTCACCATTTAAACTATGTACTGAAATCTTTGTTGTTTTATTTAGAAAAAAATAAATTAGCATGATCTGTGTCAATGTTTCCTCTCTTGTCAAAGAGAACCGTTCTTTCTTCGTAGTCTCAAAAGCATAGGTGAGCTTGTGATTCTCACTGAGCTGAAGGAAAAACTAGATGTTTAAGATCAAAAAAGCTATCTAATTTCCCTAGATGAATATGAAATGGATGCAGCTTTTCCTAAGAATGTCTTCTCAGTCATTTAGTGCTTTTTCTTTTTAAAATATATGCTAGTATTTGATACTTTTCTTCACTGTGGTCATCAGCTGCAGAAGGCTGAGATTTGAGAGTTCTTTTATTGAAGTAAAACAGGTGGCTTTGCTCTTTACTTTTTTCATCTGAGTCTGAAACACATTTAGAAGGCCTGGTCAACAAATGTATTGAAATAGAGAACTGGCTCATCAGAACTAAATACCGTTTTGATACTGCTTAATGCTGTATTGTTAATTATTACTGTTTCTCAGAATTAATTTTAACAAGTTTTTAAAAGGTGCATTTAGGTTTCCTGATATAGTATTTTACTATGTTTACTGGACTAATAGCCAAGTCTGCATTTCTCATCTGCTCATAAACATCATGCACCTATAGTAATGGTTTGACTATTTCCTTTCCTTACCGCAGATAATAAATTCAAATAAAAACAACACCCACACTTTTTAAGGGCTTCAAACGCAGCTGCTATAAACCATGATCTAAGGTAAATACAGCCGTCCAGTAAAGGAGGCAGGGAATGAGCCTTTCCCTGCCTCTATAAATGCTGCTTTACTGGGTAATCCCAAGGAATATCAGTACCTGGTCACACAGGAGGAGTTTCCCTGCAGACGGGAGGTGGAGAGGTAAGAGGTGAAGAGGATCCACTGGTACTGGTGCCACACTGCACATGGAAAGCACCAGCTGAGCCTATACACAAGCAGTTTCTGCTCCTCCTACAACTGCTACAAACCTCTGTCTTTCCAGGCAAGAGAAGCCAACTCAGTCTCTGCTCAAATGAGGAATTTATACTGTGACCCACAAACACAGAGCTCAGGAGACAACACCAAATGCCACCCAAATGCTGTATCCCTGAGTTCTCCAGTGCTGCTGCTGCAGGCACAGCTGTGCCATACAGGCAACAAGGGGTCACACAGGTCAGCAAAATATTAAGGGCACCAAATTCTTTAGTGACTATTTTGTTTACTGTGCAAAGTGGCTTTTGACTAGGAGGGGTGGCAATTCTTTCCAGCTTGCCTTGGGCAGCGAAAGTTAAAAAAAATGTTTTTACTTGAGGGGTGTCCAGGGAAATCAGTCTTAAGTCTGTTTCTTCATCAAGTCAGCCAAATTCTATCCTACATATGGCACACTTTTTTTTTTCTTTCTTCCCTCTCCAATTATTCTACATAACATGTCCAGCAAGAGTGCTAAACATGCCAGTTCAAAAGCAAACAGAAAGCAGGCAAACAAACTCCAAAACCACTTAGCAAGCTGTTTTTGCAAAGGTTTACACATAGAGCAAGAATCTGCCCTGCCTTCAGAGCAAACCACAATGCCACAGAGATTCCTCATGAGAAAAATCTCTCTCAGGCTAAACATTTTCATGGAAAGTTGAAGGAAGTGATATACGGCTGAAAAATAACTTTATTTACAGCTAGGCAGAAGCAAAGAGATAGAGACCCCTAGCACGCATTACTGATGATAAAAATAGAAGCATAGATTTGTAAAGTTTATTTGTGGGCCATTGTGTAGTTTATGCTGTACCACTAGTACATGTGAAATAAGAAATTATAACACAGCTGGTGACAACGGGGAATAATTTCATACTAATCTAAAATAATCAGTTATATTTCCCCCCAAACTTTAACTAGGAAAAGGTGCAATTTTTGTCAAAACTCCTAAAACTGAAGTAATATGTAAATTATTACATTCATAGAAGGTGACTTCAGCTAATACTGATCCATTCACAGAGAAACAATCCACTTTTCAAATGAAAACATTAAACATGAAACACTAAAATGATTAAAAATTTAACAGATTATGAATTGTCATTATTAAATGCAACTTAGAACAGTAACTCAGAGAAAAGCGGTGTTGACTTACAGTTTTTTTTGATAGCACAGTAGATTAAAACTAATTATAGTTTCAAGTTCTTCATTATTACATAACTCAATGCCCACCCATATCAGTCAATTTACTGAAAACATTACACACGCATGAAACAAATTATTTATGGTGCAACTGAACAACTAAAGGATGGCAGCCACATTATTAATGAATGTGAATTTAGTGAATTTAAGCAAGACCTGAAAAGCCTGAACCAACCAGCCATAGCTTGTTAATATAGTAAGACCAATCATACAAATCTTAAGTTCTTGCAAGTCTTTATAAAATTTAAATCTCCACAAAAATATTTTAAAAGTCATGTGTCTTCCCACCCTCTCCAACTTCTAAGTATTATTTAATCCACTGCTCAGTTAAAACTCTTGGATGGTGTCTACTGGAAATGTAATTTCATGCTGTTTTAGAAAAAAACCCTAAAACCAAAAAAAACCCCCCACAAACCAAAACAACAAAAAAACCACCTCAAAGGTCGAAAGCACTAAAGTAATCTTGGTACTATTTATTCTTGCTTTAAATGAGGCAAGAAACAAAAAAATGAACAGACTGCTACAGAAAAATGCATGAGTCTTCACTTGTGATTTCATTTGAAAGTTGAACAAAAAAACCTTCCCTGAACATGCATCTCAAATTGATACTTAATAAATAAATAAAATCTCAACAACCAAAGACCAGCTTTTCCAGAGCAGTCACTGTGTTTTCAAAGAGCTAAAGGGAAACAAGCAGATACCAGAAAATTCTCTGTACTACACACTGGTGTTGATCTGGGGGGGTTTGGTGTGCAGGAGAACTTCAAGACTGCATCCCAGGGAAATGAAAAGGAGCTCCAACTCAGTTTCTGATGTCTGCAATCTCACCACACAATGGAGGATTTGCTCCTGTGGCTTTTCCTAAAATTTCTGATGACGAACAGAAAAAGGGAGGAGGAGGTTGTGTTTATGGGTGGGAATCAAGGCTGCCCCAAGCATGAAGAGTGTCCCAGTCTCTTCCTCCTTTACACCATATCCTCGTGCCTCTCAATTTGATTGCTCTGCTGAGATCCAGTTAAAAAACAGAGGAAATGTTTCTAAGCAAAGTGCTAAGAGAATACACATCTGGTCTCACCAACTGCATGCAGGCAAGGGAGAATGCTCCAGCCAGGTTGGATATGGTCTTGGTCACAGGCACCACAGCTTGCTCTCATTCACTCTCTTGCAGACTATACCTCCACCTATACTGTCTTATTCACATAGTTCTTTCTAACTGTCTACAGGCAATTCTTTGCTTATCCTTTTCAAATACACTAATAGAGTGCTTGCAGAAATCAATTTTATCTCTAAGACACTGGATTCTGACATACAAATAAAACAATAGCCTACAACAAACACTATTAAAGATGATGCATCCATTTAAAGATTTCCCAACATATATAAATGTTATCTATCAAGATGTTTATCTCTATATATTTACGGTACATTATCTATATATTTTTTACCATACATTGAGGCTGCCAAGAAAACAGAATTGCCACTACTGAAGCAGGAATTTTCTATGAGAGAATTTTATTTATTTTTCTTTTATCTAAGCATGTGGGTCTCAGACATTCTGGAAAGTGATAGCAACAGTTGCTTAACTTTTAAAGTTAAGCACCATGCTAGCTACCTTTACAAAGCCCATGGCAGGGAAGGGGTGTTGTTCTTGACTGTGGCAGCTGTAAACCACAAATAATTACATTATCTTTAACTACTCTTCACTTCAGCCGGAAGAAACATGCCTTGGATTCTGCTTCTCCTAGACAACTGTAAGGGAACAGAACAATGGTATTCCCAAAGCCCCTGACCTCATGGAACTGTGTTTCATTAACCAGTTTTCTCTAAGCAAGTGGCAGAGAAGTACATTACACAGAAGGGGACACAGAGGCCACAGATCTGGGGCAGCTGAACACTGGGAAAGGATTGTGATGACATTGCTCAGAGAACACATAGCATGAATGAGCACCTACTTCCTCCCCCCAAGTTTGCAGGTTTGCAAATCTGCAAACTCACAAGACAACTGCACAGAAATCATAAAGCCAGGTATTTTGACTCTCTCAAGTTAAATTTGAAACCAGTAATCATTCAAGAAGGCGGCACACATGGGCAACAAAAGAGCAGGCAGAACGCAAGATTCAGTACATCTCTATTCAGCGGCAGGAAGGCATCTATTATCAGATGCAGAATGGGCCCGAAATGCAAAGAAAGCCAGCATTGTTGCACGCGTTACTGGGAACATCCTAGCTGCTCGTTACAATTATTCAAAGAAAGATGAGCTGGGACAAACCCAAAACAGTATCTTTAAAACCAGTATCTGATAACGCAAAGCTTAATTCTTGCAATAAAAGTGAAACCAAAGCAAGCACATAAAGTAACTTAGGCACTACCCAGAAAACACATGGATAAAAACTGGCTAGAGGCTGGCCCTCACAGCCAATCTCGGCAAGCTCGCTACAGAGCAGCAGTGAAAGATGCAGTCAGCCTTTTAGACATGGTTGTCTTGGAGACACCAGAACACACTGTATTGATGACAAAGGAAACAAAAAGCTGGATGCACTTTCTAAGGCTTTTAGTCTGCTCTCTTTCATGTGGAGTTTACTGAGGAGGGCCTCCCTGAGATGGGTATGCAGGGAATGCTGGCAGCAGGACCAGCTCACTCAAGTAGAAATCTGCACTTGCTTAGGAGTTTCATGCAGCCCTAGAGCACCCTTTATTCCAGGGAACAGGAGCCTTCCACATGGAAACTCTAGCAAATGAGACTCACACGTTTGCTCACTTTGAAGGTTTAGCCCTGCACAAGCATTAAACTCTTCCACCTACGGGTCTTTAAGAGAAATAAAGCAAGCAGTTTGTGCAAGAGCCCTGGAGCTGCTATGGGGGCTCTCTCCAATTATTCAAGTGCTCTTCTGCTAGGCTCCTTCAAAACTTTGAAGCAAAATCCGGCAAAGTACCTTGAGGTAACTAGGGGAGAAATGGCTAGCGACATTTAGGCTGTAACTGTGAAAACTCCAAGTTTTATCTCAGTGTAACTGAGGTAAGCATGGGAAAGAATTTTGACAGAAGTTTATTTTTAAAGAGACTGTGAGTAGCGAATGCTTCTTATTCCAATTATCGAGTAAGTCGTGTAACACTGAGATATAACTCCCATACTAGACTGCCAGATTCCAGCTTTGTAAGAGGATAGTACTTGGTCAGTACATTGCACTGTAGTATGTGCAATATGTACAAGAATCTTTTCAATTTGTAATACTTTTCACTGATAATGCAACTTAGACCTACACCAGAAGATGCCAGAACAATAACAGTAAATAGTGGGGTTAGGTACACAGTCACATGAATTCATCAACCCTTGAATTAAGCACTGTAACACTGGATAGTGTGACTATTTAGCTGATAGTGCAATATTTGGTGCAAGGGGCTGCCTCCCTATCCCCACATCTTAACTTCCTGTAGGACAAGCATGATACAGACTTCTTACCTGCTAACAGAATGCAGGAACTGTAACTATTTCTCACAAAAACAGATGGAAGATCTCACCCTGTTACAGGTCGCCCGCTTCCATGAAAGTTTATAAATTTCCTGATTTCACAGGCTGCTGAGTTTTTATATGCCCACTTTCAAATTCTGTGAGTACACTGAAAATTGTGCATGACATATCAACATTTAGTTCTGACATCAGGACGGGTGAAGCAGGAAAAAAAATAGCCATTTTTCACATCATAACCTCTTCTTCTTTCATGTTGCTCCTCTCTTTTGTTGGTATGGGGGACTGAAAAGGAGGGAAGCAGTGAGGCTACACAGATAGGTGATAACTCCTTGCCTTTCCAGCCTCTTCTGAAGAACTATAAAACAGATATGTAATAGGTACCTGACAAAGAGATATTGAAATAATCAGCACCAACACCATCTTAGAAGATCTCTCAATGTCTTTATGTAAAACTGTGTATCTGTAGTAGATAATTGCTACCCTCTCATACATCTGACTGACAACAGCAAAAAACCTGGGTCAAATGATGCAAAGGACACTCAACCTGATGGGAGCAATTGCTACTGGTCTATTTGCACATCAGAGGTGCCTATGTAATGAAGTAGTGCTAAAACAACCAACTCTGTTAATTCTGGCTCATTTGCTTTGTCACTAAATGCAAAACAGTGCACTGAATTAACTGAATTGCTGTCAGCAGCTGCGGTTTTTTGAGACCACTGAAAATCAAACTATTTATAAATACCACAATATGGATTTTTGAATCTCATTTCAGGCATCACATAGCTAAGGCATATCCAGACCAGGACAAACATCATCAAGACAGAATACCTCTCATCTGGGGAGCCTATTTCTTGGTGTAGCTACTTCATGTACCTGAAGCATCTCTAACAGTAAAATTCAGCATGATTTGTAAGGAAAAAAAATATTCTACTTCACTCCACTAGTAAAACTAAAACCCTGCTTGCCACAGAGAGGTCCTCCAAAAATGGATACAGGTGAATTTTGCACTCATGGAATCATGACTTCTGCTGTGAAGGCTATAGGAACTAAATAGTCAAGCTGTGCTATCACCATTTCAGACATTGATGCCAACAGTAAAAACTAGGCTCAGAAAACACAACCACGTGATTTTCATGATGATTACAGAAGCAGAACACAATATAAAACATTCTTTCTCCATCTACTTCTGTTTTTAAAATAAGTGAAACAGTGCGTGAGATTAATGAACAGCCATATCCATTTTGTGACATCACACTAGAGGCACATTCTAACAGGCAGGAAGAGCAACCAGAGGATGAACAAAGAAGGCAATTGTGTATGCTTTTGCATCCAAACTACTTTTCAGGTTGGATGCCTATCTGCAGCCTATTTAATTTTTTTAGAGGAGGCTCCCAAATGCTGCTTGGAACTGGGGCACAAGAGGTTTTTACACGATGAATCCATGGGCATTTAGTAAAACAGTTAGGCAATGGCCATAATGCATGTTCATGGTAAGGACATTTCTAGCTAGAAGAATTTTTTTCCCTAGATCCAATTCAAAAACCTCAAAACCACACAAAAAAATCTCCTCTTGACTCCCAGACCAAAAAAGGAATCAAAAATTAGAAGTTCTAATTCTACTTTTCAGGAAAACTGTAATTAAAATCTACCACATTTATTTACAGGCAAGTGAAATTGAAAAGATAATATGCTTTTACTGATAGCTGAATTATACCATTGTGAACATGCCATATTGGATGCCTATTAAACTTATTTCACCATAACAAATCTGGAAAAGAGTAAATTAGAGGTTTGTTCTTTAAAGCACATTCCTCTCAGCCCCAGCTCAAAATCACTGCAGCTCAATTTACCAGAACTTTTGTAAGGGCCTGGGCTTTAGGTAGCTTATGTACAAAGACTGCCAGATTGCAGAGTTATCACTGACCCGCCTATTATGTCCTGATACAACAAAACCTAAAAGCAACAAGAAGGAAAACAGCTGTAGAAACCAGAATTTTTCCTCCTTCCTTTTGTCATAAAAGGGAGTGAAACTCTGTGAACCTGTTCACATTTTGACAATAAATCTCTGTATGTTTTCTGCATTTGCAATAATCAGCCAACAGACTAAGTTTTCACAAGATCAATGCACACAATAAATACTTGCAAACTAACATACTGAAACTTTTATTATTAAGTAGAACAGGTTTTCTTATTTTTTTTTGCAACAGAAGCTACTTTCTTCCATTACTCTGCTTTATGAGAATTCTGTTCTTTATTTAGACTTGAGAACTAAAGGCTGCATGGTTTATGGATACAATTATAACCACAAGTCTGTTTCCAATTTTCCAAAGCCAAACCTTCATCATAACAGATAAAGTCAAGAATTACAGGAACAAAGCATGATCACGGAAGAATGACATTTGTAATGTAAACATACAAAATATTATACTACACAATCAGAAAGCGTATTTTTCAGCCTTAGCTAATACAAGTCCCCATGAGGTCAATTGTAGGATTTGCCTGACTGGAAAACAAAACCTGAACCACTAAAATAATTGGTATTATTACAAATACTCTTGGACTACTCACATGCTTTGAACTGGACATATGTATAAATCCTTGTGGAGATGCAGTCCTGGACTGTTAATATATACATCTCAGTATTCATACAGTAGCTGAAAAACGGAGGTTTTACACTCCTGCTGCTAATACCACCCTTATAGATCTAGCTGGTATTTACATCCCTGCTATTCTTATGGTGGAAACTGGCAGGATAAAAAAATTGGTAGGAGACACTAGTTAAGAAGGTATCTATGCCTGACTGCTTTATTTAGTTATCTGCTTCCAAAGGAGCAAAATCACTTCAAATCTATCAGAGTAGGCTCTTAATACTATACTCGAATATTACTTCCTCTAGCTCATTTTCCCCTTACTTTTTAAAAATCTGTGCATTATATCCCTTCCCCATTTTCTTCAGCTAAATCCCTTTTCTATTGTGCAGATGCAAAAAGAAATGTAAAACAAGCCTGTATTCCTGCTGTGGGATTGTGCCACCAAAGCAGAGAGAAATTCACTAGAATTATATACTGCCAGCTCTGTTCTATTCCCACTGATACTCACACACATCTTACTTGTACAGGAAAGAACAGAAATGCAAAGCTCCAGTATACAGCAAATACGTATGGGGGGGAGAAAAACAAAATGGGAATCCTGGCATATAATAAATATTATGGACGCTGACTGTGTGCGTAACAGATTGCTAAGCAGAAGCAACAGGAATTCTAGTTCTATAATCAACAGTCTTCCAATTTGATTCCAAATTATAGGTGTGTATAACTCATGGAGTTGGGGGTAAATCATTGCTTAAACTCAGTGATGTCAAATAAACTATACATTAACAATTAAATGTTTCTCCCCCCCCAAATGCAATATTCGTAACACAAAGTCTAACAAGTGCCTTTCCAGATGAAATCACAACTAAATACACTTCACAGGAGACATGTGGTTGCCTGTGAAGTTATTCAAGACACTCAGAACCACTTCTGTTCTCACAGGAAAGTCATTCAAGTTTCTGATGGCCGGGAATTATTTCAACATCTAAGACTTCAAAATATATAGGTTATTGCTACAGTTATTCAAAAGTGATCACATTCCTCCCTTAGAAATTCTTAGTAAAGAGTCAAAATTTGCTAATAACACTGCATAAAAACTTCCATTTTCCAAAGACTGTATCTGTAATTGATATTAAAAGTTCAATTTCCATTTTGAGAACAGAAGAATAAAAGAGAATTTAAGCTTTTCGTATTAATTTGTTCCATTAAAAATGTTTTCTTTGGCCTTTCTCCAAAGACACAAACTAGATACATAAGACAACCTCACATATACTGGAAAAGGACCATCAGCTGGCGTATTTTCAGAATTTCAGCTTACCCTTAACAAGACTGATAGTGTTAGGAGACACAGAAAAATGCAGAATGTACTCAGAATGCAAACTAGCAGGTTTTTGTGTATCTCAGGACATTTACCTTATTCTTATATACACGGACGCCCTATACACACAAGCACACACTACTAAATATATATGGATTCACAACAATGCCTAAGGACACTGAGTATAATTTATCTCTGCCCTAAGTTAGCTGTGTATTTCAGTCCTTGACATGGGGATACTGCTGATGTAGTATTCATATAATGGCTTCTGTCTTCAGGGGATCCTCAGAAGCAGACTTCAAGAAATTATCTGGCACGTTTTTACCCCATTTTCTACTCAATTTATCAAATAAATGTAAACATTTTAAAGACAAGAACAACTAGCTGAAGATGGTGGAATTCCTCACAACCTACTGTAGCAAGTTCCAATGAGTCTTATCATCTGGACACTTTCTGTACTCAATTGAAAGACAAATTGCTTTGCTAAAGGGTTAAGACAGACTGGGAAACAGGCCATCTAAAAATAACTCCCTCTTCACTGGAGAAGCCAGAGCCCAGACAACATAGACTAGAGGATTAACAATGAATGGTAAGTTTTAGATGAAGAAGTATCTTTCATTAGGCCAACTCGTGTAGTTTTTAAAAATGACACAAGACCTGGGGCAGACAAAGCCTTTTTTTGTTTTAAAATCTCTCTCTTGTTTAAAATCTTTCCAATGTTATTTTCAGCTGGGCAAGTATTCTTATTTTGGAGCCAAAGAAAGGCACACATACAAAGTTAAAAGATTTGCCCTGGGCTACGTGCAAACCGCCAGCAAACTAAGACCAAAGATCAAGTGGTTCTAGACGTAGATTTGGAGTGGGTTCCTTTCCCAGCTTTCATCATTTCTCCTGATACTTCTGGAGACCTTGCACTGAACAAAGAGAGACTTGTGAAAATACCTTAAATGAGGTTTTTCAGGGCATATTCAAATGATAAAAGTATTTTGGTGTCATCTACCCAGCAAACATACTCATTGCTGATGATAAATGATATCAGGTCCAGACACAAGAAAACTCTACACTCCACCACCACCACCATCACTGTCTATTTTTAAAAAATGTCTAATCCACCTTTGCAAATATTTCCATAAAGTCAAAGAACAGCCAGCTACCTACAAAGAGGAAGAATGTTTTTTTTGGTTGCACTTGTGATTATTTGGTGTTTGGGGGTTTTTTTTGATAAAAAATTATAATGTTACATTGAAACAGATTTGTTCTAAATAAAATTAATTGGACTAAAACAAGAGCGTGATTTAATCAGTGTTTCTGAAAAGAAGAGAGAGAGTCAGAACAGATCAGAAGTAGTTTATACATAAAGATATCCAGAGGGAAAAATTACTGAAACATTTGTTTACAGTTCTGAGGTTGAGACTGCCTACAGGTAAATAGTCTAGATGAGAATTAGCATCTGAGGGTGACCAGTCTTCCAAAAGTCTCTGATCTGATATAATCCTTTCACTGAGCTATAGATAGATATCTGTGTACTTGCCCCTTGGGGACTCAGGCACCAGACACGACCTTGAACGGGTACCAGCTGGCCTGGCAAAGGCTCCTAGCCTGGATCTGAAATAGCCCTGATGATACACCCAGTGTGGGTCGCAATTAGCACGGCCACTTGACACGGAGCAGCGCCTTCTCTAGTCTGTGATGCAGTTGGTGGGCACAAACAAAAAGCTTCCCATAGATTGTTGAGTAGTGCCCAACAGAGCAGGAAGAATCCAGAGGGAAGCTTTAATAGGCCATTGAAGAAAGCTGTGATGAGCTAAGTATGAAACAGCAACAGAAATAATAGTGGAAGACTGAAAAGCAAGGGCATAAAACCTAATATGAGAAGACGTGCCAGTTGGAAGCAGACAGGAACTAACACTGGAAAGAAGAGATTACAATGCAATTCTTAGAATAATGAATCAGATAAAAATATCAGGTTCCTCTTGTCTTTAGCCTGCGATGTGTTTTGTTTCATTGCATACACCGGGATGCTGCTTTGCTGTTTGATTGTGCTCCCTGACTGGCTCTCAGCAGTTGTCAGCAAACTGTGCCACCAGCTCCTGCTGTTTGCCCAACAAAGTGCCCAACAAACCCATGTCCAAATTGGAAGATGCTCAAATAGAAACAGACTGATGACTGCTTTACCTTCTCCTCTGCTTCCCACAACCTGTGAAAGATACACCTCTCAAACATAAGTCTGAAACTTAAGGACTGGGCATTGTGTCACTAAGCACTGCACACAACTCCACCAGGAGCACTGAGTGCACTTCATGGAGGCTCTGCTTCTCTCTCAACAACATCACGGTGCTGCAGTGGCAGGGAAGCTATTAAGACGGTGAACAAAGATTGGTTAGAAGATGGTGTGAAGTTTCCAATTCATATGTTTACAGAAAAAAAGGACTTGTGATTACAAAAGAAAATCAATGGGGAAGAGATGCCATAAAGAGTTGCTTGCTTTTTTGTTTTTTTTACTGAAAACACACAGTTTCTCTCAAAACGTCCAAGCAGCCAAAAAAACCCATGATTTCAGGCAACTGTAACAAGGCACTCCCCAACCAGGACCCATCCAGGTTTAAAATCACAGAATTGTTTACTTCAGAAAAAAACCTTTAAGATCATTGAGTCTAACCATTAACACAACACTCTCAAGTGTGCCTCTAAACCATGCCCCTAGGTGCCACATCTACATGTCTTTTAAACCCCTCCAGGGATGGTGACTCAACCACTACCCTAGGCAGCCTGTTCCAATGCTTGACAGCAGTTTCAATGAAGAATTTTTTCTTAATATCCAATCAAAATCTCCTCTGGCACCACTTGAGGCCAAAAAGTACCAGCTGCTCAGTACTAGCTAACAAAAATACATGATCTTGCACTCTAAGTCTTATAAAAGTCAGTCTAAAATAAAGACATTTCTTTCTTTACAGAAGGAGGATTTATTCTCTTTTAAAATTTCTGAGATTTGAGGTTAGGTAAGCACATAGACCCAAGGGAGCAAAATTAGCAGCTGAAAGCTGAGCCCTTTAGACAAGCTGGCGGAAGAGATCACATACTCTTGAAAAATATCTAACTGCAGAAGATCTATTGCTTAGAAGGAGGTCCATCCAAATTATGTATGAGAGAGCTATCCCCGATATTTTTGCTTTGAGACTAGGAAAAAAAAATCTTTTACGTACAAGATTTCTCCATCAAATTCATTTATTCTATTAATGCTTTTAGTTTCTTTGATTCAACCTCTTCAGAAGTCATTCTTTTACTGACTAACAGGAAGGAGAAAAACATGTACCAGGACACAAGAGTACCAGGCTGGCAGAGAGAAATCTGGTAACTACAGACTTAACTAGGCTTGTGTTTTATTTACTTCACTGTATTAGATTAAAATCAGATAATGCAGAAGGTAGAACATGAAGGCCATAGGTTATTCCATCAAGACTCCTGGGTCTGCTACAGGATTTGGTTCTCTAATTATTTATATAGTTCATAAGAGTTTATTTATAAAACATTTCACTAAATGGTCTACATAGTAATCTGACTGAGCAGAAAGAATCAGCATAGAATTCCATCGTGCCTCAAACAAGAATCACATCTATAAGGCTATTTTCAGCTGGCAGTATTGCCAGAGAAAAATAAAGTGTTTCTTATCTGTAGACAGCATTCTTACAATCTGGATATATGACGCGTTTAACACTGGTCGTGCAAAAATCATCTAAAATAAATATCCGCCATTCTTTCTGCATTCTGAAATGACCTTCAGTGGTAACAGCTATGCCCTTCCAGCTGCATGGGTGAACATGGTATCTTCCATCCTGTCACTAACAGATTGTCACTCTGACAATGATTTACAGTGACCACAGTTAATGAGTAAGATTGCAATAGAAGAACACAATGTTTCTCCCTATCAACTCGCTGAAGTAACTGAAAAGGCTAAAACAGGATTTACAAGCCAAACAGTTTGAGATAAGAACAAAACAATTCACTTTGTTCAAAGAAAACACTTTGTTTCCTTTTCTAGGACACCTCACAAGTTTAGGTTTTAGAAGCCTACAACAGCATAGCTACAAGAGTCACTCTGAGCACTCACATAAGCAAATAAGCCTGCAGGTAAGAATGGGCCTGAGAGTCAGATTTGCCTCTGGAATATTAATGTTTCTGAAACAGTTTCTGTCCTTTTTAGCTTATTACTTCAAAGGTAGTTCAAGGGTTAGAAAATGAGTACCAATTAAAACCAAACTCAAAAAGGATAAAATTGGGAGTGGAGAAGATCATAGTTTTGCTTTACCAACAGCCTTTGCAGAAATGTAACATTTGTGTTTCCTGCATTTCAAACTGTGACATTCCAACTGGTTAACTCTTTTCATGTATTCTGTAGTACACTAGGTGTCAGTTGCCCAAACGGACCATTTCATTATAAGTTTTAAACACTTATATTATATTCTTTACAAGAAAAGCCTGAAATTACATTTTAGTATTTACTTACAAGTCCATCTGTGTCCTCCCTTTGCCTGCCCCTTGCTCCTTGCTGTGTTGGCTTCTGACTGGTGCTGAGCAACCTGCTGGTTTTTGCCTTTATTAATACTTCAATAACTTCTTGCTGAACAAAGAAAGCCTAATCATCAGGAGGCAAGACCACAAATCCTAGCTTCACTACATATAACCAGCCTAGTTACTTAACAGCATTATTATCACAAGAAGAGAAAACTGTTCTTACGGAAACAGCATAAAAGTTACTGGAAGATTTACTGCTTAGCTCTAAAAGGTATTCATGGAACAGCTGGACAGATAACAATGCAGGAACAAAAAATTATTCACTCTGTTAATCTTACAGTGATGAGCCTGCCCTGTCATCAAGTCCCTACAGCTAACTTTTCCTCGTTAGATACTAACATTCAAAGAGAAATTAAATGATGCTTTAAGTACTTCTATTTCCATCAATCTCTCAAAACCGACTACTCCATTGTGGATGTTATGCTAATATATTACTTCTGAATTCAACTCTGTAAAGGGGAACAAAACTACATCTACTGTTGAGTCAGATGCTTGTTTAATGCTACCACTGGACAAAATCTTAGTGGAGAGGAAAGACTGTAGCTATTGCTATTTATTATCAAGGTGGGCAATAAACATTTCCATGTTTACACTATGGAAAACAATCCTTTCATCTCTGAATTTGAATCAACCAACTGCAAAAGGCTTTTTAGAAATCCTTTTTAGTGGATGAAAGCATCTTTTAAGTCATACATTTTACAAATGGGTAATTTTGCAAGCAATGGAAAAAACCCACCAAATCTAATATAAGAATTGTTCGCTTCAGAACAAATTATTACCTCGTCTTGAACAGAGACACATGTAAATTCATTTATCTCCTTAATGCTTTTACAATTCTGCTTCAAACCCAAAATTTTCAGGACAGGGTATGCTAGACAATATGTAATAGGCATAATATTTTTAGCCTGTCCATGATAAAGAGATGATAAATACTATGAGAAGCCCATGGCTATGCCCAGGACCATGAGAAGTCAGGGAATACTTTGGATGTCCCTTTGAACTTTTAAGAATTAAAGGCTAATCGCCTTTTTAAAACGGAGATTGCTTAAAGCTTTCCACAGAAGATAAAACCTTTACTAGATGAACTACATCTGTTCATCACATCATTCAGAGTCAGCCACACCAGTCATCTCGGAATGAAACACAGCAAATCTGGGTGGAGGCTAAAAGTGATTATTCTGACTTCAGTCCTTGCACACACTGTTCAGCGTGAGCCCCCAGAGCTCAATGGGAGCTTGTGCTCAACCACCCTTTTCCCAGCCCAAGCCCTCATCTAATTACAATTTCTGTATCCTCTGGTCCTGCAGAACTCCCTCTTACCTTCCCCCTTGTGTTAAGGCACTGAAGACAGTAATTTACGTCTAATTAACGGAACTGAGTCATAACGAGCTCCTTTCTTCTACGAGACTGGAATGTTAAATGTCCAAAATAACCAATGAAACCCGGCTTTTAGTCCCGCTCCGTGTGTTAAGTTCCTGCAGCACAAAGCTGTTATTCAGGCCTTGCTTTGCATACAGTCGGAGGGTCGGGGGTTATTCACACTGACGAATTCTTAAGATGGCACACACAGAGCCACCAGCTCCAATATTTTAGCTACGCAGCCATGCTGAAACAGGCTCATCCCTAGGGACCCGCTGATTTTCTTCTCCAGCTTTGGGAGGGTATCCTTTTCTCCCTGACTGAATTTGACAGCCCCCTTTAGGAGGGATCAATTTCCACGCCACAGAGACAAAAGGCGGGATGAAAGTTGGAAGGCAGGCGCACAAAGCGCTGCACATCTGCCCAAAGAACAGCATGATAAAGCAGGTCTGCTGCTGATCCAAGATGAACCACCAAGATGTCATGAGGTAAACCAAGGCTATCAAAGAAACCAACCATGAGGGAACAAAAGCATGCACGAAAACATAAGGAAAGAAACTGAGCTTCTCACTACATTAAAGCATCAACTTTTGCTGATCCAGTGAATCAAACCATAGTAACACAAAAAGCCAAAATGTATAAAGATGCTGACGTATCATCTCAAATGACAAGGCAAGTTCTTCTATCATATTTTCATCAGTTTTAGAAGTTATATAGACAATGATGACCATGCGCAGGTCATGCAAATACTAATTTGATACTATAAGCAGAAAGAGAAGAAAACAACCCAAGAAGGGCCAGGTAGACTGTCAACCTAGAGTCTTAAATAGCTTTGTTCTTCCATGTCCACACAAGATACCGTAACTTTGGAAGTGTGGTCAAATGGATGCACAACACAGAAGCTTCTGCACATCCACTCAACTACAAATGTATCCATGAAAGAAGAGGTTTCTACTTTACTTCATAGTCTTGGGTCTTCTTGCTTAATTTTGCAGAAAATTACAAACACAGACTCTTTTGTGGGCTTCTAGACGCAATAAAGACTGAGAATTATCTCTGTATTAAAGCAATTCTATATGCTTGTCGTAACATTAGATTTAAAAATTCTTTTTTCCAAACTAACTGTAGGATGAGAATCTTCTTTAACGTTCAACTATTATGCCTGATGTCAAGTGATACACAGTTATAAATCTATCTACTCATTTTTATCTGTAGTTCACCTAAACTGAAAAGCAGTGAAAACAAAATAAAATCTTTGATTAAATTTACTAATATTGAAATCCAGTTTGCATTAAAACTTTCACACATTAGACTTTGTGTCAGTATTGTCACTTCACCCACGGCAACTTACACTTCAATATATATTGCCGCCTCTTAACTTCGAACTCAGCCTCGCTAAAAATGTCATGAACAACAGCTTAAAGCAGCATGGCATTTAGTTTTCTTACCTCCCCAGCCCCTCTACATCATTCTTTTTGCATAAACTTGTGCTAGTAAGACAAAATCTAAAGATCATAGTTTTTATACTATGAAATTAATTCAATTATGATTTACTGCATAAACTTCTAGAGTTTGTTATAATAGATGGAATATATTAAGCAAAACCTACAGTTTTTTTCTCTCGTGTCAGTCAAAATAACTGAGTCACATTCAGTTAATAATCTAGTTACTTGGTAAAAATATTTAATTTGCTTAATAGAAAGAAAAGGTAGTTATTTTTCAATGGGATAAAAGCACCGTTTGTTGAAACTGAATTACATTAAGAGTAATTTTAATTTTGCAGCCATATGAAACGAAAAAACAATGTACGTTTAAAGAATCGTGCTTGTCAAACATTCATTTTGTTAATGTACTATTCTAGTCTTCCATGCTAATGGCTTACTAAATGTACTTTTCAAAGAAATTTAACATATAAAGAAAACAATTTAAGCATATCTCAGTATATTAAAACTAATCTTTACTTGAAAAAATACTGATAATGAGCTAAGTTAGTAAGTGGAATTGCATTCAGAAGCAATTCAAGTGCCCAATCAATTAAAGATATGATTACTCAAACATGAGTATCTTAGTAAAACTACTGCAGAGTCTTTAAGTCTAACCATCAAAAGCAAGATATGTAGCTTTCCTTTTCCACACACGTTATTTTTCTTTATACACAAATACAGGGAAACAAAACAACACATAAAGAACCACATATTATGAGTTTTTCAAGGATCCCATTCCTCTTTTCTCAATCATTCCAGTTTTGCTCTTTTCAAACCGAGTCAAATGGATTTGCAAAGGTTGATTATCATCATTTGCATGTAAAATGCATTTTTACAGGAGAAGTACACAGGGCAGATAAAAAGACAAGAGGGAGTGGAAATGCTAATAAAAACATACACCAAACATGAAAGATTGTTTCTAGAATTGTTCTTCTGCAATATGAGCACACAGCTACAGAACAGAAATGGAAATTTGTTGATGAGACCACTCTGCTTGCTAGGAGCATAAGGTTCCGACTAAAGTGTACCACATTTTCTCACAAATTCCCAGTGCACAGTTGTTTGGAAGAGATATTTTTGAAATAGTAAACACAGTGTTCCTACAAAAAAGCACAGTGTAAGGTACATGACAGATTATATGACTCTAGCCCTTAAAGAAAAAATAAAAAGTTTGACCAACAACGCTGCACGCAATTTTCTACTTCAATATTTACAAAGGACTTTAATAATTACAAATGTGATTTAACATTTATTTGAGCCACATTATTTTCTACTCTAAAATTTCAACATTTTTTACGCATTATTTATACAAGTAAACTGAATTATGAAGAAAACTGACAGACTGACAACGTGCCAATGGATGGCATTATTGTGCTAAACTCAGATTCTTCAAATGCATGCTGTACTTGACCAGTGAGCATCTTACCTTTCCTTCACTATGAAAACTGAATATAAAACCTGCATTCTCATGTAGCTACGAGTTTTAATTGTGTATAAGAAGGACCTACTCCTAAAATTTAAGAGTGATGGTCAAGGAAATTTTAATGCTAGACAAACGTGCCAGATAGGATTCATTTCTGCAATTTAAATCTCAAGTCTCTTTATTTATGTAGCAATGTAGTCTACTATTTAACAGACAACCAAAGTAAAACCTGCAAATTTATGGAAAATTTTATTTTGAAACAGGGATAAAGATGGATGGAACACTGCTAAAAAAATTGTGTGTGTTGTTTTGTTAATAGACGTCTTCAAATGGGAAGGCCTTCTGCTGGCTCTTCCAAACACCAAGTTCTTAATTCTCAGTTATTGGTTCCACCTTGTCAGAAACTCTATTCTTAACTTGGATATAAAAACCCTTTTGTTCCTATACTTAGTGAACGACCCACAGGAACAATAACAGCAAGAAAAATTCAGGCTGGAGAGAACTAGTTTCAGGCCTCATCTCCACAAAAGGGTCCTTTTAATTGCTCAGTCAGATTGTTTTGCGTTTGTGCCCCAATCCAGCTGCACCAAAGCCAAACTCACAAAATAATGGATGCAGCATTTTACAGCAGAGCAAAATATGTGCATCACTACTACAACGGCATTACAGGAGGACAGAATTTTTAATTAAAAATCAGTGTTGCTTTCCACACCCTTAAGTCTTTGCTTTATAAGGCTTCACTTTAGGAAACACAATCAATTTCAAATAGATTAAATTAAATGTTTTACAAAGGCATCAGTGGGGCCATTTTGCTGGTTTTTGTTTGTTTGGGTTCTTTTTGTGGTATTAGTTTATTTTTACATAATATGATTTCAGCAAAAAATGTGAAAATGCTCAGAAGATCAAAACTGTGGCCGATGCATTTTTCCATGTCTGAGAAAAAGGAAATATGCACTTTTCCTATACAGAGCAAGAGGTCTTGCAGGTGTTTTCATAGTCATACTAAGTAAAGAGACAAGACCCAAGACCTGGATACCAGATCCATCTTTTCAACATTACCTCTCCTTTCAACCATAGTAAAATTGTAATAAATTTTGTGTAAAGAAGTTTACCGTCATGATAACATTAAAAGAAAAATTAAATAAATATGGACTTCTTGCTAGTATCAAATCCAAATACTGCTCATCTCAGGCTTTTATTAAGGAGATAATGATGACCACTGCAACTTCCAATCTTCTCTGCTTTCTAAGTGATCCCAACTTAAAATTGGAAAAAGTCTGAAATGTGACATTAAACATATTCAAAAATACATTACTTCAACACTTTGGGACATGGTGAATCAAAGGCTTTATTGTTCTTTTGTAAAATTTCTCAATAATTATATTAACAGAGACATGCAAAACCTCTTTTCAGAAAGGGAATGTGTTGTTGCCTTCAGAGCAGAATTCACATCACAGTACACATTTGATGAGTATAGGACTCAACTCGATAACATTTTCACAGTACTGCAGAGCACAGTATAAATCCTGGGTCACAATTAAAGCATCCCATAGCTCCACCATAGCAGCAAAAACTCCTCATGTGACCAACTACAGCGCTGGTATGTCCTGAAGAGACCATGAGGGCAGAAACACTGTGTTTGTGACTGAGGCAGAGAAATACACTGCATAATACATGGTTCTCTCTGGTGCTCATTTCAGAAGCAAAAACATGCAGACAAATAAAGTGAGTGTTTCATTTTGGCCAAAATTGAGCGTGACTTCCACCAGCACGGGAACAAGAACAGAACACAATAAACTAATTCTAAAATTGCACTGCTATTTTATAGGAAAAAAAAAAAAAAGACAGTATATCAGGAAGGTTCTTCTCTAGCTTGAAGTATTATTTAATTGCATTTTTTTCAAGCATAACAAAGTCTTTATTACATTAGGTGACTGTCTCAGAATTGGGTAGACTAATTATGTATATTGGAATTCAGTCTTTGTAACACAGAAACTACTCCAGACTTCTGCTGAAGGTTTTTATTTTTGTACTTCTTCAGTCCTCTCACCTCTGTGCAGTGCTAGCGTGATGTGCTCATGATTGTTAAAAGAAAAAAGAAAAAAAAACTCTAGTCTTGAAAATACTGCACTTAAACAAACTTCTGAAGAAATTATTCTCATCACACAGGGATTTTTTTGCCACATATAATATAAATTATTTCTCTAAGCATTGATTGCTTCAGATATGAACATAAACAATTATAAAGAAGCCAAGATTTATGGATGAAATAATTTTAAATCTAACCAGTCATCATTTTACTATAAGGGACTGTTCTACTCTCCCTGTGGTAGTAGATAGAATACAGTATTAATGACTTAAAAGAGGAAATAATCATGCTGTAGAAAGCCAAAACATGGCAAATGAGTTGCATATAAAAATTATTTCCCGTGCAAAGAAAATGTGTGTGCTTGCAAAAAAATCTTTGCTATCCCAAATATACTTATGTTAAACAGCATTATTCCAGTAATAAATAAATATCCAGCATCTAACATCTGACCAAGTCTGTTTCAAGCACAGGGAAAAATATTTCAGATAAATTGTGGTATCTGGTGATTTACATTTAAAAAAACCCAAACCAATAAATCTTTAAAGATGAACAAAACATTTAGAACTGTTCTTCCAACAGAGTTGAAAAGTATTACTTCATTCACTGAAGCTGGTCAGAGGGCAAACTACCAGTCAGTGATTATATGTTCTCATTTTCCAACTGCAAGTCACAAAAAAGGAAACACAGAATTGGAAAGGGGCACTGATTCTAGAAAGGAAGCTTAAAATTCAAAAAAGAATACACATAATGACAACTTTTTTGACTTCTTTTTTTTTCTCCTTCACAGTCCAAAAGTCAGTTTTCAGAAGAGGGAAAAAATGGGCAGAAGGATATCTGAAAAGAGCTAGGAACACACAAAAACAAGCAGCTGTTGGATTTTTTTTTTACCCTTTTTTGAGGGGGCCTAAAACATTTTCCACTGGACATGTACCTCTCCATTGAACAAACTCAAGTCTTCTGGTAAGAGAGCTCTTAACATATCTACAGAAGACCTCCCAGAACATACAAACAAGAAACAAAAGTCACAGTAATTGAATAGCTATCCTCATTGCAACTGAGATATAGAAATGATATGAGGCATCTGGCTGTAGAGACAAGGATGTCATGGTTGCTCAGTAATTCTGCTCAACCAAAAAAAATTAAAATCTGCGACTGTTAGATCTAACCTATCAAATAACAATTCTGGAGGGCAATAATCCTTTTATTTGCTTCAGTCTGGAAATTTGTCTTTCCTCAATGGTGCTCACAGGCACTCACAGTGGGAACAATGAAACTCACACCACATATTTCTTAGAGGGCTGCTGTTAAATTTGGAAAAGCATACATAATTTGGGGGGAAGAATAAAAAAAAAATCATTCTTATCATTCTTGCTTGCAGTGATTTCTTGCAGACATCTGCCAGATGGGACAATTCCCCAGACTGATCTGTTTTCCAATTCTGTTTCAGATACCCAGCTTTCCTAAATAATTTTAATTGTCTGACATAAAATCTCTGGCAGTAAATCATACATATTTCTTCTATAACTTGGTGTAAAAATTTTACCAGTTATCACTGGAATATGAGTTGTCATGATTTACATATCTGTAATAACTTCTTTCTTGCTTGCTTCCTTGTTTTCTGTCAACTGCTCCTTGATCTTTGTTTTAAAAACACCATTCAAATATACAAACTGACTACAGGTTAACAGGTCAAGAAAACAGAGCTACAAAAGGACTAAAAATCTAGTACCTCTCTGATAACTGAACTACAGCAAAGTTGCTACATTTCTTTAAATCAATTTCCCCTCCATCAAAAAAACCCCAAAACAACCCTTACATTTATTGCAAGCAAAAGATGCAGATGCTTCTTTTTAAGTCAATGCAATACTAAAGATGAATTTTCTCTTCTAATGACATAAAGTAGAAAAAAGAACACATAGCTACATCATCCAGAAAGACTCGAGGTAGTATAATTGGTGATAATTAGCCATATTCTACTATCCTCCCTAACTAGTATTCCAAATCCATTGTTTGTCCAATTCTAAAAAAGAGAATGATAAAGATAAACCAAGAGGAAGTTAAGCAACAAACCTAAGAAGCAGCCTGGCAAGAGCAATTAATACAGGATGACTAAAGAGCTGAACATAGTGGTTCACGTATCTTAGTGAAGCAACAACTGAGGGAGGCATGATATCCTCTGCAAAGTATTTGAAGGACACGTAATACAGAGGAGGATGAGGAATTCTGTAAGGCTGCAGGACCCATGAGGGTGCTGCGAGTGCACCAGACTGTGGAGACACAAACAATGGAAGCAGAGCATCAGCTAGAGTCTTTAATAAGAATCACTTAGTATGAAGCTATGTTTGAAAGAGTAACACCTCTCCTGCCTCTCCTAACTCCCAAAACCTTGCACCACACCTGTGGAAAAAAAAAAAAAAAGGCTATCTCGGGGGAACAGCTTTTTGCAAGAAGTCAGTCTGAGTTCTTCACCTGCAGATTTGTTTTCCTCTCTGCAATCTTGGTGTTTTCCCACATGGGCTTTGCTGGTAGGGCAGGAATTACAAAACACAGATTTAGAAAGCCGTATCATTTCCTGTCCCGGGGTGATGTTAAGCGTTTCCTCATAAATTTTATCTTGAACCAGGACACTGCCCTCACAAGAGATGATTTCATTTGTTTTTTTTTAATAAAATCCATAAACGGGAATAGCAAAATAAAGTCCTGGGAAAATTCTTCTAAAACATGAAAAACCAAAACCCTTGAATAAAAACCCCACAATAAACACATGAAACAACAACACCCCAGCTACTTCCCCAGAAGAATCTGGAGGCAATACTCTGACATGCCCTGGGGATGAACACCTTACCACAGACAAATAAATATGTGAGAGAAATAAGAACATCACAATTTTTTGCTTTTTCTAGGTGGTGAATAAGAGTTACATCAGCATCTGAAAGGTATCCATAAAACCATTTTATGAATCACTTTCCAGAGACTGCACTGAACAGGGCAGAGACAAAACAGCAAAGTTGCTGAACCTGCATATTTATGCATGTGCCAAACAAGAGTAAGATAGAGCAGATGACGGAATGGCTTAAATCCCAGAAGTTCATGTACTTCTATGCAGGAATTTCCTCAGATCGGCTTTCTAACTAGCATCAGTTTCAAAAAACTCTCAGGGGGAAAGAAAAAGATCAGGTTTTTGGCTATGTTTCACTCATGAAAGCTCATATATGACTCCACAAGATCAAGGATGAGGTATCTGTTAAGGTTCAAGGTTAGCAACACCAACACTCTGGGAGAGCAAATTTGCATCTAGTCTTTGAACAGGCCTGTGATTCTCAGCTTCACTAAACTGGAGAGGGAGATACAAAAATAAATCTATCAAAAATAAGAAAAGTTATCTAATCACCCAGAAAAAAATCCCCAAATAAAACAACAAAACAGCCCCAAACAACAAATATACAAATGCATCACTGGATATATACTTTGTAAGGATGAAGGAGACAATTCTGTGTACACAAAAGGAAAGGTGAAGAACGGCATTACAGCATCCTGTCTTAAAAAAACCTTTCTTGAACAAATTATGCATTGATTGTAAACTGTGAGCCAAATGCAAGAAGCCAATGCACCTGTGGGAGTGCTAAGCAAAATTATTTTGGGGGGATGATGGGATAGTTGGTATAAGTACCAAGATAAAACAGTTTCTTTTATTTATAAGTATACTGCATATCTCTTACGGTATGGCCTCAACAGCGCCATTGGGCAAACCTGCCAGGACTAGAGCTGCAAAAATAAAGGCTTAGATGAATCCACACAACATTTAATATTGAAGATGATAAAGCAAAATGCACTTTAAACCTAGGTTCCAGACTGAAAATGCAAGACCTAGCAATTAGAGGGAACATAATTAAACTTGCACAGTAAGCATATTTGATGCACATGTCACTGCTGAACAATACACTGGGAAGTACAAAGCCATTTTTACAGACATGCTTTAGAGAATACATGCATGCAGACATTGACTTTAGGGTGACACCAGAATGGGGCATCCTTTGTTGACTTCTTGTTATTTCTCTGTCTCAATCCTACATATACCATAGCTTTCAACTCAGCATATAGCCTCCTAACCAGGCTTGTTCAAATATCCTAAAGAGTGCTTTGGTAACACTGACCTTTGATGTTTGTTGCTTAGAGTAATTATGTTTAAAAGGAGAAAACATCATTACTTTCCTCTAAATGTGATAGTTATCTCTTAATAGCTGTAAATATAAATAAGGGCGCAAATAATGTCAGATTTATATGATGCTTTTTCCTAAAAAAAAAAAAAAAAAAAAAAATTATTTCTAAGGTAAATTTTATTTAAACAACTAATGTAATTATTTTTGCCTGCCAGTTTTTACCATAGGGTGCTGTCTCAAAGAGCTCCTCCACAGCCCTGCCATCAGCCTTCTCCCACCATCCCCTCTGATTTTTCTCTTTAATTTAGGTTCAGTTTACAGAATTCACATTTCCTTTCTTGAAGTCGAACTTAAAATCTTTATTCCATATAGCATCCCTTGGCTCCACACACCAGATAACACTTAGATTTTACCCTATTTGAGGGATGGCACTCAGTAGATTGTGATCTTTCATTAATATTAGACTACTGCCCCCTTTAACAACCAAGTTCTTAAACAAAACTCACATTATTTTACTTTTCCTTCTGTCGAGTAATGTTTACTTGCAGCCTCCAATACAAATGCAAAAGTAGGAAAAAGTTATGCACCCAGGTTATCCGATCCACAAATCCTGGGCAGGCTGTCAAGTAAGATGCTTACTTACTGTCCTTTTAGACAGTGCCAAAATCACATTTCATCCTTTACTACCCTCCCTCCTCCCATAAACATACCTCTGGCAGAGGTTGTCAAGTAGAAGCATCTTAAATGGGCCATCTGCACAGAGTGAATTTCATCCACAAACCCCATTTACTGCTACTCAGTATTTGTATATTTTGTGCATGAATCTTCTACTATATAATTTATGCAGTCAGTTCAAAAGTACACAGAAGTCATTAGATGCAGCTGAACATTTAGTCTACTCAGATTTATGTTATGGAACTCTGAGCAGCATCAGAAATGAGATTATCTGATTCGCAATGGAAAAGGGAAGAAAGCGTGCAGGAAGGGTCTTCAGTCAAATAGATCCTTGCTTTCCTGAGCTAACATTATGCATTTCAAGGTTTCTCTTTGAAAAAAAGACAAACAAAAGTTTATTGCAATGCCACGCAGCATGGCATTTTGGCCATGTACTTCCTGGATACTAAGCCACTGTCTTAAAACAATCAACCTCTCAGAACTTCATGGAAACCAAGAAGCTTTAAGCTATGTCCAAATAGCTGATGTAGATGTGCAAAGCATGATTTGGTGTCAAAATGACCACTACAGAATCCAAATAAAGTTCAATTCAAAAAAACAAAAACAAAACCACAAAAACCAACAGCTCATTAAAACAGTGGTTTTGCAAACACAAACCATTAAAGAAATTTAACCTTCTACCTTTCTAAAGTTAATATAGCTGTGAAAAATAGTTTGCAAAAGAAACTCACCAAGAATCCTTAATTTTTGTTGTTAATTAGGAATTAGTTTTAAGAAAATTATCTTATTGTATTAGATATTGTGCTTGTTTGTATATTTCTAGTTCCTTATGCAATGAAAACATGCCGTAGACAATTACATATGTACATTGATCAATGCATGTTTCCAAAACTGCACACAACCTACAACCTCCTTCTTTATCCCACTTGCACAAAGGCAAACATTTGTGTTTACAGATGCCTCATTCTGAGGCAATACTTTGCTGGAGGGTTAAGTAAAAAATTTTTCCGTACATGTTGCTTAGCCAACTTGCAAACTAGAAAGGAGACCAAGATAAACTTAACATCTTCTGTAGCTATACTGATTTTCCTTCAGTATCATTTTTGTAGCTACTGACAAGATTTATTTTGAAAGAACTTCACGTTTAAAGTACACATATTATTCTACCATTAATTAAATGCAATTATCCAGTTTTTTGGGGTTTTTTTAACTGAAGCTATTTCAAAATTCTCTAGTACCATTTCAGTCCACAAACAAAATAATAACCCACAGCTGACGAGAAAGGGACAAGGGTGTTCAGAAAAAGAGGAGATGGGTCTTGCTAGACAGTTAATAAAAAAATAAGCCTACACATTTCCAATGAGCATGACAAATGCTGAAGAGATAAACTGACTCATTTTCTAACACTTTAGTCTTGGCGTTTGACCAAGAGGTCCCTTCCTGGCAAGCAGCCCTGCAGGCTACCGACACTCAAAACATCTGTAAGTATAAACTTCTTCTTGACATTTATTCATTCTTAACATATGAGATCATTAACTTTTTTCCTAATTGCAGTCTAAGTGAGTGGATTAAAAAAAAAAAAAAAAAAAAGAGTGAGACAGAATATTCAACTAAACAGGTCCAGCTATTGCAGCAGCAGCAGCAGCCCCTCATGCCTGGGGCTCTACCAGTGCCAGTGCACTTAAGTAGGCTGGTGCTCAGGCCTTCACCACACAGTTGCTGCCCAACTCTTTTAACCCATTAGGAGAGGTTTCAACAGCAACAGCAAACCCACATTTTCTAAAAAATCAAGTTTTCACTGAGCACGAAGGTAGTTGGACTTTGGTGCTTTGTCTGTTGCGTAAGAAGGTACAGTGTTTATCTAAAAACTTCTCAAAACTTGTATGATCTTGGTCCCGTTGGATATATTTGTCATATAATCAACCAGTCAAGAGTGTCCTATCCCACCATATCACCAGCTTATAATGCAGGCTGATGTTAGCCTTACTGCTGTTGCAAAGTTAAAAATGGGGACAGAATTTCCCTCTCTGCTTTTAAACTGATGCCACTTCTCCCCACCCTGTAATCTCACTTTAAGAATGAGCACAGCCCTTTGAGTACTGCCATCTTGTGGAATGGCATCCTACAAAGGAAAACCACAAACATCTAAGTAACTTGATAAATTACAGGGCTTATGAGAAAATGAGTTAACTTTGGTCTTGCACCACATCCCAAGAGAGTAGGAGAAAACTACCGCATAACTTCTCATTATCCCAGCAGAACCATTTATGCCTCTCTGCTGTGTAATTCCTGAATTTCTAGTCTTTCATTACACTCTCAAGATGCACACCATGTCTTCATAAGAATAATTTCACTATTCAACAGAGCACTTATATATAACTCTTGAGGAAAAACTTAAACTAATCCCTGCTCCATTGTCTTACAAGATGATCAGTTCTCAGCACACAAAAATCACATGGCTCTGATATCCCAACTCCCAACACACCTTACAGGGCTCTGTATAAAAGATGAGAAGACTGTGCAAGAACAGAAAGGTCTATCTGCTGAGTGGTCTAGTCAAAAGAAATAGCACACAAATACATACCTTACACCTACAATTTTTTTGGCATAAACTAGCAATGAATTAGGTAGCATTCAGTTTGCCACCTTCTGGATGTGCCACCACAAGGAGGTTGTCAGCTTCTACATGACAATGGTAACTTGTTCAAACCTGTTCAACAAAGCTGAAGCAAAGGTGCCTTTGAGGTACACACTTAAAAGATGAGGTCTTTTTGGTTCAGTGGGTTGGGGATACAGAAGAGGAAACAGAAGGAACTGTGGCAAAAGCAAAGCTGGGGGGTCTGCATTAGGAAAGCAGGATGAAAACGTGCAGAGGCATAGGGTTGGGTCTTGCTTTCAGTGACGTATGGATATAGTGGAAGTACAGGGAAGACTTGAGTGCCCTTCAAGTAACTCCAGAACCTCTTGTTTCATGGAGCAAACTTAAGTCAAAAAGGTCAATTCAGCCTACATGCAACAAATGAAGAGTGGAGCAAGATGACTCAAAAGTTTGGGGCTATTTTTGTAACACTGTCATTAGTTTTTACATACAGACAACACTAGAGAATGTCTTCCAAGGTTTGCCACGAAGCAAAACTATCTTTCTGAAGAAAATTCAGCTAACTACTGAAAAGGATGGAATGAACTTTACGTGGCATTTCAACAGTCCTGGCCTGTCAGAAGATTACAGACATCACAAAATATGCATACCGTGCAATGGTTAGACCACGGACAGCAATAATGACAGCCTACACTACCCGGGGCTTGTCATTGTCAGAGAGCTTTGCAAACAAAAAAAGGCATCACCACAAAGGTCCTTCCTAACAAAATTCTGTCTGGAAAAATATGAAAGAACTTTAAACCCCTGACATGTTCCTCTCAACTTTTCCCTCTTGACCACATCCCTGTTTAGACTTCAGATGGCAAATAAGTGTGCCAACTCAAGCCTCTTTGCTCTTGGGGAGTGTAGAAGTTGACAGAAGACCAACTTTGCTTTAATGCAGTCGAATGCTAATTGCCTCATGTATCAATTCTATATGAGACCTCTGAACCACACTTGCTAGAGGTTCATAGGTCTAGCAATGAGAAATGGAGTGTTGCCTTCTTTTAGGTAATGAAACATCAAGGAAGGCTCTACAGAATAAGCAGTGTTCAGCTGGTGTATGAAACAACATTCTAAGGCCATTCACTCCCACCTTCCCAGGCAATATACTTGAGCAGCAACCTGGATCTATAAAAGACAAAAAAAATCCCCAACATCCACAAAAAATTTTAGTTGTTAAAGTTCAATCCCACTATCAGAGTTATCACGATTTCTAGTTTTAGTATATAAAAAGCAATAACTTCAGGGTGCTGTACTCTCAGTGTAGTATTCCTCCCCTTCAATATTTTCTTTAGGCATATTGAAGAGCTGCGTTAATTTACTAGTCAAAGGATGCTGCCAGGTTGCATGTCAAGTCCAACCCCCTAAGGACTAAAGATTCTTGTATTACTGTCTCATAACTTTAAATTACTTGATCTACATTACTTTACATAGATGGACAAACAAATGGGAAGCATGAGACTTTTACTCACATTGCTATGATTTTTTTAATTAAGGTTTTTTAATTACTTTTAACAGTATTTTTGGTGTCACCTTTGCACGTTTGACTGTTGTATCTTACAGACTCTGGGAGTGGAGAAACAGTAAGTTCATCCAGCGTAGTGGGATTTGACCCCAATTCTTCCTTTTAGCTGTAAAGGATGCCCACAGAAACATGCTCAGCTACTCACTGCTATTGGAAGTATTCAGCATGTAAATCTGCACTGCTTGTTTCCCTTAATGTCTTTCTTAATTTTTGCTTTACTTTTGACAGACAGTTTCACTTTAACATCTTAACTTCGCTCAATGCATGAAACAAGAATGACTACCGACTAATTATAGATCTAGCAGAAAGTACAGCCAGAATCCATATGAAGTTTATGGAACACCTCGTCCCCTGCAGATAACTTAAATCACACCCACTACAGGCTCCTGGAGGCATGCAGTTCTTTCATTTTCCTATCTCTGCTTTGTGGCCAGAGACAAAATCACTGGACCAAAATAAACCACAGACACTTTCTGCTGTTACCATCCTGGGAGCTGCCTGGAGATGATCAGAGATGTCTCCAGCATCTGACCTCCCCTCAGCTGTGGCAGGACAGCATCTGGGAATGCAGCACACATGCTGTATGCCCAGGTTCCATCAGATCCGACATGGAGGTGACAGCTAGAGATAAGGGCCATCAGCTCACAGCCACACCTCTTAAGTCATTTGCCTGAAATAGCCTCGGTATCTTTGGCATTCAAAATTTGATGCATGTGCACATTCTGGTCTCTTTCTGAACTCACTCATTAGATTTTTTAAGTAGCAGAAAATAAAGGCAGAAATATAAGAATTGTATCAAAGAACAGACAGTACCTGGTAGGAACAAAAATCTTCATTCTCCAAAACTTAACACTAGATTAATAAAGGCTAAAAAAAATAGAAGAAAGGAAGAGGAAAAAGAAAATAACAGGTTAAACGGCCATCCTCATCTTTCCCTGCAATGAAAATACTGTCAGCAAAAGATTAGCAGTTACCAAAATGTGTCTTCAATCAGTATTTCAACTCCAAGCCTCAGCTGAGAAGGAGTTCCTCATTTTTCTTACTTCTTTACCTTTATAAAAGGCTATTTCATCCAAATATATAAGAAGACTTTATTGTGAGGGTTCTTTACATCGTCTCTTTAGGGTGAAACAGAGTTGCTCTTTGAAAGGACTTATTTTTCTTTAAAGGCTGTTCTACTTCAGATGGTCTGTGGAAGCTTATCCTACAGTTAGACCCTTCTTAAATATAGAGATCACCTTTAATACTTGCTATTCTTTTCTAAAAAAGACTTTTAAAAAAGGTATCTCAAGTCTCTCAAGGTTTTGAAGATTGCTATTGTGCCTTCATTCCCAGTGCAATGGTGAAACACAGCTCTGATGTCCTTGGATAGAGATTAGACTTGCTTGGCAGAATTGGTGGTACACTGTGCCTCAGCAAACACACTGTCCTCTCCCCAGTGGCACATAAATACCACTGTGCCCATGGGTGGGAACCAAGGTCTCACCAATACATGTGGCCCTATTCAGAGCTGTGACCCCAAAGCTTTCCCTCCCACGTTCACAATATAAAGGTTTCTGGATCAGCCCTTCAGACTCACAGGACACAAGATACCTTGACCAATGATGCAGAGCCAAGCAGTATGACAAATGAACAGCGATGACTTACGAGATTTAAGGAGAAAATATTTCAGTAAAGGCAACCTGGTGAACTCCAACTAGCCTTACACTTACTTTAGCTAGATACTTTTAATCCACATGCTACTCTCCTCCTGTATGCAATGGTGACATCCTTTTAGGAGCAAAGGATCATTAGGGAAGATGAAAAACTGGACTAGGAGTCAATAACTGGTATTGCTTACCAAGCTTTCCAACAGTATGAAACAAAATACAAAGGCTGCAAAATATATTACATAAAACCTGGGGTATTTTTTTTTTTTATTTTTAAAAAAATCTTATGCTTTAGTAGATGGCAGAGTAATTGCATTATTGAAAAGCTCATTCCAATCTCAACATTTTTACTGGGAAGTTTTCATGCTTAATTGCTCTGAATTATGAACATTGCTCTGCATTTTTTAAAACTATTCTTGGCATCCTGCTCTAGAAAACCTGCTCCTCCAAGGTTGCACTTACTGTCCAAGTCAATGTCATACCGCTTTAAAAGTGTTTCCAAATACCCAAAAACACAACTTTTGAAATTTAGAGAGGAGAGATTTTAAGTGTAAGGACCGAAAGATGGAGAAAGCACTCAGTAAACGCCCCAAGGGAGCAGGGGGGCTGAGCAAAGGGACAGAGCCTTTTGGCCAGTGCAATCTTCCATCCAAACTCTCCTACAAGCAAGTACTCTACCTCCAAATCACCCATAACCTTTGGCATTTCTGGTGACACACAACAGGATGTGGGCTCTTGCTCCCTACAGCATCAGTGACTAGAAAGTGAAAGGATTCCTGAGAAAGAGTGTGATGTTCCCTGTAGTTCTGGGCAGTTCCTACATTATAATCAGCTCACAAGACACAGTCCAGCACTGCATGGCACAATTCGTCTCCAGTATCAACCACTTGTTCTAGAAAGCAAAATTCACCTCAAGCTTTGAATGCAGCTTCTGTACTGACAGTAAATGATGGAATTTTACTGTTTTCTGCTGCTTCAAGAATGTAAAGGAGAAAAAAAAAGTAACAATTCACCTAATGAGAGCTAAGCCTATATAATTTAATTACTATTGAGGTACTGCATTTATCATATAAGAAAAACAGATGTCTCTTGTTTCCATATCTACTGCAGTTTGACAGAAGTATGAAAAACTTACAGAAATATCATTAAGATTGGTAATTAGATGTTAAGTATGCAGGAACTACAGATTTCCATGTTTCATCATGTCATGGATTTCCCAACTTGTGACTTGGAATAAAAGAAAAACACATGGTGAACTCAATCAAGTAATTTTCTATCTTGTGCTCTCCTCCTTCCTCACACTGAATACTCACAGTAAAACCGAGATGCACATTAACTATCATGAGTTTATCACTATTTATTGATCTCTGCTTAATAGGTGCATTGTTGCAAGCCTATTAAAATTGCTTCTTTTAAAACGTAGTATTCATATTCCGTACCTTGCCTAGTATTTCAGAAAAGCTGAGCATTTCCAAGTTCCTAATACTCCTTACAATTGCACTATTTTTTCAGTATTACAGTCTACTTCTGAAGTTTTGCACCATGACAAGTATTCACCCATGCAAGGCAAGCAGTCATTGAACTCAGATGAGGAAGTAATTCTGTACTGCATCTGTCCAAATACTGCAGACTTATTTTCACAATGCTCTCTTAAGAGCACAAAATAGTTCAGATGTAAAAATAAAAATTAAATGTCTTCATTATATTTTTGACTCAACAATAAAAGTCTTCCTTCATTCCCCCTTAAAGTCTGCTTAGAAAAATTAAAATTATTGGCAAAGCCACACTGTATTGCATTGAAAAGCCCCCTCTGGCCACAGCTGTCAGTTTTTACTTTCAGAATCAGGATCTGCCCATGGGCACACAGATAGCTTGTAGCTCATAGGTTCATTACAAGTCAAGGGCAAATAAAAAAAAAAATCATGTAAACCAGTAGGAAACACTAACATAACTTTGGATGTTTAGATTACGCAACTGCACATCAGTATTCTAATCCAAAAGAAAAGGTACTAACAAACATCCAACTTTATGGGAAAACATATAAGTCATAAGAAAAACCAACAAAAGTCCTGACCACTGGGTCAGATTATAATGAAATCAAATATAGAAAAATCTTTATCTGAAGAAACACACTGATGCCATCCAATACATTGTCTTCATCACACACAACAATCTTGAGATACACCTTTATTCCTATTCATCCCTAAACATCAAACCAGCATCCTTGTCATTCCCTGTAACATTCACTTAAGATACATAAAAATAACTTCCAAATCTTTTCTAGAATGAAAGATTCATAGCAGATCTACAGAATTTCCTTTTTTCAGCTGAGATATTACAAAATAAAAAACAATCAAAAGCCTAAACCTCTAAATACTAGAAACTTACTAAGTTTGTGGTTGATTTTAGACTAGCCAGATTTGCCTTGAATTTCAAGTATTCTCAGAAACTCCAGACCTAGTTTTCCTCTTTCTTTTACCACATACTTATGTAAATCCACTGGTTTTGATGCATTACTTTTAAGCTGACCACTAATTTAAGAGGAGAAATAGACTGTGCTATTTAAAGAACTTCATAGTAGATCGTTTACACGGCTGCCAGCATTTTTTTTCTCCTCCCTTAATGGGAAGATTTAGAAATGTTGTCCAAAACAAGTCACAGCCATCAGCTTAAGAGAAAACATTCCTGTTGTTTTCAACCCAAACTTAATCAAACTGATTATTACAAGTTACAGAGAATGTGTCTCCATTTTTAACCCAGACTGCCACAGTACACCTGGAACAAGACTTCAGCCTTAGCAGAAGGGCAGCAAGCAAGGCTGGCTACCACAGGAATTTACAGCAGAAAACACTGTAGACCATTTTCTGAAGACCTCTTCAAAGGTCTGTGTGACCAAGAGTCCTGGGGCTCTTTTGCCTTCCCACCACAAAACATTTCCAGCCCCAGATCTTGACTTTGCTAAGGACAGGGATGAGCAAGGCCTGACAGCCGGCCACGCACACCCCCGTGCTGCTCTAGCTCTGCTGCCGCCCTGCTGTCAGCACATCTCTGCTGACACTTCACAGGAGCCTCTGACCCTCGGGGGCAAAGCAGACAGGCACGGCCGGCGTCCTCAGCCCTGCAGCAGGATGGCAGCCTCCAGCTGAGAGCCAGCATGCGTACACCGAGGCAGCAGGAGACTCCAGCACAGCTATCCCTCACATCTCTCCACACGGAGGAGTCTGAGGAACCGAGAATGCTGCTGAAGCCCCTGCAGCAGCCCCGGCAGACTGTCATGTTTTACATCACCCCAGGTGACTAAAGGGAGTTCAACAGGGAGCGCAGGCAAAAATGACTTACAACTATGGTAGTCGGCTTTGCTTGCTTCATTTTGTCTTTGCAATAAGCCCACGACTCTTCTTGTCTGAAGATACTGCCACTTGCTTAGGGGTTTACTGCTGGATTGTTAGTGTGGAGGGAGAGAGATTGGACAGACTGAAGATTAAACTGCTGCACATCGTTCTCATATTTCACAGAAGGGCTTGAGCTAATGGTGAAAATATCCATGATTTATACATGCATTAAAAAAAAAAAAGTAATCACAGTGAAAAGGTCATCTGATTTGCATACTAGATGTTCAAATGAACCACCCTGGTTCTGCAGATCTAAAAGGACAGCAAAGCAGTATGGCTGGCCAGTGAGAGATGAATATCTCAGTAGAAAATGAGGAATATTTACAAACACAGCTAAGAAGCACTTCTGGTATGACAATTAAAATTATTTAGGCACGAGATCCTGCTAAAAGATGTGGTCTTGCAGCCCACAGTCCCATATCTGTCTTCTCCCTTGCCACTGCAGTGCAGCTATGGGACAAAGTTCATTCACCCTGATGATCCACAGGAATATCACTTCTCTTTCACTTGAGTGTAAGCCTGCCATGGGATCAGACCAATACACTGATTCATACTGAGGCTGCAAGACCACTGTAACCAGCGCAAAACATGCACATGGACCTCTGGGAAGGGCTAGGAAGAGATGGCGATTTAGATCACTTTGCCCATGGCAATTTAGATCACTTTGTTCCAATGCAGGATTTAGACCTTGGACTTGAGAAGTAACATCTGCCTGAGCTCCTTTGTCACCAAGGAAGATACACACTGGGTTGTCTTCTCTGCAGTGTGACTCACATCAGGAAAGTTATATCATTCAGTATCATGGAAACACCTCTTTCACGCCCCCCCCCCTTTGGTCCTACTACCTTGTACAGAAACAAAACTGAGGGACCAAGCTTTAATTTAGCTACCTCATCCACAGCAATGCAAATGCCTCCACATGAAATCTCCCAAAGCATTTGAGTCTGGGAGAGTAAGGCACAAGTAGGACTGTTATCAACAAACCTTATTTTAATGTGCATCTGTTTTATGTTTGTCTCTCACTAGCAAGATAAGCTTCTCTATATGGGAGCTGCTGATGCTGCTCTGCAATTCTTGTACCCTCTAAATAAGGGCAACTGTTACTCTTGAAATGAGGGAACTTGGGGCAATCAGTGTTCTAAATTGGCCTTCTAATCTTCCCAGCCATTTTCAATATCCCCACATGATAGCACTCTTTGAGTCTTTCAATCACAGAAATTCAACTTTTTTTTAAGAGCCACAGATAGTGCCTGGAACCCACAACATCCACCTCGGAGGGCCCTGAACACCTGATGGTTCAAGTCACAGAACCACTAAAAATTCTGTAGCAAAAACTTTTTCCAAGATAAACTTTAATTTTAATATTCGCTATAGTGAGGAAAACATATTTCGAATGAATTAAAAAGATGACAAATACCATGTTCATCTACATGCATTCAAAAAGGCAGCAAATAGACTGGGTATAAATAAGAATTAATCCCCCAATCACATCATCAGAATTAATTGGGTATGTTCTGAAACAACCTAAAACCACTTGTCTATCCCATATTGAGTATTACAGACCCCACTGTCCCCTTGGCATTTCTGGGTCTCTCTAAATAATTGTCTAATTTTATCATTTTGTTAATTGAACAACTATTATATAATAAAATATAAGGAAACAAAAATTTACTTTTTGTTGTTGGCAAAATTAGTGAATTTAACATAAAACTATGTGATACAAAATGAACGTGTCAATGTTATTGACAGTTTGTATTTAGGGCATACAGGTGACCTTCTCTCAGTTCATGGCATAGAACGCTCAGAATTTAATTTAACCTATGCACACAGATCTGGGCATGGTTTGCAGAAACTTTAAAATGTAAGACAGCAAGATTCTTACTAAAACAGTAATACAGAGACTTCAGAATTCTAGCATCAAATAACAATAAAGACCTATAAGCAAAAAAAATCCATGTTTTGATCTGCAGTGACATTTTGACACTACCCATAATCTGGAAAATTCTCTGCATCATAAATATACGTGGTTGACAGACATTATTAAAGCACTGGTGTAACAGCTTACCAAACTATTTATCTATCTCTACCCCTTCTACAAATGTGTAAATGCTTTACAAGTTACTTCTACTAAAAAATACATATAAAGCCCTTACCAGACTCTACTCATCTGCTAGGCTCACATTCACAATTTTTTAATTGTTTGCAACAGAAGTCACGCTACCATCTTCAAGCAGACAGCAAGTAGACTTTAAAAAGCTGCCTTTTCCAAGACCTACAAAAACTTTAGGTACCTTTTGAAAGCTGATAGTCACTCAGAGGAACAAATGTTTGGAGCAAGCTTCATCAGTTTTTTATCTATATCCTGCATGATAGACAGGGCTTAAAAAATTAAGAATCTTTGTATACTATTGTTGGGTTTTGTGAGGAACACACAACTCAACACTGTTAGGATTCAGTAACTTCTCTTTTTGTTTTAAATCAGCTGCAATATAAAATCCACAGACCCTGAGACAGTGGCCACCTCAAGCCAGGCTTTATCACTGCACCATGACCTGCCCAGCAGACTGGAACAGCCATGTTCTGCTGGGATATCACCTGCAAAATTGCTTCCTGAAGCCAGGTGCACCTGTGCTTTTGCAGGCTTTGCTCCTTTAAACAGCAAACTCACTGAAGGCTAACAAAAATCTTCCATGTTTAGCAAGAATGTGTTGGCTTTTTGGCCAACAATCTGTAAATTACAGAGACTTAAACTGGAAGGAAGAAATAACTTCCAGATCATTTGCAGCTGTAACAACTGATATAATCATTTTCTCTGAGGAAAAAAGATCCATTTTTATAAATGATGACACATATCATTCTTAAATAATTAACTGGCACACAGGCATAATGACAAGATTTTAATTAAATGAGACTTGGCATGGTCAGAAGTGCAGGTAGTGACACACAGGGTAAGGATGAGAGGGATTTCTTTTGCTGTTAATTTGTATTTGAAGTTTCAGTGTGATACAGACTTCATTCCAGTTCTGGTAAACACACTGAATCAATTACATGTAGGCAAAACCACCTGCAGTACCTAAAACACTTGATGTGCTATTTGCTCCAAGCTGTTAGAACTACTGCCCTAACATAGCTCTGCATAAATGCACTTCAAGAGGTTAAAATTCCACTCTGTTTCAGTGCTTCTCTCTTCCAGTCAGGAAAGCACTGTGATATTGACCTTCTCCAGCTACCTTCATACACATGAGCACTCCCTGCCCGCATGTGCTGACCCAGTTTCCACTAATTTCAGCAGTAGTTCTGCTCTTGGGTAATAAGTACCTTTTCAACAGAGACTCCATCAGAAGAAACCAAATCAACCTAAGCTCCTTTTGCATAACCTACCAAGCAGTTATAAGTTATTGGCTACTGGATGCAGATGACAGACTGATCTGAACCTGTGACCTCTGAGGGTCCTACACTTCCCCCATTAACCATCCCCTGAGAACCAAGTTGATCAATTTTTTATAAAAGCACATACTTGCACTAAAGCACTGTAAAGGGAAAACTGGGGTTATCTGAACAGAAAAGCACATACTGAATTGAAAAGTCAAAGACTCACTGATGTATTATTTCTGTGGTGTAAAATGCATACTTACTGTTTTTCAGAAAAACACTTAACACAAGGGGTTTTTTTGTTTTGATTTTGAGTTTTTTCCCCTTGAAGAATTCAGACTATAATCAGCACTGAAAGCTAAATCTATGCAAACATTAATTGGATTTAATGAATGCACAGTGATAAGAATTTGATTTGGGGAAGTACATTCCAAAGAACTTGTAGCATAAAAGATGATGCTAAACAAACACTGTAACAGCTGATGGAAGGCGTATTGTGCTAAAACCACACACTTGACCCACTGATAATAGTTCACACTTCTTACAGAGAGTAGTTAGCAAGGTATCATTGTGTCAATGAGTGAGAGATGTTTTACAGATTAGAAAATGCAGACATTAAAAAGACCCTGAAAAACAAATTTGTAATGTGCGATCTTTGTTTACCTTTCCCAACAACAGTTCTTATGCACCAGTTTTCTTGAATGGCTGGGAAGAAATTCTTTACTGTGAGGGTGGTGAGGCACGGGTTGCCCAGAGAAGCTGTGGGTGCCCCACTCCCGGGAGTGCTCAAGGCCAGGTTGGATGGTGTTCTGAGCTACCTGGTCCAGTGAAAGGTGTCCCCGTCCATGGCAGGGGGGGTGGAACTAGATGGCCTTTAAATTCCTTCCAACTCAAATAATTCTGTGATTCTCCTTTGTAGACACCTACTTGTGCCAGGCATTCAATTCAAGTTGAAGAACCTGTACTACATACCACTGAAAACCTTACAACATAAACACCACTAACACTTTACGCATCCAGTTTCTGGCACAAGGCTTGAAAATGAAATGGCTACACCATACAGCAATAATTTTAATAATGAACATAAATATGATCCAAATCCAGGAAAACTCTACAGAATAACTTGCAATGACTCAGCCATGTATCAAATCTTGTGTGCACAACTAGTTGACAAAATCAGAAGAAATGAAAATAGGAAAAAAACTCATGCACACTTAGTATTATGTTGCTAGTGTTTAAAAGTCACTCACTTGTGGAAAAAAAATAATTTTTCCTCTTTTCACGTGCTTAAATTAAAATAATGACCTATTGTAAGAAGTGAACAACCATTAATAAAAGCTCCATGCTGGAAACAGCTAAGAGCTTACCCTTTACCCACACATAATTTTGATGCAGGTATGCTAAATGCAGATGCCGAAGTCTACTTACATAGATGTTTTGCCTGTATTTGATTGCCAGTTTACTTGTATTTGAATATCAATTTGCAAGCTAATTAGAGAACATTGCTTAGCCCATTACAGGAAAATAGTGCTCCACCATTAACTGCAGTGCTATCTCACTAATTCCTTTAAAGACTGGCTTCAAACACCATCTTCATCTCCATTCAAAACAATTAGTGTACATTTATTTCACATTTTAAACTGCAGCGAATCAAATTTTTAAACACTTTAACAGATTGCACTGCTATTTTGATAGCTTTTATGTTATAAATTGTGCTTTTAGGGATTCTAACTTTCCTATTTAAGAGAATGTTAAACTGGAACCCACAGAGGGCCTTAAATAATTCCTCCTCTCCACAACCTGAGAGGCATATGCCATTAACTTTCAAAACCAAACAAAATCTACTTCTTAAAAGGCAGCACAGTGCACAAGAAAGAGCTGTAGGCAACCAGACACAATCATAATATTTGCCACTGCTCACAGGTCTGCCAAAACACATCAGACAGTAAAAAAGGAGGAAAAGAAAAAAACCAAAACGGGTCAGTTTCTGAGCTCTGCAGGCAGCTGAGAGGAGGAGGAGGAGATGCACCTGAGCCCTGCTGTGCTGCTCCTTTGCCCAGAGCATCAGTGCCTACAGGCAGGCAGGAGCTGCAGCCAGCAGGGTGAGGGATGGCAGCCGTGGGCAGCACTGGGTGCCCTGGTTCTCCAGGATTATCTGCAGCCAGGCTGGAAGGTTAATGGGATTGCTCACTGTCACCTGCAACCCAGCTAAGAACCGTGGGCACAATTCACTACTGCGCCTGGGTAGTGCTGGGATGCAGCAGGCATCAAGGGCAAGGGATGGCAGGGCACTGATCCTCAACTGCCCAATCCTGGAATCTATTAAAACAGCAGGAAAAAAGCACTGCAGAGAGAAAAGATGGTGGGAAAAAACTAACAGAGAATCTAACACAGTGGAGTTTTGTTCAGTTATGACCTCCTTTTATCTCATCACCACTGACACACCTCTTTTCTCATTAATCTCCTTTTCCAAAGCAGATCCCAGCAAATCAACAACTAACCTGACCCAGAAGAGAATGAGCCCACCAGAAAAAACAGGAACAGTTTTGTGATGAATCATCTTGCTGATCAAACTCACTCATCCTGCAGCCGTATCACTGTGATACATTTGCAACAATAGAAAAAAAATTACATTTTGGGTATATACTCTCCTAGCTTTACTTAAGACTGGTGTTTTCATATGCACTTAAACTGCGTATCTACACACACAAGGTGAGAAAAAATGAAAAAAAATTTGTGGTACCAAATCACCTGTAACAAGAAGCAGAAGTGGGTTTTAATACCACTTCACAGACACTGATGGACCCTTAGTGCTCAAACTCAATGTTGCCTCCAAAACAGTGGACAAATCATGATGTGCAGCTGTAGGTACTCTGGTTAACCTCGTGTCTTGGCTATAAGATCATTTTCTCTTCAAAAGGCTTTTCCTTGTGCATGTTCTGATCTTGGCTGAATACTCAGATAATTTTACTTTTTTTAGCATAAATTGCAAAAAAAAAACAAAAATGAAAGATGTGCTGCCATTTTGGTGTCAAGAAAGCCTGGTGGTTTCTCCTAGAAAAGCTTCTCAGCACTATGAGCTCTACTTGGTCCTCAGCATTTCCTTTAGGGAGAGTATTGGATGCCCATGACTAGCTCAAACTGGATGTCATGAGGAAATATGGAAGTATTCCAAGACACTTTCCTTTTTATCATGGGTTGCTTTGTCCTCCTCTTCCAACTAATGCCAAGTTTCTCTGCTCTTTCTAGAGTTGTGAAGAACCTGTGCTTTCCCTTCCCCCTTGAATGACACCAGGGTTCATACCTCCACCCATCATCCTTCATCACCTGGATTCTTCTGCTTCCATCCTTTCCCCAGCCTCAGCTCCATTTTGCACTCCAGTATTTCATTCCAAAGATCCCCCAACAATATTTTCTCTGCCCTCTGGAGGACACATCAACCAGCAAGAGCATATGGATATGAGTAGAAAACCATCTGTGCTGTGTTAAATTGGAAAGATTTAAAGGGTACCAAAGGCCAGTTGCTCCTTCTACAGTCTAATTAGAAGATAATAGCAAGTCCAGTACATTTCCTTTCCATCCAAAATCTGATCCTGTTTCTTTGCATGTTCCCTGTGCTCCTTCTTCTAGGTTTAGCAAGGCTGGCTCTGATGCCTAGGACATGTTGTGAAAGCTTGGAAGTGAACTCTTTATTATTTCCAGAATAAAAAAATGCCCTCACATTGCATGTGCCAAGTTCAACCAAAAGCAATAAATTTGCCTCACTGCATTCAACCAAAATCAGAGCAGGTCAAACTGTACTTGGGATTTGCTGACTGACATCCAAGTCGTCAATGCAGCAGTATTTGATTTAATGTGGCTTTTAAGTGTTTAAATACTAGAGGAGTTTATCTGTATTTAGTACGGTAATATGTTTTGCAGTAAAGGATATTTCCTGTAATATCAGTTCAGTAGGATGCTCTTGTAAATCTGTCTTCTGGATTGTTAGAAAAATGACAAGTCAACAGAAGATGTATTGTATTCCTAAGTGACAATTTGAATTCCTAATTATAAATACAATTTTCTCACATTACGTATGCTAACACAGAAGGCCTCACCTGAGCTTCTGCTCCATGTATTCCATATACTTATGTACCACACAAAGAAACAATTTTTTTTTCCATGCAGCTCTTGCATGCCACAGCAACTTTCTTCTCTAACTAAATAAATCACCCATACCTAAGGGCACCTGTGCCTATTTGGGAGCTTTTCTGCACAGCTTTGCGGCCACCATTCCTCCCAGCCTTCCCTAGAGCACTGGTCAGCGTTGAAGAATGCTATAACTACAATGATTCCAGGAAAAATAATGGCCCCTTGGGAAGCAAAGCCAGATGGTATAGCTTAAAATTGAACTAAGGCTACACTAAATGGTGTTAGAAAGACTATAATGCCAGACCCAGCTTCAGAGGGCAGAAAGAAACATCCCCTTTGCCATCCTTCATTGAGCCATGCTCAGAGCTTACTGAGGCAGCTAACAATTCTGCTGCTGTAATTCAGATTTCTGCACACAGAAGGGACACTGCATTTGAGACTCTCGCAAGTAACCAGCTGAATATAGGAAAAGGGAATAAGTACTAATTAATTCAGTGCATTCCAAGTAAATGCACTACAGACAGAAATTACTATCTGAACTGGACTAATTAACTAAGATAGTAGTTTACAGATCCCAGAACACTGCAACCATTCTAGATTTCTATAATTTGTCTGTAAGTGTATTTTTCTGTTTATCAAAATGGAGTTATAGGAGTCTACAGGAGAAACAGAAATAGTGCTCCTTTTCCAGGGAATAAGGGAGAATCATGTTTCTTTTTTGGAAAAACTGGACAGAGTAGTTTATTTAGGATTTTACTACGAACTGTATTTCCATTTGTATTACAAATATTCCATGAAAAGTAAAAATTTTGTTTAATACATTTTGGTAAGTTTTTTTTAGAATTCCTTCTTATCTGGAACTCAAGTGATAAATTCTTTGATACCAGATATACAAATTGATTCACATGCTACATATAATTCTGCAATAGCTTTACAGTCTACCAAGGGATAATAGAATTATGTTTCTGGAATGTTAGTCCTTTGTACACATTCATAACATCACTGCATTCCATTATTTATGCTTATTTCCCATTTATAGGTATATAACATTCAACATACAAGCTTGAAATGAGACAATACTCACTTACAGTCAGTAGTTTAAGACTCAAAAAGTAAAATGAGAGATCACAGACAAGTCAGACAAAAAAAGCAAAAAGGAGTCACCATTCAAATAGGCATATTACCACTGTTCAGCAAGGTGAATATACACTATATATACTCTAGGACATAATCCATGTTTAGGTAGTTGGTAAAAGGGAGTAAGGAAATGACAACTCAAAGAAAGCAGTCTCTTGCTTCAGCAAAATAAAGCTCTTATTTTCAGGGGACAAGTATCTAAGAATAGATTAAGAGCTTGGTATATGAATAGACAACTGGCATCAGAAAACAGGTACTGTGCTAGCAAAGTGAAAGCAAACAGAAGCAGCTCTTCCAATCCAGGATAGCAAGCTCAAAACTGACACTGGAGAATTTAGGATGCTGTGGGGTATGGAGAGAATACAAACAGGAAAACTGTCTGAGAAAAAAAAGACAAAAAGGATTAAAAAGGCAAGATACCAAGAACTGGAATGCAACTGTAACATACAATAAAGCAACAAGGCACAGCATCACCAAGTAACAGCAATATAATTTACTCTGCTTCTCACAGAAGAGGGCAAAACTAAACCTACTAAATCTTAAGCAGAACTGAAGGGGGAAAAATATCTGAACAACAGAAGCTTCTGGAAAAAAAAATTCACGCCCACTGAGGCTTAAAAGAGCAACTAGAAGGGGATGGTAGCTTGTAGTGGTTTTGTCTTTTTTGTTTTTTGTTTTTTTCTTTTTTGCAAGAGGGGGCAGGGTGAAGAGTACAGGAAAATAATTTCAGAAAACAATACATTTGGGAAGAATTGAAACAATTTTTCCCCAGCTTGCCAGCAGCTCACAGAGAGACCCCATCCATCTGAGATTCTTTGGCTGTCTGCCTGGAAGGAACTTGTCAACTTGTCTTTTTGCTTAAGGCAAGGAGATTTCAAACAAAGTGGTTACTATTTTCATTCTTTTTTTATAGAATAAAATTTAAAAAAAAAGGGAAAAAACTTTTTTTCCTGGGTAAAGACTAATTTCCCTCTTGGAAAATATAATTATTCTAAAAACACTTTCCTTGGCTCTACAGTTAATGTGCCTTAAAAGATGTGCTGCTGTCTTCAATTTTAAACATTATGACACTTCAAAAAGGAATTTTTTTCTTAGCTGAGGGTAGACATTTGTAAATGCAGAATAATAAAACAACACCAGCAACAAAGCCAAGTAGCTTCACCTGGGACAAACAGTGTCCATGTAACCTTCCACTACATCATGAACAAATGTCAAGTTACTCTTAAACATCAGTCCATGCCTGAGGGCCACACTCTCTACAACAACACATTTCTGGGTTGAGATCAATTGATATTTTCAGTGGTAAACTACAAAATAAGTCTGTGGGAATGCAAAAATCAAGTATTGTCACTCAGTTTGAAAACATCAAAACAAACACTATTTTCTAAGCATTTCACTGCTAGAGGAGAGAAGGCAGCAGGGACACCATGGCTCTGTTGAAGCCTACAAGGTCATTCAGAAAAAAAGTCTAAAGCAGTGGGAGTGAAAGTATACCCCAGATAAATTGGCTAACCCCGCTCATTTTATGGTTTCATGAGCACTTGGTACCAGGCTCAAAGAGGAGGGAAGGCGTAAGCGTGCCTTTTTTGGCAGAGCTGATGCTTACTGTGGCTTACATGGCTCATGAAACTGCAGTGTTAATCATCCATAATCACTGCTTATCCCTGTGATCAACACCAACACATTTTCATTCCCTTTATCATTGTGCAACACAAAGACCTTAGAAATATTTTATAGCTACGCAGTGCTTGAAGGAACGGTTTAGGAACGAATTTGCTTAGCAAAAAACTAAAACCATGCATTTAGTAACAGGACAGACAATGTTAAAGTAACATCTTTGAAAGATAAGAAACTCTTACAATAATTATCAGAGTAAGAATGTCTGAGAAATGGTTCTGCAAACCATTCACGTAACCTTTCGAGGTGAATGATTTTAGCTGAAAACACTTTATTTGTATCTTAAAATTTGCAGGATATAGAACAAAGATTAGATAAACGTGCTGGATATATCAAACTGCCACAAGTACTTTTCCCTGGATGTACTACAAAAATGTGATAAAACCAGCGTAAGCAAGGGCATTTAATATATTAAATGGAACTCCGTCCTGACTTAACCTCTTCTTCTCTGAATACTACATCTCATTTATGGCTCTCCAAGCAGTAATCACATTTTATTTTCAGAAACCAGTCATAAGTACTGTGCCTTAAATTTGGGTTAGATATCCATTACTAGTTGTTGATGACTGGAGACTTATTTGCATATTACTTATTTTCTTTTCTAAATGCTTGAGGATTTAAGTTCTAAAAAAATTCGAAGTATATAACATTTTAGAAGAGCTGGAGGCGCAAATAATTCCATGGTTTTATTACTAAAACAATATATAGCAATGAATGAAGTTTCTCTTAAATCTGCTTCTGAAATTATTTTTTTTCTCCCTTTACAGAAATTAAGGTGGCAGTTCTGAGCTCAGCTAGTTCCTTGGTAAAAATCACTGTAACTTCAATGAAGCCACTGGTATCAAGTGAAACATGTCAAACATAATAAATAAATTAAACATTAGGCCTATAGTACTCAAATGTATCTAGTGACCTGAGCATATTGTATCTTGAAGTCGGACTTGCCAGACATTGTACAAGACAAATTGTAAGGTATCAGCTTCAAAGAGTCTCCAAGGCTGTAAGTGAAGTTCCAGGGGAACACAGGACCATGGGGCACTGGTGACATTATGCCAGAAGGAGGCAATAGGGGACAGCCTATACGGCGCAGGTTGCCTCCTACACAGCTCAGTCACAGCCTACAAAAGGAGTAGTTTCCAAATTCTGTGACTTCTCAACTAGAATAATTTTTCCATTTCCTCATCCTGAAACCAAAGGCAGCAAGGGTAGCTCTCTTTCTCTTTTCCTCCCCCTGCAACCTACATTCCTTGTCCAATTTAAGTTTTTCTGAATATATATTGTTCCACCAATTTCTCACATACTGGGACAACTGCACATCTGGATAACAACTGAATGTGTAGTTGCCTCTCATGCCCTCATACACGAAAGGAAAAAATTAGTAGATGCTGTCATAATGACCTAGCCATATGAATGAACGAAGCCATTATGAATTATTCTGAAATGCAATGGGAACAAGTCTGATTTTTCCATCAAAAACAAGCACCACCTGAACACAGGATGAAAAAAAAAACCTCTTCAAAAAACATACAATGTAGTGTAGTGCAAGGAAATTTCTTAAAATAGCATTTTTAAATCCAGATATTGTATGTTACTGTAACAACTGAAATGCAGAGACCAACAACCCATATGATAACTCTAATTTTATTTAAGTTTTGGTAAGACAGAAGCCAAAGAACTTAAGAGAAGCCCATCCCCCAATATACTAGACAAAAGCAAATAAACAAGACAGGTGATAAACCTACAATCATTTTTTTTGGGCAGTATTTTAAGAAGCAACTCGTCAAGAAAGCATGAAGTTAGGGTCAAATTACTCTGCAGATATCTGAGAAAACCTCTGTACTGGTAGTATCAATGCACAAAACCAAAGAAAATTAAAGCCTTCATTTCTAAAACATACAGAAACTGGTATAAGTATCTACAAGGATATTGCAAGGTTATATAGGGAGAAAATTAGAAGCACCAAAACCCAAATAGAGCATAATCATGTGACATATTGCTATTAAAAGACAATTCTTAAAAAAAAAATCTTTCTAGGCATCAGCAACAAAAGGAGGGCTAAGAAGGAGGGCTCCATCCTTCATCGAATGTGAGTAGAAACAAAGGATGAGGAAAATGCTGAGGTACTCAGCACCTTCTTTGCCAGTAGTGAAAGTACCCAGCTGTTCTCTGGGTACCCTGCCCCTGAGTTAGAGAACTGGAACAGAGAGCAGAGTAAAGCCCCCATAACATGAGAAATTTTCAGTGATTTGCTGCATCACTTAGACACACACGTCTATAGAGCCAGATGTGATTTACACAGAGGTACTGAAGGAACAGGCAGAAGTGCTCAGTGAGCCACTTTCTATCATTTATCAGCAGTCCTGGGTGACCAGGGAGGTCCCAGTTGACCAGAGGTGAGTAAATGGGATGCACAGCTACAAGAAGCTGGAAGGGGGATCTGCAGAGCTACAGGTCTGTCAGCCTGACCCTAGGGGCTAGGGAAGGACATGGAGCAGATAAACCTTGAGTGCCACCATGGAGCACACACAGCACAACCAGGAGATCAGGCCCAGCCAGCCTGAGCTCATGAAAGGCAGGTCCTGCTTGACTGGCCTGATCTCCTGCTGTGACAGTCTGACCCTCTCAGGGGATGAGTGGAAGGCTCCAGATGTTGTCCACCAAGACTTTAGGAAAGGCTCTGACACTGAGTACCACAGTGTTCTCCTGGAGAAACTGGCTGCTCGTGGCTTGGAGAGGTGCAGTGTTCACTGGGTAAAAATCCAAAAATTGTCCTGATGGCCAGGCCCACGGAGAGGTGCTGAATGGAGCGACATCCAGCCACACTCAGAGCTGGGGCCAGTCCTGTTTAATATCTTTATCAGTGATTGGGATGAGGGGATTAAGTGCACCTCAGCTGGGCAGGAATGCTGATCTGATGAAAGGCAGGAAGGTAAGGCAAGAGGATCAGTGACCCAAGGCCAATTGTGTGACCTTATTGTTCTCCACAACTACTTGAAAGCAGGTTGTAATGAGGTGGGGATTGGTGGTTTCTTCAACAAACAAGTGATAGGAAAAGAGAAAATGGCATCACCTTCCATCGGGGGAGTTTAGATTGGATAGTAGGAAGAATTTCTTCAGAAAAAGGGTTGGGAAACATAGGCTGCCCAGGAAATTGTTGGAGTCATGATCTCAGGAGGTATTTAAAGGACATGCAGATACAGTGCTTAGGGACATAGTTTAGTGGTAAACTTGGCAGTGCTGGATTAATGGATGGACTTTATGGTTTTGGAGGTCTTTTCCAACTTAAATAATTCCATGCATTTAGATAGGCGAGACAGCCGAGATCAAAATCAGGAACATGATTATCCCTACAAAGCAAATGTCATGAAACTATACCTAACTTCCAGCATCATCTGAATCTAGTTTAATAACCAGAAAATAGGCTTTTGACAACAATAGTATTTCAAAATGACAGTGTAATTAAATTTAAGTCAAAGCTATGCAATGATGGACTGTATGTTTATGTGTAACCAGCAAATTATATGCTTTTAAGCATGTCAAAATTTTCAAAAGAATTAACCACTGCAGTAATTCAGTTGAGGAAACGGTGGTAGGAAAAAGACTCCCCCAGGTCATTTTTCAACCAGCTGATATGATGTGATACATACTGTTTGCCTCATACAGTGTTTCCAATTCCTACTTCCCTAAAATGTTATGCATTTTAATACCATTCAAGGACAAACCAACAGTCATGCTTCACTCACTTCTGAGAAGCAAGGGAAGGGACTGTGGGACTGAGATGAATAATGAGACAGGAAGTCAGTTTGTCATCCTATGTTACTAGTTCAGACTCAGTTAAAGCTGATCAGACATTATCATAAGGTTTGCATGAGCAATGACAACAGATAATTAGTGCCCAGTCTACTGTTGTTCCTGTCTGGTGGGAAAAGGGAAAAACTGCAGAAACAGCCTTGATTCCATAGAGGGTAAAGAGAACTTTCACAGGACAGGGTAGAGCTCAAAACTTGTGTGATCTCCATTTCAAGAGGAACTGATGGCATGACAATTAACCTGTAAGAAACATTTGGTGGTTTCAAGGTGGCACATTTGGAAAGCATTTGGCTGCTGTGCTCTGTGTCCTTCTTTCTGCCTCCTGCCCGTGTTTGTTCATCACACACCAAGGAATTCTCATGCTGATGTCTATTACAGGAGTCTATAGGAGAGCCATCTATTAACTCCCATTTGGTGGGAAAGAGAGGAATATTCTCTTTCCTCTTTCTTATTTTCTCAACTGGCAGAACATTTACTTCAATACATAAATTTCTAAGCTATCTTTTTAAAAAAGAAAAGTCTGTGCTGGTAGAATACACTTTCCTGAATCTGAACAGAGAAAGCTTTAATAACTCAAGTTTAAATACACTAAAGCTAATCAATTCATCCTGTATACAAGTTTCCATTATACTTCTAAGAAAGCACAAAACAGGTCTGTAAAATATAATTAACGAGAGACTGCTACATATAGCATGTAAAATCAAGACTAAAGCTTTTACTTCATTTGTTTTGCAGACTCATAATTTTTTTCATTTAAATGTCTCGAACTGTGTAGCCAAATTTATATGTGAAAGAAACAACAAATTAAATTAAATTAGTTCTTATTTAAGCTGCATTTGAAACTGTCTAAAACTGATGTTCTTAGTTCCACAATTTCCAAATTAGATTTAAAAAATTATGTTAGCGGTTCAGAAAACAGACAAATTAATGCAGAATTTTAGAAAATGTTGTACTTCTGCAAACTTGTATACTGAAACTTAACTGGCTAGGAAATCTAGGAAACATTCAGAGCATCTGCCCCTGTGTCCTACTCTATCCCTGCAAAATAGAGACATAAAAAGAACAGCGAACTGAATTCCCAACCTGGACAAACCTGGGCAGGTGTACTGACTGCAGGGCATCCCTGGTGGAGGAAAAGGCTTGTGCTCACCAAGCACGAGGTGAGCAGGTCACCCCCAGCCTGGGCAGCGTGCCATTCGGCTGCAGGTAGGTGCCAGGGTGAGAGAGCAGTGCACTGTCCCTGAGACAGCCCTGGCACTGTCCTGCCTGTCCTGGCACACCTCCTCACTGAGCCTGCAGGGCTGCAGTCACTGACCAGGGGCTCACACACAAACTCTCTCTTTGTGCTGCTGCCTGTCCCACTACTTGCTTCCCATAGGTGTCTCCCCTCAGATTGACACAGAAAAGCAGTAAGGGAACTGTCTCTGCAGTAACACGAGTGCTAGCACTGGGTATAACTGCAGTTCTTCTATGAGAGATGAAGCAGAAAGGAAATTTTCTTTATCTCCTCATACTTACATGGGCTGTAAGCATAGACTAATGACATACATATTGCCAGTGGTGTTAAGAAACATCAGTGTGAATGCTGTGCCGAGAATTAGAGGATAATAATGGGAAGTTTTGCAACACTCAGTGTTTTCAAATTACAGCCAGAGGTGCATGTGCTGCCACTAATGCCAACAGATTTTCCAGGTCCTATGACGGTGATCAAGAAATAATCACAGAGCAGCTGATGTTCTTTCCTGCAAGAGTTTGCGCCCTATTTAAGGATAAAAATGCTCCAGAGCGACTTATGGTTACAACTAGAAGAAACAAAAAAGTTCAAAATATGTTTTCTAACAATACCATTGAGAAGAGGCTGTCCTCCATGTACACTCCTTGACACTACTGCACTGTGAACATCTTCAGGAAATCCAGTCTTGCATGACATATCTTCACAGGCTGCTTTTATTGGTGCCTGAAACACAAGACAAAATTTATGTAATACTTGCAACTCACATTCACCAGAGAAACATTCCAGTTGGCACATACTCCACTTTGCTGCTGTCTTTTACAAGCAGAATCTTTGTTTCTGAACTACTGCAATTAGGACCACGAGGGCAAAGGGTTAATCTTCCTGATAACTGGAATGGAAGGAACAAATCCCACTTGTCTGGTTAGATCTAAATAATACACCATCTTGCTTCTTCTGACAACTGAACATTTGCACTAAACCAGACATCTAGACTGAAGGGGAATCATAAAGGGAACAAAAACATTCCTTCCTCTGGAAATAAACGTTGCACAAAACACACTGTCAACTTTTTCACAGCCAGCTTACATGAAAGGGTTCACTTCAACCACTGGTGCAAAATTCTTTATTTAGAGTATTTCTATGTGAGGTTGCACCAGAACAAGTAAACTAAGACAAAATGTTACATTTGCAGTAACTTAACAGCATTTACATTTGTGTTAGCATTCAAACAGATACCATATAAAGCCAAATGTTTCCAATGCAATCTCCTATTTCAAAGGGACATTAAGTTAAAAAGGAGAGTAGCTCATTAAATTTGCACAATGGAAGAGCTGAGCCACTGAAACTGTTTGTTCTCTCACTTATTAAAAAAGTTTACCCTCAAATCACATTCTTAGAAGAGCTTCATAAATGCCTTTCTATTAAGAAATATAATACGTCATTTGGAAACATGTTTGTTCTGTAGTCTTCCATGTTTAGAAGATACTTCTGGTAGCAAAGCTATTTTCCAGGACAGTTTGTTGTCTATTTGGAAAAAAACCCAAAAACAAAACCAAGTATCTCCTGTGGCAAAGCACTAATATTTATTTTCAGTGGATTTGTTTTGTCTCATTTTGGTACTGCACAAGACAACAGCACACCTTACATGTGGCTACATTGGCAAAACCCCTTTCACACTGTAAAAAGCAAAGGTCAGCTCCCATTCCAGCCTGGGCTCTGATACATCCAAGAAATCCTGACAGCCCTTGACAATCTCAAACACCTCTACGTGACAAACAAAGGCCTATCCATGTGCAATGCCCCGATGTTGTTAGTATATGGTCTTGGACAGCACAGCAACTATGTGATTATATCATCGTTAAATCTAATCAAGACTTAAATTAGATTTTTCTGTTTGCCTTCCCATATGGGCTGCCATCAAGCAGACCTACTCAAGGCCATGTAAGCATGTCTGCATACACTTGCAAAGAAAGCCCTACAGGAAACAATAAAAAAGGGAGGGAGAAAGAGGAGATGATGGTGTCACACCCATTCACCATAGTAACCCCAGGGAAAGAGAGCACTAAAGCAGAGGTGGGACAGGAGCACCTCAGACGACAAGGGTTTCCTCAGGGAAAAGCAGAAGCGTAATCTCTCCACTGACAAACATGGCCAAACTCAGCATGTCAACCCCTGCTGGAACAGTTTTATCACTAATACAAGGAGGCATTTGTAACCCATTGCATTGCATTTACACCAACAGCATCCTAACTGTGCAGCTCAACATTGACACCAGCAAAACAAAAAAAAACCAAAAAAAAACCCAAAAAAAACCAACCAAACAAAAAAATTTACTAACTCGCAAGTTAATGCACTATCCAGGTATGCTCAGTAACAGAACTTGTAATCATCAAGTTTCAGATTAACTTAAACTATTATGACTTAAGATCTACATGGGTATCACCTGTGTACAATTTGCTTATGTAGTTTAATATGTTTATATGGAGACCCTAAAGAGAAAGCAAATAAAGCAACAGTTTAGCTACCACAGAACTGTGTTCCCTTCAAAACTGGAACCAGGATCTGTAGCTATGTGCCAACAGTCTATTTACATATTGAGCTTTTAAGATAGAAAGATGGCAAATCAAAAATAACTAAAATTTCAACCAGCCAGTTCCTTCAGCTTTAGAACTCAAATCATAGGTTTGATAAGGTTTCCATAATTTGAAAGAAAAATAGTAAGACTCATTTAAACTACTGCACAAAAGGTGACTTCAAAGTAATGTGGTGGGAAAGGAAATAAAAGTCTTTCATGGTATCTTTGAAACAAAAAAAGTACTGGGTGGGCAGCTGAGGAGATAGCAGGATTTTTAACAAGACTGCACCGATGTGTTTGGGAATCTTTCAGCCTTTCCAGTAATCTATATGTACTAAACAGCTCTTATAAACTGAAACAATGCCCACTGAAACAAAGGCTGGGGAACATGAATAGAGAGCCTTCTTTATTCTTTCATTTGCAGCCATCAATTTTATCCAGAAACAAAAGACTGTACTCTGCTCTCCAAAAACAGGCCTTTGTAAAGATTGTTTCAGAATAAAAACACAAGGGAAGGAAGAATTCAAATTTTCAGCAATTCTTAATCGCCCTGTGTTAAGCATTCTGAATTAAGTAGAAGTTGCAACTTCAGACACACTGGGTCACATCAAGTTCAGCTTAAGAGCACTGCAAGACTTAAACCATTTTAACTCTAAGAAAAGAAGGATGCTGAAATATTTTTATCCCCTTATCTGGGGCAAAAGGCGAAAGCTAGTGAAGATTATGGGACACATCATTATAATTTACAGGATTTTGGGTGATTAGTACAATTCCCAAGACACTTTCAAATTTAAGATAATATTACTTGCACATTCATCTGCAGAAGGACACTATTTAAATAAAAACAAACATCTTTTAAGACAGAAAGCAATTGCCTTAGCTTGTACCCACATAAAACCTACTCAGTGGAGTCACAAAGCATTGAACAAGCTCAGCACTTGGAAAAGTCTTCTCTCAAGTACTAATAGACTGCGACATCAAAATAAAGTTACTTCTAAAAAACTGTTCTGCTTTCCTCATCCGTTATGACTTGTTTAGCCATTTTTAACTGCTAAATGAGTGATAAGCATTACCATCTCCAGATGCTACAGAGACAGTCTCACATGGTATCACATAATGCATATAAGCTCAGTACTGTAGATCTCAGATTAAATACAACTGGAAAACAGCAATTAAGAAGCGACATGATGTAAATTAGAAGTCTTCTGTCAAAACTGTTATTCAATCAATTAAAAGAATTCCCCATTTTGATATAGTTAGGCAGTTAAGCCAGCAGTTTTGACACCTTGTTCCTCTGTTACTTTAGTTTCATCTCTAGATATGAAATGGGGGGTTTAATTCTAAAGCTGTATTCCAGCTCAATTAAAAAAAAAAAACAAAAAACAAAAACAAAACAAAACAAAAAAAAAACCAAAAAACAAAACCCTGTAACAACCTGTTTACAATTTCAACTGTATAATTCTAAGGAATTTGCATTTACATCTTTTTCTAAATACCACCAGTAAAAGTCTTCCAACAATACAGGTCTCAAAGTTTTGAAAAGTTTCTAAGTCAAGCTAGGCAGAATTTCTTCACTAGTATTGACAGATCCGGACTCATAACCAATTTCCATTGTTTCTAAAAAGTAGACACATTTAAAATTCTCATTATCTGTAAAACTCAATTTAAAGAAACATGTATTTCAAAATGTAATCTCACTACCTCCTCTGCATATGCCATACACCACTGGAGTTCAGTAGTAGCTATCAATCTGAAATATCCAAGTCTCTTCTATTTTGCATATCAACTATTTTGCGTCTACATGTACTACAACACAAGATTTCTTAACAGCAATTGTACCAAAATGCATGACAAGTTGTTTTTGGAAGACTGCTTTCCTTTATTATCATTGTAACTCAGTCTCATAGGAAAAGAAGCCAAGGTAATAAAATGAGAAACCAAGTAGTTTCTCAAAGTATCATACTATACAGTATAATTAGTCATAGTACAGTTACCAATTGCCAAGTCTAGCCAATTCACAGGACATTATTGTGTGAAGTTCAAAACAATGTCTGACATAATTATATGTACGATGAAGCAAGAATGGCATATTTGAGCTCTTCCTCCTTAATAACCAACGTTAATTTACAACTACCACAGTAATATTCAACTTAAGCACAGATCACAGAAGCATTTGTGACTGTGTTTAAAGACTGGGTGTTTCTTCATTAATTTAAAAGCCAGGATGATACCCAATATTCACTTGCAACTTAGGTTGCAACTCTTGAGATTCTTCTGTCCATTTTTAGTTTTGTGTACAGACATTATCTGATACAAGGAATATGGGAAGTGGTATTATTCAGTAATGAGTTTCTACTTACTGTCATAAGGTATAAGAAAGATACCCTGGATTACAGAAACATCTCCAAAAAGCTTTAAAAACTAGAATTCAAAATGTTAAGCAACTTTCTTAAATCTCCAACTTAGTGCAAACAAAGCTGCCAACAGTTTATACTCTCACAGTACTCAGCACTTCAGCAAATGTAGTCAAGTACAATTTGTTTTCAACCATAGAGTACAACTAGAGAAAAAGAAAAGTGCCTTTCATTCAAACTGTTCTGGAAGCCAAAAGCTCCCAAGTGGGTGCCAGGCCACATCCTCCCAGAGGTCATTTAGTTACAGCAGAAAGGGCTTTCGTTAGACCATCTTCACTTCTATCAGTGCTCTGCTTCATGAACCACAAGATTTTAGATCAGAAAATCCATTTTCTTAAACCTACACTTGCAGCTCTCAAGCCCCTTCCCCAAGTAAGAGAATCTACAACTTTCATGCTACTATCTGGTTTAAAGAAACTTGCCTTAATCCACCAAAGGTTCATAGAATCATACAATGCCTTGAGTTGGAAGGGGCCATGTAAGTCATCTATTTACACCCTTCCTGTCCATGAGTAGGGATACCTTCCATTAAACCAGTGGGGCTTGCTCAAAGCCCCATCCAACCTGGCCTTGGAACACTTCCAGAGATGAGGCATCCACAACTTCTCAGGGCAACTGGTTCCACTGCCTTACCACCCCCCAGTGAAGAGGAACTCATCTCAACCTGCTGTTTTTCAGTTTGTAGCCATTCCTACTTGTCCTATCTCTACATGTCCATGTAAAAAGTCTCTCTGGTCATGTCCTGCCTCTCATCCACCAGCACCACTGCTCATCTGTTCATCTCCCAGCTTTATAAACCATGTTCACAGCCTATCCTGTTAACCCCCAATGAGAGACAATGGTCATTTGTTTTATTAAAAAATGAGACAATTTTTTAGTATAGTATATATGTCTAAACATATATATGTTTTAAGAATTACTTTTTTTAAAAAAAATTGGTCCTGTATTTGACTACACATTCTAATTTTTCTACAAGAAATAACCTCTCTCTGATTTGATAATAGCCTTTGTATTGCTCACAGTGAACATCTCAGCCCACAAAACTGCTGCTATTCCATATAGGAGGATGTTGCTTTTTTCTGACCTTTGGGGAGGTCTTGCAAGGCCTCTTTGGGGGGAAATCACAAAATTTTAACTATGTCTTCAGCTGCTGGGTGATAATTATATGCTAATTATAAGGAATGGGAGAGTCCCTAGAGGAGTGTGTTAGTAAAAATATATTTTTTAAATATGTCAAGGAGTGCCTAGAGGAGAGGATAAACGCGCCTTTTGGAAACATGGTATTTAATTAAATATACGAATATTGACTAAAACCAAATACTTTTAAGTGAAATGCTGAGAAGATTTGGCAGTGAATCACCTTCCATCTTGGAAGCTGCTGATACTGTATCTGTTTTCATAAGCCATTTAAAAATAGAAAGCCTAATTTCCCTTCTTTATTCAGACAGAGCTCCCATGATCTTTCAACAAGAAGTGCAAGATCAAATCAAATGATGAATCATGCACACTTAGATTATACACCTCTCAAGGTGAATAGCAACATGGTCCAGCACCCAGGTGCAAAAGGTCCCTCTCATCTCACTCACAAAGTACAAGGGTGCTTGAGGAAAATATGCATCTCTTTTAAACTCATCCTGCAATAATGCATGATTCTTTCCTCTCAGGATTCATCTCACTGTATGGCACTGTTGGTCAACGAGCATCTCAGCTCAGTGGTAGGTCAGAAGTGCTTTACCACTGCTCCTGCAAAAGGATGTCAAGTATTCTTTTTGCCTTCATTACTCCCCACCCAAAGTTTGGACAATGCTGATACTGTTAGGGATGGTGCTGTGCATGGCCAGGAGCTGGACTCAATGATCCTTGTGGGATCATGAGCTTATTCTCTGATCTGTCTCACTGACCCTTACGCACAACTGGTGCCAGTGGGTTAGTGGAAGCACACAGGCTATTCCATAAGGCCACTACAAGTTCCTGCTACCTTTTATAACAAATATTTAAAATAAAAATTCCAGGGAACGTTAGAGATTGCAGAGCCTTTTGGAATGGACTTGTGCTTTGTGTGTGTACATTGTTCGAAGTAAGTTAGGCTCTCATCCTAATGGGAGTGCTGGTAACTATTGAAACTATTCCAAGCTTTCAGAACTTCTTTGTTAATCTAAAAAAGCACTTACAAAACCAATGAGAAACAGAAAGAGAGTTTAACTGGTAGATGATTCTGTTAAGCAGGAAAAGCCATTCAAAAATTCCTGTTCCTTACCACATGACAAGTCCCTTACACAATACTGTCTGTACTGAGTAAAAATAACTTTATTCACAGCTTCCTCAAGCTATTTTTAAATAAAAACATGCAATTCTGTCACAACTAAATTGTCTCACATGTTAGTGCTCAGTTATTAAAAGAAGTAATATATTACATTATTGATATAAAAGCATCAATGAAACCAAGTAAGATAGAACATGACAGGGTTCTTCCAATGACGTTTTTGGGAGGTCCTCCAACTTCTAGAAACAGAAAGGAAAATAACAGATAGGAAGTTTTTGAATTAAACACTCTTGACTAGATATAGTTAAAAAATATTATAATTTTGGGCAGTATTTTAAAAGCTAGTATCATAAAACTATACATTCATCTTTCCAGCACGCTGAGCTGCATGCCTAGGTAGCAGTAGTACCCAGGGAGAGAGAGAGCAGTGGAAGGCTCTCTAGAAAACACACATTTATTAAAAATACATAGATTGACAACATGAGAATATGTGCCTTCTGGTAAATAAGCAGAATATGTATTTCTGAGCTTGCTAAAATATCTGCCTAGATAATTTTGTGTATTAAAAAATTCTGATTATCTCCTGTTCTGTCAACCAAGGACTTAAATTCAAAAAACACCTTACACAACCTTATCTGTCCTATAATAGATGTAAAAAGGAGTTTTTTAAACAGTATTTTAACAAAATACATTTAAATCATATGTTCAGTTTAATATGCAGAGAAATTCAGCTCTGCAATTATCTGAATTTTAAGGATGTGTCAGTGGTATTACTATCACCCAGACCAGACAGACAATGACTGGAGAGCTCTCTGCTGCAATACTCTGCCACATTTAACTTTTCCAATGGAGTCTTTGAAGACAAAACAAAACCAGAACACAAAGTTCTACAGTCAAAAAGGCTGAGGTACTCCACATAACTACCCTGGTCAGAGGCTTATGAATGTGTTATAAAATGCATTCAATTCACTATATTCAGTGTACTTTTAAAGGAGTTAATGGTGTTGGAGTCTGTTAACGGAGTCGTTTATCAGAGACACCATAAAATTCGGGCTTATACAGATAAAAAAACAAATCTAAGATACAGGTATATTGTGAGAGACAGAAGATTTACCCACAGTAGGGGGTCTTGTTTGTTTCCACAAAAAACAACGTAAATATTCCTCATCCCAATTCTGCGAGAGGCTACTGATGCGAAGGGTAATTACTAGAAGGGTAGAGCAGGCAAGAAATGCCACTGCTGGACTCTCAGCTGAGGCAGCTTAACAGGAGTGTCATTGAGGGTAGTAGCTTTATCACCTGGATACATTCACTAAGACCGGGAACAAGACCAAAATTGCCTGCAGAGGGTAATAACTTATGTCCTCTGTCATAATTCGAATTCAAACCAGTCATCTAAGCTCAAAAGGCTCAAAACTGCTTTATTGTTTTTACTTGCTTTTGGTTTAGAAACAGACAACATCCAAGAAGTGATTCAATTAGCTTTTATTAAAAAAAAAACCAACTCCCTTTTTGAGAACTTTAATTTGTGTTCCAGTTTATTTCTAATAGTAGTTTCATTCCTGTAAACTACATACTAGCTTTCCCATTCCTTCGTTGGATTGGAATTGTTGTTTTAGCCAGAAAAATAAGACTCACTCCTTTCATCTTCTCTTCTGTCAGGAATTTTTTCATGTAATACTCCCAGACTCATACTGATATGCTAACGAGCAAAATAGAGTGTAGTTTTCATTCCCTTCTTTCTTGTGCACTGCCAAAACTCTTAAGCTATATCTCCTGTACATAAACAACATCCACAGACTTGCTCTTAAAATCTAGCTCCAGTTACCATCATCCAAGTAATTCCATAATAGCAGCTTTTCTATACCACTAACTAATAACAAACCGATAAATAACTCTAGAAGATAAAGGTAAATGCTGTGTTGCAGAGAGGGAAAACTAAGTGAAAAGGTTCAACATTTCAGAAGAACCTGATACAAATAACCTCCTACAAACCAGAACTAGTAGGTATGATTGATGATAGGTAAAAAAGTTAGCACTGCACCTAGCTGGTTAAGGTTCTTGCAGTATACATGATGGAAGAAGGGGAGAGGGAAAAGGAGCTTTTAAAATGAAAGTGTTGCACAGACACAGGTCTATAAATCTGATTTCATACCCAAGTTCCAATTTTGTTACACACTATTAAAAATCAACCCTAACCTGATTTAATGGATACCCAAACAAGGGGGAAATTGGATTCCCCAACCATAACGTACCAGTGACACTGAGTGATACATGAAAGCAACACGGCTAGTTCCGGTCTTTAATTCATAGCCTGTGCTTCAATTTCAAACCCGTCCTGGGTAGGGGGGAAAAAAAAATAAAATAAAAAAAAAAAAGATGGAATAAAAGCTTACGGCAGATTTTGTGCTTTACAGATTTATTGAGATAGGAGGACTAAACAGAACTGAAAGCACATACAGTAAACAGCACATAAGGACTTTAAAAAAAAAACCAAAAACAAACAAACAAAAAAAAAACACACGAAAAAACCAACCCAACACAACAACAGCCGGTAAGTGGCACACACAAGTTTCTGAACAGGGTGTCTGCTATCACATGCAGCCGCTCATGCTCAGCCGGACACTCCCGCGTCACGCCAGCCACCCTGCCTCGCGTCCTCCCAGGACTCAAGGGAAAATCCCCGGCTGCCGTGGAGCAGCGTTTCAGCACCTCGCTCGCCCGGTGCAAGTCATCAGCCCCTGGGAGCGCCTCAGAAACTGCGTGCAGGACTCAGCTGCCCGGGCACCCCGTGAGGGGACGGGAGTGTCAGAGAACGGAGAAGCGGAGAGCAGGCAGGAGGCCGGGCGGGCTCCTCCCGCCCCCGGTGCGGCGGAGGCAGCGGGGCCGCACCATGGACAGTGGCTGCGCCCGCCGCCTCCCCCTGCCCTGCGCCAGCCGCTGCGGGAGGGCGCCCTGCCCGCCCCGGCACCCCGGCCCCGCCGCCGGCCTCGCCTCAACCCGCTCCCCCGGCCCGGCAGAAATGCCCCAATCGTAAATACCATTAAGAGGCGATGATCTGCGCCATCTGTCCCTTGGACTTACAGCCCTCTCCACCCCCGGCGCCGCGCCGGATACGAGCTCAGCGAGCACAAAGCGAACGGGGAACGCACCGGGTGCCCCGGCTCCGTGCGGCTCACAACACCCCTCGCCGCCGGAGAGGATCCCAGCCATCACCCCGCGGGCACTGCCCCTGCTGCCCCAACGGGATCCATTTTGTCGTCTCTCCGTCACCCCCACACCCTCCCGGTCACTCCCATCTCGTCCTAGACCTCCACTTTCTGCACCCCACGGGGAACACACCGCGGCTAGCGGTGCTGCCCCGCGACCACCTGCCCGGGACCCTGTCACTCGCCTGCCCGGAGCGCCCCGGCAAGGCTGCCGGGGGGAAGCAGCAGCAGGACTTTCATAACAATAAATTAAACACTTCGTGGCCCGAGCCCGTCCCAGTGGAAATTCCCGTTAGCGGCAGGGGGTGGGGAAGCCCAGCGCCCAGGCGGAGGCTGATTAAATTCTTCCCGGAGAAGGGATTAGCGGGCGAGGGAGCCGGGGGTAGTAGAGGCGCGGGGGCTGCTCCCTGGCACCCCAGCCCGCCCTTCATCACGCGGGGCGGAGGAGGGATGTTCGCTCCGTCCCCCACTCGGGTAGTTTGTCCCCCGTGCTCCTGCCAGGCGCGCGGGTACCGGCCAGCTCCCCCCACGTCCCGCGGCACCTGCTCTCCTGGGGATCGCTGCCCCCATCGCCTCTCGCGTCTCGGGAACACACTCTCCCTCTCCGCCTGCCCCCGGCAGGAGCTCCCCCTTCTCTCCTGGGCACGGAGCCCGGTGGCGGGGCTACCCCGAGCAGGTGGCTCTGCACGGGCGGCCACGAGCCGCCCCGGGGCACCCCGGCCGCCTTCTCTTACCCTCTCCCCGAGACCCCCACCACGGAGCGGAGCTTGCTTGCTTACTTACTCCCCCCCCCCCCCTTTTTCCCCCGGCTCTCCCGCCTTCCTCGGGCATCGCCGCCCGCAGGGGAACAAAGAGCCGCAGCCCGGCCCGCTCCCCGCCGGCGGTGCTTACCTGCTGCAGGGCCGCCAGCAGCATCAGCGCCAGCGGCGGCAGGATCCGCGGCAGCGCTCCCGGTACCCGGCACATGGAGGCGAGGAGGGGCGGCGGCAGGGCGGCCCCCAGCAGTTCCGGAGCGCGGCTGGAGCCCGCGGAGCGGGGCGAGGGGAGCGGCGGGGAGGGTCGGGCAGCGGCAGCTGCCGGGAGCTGCGGTCGGCGTCTGCCCCCGCCTGCCGGAGCCGGCTGCCGCTCTAGCTCATGGGCAGCGATGCAGCGGAGGGAGAGAGAGCGGGGGGCGGAGGATGGGTGAAACTCAGCTCTGGGTCAGCCTGCTTGTCTCTCTGCCGAGCCCCCTCCGCGGTGCAGCGGGTGGGCAGGGAAGAGGAGGAGGAGGAGGATGGGCAAACAAAAGGCTGGGAGATAAGAAAGAAGTAGTCGCTGCTGCTGCTGCGAGGCCGGTGCGGCGGCAGCTCCCGTCGGCTGGCAGCCTTCCCCACGCCTGGATCGTGCCCGCCTGGCTCCTCCCGCCGGTGCCCCCCAGCGAGCTCGGGCAGGCGGCTCCTCTCAGCGCCTCAGCCCTGGCACGCCAGCAGCGCCGCTTCGCCGGCCCCAGCCCTGCTGCATGCTCGCCCCGCACTTTCTCTCTCCTTCTTTCTTCTCCTCCCTCCACCCCTCCCCCTGCAGGCAAAGCCCTCCGCCGAAGCACAATGATAACAATACCCCAGCAGCCTCTGCCTGCCGTGCGCCTGTCTACGCGCTCGCCCGGTGCCTGCCTGCCTGTCTGCTGCTGGCAGCTCCCTCTCCGCCTCCCGTCGCTCCCTGCCGGCCGCACGGCCAATGGGAACGGCACGGCACAGTGAGCGCCGGGGAAATTCGCCGCTGTGCCTGCGAATGGTGCTGCCCCTCCTCGGTCCCCGGAGAGCGGGCGCTGGGGACAGCGGGGCCAGCGCCGGCGCCCGTTGACCCTGCAACGCCAGCAGCTAAAGAGCGGTGGAACGAAATAAATTCCAACCCACACACTTGGTGTACTGCAATGGTTTGGGGGGAGAGAACTTTCTGGGGAAGGAAGGACCGGTCCCCGCCGTGCTCGGTAGGGGACAGTCGGTGTAGCGAGACGCTGCGGGGGCGCCGCTGGTGCCCAGCCCGGGGGTCGTGGGACGGCCCTGCCCGCCCGGTGCTGGCGGCGCGGCAAGTTCCGCTCAGCTGTTACTGCTTAGCCTTCCTCTTTTTCTTTTTTTTTTTTTTTTTTCTTTTCCCCTTTAGCCACTTTCCCTCCCCCTCATTCCGTATTTCTTTTCCTAAACTACTTGCTGAATTTATGTTAGCAAATGTTTTCAAGAGCTTGGCTGGCTCCTCAGTCCGCGGGTCCAAAAATGTCAGCGTGCGGAACGGAGCTGGGAAGCGCTGCTGAGCGACCGGCTACAGAAGCAAGTACCAAGTGCTGGGTCATTTGCGGAGCTGGCACGGATTTTCGCTCCGCCACCATCGGCAAAGTTGTTTTGTGTCTATGCATCAGAGCTTTCATCCTGGGACATAGTAAGGGGAAGATTCGTAGGCATTGGCCCCTAGGCAATCTCATGAAGTGCTCATTCAAAATGGTGCATTATTTATTTTAAAGCATCTTTACACCTGAACTTGCAAGAAAAATACTCTTCCCAACATCACCCCCCCAACTCCTTTATAAAATAATGCAAACAGTCATGCTCAATGTTTTGAAAGAAAACAGCGGATTTGCCTTTTTATTTTTCTCGGGGAAAGGCGGGGTAAGTACGTGCTTTTACGATGCCGATTTCATTAGGCTGTGAATTGAAAATAGCGGTCACTCGTGAGCTGCGGTGCAGCTGCGCACCCGAGGCAGGGGAGAGGGACGGAAGGCCCCGGAGCCGCGGCGGTGATGCGCGCCCGCCCGTGCCCGCAGCCGGAGCCGCAGCCGCGCCGCCCGCCGCCTCCGCCGGGCAGAGCAGGGCCCGGGCACCGGGCGAGACAGACAGCACCTGCAAGGCTTCAACGCCGAGCGAGACTCAGCCGAGCAGAGGCGGCCACAGCGAGCAAAACAGGCTCCCCCGCCACCCCCTCCCTTCCCGCGCCCTCTTTAAAGTTGTAGCCCGTGCGATTGTGCCCATCCCAAGAGCTGCGAAGGGCAGTGAGAGAAGGAAAATACGGCTGGCCATGGATTAAAATTTAGCCAAAGACTGAAGGAAAGTAAGCAAGAAGGGCACAGCTGATGTTCATACCCTGTTACAAGGACGAGTTTCCCGTTTTGCACCTGACGGAGCATGTGTTCGGTCTTTTTAGCAATTCTAAAGAGAAATGCTTGGATTTGCTTATGAAACAGTAGGTTTCCCTGAGTAACAGATTCCTGTTTGTATTTTCTGATAGGTAGGCAAAATATTAGCATTTGCTAATGGCTGTATTTGAGCATTTATTCACTTTTACAAGTGTTTTACAGAATGCAAAGCTCACATTATAAACTACTCCATAAACCAGCTGTCCGATGAGAATAATTACCTGTCACCTAAATGAGCCTGGCCCCTCACATCGTTCAACCCATCCATCCCTAAAGGCTTGAAAAACTAAAGGTTCTGCAGCATATCTGGAAAGTTACCAGATCTGAGCTCTGGCAGATGCTTCTTATGGTTCTACTGCTGCCTTTAAATTTACTTGGCAGGATTAGTAACACTGGCAGAAAAATTGCTCTCACCAACATAATTTTTCTGAATCTTCTAGCCTTGAACAAGTTCGAATCAAACAGTAGGCTTCCCTGATTTAGTTAAAACCAGAAGTTTCCTCTGGCTCATAGTTCCCTACTTCTGGGTATTGTGATAAAGAGATAAGAGAGCAGGGGTGGGTAATACCTTTTGAGGTATAGTCTCTGCACCACATCTCTTTATGGTGAGAGGCATTTATCTGGGAGAGCAGAGGAGAGGAGAAACTTGCGTGTTGCTTGCAAACATGAATGACTCCTCAGGGAATCCTTAATCTGTAGCATAAACCCAAGAGAACGCCTTTTTTTTTTTTTTCCCCCACAGAAATAATCTAGCATTTAGTAGGCATAGCTGGAAATTCAGACTTAGTACTGCTACTAGGATGAGATCGTCAACTTTGTTTGATGTATATGATGCAAAAGCCAGCAAGCTGGCAATTTCTGGCCAAGATTCAAACAAGTGATTTAGAACTCAAAGGGTTGATTTCCTAATTCAGCTTCAGTTTGCATTTGTGACTGTGTTTTAACTAGTATGAAAATAGTGGACATAAGTTAATGTTCAAGCTAGGAGATCTCAAGGGCTTCCAGGAAAACCTTGTTAAAATTCCATGATTGAGTTGAAGAGAGGATTAGGGTAATTCCCATGTTAGTCATGGAGTTGAGTCTCTCTTTCAACTTGTCCAAATTAATTTTCACTTCTAAGGTTCATAAAAATTCTGTAAAAAAAGAATGCTTTCAATTTGGAACATACTAGATTGTTCATGGTTTCAAATATTTTGGAAAAGGAGGCCCTTTCCCTTGCAGGTCTATTCTTGTATTTAATCTACCAGGTACTGCCACTACTACTCCTCTCCTCAATTCAAATTATGCAAATTAAGTATTTTACTGACAGTTTAAGCCCTTATCTGACATTTATGCATGTGATTTTAGCAAGGTGAGTTACACTGCACATGTGCATACCTCTCTTGCTAAGTATTTACAAGATGGAAGCATAGATGCATTGAGCGAAAGTACTAAGGGCATATTAAGTTTTGCCCAGTTTTCTTGTAATCTTCATGACATATGAAAAAATACTTCTATTTGTTAAAAAAACCCAATCCAAATCACACAATTAATGGGTCTGAGGGCATCCAATGCTTATTAATGAGTTTTATCACAATAGTGGAAAAAGCAGTGAATGTTTTTTACGATGACCCAAAGGCTGCACACACCATCAGCTAATCCAGATAAATTCTCCTAACAGAAAAGAAAGAAGTACTAACAAAAACAAGAATCCAAGTTTTTAAAGCAGTGGTTTTTAACTTGGATATTCTTATCATCCTGAGACTCCAGATTTATTTTGAGTAGTCTGTGACAGGCAATGGGGAAAAAGCATATTTGTATATTCTGTGTAGCAACTTCACGCATGTGAAATTCCTAAGGGGAGGGAGATCTTTCTGAATAGTAAGATTGTTAGTTGTTGGCACCACATGAAAATGATTTATTGCTTTAGGAAGTAAATAATCATGTATGGCCAAGAAGAACGCAGTTTTATGTAGATAGCATCAAGTGGGTAAGAAAAACTGAGTGGCACAGATTCTGAAGCAGCTTAAATATTTTAAAACTTAGAATAATTTAAATATTATTGTTAGTGCTGTTTTCTTTCTATAACTTCAGTAAAATAAGTATGACACTGAATTATTTGGTCTGAGTGTACGGGGTTTTTTTAATATGCTTTTTCACCAACGTGAACTAAAACCCCAATAAGTTCTGTCATTTTATTTAGGTACATATTCTCAGAAAGAGGGGGGAAAAGGTGGTCTTAGCAGTAAGATAGTAATATTTATTTGACTGTATCTTGCAATTTCTTACAGAACTTGAACAGTTTATCCTGGTGGGCTTTTCTGACCATATCATTACTGAAGATGCATAGCTCTACATGTTTTTCCAAATTTTTCATACATCAAGGCAATGAAAGACATGGAAAGGTAACTACAGCTGCAGCATTAGTGTGCTGTTATGCTCACATTTGAAAATCAGCTGGGTTAGGATAGAAGAATGTAGCATACAGCACATCTGTTTCTGCTTTAGCAATCCTCGGCAGCATTAATCACTTTTTATTGAGATATGTATGTGTGTATGTGTGTGTGTATACACGCATTAATCACTTTTTATTGAGATATGTGTGTGTGTATACACACACACACACACACACACATATATATATATGATTTGTAGAAAAGGATTTTCTTTTCCCTTTTCTGGTAGCTAAATTGTATCTGTCACCATAGTTATATTTCTGTTAATTGCTAATGAATTTTGTAAAGGATTTCTCTATGGAGAAGAAGCTGAGCATATGTAATCCAGATGTGATACAATATATTTGCATATTGTGTAATTGGCTTCATGTTTATACCCGTAGTGTGAAGATCTGGGATCAACATATTCAAGCTGATTGCTTGTGCTTCATTCTTCCAGGAATCTCATTCAGCATCACTGCCCACTGCCTTCAAGCTGTTTGGCATGGAGAGTTTCTATTGAAAATCAAGATAGAGACCTTCTGATCAGCATAGCATCTCTATTCAGTGGGATATCTTAAAAAAAAAATCTTTTCCAGAACAAGGCTTTAATCATATGGTGTGAGAAAGGATGATCGACTTGTAACTGATGATCGACTGAAAGGGTGATGACTTCTAACAAGGGCATATGATGATTTCTAATCTCCACAACAGAAAGTTTTAGAGTTTCACAGAGCTGCTTCATATTGATTAGGCCAGTAGGAAGAGGTGGACTTGCTTCTTAAAAAGCTAGCTTCACTGAATACTTTTTTTATTATTTATGATTTGAACTATTTCCTTTTTCTTGATTGTCTTTTCAATGATATCAAGTAATAATTTTATTGCCTTGGGACAATATGTCTTAGTATTTTATTTCACCACATCTTATTTTCATTAACCGTAGTATTTCCTTTATATTAGTTAATAAGTTTTAATTCTCTCTTTCAAGCCAAGTGCTTTTTGAAAACTTCAGAAAAAATTCTGTGTTCTTTTAGAAGAATGTGATCAGGGAAAATATGTAATTTTATTTTTGTAGAAAAATTCGTGCTGCTATCTCAGGTATTTTACTCCATGCTCTGAAACAGAAAGCTTAACTTTGTGAGGAGCATGATCCTTACATTGAGGTTGTGCCTTTTCCAATTGCTGTTAAAGTTGGCCAAAATCTGGCATTTTTACAGATCTGAAAATTATGTTGTTATAGTTCAGAAGAGTTTCACAGCCATATCCCCTGACAGATCTATCTGCATCCAATATACCTCCTATTCCCCTAACAACTGCTGTTTTGCAAAAATTCTGCAAAAAAGCCAACTTCTTAGAACAAGTCAGTGTCCCTTATTTTGGGAATGGAGGAGATGCTCTGGAATTTCCAATAGTTCCTGTTGGATTAAACACGGCAGAGATGGTAGGGACTGTCTATATTCATGAGTTTGTTGCTTCCCTTTCAGACAATGTTCTCAAAAATTGCAAAAGGATTCAGGAAGTTTAGAACAGTTAGAAAGTTAGGAACTGTGGATTCAAGCATCTGAAAAATTGTTTTTATTGACAAGTACATGAATAATAGTAGTTCTCTTATTAAAAGCATTTACAATTTTTCTGCAAAAATTCAGTCCAAGTTAAAATTAGACATGCAGTGAAGTAGCCATGGAGAAATATTTTACATGCTTGCAGAGAAATCTGATGGTTTTTAAAAATCCTCCTACTTTTTGAATCATTTTTACATTTGTAGGACTCAAAAATGACTTTCGTCTTTAAAATGAAATTTTGCAGATCTTCTATATATTTTGCAGCAATGTAAGCCGAAATCATCCCCAAATGCTATCTGAATTTACATGGCCAGATCATTAACCTGAATTTTAGGAAGTCTCTAAATATTTATTCATAGGTGAAGAGTATTCTCTCTTGGGTAGAGTAGACCCCTGGCAGCCTGCAGACTTGGGTTTTTGTCCTCACAGTGCCAGGTATGTCCTGTGAAAAGTCTGATCTCTGCAGGCACAGCTGTGTCTGCAGCTTCAAACACAACAAAACCAAACAGACCAAAAAAGGGCTTTTTCTGTGGCACCGTGGTTTGCTACTGTTAACAGCTGCCCACCTTGTCTCTTCCCCACAGGTCTCCATGCTCAGAGCAGGGGAACGTGTGCTTGTGCCCCTCTTCAATGGTTTGTTGGTTCAGAGGCTTCAACAGCGACGTGAACTGAGGGTACCCCCAGGTAGCTGCCAGGCAGTGGATTAGAGAATGGCATGGTGACTGAGGCCATGGAGAGGGAGGGATGTTTGGATTAAGGTGTTAACTACTGTCATGGCAAGATGAGACAGGGCTCCTTCGTCAAAGCCCTGCGTCTGCCTTCTTCCTGCTTATAAACACCCCTCTGCTGCATCTCACCTCCGGATCAATGGGAGCTCCTGAGGGCTTGTCATATTTGAAACTTGGTCCATTTTTTTCCCTAGAGTCTTAAAAAAAGAATTTAGGAGTTGAAATTAAGGGATTTTTAAATTATTTTTTTGTAACTGTAGCCCTAATTTATTTTCTGTGTTAAACGTCACAATTCAATACGTGTGCAGATTCTGAAAACAACTAACTAGCTAATCAAAAAAAATCTGTTACTTTAGTTCTTTGGCTTTAAAATACAATCTCTTTTTCTCTACTGCTAATGGGTCATATTCATTGTTTTTTTATATTTTTCTGAAGTCAAAAGGGGCCATTTTAATAATTTATTTTGACTTCATCAAAGCACAGGCTTAAAAATATTACCTAGTAGTTTTCCTAACAAGGCCAAGAACTTGTGCAGAGCAAGGGGATGTTTTCGAGGCAGACATAGAAGCTTGACTTAGAGTGACAGAATCCAGCACAAGTCCTGCCAGTTATATTTTCCTAGTGAAATGCAGTTCTTCTGTGAGAAGTCTTACTTCACAAGTCAGGGACAGACACTTTTTCCACCCAGGCCTTTCTTTGAACCACTGTGGAGAGGGTGCAGTATGAGCTGCTGCTACAGCCTCGTCTGTTCACAGTTCCTGAGCTGCAGGCAACAGCAGGGAGCTCAGCACGGACTAAACACCCAAGTGTTCACTTTGATTTGCAGAAGGATTTTGCATCCAGCGCTGAGCTTTGTGCTACTGCAGTGGAGCCTACGTTGCACCACGGCTATTGCATAGCCAAGAATATGCTTAAAATGCCTCACAGGGTTTGTAGTCAGGCATCCTTTATGATTTGCCTTAAAATTGTTGCTTCGGAAATGTTATGTGTCCTAGATTAAATGAAGAAAAGTATAGGCTGTCTTTTGACATAATATTACATGAAACATTACTAAAGAAGTTGCTGCCTAAACTAGACATTTATTCTTTTCTACAAAAAATTCTTATTTTCATTTAAAAATTGCTGGTGTTGGAAAGTCTAATGGTGCCTGTACTAAGTTGTTCCAGTGGATGGTTACCCTTCTCTTTAAAAATGTCACAGATTACTGTCATAGAATCATAGAATGGTTTAGGCCTTAAAGATCATCTAGATTCAACACCCTTGCAGTGGTCAGAGACACCTTTCACAGGACTAGAGTGCTCAGAGCTCCATCCAGCCTGGCCTTAAACCCTTCCAGGGAAGTAATGAGAAAGTTACTTTTATCCAACTTGTGTAATTTCTAGGCATTCACTCTTGTTACTTTTTTGAGCACTGAAAGAGTTAAGTTTTTCATCTATCTTTTCACTGTATTGGAACAGACTGGTTACCTTTGATAAGATGAAGTTTTTCCTCATTAAGCTAACTAAATCAAAGTCTTTGAGTATTTCATTAGCTACATAACTCCCAATAATTTAATAAATGTTCCAGTTCTTCTCTGACCCTCTAATTTTTAAATGCTGCTTGAAATACTGGTACTAGAACTGCATGCTGTATTTTACCACCAGCTGTAGTAATTTGAAAAACAGAAGTAATACGTGTACCAGACTCCTACTCAGTGCTCCCATGTTAGCAGATACAGTGATCATATTAACCCTTGCATCACACCCTTGCTTTGGTTACCAGATGACCCCCCCATCAGAACCAGTTTCCCAGAATAATATCCTTTTCACAGAAACACACCCTTCAGTATTTGCTCTCGGGCCAGGAAGAACCCTCATTTTCCTTTGCACTGAAGCTTTTGTAAATACATTCTTTGCAGTTCCACTCCTGGCAGTCTTCCACTTCCATCCCACGCTCATCACTTTATATCTCTCCGTATTCTCTCCTGACACTGATTTGGAGTCATCACCAGATTGCCTTTGCAAATAAATATCCTTGGGAAGCCAGGAGTGCTGATAAATAATGTTGAGTTTCCATATCCATTAAAGCAGCCGTGTCCCCTTTGATTCTGCTTGAACATATCTTAGGCTTATGAAGAGAAGAATGTGTAATCCCACCTGGAGATGAATCAGTAAATTGTAAACACATGCAAGGCATTCAGAACAAGTGACAAAATCCTTCCAAGTATGGGTCCTTGTGTCAACAGCTAGGAAATGGCAGCAAAAGAGCTGAAGGATGAGAAGAGCAGAAGAGAACTGATGATGGTGAATGTATCACAGTTGTGAGGAGTCTGGATCTTAGTTTTGTCAAACCAAAGAATTATATAGTGTTTAGTTATCCATCAAAACCACAATTGATACCATCCTTGGCTGTAACTTTGCATTATATGCACTAAATTACAGGCCTTGGGTTGACTTGGAGAATTGTTTGTGCATATTACTTTGCCTCACATCCATTCCTTCCTAGTGCTGTTACTTCCCTAGAGTCAAGGAACTGAGTAAACACCATAAACTTCAGCCTGGACTGGGGTAACATATAACTTTTGGAAATGGTTAATTCTTTCAGTGGCTTTTTCACACTTTGCATACACATCCTTATTGTGACTCAGCACCTCTACTCATAGTACTGGCTCTTCTCGAGGAGTGCTTGGAAAACAAAAGTCTGGCAATAATTTTGCTGCTGGAGACAATATTTTAATAGAACCATCGGATTGTTTAAGTCTGACTGAGGATTCACTCAGTCCTGATAAAGATATTAATCAGGACTGGCCCCAGCTCTGAGTGTGGCTGCCAGCTGGATGTCGCTCCATTCACCACCACTCCCTGGGCCTGGCCATCCGGACAATTTTTGGATTTTTGTGCAGTGAACACTGCACCTATCCAAGCCATGAGCAGCCAGTTTTTGGGTTTTTACCCAGTGAACACTGCACCAATCCAAGCCATGAGCTGCCAGTTTCTCCAGGAGAATACTGTAGTACTCAGTGTCAGAGCCTTTCCTAAAGTCTTGGTGGACAACATCTGGAGCCTTCCACTCATCCCCTGAGAGGGTCAGACTGTCATAGCAGGAGATCAGGCCAGTCAAGCAGGACCTGCCTTTCATGAGCTCAGGCTGGCTGGGCCTGATCTCCTGGTTGTGCTGTGTGTGCTCCATGGTGGCACTCAAGGTTTATCTGCTCCATAACATAAACAGCCAAAATCACATTACAGAGAAAATTATAGGACATTGAAAACTACTTGGCCTTAAAATTCTATTGCAAAATGCTATTGGTCTTGCAGTGTATTTGATAATTATTTGCAGGTATAATAAGAAAGAACTGAAAACTAAGGGCATAAACTCTAAGGAAGAAAAATTCTCCCGTGCTTGTTCAGGTATTTGGTATTTCCCTTTACTCTTCCAGCAGCTAGAGTGCATCTATGGTTGAGAGTAAGATGAAGAAAAGATCATGATAAAGGACACCCTTGTTCTTCTTTCTAGTTTATCCATTGTCTGTTTTGGGTAAGATCCTTCTACATCTCAGGAAAGTCTTGTCTCTGGGTAAAATCCTCAAAAGTAAAAACAGCTTTAAGAGCTTTTTTTTTTTAACTAAAACCAGCTTTTAAACAGCTTTGAGGGCTGTTTTTTAGAGTGGATTTTTTTTTTTTTGTCTAGCCCCCTAGACAAAATGTGTTTTTTGTCTAACACATTCCTGGTTGAACAACCAGCTGCTGTCAGAAGCTTTAGGAAGAAAAAAATAATTTCAAACGTAGTTCTGCCTCTCAAGGGATGTCAAACAAAAGGCTAACACAGAAGAGTAGCTGGAAATGGCTCCCCAAAAACTGTGGGGGAGATGGGAAAGGGGAAAAGGATTGCTTTATGGAGAGGGGTCTCCAAGTTCCTGGGATGTTTCTCATGCTGCTGCTTGCATAAAGGGGGTACCTTTTGTCCATTGAGAAGCAGACATCTCTACAGAAAAAAAAAAAAGAAGAAAAGATCTGTTTGGGGAATTATTATATTTGCTCTAAGAGAGCCATAAAGAGGCAACTGAGAAGTAAATAGCTTCTTATGCTAGGACCAAGGGATCAAACTGGATAAAAAGAGTCAGGAAGGAGTCAAAATAAATAAAATTAGTGGAAAAATGATGCCAATGGAAATCTTCAGCAAAAGGCGGGACAGCATGGCCCCAAGCTTTATTGCTGTCACTGTAGGGAGCATCTTTTCAAGCATTGGCTATAGGACCTTCCCACAGCAATCACTTAATCCTTCTTTCCCTCCTTTTGAATAATGCTGTTCTTTCCACACATTCTTGGGAAAAATTCAGCATTTAACCATAAGTGGGCCAAAAGCATTTTCCAGTTTTAAATTAAGCAAAATTAAGCCAAACTATTATTTTTTTGCTGTCTGTGGAACACAGAGAAAGCACCATATGCTGAGGAACTGAAAATAAATCAGATATTCCCTAGTGAGGAGTGAATTCTCAGCAACATTAATATCTAGACTATCCAGAGAACAGATTTTCCTTTGAACATTGTTGAAGATGAATCCCAGTTCCTGGCAATGTTGATGTTTCCACATTAATATCAGGAGACCTTCCTTAATAACTGATGAGGCCCTGTGGCAACATGAAAAAAATATTTTGTCCTATAGATGAAGATTTTGAAAGATGAAGGCTTGAAACCTTGTGAAGGTTAGTCATATACATTCCTCCACGAGTCCTAATGGAATCAAGAATGCAACTATAAAATGCAATTCATGGGGAGCCTGTTGCTCCTCTTTCATGAGCCAGATGACCATGACATCTGAAGGCACACAATACTGCACAGTGGTATCCATCTGCTATAAAATTCCTATTGCAAAGGCACAGCCTATTTGTATAAATAAAATTTATATTCACAGCATTATTCAAGATTTTGTCAAGTGTCCTGAAAGCAATTGAAAACCAGAAATGGTGAAAGTAATCGATATAAAAAAAACCAAGGAGAGTGTAAGTCTGAATCAAAGTTTGAAATTCTTTTCTTCAGGGACAATCCTGCACTGAGAAAAAAACCACAACAACCCAAACATGTAGGATAGAAGTATGTGGTGGAACACTGTACCATGGTGCATTTTCTCAGACTACAGAGTGGCACATTTGAAAAAAATAGTTAACGTTAAAATAGTCTCATTAGTGAGACTACTCTGAGCTGGTTCCTAAAGTGGCACTGACCCACTTGGGTTTAGTATTGCTAAATTGCTGTGCTGAAACTGATTTGTGGTTTTTAAATGACCATTTTGTGTATGGTCAGTTACAGGTGTGGCCTCAGAAAGGTGTATATGAAGCATTTTTTCAGATGATTTTTACTCACTATAGTTTGCTAAAACCTGTACCAGAAAGTATTGTTATAGTACTGAGAAAGTTTATTTTATTGACTGCTGTGGCTCTCCCCTGGCTCATTCTTTTCTAAAAACTGGGCACAGCCCCATAAACCACAGAAGTACAGAATCAAGATTAAATTAACCTCAGTGCCACTTAGTGAGATCATTTAAGCAGTTGGAGTCAGCGTGGTTTTGCACCAATTGAGTACTGTTACAAGGCAAAATCCCATTGACTAGAATTATGTCAGTGTTTAGTGCAAAATAATGTACATTATCCTAGCTATATGAGGTCATGATGGAGTATGGTGCCAATACATTCTAAGAACGCTTTTCACAATCCTAGCAAAAAATTTAAATATTGCCAGTGTCAACTGAAGGACAGCATTCATTTTCTTGATGTCATGCTGGGTCTGAAGAAAACACCCAATGCAAAATATTGAATATGATATCAATGAAGGATTTTGTTTGTTTCAAACCAAAAGGAAATGAAATACTGTTACTCCACCCAGGTAATGATTCATCTAAATCCAAAATAAAATAAAAAAAGACCAAAACCAAACACTCTCCAACCCCCCCCAAAAAAAAGTTCACATTAAAAAAAAAAAGAAACCAAACTCTGTTTGTGTTGGATGGAGAAATCAGAAATAGAGCTCTGGCCAGTGAATACAGTCATCTATCTACACAACCATAATAGTTTTATAGATCTCTAACCATGTAACAATCAGTTCTGTTACTCTTTATTGGTGGAGAAGTGCATGGAAAAGAGATTAAGATATCTTCTTAGTCCTTACAGAGCAAATAAATCTTAAAATAAATTCTCAAAAAGCGAAAAAAAAAATTGTTTTATACTAAAGGCATTAAACAATATCTTTTAAGTGTCTTGCCAACAGTTCAAACATGGAACTAACAAAACTACTCCTTTAATCACCATAAAGATTAATAACCTTGAAGCTGGGAAGGTCACAGAGGCTTGGATAATGGAATCTGCACCTCCATTCATTGTTACCTTTATGACCAAATGTTTTCAATTGGCAATATTCTATTGTAAAAGCTTGAAGTTTCCTTACATGTTAGATCAGGCACTGTATAGAGAATAAAACCCAGAAATTTTAAATACCCTGGAAATTAGGCACTGAGATAGCAGTTTCTTTGACTCACAGAAGAAGCCTACTGTTAGGACGAACTGGCTAATAAAATTCTCAAGTCACCAGAAAAAAATGGAGAGGTGAATATTTTGAGCATATACTAAATGGTCACATTTGAGCCCTGCTTCTCCTTGGTGAAACTCAAGTAACATTTACTGCTAGGAGTGGATCCATGGACTTCTGTTAAATTTCTTTCTTAAATTTGTCATGACCTGAGAATCTGACATTTCTCTGGCCCCTACTGCAGGGAATGGCCCTCTACTGTGCTACACTTTAGTTACCCTTTAGATGCTTCTTCACATACCTTAATCCTCTGTGGCTAGGATTTATCCAAATTCCTTAAATCCAGCCTAATTTTCCTTCAACTGCGGTGAAAGTATCGCTTACATTCTGAGCAAATGTTGCATGAGGAACTCTCTGCTACATTATTGAACAAATGCAGCCAAGGTGATTAGCTGGCTGGTGTTGAAGCTCTTGTGTTAAAGATTCCTGTAGTTATTCTTTTCTTAATCAGTCTAGAAGACGTGTTGCTATAGGATATCAATTTGTTTATAGCATAAAATAAAGTCTAATGTTTACTGTTTAGTGACCCAGCCACGCACATGTGTGTGTATGAATTACATACTGTTTTCACCAAAAAAAAAAAAAAAATTGAAAAAGCACATCATGAGGCAATTTTCATAAAAGACTAACAATGCTGACAGTAGGTGTCCTTTTAACTGAAGACTTTTTTTCTTCAAGTCTCTTCAGTAAGAGGGTAAGTTCTTTAAAATAACAAAGTTAATTGTAGCTAGCACTGAAATGATAAAAAAAAGATTTGACTCTCGACGGGGGGCTATTTTTTCAACTGATGAAAGGAGAGAGATTTCTGACAGAATAATAGGATTAATTTTAAAAACATGCTCAGCTTTGGACAGTATGTCCAAAAGCAGTGACATGATTAGTGTCGTCTTTAAAGAATGTACAAATGTTTAATTTCAGGGAAAACATTGGAAATGCTAAGACAGTAGGCATTTGATTTGCTTTGATGACTTAATAGACAGTTTAGCTACCTTTCAAATTGATGGCTGACAGTTGAAAAGGGTGCATTTTAAATAAGTTGTCTGGATTTCACAATCTCGGCTTCTACTGGCTTTACTGGAAATCATACAGTTAATATCTTTGGTAACAAGTCTAAGTTTTCTTGAGTCAGTTGTTTTGGGCACCACCAACTTCCCCTATCAAACAACATGGGCAAGGAACACACAGCTTTACCATACTGATCTATAAGGAGAAGTCTATTGCATTTTACACAATTTTTTTGAAAGTGAGATCCTGATCACCTTGAAATTAGCTTATTTTCAAACTATCTAAAGTGGTATTTTGTTCCATGAATACACAGCTGTCTGAAAAGAAACTTTTACATGTTCACACACTGGATAAAGATAATATAAGAAGCTATTTTGAATTCCCTGACCTTCACAGATTGAAGTTTCAACTTCAATCAGTGCTAACACAGTTTTTCTTCTTCCCTCCCCTTTTCACAATACAATAAAATTTTATTTGAATATTGTAGTGCGGGTTATAAAATCTCAGAGAATTGAAGTGGCAAGTCTCCAGGATCTGACTGTGCTAAGGGAAGAGATAAATTACCTTTCTTGAAGAAGAGAGTGATTGCTTCATGTTTAAAATCTTTCTGCTATTAGGAATGAAAAACAAACACTTGGATATTGGTCTGTGACCTCCCTACGATGTCCATGAAGGAAATCACATAAATGTCAGCTAAAGTAGGCCTTCACATAGGATGGGGTGTGAAACAATTTCCAGAGAGAGTGGGGGCTTTGCCAGCTCAAAGAATAACATTTTTGAAAGACGTTTTGGGGGCAGGTGTATTATTATGCATTACAGTAACTGAACTCTTCCAACTTTTGTTGTTTTAAGCAAAAGAAATATTAGGAAGATTTTAGATTAATATTAATATAACTTCTACCTCTGAGATAGAGAGCATTTTTAACATTTTAGAAGTCAATAAAGTACACTTAGAGGAGCATTCTTGTTATACCAGAAATGCACTATTTAAGCAAACATATTGTTGTTCTATAGGATTTGTCTGTCTCTTTCTATTTAATAACAAAGTTCTAATATTATTAAGAAGAAACCTAAGTAATATAAGTACCTCTGCTTAGAATATCAGCTGCAATACTAACAGTCCTTGTCATTGTTAAATTTTAAATCTTCATTGCCAAATGCACACGAGACAAAATAAATAATTTTGTGTAACTGCAGAAACCTTCCTCCCCCAGATTCCTTTCTTTTCCCCTCTAAGACTTTTTCATGCTATTTTATGGTAGCATAACACGTTAACGTCTTTATGCTGCAATTTGCTGATATGAAGTTTCATTGTGCATGTTAATATAGGAATGCTACAAGAAAGTTGCTTGATCTTCTTCCAAGTTTTAAATACCAATTTTAAGCAGCAATAGTCTCATTCACTAATTGCTGTTTATTTCTTACATGCTGCTGTATTTTTCCTTTTCTTATTTTCTCTCTCTACCACAGCAGTCTTTTTAATTGCAGCACAATTTTTCATTCTGCTCAGGTCAGTTTTATTTCCCTTCTTCCCCCAGCTTTAACAATATTTGCACAGAAAAATACAGAGTGCTGTGTTATTTTTGGCTTTTGATAAAAGTAGGCAATATATTCTAGCGTTTCATTAAAACTAAGGTTAAGTAGTGTTATAAGTAAGGTGTGGAGCAAAACTGAAAAAGCTGCTTAGCTAAAATGTTGGGGTTCTTTCAAGAGGTCTTACTCACATTCAACTAATAATTAGCAGTGATGCAATCTGCGATCTCATTCTGAGAGGAAAAAAAATCAGTTTCCTCACTAATTTGTCTCAAACCTGGACACCTTTTCATCAACAGGTTCAAAAAAGAAACAAGGGAAAAACCTATTTTTTCCCCTGCATTTTCAAAAATGGTATCTTCTTGTTGTAGATGCTTTAAACCTGAAAGAGCCATAATGTTCTAGCCTCCAGCCTTTCCTCCTACTTTGCCTCTTAGGTCAAGAAATAGAAATGAAAACACTAATGGAGGTTTTGCTTTTAGTACCTAGACTTGGGTACCCTGGAGGCTTTTTTTGAACTGCTTAATTCTTCAAGGGAAAAGTGTGAGCTTTCTTGTACTGTTCTAGTGTTATCAAACTGAACTTAGTCTGAGCATACTTCAGGGAAAGAAGTCATCATCTCACTTTATGCTGTCTGTGTATCTATGTGTTCCTAGCAAAATTAGTAATTCAGTCTGATCCAAGTCTAAAAAATGGTTGCAAATTAATAGAAAAAAGCTCATATTCATTAAATGTTCCGTATTCACTCTCATAAATTATTTTCTTCTCTGCACAGTTTTTTCTCTATCTTTCTCTATTTCTTACATTGTATTCATAATGCAGTGAAATGTCAAGGTACTTAAACCAAAATAACTCGGCATTAGATAAAACAATGAATAAAATTAAGGCCTGATTTCCCTTCCTCCCATTCTTCTTTACATTTAAAAGTTATAAAAGACTATACAAAATTTCCTCAGAAGGTGGAACATAAGTGCAGCTTAATAATGAACTTTGCAAAACGCCTTTTGACATGCCTTTATTACTGACACTACTTACCAGGCTCCTGCTGAGTTTGGGGCCTTTGCATTCTGAGCACTGTGAAAACAAAGCAGCAGCTTTACACTGCACAGGGGGAGTGAAAGTAGGAAGTTATTCTTCATCTTCAAGAAGGATGGTGAACAGGGACTGTGTTAATTCTATTTTCAAGAGTATCTCTGGCCTGATAAGATTTGACCTGTTAAGGCTGATATTACGGGAGATGTTATGCTTGAATGAACCTATTAAAACAACCAAGGAAGGGAGGCTCTGTAAATCGAGTAGATGCTGTTCTGTGTATTCTCAAATTTCATAAATCCCAAATTTAGAAAAGTTTGACTAATAATAAGATTTAATACAGGACTTTCCATCAGTCCACTATTACCTAGTACTTGAAATAAATGTTGACTTAGGTGTAGCTGTGGAAAGGGCTTTTAACCCTTTAAGTGTGGCGGAAATAAGATGCACAGCTACATGGTCGTCTTTCATGATAGAAAGAAAGAGACAAGTTTATTCAGAAACACACTTGATTTTATAGCATGACTCCTAATTCTAAGAGTAGAGAAAAAGTAATTGGTTCAGAGAGAAGGCACCCCATTCCCAGGGCCTGGTCATGCACCACAACAGGTGTTCTATCTTTGTTATTAATTCCTTTTTATTTTGACCAAATTATCACCCTGGGAGAAATTCTCCCTAGCCTTGAGCTAGACCAGCTTATTGACTGGGAACAGAGCTGAGAAGTTCCAGCCTGGAATATTTTTCAGGCTGCAATATTCTTACTTTCTCAATATGTGTCCCTACACTTAGGTTATTGGAGTTCTGATAAGTACTTACATTACAGTTATTTTTGGAACACTATGATGAGGTTTAAATAAAAACAGACCACTTAGAACTGCCAGATAAACTTTTATTTAAACAAAATAACTCATATATAAATCCATACAAATTTTTTTTGGTAGCTAAGTGATTAAATACAGAAGAAAACCCATAAAGAATCTCGAAAACCTCTGCTACATTTTTGTACTACTTTGTTGTAAAATTTATGTTAAATAGGCCACTTTAATCTCAACTCTTTAAGTTACATGTGAGCCTGTTAGATCTTCAGTTCCTCTTCCATCTTCTCTCCACATACCTGCTATTTAATCCAATTGTAAAAGATTTTCAAATTCCTGTTTATCTTTGTTCACAAGGCTGGAATAGAGGACAGGTTTCCATAGAGCAGTAAGAACTTTTAAAATGACAAAACAATTAAGTTAATTTTCCCAGTTTAACCAAAATGTGTATTTTTTAAATTGAGAAGCTAACAGTAAATACTAGCACCTTCAAAACACCAAAGTCTCCCTTTGGATCATTCTTCCCATCTCAGCACCAGACTTGTCAGCGATTTTGTTGGCATGCATGCAGCAAATGTAAGTGTTTAAGCTGGAGCTATGGTGTGGAAAGCATGGTCTGAAGGAGCGAGATGTAGAGCCTAGAAACTTCTGTCAATTTGTGTTATGTTGTAAAGTTGTAAATGTAATTAAGTCATAGGATTTGTCTTAAAAAATAAGCCAATGTTGCCTCTGTACAAACACATATTCTTACATCTTTTCTAGTTTTCTGTTATGCAGTACAACTTTACAAAAAAAATATTAGTTGTAACCAACAATCAACTTGATCAAAAATAGACACTTTCTAAACTTGAGGCAGGATGAACAGCAAAATTATTCTCCTTTCTACTTCCAGTATACTCTCACATGGTCCATAATGTGATCAGAAGAAGTTGTCTCTCTTCAAATTTCACAAGTTATGTTTTTCAATACAGAAATTAATTTCTAAACCGAGCAGCAATAAGATTTCCTTTAAAAAATATAAAATCCAGATATTTTTATCGAATTGTTAATTTTTTAATATCTGAACTTAATGATAGTTGATTCCTGTAAGATTTATTTGCTTAGAGAATTTTTTATCATCAATGCTTCAGTGGCCCTTTTGCTGTTCTGGCTGCTGCCAATAGACTTCTCTGTACTGGCTGTCCAGTCACACTCTGCTCTGTTCAACCATTGCCAAAACCATCTTCACATTTTCCACTAATAAAACTGCACTACAGACAAATTGTCACTTTTATAGTGTTACTAGAAATAATAACCCTTTAAGATTTAATATATTAAAAAGGCAAATAAAACAGCATCCCTCAAGATGGCTGAGGCTGTGAAACTCAGCTCTAAAGACTATTTTTTCTGTGCATTGCTTTTTCTTTTAGAGTTTACCATCACTTCATCTTGTACTGAAGAAAAAATGAATTGCTCAACAACAAAGTAAAATTTAGGAGAATTTCTAACTCCTGAAAAAGATTAAAGTACACTCAATCTCAAGAACATTTTTTAGAAAGCCAGCTTTACTTACGTTTTTGCATCCTTCCACCCACAGAAGCAACTGTAAAAACTGAATCTTGTTTTTGTCTGGGAAAAGAAAATCACAAAACCAAAACTGTTAGTGTTTGGAGATCAGGTAGGTGTGCATAAAAACCTTTTCTATCTACCTTCTTTTTTTTCTTTCTAATGATGCATTTATATGTTCACATGCCCTGAATAGTTCTAATATTACATGAAGGAAGGGGACTTGAGGAGGTAATCTGTTCTTGGTGGGAAACATAAGAGGTACAATCTCTGGGGAAGATTGCTGAGGGGATGGAAGGGCTCAATTTCTTGCATTGGACATTCCCAGTTGTGTGTGTCATCCAAAGAGGGGAGCATGGTGCCTCTACCAGCTAATCTGCTTCTGTGGACTACCCAGTGATGCTGCATGCTGCATACAGCTCTGAATCAGCACTGACACTGATCTCATATCACACCAATATCTCTCTACCATGAAGGTCTTTGCATCTGATGAGCTTAATCTGAGTTATTTGTGTTATTCAAAACCATGTTGGCAAGTAGCTCTCAGAAAGGTGTTTATGCATTTCCTGTGAAATCTGACAGTAAATACAAACTAGCCCAGGTTTTTTTTGAGTGTCTGGCACAGAAAGTCCAAGCATTTTGATATGGTTGCATGACAAACTGTGCTTTAGATCCTGCTAGGATATCCATTAAGTGACAGACTTGTTTCCCCTCACCCATCACAGAAGATGAAGCCTTGGAGTCCCATAGCTCTATTCTCAGCGGTGTTGGTTTATGGACCCAGTTATATCCTGCAGAAGCAAAATCTTCCCTGTCAAGGAGCCTATGATCAGCACACTTAGTAAAAATTACTCAACTTCAGGTATTCATTCATTCATTCATTCATTCACAGAAAAGCAGGAAAAAGATAAAAGGTTAGGCATATACCCACATTTCCTCTTAACTACTTTTATTCTTTTCTTTCAATGCTTGGTAAACCAACTTGCACCCAGTTCTGGTCTGGGAAAAATAAACTAAGCTTCTGCAACGTGCTTTATTTAGCTAGGTGTAACTGCAGAGATATAGTGGCAGACTTAGGTCAAGAGGATTAAACTGAGCAATGCTTACAGCTGCTCATCATACTGTTTCATCCAGGTAGTGGATGTACCTTTGGCTGCCTCTTAATCTTAGAAGTAGGAAGTAGGTTAAGCATCCCAACTAGCAACAACACAGGAGGTCGTCACTCCTAGAGAACCCAAGGCTGAGTTTTAAATCAGGGAAAGTTGTATTTGGAGTTCCAATATACAGAATTAGTCTTTTTTCTTTTAAACATAATGAAATCTAAATATATTATGCAAAGGAAGAAAAAAAAGGGGGGAGGGGAGACACGACTGAGATCTTGCTGTACTTAATTAGTATGCAGGAAAACTGCAGTATTTTTAATGAAATTAGGGTATTAGATAGTGGAGTGAGCTCAGTTCGAGGTGTAAAAGCAGATGAATGTAATCCAGAATTTGAAACACCTCAAGTTCCAGGCAAGACTGCATCATGAGATATTTTCCATAAGGAAAAGAGACAGGGGAAGGGGGAAGGACATGATTACAAACTTCAAATATGTAAAGAGTTTCTTGTTATTCTCTATGTCCATGGAAACTAACGTAGCAGAGGAAAAGAGAATGTGCAAGGAATAGGTGAGGAATTGTGATCTAAGGGCTCCCAGGTCTCCACGTCTCCTAGTAAGGACTGGAAGAGGGGAGGATGATCAAGCTAAAGAACACCCAGGTAAGGTAGATGTATGGGTCTCCGTGGGGTTACCTGTGAGGTTATTAGGAGGATTGGTCACTCTGAGGCTGCTGTTTGTCATCTCTGAAATCACGTCCCACCAATGTTCCCACTTGCACATGCAGTGAGATCTTCTCTATCTCACAATTTGGCAATCAAAGCTGGGCCACAATTCTTGCTATCATTAAGTTGTCTAACAGCTAACATGTTAAAACTCTAAGAATTTCACCACTTAAATTCCTTTAATTACTTTAAGATGACATGATGCTATTTATGAATATTAACGTGATACCACTTATGAATGTTAATATGCTGCTACTTATGAATAAGTGCGTTACTCTGAGGTTTGCCATAAATTTCCGACCAGATCAGGGGCTTTTTTAAAATTCTGGAACTTATTTCTTGATGTCTTTTTGTTTGTAGCTGAGGGTCAACTGTACCAGATATTCCTTCTATTCTCCCATCTTTCTTTCTGAGTTTCCAAAATATGAGTCAGCCTGGTCCAGAGCTGTACCTAGAGCAGAAAGCTGAAAAGCAGAGTGTATTAACACTCTGCTGATTTGCCTGTCTGGCTGCCAAGCCAAAGCACATGCACAACTTCCTAGCTTGGAGTACAGCCAGGATAAATCTATGACTACACTTATCCGAGCAGATACACATTTCAACATCTAATTCCTTTTTATGAACATCATTCTAAAAGCCCTTTCCTCTTTCAGGGTAGGAAGCCTCTGTCTTTATACATGTCTTAGCATCAGTGCTGCTGGAGGCATTGGGAAGCAGCAGCCATTTTGAAAGAGAATAATTCTTTTTGTTCACTAGGGAAAAGCATCAACTTCTAATGAGAGAAAGTTTCAGCTCTGTGTTTTTGTTGATCAAACAATAGCAGAGGTAAGAAGCACAGGATAAGGAAGAGTGGCAGTGTAGGTGTGCATTTAAACAGTGAGCTGAGAACTATGGGAGAGTGTTTATGGCAGAAGAGAGGCACATGTTGGGATATGTGGGAAGGGTAAGGAGTGATGAGGAAGTCTAGCATGGACACTTCAGCCATATGGGCTCCTGTTTCACCAGAAAGAGGAAAAAAAGGCACTTTCATGTGTTCTGGGGAGTAATTTATTTTAATAAGTATTCCACCAAAGGTGAAGATCCAGACAAAAGCCTCAGTTAAAAGCCTCAGCCTGGAGTTACTGCATGATTTCACTGGATGTCGTAGACCAGAAATTAGTTTATTTGGTTCCTCTGTTGTCCATAGCTGATGTTAGGTTTCAGAACTAATGTTTAGCATTTTTAATTTATGTACATGTTGTACTTCTAAGCTCTATTTTGACTATATTGTGTATGATGGTTTTGGGTAGAAAAACATAGAGGTCTTTGTTGAGCATGATTTTTGAGCAGAACCACTTCCTGTGGAAGAGTCTGTTTTGGCAAGAAATTAACAGTTTAAAAAATTGCAAAACAAAGCTCTATGTATAAAACAATAGAATCAATCATTTCATGAGTCAATAATTTTTCAATTGAATGTTTAAGTTACTTAAACCTTTTAAATAAGTTAATTGTTAAAATTTATTACACTGTTGAATGAATTGTTTAAATTGAGCTGGATTGTACTGAATATTCTTGAGATCTTAATTTTTTCTTGATTTGGTGTGGGAAGAGATTATAAAATCTTGACCTTTTTCATGATGATTAAACTATTTCCTATACAGTTTTAATTTTTAACAGTGTAAGAATATGTCTTAGTATAGATTTCAGATATATGCCATCAACCTTAACTCAATTTTATTGTAGATTTTTATAGCAATTTATTAACTGACACAAATACATTAAGACCATATTGTAAGCCAACCACTGATATAGACAAATTGAGGCTTAAATTCTATCTCGGCTCCTGTTCTTCCCTTCACCTTCCAGCACTACATTAAATGAAATGATTAACATTGATCACATGCAGTTGTAGCAGAAAGTGGCAAGATTTGTAAAGGCCATTATTTCATGTGGTAGCTTAATTCATAGTCCTGTAGACACCTCTAAAGAGTTGTGCCTCCTGCACAGACAAGCTTTACCTCTGTCATAAAACTGTCCTTGAGTCTGAAGAATAATACTACCACCCATTAGTCATCATTTGAGAGCTTTAGGTGATTTTTCAGTTACCTTGGCACCACCCCAAATCTTGTCTGGAAAATAAAGACTGTGACCCCACACAAGGAGTGCAAAACAGATTGGATTACACATGGTAGGCTACATTATTGAGGACATGTGCTTAAGCTTTTTATTATTATTATTATTATTATTATTATTATTATTATTATTATTATTATTATTATTATTATTTCCAAGTAATTGATAATTTCCTGACCAGATAACTTCCTGCAATAATGTTGTGATGGGATAAGACAATGGATGATGACATCATTTTCCTCTAAATAGTGATGAAGGGATGAACCACCACCAGATTTACATCATTAAATAGTATTGATAGAAAAGACATTTCACAAATAAAGTTGTGGAGAAATCTGGTACAAGCAAGGTATCCTCCAAAACTGAGTCAGGTTGACCAACTGCTCACACATACTTCAGCCAAAGTGAACACAAACACGGTGAAGCACACTCCACAAAGTATATTCTGTTTACCTGTTTACATGACCTTTACCTTGCTTTAATTCAACTGCATTTGGCTATACTTCATTCACAAAATGAGATAAACTGATTGCTATTCTAGCCATTAATGCTGAAGACAAAGTAGAGTTAATTTTTTCTTGAAGTATCATCTTTTTCCCTGCATTTCTTTCTTTCTCTGTAATCCTGGTATTTTAAATGCAGCATTCTTTATAGTAGTCTTTTTCTTTGTTATATTTTGTTTTTCAAATAATATTTCTTTGCCATGGGAAAAATACCTGCTAACTAGCCAAATCTATTTGATGATGTAGCACCTTATACAACATGCTTATTCATATTCTATGGAGACATAACAAGGACTAGGTAACTGTATTATCTCTTATAAATAGAAAAAAATACACAGTTTGACACAATTCAGCATGTTGAAAGGGAGAGAAATGAAATATAATTAAGTTAATGAAATATAAGTGAGTAAATAGGAGACATGGGAAAGGGGTAGGAAATTATACAAATAAACCTAGTGCTTTTCAACAGAGACGAAGCAGTGCAGGGCTACAGTAATTTGGAGCTGGTAAAGGCTGGTACTGTCCTTTTCCCAAATTTTCCTAAACGTGGAATGACATTTTAGGGAGGTATCAGCACAAGTATTTAAGGGATATAAAACAGCATTGACAGCCTATGTTAAGGACAATGCTTGAAAGCATATCCAGATACACGTGTAGAAATACACAGGTGTGTATTACATACATCACACACATACACGTGTGTCTGTATATATATAGAGAGAGAGAGGGAGAGGCATTAATATGTAGCATGTAGTTAGCTATACATTTAGTGTGAAATGTTCTTCAGTTTGCTGTTGTGAAAATGACAAGTTTGATCACTCGATGTCATCCATACATGTTTGTGGCTTACTGGTTAAAAAACAAAACAAAACAGGTTTTACTTTGATCTGAAAGGTGAGTGAGATATGGTTTGTTCTGATTCATTTCATATCTGTGTAAATATAACCTGTATTTTAGCTAGAGAGTTTTTGTTGTGAGTGGATGGAAAATGATGTACGGAACAGAAGGAACATAGTTTCTCTTTTTTTATAGGCAGAAGCTGAACAGGCAACATAGACTGTTGGATAAAAAAGCAGTTTAAAAAAAGTCTTTTTTATTTTTAAACTGAGCAGATTTAATCTGGAAATCACCAAGGGAAAATAAATAGGGTACATGATAGATGTAATTTTTATAGTGTCATTTTTTTTTGACGAGAGTTACACTTTAGCAGTTCTGCTGACATGATAGATGTTCCAGAGGAGTCTTGCACCTCACAGAATTTTAACTGCAAACCTTTATACTTAACACATATCTCCTAAGGCAAAAAGACACACCACAATCAACACTAACATCATTTAAAACTGCATCAGCCAGAAACTACAGGTCTCTGTCAGTTATGATTGCTGCCCATTAATGCAATGGTTTGTTATTGTACCACCTATTATTTTACCACTCGTCATTATACCACCCATCCCTAGGTGGTATGAATGAAGTTTGCCTTTTTCAGGAGAAGTAAAATGAAGTTTTATGCTCCTAGAAATGTTATTATTCAAGCTGCATTGTTTCAAAATCATGCAACTTGAGTGATTAGTCCCATATGGGAAAAGAGGACTAGCAATGGCACCTCCATATTAGTAAAACATAGATTTGCTGCAGTAAGGCAGCAAAGAATAAGTGCAGAGACAGACAGATTATAATTTTAGAGGAATAGTACAGCATGGGAAATGACAGTAGAAAAGTAAAAGAACTGGAAAAAAATGGAGAAGAGAAAGTGCAAAGTGAATAGTGGCACTAAATCCAGCAAAGAGTAGTGAAGGAAAAAAAGCAGATATCCAGGGGAGTGAATAAGCCTTTAGTTATCCATAAGTGGTCCCATTACCAATTTAGAATTCATTACAAGCATTAGCATGGCAGCCATCAGCATCGTTTCTGGAACCTCCCTAAATGCTTCCTTTCATCCTTGTGAAAACCTCCAAAGCATAGCAATCCAGCACACCTGGCGCAGCGCCAGCTCACAGCTTCTCAGCTGCATAGCAAAAACAGAGTTGTGCTACCAGAGGGTGGGAAAAGTGGGGCCAGGACAGCGTCCTCTCCTGCCACTGGGATGGGCAGAGATGGGACAAAGGGTGGCCGTGGAGAAGGAGGCTGATTCCTGCGATGGATGAGGGGACAGGCTGTGTTCTTCACCCCTGACCTCCCACTGGCACCCACTCAGTGGCAGGAGTGACAGCAGCGGTCAGAAGGATCTCCAGGGCTTTGGCACAGCAGCCCAATCTGCTGAAAATCTATTGTTATCCCAACTGCCTTATGGCTGGATTCCCTCTGCTGCCAGATGAAGAGTAAGGGAGACTGACCAAAGCTCTTGACATTTTGGGCTTCTCTGGTTTCATAATATCTGATAATGTGTGGATTGGTGTTCCCAGTGATGCTAGCTCAGAAAGCAGCAATGGAGATATGTTGAGTTGAAAATGCTTGACAAATGGTGTTTGCTGGAAAATACTTTTTTGAGAATGGCTAAACCCTTGCAGAAAATTCTGCTGAATTTGACTTGTTATTTTAATTGATGAAGGTTGAAATATTTTAATGTTTGGTAAATGTTTATTTGGTTTTGCCTTAAATATTTGATTTTAAAAATTAAGTAAAAAATAGCAATGCAAAATGTGTTAATGAGAACATCCAAACCAAAGTGAAAGACATCTTTTTAAGTCAGACAAAATGTTCCTGTTTACAAGAAACAATATTTTTATTTTTTTTTCTAATTTCAGCAGTTAAAATGAGAGAAATTTTTTAAAAATAGATGGTAAGATGAGAACTATGCCCATAGCTTCTCTGAGGACTGCTGATATTGTGTCCTTGGAAGGCATTTGTGCAGACTTTCAGTATTTGTGGCAATATTGTTGTGGCATTTTGTTTTACTCAGGCAGTAGTAAATGTTGCAAGTAACTGAGTATCTCTCGCTTAATCAAATATTGAATTTGCCTAGGACACTTAGAGATTAAAACATATTTACAAAGACAGTTGTATCAATACAACATCCTTCATGGTGACCCTCAGAGTGTCTTCAGGGAAACTATACAGCAGCATAATGTTTTCTGAGAAGCATATTTTTTCCCTTGTAAAAAGAAGCAGACAAGTTTGTACTTAGCTGAGGTAAGCTGTTGTTGCTCTAATGGTCTATTAGGAAGAATTTTTGAAAACTATGTTAATCTCTGAGGCAATTCTGGTGTAAGAACATATGGCATCCTAACACTGATATGCTTGTTATTCACAATGAGAAAAGTGTTTTTCTCCGAATTCTGAATCTAAACTTTTTCATTTCAAGAAGTGTAGCGTTATTGTTAGTGTTGGGCATTTTACAGTTGAGCATCACAGAAAGATTGGTCTAATTTCCCTTCTGACCTTATGCTTTCATATCCCTAGGTCAGACTTACATATCTAGATTCCTTGATTCTGTGAACATTGAAATGTCCTATGTCCTGATTATATTTCCTTCTCTTTCATCTAGATCTCCAGATAAATATGAAGAAATGTTTATTGCAAATGTTTCAACTTTTATAATGATAAGTGATATTCAAAATGCAGCTTAAAATACAGACTTCTTCCTGCTTACCTCTTTTGCATCCATCAGGCACCATTCTGTGACAGTGATGAATTGGATGTGAAATAATTCAGGCTTGGTCTTCGTTGGCGTTTCCATTAAGACATTTTGCCTTTGAAAGTGTGGGAGAAATCAGCAGCTTATTTGGGTGAGTCTTATCTGCTGTCAAGGAGCAGCTGGTGCAGGCTAAAACATTGGTCTTTTCTTTCTTTTTGCTTTTAATTTCATCTTGTTGAAGCAGAACAATATTTTTCATAGAACTATAGAATGTTTTGTGTTGGAAGAAACCATAAAGATCATCCAGTTCCACCCTCCCTGCCCTGGGCAGGGACATTTTCCACTAGACCAGGTTGCTCAAAGCCCTATCCAACCTGACTTTGAACATTTCCAGGCGTGGGGCCTCCACAATTTCTCTGGATAACCAGTTCCAGAGTCTCCCCAACCTCCCAGTAAAAATTTTCTTCCTACCATCTAATCCAAACCTACCTTCTGTCAGTTTGAAGCCATTCCCCCTCATCCTATCGCTACATGCCCACTATATGCCCATTATATATAACTCCTGCAGGTCCTGCTCGGGTACAGGAAGGCTGCTCTATGGTCTCCCCGGAGCCTTCTCTTCTCCAGGATGAGAAAGCCAAGTCCATGTTTCCACCTAAAAGAGCCTCTAGCAGAACTTAAATGAAAGAAGTGGTTTCAGGGAGAGCTCTGCCTGGATCTGGTCTATGTTTGGTTGGAGCAAGCCCAGTGAAAATAAATGGGAGTTCTGGACTTCCAAAATGATATAACATACTCAGAGTAAATGCTGGCTAAATACTGAAGTCAGATAAAGCAGTGGGAAGCAGACTTGAGGGCCAGTGTAGCAAAGAAATGGGAGGCAAATGCATTCAAACGGGAATTTTTACAGCACTGGTATAAACATCAGTGTTTTATACCACTGGTGTAAACAAATCTGATTTCAGCAGTAACATCCTTGTAAGCAAATACAAGTAACATGGACGTTAGTGAGATCAGAAAAGATATTACAGTAATTAAGTCTTGAACTTGTAAATCTAATGGTGAATATAGTTACTGCTGTGACCAATATTATTATTATTATCATTATTATTATTGTTAGTGTTTGCCTGATCAGGCAAAAGTGACCAAGTACTGTGTTTGCGGGGAACACAGTAGCAAGATTTGCATTTTACAAGCAGGAGGCAAGGCAGCAAAATGTAGTGTCTAAGTATTTTTAAGTACCCCAGTAGTATTTTTCTAGGATGGCATTAGTGTGTTATTTTATACCAAATGAGTCTCAGAGGTGCTACCTACTTGTGAGCTCACCATCATAACATATTTCTAGCTTGTCCTATCAGTCCCCCATGTTTTACATCTGTTGTAGAAACTGAAAGCATTATTTCAAGCCTGGCCTTATTCTTTGTAGATATTAAATTGCCCCAGTTCAGTGTAAAGGCTTTAGTATTTTCATTGTTTATGTGCAAAAGAGGGATTTTAGAGGAAGAAAAAAAACAACACATAAAAATTTCATTACTGCTTGGGAAAACCTTATCATCTAACATGTAAAATATCTTATGCAACAACTCAAGTGGCAGATAGTATAAGATCTGTAAAGCATGTGGAGATATTTACCACCACCAGTCCAGGACGTTGACAAGTGTCTCCTGGGCAGAACAAGGGGACGTGATTTTGGAGAAAATAAGAATGTCTATGGTAATAGAGAGCATGGGAGGAGAAGCTCATCGGAGAAAGGGAAGAGAAATAAGAAAGTTTCCTTTGAAGGGTGATTCATTAGGCTAACAGACAATCTGCTAGGTCAGCAGGCCTTGATTCAAATGAAAGAACAAAGAGCTGAAGAGCCCCTTACTATGTCCCAGTTGCTGTTAAGGTGAAGATGTCCTGCGCCTTCAGGCAAGGATGCTGAGTCAGAGGGCTGGCCAAAACCCAACAGTTTTGCTCTTTGAAAAATCTCAGGGTGGTTGAGATTGACATGAGATGTCAACACACACAAGATGGGGACTTTCTGATAGTTTTCACTGAAAGAATATGATTAATCCATTAGAGAGTGAAATAAGGCTTTTATAGGGGAGTGACCTGCACAACACAGTGAGGATGTGGGTCTGACTCTGTATGAGTACACTGTGGGTATGTGTGAATGTGAGGGTACTGACCAGTGTATCTTGTTCCCCTCACAAGGCAGCCACCTTGGACAGGGAGTTCTTGGATGGGCATAGTGGATCCTTGCTCAGCTCTGCCTCTCCTCCAGGTGATCTCATCAGCACAACAAACCCAGCATTGCTGCCTGTCCTCATCAACATTACTGTTTGTTACTTGCTGTCATGGGGCTTGTCCAGTGAGGAATTTGTGCCACTCACAAATGGAGTAGAGGAAGGGTAGAGCAGTACAGCAAAGGAGGATGGCTGGCTGTCTTTTCCTTTTTTGCACTGCTTTTCACTCCAAATCCCTATGACTGAGCACAGCTCCTTCCTCCACAGGAATCCCATTATTTCACTTTGAAAATCTGGTCAGTCTGTTCATCATTATGTTTAATCAGGATTCCCTGTCCTGTGCCTAATGTGTTATGTGAGGAATTAACTAATGACACTTAAAATCCCTTCTAATTTTAGTTTAAATTCTTGTCTACAATTAAATGTTGCTTTCTTGGCAAAATTATTCTAGATTATTTTAAACAATTAAATTTGCTGCAGACACATGCCCCTTGATATGCTGAGCTTCAGCCTCCTCTCCCAATCCTGGAGTGACTTGGAGCCATGTGTACTCCTTGCCCCCGAGAGAATATCTCAAGGACAAAAAAAGCTGTCAAGTGACAAGAACAAAGCACAAGGAAGTGCTGCTTGTCCTTGCTCCACCACCCAGTCCCTAATAAAGAAAACTAATAATGCCCATTTTAGGTAGCTGCTTGTACAACTCTACTCTCATTATTTCAGTAAAGCAGTGTAAGCTGCCAGCTGTATCTTTTGTACCTCCAGACACACTTTGCAGAAGAGCTCTCTGCTGCTATTTTGAATGTGAGTTTTCCCCTCCTCCCTCTTTTCTTCATGTTGCTTCCCTAGATCCTGACTGAAAGGAGAGCAGGGAGAGTTCTGCATGCGTGGCTGAGGAGGACAAGCAGGGCAGGGGGTGAGCAGCAGCAATCCCTTCTATTACTTATGTCATTTTCTCACTTCCTTACTAATACCCTGATAATTAGAAGGGTTCTTATTAAGCTTATCTCGGTTCCTTGGTTTAAATGCTAACTATTTGTAATATCCAGAGGTATCCTGCCGACTGCTGTTCTGAATAGGAGCATTTCTGCTTACATCCCCAAGGCTTTTCAGCTGCAGAGCCCTTTGGGCAGCCATCTCCCAGTTCCCAGTGTAGCTCTGACAGGGGGTGGATTCTGGGAATGTACAGAGTGCTTCTGTAGGGCTGCAGCACGAGTGCTGCATCCTATCTCCTTTAGTGCTGTCCCTACTGGCCTCAAGCCAAGTTTAGCCCTTGCTGAACACAAGAAAAGTCCAAGTGTTTTTTGGCAGAAATACAAACCACTTGGAGCACTTTGGCGTATGGATGTGAAGTGTTTTACAAGCATCCTTAGAAGCCCAGCACAGCTCTTTGTATCATAAATTTCTGTACTGTGGACAAGCCTTGAGAAAATACCTAGGAGAGTAATGGGAGGCAACTGTCAGAATAATTACTGGTTTGGGGAAAAAGGAGGCCAGAAAGGGAAGGGAGAAGAGATACTTGTTGATTGGCCAAAATTTTAATAGTGCAGTTTTACCAAGAATTGGAAATTAGAGAGGAATTGAGCACATTTCCATTTTGAGGCTTGTTTTTCCTTACTGATTACAAAACCTAAAAATTTGCCAAAATCAGAATAATTTAATTTTATGAAGTAAAACATTTACATTTACTAGTATCCAAGTTTACCCAAATTTCATTTTGGATTTAGACTTATTATGCTACCCTTATTTTACTGTTACTTCCATACCATAAAATCCTCTGATCTCCCTTTCATTTGCACGGGAACAATAAGAGTTGTGGGCAGAGATTATATTGTATTTCTGTCTGTAGAAAGTCTCTGCATCATTGCATTCTTCAGCATGCTAATGTTGATACTAGTATTTTCTGCATGAATTTCCACATTTTTATTCCTCGACTGATGCCTTGGATGTAACCACAATTTAATTCTATTCGAAGTGATGACAAATGTTCTTTGGTGAATCTGAAAGATGATATCAGAAAACACTTTCTGTGCAGCACTCTCATAAGTACATCAACAATCTATTTCTCTTGGCCTGATGAAAAGTTCCCGCATTAGAAAAATATAAAAATAAAGTGACTCCACTGACTTAAATTCTTGTCTCAGTTTCACTATTATGAAATAAAGAAGTAATACAATTTTTTTGTCTTGCCCATATGTATCACTCGAAGACTCACTGGTTAAGTTTCCACAGCTATGAAGCAGGACACATTTGTGAAGCTGCTTGAAGGTTAGTGGGTACTCAAGACAATAAAGCAGTGATAGAATGACCCCAGTTAACATGTTTTATTGACAAGGAACTTAGTCCCATCTGCCTTAACGAGTTTAAAAGAAAAATAAAGATAAGTTGTCAAGGTCTAGGGAGATGTGGGCATCACTTCTGAGTGTTATAGGGCAGTTTCACAGAGCTGAGGAGGCTCAAGATAAAAATTAGAGGTTTCTGTTTAGCTCTGGTTTCTCTATTGCATCCAGACCACACCAAGTACATCCCACCAGTAATTGACACAACATGAAATATCAAGCCAAACTGAACCAAATGGTTAAGCATCTTTATACCCACTGCTTGTCAAACTCTCAAACATGGGGTAGAGAGCACACAGAGGTCTTCTGCCTCCTGTAAACCTACAGAGACTATGTATGCTCTCCCTACATGCTGCTCTTTTACCTCATGGGGATTTTGTGGTGAATGAACTTAATGACGCTCCCTTGCTTATTCTTGCTGTTTCACTGAGAGGAGAGAGAGCAATCCCTGTGTTGAAAGCCACAGCTATTTACTGATTTCCTATGTCTTGAAAAGTAAATCTCCTTGTTTCCTATAATTAGCCATGTACCTGCAGTTAGAAAATGATCCTGTGATATTACTGGTTTATTAGAGGAAACAGGAAGCAGAGAGAAATCTATGAAACTATGGGAGGGAAAAGAAACTGGTTGAAACTATGGGAAGGGAGAAAAACTGGATGAGAAACAAGTATTCAAGAAGATTGAGCATTCCATGTGTTTTTCTGGCATGGTGGCACTAGGGAAGTCTTTGAAGAAGGTATGGATATTTTTTCTCTGAACAAAGGAGACACGCCCCTTTAGTTTTGCATCTAATTCTGCATCTAGTTCTGCATCTAGTTCTGCCAGTGAATCCTCAGAAAAAGAGGAGAAAAAACATTGGACTTCAGAAACTTAGTTAGAGGCTGTTAGAGGCTGGAAAGCAATGTGGATGAATGACTCCAGCTCAGGGAGAAGCAGCACAGTGCAGGCTGTGAAAGGGGGTGCACTGGCTGAGACTTCCCTCCTCTGCTCCTCCTTCTGATGGCTGCTCCTGAGTTCCAAGTTACTCTAGGGGCTGCTTCGTCACAGACCATCTGGCAGCTGCTCCTGGAAGCACTGCTTACCTCCTGCAGCCAGAAGGAGATGGGATATCTTGCTCATTTCACCATGATTTACCAGGGTGGCATATTCAGACTGTGGCAGGTTAAGGAAGACTTGCAGGAACATTTTGTCCCCTGGATCTGAAGGACTGTCAGTCTTCAAGGGGGCAGTGGGAGCCTTTGAGGAAGGAAATGGTGGCACTGCTAGTATTGGAAGATGATCATGCATAGATTTAATTGCAACGTTTGTTTAAAAATAAACAGCTAGAAACTTCAGCAAGGTGCAAGAACATTTTTAAGGCAGTAACTAAAGACAAACCTTTGGGTTGGTTCCTTCAGTTATTCCCAAACTCTGTATGTGTGGAATGAATTATTACACAAAATATATACAAATGTAGGAACACTGAGATGTAGGATACAGGCTACTGTTGAAAATGAAAAAAAAAAATAGTGGTATTGATTGCTTCACCTTCAACAGTTAGGACAGGGAACAATAAGGCAAATGGGGACACCCCTCCACATGGTGAACAGCCGAGTATCAAACATCACTAAAGATTAAAAATAATTGTCATATATGCTTAGTATTTGTGCTTTGATATAGACTGAGAAGAAGGCAATTTAATCAATTTGTTATACTCTGTGTGATATGCATGTCTCAGAAGTTTGTTGTTTTGAAGTTGGTTTTGAAAAAAGAAAAGAAAAAAGTCAAAGAGATTTCATTTACAGATAATATGCTAAAAGTCAGTACCAGAGAGGCCTAGAAAAATATATTTGTATGTAGATGGTAATAGAATTTAAAGTTATAAACTATAGAATAACATGATAATGAAGTTTGGCCAGACAGGTAAGCAGAATTCCTTTCAGTGTATGGCATCAACATATACCATTCCTGCCTCCTTGAAAATATTGTCTATACACTCTCAATTTTTCTTTTGAGGATATCTGGACTAATATTACTTTGTCTTTTTTCATGTGTCTGCAAAATCTCCTTTCTTACTGATGCTCTATTTATTTTAATTACTTTGGTTTTTTTTGTTTTTTGGGGTTTTTTTTTAAGATTATTAATACATTTATACAGGTCAGTCTTGTATAAAATCCCTGTTAGAGCAATATATTAGACTACGAAATCTGCCATACAAAAATAAGATAAAGACAGTAGTTTGCTATTCTAAAAATATGGCCAGCAACAATTCACAGCCATAGCAAAAGAAAAACCGATGTTGAAAATTGGCACATTGAGACATTTTCACTGTTCAAGTCCAATTATCTCCTTGGTAACAAGTTCTTTCATTCATTACATATTGTGTTGTCAGAATAAACCGTGTAATAGTGCTGTATCTGGGTCTGTACTGCTCTCACAAATATGGAATATGGAAGCTGAAGTATGAAACCTGCTAACCATTTTCTTATGCTTGCTGGAAAATTAAAATATCCATATGAATTCAGATCTGTCAGACTACAGTACTCTTCATTTTTCATGCATAACTTTCTTTTAAGATACAAGTCCTCAGAAGTTAATGGATTCTGAGTTACTTACTGTCTGGTGAAAGAAAAAACTCCACCTGGCCATGATTTAAAATACCCCTCTCATCAGTAAATTGTGATTTTGCCATGCTAATAACCTCATTCTAATGAATATGTTTTGTACATTTAAAGCTTTTGCAAAAGTTGAGTGGACTTTACTCAAAGAACAGGTGGAGTATTCTGAGGTGATTTACACAGCACCTCAGACTTGAATTAAGTGGTTGCAGCTTTGTGTGCTGAAGGTATAACTTGATGATGTTGATTTTGTGGGATTTTTTTCTCCTGATTCCAGCTTGACTGTAATTAGGATAATGGTTGCTGGGGGCTGAGAGTGGAAGAGGCCATTCATTCAATAATTATCAGGTCTAGTGTCAAGGAAACTGTTATGTGTGAAAAAGAACAAGGCAGAGCTGCACTATTATAGCCCTGTGTATGCTGCTATCTCTTTTGGGCCAAGATCCAAAAGCATTTTGTGGTCTAAAACAGCATCCAGAGATTTCAGCTGGGATAAGAGCCCATTTCTCTTTGTTGCACAAGCACATAGGAAGAGATATTCTGCCACCCAAGTCTTTTCAGTCTTGCTACAACTACAGACTTTAGAAAGGGGATGGAAAGATGAAGGAAACTGGGACTGGAACACAGCTTGTATGTAGCTGTGACGTGACATCTCTTGTGAAGTCATGGAGCAGTGAAAGAATACCAGAATATTCACCTCTCGACTGCTTCCTTCTGTCCTACACAGACAAGGAATCAGAAATATAGCTTTTGGAGCCAAGGAATAATACCATGTAATGCCAGTACAATTAGAAGCCAAGAAAGACATAATATAAGAATGATTGGTGTGGCTGCCTTCTGTAGGAGAGAATATTTCCATTAGTAGCAGGTGTTATGTACCTTTTAGGTTAGAGCCTGCCAGCCTACTTATATCCTGCTGCTAAGTTAATACCAATAACTTGGCATGTTCTGTCAGTCAGTACCTTCAATGTCAATCCTAAGCTTTTATTGGTAGTAGTAAAAGTGGGAGCATTAGGACAGACAGCACTGCTGTGTATGAAGTAAATAAGAAGTCTGTCCTCCTCTGATAAAAGCTACTCCCTGTTAGAGTGATGTTTGCTGCTGCAGCTGCTAATGGCACCCCATGCGGGGATGAGTGAGTTGAAGGGAACAAACTAGTGTAGGCATATAGATATCAAAAATTCATCGCTTTTTAGGTTGGTTAGGGAGAAAGTAAATTGAGGAATGAGTCAAGGATGTGATACTAATATTAGTATTCACATAATGTCCGAAAGACCAAATATCTGAATGTCCCAGAGAAAGCAGTGTCTCCCAAAGTCAGATGAAACGTCAAAACCAGTGCATATGTGATTAAAAATTCTGATGGGAATGTAATTGTATCAGCATAGTTACATGTGTGTGAACCCCTGAACACGTCATGGTTTCATACAAAACAGATTTCAGTATGCCTCCTTTCACCTGCCTTGCATCCCAGAGATGATTCTTGCTTGAGCCCTGCTGTGTACAGTGCAGCTGACCCACATCTGGGCTTACCCTGGCATGTACAGTTGTGTAATTTTATCCATCAGCACTCAAAAACGTTCCTGGCCTGAAAACTCTTCAGCTACACATGATATGTATATGTTGGCTGACAAATGCACACTCTGGAGTGTGTAAATGGTTTCTTAGGATCAGTTGCACTTTCCTTCGCCAACTTCATCTGGAATGTTGCCTGAACACAGAGATCTCAATTGCAAGGACTGCCATGATTGAGGGACAGTAGGTCCACAAAGAACATGACATTGTTTTTATACTGGACTCTTCAGAGGAAACTGCCACAATCAGAAATCTGATCTTGGACTCTGTCATTTGGGGTATTTCTGTTTCATCATCTGACAAAAAGGAAAAAAAAAATCACTCATAGCACTGCTTTTCTGCTAACCCTTTCCATGTTTAACATCAATGAAACTGCTATTTTTTTCTGTGGTGACTGAAAAGAGAAGAGTTTCTCATTCAGACATGCTGGGAAAATGTTTTAACACAGAGCAAAAAGCTGCAGCCTAAGGAACAGATCTATAAAGGTCTGGGAAAAGTCTTTCACAACTGGATATTGAAGCAATTTCGCATAAAATGGTAAAAAAAAAAAAGATTGGTTTTGTAATATCTTGTTTTCTTCTTATAGGTTGTTTCAGTATTACACATGCTGCCACATGGAAGAGCATGACATCAGCATTTAAAAACGTAACTGGAGTGATCATTCAAAGACTCCCCATGTAACATTAAGCGTACAAAGAATGCCAAAAGATGACCATACACTACCCACTGGAGTCTCAGTTAGATAAGAAATTGCTGAGTCCAAAAACAACAAAGTTTTCACTCTCCAAGGCAGTGATAATGCCACATAAAATACCACTGTGTTTCTGAGCTTTGAGCTAGCTGCTGTCCTCTGTAATGTCAGATGTATTTTAGGATTACTAGTGTTGAATTCGTAAAGAACTTAAGGTTTAATATAAATATTAGAGTCAAAAGAGAATTACAGATATGCATATTGCAGGGTGCTTTCACAAAATTCTGATACTGGAAGCTAAACAGAAATTAAAGTACTTCCAAAAGGAATTTGAATAGGGAATAGGGATTTTCTCAGCCCTGTAACAAGTTTATGAAATCTGTTTGATGTGTGTTTTTGAGGAGGACAGAGAGCTCTATGTTTAAGTTTTGAAATCATTTAGAGATCCAAGTAGGGCACTATTAACCTTCCACATTGACTTTTCTAATTGCTGTTGGATCTCAGTGACTTTTAACCATGGACTAACCCTGTCTTCCATGATTTAACCATGGCAAAATTCTGACTCATAAAAATACTGCATATCCATGGTGGGATTTAATACTAGGGCTGTAAATTCTAGGCAGGTGGGAATTTATATCCGCTCCATAGAATTTATACAGGTGTCTTTTTCATTGTCTCAGCTAAACACTGATGTTTTCTGCTAAATTAAGGGCATTAAGGGAGTTGGTCCTGTTGGGACTGAGGTTATACTCTGAGGCTGACAAGAACGAAGGTTTTTCCCTTTACAAGTGAAGCTGCTCCATTTCATGTGGTCTTGACTTCCTAAATTAGCCCTTTTCCTGTGCAGTTGCTCTGACATTTCTTTAGTTTCTCCAGCAATGATTTAAGTCTTAGTAGCTGACAGTGTTTTAAATACAACAGTGCTTGATCAAAGCAGATCTAGACTTTCAAAACCTACCTTTATTACTCACTCATATTTTTCCTATGCAGATTATTCTTCCTGCTGTTATGATAGGTCCCACTGGTGAATGATAGGATTTACCTCAATGGAGTAAATGACTCCAGGCTCATATTTCAGGCCTTTTTCTATGTATTATGCATGTTTCTCTGTTTATTTACTTATGAATGTACAAAACTTATTTGATTGACCTCAGTTCCAAAGTGACTGTGGCATGTATCATCCTTTTCAAGTTAGAAGTATCATGAAAGACAGGGATTGCTTGGGGGCACCTGCAGTCAGATGGACATGAGGGGAAAACAACAGACTCGTAGAAAATCTTCTTTCATAAGTTCTTCATCTTATGGAATAATACATAACAACATCAGCAACAACAACAGCAATAATAACGATGATAATTAGTAGAAGTAGCAGCAATAGTAGTAATAGTAGTAGAAGTAGTAGTCATCTCCTAAGGGATGGAAATTCAGTGGTCTTTAAGTTACAGGAAAAATGGGTTAAATAAAAAAAAGGTGAGAGATTATAACCCCTGGAGCTGGAGATATTTCTTACAGCATTTCTTCTGCCCAGCTCATTATCTGTATGTCTCATTGTCCCAGTGCTGTGTCTCCCACAGAGAGTTAAAAAGCGATAAACAAATAGATCTCAATTTAGCAGCAAATCCTTCTGGGAGGATATTGTAAAGCTGGAATTTTTCCATCTTCCAAATTTCCTGGTGATTTTCTATCTGAATGTTTTTCACATATGAAAGTCTTTTCATATCAGCTTGACAGGAAGCATTGCAAATACCACACTACTGAAAGTACCTAGAGTTTAAAATGAATGATGAACAACCTGGCTTAGCAGGGGATGCAGTAAGAATTCGTTCAGTCGTCAAGCCAAATCTCAAAATGACCCCAAACTAATTTGTGTCTGGCTGAATGTTGTCTTTGAATCTTATTTGTTCCAGGGCTTCCTGGAGAAAGAAAGAAGATAGAAGCACATTTTGAGCTGACTCTTATGTAGGGAAGCCCCATAACTCATGAGATTTGAAAAGAGCATCTGGTGAAAGCTCAGTAAGGGGTTGCAAAGGATGCATAAACGACAGAAATAGGGCCCCAGTTCCTCAGAAGCTGTTTATCCTGATTTCTAAAATGTCTCTTTGGCTGTTTCTCTGAGTCATGCCATGATAGTAACAATGCTTTGCGCTATTACAAGAGGGGTCGGTGAGAGAATAGAAGAAGTAAGGTAGTTCCCTTTGCTCTAAGGCACCTTCAGTGAGTAAGACATACGACTCTTTACATTCAATTCCAGCTATCTTCAACAAAAGGATGGTTTATTTGCTAGAGGGTAAAAAACAAAGGTAAACCAAAGAAGAAATAAACAAACAAACAAACAAAAAAAGTTAAGCAGACTGTAAGCACAATAGACAAAATTACTTAAGGGATACGTTTGACCCAGCTAAATATATTATTGCAAAAAAAAAAGCATTCAAGCTGGGCATGAAAACTGACATCTTAAAACTCATTTAGTGTCTAAAGTCAGGCATCTAAATCTAGAATCTAGAATGAGAGTGCTTAAAATAAAAGAGAAAAAAAGGAAAAAATAGAAAAAGGGAATCTTTCCTAAGGTGGTCACATTTCTGCAGTTCTCACAAACGTGAGCAGTACCTGAGGGGAGCTGTGTTTTGCACCTTTACAGTTCAAGCACTCCACCTGAAACAACTCAGCACAGAGCTGTAGTGAAACTTTAGGGCAGTGTAGCTTTGGCATCTCTCCTGCCTGCCTTCCTGCCTCTGGAGATGCAATGAAAATTCAGTAAAAGACACAAACGAGCAGTTTTGAATCTGGATTACAGCTCTGCCACAGGAAATGGGTATTTATAAACATTTAACTGCTGTCCTCATTGTGTTTGTTCCTAATTTGCAGTATTTTTGACGATGTTGTAGGCTCTCCAGCCTCTTCTAGCTTTTGCCATCTCGCTTGTTTAAACACCCTCTCTTATCTGTCGAAGCAGGGGAATGGGCTGCATCCAAGCAAGGATTGTGAAATATAAGCTGTCCTTTCCTTTTCTCTTGTGATATACTCTTTCTTTTCATTTCTGGGAAAAAGAAAACTTCCAACTCAAGACCATTTTTAAAAGGGATTTAAGTCACAATAGTTTGGATCTAAAAACTGTACAGTATTCGTATTTCCAGTTGATTTCAGTGGGAAAGGAAGGAGGTAAATAAGAGTTATAAATACTTTCATTGACCTAGAGCCCATGCTCAGTATTGCAATACATCTCTCCCAGTGCATCAAATGGAGCTGTTTTTTCTATAACAGAAGACTCTCATTTTTACTGTAAAATTGCCTTAGCAGATACTGTGGAAGCTGCATGATCTGACCTGTGCATTTTAAGCAATATAAAGCCCATTTTTCTATCATTATTTCACATTCAGTTTAGGCTTACTCTCTTTTTGTATTGTTTACAACATTAATGATTTGCATTTAATCAAATAATTCCGGTCCAGTTCCATTGTACAAATTTGTTCTTCAAGTGTTCACATAAAATCCTATTAGTGTGTTTTCTCTCAGCACATTTTGGGATACAATAGCCCATTACTATGAAAATGGAAATAACTGTACTCCCAGGCAGGTGAAGTGTTGTGCAGCATAACTGCTGTGCTGCTAAATTTTACACTCACATTTTGTGATACAGTATAACTCATACCAGAAATGCAGGATGGTGACTTGTCACACGTGGTATGTGCTGTGGGGTTTTTTTAAGTTTTAGCAAAAATCAATCTAGCTGCATGAGCTGTGAGAGCAGGAGCTCCCTCCCCCACCTCTTCCATATGTTCTGAATTAACTGCTGCATTCACATGAGCAAAACAGAGCTGGAAATAGAAACTGGAGCCCAGATCCTCCTTTGGCATAAACTGCACAAACTAGTACAGTTACACTGCAGCTAAAACGCATGGGTTGATGTAAATAAGTAAAGATATGGGCCTTAAGATTTTACTTATTTCATAGTCTTAGCAACTAAAAGAAAAACATCTGTGCTTTGCTGACTATAAGCCCACTGTTGTAAGACAATGTCCCCTTTTGAAAGTGCTGTGCTGTACATCTTCTTAAAACTCATGGTAGAAAATTTAAGAAATATTAAGTCATTGAGTTTTATGGTCTTTATATGCTTTCACAATGCCATTAAAATTGCTCAGGCTAGTATATTAACTATAGAAAATGAGAAATCTCAGTTGTTTTTGTCAATGTGTGGTTAAGTTAAGGACACCATGCTAAAGCAACTGGGAAATCCTGAGAGAGTTCTGAAGCCTGGGAATCTTGGAAGGCTTTACTGAAAGCAGTTTGTGCTTGAATAGCCTGAATTCTTTCTCTCATGAAATGGCAGGCTCTGTGGATAAGTGGAGAACAGTGGATGTTTGCCTCAAGTTTAGCAAACCTTTTGACACACTCTGGAAAAGCATCCACATAACTTCACTGAGGAGATAAGGTCTGGATGTGCAGTAGCAGTAGTTAATGACGGGAAGTTGAATTGGCAGCAGTCTGATGTTCCTGGGAATCTGACATTGAGGTTGATCCTGTTCATCATCTTCATCAAAACCCTGGGTGAGGGGCTGGCATGGATGAGTCCTCTGCAAGTTATGGATGGTACAAGTCTGGGGAATGCAGCTGGCATGCTGCAGGGCAGGGCTTGCCTGGGAGGAACCTCAACAAGCTGGATGAATGGACAGTAAGGAACATTGTGAAGTTCAACTAAAGCAAATGTAAATTCCTGTGCCTGTAATAAGCCCATGGATGGATACCAGCTGGAGTTTACCGGGGTAGCAGCAGTTCTCCAGAAATGGACCTTGAAGTCTTGGTAGTGTTAAATGTACCAACAGTGTATCTTTTAGGGAAAGAAAGCTAAACACATCCTGGGCTGCATTAGCAAGAATATATTCAGCAGGCTAAACAAAGTGATTTTTCCTTCTGTTCAGTACTGACAAGCCACACTTAGAGTGCTGGGTTCAGTTTAGAGGCACCTCAAAAGAGTTGTTGGCAAGCTAGAAAAAGTCCAGAGGAGGACTGCTAAGACTTTGAGGATGTGACAGACAAAGAAAGTCTATGTTTTTGTGTGTGTGTATCTAATTGCAGTCTTTCATTACCTGAGGAAGTGTTAGAGGCAGCACAGAGCCCAACTCTTCTTCATGCACAGAAAGGGGATGAGAGATGACAACGAGTTGCAGAAAGGGAAATTATGACTAAAATATTCTCAACACAAAGTGTGTTGAGGCAGGTTCACAGCATGCATGGAGGTGTATCAGCAAGGTCCATCCACAGCTGATGGTGAACAGAGTAATTTCTAGTGAAAAAGGGTAAGAGAAGAAGAAACAGACAGATGGAAAGAAGGTGGTGGGTAAACTGCTCATGGGCCAGCTGGGAAGGGAAGTGATGATGGTCCCCGGATGAACACCTTCCTGCCTCCTATGCAGCAGGGTTCCTTTATAGTAATTTTTCCACAGTAACTCTATAGCTTCCACCAGCCCTTGCTCAAACTCCTGGCTGGTCACTCCTGCTGAGGAGAATTAGCACTGCCTGGAGGGTGCTTTGATGAGCAGCAGGTGCTTCATAGCTGACCTTTGTGGATGTACATTGTTGGTTCTCTAATGTAATCCAGATGCTACAGCTGGAGGGAAAAGGGGAGAAGGGGAGGAAGAAGAGGTGACTGTCACAGCAGCAGAAACCCCCACTCTGCCACAACACTATCACTGTTTGCAGGTGCTTGAGAGAAGCAGCATGAAGGAGCAGCTTGAGAGCAACTAGAGAAAGACACTGTGGCAGAGGCTCTGGAAAGCTCTGCCCTGGCAGCTGGTGAGAAAAGGAGTGAAGCTGGGCATGAGAAAGGAGAAAAAGAGGTCTAGAGCACTGCAGGCAGAGGGCCTTTTGCAAGCCAGCAGGCTGAGGCATCCATGGCACTGTGCAGCAAGGCTTAAAGAGAGAGTCCTTCACTGAGACAGTGGTGTGGCACTGGGTCAGGATCCCAGACAGGCTGTGGAATATCACTCCCCACAAACACCCAAAGCTTAACAGGACAAGGTCCTGAGCAACCCCACCCAAAAGTAGCCTTGTTCTGAGTGTGGGTTTGGACTAGGTCATGCCCAGAGCCCTCTTCCAAATTAGATTACCCTATAATTCTCAGTAATTACTGTTGTGTACCATAAGCACTGTAAATATATTTCAATTGGTGACTAAAGGCTTAAAATCTTGTCTAAAAATTCCTGTAGAGGAGAAGACAGAGCTCATGCTCACATTGGACATATTTTGATCTTCATAGGAAGATGATTAAAAAAAGATTACTTTAATTGACATAATTTTTATAAGGGCTTAATCTTTTTTTCACTTTCTTTGGATTGAGACTTATGAAAAATGTAAAAGATGATTCAAGCATAAGTACCAAAGACACTGAAGGTTTTGCAGCTATATTTGACTCAATAATGAATTCAAGGAAAGCTATAATAATGAAGCTTTTTTAAGATCATGAAATCTCTTTAATAATACTATTCATAAAAATAAAAGTGTTTACTGCTTGAATTAAATGCCTCCCAAACATTAAAAAAATCATCCATACATATCAATTCTATTTTCTTTTCCAGGCTTTCCAATAGATATTCTTGAGGAGATTGTATTTTCCTAGGTTTATAAAAAGGAACAAGAACAGGTGAATAAATTTATGTAGAATATGCATCTTCAGGGAGTTATGTAAATGAAACCTGAATTTTTCTATTTACTATAAATCAGAGTTCAGATAAATGAGGCCCTGTCCATATTTTGACTGAATTCAGTCAATTCATATTAGGTTCAAATTTAAAAACAGCTTTCAGTGCAGTGGCCAGATGCTGTGCAACCTAGCCAGCTAGATCACCAAAAAATTTCATTAGAGTTACAGGTCCTAACTAGCACTTGAAAACTGCAGGAATTATTTTTATATGCTCTACAAAGGAAAGTGAAAGTGTTATGGAACTGATGTCATTCCTGTGCAAGTGTGTGGACTAAAAGATTTTAGTGAGCCAGAGTTTGAGATGGTGTTCTAGTCTATATCAAGTGATGGAAAAATTCCTACACAGTGCTAGATCCAGCTGATGAGAAAACTAAATGCATACTTTACCTTTTTAGTGCAATATTTCCATCTTGGCAGCATTTTAGAAAATGTGGGGATTTGGTTGGGATTTTTTCCCACTTTATCTTATTAGCTACATGAATATGACTGATGGATACAGACCACTACAAAAATTATCAGAGCTGTATTTTGCAGGAGGGAATTATTCTGTCCAATAATTTATTTACAAGATACAGGGAGGCACTACTGGTCCCTACAAATAAAAGAAATTAAGAGCAAACCATGGGATATCAGGGTTATGCTTTCTCCATGTTTAAAGTTAGCCAAGGGCACAGTGCCATTTACTCTGATGGAAATCCACTTGCATGCCTTTGCCTGGAATGAAGAAGGAAGTCTTTGAAAGTATTGTTGGATACATGTAGGCTCATTCTTAGCTCATATATACAAGGGTTAGAAGTATCTGCTTCTTCAGAAATCTGTGGATGTCTGATCCTAGATTTAGAGATGGGAAGACGGTAGTAAGGATATCTAAGTCTGTTTTGCTTTGCCATTTTGTCTCCTGATCTGTTGTAAATTAAACTGGTATGAATGAGACTGTTAGGCCACTGATGGCTCAGGTAATGGAAGAGAAGGTTGGAGGGATGCTGAAAAGACCAGCTGGTTTTAGTCCATCTCCTTGATCTAAATCTTATTCTTATATTGAATATTAGAAATCTGTCCCTACTAACCAATTTTTTACTGTCAAATAATGCAAAAAATGGGGTGCTGTACTTACCACTGAGTGATCTCTTGCTTTCTGCTCAGTCTGCCATCAACCATGCACTGCAGCATCTGCTGAAGTAAGTTTGATGGAAGAACTGAAAATGCAGGAACAACCCAACATATACATGGCTATGTTTTCCTTGTTTTCTTCTTCATTGCAGAGATCAAGAGAGGACTAATATATTCTATTGTTAATTTGCCTTTGTAAGATATTACTCTCTGAGCCTTGAGATAGAAGGGTATATCATCTGCTAATCCAACCCTCTCGAGGCATTTTAGTAGCTAATCTGGTTGAATCAAATCAATCCTGCTGCATATGATTAATTTTGGGCCAATTTAATTTTTATTAGTCATGGGTTTCAGTCACCTACAGTTGCGTGACTATAATTGCCCTTGAGCACAGAGAATTCCTTTGTAAATTTGATTTGAAAATACATCGGGGTGGCCCCGCCTCCTCTTCATCTATCTGTGCACTGCTAATCTTATCATGCCTAGATTCGTGCCCTCTTAAATATAGGTTGGCAAAATAAGACCTTTACAGGCGAAATTGGTGAGTCAATTTGCCTCCTAATTGTGGGATTTCTCAAGTGAATTTAGTGCTTTAGAATGTGGTGCCTATGGCACCCATGAAAGGATTAGTTTATGAGGGCCAGCTCTTAGAAACAGCCCAACAATAGTGCCTTATCCTCAGGATCACTTATCAGTCAATGGGAGTTTGTTCCCAGGAGGGCCAGAGCCAATGGGTAAACTCCTGTTTATGCTAGCCGAGGAACTCTGTCATCAATGTTTGGATAAATTATCACTTTGTATCCTGTCGAGGTAGAGTAGTACCGGGAGCTTAGAGGAGTCTTCAGCTTTTGTTCACGCAGCTTTGAGTCTCTTAGCTCCTGCCTGTGCAGCAGGATAAATTTGTTTTCACGTGGAGATACATTGCCTTATCTTATGCCTCCCCTTTCCCACCCATAAATCCCCTCCAGTTGAACCAACAAAGCTGGAGCATTCCCAAGAATCACATGGGTCTTATGGGATCCAGACAACCTGGGACTTCATAATATGGAAGGTAGTAGTGCCTCTAATGAGTGCCAGAAAGAATAATGTTTTTTCTGCCGGGGTTAGTGAAGAGGAAGTGACAACTCACTTAGTAACAACAGTGTTGGTTTTGAGAGCTGGTTTGGAACTACTGTTCCTGGTACCATAACACCACTCCCAGGCACCCATTTGGCTTTGCGTGGACTGGATTTCTGCATCTGATGGGGAACATTAGGTCCTAGATGTTCGTGTTTGATTGGTGTGACTTGAAAAACTGCTTCTGGTTTAACAAATACAGGCTAAGAACAAATGAAGGGAAAGCCACACTATCTCTTCTAATAATATTCTCTCTTTACTAAAATCCCATAGAGATGTAGCAGACATCGGTGGTATTAATATTATGGGACTTAGCTGATGCTAAGAAGCATTTGGGGAAACTTTGACTGACTGGCTCAGGCAGCTGCTAATGAGGATATATCACTTACAGGGATATGGCAGAGTAAAGAGGTTTATTTCTCAGTGTGCTATCGCCCCGTCTGAGAGATGAGAAAAATATTCAAGCAAATGGGAAACATGAGGAGTTGTAAACCTGTGCCCTGCCTCAGCCCTGATGACATGAAGCAGCTAAGAAGGTTTCCTCCCTACCTTATCACAGCGTAGAGACACCATGATGCTGTGAGCTGCAGGAGGGACCTTTTTGCATGGATATCAACACCCAGGGGCAGCAGCCTGGAGAAAATACAGCCAAGAGCTGCTATCCTAGGTAGAGCCTGATGAGAAAGGGCTTGAGGCACCCAGGGGGTTTCCCTGCGCGAAACACTCCCCTCGATGAAAGAACAGAAATGTTGCTGATTTTAGACGCACCAAAACTTTCAGGATGTAGCTCTGCCTGCCTCTGCGGAAACAACTCATCATCCTTGTTACCCTTGAGACTTCTGGCTGATGTATCCTTCTTCCATTAGCCACCTAATTCTCTGAGGCTTCTCTGGGAAGGAATCATTCTACTTTCCTCAAAGCACAGGAACAGGGATTTATTTATCTGTTTAGATGCTTTTCTGAGCTGTGCTTTTCCCTTCTGACAATGGAGGTGGTTGGAATGTGTGAATAGAGGTAATGTGGACAGATTGATCTTCACTAAATGAATCTCAAGACAGTTTCTGTGAGAAACCTATTTGAAATGTCTTTATTATTTTAAAAGAGAAAACTTCAGCCACAAGATTTTACCAAGGATACAGTCACTTATTGTGTTACGGACTCCAATAAACTTTGGATTCCAAAATAGATACAGTCACTATGAAATCATGTGCATGAATTTTTCAGATTTATTCCCAGCCTTGGAGTGCATTTGCAAGTATACAGTTCTTAACAGTATGTTTCACCTAATATAACTGAATTCTCATATTGTCACTGTGGGAAGTAATATGACATTAGGTTTAGTCCCACTAAAGCTAATGAAGTTCTCTGGGGACTACTCAACGTAGCCAAAATTGTTTCAACACTAGTGTAATGCAGAATAACAATAATTGTTCAGGATATATGCTTTTCACTGTACAACTCCCTCAATTTCTTCAAAAAACGGTGTTAAATATAGTCTTTAGGTATCTATATTTTTCCATCCAGAGGGGGAAAAAACACAATAACAAAACCTCAGCTGTAAACTTCAGGGTTAAAACATTTCTGCATTTCTGCTCACACCCTTCATGGTATCTTTCAGAAGGAGGGTAGGCATAACTGGAAACCCGTAAGCACAATTTATATGCATTTTAAATGGGCTGAGCTAACATTCAGTTTAATTGGAAAGAGTCCTGAATGCAAAGCAAAGCCTTCCCACACTGTAGAAATCCATATGTTAAAATGCCTCTTTTTTTTTTTTTAAGAATTTCACAACTCTATAGCCAAGAGTTGCTAGAACAAAGACCCTGTGCCGTCTTGTTTTGAAAATAAACAAATTGACAAATCTGTTCTTTGTGCCACTGCCACCAGTTCCTTGGTATATTTGCAAATGCAGAAACATAAAGCTGAATAATCTGCTTCTCTCAAGACTGCACATTAGGCAATTAAGGGAGTATGTTTGCAGGCAGGCACACTGGGCATTAGGCACACAACTATTAACAATGACAAGAATTGGGCATTTAATTCTCTTCATAGGGCTGAAAATGTATCTCTTCTGTTTAATGCAGGCCAGTGTAGTAGTATGTGATAAACATGGATCAATAGGAAAGGATTTTTAAATTTAGAATGCTGTTCCTCTACCACAGAATTGGCAATAGAGAGTGTTTCCCAGTAATAGAACCAGTCTACCTTTGCTGAGACAGGAGCAAAGTTATCTGAGGAAGTAGCAACACTGTCATTTATTTTAATGAGGCTTGTTCTCCAACAAATGCTGTTTCCGCACTCTCGGGAAGGTTCCAGTAATGCTATAAAAAATGAAAAAGCCCTAACAAATGCTCGAGCATGTCTGTGTTTATATAACCTCAGATCATGGCATATAACAGGGCCCTGTGTTCACACAGTAGCAGAGTTATTTAACCATGTGTGTCTGCCCTTGTTGAATATTCAGCTTTTCTGTCCAGCTGATAAACTGATTGTCACGTATCCTTAGGTGATGCATCTGTTTGTTGAGCACTAAAACCTCAGATTCAAACTTCCCCAGATGGATATTGAAAACCTGTTGCTTTTAGGACATTATGGATTCATTATCCTCATTCCTTTCCATGGCATTTTTATGGAACCTTTTGGCTTGTCAGTCCCAGAAAAAATCCCCCAAGAAATCAGTTTTGCTGTGGGGTTTTTCAGTGTGAGTGTAGGGAGAAAACCTTACATGCCAGAAGTGACAGGGTTCCATTTACTTTAAGTTTGTATTTCATCAGTCTAGCAAACCCAATGGGAAACTTAATTTCTAAACGTGAACATTATTGAATTACAGAAGCTGTATTTAGATCAATCTCCTCATGTCAAAATTATTAGACTTCACAAGGAAAAAATAAATTTTTGACTAGAAATATCAGCAGACATATCAGCACTACTTGTGTTAAATGTAATAACTGTGCTTTAATGCATTATTACTTAATGCTGAGCACCCAGTGTCTACTTCTGACATTTTGAAAAGCCTGAGAAGTTTGTACCTGGATGTTTACAAATATTTTCTCTATCAGGTAAACATACAGTCTGGATTAGACAGATATTTCTGTTTAGGGGAGTGCACTTGACCATTTTTTTCCCATGCCTGTGCCTCTTCTTTCTTCATGCTAGTGCAAGTTTATAGTGAAGGAGATCTTGTTCAAGAAGCCAGTCTGGGAAAATTAAGATCTGGAAAAGGAGGAGGGAAATTTAGAGAATATAAACAGAAGAAGCAGGAAAAAAAAAAAAAAAAAAAAATTATGCAATGGTATAGAACCAGTATAAGCATGGGTGAAAATCTAATGTTCTTTTAGCAGGCTTGTTTTTTGAGCATGCTAGTTAGAGTTTCTTTTACAGCAATGGGTTGTCATGCCTTGTCACATACAAAGCTGTGGGTTTATTATAGATTAACTTGTGACATTTTTAACTTTCCTGAAGCAATTTTGAAATGTAAGTTAGACTAAAAGCTTAGACAATGTTTGTTCCATGAAGCAGTAATTGATGAAAAGTGTTTGATGAGTAAAAGTTATGGACCTCTCATTGGCAATTAAACCTTATTCATGGAGAAACTTCATGCTAGGAAATTGGAGTTGTCGTGCTTTATGATTCAGAAAGAGTGGGCAATACTTGTAGCAGTGTGAAATAGAACTTTAGCTCAGCAGCAAAATAATTTCTTTTCATATACTAGCAACACCTTATTCCTGATGCCTCTAAGGAAACACAGCTTAAACTGGGGAAAAAAAAATCAGAAAGGCACAGATTTTTCTGCAAAGTATAGTAAATGACACTTGTTAACACTTGCATTTAAGGTAGCAGTCATTTTACTGTAGTCCACAGTAAGGTTTATAATGTGTATGCTACTTTTTGATACTTCTCTTTTACAAGAAACCATGAAAGATAAAGCATAATTGAAGAATTCTGTGGTAAAGATGGCTATCATTTGCCCTTTCACCTTGTCATTTCTCTATTGTGAGCTTCAAGAGAAGGTGATAAAATATCTTGCTGGCAAAAATGCTACATTGTGCAGGTTTTTTTTCCGCCATTAAACTCTATTTTATAAATGAAAGCCAAATTCCACATGTGATGCAGCCTTTTTATTCTGTTGTGGTATAGGTTTGTAAAAGGTTAAGCTAAAGTGTTCAGTTTCTATTTTCAGTGTATATTCTATGGCCAAAAAGGGAAAAATATTTAATAATATTTTTTATTAAAATCATGTCTTTGTTTGGCAATTTCAGCCTGCAAAATCCTATAAAATGGAATATCATCCAAGGTTAATCCAAGGTTATCCATGAAGTATCAGCAGATTTATGCCATGCCACCCTTCCCTGTGCTTCTTAGATAAACACACTGCATATGCAATACATGACTTTAAATATGTAGAAAAAAATACCAATCCCTTTGAAGCCAGCAAAAGGTTTGTCAGAAAAAATACCCAGGCAGTAAAGATGCTACAAGGGATAAACAAAACTCAATTGATTGTTTAGATGCCTATTAGGGGGCAATGGCTTAATGCAGAAGCTGCTCCTATTTGCCACAGCAGCATAAGAGAGTTGTTTTCTGTCAGAGACAGTGCTACCAAGGTGAGGTGTCTGCTCAGGTGTGGCAGGGGACACAGTGTAAAACATGGATCTGTGCTTTACAAATAACCTGTGTCTCACCACTGGCAATGCATCTGCTGCTATGACATTACTTAGAGGAATTAAGGAGCCCAGGCTGCTGTCCTGAGCAGATACTTATCTTTGACATTGAGGAACTGATTGGTGTAAGCTAGTTAATGCCACAAAATGAAGGGAATTATCCTTCAGAAATAAAGAAGTGATCAGATTCTTCAAATGCTGCGAGTCTAAAAATGAATGACTTACCCAATCCTAGAAATAGTCCTGCCTAATTTTATAATTCCTCTAAATTAGACTAGCCACATGCTTACTGCTAAGCTCAAATCTGTCTGCAGGATCTAACATATGTTAAATCATGTGTCTGATTCCCTGCAACCTATTCTGTAACTCAAAAATGCACGGAAGAGCTGTCCTGTAATTTCCATGATCTACTGGCAACTGAAAACAAATTGTGACTGTTGCTGAAATTTTCGTGATCCAGGAACATTTTGTGATAAATGCATTTGTACAAAAACTCATCCAATCCAAAAAAGAGGAGGAATCTATGTTCCTAGGGAATATTTTACTTTCTTGCAAAAAGCAAAAGCTGCAGTGGAAATCACTTTTCTCACCACAGAAATACTATCACCTCCAAATAACTATTTTTGGAAATTTCTTTTTATAGCTGTAATTGACAGACTGTGAAGAGTTACTTCTTTTGAGCATGTTGAACCTTAGTAATTCCTTTTCTGATTTTGTGAAAATGCAAAATTAAGTGTGATTAGCTAAAGTATGCACTCTATTTGGAAGGGAAGTGGTTTATGGCATATTGAAGCTAAGAAATAAAATTCAGGTCACACTTGTGAAGGACTGCCCTGATTTTTTTACAGACAACTGATTTCAGCATGTAATATTAGGCACTCGGTTAATCTGCAACCTGAATTTTTGCTCATGGTTTCTCGACTTAAGCAGCTTTGTTTCTCCTGGACACAGTTGCACGATGCTTGGCTTCTATACAAGTGAGTGGGGGAAACTCTCTTATGATGCTGGTGCAAAACCCAAGTGAAATTACTTGCAAACTATCTGGCTTAGGCAGGCCAACCAGTTCCTTCTTTTCTTTCCTAAGAATTACTGTCTGCATCAGGCTGAAATGTCTGGTAACTCAGGAAAACCTGATTAATTTCAAGGTTAGTCATTGCACAGCCCTTGACTTGGTGAGTGTTACTTCCAACACTGCCCTCTAATTGACCTGGACGCTGGGCTTGTGGAGGGAGCACTGACAAGGGGTGAGTGGCAGTTCAGCTGCATGCAAGCTCTGAGCCAGGTGACTCAGTGGCCCAGACCTTGTGTGTCACCTCCTCTTCGTGGGGGATGCTGCGAGCTGTGACCTTCATGCTGAGGGTGCTGAGCTAAAAGCACCGAACCTGTCTCTTCCGGTGCCTGGTTTGCTTCCAAATGTCACTGGTTTTATAAAGTAGCAGAATCATTCTTTTGACAGGTCCAACGGGGAAAAGAGTAAAAAAAAATAACCCAAGCAAATGAACAGCAACAACAAAAAAAAACCCCAACCAACCAAACAACAACAAAAAAACCCCAAACAAACAAAAAAAACACAAACAAAAAAATCCCAAACCTGGGAAAAAAGCTTCTGCCCTTTAAAACAGAGAAAAGTTCCACCGAGTGTACTCCACTGCAGAGTCACGCAGTGTCAATGCTTACCCTCCCATAATCCATTGTTAGCTATCATCTCCCCACTTTGATAGTTACCTCTCACCTTCTTAATCAAATTGTCACAAATAGGTCAGGAATTCTTGCTACTGGTTTTATTCAATAGCACCTCTTTATCTCTTACTTGTTTTAAGTCCCATACAATTTTCTCCTATTTTTTCCATGTGCTCTGTTCTCATGACAATCACTTCTCTTTGATTGCTTCTACGAGGCCCTGATTGCAATTCTTCACTGATGAAAGAGTGCCGGGACTTGGGGATTAGGGTTGTATTCCAAATTCTGCCAAAAACATCCTGACTTCAGGCAGTGCATTCTGGATACGTTTGGTTATACAGAATATTTGTTTACTCCAGAAGAAAAGAATAAACAATAATCAGGAAAATGAATCCCAAAATGATTTTATATATTTCCTGTCAGAGTTCACGGGCTATAGCTCACAATTATTTTAAATCCGTTTTAACTCTGATAAGGTAGTGCTTCTCTTGTGGGAGGCTAGAGGTGTACCCCTGTTAATGATTGTGGGATTGTCCATAACAAGCTTTCCCAGAACACGGCTGCTGTCTGACACCAGTCTGATAAGTGTGAACAAATCATTAACAATCTTAGTTCATTAACAATGGACCAGGTTGGTTTGGCTTCCTTATTGCGGATTGCATGTATTACAATAGGATTTATCTTAGTAAAAATATTGGCTTTTAATTGTAGGATTATACTGAGTAATTCCCAGCTCCCCCATGGGAATTCAGCTGTTTTCCCCACTGACTAAAAGATGAGTTTTCTACTGGTTCTTACACAAGCCTGGGAACTGGGGAGTCCAGCTTTAATTCCCTCTTGTGTCTGTGATTTACTTTGGGATTTCACAGTGCCTCAGTTTTACCCGAATAATGGCGTTACTTACCTTTTGATAGGAGAGCTAGGAAAGTCCCTGGGTCGTTTGCTGCTTCACTGAACATGAAGTTGCTCTGCATTTACTGAGGGCAGATCAGTCATTCAACTTATTCAAGCAATAGCTGGAGACACTGGTGATTCTACAGAAGGTTACAACCTGTGTCTTGGTGTGTAATGTTGTGCATAAACTGAGTATCACTGTTGTTCCAGCTCTATTGGGTGCTCTCTCCATGGTTTAAATAGGAGCACTGGAGGATGCTGTGGCAATCTGAGCAACTGAATTTTATGAGACTTTCTGCAGGATCTGAACTTCTTTGAATCTTTCCTAATTAAATTTTCAATCTGTTTAAAATATTCCCATAGTTTTTATCTACCTCTTCACCCCACCTACATGTGTAAATATACAAACGTACACTCACACACACTCTTTAGACTGTCAACTTTTTTGTCTTCTTTGTCCAGGCTGACAAAAATATGCACCAAAAATACAAACACCAAAAAATCCCAGCAATTGAGAAAAAAGGGAGGATTTTAAATAGCTGTTCCTTTCACACATAAAAAATTCTAAGGGATTAGAAATGAAAAGACACCTTTGTTTTTATTCAGGAGTGATATTGTGAAGCTAATTAGTTGTTAATTTTTTTTTCAACACCCTCCTGTATATTATCATTATGCCAAGAGTAGGTGTACAATGCTTCCTCCTCTATAGTGAAATTGCTTAGTTATATAATCGTACTAAGATGACTAAGGAGAGAAGATAATATTTGGAAAATGCTTTTAGGTTTCAGGAGATTTTAGCCCCACATATATATATATGAATATACATGCATAATGTGCATATATACATATATTCTCTCATATATATATACACACATACGCATATAGCTATAGCTCCTTTGCCTCTCCACTATGCATCAAAAAGACTTCCATAATGTCGCTTTCACAAAACTTTCACATCTCCCAATGACCAGTTTTAATCACTATCACCCAGTCCTCTAACAAGGTACAATAAAATAAGCATTGGAGACCAATTACTTAATCAAGCCAATAACAGGTTATACCTCTACTGCTCCACTGTGAGTATTCATAGCACCATCAGAAGCTTCTGCTGTTCCATCTTTGTTATTTTATTTTTTGCTTTCTACCCTGCAGCAGCAGCAGCAGCTCTGATTGCGACAACCAATAGACATGGTTGGCAGGATGAAATGCAAAATAACAAAACCTACAGTCTGCCTTGCTTTGTGGATAATATGCTGCAACAACCAGCCATTTCCTGCCTGTGGCTGTGTCAGCTGAGCCATCCACAGTCCATTTTTTCATTGGTATTATTTTTTTCAGTGTCTATGAAATCTGGAATGGGACACAGCATGCTTGGAATGTGGCCAATATCCTGTTGAGTTAGTAGAATGGAAAGAAAATAAAAAGTACACTGACCCAATTTCTTTGACTAAATATACTGGTCCATAACAGCAAAATCTGGGGATGTGTTTATGCTTTGAATCATTTTTCAGATGAAGTGGCTTAGGACAATACATTAAAAATGGAGACGGAGATCAGGTAGTGAAACCTACTCATCAGGTTCTCTGTTGGCTTCAAACATCTCTTTACATCTCAGTTTTCAAAGATTTAAAAGTAGGTTTCATTTTTTCTTTTTGTTGCTTTTCTACCTAATTTAATTTACCTGAAAGTTTCTGTAGACCTTTTTTTTTTTTTTTTGTATCTGTTTCAATTAAAGTAGTTAAACAAAAAACAAACAAACAAACAAAAAATCAGTCAGTGTATTTTTCCTTTATGTGACAAGTACCAACACTTAGGATTTGTGGAGATTGTGTCCCTTATTCTCTGGTGTGAGCAGAAATGCAGGTGGAAGTGAGGAGAAACATAATAGCACAATCAGTTAGTTTTTCAAATGTAGAGTGGAGGATGGACTTAAAATCTCATGATAATCTAAACTGAACAGCTTATGCCTACCTTTGGCTCCCCCACACCTGTGCCATTCATGCTGCCATCCCAGGCAACAGTGCAATTCCAGTCAGGAGTGTGCCAAGGGGTCGGCTGCTCTGCCCTAGGAACTGTGTCCCAAGAAGGACCAAGTAAACCTTGTGACCTTTCTCAGTTTCCTCATTCATAAAATGAGGACAATGATCTGCCTCCATCTTTTCAGAACACCTGGGTATATCTGATTGCAAAGTGGTAGGACACAATGGGAGCCAAACAGAACTGTTCTCCAATGCCATATGGCCAGACAGGTTGCCAGCATTCAGAGATAAAAAAGCCAGATTAAATTATAAATCCTCCCTCAAAAAAGGCCAAACCCAACAACAACAACAACAACAAGAAAGCCAAAAGAACAAACAGCAATTAAAGGCTTAATTTAGCACTAATAATCAAAATGCATTTCAGAAATGCCTGGCCAAATAAACATTCCCTTACAGCACCCCACCTGCTGGTACTGGCAGAAAAATAATAGTACCTACAGTACTCCTCCAGTACATCCCCACTTTCGTTGTCTTCTTGAGACCTACTGCAGAAGGTGCCTATCTTACTGCCCTCCTGCTTTTCAGCTTTCCTTTTCAGAGACCCCTCCTAGAATGCTTAAAAACTCCCAAAAGAATTATGCACTAAGCATGAATGAGAGAAAAATATAGCCAACCATGTGAATTTGGAATTGACTTGGTCCTGAGCTCTTGCCTAATTCAGAGTTCATTCAAGGTGAATCCTGAGTTTGTTTCTGGCAGCCTCTGTCCTCAGCATTGAAATCCTTTGTCATGGGACAGAGAGACCAAGATCTGAAGAGAGGGAAGGGAGGGATGAAATACCTGAGTGAGGGCAAGAAGGACATTTTGAAGAATTTTGTAGATGTTTCTGTCCAGGAGAGTTTCCCTGTCCCTTATGACCACACATGAAGATGAGCCAAGATGCTTTAAGGTATCCTGCTTGACTTGGCAGAGGAGTGCAGACGAGTGGTCTGTCCAAAATGGTGGTTTGGGGACTTCTGAAGACAAAAGCCCGGGCTAAACCATGCACTGATATTACTCCAAACATTTAGAAAATAAAAAAGCAGGAATCCCAGGATCCCAGCAATTTATGGGCTGGACTCTAGCTGTTTTTCAGGGCAAGGGTTTTCCATGCAAGACTTTCAACAACAGCAACAGCTCTTTTATAGAACATTCCTGTTGGCAGGGCTGGGTGAGAAGAGCTAACAGCGTGGTCGTACAAGGTCTGTGCAAGAGTTTCAGGGAAACACTATTATTTGGTCCATTTTTATTTCAAACAAGAGGTTTCTTTGCATGTGAATCCCCAACCAAAGTCTATTCATCGTAAGAACTGACAGAAGTGAAAATAAGTGAAAGAAAGCAGATGGCTTAAACATGTTGAAAAGAATCAATAGCCCCAGTTCTGATGCATCGATATTTTGGTGTGGACACATTCAGAATTGATGTTTAAATGTCAGCTAGGCCCAATTTGCAGCATTTCAAAGCTGCCTTTGTGTTTTGAATTCAGTAGGACTGAAGGTCAGAAGATTTGCTAAGTATTTCAATCCAATGATACATTTTGCAAACATTCATTTTTTTGTTTGAAAATATATTCTTTTATCATGTTCCACTGGTAGTAGCCGAGGTGGAAGATCTTAGAGCAGGCATAAGTTCAAAGCTTGGTCAAAGGATGACAGTTGCTTATGCTATCTTGACTCTAACACTCCCATTATTTCTCCTGAAAAACTAGATAGCTTCAAGTCTGATTTTTTTCCAGTGTAGAATTATATTGTACTAATAAGTTCCTTTCTGTCTGAATGCATAAAGATACTGTGGCAAATAAAACTCTTCACCAAGTTGGTTGGTTTTGATGTGTGCATCTTTTGTAGTAGAAAGAAGATTGTGTGGATATTTAATAGGAAGTGTTGATAGCACAGAAAAGAAGAACATAAAAGATATGTATTTCCTTTTTAATGCTATACATTTAAATTATCAGAACTTCAATTAGTGCAATGTAGCGAAGTCTCTTTAGAACTGACAGAAATGTGCATTTAAACCATCTGAAGGGTCAGTTATGAATCTTAAAATGCAATAGAAAAAAGAGCTTCATGAAATTATCTTAAAAAATAGTCAGTGTATCAACATTCAGTAGAATAGCTTGTTTTCAAAATCGCTTTAAAGATGTTTTTTAGCCTTGTCATGGTTACAAAACCATATTTTAGACTTGCAGAAATCATAGTCCAGTTGTCCATTTCACAAACCTGAGCAAAGTCCTCCCTTCTTTGCACATAGTAAGAAGTTCAGGAAGTAGTAATTGAAATTTAGGCAAAAAGAACATTATGAACAGGATTTTGCTAAGTAAATTCAAAGGGACAGTTTAAACCCACTCTAACTGAAGCACGTCACCCAGTGTGTGCCATTGTGGTGGCATTCACTGTGTGCTTTGGAGGGGAGCAAAGGACTGCATGAACAAGACTAGTCTTCAGAGCTGTTAATAGGCTACAGTTCCCTTGAAATTAGTAGGACTGGAGGGTGCTCAGTTTTTCAAGAGAGTTGCATTTATTTTCATCTCAGCTACATTACATTCTATGAGTGACAGATGTGTGGCAAAATAGAGTACTGAAATTTTACTTTCAGTTCTGAACTGTGAAGATAGAACAATGTTTGTCACATTTCAAAAAGGCTACAAAGGAATATTCTAAATAGTTAACAGAGACACTAGAAGGAAACAAAATAGAAGAGCTTTGCAAAAAAAAAAAAAAAAAGATTAAAAAAATCCACCTATATTTATATCAGTAAAACAAGTAATCTTCAGAACTTTCTGAGTAAGAGAGGAAAAGAATTATCTCAAAATCCCAGGCAGAAAAATGAATTTGAAATTGTGTTTTATTTTGAAGAAAATCTTGGATGTACTTCTGTTGAGAAGAAGATTCTGTTTGTGAGGAGGGGGCTAGGAGACAAGAAGAAAACATTCCCAACTTGCATGACACAATCAGGATGTGTTGTCTGAAGGATCAGAATAGGATGCAATTATGAATTCATCTAGACATGAAGATCAGCTTGTCCAAAAGTAATGTTAACAAGATTGTGGTTAGGAATAAAAGAGGCAGACAGTTAAGGAGACCACCAAAACCAAAATCAAACCCAAAATCAGCTTTAAATCCCCTTGTAACATAAAAATTAAATTTAAAAAAAATCTAAAAAGAGGAAAAGGCAGATTTTAAAAGTTATTGTAAGATTTGGTAGCTTGATATTTGAATACTAGAATAAAATATGGAGATTCAGCATGCTCTGAATAATATCTAATTAAATCAAAGATACAGGAATGGACACATACCATGAGATACCCTCTTTGGAAGAAAGCTGAGTGCTTCGCAGAGGTCTTTCTGTGCTGCTGTGAATCCTTCACTGGGGAAGATGTACTTTATTTAAGGAGCCTTTAAGAGTTGAAAGAAATTACATGCCATGTTTTCCTCGTCTATCTTACAATTACTTAGAAAACACAAAGGTCTTTCTTGTCTTCATTCATTCTGTGTAAGAGGAAAGAATAATTAAGTAGAGCTCTGAAAATCCAAAAGAAAAGAAAACAGGATCAACTTCATTGCCATGTGCCCCATTCAGACCTCAGAGGCATGTTACGTCTTTAATATTGTGAAAGAAAACTTCATTCACAAAGACCCTTTTGACTTTCTTGGAATGACATTTTACTTCTGGTGATTTTTAGAGGCTGGTTTGTTGGCTTGTTTGTTTGTTTTCATTAGAGGAGTCTGCTAAAGCATATTGACTTAACACAAAGTCACCTTGGTATCAGTTGCAATAGCCCCCAGAGCAGTGCTTGGATTTGCAGCCCTAACTGGCATTGTGTTCTGATGTTTTTTGAAGGCTTTTGAAAGGTAAAGTTGAATCAGTCCTTAACACCACTAACCATGCACCTGCTTCTTGACCCTAACTATCTGAAAAATAGCATTCTCTATCATTGCTCCTCAACTCTTAAAAAAAAAAAAATCTTATTCAGGCCCTCATATTCCTGTTAGATTTTGTGATTAACTGTCCACAGCCTTGAGTTTATGACTGTAGAGGCCTCCCCATAGCTCGGGAGTCTCAATAATCCCACTTACTCCACGTATGCTCCCTGCACTCTGAGCAAAGGGGAGATTTCATCCCTCAGGGTTATCTGAGCAGTATCTTCCACAAACACATCCCTTCTCTAAAAGAATAAAGGATCTACCTTTTCATCCAGCTTAACTTTGTCTAGACAACAAATGCAGCCAGGTTTTGTACAGGTGATTTATCTTCCCCAGCTGACTAAGCTAGAGTAAATGTGATTCACAAAGATTTTCTTTTTATCCCATGTTTGTCTTTCAAACTTCTCTGGCTGCTTATCTATGCTTGTACCTGGGAAACCTGGGAAACTCTAAGCAGCTATCCCACTCCACAGGCTGAATGCCAGTCACCTCAGCAGGGATACACTAGTGGTAAAACGAGACTCTGGAGAGTCCTGTAGGTAACATGCAGTGCAGATGATGCAGATTTCTTTATTTTCCATTTCAGAAGTTCTTAGTGTTTCTTCATGCAAAACAGTTTCATCTATAGCTGGCCTGTAGCTTATACAACACAAGTGTCTTTACAGCTCAGGATAGGTGTTTTTCTCCATTCTTATTAATTTAAAGAAATAAATACCTTGATGAGAATGACCTTCATTATACTTCAGACCTGATCATTGCTCCCTGTGGGCTCCATTACCTCAGTGAAAGCTGAAGACAAAGTTCACTCAATAATTAGAGGGACTGGAGTTGTTCTGGTCTGAGAACCTGACACCCCTGCTGTGCTGAATGGCAGTGTACAGATGAGGGATCCGAGAGCTAAGAGACCAAACTAAATTAAGGCTGCCTGAGGTCTGCCTTGTGCATTAACTTGCAAATAAGGTGAGGGAGCAACAAAAAATGAGTGATCTTTCTCCTAAGTAGCCTTAAATCATTCCCACTTAGGATATGCTCAAACAGGTTGATGTTAGCTTTTGTTCGCCATTCAAACCCATGGTAAGATAAGAGGAATGTATAATAAAAAATATTGGTGTGTCAACTGACAGGTCTAGTACTTACCCAACAAAACTTGTGTTTTTCTATGCAACCATCTGTTTAGAAAAGACATTACACACAAGAAATTGTTATAGTACAAAATGTGGGATCTCAAGGCATCAGCATAAATGTATATTTGCATACACACGTGCGTGTAAATACGTATGTGTGCACATATCTGAACTAATCAGTGCATAGCAGGAGTACTTCTTACAAAGAGCAGATCTATTCCTGTTGGATTCATGGACAAAATTTGTCTGTTAAATGGCATTTTCCTTCTCTGTAAGTGTAGGTGGTAAACCTACACCTGCTTTGAAGGACTATCTGGAATTGTGACCCACAGACAGCCTGTCCTATAACTGACTTATGCATCAGGTCAGGGCTCAGGACAGCTCCTATGATAGAATGGACACAGGGTTTATCTGAGTACCTCTCAGAAAGGCTGCATCCAGCCCGGATTTTTGGAAAAACTTGAAACCATATATAGATATAACTGAGAATTGGAGGCAAACAATGAATGGAGGTACTTAAAATGGGACTTTGGTGGACTTTGTGCAATGACAAACTGCTAGTGGGTAATACAGCACGTCCAGCTGTGATGGGGCTGTCCTGGTTTCATTTCAGGTGGGACAGAGCTCATTTTCTTCCTAGTAGCTGGTACAATGCTATGTTTTGGGCTTTGTATGAGAATAATGTGGATTACATGCTGATGCTTTACTTGTGGCTAAAGAGAGCTTACTCTAAGCCATAGACTTCTTGGTTTCCCATGTTCTGCCAGAAGGCAGGTGCACAAGAAGCCATGAGAGAGCATGGCCAGGGCTGCTGCCCTAAACTGGCCAAAGAATATGCCACACTGTGAAATCCCATGCCCAGTATATAAATTTAGGAAGTTGTCTGGAATGGACTGCTCACTTTTCAGGGATGGGCTGGACATCGCTCAGGAGGTGGTGAGCAGTTGTATTGTGCATCACTTTTTTTGGGTTTTGTTCTTCTCTCTCCTTTTAATAGCTATTATTATTAGCAGTAGTGTCTGTATATTATTATTATTATTATTACTATTATTATTATTATTCCTATATTATTATTGTTATTATTTTTATTATTGCTGCTGCTATTGTTATATTTTATTTTGTTTCAATTTTTAAACTGTTCCTATCACAACCCAAAAAGTTTACCTTTTCTTTCCAATTCTTCTCTCCACCAGGGGATGTGGTGGGAGTGAATGAGTGTCTGTGTGGTACTTAGTTGCCAGCTGGGGTTAAACCATGATGTGCACTGGGTGATATAGGGGTGAACTTCGTGGATTCTGTGGTCTTTCTCAATATGTTATTTCTCTGGAACAACTCCACTTTCTTTTCAACTTCCAGCATCTCCTTTTTAGGCATCCAATTATGGCATCTGGCCCACGTGCAATCCTAAAGCCAGGAACAGCTACTGCATTCTATTTGAAAGTCCTCTTGATGCACAATCTGTATCAGCTGTAGAGGGCACTTTCCAAAATGTGATTCAGGCCATTTCATTTTTAATGTATGTTTTTAAGCACCCAGTTTCCCAAAGAGTATATTAACAACCAGCCCCTTGGTTAGGTGCCCCTGAGGAGGGAAGCAGGAAGGTGAGGCTGCCTTTCATCTCTGCTTTTGAAGCAGTGTGTCTGTGCAGAGGGGAATGTCAGGCTATTCCATCGACTTTCCCAGCTTGTCCTTTTGAATCAGATTTCTAACTGAGGGGAAGCAGCCAGCAGAGCCAGTCTCAGATGCCTGAAGGGTGGGTGTCTGTCTCCCTGGGTTCCCTGAGGAGCCGAGCCTGCCCTCACCTGAGGGCACGGGGGTCCTGGGCAGGCAGGAGGGGCGAGTAATTTGATTATACCCTTCTATTTCAGCTTTGCAAGGGATTAGAGCAGAGTATAGCAATACTGGGAAAAGAAGTGTAACTGTGAAGACACATGGGACAGAATGGCAAAGTTCACATTCCAGTAGTGCTGTCTTGAGCAATCGTCACCTCTTCATTTATTTCTTTCCACAACAGCCCTTCTTTTCACTGTCATTTATGCTGGTTAAGTTTTCAAGTGGGAGCAATTCCTATATTCAGGATGCAAGAAGCAACAGTGCCTGGAGAAATGAGGGTATGGTGTGGAAAAAATAGCAGTAGAAAAGGAAGGTAGATGAGAATTCTTAAAACCATTTTAAAACTCACTGCTGCTGAGCAAAAAGCTATTAGCAGAGTGTGGCATTAATTGTTGACATCATGACAGCAAATGTCTTCTTGATTCTCCACCTATTTTTTTGCCATCTTTCTTGGATGGAGTTCCTTGGCTTTTTTCCCTTCTTTGTCATTTTGCCAGGCTCTTTTTGGATCCTCTGCTCACAGATGTGTTTCATGCTGTGGTCACCAAGGCCACATGGGATTCCTGCTGTTCTCTGGCACCTTGGTGTGTTATACTAGCTGAAGGAGTCTCTCCTCTGCATTTATTTCTTCCTGGTGGAGCTTACCCCTCTGTTGTGGGGTCTCTGGCACATTCAATGCTGTTGAGTGTTTAAGAGCCACCTGTTGGTCCTGCCTGGGGACCAAGCTGTCACCAGCCTCCACCCACTCCTGCTTGCATGTCCGTGGGTGAGGCAAGAGAAGCAGAATGTACAATGTGCTAATAGGAAATTTATACCATATTTGACAGCATTACTCTATTGATAGCTGCCAAGAATATGACTGGCATAACTTTCTTGGGTCTTTCTCTGATCTCAGATGTAAATTTGATGTGTGTTCAGGCAAACACATATTTCAGGAGAATTTTAAAGAAGAATTTATTCCATATATAGCTGTATTACAAATATTTACTGCTGAATTGAATTCTAGCCATCTTCACAATTTCGTTTTGTTTAATGTGAGTAATCATCTATAACTGTGCAACTAATTTTTGGAATCAGAAATTTTAAAATCCCAACTGTGAACTTCCAAGAAATTTACTCTCATGTTCCTGTTTAGTAAATTAAAGAAAAAACAGATTAGAGACACTTGTATAACTGAGGGTAAAGCCACCCACCTCTGTTATAATCTCTGTTTAGTAATAGGAACAGAAATTTTTTTTTTTTTTTTTTTTTTGTCTTAACACATAGCACTGAGATCCTATTGCAGTGGACAATTCGAACCAAACATCTCTCCACCTCAGCCCTCTTTTATGAAGAACATTGTGCCTTCTTTGTGTCAAATTTTAGAAATGTTGCCTTACAGGAGTGCTGCACCACTACTCCAGCTAATTTCTAAATGTAGTGTGTGTTAATACTTGGATAGTGATTTCACTTTTGAATGAGGAAATTTTTAAAGGAAACAAAGGCAGCTAAGTAGGTTGATAGGAATTATGTATCTCTATTTACTTTTATAAACACCTTACTCTAACATATTGTGGCATCAACTGTGCACACATTCTCTATTTGCATTTTTTCATAATTGTTTTTGGCTTTATATAGGCAAATTTTTATACTCTCTCTTGATGGAGGACAGAGTACTGATATAGTTTAAGTAAAGATGTGATACATTAGTGTCCATCATTGCTCTTACAACTGAAGAACGCACAAACTTCCTCACTTCTATGTGTTCTACATGAAACATGAAAACTTAAAAATCTTAGCAGAGAAGGAAGGTCACAAAAATAATAATTTTGGATTCCAAAAAAATATGTATTAGAAGATTTCTTCTTTGCACAGGATGAGTGAAAATGAAAAAGAGAGCAAAGAAGCAGTGAAATAGAGAAGCCAAGGTGAAATGGAGTCCTGAGCCCCTTTGCTACCATGTGTCCAGGTAAAAGACTGCCTTATTTTCTGAGATGAGGCCAGCTTCATTATTTGTTTGCTCCGAGTCAGAGATGGGCAGTAGAAATACTGGTGTGCCTGGCAGGAAGGAGTCAAAGGAGCACAAAGCAGCAGGGTGACAAAGTGGTGTACTGGCTCCTGGGCTGAGTTTACGCCACACAGGGCTGCATGACAGCGTGTAAAAAAGGAAATGCAAGAACTGCAGGGAGCAGGCAACCCTTCAGAGGACTGAGAGTCCAGTGCCTCTGAGCCTTTCTTAAAAAATAATGAAACAATCAATGGAGAAAAATATACAGTAGCAGTTAGCACTGAAAGTTGAAGGATTGCTTAACTCCAAAGCCTGTATCATTAGAAAACAGGTTGAGAGAAAGGGGAAACAAGGGAGGGAACAGGGAGTGGGGAGACAGACTGTTGTGGATGACATCTTGCAGCCTGAGAAGAAACAAAAAAATTATTGTTGCGTCCCAGTCAGTCACCAGGACAACAGCAGATTGAATTTGGAGCTGCCTGTAATAATTTAGAACGACTTTGTCTTGGTTGGATTATTATGTTGCTTTTCCTGCTTTTGTTGGATTCATTAGCTTGGCAGAGCTTCAGCCTTAGAAAGGCAAGGTAAGGGGAGAAGAAAGGGGAATTTTTTGAGAAATTTGTATCTACAAAACTATGCTATGAAAATACTGGTGAACTCAGCACTCTTGCTGCTTTGAACACCTTTTGTGCTATGATCTCTTCCCAGAGTTAAGAGAGGTGCACACAAAGAGAAGTGAGATCCTTTGCTGCTGTACAGCCTTCTGCTCCCTGTGTCCACTGCTGATCTTAAACACTCAAAAAGAAAGTTCAAGAATGTGCTGAGATCTGGTAGGACCCCTTGGCCCTGACTCCAGCCCACTGGAAGGAGAATCATGGTGTTTGTACCACTGGAAAGCAGGGTCAGAACCTGTGGAGGTGGGAGGTCTTAGTAGAGCTGAAGCATGGTCCTGCAGAAGTTGTGTCTGGTAGGTTTTGAGGGCAGGAATGACAGGGATAGTGGGGAAGCTGCGAACAGCTGTCTGAAAAGACCAGTTCAAAAAGTAACCTAGCAATGGCATGGAAGAGATGGACAAGCATCAGGCAACATGCTGCCCTTCAGCTCTCTGGAGGATGGAGAGGTGGAGAGTGGCAGTGAGGGAGGGTGCCCTTTCACAGCAGGCAAACAGCTGAGTGACAAAAATCCCATTAGGCCATTGCTGCTGCCATATCCACACCTGTTAGGGGCAAGGTTGGTAAACTGCACACATGAGCAAATTGCTCACCATATGGTCTAATTTCCTTTGGAACCAGTGTGTGGTGAAATGCAGAAGAAACCATACAGCATGCAAATAAAATGCAGTGTTATGGCACTGGACCTTTTAGGCTTCCTTTTTCAAGAGCCAAGGTTTTATTATGAATTGGCTGTCCTGCAGACTTACATTTCTGGGACACATCAGAGGCATATTAAAATTTTCAAGCAACAATAGCAAGAGGGTGCTAATGATTGCAAGGAAGCTTATTTTACAGCTCTGAATTTTATCCTAACATCCAACTCTTGAGTAACCTAAAAGAGTGGAGATCTGTCTGTACTTCTCCACCTATAAACCTATCCAGCCACATGACAAAATAGCCACATTCCACCCAAGTATTTAAAAAAACCCCAAACCCTACTGATTCCTCCATCCTTGCTGCATGCCCAAGTTTTATGGCTTCATTAAAGTGACAAATGTGAGGAAGGAGCAGTTTGGTATGTGTCATGCTTTGCACATTGCACTGATTTTATTACCTCTAACATTTTAAGGTGTCAGGGTAGAAAACATCCTGTCCCTATGCATACAAAAGACTTGTTCAATATGGTGGTTTCTGAACAGTTGGAATTAGGGCTCATCCCACACAAATGTATTTGTGTAAATTATTCAGTATTGTAGCCTAACTGTTTGGGTTGAAGCATCCATTTATATGCCTGTATTTTTCTTGACTTGTAGCTTTCCCTTCCAAATATATTATGGCAGACCTCCTTTTCCCCCCAAGGCTGGGGTCAGCTTAGAGTGCTGTTTTAGGATTACAGTAAATAAACTTACAGAAAACATAAACAAGAAAAAGAAATGGCAACTCTGAGCAATACATCATTTTTCTTTCACTTTTTCTTGCTCCCTACAGCTATTACTCTAGTCCTTTATGAACCCCAAATGCTCCGTGCTCTACTGTGGCAAGCACTATGTGAATTGTTTATTAGCTTGGAAAACTGTTTGTGTCTCTCAGGACAGGTGTCAGTAGAAGATATCCGGGACAAACTCTGTGAAGAAAGTACCTTTATGCCTTAGGAAACAATGAACTTTTCCAAATGATCCAGTGCTCTGAACCACGCTGAATTGAAGACCAGCAAATGTTACCTTCCATCTCTTCCAGTGACTTTAGTGCTGTCTTCATTATCATCTTCTGTTCTCCCTTGCCAATTCACTCAGCAGTTTGCCTCCTGTGCTACACACCAGCTGACAGATGTATCCTTTTCATTTCACATACTCTTAAAGCCTTGGGCACTGCTTTCTGGAGATATTTATACAGCTCTGGGACCCAGTTGCTGGAAAAGTAGTTTGTACTGAATATTTGTTACATGTTCTACAAGATCCCACACACTATTACTTTGCATAGAGTAAAACAACAACAAAAAACCGCTGATGCCTTTGTATTTATTTTGGATGAAACTTAAGCAGTGCACCTTGCTGACAGTACACCTCATTCTGACAGTCTTTCAAAGTTACCCTCCGTAACAGCCTGAATTACATGACAAAAGATTTTCATATGTGCCACAGTGCATTCAGAACCTACCTACCAACAAGTTTCTTCATTTCCCACAAGAAAATGCAGTAGGAGAACGTCTTCCTTCTGCTCACCACAAGACATTTCTCGTGTCCTTAACTCAAACAGTGGTAGAGGAAGGACACCTGCAGTAAACACACCACTGAGTCTGTCCCCCCACATTAGTCAGGAAGAGCAATCAGTTTTGTGCTAATTCTGCTGTTGTAATTTCTTCCCCTTATTTTAGTCAACACTGGGCAAAGCGTGGAACTGATATACAAACCAGTTGGGTTTATGTTGAAATTCTCTTTATGTGCATTTCACTTTCAGCATACCTTAAAGATATGTTATCTGTCTATTGAATTACCATTTCCTGCCTCTGCCAGTGGAAGGTGTCAGAATCTGAAGGTTTTTTTGCCAAGTGTTTTACCACTGTTTTCTCATTTAGATGGTCTGCTAGAAAAAGCGATAAACACAGAATATTTGAAAAATGCCACAGAACCCTTAAGGTAAACCAGCTGGCCTTTGCCTCAGTTTCTAGGGCAGCATTTTAATAAACATTAGTCATGGTGATTATGGAACCTTTTTATCAAGGATACATCATTTCCAGCATTATCCCTTTTTTGAGTCTATATTAGCATAATCACTTGCATTATTAGTATAATTTGAGACATTTTAAGGACATGGCTGGAGAATAAGAAGCTCAGGCTGGAAAGCCTCTGATTGCCAGTTGCTTGTCTTGCTTGCCAGGGCCAATTAACATATTTCTTCCATTTTCGCCTTTGTTTGACTTATCAAAATACAAATGTGCAGCAGACTTTCACAATCACTTAGGCTCCTTGTTCAGGCTTTAGAAGCACATAGCAACACGAAGCACATTCATGCAGATTAACTGCTCTTTGGAGTATTAGAAACCACTTAATCTGTATAAATATGCTTCAGGTTGTTCAGCTTTTACAACACCTTGAGAAGGAACTGCAGTGGTTCAGAAAAGCATGTGATGCATTATTTAAAAGAAGATATATAATCCATGATAAGTTTATCTTCCAAGTGACTATTGTCAGAATCATAGTTTATATTTTTTTATTTTGGACTTCATTGCACTTTGGTAATGCAAGTGATAAAGGGAATTTCCTATTACATACTCTATTACTTTCAAAATTCTGGTTTTATCACTGTTGATTTAGAAGATAAGCATGAGAGATGTATAAGTACTGAGCAATTTTACTTTACAAATTTCTGCAGCAGGAAGAATTTACATTTTTAAACAGAAAAAGGTAAACAGTATTTATTTTCTCACTGAGTTAACATGTTATTCCATGCATAAAAGACCTTTTTAGTTTCCATTGACTCTAATTTTCATTTGCAGTAGAGCTGAAAAGAATGAAGTATGAGACAGGACTAAGAACATCATATTGTGATGTTAGATATTTTGCTTTTGGGGTTTACAGTGTCATTTAGTCTAATAACTCTTCATAGTATAGTTTAATTATTGCCAAAAATAGAAAGCATGGTTGCATTGTACAGCTTTCCCAGAGGATGTCTTATGTGTCTTGAGATAAATTTAAACTCTATATTTTAGTATATGTGCAACTGTAACTATGTCGTATTCTGAAATCCCTTGTTAGACAAATGCTTGCAGCAGCCATTAATAATTGGAAAGTAACCTGGACAAGACAGCGTTCATCTTAAAATGCTGAATCCAAAGAAGTAAATATGACTTTTTCAGACTGGATGCCCCCATGAAGAGCTGATTTAATATATTGAATTCCATTTTTTTTTGTGAAAGCACCAGACTTTTATCACCAATAAATACCTATTATGGGAAAAAAGGCCTTCATTCTGTGGTTGATCTCAAAGGATGATTTAGTAACTACCTCTCCTCCCTGCTTGTACCTCTGAGGCTATTTGCCCCCTGAATTGGTGGGCAGCATCCTTCCCAGCTGTGGCAAACAAATGCCAGCCATTGGAGGCGGCTGCCAAGTGCTCTACCCTTCTTCATTTGCTGGGCAGGCACCACTGCAAGCCAGCCCGTCCTGGTTCACTGCTCCTGGAGATTATCCTAGATGGGCCATAATATCCACAGTGGTTTACACTCAGGTCCCAGAGGAGCACTTCCCTTGGCAATATGATCTCAACCTCACTGCAGTTGGAATAGCAGCTGCCAGGGCTGATGTTTCTGGCCCTGATACCCACACAGAGGTGGAGGGAGCAGGGGAATTCTTATTTGAATACAAAAGCACGCTGAAGACTCCTTTGAAAGATGTTTAGTAACACAAATGGGACATACAAAGGGCAGAAGAAGGCTTGCTTTTGGAGACAGGTTTGAATTTTAACCTCCCTTTTCTCCTTTTACATAAAATAACCAAGGACATGACTTTAGCTGGGAAAGAAACTGTTGTGTGGCTGCTCTGGTCATTTCATTGTCCCTGTAATGAAGCATTTTGTTTTACAAATTTTTTTTTTTGGTAGGAATTCCAAATATTCTCTTTTGCAGAAATAAATATAAAGAAATTATAAAGATGCTTTGGAAATTCTGATATTTTGCTGTGATATTAATATCCAACTGCAGCAAACTAAACTGGATGAAAAAGGCTTCTCAAATTCAAAACGGATTAACAAATGCAATTAATTAATTAATTAAATTCAATGGAATCAAAAAGAAAACTAGGTTATTAAGGAAAATTTCCTAATTTAAGGTACAGGTTGCATTGTTTATGAAGCACACAAAAATACCAATATTTTTTCCACTGTAAGCTTGAAATTAATTCCCTGGGTTATATCCAGTGCAAACACTGAAACATTATATGACCTCTATTGCACAGAGGTCCTTTGCCAAAAGCTCATTGCAGTAATGGGCTTTAATATTTTTTGCATTGGATTTTACTCTACTGTTGGTTTTATCATTCTTGATCTTGGCAAATGTGCTTTATTGTCTGGATCATTTAATTTTGTTAGGCAAACGTGCTTCATTTTTTAATGATAAAATGTTAGCATACTCTTCAATAATAACTGTTTTTCCTTTCAGAGCTACTGATGCATAAAGTCTAATCTTTTGTAGTTGAAGGAAGATGTTCTTTAAGAACTGATTTAGGGTCTGCCTTTGTTTTACTAATTTTTAATTACATGCAGTCAGACCTGATTAATCTGAATTAGCATGCAAAGCCCCTTTTTAGAACTAAATAAAATCAGATTAACAAGTAAAGGATACATACAAGGATGCGTTCTAAGGTTGGTTAAAAGTTAAATCCTCCTTATTTTTAAACATACAGACATTTCTGTCTGAACAGTTTATGTATTCTAATTGGTACACAGTTTTGCAGTGTAAGAGAGGTTTAATTCCTTTTGACTTTTGAGTGAAGCATCTAGGCATCATAATAATATTATGCAATGAAATGCCTTTACATGGTTTTATAACTGGAACTGGACTTAGCAAGATCAGTCCAGCCGATGCCCTTATGAACACAAGTGCATTTAAAGAGGTGGTACTATGTTGCAATTTCAGAAGTCACGTTACTTTTTTCAAGAGTACCTAATGCAACCTGATGTGAACGAAGAGCAGCTGTGATGAGGGTGAAGACCCTGCCTTTCCTCTGAGCTCTCTTCTGCTCTTGCTCCTGGTTACCCACTTACTTTGTACTGGCCTTGCTGATGGAGCTCAACACAGCACCTCAACTAAACAGAATGGCAGAACATAACCTGGGAAAAAAGTGTATATGGAATTTTTCTGTTTGTAAAGCAAATGGAAGGAACTTTCCTGGGGGTCAGACAAGCACGGAATCTGATGAGATGGAGGGGAGAGGGGGAATGGAAGGAAGGAAGGAAGGAAGGAAGGAAGGAAGGAAGGAAGGAAGGAAGGAAGGAAGGAAGGAAGGAAGGAAGGAAGGAAGGAAGGAAGGAAGGAAGGAAGGAAGGAAGGAAGGAAAAAGATATGGCAAAATCTGTCTTTCAGGCATTGTGGACCGTTTGTCACTTCAGTCACAGTGTGGAACTGTGCTCTAAGGAGGCCAAAGTCTCCAGCTCAGCTGTGCTTGAACACCCTGTTTACCTTATAGGAATAGTGTCATAAATTATGCTGGATTTAAGTATGTGCTTTAAGCAGAGGTAGATTTGACAATCCATTGTGTGCATCTAATTAAAATGTTTTCTGACTGTGATTCACACACGTGTCCCTGCCTTGGTGGGAGCACACAACTCTCCTGGTGTTTCACTAATAGGAGGAAACATGCTCTTCTCTTCAGAGGTCAGAGGTATGCAGAAACCTCCTCGGAGACAATTGCCTTTTAAAATTTATTTCAGAATATTATACTACTACTAAGCAATTACTTCTAGTTCTAAGAACACACAGTATAGTAACTCTACATCTCATCTCTATGGTTTTAAACCAAAACACAGCAAATTGCACTAGCAGCATTTTGATGGGGGAAAATTATTAAAAAGCTTTTCAAATACAATGGAAAAGGTTACTGTAGAAGGGTGTTGGTTATTTGAATTTGAAATTATAAATAGGCATCTAGTAGAGGACAAAAAAGCCTTTATACTTGACTAACCCATGCCCTATTTATACTACATTCTGCCATGATATATTTCCGTACTGTGTACAATAAAATACAAATGACTCAAATTCATCAAGAAGGGATTAATTGGCATATAATAGAGGATCTGGCTACTATCCTGGCAAGCTGCCAAAAGAAAAGATGAAAGAAGCTTGTGGAGAAGGGGGCATAAAAATGCATGTGAGTGCAAAAGCCAGCAACTGTAGGAATAAGTTTATGTGCAAGCTAAGTCCAACTGTGTGACCTGGTTTATATCAAAGAACAGTAGTGACATTATGAGATTCCCAACATGGAATTATTTCTATGAGTCATTCATATATTTAATTTTATTTAGGCTGAAACTGAATTGCTTGAGCAGACAAGTGGAGTTTTGATATGGCTGTTTGGAAGCTGTAGGAACCCAGATGAGCAGAAACCACAACCATGCTAGCATGCTGATCACATCTTTTCAAGCTGAGAGGCCAAACACTGCAAATCCTTAGCTCTCTGATTAGACATTTTGCTTAGCTGGGGCCTAAGTCAGGAAAACTCATTACTCTTTTCTTTTTTTACTTTTCTATTTTCCTTTTTCTTAAGATTATATTCTCCATTCATTTCTTGTACTGCTGTAGATTTCCAACAATGATCACATTATTGGTCAAATCCAGACCCTCTTTCCCATCCCCCATCTGGAAAGAACAAACAGTTTCTTACAGTTTCTTAAAAATCTGCTGTTGCACTTATGAACTTTAGCCGTCAGGCACTTAGATGCAATGTTTTTCAGGAGGGAATACAAATCTGTCCATTTCAGTGCTATTCCGCTTACCCTTAATTCTCCTCCTTCATTCTGGATAAATAAAAAGATTAATTCCCACACATTCTTGAAGCTCTGCTTGGCTCTAAATTAGATCAAGTTGGGAGTTTTGCTCATTACAGCTCTTCTTCCCTGCTGGCAGAGAGACTCTTGTATTTGTCACTTGTATTCTTCCTGTCCTCCTGTCCTTACAATTCAATTGTAAATCCCGCATGACCATCATTCAACCAAAGAACAGACTATCAGGGCTTTTGAACACGTTTCTTTCTGTAAAAAGTGTACAAATAGACACACATTACTCCCAGACAAACCCTTACACCGCTAATAAAGTTTTAGATGCACAGAAAATAATGCAGTTGAAAATGGAGTGGAGCACAAATTTTAAATGCTGCTTATCTCATTAGAATGGCATTTCGGCATTTCAGAGTGCCAGCGTGTCGCTTCTGTTCTGTGGGTTCTCCCCTTCAAGAAGAATTACTGTCTCTCTTTATGCAGGCACATTCTGTGACAACAGTTCCCACCATGTTTTTAATGCATATGCATATATATCTCAGGCACAGAAAGAGCTATACATAGGATGAATCATCTGTTTCATAAACTCGACTGTGCTGTTGTCAGAACCTATAAAAATAATGTGACAGGCAGGCCTCAGCAGAGTGTCTATCCACCAGCTATTGTGAAGACAATCAACCACCTTCAATCTTCATCATCTTGGCTGGAAACCTGCCCCTGGAAGCCCAGGGGAATACAGACACGCAGGAAAGCCAAAAGTTTGACAGATCTGATTTTTCAATAACCAGGAATATGTGTTCCCTAGAAGAGGGTTTTGAGAACACCTTGTCAGTCCCACCTTCCTGTTTATACTGAAAGAGCTCCAGGCTGAGCAATTTTGTTGATTACAGAACCAATGTGACAGGCCAATATGATACCATCTAGAAGCACCTCTGCTTTATAAAACTTGCAACCTTTTTAATAGCATGCTGAAAGTTCATGCAGACCTGTGGGGCATGGTATGCTCCTAAACATGAGCACACACACAGGAGATCATTCCTGCTTGTCGTTCTAGACAACTGCCGACAAGCACCACTGAAAAGATTTTTCAATAGCTGAATATGTTCATATTATACTCAGCAACATCAGGTTGAGATTGCTAATGTTTGCTTTTTTCCCAGAAAGCCAAGTGACAAAATGGAGTGGCAAAAGATGGCAGTAGGTTGTGGTCTTCTTTTACCAGGGGAAAAAAAATATTCAACACTCTTCAATCCTAATGTAAGGGATTTTTTTCTTAAAAAGGAGCTAAAATACCAGGACAGGTCAACACAGAGGCCAAATCACACAACAAATTGGCTTACAGAACTATTAGTTCTGTAAGAGCCAAGGAAATTATCTTGGCAATTTTATCCCCTTGTAATCACTAAGATGATTTGAGTGGCCAGTGGGGGCATGGGGATTTTGATTAACACTAGATCACTGAGACCATATTAATTTTATCATCATCCAAAAGTGTAGGAACAATAATAAAATAACCCTTAAAACACCTTCGGAAATTCATACAGAGCCTGTTTTAAAACTACAAAAAAAGCCGAAATAATGTTGAGTTCAGCTATCAGAAAGTAAGACTTGTGTCTACTATGCAATTATGTGATATTCTATGTGATTTTGTTTGATGAGGTTTATGATTATGTGCTTCTTAATAAATCCTTCTATATTTTCACAGTTGAGCTGAATTCCATGGAAGAAATTTGGCTTTAGACGAAATTAATAGGTTTTTATGCTGAAAAGCATTTATGAATGAGAACAAGAAATTGTACATATCTTTTTCTTTTTCTTGAACTATCATGTTCATTAAGGATGTTTAACAACAGCTTAATACATGCTTGACCTTGAGCCCTTATTTGGCCTTGACTTTAATGATATGCAATTTCTCATTTGATCTAGAGCATAGGCTAAAGCCTCTTCAAAAGTGAAGATAAATTTCCATAATGCAGATTAGTCTGAAATTCAGATAAGACACAGACAGGTGAAATGTTACATCATGTTGATATGTAGTATATGGCTTTTTCTTCAAAGTTTTCATCTGTAAACTCCTACATCCTGGTTTCCATATTCACAGACATAGAAAATGTCAGAAAGGAATAATTTTATTTTCCTAAATTTCAGTAACCTCAATTTTGCCTAAATATGAGACACAAAGCTGTCTGAAAGAAAATGAATTTTTAATTTAAATTAAGATGGAATTGTAATAAACATTTGACTAGTACAGAAGCATTTCTGAAAGTGAAAAATGTGTATCTAATAATAACACTTGTAATGGTAGAGAGGGTATAGGGGCTGACTATCTGGTGAGATCAACTCAGCCAGATTTCTGTTTCCTTGGTTCAGCACTGGAAGTCCCCTTGCTTCTTTGAGAAACAGCTTGAACAAAACACTAATGAATATACATAGACGATGCAACAAATCCTGTGCTGGCAGAGGTACAGATTTTATGACCTAATAGGTCTTTTCTCTCTCCAAAGGCTATAATTCTCTAAAAAATGAATCCCTTTCCATGGAAATGTGAGCATCTACTGCACAAAACAATATTATTTTATAGAGTGATGTGACTTGGTTATACTATGTGGAGATCACCTGCACTTTGATAAAGGTAGAAAATTAAGAGATAACCAGTCTGTTAAACATAAGGGAGCATAAATGACTTCTTTTTTAACTACCTTAAACAATTACCCCATTTCTAGGCAACCCAGCCTGCTGCCTGAATAGTTTTGTGTTTTCTGTAATCCCACTAAAGTCTTACAGAGTCTTGCTGAATTTAATTTCTTCAGTTTCCTAGTTGTATCCCTGTACTTTCTCAAATCAGCCATTATTCTAGTGATGTTGAATTATACAGAACCTTTTGATTATAGTGCTACAAAACACAAGGAACCTTCAATATAATTGAGGCTTCTACAGTGGTCAAACCAGCCTCATCTGCTTCTTTATGCAGAATTACAGAAACTGTGTGACGTGGCACACATTCCTCACCACTGTGGCAATCCAAAACATTGTTTAAGCAAGAAGGTACTTTGGCACTGCATATAATCCCCAGAAATACAAAGAAGAAAATTTCAGAACAGTATGACTCAACAAATAGCCTTAAAAGAAAGATCTGCTTTCATTTCCTTCTGGAATCAGTAACAAAATAAATTTCATGCTCCCCCTCTTCCCCCTTCTTATTTTTTGACCAGCATCAAAATCAGCTCTTTCCAATGTGGGCCAAACTGCTGCTGTTCATTTGCTACTGCTTTCGTTTGTGCTCTAGGCTAGACTATGCAATTAATTTTTATCAAGGTCTGTTGTGTAATTTTACTGAAGATCACTAATTTTTACCAAAGTCCTCTGGATAATTTTATTCAGGTCTGCTCAGCAGGAAGCTGCTCTGGCTTCTGCTCTGATGGTCTAGCCAAATTCTGGATGCTGCCCTCATATCTGGACAAGGAGCAATGCACTGCAAGGGCTTCTGAAGAGAGTAGGGCATGTTACAGTGGCAGGAATGTGCCTGCAATTTGGGTGAGGTCTGCTCAAAAGTGCTTTTATTCCTAATTCATCTGGAATATCTTGCTTGAGCTGATGCAGTGTGCTTTTTATTAATCTGATGTTTTCTTATCCCATATTGGTGTAATTCCATGAACTTTCAGAATTATTTTTATCTACAGTTTTGTTAGGAGGGAAGAAACAGATCCTTTACTCAGGAGTTTTTTTCTAAAACTTAGAGCTCACTAAGTCTGCTATTTGTGACAGCTTAGCTGACAACCTCTTTTTGATGTGATGATTATATTATTTGTGAATGCATTTTGTCCTCCTTTTCCATAACAGGTTAAACTGTAGATATTTCAGTGCCTTGACTTAATGAGGTCTTTCCTAACCTAGTAAGCACAGCTTTCTACTTCCTATGTATGAAACAAAAGGTGAACAGATAAAAAAGATTCTTTTTTTCTTAGTTTTCATAGGAAAAACATTTTAATAAAATTGTTGGTAAGTTGTGTATATCTGTGGAGAATAAAGACAACTGATTCATGTATCTAAAAGCCATTTTGAAACCCACAGGGGCTGGAGGTACTTCAGGAAGAGAAGATCAATTCTTCCTAAAGCATGAAAACTTCAGAAAAGATTTCAATTGTCCATCTACTTCAATTGTGACATCTACTTTTGCTTCAAACCATTGTTTGACATATTGATGTGTGTATTTTCCATATGCTCCTTGAATGAACTGAGGAATCAGATGATGAAGGCTTTGCTTCTGAAAGCACACATTCCTTTTTGAAAATCAGGAGAAATTGTTTCAAAAACCCAACTACATTACTTAGGAGGTATGACCATAGTGCTATGGATACCAGAAATCTCTGCACGGGAAGGTTTTCTTCTTGTCCCCTTCATATTTCACAGATGCTGCCATCAATGCTGTCTTCCAGCTGTAATAAGGAGTCTAGAAGAAGTAGAAACTTCTGTCATTTACATACCAGCTGAATCCACAAAGCCATTTACTTCTCATTGATTTTTATTTAGCAATGGCTCCTAAATGCTTTAGTGGATCTAGCAAGTAATATTTTCATCTCTTTATTAAGAAGATAATTTTATGGCCAAATTCCTTCAAAAACCAAGAATATTTGTGTCTTTGTAATGCGTGATTTTGAAAACTTGTCAGTGTATTTTACTGCTGTGCTCAGAAGCATAATTGCATGTATTATAAAGTACAATCAATGTTAGCAGACTAAGGTAGAGAATAATCTAGATCTCTTAATTTGCATGGCTCCCATATTACTACATTTTTCAATATGTTTGGAAACATTAGCAATTATATACCATCATGAGTTTGGAAGGGAATTAAAAACAGCCTGGGTCCAGTCTTCCAGCTCCTCTTGTGCATCTTCAGAAATATGAAAAAATCTCAAATGGTGTTTGTCTGACCCATCAGACTAGTTTTACATCTTTTTTTCTATAGCTGGGGCAGTTCAGAACAGTCAGAGCATGCTGATGACTTTGGCTCATTAATTTTAGTGAGACACTGGGTCTGAAGGTTGTTTAATACTTCTGGACTGAAGCTTTCTCTGCCTCTTTGGAAGCCTGATGAATGCAGTTGGCAGTGCTATGTCTAGAGCACCAGTCTTCTGACTAACACTTCTTGGAGCCACACTGAAATACAGCAATGAATGTAGCTATCCAGCAATCAAAAAATGCATTCTGTCACCCTTTTATTTCCTTGCTGCACTTTATGGCCAGCTCGTTTTCACAGAAAAAATGCTCCATCTTTAGGAGACGAAAGGGAAATCAGACCCTGTGGGCAATGGTGGAGGAGCAAGTCTGCTCTGCTCTGCCAACTTGCAGTGGTCCCATGGGGCAGTTACCACACCTATGAATCACTGAAGGAAGTTGCTATATTAACCTCATTCTTACTATACAAGAGCAGTGCATGAAAGAACTTGTGTGGAAATCCTCAGCCGCTGTTAGAAGGCTTTTTTAAGTATCTTGCAATGTCAAGAGTCAGTCTGGCTCTAGTATACCTTAACTTCATACTTAAGATCAATGGGGCAACCCTAACATAAAAACAAGGAGAGTATAACACTCTTAATCTGAAAAGGTACTACATTTAATGACACATTACCTAAAATATATTGTCTACTGGTTTCAAAGTTAACACAAAAATATAAGGCAGGTGGCTCAGTCTGTGAAATAAGGTTTATGTCTAGAGGTTGTCCTGGTTGTTACTGGAACACTATCCAAGTCTCTTCTACCCCATAAATATCAGACTTTGGAATACTCCAGAGCAGGGCCAGCCATAAAAAAAAATGTTGTTTGTTATTAAGAAACTCTGTGCACTATCCGAACAAGATTATGGAATTCTAGGAGTTGGCCATGTATACATAATTGCATGAACTAAACAATTATATGATTCTATGATTTTAGCAGAAACACTATAAGGTCTAATACTAAGAAAGCATCATGGTATTTAACAATCTATCGTTCTTAAAAAGAAAATAAAATTTCAAATATGTTAGACTTATGGCAAACTGAAGTTTTCTGGTACCACTAACCATTAATCTGCATTACTGAGATACAAGCCAAACCCACGTGTTTGTCAGTCCACGGAAAATCCTGAGTTACTTAAAAAAACCCCAACAACAAAAAACCAAATAAAAAACAAAACAAAACAAACAAACAAACAAAATAAAAACCCAAGCAGACAAAGAAACCAAACCATACAATTTTTGCCAATACTGACTGAGCCATCATGGGATGCCATAAGGGGTGTGATCTCTGACCATGCACTAAGCCCAGTCATTACAAAATTATACAAGTGTATGATTACTGAAATCCTACCTTCTAACTAAAACTCTATATTTTAAAATGGACCTTTTGTGCTCCTTCCCCATTATCTGCTCTTACTAACTGAAAATTACCAGAAGTGCCAACCAGTCCACAGATGGGATGAGACAAAACTCTAACACTTCAAGGTTCAAGTGCCTCTGAGGCAGCAGCAGCCCTCACCAGCCTCCCAAAGAGGCCACGGGAGACATCCCCACCAGTCAATAGAGCACTGCCCCACTCCTCCCAGCCTGGCCCCTTCCTACCTGCCAGCTAATGAGGGAGCTCATTGCACAGAGGCAGAGATGCTATGCCCAGAGGCAGCTGCTTTGAATAATGCCCATTTACATTGGTATTCTAGTCCTGCTTTCCCTTAAAGCTGAAAATGTAGGGGCTTACAGCAATTAACTGTCCTTATGCATCCTTATGAGGATGTGAAGTTGAGCCTATAGGGTTTCCCTTTATGGGTGCTCTTCAAGGGAAGAAAAGGGGAAAATCGATGAGTACAGAAACTAGCATAAAATTAAATCTTGTGAAACACACAATCCTACATTTATTTATGCTCATTTAACATGTTAAATGGGCTATTAGGAGGCCATAACTTTTCCAAGTGTCTCTGCATAATCCAGGCCTTATGTTGCTACTTCTTTGACACTTCTAGAAAAAGTAAGACAGCAAAGAGATTTAAAGTTCATTTGTAACTGGTTTCTGTGAGTAGCAGTGCTCTGGCTGTGTGTTTATCAATGAGCCTTCTAGTCTTGGAAGTAGAAAAATGGGTGTTTTCCTCTTAGCACTTGCACCCTGTTAACTGAGCAGAGCTCAGTTGTCGGCTCCTCTGAACTGTTTCAGCAGCTACGGGCTGAAAATTGGGCAGAAGAGAAAGACTCAATCCAAACAAAATTGGCAACTGTGAAGCAGCACAAATCTGTCTGTTCACTCTGGACACCGTGCACCTCGTCACCCTTCTGTCATGATAGGATATAAGGAAAAATGAGGGATACATCTGGAAGAACACTTAGAAATGCACAGGAAGCAGAAGTGAGCTCGCAGCAGACCAAGTAGCATACTAAGCATTTACATCTTGGAGGAACTCTCCGTGCATTCCAGGACTTTTTGCTTGAATTACCTTCCTGAGCCATGGTCCCATTTCTCTCTCTAGATGTTTGTATTTCTGTTGTCCTTATATACCCCAGCTTATCAGTTTTGTCTAGTTTTCTTACCAAAAAAATGAAATAAAACTTAAAGCAAAAGAAAGAAGAACATCTATCGGTACATAAAATGCTTCAGGCAGATTTTCATCTGGAAAAGTATTAAGGGATGAAAAGGAATGTATAAGTGACCTACTATGAACAACAATAAAATGTAGTGATAAAAAGTACGTGTAAAAGAGAGAGCTGTGCCATCGGCAGCAAGCCCACAGGTTGCTCCTGCAGCACACAAGTGTCCAGCCTGACATTTGAATGCCCAAAAGGTCTGTATCATTTGCTTCCTCAGTGCACTGTGGACAGAGTCCTTTAACAGTTACTCTCATAAGTGGTTCGAGGGAAACACCCTCGTATTTTCCATTGATATGCAAAATGTTTCCTTAGAGAAAATAAATAAACCAAGCATGAATAAATTTAGGCTGTTAGACTGTGATATTCTTTACAAGTGAAAATCTGGGCCAAGAGTCAGCTAAATGCATCAAATATATCTCCTGAAAAAGAAAAAAGGAGCCCAACCGAAACTTAACCTCTCTGAAAGAAAAGGTATGATAGAGAAAACAGTTACATAAATTGTTCATCTTATTATTTCATTGTATAACTGGCTCCATAAGGGACCCATCAACATCAGATCTGAACCTTCACTGTATCAATCTATTAGTGGCTTCTCAAAACATCCCTCCAGGTCAGTGTTGCTGATTCTGTTCCACAAATGATGCTTAAGGTCATAAAAAAACATAAGGAATGCCTTTCCTCTTTCTATTGCTTAGCTGTATCAACAATTCATTTAAAGCGTGAGCAGGGAGAGGAAAAAAGGGAAAGAAACAGAAAGAGCAAGTTGTATCTAAAACCTCTAAACCTTTTCAAAGTTGAGAAACAGGTCAGGAGGCAATAGAGACTAGGGAAAAAGTAAGTCTTGCTGTGATTACTTTCTTCACTGAGATGAAAAGGACCAGTGTGGGGCACTTGTGCCTCTTCATTGCTCTGGGCAAAGAATTTGCTCAGCAAAAACGTGTCAGGTTGCAGGGTTAAGCCGGACTCAGCCCTCTTGGCCATGGCTTCCTGCCTGTGGCAAAGCTGCAAGCAAGTTTGTGCTTATTTGCTTTGAACTTGGTAGCCTACACATGTGGTTTCACTGTGACTGAGGGCTATCTCTGTGATTGCTGATGTGGGCTTTCCCTTCCTCCTTCTGTGGCCCTTCTTTTGTGGAGGGATTTGGGCAGAACAGCCCTCATTTTGCAGCAGCTGCTGCAGGACCCCACCCTGTGCATGGGACACACCTTCTGCCCAAATAAAAGAGCTGTATTTCAGAAGAGCAGTGTGTCCTTGTGTGGGATCACCTGTAGTTTGCTGAGTCCCTTGCTCTCCCATCCTGTGGTGTTGGGAACTCTGCTGTGGGGTTCAGGTGAGCTTGTTGAGTTTGGACTCTGTTTTCTTGGGGACCAAGGATCTGCTACAGGGCAGGCAGAGGGGCACTGGACTCAGTAATGCTGATATACTCCTTGATGCTACCTTTGAAGAAATGTGGAAAATCATATCCTTTACATATCAAGAATCAATCTTACGTATATCAAGGTTAATGGTAAATTTACAGCTTATTTAAGAGGAAACAAGATCAGGTCACGGGTTGCTAGAATTAGAGCTTGGAGCAGGAAAAGACATTGAAAGTTAAAAAGGTGGTTGTGGTTACATGGACATTTTTCCACTGTTGTGCTGACTGAAACAGCCCTGCAGTCACTTGTTCTTGCCCTATTTGTTACACTGACCCCAGAGTTTGTGCATGGAGTTGAATTACTTTTCTGGGTGAAAACAAGGAGTTTTGGTGGGGGTTAATTTGCAAATGCATGTAATCCCTTATGTTGTTCATTCTGTTCTTGCATGTCTCAACAACTCAGGGTGACAGGGAACAGGGACAAGTGGCAGAGAAGTTGGGAATTGCTTAAACTACTTTTAACACCACCTCAACTTTACCTTTTTCTTATTTCCATTTTCAGACATGAAATGCAAAAAGCAAATGATATTTCGTCTTGTCTCATCATTGCCTTTGCTGCCGCTGTGGCCCTGTCATTTTCTGTCTTTGAGAGACAGTTCTGGGTGGAAGTGCTGAGGGCAAGCCCAGGTAGATGAGGTGACACAACTCTTACCCTAGCTGGAAGACAGAAAGTTGGCCAACACCCTCACAGGCATTCAGACTTTGTGTCCACGGGATACTAGAGTGAATTAACAGCCCACAGCTTATCAGTGGGAGTACAATAGCTGCACACGTGTGTCCTCAAGCGAAAATAAAGTGAGCTGCCTTATTTAAGTCTCTCTTGTAGAACCCTGAACTAGGGCAAATTGCCTCAAATTTCCTGAGGCAGACCACTGTCCTGATGCATGGCGACCCAACTGCATCTGAGTCCTTAGTCCAAAAGGAAGCACATGAATATTTTAAAAGACCAACTCCTAAATATTAAGGCATTAGTCTATATGTCACCAAGCAACTATATTATGACAGTCTCTTCTGGGAAATAATACACTGTAACTTACCCTGCCTTACAGTTTATTTGCCTTCCAGTTTTGCACCTTTTTCCCAGGAACGTTTTTGTTTCTTAACCTTCTTTTAGAAGTGCCATTAATGCCATGGGCTGTTCCCAGCTGCCGTTGCTGCTGTTGGTCCCTCCCCACAGCTCCTCTGACTCAGCATCTTGTGAACCACACTTGGCAGGAAACACACTTTTAGTGGTACCAACTGTAATTTAGACAAAAAAGACCATTAGCTGCACTCAGCAGCAATGGCAAGGCTGCTATTTTGCTGCTGTGTTAAAGCAGACCAAGGCCAGAAAGAAATATATTATTTATGTTCCCAAAGTTTTAGATAGACAGCTTCTCAAAACTTACCCTGCTTCTTTTGCAGTATTTTGTTCAAATAGATGGCAGGCTCTGCTGAGAGACCCTGCTCTGTGGCATTAAATAGTTAACATTTAACAAGGATCAACCCACAAATCCACAGATGTTTCTGTGAGCACTTCAAAAGAATGTGGAATTTTCTAAAATGGGAACACTATAGTATGTGGCAACCAGCAACAGCAAGGCCGTTGAATCTGATTCCTTCTCCCTGTAGACTGGATTCCCTCCAGAGCTGCCTGTTATCCTCATTAGGACAGAATTACCACTTCTTCCACGGCCAACCAGCCACTGGGTCTCCTTTTGGATGTCAAACACAGAAGAAAAGCAGAGGTAACTTCAGGTGATGTATTTACTTCTTGTCAAGACTGGGGGATATTTCTTTTAAAAGAGCAGAACTCTTTGCTGATACAGCCAAGGTCTCTTAGAATTGTCAAGGTAGACACTTTAAAAAACTATATGGCTTCTGACAGGAGAAACAGAAGTTTTCTGTGGGAACAGGGCAGTCAAAAAGTCTATTCAGCCCTTACTTCAGGCACAGCACTAAGGACAGGTCAAGGATAATGAGCTGTGATTGTGAGAGTCATGTGTCAGAGGCAGATGTAGCAATGTGTCATTTCAATCACGGGAGAGTGAATGGGAAGGGTGTTTGTCTTACTCCTTCTCAGGGAGAAATCTGTTTCCTCCTGCAGCACCATCACACATCACCTCACAGCACTTATTGGTTTGAACTGGCAGATTCTGCTCTTCTGTTCTTCTGTTCTGTTTCTGGACCTCTAGAGAAGGGTGAGAGCCCACTGTAGCTTTTGATCTATTGCAATGCCTGGCTGCAAGACAGCAGACCGGCCCTGCAATGTGGTGAAGTAAAAGCCATCAGCAATTAAGCAGAATATTCATGACAGTGATTGAAGATGACTTTATTTCCCTCTGCCTTTGTTTAAAGAATGTCCTTTCCAAACACTCATAATGTACACGACAAATGACTCCATAGCTGTGGGGGAAATACATAATGCTCTCTGTCTCCCATCCAAGGTTGACCACCAAATGATTAAAGCAGTGTTGTTTAAGGTTATTCCCAGGAAGGACTTGCTAACTTCTTTGTTATTGATGTTTATTTGGGCAATTTTGCCAATGTAAGTTATGTCTGCAATTGAAAAACTTTTTAACCTCATATCTGAAGTCATGTGTGTCTGCATATGTAAACATATCTGTGTAAAAGTAATTTAAAATATTAATTTTATTTTAATGTCTTTCTGACAAATAAATTACTATGGAAGCAAGCGTGAGCAAAGGTAAGTGAACACACATTTGTTTTAACATGAACAATCCATTCTCTTTCATTGGAAAATTTGAACATTTTGTCTAAATAAATTCTGAGAAAGTTTAGGGTATTTTTTTTCCCTGGGAAGGAAGGAAGCACCAGCAGGTGTGATCAGTGGGTATAAATGAAAAACAAGCAAGTCAAACAAAAACCCAACCAAAACTCTCTGTAATGCGATGTTGGAAGGCATTGATCTCAATGGAAAAGTGATGCTCACTGGATGAAATCTCTCCCAGGAAAGTTCTCCCATGGATTTTGTAATGGATTAATTTGAATAAAAATTTTTAAGAGATTATCTGATAATGTGAGAATTTAGCTTTAACGAACAGCTTTCCAGGACTTGTAGGCTGTTTGAGTTATATGCTCTCTTTTTAAATAAAATCCCAGTTATTTTAAAACAGAGTAGAACTCAGCACTACAGACAATCAACAGATCCGATTACAAATTTAATGGCCTGATTCACCCCTGCTCTCCTTCAATTTTGAAGCAGTGTGAATCCAATGCTTTTTATCTTCTCACCCCAGACACAATCTGGACTAGCACAGCAAGAAGCAAGTTTCTGGGAGCTTAAGCTTGTTCTGCTTTATTTCTCTTTTTTTCCTGTTTTTTTTTTCTTTTTTTTTTCCTTTTTTTCCTTTTTTTTTCTTTTTTTTCTTTTTTCTTTTTTTTTTTCTTTTTTTTTGTTTTGTTTTGTTTTTTGTTTTTTGTTTTGAGAGCAGCTGTCTTTGACATTTGTGATCTTTCCTAAAAGCATGACCATTGTGATCATAAGGGCTTGGTGAATTTATTAACTCTACTTGATTAAATCCTCCTTTGACTCCATTTTGAAAGAATTAGTTCCGGAACACAGATTTAGATCTCCTCTACCATGTATTTGCCAGATGTAGGATGAACTTTACAAGCATTTTTATTGCTTTGGACCTGAATAAGAAATATTACAATATGTAGTGTAAACCACTAAATGCAGAAGTTAAAGATCATTAAGATTTCTTATTCCAGGCCCTGAACTCTGGAAATGGATTATCCAATGGTACCCACCTTCCCTTGCAGTCCAGGAATAAATGTGCGACCCTGGCTTGATAGGTAAATGATATTTTGAGGGATCCAAAAGTGGTTATGTGTTATCCCTGAACAGTGTTTTCCTGACTGAAAAACTTTTGATGAAGGAGGTTGTGTTTTAATCATAGCATCAGATATTTCTGAAAAAAGATGAAGCTTATTAGATGTCCAATGCAAAGATGTCTAAAGGCTGAACATTTGGCTCAGGAAAAAAAAAAACACCTGAATTTCTAAGTTGTGGAAATTATATTTTCATCACATCTACTTAGATATTAACAATGATTTCTTTTGTCTAAATATGACCAAAAGTCTCCTCTGCTTCTCCCTTTCCTTTTATGAGGTTTTTTTTCCCCCACAGAAATCATTAAGTTAATCCTTGATAATCCAAGAAAAAAAAAATAGAGGCAGTAGTTCAAGCTCTTCTGTGTGTGTGCTCAGAAAAATGTGATACAACTCCACCATTAAAACTCTTGTGTTTCTATCCAAATTCTAATAAATACTATATGATGTATAAACTCATAAATGTTAACAACACACAAATGGGCTGCCTCTGGAAATTATATGGCTTGAACACAGCATGATTAGATGTAAAGGAAAGGAAAGAATTTGCTATGACGTTTCAAAGCTTCTTATAGCACAGTACCTTCACCTGCACTTGCCAGCCTGTTGCCACAGGGCTATGGATTGTTATTTAAAAGGCTTATCAAGGTTTTTCTTTCTTAAAAATAATGATGAAATTAAACATTGTCATTTAAAAATCTTTTTAAAACGGGGTTCTTATCTTCTCCCATTCAGTAGCAGTGCCTGGCTTAGGGAAGTGAAGAGGATGTGCATGATTATCTAATGTCAGATGATATCCTAAATGACACAGTGTAGTGATTAAGACACTTGGATTTTTCTCAACTTATATTTTAGTGCTACATAGAGGTGTTAAAATGACAGCTCTGGAGGCTGAACTCTCCTCTTTGCTCAGCAGTGGACAGAAGACAGGATAATCCTGTCTTTGCTTCATTCAGGTTGGTTTTCATCTGTCTTCTACAGCTGCTGTTTGTTTTCCAATCAACCAGAGTTTGCAGTAGAGATTTCTCAGGACAATTTAAAAATTAGATTAAAAGTGGAAGACCACTGTTACCTTTTACCTAGGGAGTCCATTGTCAGTAGCTTTTCTTTCTTGAATTCATGGGCTAGTAATCTAGAGGCAGAGAGTAATTTTCTAATAATCTTTAAAATTAACCTCATTGTTTAACTGCTTTCTAGCTAAAAATGCACCTTATAACATGCAAAGCCTTGCAGACTGGTTTTGGTGTGAAAGTGTATTTGAGAATAGACTGGAAACTATTTCCACAAGTGAAGAAGCTGATTTACACTTAAACAGATTGTTTCTTTAGAAAGGAAGTTTACCTAGGGTAAATGCTGGGTGGAAACGTTCTTTGAAAGGATGTTAATTGTACCTTGGTTCAAAGAACTCCTTGAAATTCCTGTAATGCAATTATGCTAAGTAAGAGGAAGCTAAAGGATTGTGTATTGGCAAAAATGCAGTTAAAATCCCAGTTGAAGTCATGTGTCAGAAGTGCTATTGATGATAACATTGACACCTGCCTCAGATAACTTCAAAGCCCGTGCTCTCTGTATGAACCTAAGTTCACTGAGCTCGGCTAGCAAAAGGACAAACCCAGACAGAGAAACCGGTCCAGACCTCCAAGAAGTGCAAATGGAGCTGTGCCACTTAACAACAGCACATCAAACCCCAGCTCAGCACCTTTTAACACAGAGGATACAATGGTGTGCTCTACCAAATGAAACCCAACAGCTGTGGACCTACAGCTGTTCATCACAGGCAGAAAGGGATCTCTGTGACTATCTGCTTTCCCCATGCAGGTGGGAAAAATGAGATTGCTCTGTGTGAGTTTCTGAGGAAAGACGGAGTGCAAAAGACAAGTTCCACACTGCTTTCTAAAGGCACTGAGGTTCTAAGGTTTCTATGTCTTCTGGGCGTGAGTTCCACCCTTGTAGGGGGCCATCTTCAGACAGAATGGTGGCAGGTATTTTTCTGTCCCACAAAGTACTTCAGAAATAATGAAGCCTGAACTGATGAATGCACCCAGAACTTGAAATCTGGCAGTAAAACTCATTGCTCTGTGTATCACTCAGGGTTTTGTAAACTGCTGTTTAACAAAAATGTTTGTGCATTTTGAGTCTGCCTTGATAATTTCTCTCCTTTCGAACATAAATCTCATATTTTATTAATTGCCACTCTCTTTGCCCAGTTCTGTGAAAGAACAAGCTAGAGATGAGAAGCCCTAAGGTCACACACCCTGTTGGGATTTGGCTTTGTATTTCAAATAAAAGTGGTTTAGCAAAAGTCCAAATAGTGGAAATATTAATAAATGCATTATTAGCATTTTTAGGCTAATAATCCCTTTTTAGGGGATTTCAGATTTTAAAAATAAGGTGGGAAAGGGCTAGAGTTTTCTGCCAAAGCACTTCTAATTATTTGGTTCAATGTCTGCCCTGTCACAGAGGCTCTACCTTTGGGTTCTGGTCCTTTGATATCTCCCTCTGCACACAAACTGAAACATTCAGTACTTCCCATCTCAGTCACAGCTCTATTTTCCTTTTTTGAGGAAATCAGGAATAGGAAAGTTGCAGAGAAGTCTGGGTCTTCCCCAGTTTGTAGTTCCCCTGTAGTTGAGGAGCATAACAAGATCTAGGACCACAGAGCTCTTCCAGCTTCTTTAGCAGAGATGCATCCAGCCCAGACCCTCAAGCATTAAGGTACCCCAGGTCCTCATTCTCTAGATTCAGTCTCTGATTGCTACTCTCCTCAGCACTGAGTTCTGTCCATAGCATAACTTAAACAGTAAGAGCCACGGACTTCATGTGAGGAAATAATGGAGGATTTCAGAATTTAGGATTTTGCAAGGGAAAATACTCCTCCCTGGTCATATAGTCTTACTGTGCACACACGCCAGAGGTGCTTCTGATCTGTTATTCAAACGAATTCTCACTGAAAAATCATGTGTATGTAGTGAAGAGGAGAAGATATATCACAAATGCTCCTATAGTGGAACTGAAAAATATGGAGTCATAGAATCCAGATGACAAAAATAGATTAATTTTTTACGTAGTGCACTGCGGTTAATCCTTGTGCTCATAGTATACTTTATTTAGAATCACTACAGAATTCCTCCTCTGGTTTTTCTCCCTGAAATTAGATTGTAGTGATATGCTTCAGACTTCACAGGAGCCTAAAGGTATTTGATTTAATTTATATCTATGAGTTTTGTTCTTTCTTCATTTATTTTAATCACTGTTGGTTTTCTCTCCCTTTGACTATCCTAGATTTTTGCTCTGATACATCATTGGTTATTCTCATCTAAACTGTTCTCCACTGAATTCAGGTTCCCCAAAATTTCAAAGTACAGGAATCTCATTTGAGGATGAGTATCATTAAAAGGAACTGTGGGATTAAACTATCTCAGAAGCAGAATGTGCAGTTATAATGTTTCTGTAATGTTTATAGCAGTAATTCCAATCCTCATGCTAGCACCTGAGTTTTTAATGAGAGTTTTAACTTAGTATTTTTAGATGCAATTATTATTTTAAAGAATATGTAAGTATTTGTAAATATTGCAATGTGTTAGGATGCTGGGTTGTTTTTTTCTTTGTTAAGTATTCAAATGCATTATTTCATAATGTATTCAAAGTTAAACCAAAATATTTCACTGCTATATTAAAAAAATATTTGGATACTGAATCTTAAAAAATTAAAGTGATTGATGCCAATTGCAAGAAAAAAATAGCATATTCCACAATTTGAACCTGACATCCATTTGTATTTACTTACTCAGTTATCACTTTTCAGCATGCAATTACATTAATATTTTTAGATGTTGGATGGTTTGACATTTTGTTCCAACCCTAGACAGCCAACTATGCCTTTGGATGGGTTTCTGCCAGCTAAAAATACAGTCCTAGATAAGAACATACAACCTCCACGTTAATATTAGTGACACCCAGAAATAGACTGCTGAGCTGAAATAATTAACTCCAAAGGATTCTGTGGCTGGTCCATTACTACACTAGGTCCTAGCTTGAATATATGCAAGAGTAGAGAGCTGAACAACCTGCATATCTGAGGGGTAAATGGCTACTTCCATTGGAGAACTGTGGTCTGGTAAAATCCTGCAGCTCCTAGCAATTTAGTAGCATAGGATACAGGGGGAAAAGGAGTGTCTGAGTCATGGAAACAGATTCTCACACCATGGTGCTTTTCACAGACATTGCCATAAAGCAATATCTTTAGTTACTATTTAAAACTGTTCATTTGCTTGAAGCTTACACTATCAGAAGGTTGCTCCAGACTGTGGCTTGTGCAAAGTGAGGAAACTTTTCATTCAAAAATTAATTTGTCATCAGTGAGTCACAGCTTTGTCTTAAACTCTGTGCTGGTGTGTCTCGCATGACAATGCAAGTTGATTCACCTCTTCACAAAGAAACACAGTGGAGGCTTCCCAGCAGATGGACAAAAAAGTTCTCAGTCTTGCTAGAACAGAGTGAATACAAAAACTTCTGGTCACTGTCAGATAATCTCTGTAATCCAAGTTTTGAATCTCACTCTGCATCAGATGAATCAGTTCTTTGATGACAAATAAAAGCTTTGTCTGCATTGGCGGGATTTATGATTTCCTTTTCAATAAGCAGAGAGATGTTTTATTCTTTTACGTACCAAACTCTGAACATGAGACAGCGTTCTAGATGCCTTACTGTTTGAAGGTTCAAAGGCTGCCTTGCAGAAAGGAGATTTAGAAAAAGAAAAGTTTAAGATTTTAAGTATTTTTCTCCCTGTTTTGCTCCTTATATTACATTTTCAGGTTCCACATAAGTCATAAAACTGCAGTATATTTTAGCCACAACAGAGAGCTTGTAGGTTTTTCCATCTCTCTCTGTCTCTGTTTAAACCATTACTCCTGAGATAGGTGAACCTGTATTTGTTGTGCCAATATTGGTGAACTACTCTCGCCAATATTTTTGTACTCCACACAGAGAGTAACGTCCTGTGAGCAGAAGATGCTTTTGGGAATACTTCAGCCCTGGCAGTCAAAGGTTTCACCAACATTGCTTCACTGAGGACAGAAAATTCAACAGTAGCTGAATTGCAGAGTTCCCTGAAGACCATTTTGTTCTGAATCTAGGGTATGAGAACTTTTGCTTTTAAATCACTGTGCCACGTAGTTAGAGCAAAAGATATTATAAAAGCAGCATTTACTTATCTGGATTCCTTGAATTTCTCTTCCACGGTTTATAATGGACTAATCTGGTGCTCAGAAAAATGTGAAAAAGCCTTTTACAGAAAGCAGTAGAAAGACATTTTATGTTCCTTTTTACTGATTACTTTTCCTTGATGCTAGGAAACAATTATTTTAAGTGGATTACTTCCAAAGAATAACTTAATTTGATAATAAAACAAATGCTACTTTCCCATTTATTGATGAATCAAGCAAGGTAATTGGATTTATTACTTCTGAATCTATGAGTAATCCTGTTTCCAAATCACATATGTGTTTCCTCCTCTGCTTTTATGTTTGTCAGGAGATGACAATTATTTATTCATTCTCTTTCTGGCAGAATTTCCTTTTATTTTTTTTTTTTAATATGGACAACAGTCTTATGCGCAGTTTCTGAGCTCAAAATAGAGCTAATTTATACTTAACACAATATACATCTTTAGTGGAAAAAAATGAGTTTCAGTCATTCTGAGTATCTAAATATACTAGTTAATTAAAACAAATCTTGCATTAATATCCACAATATGCCCACTAATTGGGGAATAGATATGGCATTGTTGTGATGCTGTTTTGTACTGTGGAATGTCAGGGCCTTGGAAGCTGAGAGGCCCTTGGGACATATATCCCAGGCTGGTATGTAGGAGATGCCTTTGATGGGCATATGCAACTAATCTGGGGAGTGGCCATGCAGGGTGTTATTGACAGTTCTCCTTCCTCTGCTTCTTAGCTTTATGCTACAAATCCACCATGCTGAGTCTTTGGAAGATTACAGATTATTTTAGACATGATAAAATAATGGAAGATTTTTTCAGCTAACTGAATTAGTCAAATATTCTCTTTTTTTAGTAGTTAATCTAGCAGCATTTAAGAATTTCACTTGGAGATCTCACATCAGTTTGCAAACATTAAGTAAACTTAGAATCTGTACTTAAATTCTTTATTTTACAGGGGTTGTTTATATCAACAATGTAAACATCTACAATGGCCTACCAGTATAGCTATACCCAGCATATATATTCACACCATCATGATTCTGAAGTGGAAATGCAGCTTCCATTAGAAAAAACTGTTCCTCTTTCAGCAGAGAATAAAATCTATTCTTTGAGGAACTGTCTCCATATTCTGATTTAAAGTGTACTTTCTTTTCATACTCATGTTCTGCTCAGTAATGCTAGCAAAAGTTTTAAAAGTAGATCAAATCGTGATCTGGAAGTGCTAAAGAAGTTCATTCAAACTCAGATTATTTTCTTCTGTAAAGGACAAACGACCCTTGTGCTTGAAATACATTACTGTATCGATGGGATTCATTGATCAGGATAGGCCTTTGGTCCCTTTGATAAAGATGGAAATCTGTTCCCCAGCTCCATCACCTTTACTCTCTGCATCAGTGTTGTCCTCTTGCCTGATAAAGTGTTGCTTCAAAAGGGACTTCCAGAGCTGAACGAACCCATCTGTAGAGCTTGAATTGAAGAGCCAGCTTCTGTCATGTGGAACCATAACAAAATTGCATCTGCTGCAAAGCACATTGTTCTGTTAGCCATCATGGTTTTACTATGCATCTGATAATATTTAGACATTTATTCTGGTCATGCTTTTTAATGGTGGTCATCAGTGAAGGATAAAGATTCACTTGGGAGTTTCCAGGGTTTCTGGGCTACCAAGCCCCATCGTGGTTTTCAGCTGAAACATTTCAATCCAACTTTTCCATTTGTAGATGTCATTTGAAGCCAGTGCTGCACCTTTTTTTTTTTTTTTCTTCTCAAATGAGAACAGAATGTGGTGTTTAAACTGAAATACATTCTTGGGTGGAATAGAAGAAGAGAGAAGGAAAGACGTGTTATTTGCTAGCAAAAACATGCAATGGGCTTTGTAGTAGTGTGGCAAAGATTGCTCTTGCTGAGTCTACTAAAAGACACAAATCCTGTGTCCACATTTCCCTGATTCTTACCACATTTTTCTCTCTTCCTCCTTCTATGAAATGACAGAAAAAGCCAGATCTTTTGGACTAATGTGATATACTCTTTCCTCTTCAGTCGCTTCTGTCACTCCTCATTGCTCCCAGAAAGGGAGGGACTATTACTGACTATTTCTGGGCACTGTAGGGCTTTCCCACATCCCTTCCAGTGCATTCCTTCTGTCCGGTCACCCAGGAAGAATCTGCTGTGTTTGATTTCTGTCTCGGGTCACTTGTCTCACAGCTACGTGCCAGGTCAGTGCCCGTGAGCTGTCCTGCATGGCAGAGCTTTGGTACACAGGCTGGTGGGTCAGGTTTCACACGCCCAAAAGGAGTCGGGGTAAAGACAAAGAGAGACAGCATGTGTTTCAGTGCTGGTAGTGGATAAACTGCCACATCAGCTACACAGCATGAACATCTTTATCCAGCTGTGTTTATAAATTATTTTCATTAATTATGGTTGTTCCTATCACTTGACACAAACAAGGACTTTTTTTTTAAGTGGCCGTTTTATTAATCCATTATTCTTCTGAAGAATAATATCTGCCCTCCCCTTTAAGTGGCCAGAGAAACATCACTTTCCAAAATAAATCTCAAAATGCAGCTCTGCAAACTCTGCTCTTTGGATCACGACTTGTGAAAGAAGATACCTTTTTCTGTCCACCATGAATTAAAATAAAATAGCTTATAATCTATCTTTTAAAACCCTGTGGTCAAATTTATGCCTGGCATCACAGTGCAGGAAACAGCATAATTGCACAGTGGATGAACTCAGTCTCAAGAGTTTAGTTGTGCTTTGAAAGCTTTTTGATGTATTGTTGTATTTTATTTATCTTTTAAATTTTGTTTTGTTTTGCTTTTTTAATACTAAGGCTGTTTAGGAACTCTGAGCTTTCTAATACTGACTCTAACTGGTGCAGAATCCTAATAAAGCTAAAGGCATGTTAGCCTTTGTGTCAAAGATTACAGTGCAAAAACAGCAAAAAATGGTTATTTTTCAGATATGCATTTTGAGAGACTGGAAATACTTCGGCATTTTTTGACTACAGAGAAGCTTTTTGAATTCAGACAAATGTATTTCACACAATTCATTTCAGAGCTGATTCATTTTATCTGTGTGTCTCCTGTGCCAAGTGGAAACATTAGGCCTCTTTAAAAAATGATGGGGCATAATAAATGCTCCAGGCATTTGTTTTGCTGAAATGAAGTAATGGCAGGGAAGCATATGGTGAAATATATTTTTAATTACTTTTCAACAATGTTAAATGTTTTTTCCTTATTTTCATATTTAATGTTCTTGATCAAGCTTGCTAAATAGGCAGCTCTTATGGAACACACCACTTTGTGCAATAACACATGACTAATTTTATGGGCAGTACTGTATATCACTGTGTATCAGCACTGTATTAGCTGTAGAACTTTGTTTATGATGCTTTGTGCCATCCAAGGAAGCTGGGATTGTGGGGGGGCTGTTTTGTTCCTGTTTCATTTTTTCCCCACTAAGCCCACAGCTCTCAATACCTTTGTTGAGAGGTTTTGTTTTCTTATATTTTTGTTTGTGCATGCAGAGCAGGAAATATGATTCCCTTCTGCTAGACTAAACAAAAGGAAATCCACCTGAGACTGAGAGGAGACACCAGTCTCCCTTTTAACAGCTTCACTTCTAAATCACTCTTCCATCCCCTTCCTTCATCTCCCTCCCTGTAGCACAGGTTCCACACTAAAGCAAAGTGAACAAAGGACACCTGTTCCCAGCCCTACTAAAGAGACAAGAGCTGCTAGTGCCTAAAGGCTAAAGCTGAGCTGAAAGTATTATGGCTACAGGTGATGTCTAGGCTGCAGATATACCTGCACAAGGGAAACATGAGCCTATTGCACAATTCCAGTAAATAACAACTGAAAAGTAAGTGACATCACGGGAGGGTGGCAGGGGGAAACCAAGGCACAGCTGTCACCACTTGTCTGCACATATATGTCACCTTTTAGGGATGCACACAAAGGTTCTTTCAATACAAAGCATAAAGACAATGTAAGAAAACCTGGCAATTTGCTGTCAACACTTACAGCAGACGACCACATTCTCCCCTCACTTGGTACAGAGCTGGCACAAATTCTTTTTCTGAAGATGTCACAGTCATCACTGTTATGAGTGGAGGAATACTGCTTCTAGCACACCCCGGAGATCAACAGTCCCTGGCTATTTCAGACCAGTGAGTCCTTTTCAGAGATGAGAACTCCTCACAGAGACTTCTCTGTAACCATCACCCTCTTTTTCAGCTTGAGTGGCTTTTCTTCCTGCAGCCGTGGCAGTGTGGCAGAAAGGAGTTGGGATGTCTCTCTCACATGTCCAGCACTTCCTTTCTCACTGCTGGTGATTCAGGGGATTAAAGCAGCAGGATATAAAGCAACAGATGGGGATTTCATTCATTCTCTGTGCTTCGAAAACGGGCTCTGAGGAATATATCCATTGTTGTTATTGTGGCCTTCAGTACGCTGCATGCAGATTTCAGTTTGAGGTGGGAGGGGGATGTCTATGGGTCTGAGGCAGTGGCCACCACTGTGGAGAGAAGCACTGTGCTGATAACTTATCCACATTATTCAAGCAAAAAAAAAAAGCAACTTGTAGCAAAGGTCAGAGCACTGGACACATAAAAGATACTCATTTTCCTCCATCCCTTCCCCTTCTCACTGGGAACCAGGGCAGAGGAGCAGAAGCAGATGGGGTGGGAGTAGGAGAAGTGAAGCCCAAGTATTTCTTTTGTGATGAGTTGAGAGCTCAGACCTGCCCCTGGTACTGGGAAAAAAGCCAACAAGCAAATAAACAGAGAAGAGAAGCAGGAAGTTGGCTGAGGGAGAAGCAAGGCCATGGCAGTCAGTGGCCTGTCTCCCACACTGCCTGGAGCTGCGGAGGAGGAACCAGCCAGCTCTGGGACTGCTGGTGTGACTTTTGGGACACACTTCTGTGTGCAGAAGAGGGAACCATAGCCTTTTAACCTCGGATCAGTGGGGCAACCTTGTATGGGTGGTCTCCAAGAGGGAGGAGAGAATTTCCCATAGTTCTTTCTCTTCCCACATTGCTTGCCAGAGCGCTCCCTGGGCAAACCCAAGGCTTCAGCCTCAGGGTATGCAGTGAAAGAAACAGCCTCCAGAAATGGTCTCATTCTTATGAGAATGAGAAATAACCTCCAGAAATGGTCTCATGTTTTAACTGATACCAAAGGGAAAAATTAGTCCCAGGGAAGCTTTTGCTTCTGGGACTCCTGACTTGGGAGCACTGTAAAGCTTTCAGAACCGGGGTGTGGGGGACAACATTATCTTTACCGGAGTCTTCACTTTTAACCTTCACATATAAAGATTTGGGTCAGTTGTGCATGGCCAGAGACAGCAGTTCCCCTTGCACTGTAGCTTGCATACTGAAAATAACACTTCCTATAAATCAACAGCCTGTAAAAAAATGACAAAAACTGTGAAGTTCAGCTTGCCAGGAAACTGTTACTGTGCATGTGTATTTTTTAGGAAAAAAAAATAAATCTAATATCCACATCCCGTTTTGTCAATCTTTTAAAACCCCTGACAGGGATGTGAATGTTGTTCAAGAGCTATTACATGTCATGATGATAATTTGTTCCTTTTGAAGAGTGTGATGTCTAAGTCGTTTTTGATGATTACATTTCCTTAGTCTGTATTTATTCGAAAGGCACTATTCAGACCTGAGAATTGTTTTCAAATAGCATGCATAAATGATTAGTAGTGCTTCAGTTGTGCAGTTTGATACCTTTTCCCTTTAGATATTAGTCTAGGTGTGAAGACTATGCCCTACCTGGTGCATAAGAACAGATCTTAACTGCTGCAGCAACTGAAAGACTTGGAATGTTTTAAACGTAAAACCAGTCACTTCCCACAGAATCATAGAATGATTTGAATTGGAAGGGATCTTAAAGATCATCTAGTTCCAGCCACCCTGCCATGGGCAAGGGCACCTTTCACCAGACCAGGTTGTTCAGAGTTCCATCCAACCTGGCCTTGATCCCTTCCAGGGATGGAACATTCACAATTTCTCTATAAGGTCTCATGGTAATCTTCTCTTTTCCAGGCTGAATAGCGCCAGCACTCTCAGCCTGTTTTTACAGGAGAGGTGTTCTAGTTCCCTGATCATATTCATGGCCCTCCTCTGGACTTGTTCCAACAGGTCCATATCCTTTTGTTGGAGACCCCAGAGCTGTACACAATATGACAGGTGGGGTCTCACAAGAGCAAGGTAAAAGGACAGAATTGTCCCCTTGACCTGCTGGTCACACTGTGCACTTTCAGGTTCCTTAGATATTATTGACCCTGAACTTCTCCTATAGCTGAAAGTTCTTCATTCTCTCAGTCCCTGCCTTTGTCTTCTCAACTTGAGCAGTGTAGCTGGAACACTTGCCAGTGAAGACTGAGGCAAAAAAATCATAGACAACCTCAGACATCTGTATATTCCAGGTAATCAGGTCTCCCATTTCCTTCTGGAGACAAGCAGAATTTGCCCTAATCTTTCTTTTATCACTGGAATATTTGTAGAAGCTTTTGTTGTTGCCCATGGCATTCTTGGTCAGATTTAATTCTGTCATGGCTTTAGCTTTCCTAACATGATATCTGGTAGCTCAGATAATTTCACTGTGTTCCTCTTAGGGTACTTGTTCTGGCTTCCAACCTCTGTAAATTCATTATTTCCCGCCCCCCCCCCCCCGTGTTTGAGTTTGTCCAGGGGCTTCTTGTTCATCCACAGAGGCCTCCTGGTGATTTTGCCTGACTTCCTCTGTGTTTGGATACATTGCTCCTGAGTTTGGATGCAGTGATTCCTAAGTATTAACCAGCTTTCTGGAGCCTCTCTTTCCTCCAGGGATTAATTCCCCAGTATTTTACAAATTTAGCAAATCCCTGAAGAGGCCCAAGTCTGCTTTCCTGAAGCCCAGGATAGGGGGCTTGCTGTGAGCCCTCCTCACTGCTGTAAGGGTCTCAAATGCCACCAATTCACGGTCACTGCAACCAAGGCTGCCCTAGAGCTTCACCTTCCCCACGAGCCCCTCTCCTTGTGAGTGAGAACAAAGTCCAGAACAGCACCTTTCCTCTTTGGTTCCTCTGTCACTTGGAGCAGGAAGTTACCATCACTGCGTTCCATGAACCTCCTGGATTGACTGACCTGCTCTATTGACCCTCCGAGAGAAATTCCCCCTTAGGACTACAGCCTGTAAATGTGAGGCTGCTCTTACCTGTCTATAGAGCATCTCAGGCACTCAATTTTCCTGGCTGGTAGCCTGTAGCAGATGCCCAGTATATACTCACCTGCCCCTGCCCTCTCTTTGATTCTGACCCACAAATTCTCTGTTGTCTTCTCATCCATCCCAAAGCAGAGCTCTATGCAGTCCAGCTGATCACTGATGTAGAGGGTGACACTCCTTCACCATTTCCACTGCCTGTCCTTCCTAAAGAACCTGCATCCTCACCTCCCACACTCCAGCTGCAGGAGCCATCCCACTACTTCTCTGTGATCACAGCCCTGCAGGTGTGAAGAATAAAATCAGTCAGATCTCTGGGTTATCAAATCCTCCACATACTTTACCCAAGCTAAGAATGTGGTGTTGAGTAGCAGAATGCTGTGTAAGCCACTGCTGTGTAAATAAATGCCAATGCTTCAAACACAAGATTTTCTGTTTTGAGCTTCAGTCTATCACCTACGTGTGACATAGTCTTACTTTGCAGCTACCATGCTACAGACTCTAAATTGTCTTCTAATTTTTCAAATTAAAAAGAAACTCAGCCCGTTTAGTTGTGTAATGCTTCTCTAAAGAACCTAGGCATTTTACACTAGGCTCACCAGAATAAATGTTTGTCCCAGTCATATGCCTTTGAAAAGAAGGTTCTTCAACATACCAGTAAAAAAAGTATTTTGTGAGTTCTGCAATTTGTTTTCCTGCTGAGTGACAAGCAGCATTTGAGTTTGGATAAAATAGGTGTATGTGTTTTCGTTGTTGTCAATTGTTGTTTTGTTTTAATACTCCATTATTATTGTCCTTTACCATTTGACAAAAACAAAGGAAAATTTTTATTGAGAGAAGAGCTTTAGATTTGCTTTATCTCCTTCAAACAATAATTAAACACACAGTGAATTGTCAAAGCCAAAAAATCATTGTGTTTTAATAGAACATATTATGTACTGAAGTCTGTATAGCTCCTGTATTCTGATAAATTTTAGACTTGCATCTATTTGGGAAAAAATGTAGGAAACAGTTGCTGCACAAACTGGGTTTCAAAAGAGATATGATTGAGTAGAGGGACTGATTTTTAAGTGTGCAACAACCATAAGATGCATGTGAAATGAATACCAACTCATTTTATCTTTGTCACTACTAGAAGCAGTATATCTGACAGCTTTTATAGTATTTGCTGGTTTTTTGACTAGAATTTTCATCTCTGCTGGTCCTGTTCTTGGATCCATTCTTTCTCCTCCCCTATCTGACTTGATACCTGTTTCCAAATGGAATATGCTTTCTAACCTTTGGTTCTTGAGTGGCTTTTCTTTTCTTTTAACCTTTTTTATTATTTATGTCTGCAAATTATATTAAAACTCATATGACAGGCTTCGTGTAATGTGGACATATATAGTTGGGAACAAGGGGATAGGGCTTCTTCACTTGTTGTTGGGATATTTAGGTAATGGGCAAATGTAATTTAAGCAGATGTTCTCTGAAATGCAGAAAAGGTCTTGTATTGTGTCTCTTTTCTTCTTGCTGGTGACAATGTGTCTTGAAATTTACCCTATGCCTCAGTTCTTCTACATGTCAACTTGTGGCTGTAAAGCTGGAGGGAGGAAGCACATCCTGCAATTTTACCACAGAGGACAAAGGAACAAATGTCTCAAATCAGAGAAGTACTGAGAGGCCACCATTATGCATGGAGATGAGGAATTGCACAGCTGGAGTCATGCATACAGTTTCAGATGGCACTAAAGTGTTTATCTGGGGTTGGTGTGAGGGTGGAGGAAAGCACTGATGTGACATTTTTATATCTCTGTTTAATCCATTCCGAGTCCTTTAGCTTTCTCCTTCCTTTAAAGAAACTGAATGTCCTTCAAAGGACACTGTTCATCTATTTGAAATGAATTGTAAATCCTTTCCTGAATTTGGGCTTGCATCAGAAATGGGCTAAGAGAAGAAATGAACCAGGTCTGTGAGACAAACCAGACAGAGCCTGTATAACATGCACCCCCTTAAAATTAGTTACTGTCTTCTTCTAAAAGCAGTAGCTGTGTATGACTTGTCATCTTGATGTTTTTAGGCTGTCAGTTTGGCTCTAACTAAGCTACCATTTAAGGCCAATTTGTACAGGGTGTAAGAGACTTATAAAAATAATCAACAATAGCTGCTTCCATCTATCTTTTTCCAGAGAATTATTTTCTATTTGATTCTAATGGATGTTTACCAGCAATTTTCTCATGGATATTTCTGATTTTTTAAAATATTTGTTTGTTCTGTCAAATTTGCTCGCTAAAGATGCTGTTTAATTTCATGGGCCACGCTGGAAAAATGTCTGTGACTGCAGGTGAGGACTTTGAGTCATAGATGCTTTTATAATCAGCTAAAATAGAGCAAATGCACACCTCCAGAATTACAAATTTCAATACCTCTTCTGACAGTACATCCAAGATAGTATCATTTTTTGAAAGCATAATAGTATTTCTAAAATCAAATTAAAGATCTTACTTTCAAGATATTTCATTTTCTGTTCCAAATAATGTTCAATCCACAGTGTAACTTTGTCATCCATAAAAAACCCTGAAATTAAGAGGAACATTATATGATCCTAGCATCTATTATGCATTTTTTTTATTTGTTGAAGGCTTGCTGTAGAATCTGCTTGTTTCCAAGGAATGAAAATTGCTTATTATCCCGGATAATGAAAGAGAATGTCGTCATGTATAATTCCTAGTTTAGGATACTTACTGTACCCTTCTATTATAGAAGGGTTGGCAGAAAAAGAGTTCAATAAAGGAAGCAGCTCTTAACATTTTTCTTAAATAAAGGAGGGATTTGTTTGCAAGTTAGATTTATATGTCCTTGACGGCAAAATATATTGGAGCAACTTTCTTAATTGACAGATTGTAACCTGAATATGAATGTTATTTACTGAATACAATTAATGAGTATTAAAGTTGTTTTTTCAATGATCATAGAAGTGTGCTTCTAAATATACACCTAAGTATATAAGTGTACCCACCTGTCTATGTATGAGTGTGTAGGTGTATTGTATATGCACTTAATTGCTTTTTTTTTAACACAGAGCTCTTGCAGTATCTAGACATTTTTTCCAGTCTGCTCCTGTTTTATTTCCCTGATTAAACTCTTGCAAGCTAATCTTTACAGCATAAGAAGGTTTGCTTTAACACTCTCTGCCTAAATATGACAGTTCTGTAAACAGCAGCTGTATGTGGTCAGTCACGAGATCTGGAAATCAAAACTATATGGGCCATAGTCACAGCTCACGAGACAAACATGATGTGCTGGAAATTGACTGCCAGACAGCCGGGATTTGATAAGTTGCACTCGACTGTATGTCACACTTTCTGCAGCAGTAACATTTCACACACACACACAAGTGTTTATACAATTAAAAAAATAAAAAGAAGAAAAGAAAAAAAAAGAGAAACCTACTCCAAACTCTATGATTAAAATTATTCAACTAGAAGGACATTCTTAGGAACAAATTTTCAAATATTTGTGCCTAAAGGGTTAGAAAACCAGTTTAGACCTAAACCCCCGTGAACATCAGGTATTCAGAGCAGTTAGCTCTTTCCACAGTTGCAGAAGTGAGCTTTAAAGATGTGACTGCAGTCAGCCAGCAACAATTTATGCCTACATGGAAGAAAAAAGCTCAGCACTGGAACAGTGAACCCAAAAAACTAAGTGATGAAGAAAATGAGAGCTTTTCTAATAAGGAAAATAATAGTGAAAAAAGTATTAGTATTGGAATCAGCAAACAGTAGAGGAGTTCATAAAAAAGTCTCCTCCCGATATCAGTCATGGATTTTTCATCTAAGCCAAGATAGCTTTCATCCATCTCACTGACATGTCCTGCCAGACTCAGGCTAACTCAGCCTCTGTTTTGGATATCACTGCAGGGATGTCAGAGTTGAGAAAGAAGACTTCAAAATGGTTGCAGATCATTTCTAAACACACACACGTGCGAATCCCCCATGGTTAGCAGGTACAGCATGTCCCTGCAAGCACACAGCAGCAGCTGGAAGCCAGCTTTTGACTTCTGTTTGTGCCTAATTAAAATGATGCTAATTCTAACAACAAGATTACAACTTGGTAAAACAAAACAAATAAATGTGTTTTCCACAATGCTTCTTTATTCATCTATCCCTTCTCTTCACCTTCTGACAGAAAATAATTGGAAAGGTCTGATGGGCAGCAAAGGGAAAGTGAAACTGTCCCTGTCAATTCTTCAAACCTTTTTGTAGAGCTTTCAATTTGAAAAACACACATGTTTTCTGGGATACTCACACCCCATTTTTTTTCTAAATTCCAGCCTAGGCAAGGTGACATTCCCAAAACCTTCAACCACATCATGGCTCCTGCTGTATTCAATATCTTTGCAGGTAATACCGAGCTTTCAAAACCTTTTAGCCATTCTTCCCATACTTATGGAGATCCTAATTAATTGCTTTTGTGCTGTGCAGGAATGCTGTTGCTTTGTGAAGAGCAAGAAAGAAGTTCCCCTGGTGACAAGAACTTTTGGGTCTCCATCTAATTAGGCTGTACACTGCTAGGAAGTAGGCATCATGCTGTGCTTGCTTGCTTGCATCAAGTCAGACACATTCCAGCGCAGCTCAGGTGTTTTGTAAAACGCAGATATAAACCATTTTTTTCCTGAGATGGTGGTTGGTGAGGTTGGGGAAAGAGAGATATGTTTTGGTCTCATAATTCACCAGTCTTAGAGAAAAGAAGAAAGATTCATGTTCCAGCATTTAAATTGTCATAAGTTGTAAAGATTAGATACCTTTTATTTATAATGTCTGTATTGTTTTATTTGGGAATTAGACAGGAGGAATCTTCTTTTTAGTGTGGCCACGGTGATGAAATTGATCTTCAGGGGGCGGTAAACTTGGCAGAATTTGCAACAACAGAATGTATATTCCTTTTCTGAAGCCATTTGATGTTATGAAAACTGGATGCTGTACTGTGGTGATAGAAAAGTCCATAATTTTGAGATAGTCCCAGCTCAGCCATTGTGTTTGCTAGTACTTCAGCCTGTAGTCTGTGCTTAGAACTGGAGTCCACAAATGGAAAGTAGACTGTAAAACAACTGGAAATTCTGAAATAAAAACCTTAACTTCATCCTTCTCCATATATTTGACTGTTTTGTAGTACTACCAGCTTACAATTGCTGTCAGCTCTTTTGCTGGATATGTACATTCAGGAGCACTCTTCTTATTTTATGTTTTTTTCCCCCAAAATGATAACATGGTTCTAGGATTGAGGAAGGTCAAGAAATAAAACCCTTTGTAGTTTGTGCACACACACACACAAAATTAGCCCACACCCACACAGATTGCAAGCACAATATGCCTTTATCGGAATCTGAATTTGAATTCTTGGATGCAAAAGCCATCTCTGTGCTGGCAGCCCATGGCCTCCCTATGGTCAGTGGTTCTCACAGGTGACACACATTTGGCAGGACCCCTTCAGGAGCACTTTTGTGGCTCCATGTGGCTGCAGGGAGCACCTGGAATTCTCTAGTTTGGCTGAGAGCTGCAAAGCAGATGATCCTCTGGCTTTGTTCCTCATGGGGATGACAGTTTTACCTGCTGTCTGGATGCTGACACCTTGGAAATACCCACAGAGCTGGTCTTTAGGCCTCACAGATGTGAATCCCACCTCACATCACTCCCATATGCAGGGGATTTTCACCAGGCTCTGGGAGAGAGGAGGATTTATTATGATTAGGGATGCTCTGCTACAGTTTATGCCATTTAGTTGCCTTCAACCGAGGACAGAAGGGAGGGTAATGAATCCTAATGCTGTGATCTGGAGGAATTATTTCAAAAGGAGAGGGTGGAAATTTGGTTACATTATAATTTTGAGAGTGGCAAGGAAATGTTCCTAATACCATCAGCTATCCCAACCTGTGCGATCTGAGCTGTTGGGGTCCAGGTCAGTAGGTCATTTTTGACTACAAAAGAGGATCATTTCTACCTTAATGAGGCAAAGATGGCTTATTTCCGTCTAACAGATGGCAGTGGATATGAGTCATGCATCTGTCTGGGATGTATTTTTCTGAACAAAGTAATTTGACCAGCAGTTTCCAGTAGCCCCATGCTCTTCCCTATGGCTCCTAAGATTGCACGTGCTTTATAGACTCTGACCATTTACTATTATATCACATTTGGGAGGGAGGAAATGAAACATAGTGTTAAAAGTATGCTTATTTACATTTGGGAGCACCACATTGTTTCAAACCAAGAAGTACAAATATGGAAATGTGGAACCTGCTTGAAGTTCTTATATATTGTTTTTTTGTTTTGTTTTTGTTTTTTTGTTTTTTTGTTGTTGTTGTTTGGTTGTTTTTTTGGGGTTTTTTTTGGTGTGTTTTTTTTTTTTTCCTGGCACTACTCCAATCTGCAATGGGAAAGGAAGCAGAGGATGCTCAAACTGTTTGTATATTTATGGATCTGTTTGACTTTTAACAAGTTATCCTGAGAATACTGGACACCTTGCTAATGATTTTGTATCTTCTAATTATCCAGGAGCTCTGATTGGGATCTTTGCTGCAGTGATCCTGCAAGTGTGGATTACTTGAAGTCTGATAAAGTGAGCTTTCGTGTTGGAAGTGGTGTCTTGGATCAGCCAGAGCATGCAGAGGGTTTCTTTCTGCTGCCAGTTTATGAGAAACTTGTCGAGAATTATCTTTGCGCTTTCTACCTTTCTTCACAGTTGAGGTGAGCCACAGGATTCAAATGTGTATATACACACTTGTACACAGTGGAACTGCTCAAGCCTTGCTTCCGGAGGGAATCGGGCTAGAATGATATGATGACTCTGGGGCTGCAAGGATTTACAGTTCTGAGATATTGCAAGCTGACAGGTTCAACAGCAGGGTCTGTCTCCAATTTGATTTTAGAAGCTGATTTTTCTTTTGATTTTAAGAGCTGCTTTCTGAAGGAAGTAATGGATTTTTAAGTGAAAAACCAACTTGCTCAAAGTATTTTTTTTTTAAGTATTAAGTTTTTTTTTTTTTCCTTTCAGCATCTCTGAAAAATCATCAAACAGAGGGTTTTCCTGAGAATGCAGGATTAGTCTGGGATATGGTATTAACTATTTCTTCCTTAAGCAAGTTTGAGTAAAGATAGGGAAACACCTGGTGTTTTTCAACTTCTGCTGTAAGTGGACTGAGCTTTCCTTGAGCTTAGTGGGTTAAGTGAAACTGGAACAAGGAGCAAAACAGCAATCTTTACCATATAACAGATTATTTTGATACAGGTCTAACTGAAGAAAGAATATGAATTAGGATTCTGCGTACATCCTTGAGAAGGTAATTTCAAGATATTTGTATCCAGATTTCTAAGGAAGTACAGGTTATATGGTTGCACTAGTGTATACTAGTGTTCTCTCAAACTTTCAAACCTGTTGGTAATTTCAATCAGATTTGAATGTCAAGTAAAAAGTCTGAAGGATAATAGTGTATATAGCAGTAATTATTCCATTTCACAAAGGTAAGTATATCCTTGTGGGAAAAAATTTTCTTCCACATCCCTTTCCAGTCTTAGACTGGCATGGTTGATGAGTGAGGTGCTTTTAAATAGCACCTTCCCTCCCGTTTTTGGAGTCTCCCTTGCTGGAGACATTCCAAACCCACTTGAATGCATTCCTGTGTAACCTGCTCTAGGTGATCCTGCCTTGGCAGGGTGATTAGACTAGATGAACTCCAGAGGTCCCTTCCAGCCCCAGCTATTCTGTGATTCTGTGATTTCACTATTTTTCCTGGAGCTGTGGGCTTTGCAGGACCTCTTCTCACAGAGAGTTGAGTCTAAGCACCTGAGTTGACAGCAATTTCACTCTGGTTGGAATAATGCTGCAGATGTAACAAAACAAAGCAAAAAAAGTTTTTTAAATGCATTTGATGCTTTTTGCATTTAAAAGATGACCACCAGGTTTATCACCAAAAGCCAGATTGCTTGTGGAGAAAATCCTATGAAAGAAGATAAATGGATTGTTGTCTACAGGAATTCACCTGCTTTCTGGACAGCCTTTGGTACACAAAGAAGCATGGTCTAGGGACAGTTCTGTTACACTAGGTGCTATACCAAGGCAGGGTGCAAGCTCAGCTGTTTAAGGTATGTATATACATAAATAGCCCCTGTGTCTTAGATCTGGCTGAGCTGCCTGTTAGGCTTTGGCCAGACACTAGAATATGTGTGCCTTAAGCCTTGAAATCTGAACAAAATCTGTATAGTCCTAGGATTAACTTTAGTCCTTGAGATTTGTCCTTATTTCAGATTACCTTTTCCCAATTTTTATCTAGCATGAACATGCTGAGCTGCAACTCATTTCTCAGGTGCGTGTGGTGCTGTAAACAAATTATCTTTATTCTCTGCTAAATAGAGCAAGAAAATCTTCAAACCTGCCTAAAATAACAACTTCTCTTTATATTCCCAGTGTGTCTCTTTTCATTCTGTGACAACCTAAGCTGCTTCTGCAGCTCGTGTTAACTCCTGTTTGGCTTGTCCACAGGGATCTTCTTTCTTTACTTCCTTCACTATCTCCCTGCCTTTTTTTTTTTTTTTCCCCTTCGCTCCATATATTTATTTTCCCTGTGGTTACCCTTCCTGGTTCCAAACTCTTTTTTTATGGAGTGGTGAGCCTCTTAAACTTCGGTTTCTTCTGTCCCAAGTGTTTTCATCTCAGCAGATAACTATTAAGATTTAATTACTAACTGCTGCCTAAGTTCTGGATAGGTTGTAATGCAGACCTTGGTCAGCAGCAGTACATGTGCATGGGGATATCCCAAAATACACTTCACTTCTTAGTAACAGCTTCATAACATCAGCCAGAGATAATAGATTGTGCACAGAATTTCCTCTGTCTAGAATGTAAACCACCACTTCCTTGATGCCCTGCGATGCAGCTATACAAACACACTGATTTTCTTCTTCCTCTAGCTCATTTGCTCAGCACTCAAGCACCAATTTAGAATGATGGATCTGGTTTTAATCCAGATGGCTTGATGTAGTGGTTTCTCTCCCTCTCACTAACTCCCTCCTTCCTCTCCTTATCCTGCAATTTCTCTGCTTTGTTTGGTTCTGTTTTACAGCCTTTGCTAGGACAGGTATTCTGCTTTCTCCTTTACTGGATATCTGACATTTGTGCTGCCTTTGTCAGCTGAGTCTTTCAAGTCACTCCCTGAGATGTGGTCTTTAAAGGCAGTTCTGCATTAGAGAGGCACACATTGTCTCATGATGTGGCATCACTCCTACATGTTGCAGGTATTTTCCTGGCAGCTTGTCTTCAGCTTAGAGTGGAATAGCGTAACTGATAAGAGCTAAAGATGTCTGCAATATGTTAGTAGAGCTCTGTGAAGAAACTTATGCGGCATTCGTTTGTCTCCAGCTCTGCCCAGTATTGTAATCATGGTATTGGTAATCTACTGAGGTGCTTCTGAGAATTAAGGAAAAAAAAAACCAGCAAAACTGCTCATACTCTCAAGATGTATGTGTGAAGATAATGAATATTATTAGCCTCTCTTTTAAAACTGAGAGGCTGTGCATAAATGATTTACTTAGTGCCCCAAAGGAGCCTGTGTTCGACTAGGGAGCTGAACTTTAATTGTACCTGACTTTAATCCTATGTTCTGACTGTACCTCCCTCATTACCTACCTGTCCATTTTCATTAGTGCTCATATCCATCAGCCTCATTAATAAATATGTGAGGGTGTTTTATCATGGCTACTAAACGAGAAACTTAATCGAGATCTGGTCTGGAAATGTTTACTTGCCTCAAATACACATTTGCCTAAAATTGCTGTCATTTACACTGAATGCGAGCTATGTTATGACATTAACCATGACTCATTTAATGTCAGCCATTAACCTCAGGTTATGGTCACAGAATCACAAGTGACTGAAGTACTGTTTTTTTAAGAGACTAGTGCCTGCAGCTGGAAATTACTGTCCCCAGAGGGAAAAATCTTGTGACAATTTCAGTCAGTCTAAATCAACGTGTCCATGGTCCTGCCTTTATTGGCAGCTCCTGAAAGATGTTTCCATTCCTTTTCTTTCACTGGCACCTGCAACTGTATGCAGTTCAAGATGAAACAGTTCAGAGAGAAAAATCCCTCCGAAAATATTTTTTTAATCATTGTTATTTTTAAAGGGTTACTTTGACTTTCTGAACTCTTATTCTTCAGTCATTCAGGAAGCAGTGCTGGCACATCAGAAAGTACAAGATCATTGTCTGCTTTGGTTTATGCTGTTCAGCAGCCTCAGCTGAAAGTCTAGTGGCTGCCCACAAGGGCTGGGAAGGTCCCAAGTCCTTGCCATGCAAAATAAGAACAACTAACTTAAACACCACTGAAAACTAACTAGGAGTAGACAAATGTTCAGTATCTGTCTCACATGAAGAGCATTAATTTCTCTTAGCTAACTTACTTGATGACGTGAAATTATCCTACTCTACCTACAGAACTTGTGTTTGGCTTGGGAATGGTGACTGGAAAGATTTTAAACCTGGTTACCAGCTCCAGCTGACATTACTGCCTGAGTTCATCAAGGGATATGTTTCCTTGGTGATTGAAGTTTAAAACAGAAATATGTGATAAGTTAAATTGCTTCCCTTGGTTATGAGTAGACGTGCTCTCAGTAGTATACCTACTACTTGCTCTGCTGCCCCTGTAACAATCTTTTGCAGGGGAGGCAGGGAAGAGAGGCTGGAGAAATAACTTCCTCATCTTACCTGAGAAGGAATCATGTACCAGAGTCTTTGCCAATGGTTTAACACAGTTGCCACCAGCAGCTACTGCTGGAGAAGAAAGTCTCACTTATGGGGGGTGTATCTATGAAGGATTATTTCAGCAGCACTGAAATCTTGAAAATACAGAGGACAAAATGAATGATTTTTTATTTGTTGCAGAATATAATTCCAAGTTTGACTAGAATAGTTTATGAATTTAGATCAAGTTTAGTTAGAGGTTTGGCAGAAAACAAAAGAGAAAATAATGTTTACTTTTAATTTAAAAGACTTTGCTCTTTCTCTTCAGAAGCATTTATTAATCCAGCTGTCTTTGCTTATGTATTACTGCCCTGACCTTCTACCTAGGTGTATCACGGAGTTAGTTTATGAGCTCTTGTTGCAGCTAATCTATTTTGAATAACTAATGAAATACTAATTTGAACAGAAGTACCTTAATCATAAGTTGATAAATTCAGTCAGTCTTCCTTCACTTCATTTCTGTGATTAAGGACTAAACTGGGTGAGGGACTAAAGAACTTTCATACCTGCATGGGAGCTTTCATTCAGCCTTAAATGAAGGTTCTCACTGCACCTAAGGGGATCTAAAAAGTGACTTGCTGACCTTAATAACTCCTTTCTATCTTGTCCCTCACACCAAAACCAAGGTTAAACCAAACCAAGACAAAATAAAACAAAAACAAGCTGATAAAACCAGTGATTTATTGGAGCTTCCTTAATAGCTGGATGAGAGGCTTTTTAAGAGTTAGAAAAGTACCATAGCTTATGGGGAAAGGAGAGGACTGCACAGACAAGAGCAGGCCTTCAGCAGATGTAACTTAGATTTGTTTGCGTCTCTTGAAGCTGCTGGGAAACAGGATATCAGGGAACAGCAGAGCAGATGTGCCAGCAGTGGTGGAGAGCTGTGTGTGTGGGTGACAGCATGGCCAGCATGGCAGTGCCCTCTCCCTGTGCAAGAGAAGAACAAGCCCAGCAAGAAGAGCAGAACAGATCCAGTGATAGTATCAGGGTCAGGCCCAGCCCAGATCTGTCTGTGGGTCCATAGGGATGGGATAGGTCCAGGGACAACCTGGAAATAAATCAAGGTCAGGGTTAGCAAGGCACATGGCCATTGCAGAAACATGGACAGGTAGCTCAGGCAAGATCTTGAGTGTAATTGCAGCTCTAGAGAAAAAACGGAGGAGGGGGGACCAGCAGCTCATCCTGTACAGCTCTCTCACAGTATCCTGGTCCCAGGGTGGCTGTGCCATATTGGCACTGGCTTTGAGGGCGGGCAGGGAGTCACTGGGTGAGAGGAGCTTGCAGAGCCTGATGGCACCCTCAGGACCAAGCACTGGATGCCAAAAATGAGCCCATAGATTCCTGGTGGAACTACATGTTTATGTTACTCATCTGAGCTCTCTCTTCCCTTGACCATTTCTGTTCTCTCCCACTTCTCTGTTCAGTTTTTGCCTCAGCTGTCCTACTACAGGATGGGGTGCCAGGCTCTTAAGCAGGTTCCTGAAGACTTGCTGTTAAAAAAAATAAATCCCAAAATGACGGCAAAGAGTTTCCCCAAACCTTTCAAATATCCTCAAGCAAATATATCGAATTGTTGGGAGGACTGTTGGGAACCTGGGCACTTAAGTTGCCCTCACTGCCAAAGAAAACGTGAAATCAAGACAAAGCATCAGTCACAAGACAGGTTCTTTGTGGATTTTAGCGTCCTAATATGGATCTTTCTCTGCCTGCTAAACTCACTTCATGTGCTTCATTTGGGAGTACATAACCTGTTCATGTTCTTCATCAAAGTACCTTCATCTACTTAGAAGAAAACTACATTAAAAAAAAAAAAAACCCAAACAAAATCAATAAAGCAAAGCAAAACAAAATAATAATGAAAAAAGCATAGGTGGGCATTTGCAATGGACTGCTTCCTTCCTCTGCCTCCAGTAGTGTTCTCAAGTCCCTGAAATCTATTGCAGTGCTTCAGGTCACTTTGCCACCTTCCAGAATGTTACAGAGTAAATGCATAAGACTAATAATAACATGGACTGATGATTCACAGAGAGATGTAGTTTAGAGGGTACATAGGAACAAAGGTTCTTCCCTGGGATTGTGCTGAGGGAAAGATTAATTTGACATATAAATGTATTACATAACTTAAATGTGCTGCATTATCCCTGCTAACAGTAAAGACAACAACTTTCCTGTTTGAGGTTTTCTCTGTCACTGCAGAATAATTATCTGTTCTGTCTCTAAGGTCACTGTATACTGTGCTTGTGTTTCTAGTAGTTTAAGACTAATGTAATTATTAAATGCATCACAGCTGCATAGACTTTTCTAGTAGGAACTCCAGAAAAAACATAATCCAAACACTTTTATGGCCTCAATATCTACAAAACTAACAAAATACTATTTTAATACCAAAAATCTGCCAGAGAGAAAGCTCTAGTTTTAGCTATGTCTTGTGGTCCTGAAAAGTTTTTCTTGTTCCTCTTATCAAGGCTGCAGAATGCACACAGCAGTAGATATGCTTGACGTTATCTGTAGGAGGATAAAAGCCCACACAGCAGCTACTCCATGCTGGACAATTTTGAAGCTGTTGGGAACAGTTTCTGTCCTTTCAAAGTATTAACTGCATGCACATCAGGGGCTGTGGTACTGTCTGGTCTAATTTAATCACTGTGATGTGGAATCTTTCAGATAATCTTTCAGACTACCACACAGCGTGGGATTTGGGTCTGGCACCCTTCAGTTTTGAACATCAGTGCTCCAAGACTGCATCCCTTACAAAAATAGAACTGAAATATAAATAAAGAAACAGAACTGATTATCATAAATTCAAGAACTAAAAATGAGCAGAAAAGAAGAAAAAAAATAATTACATGGCTCAATATTAAACTGAATGTTGTTCAAGATTTTTCCAGTTAAACTGAGAATTTTTCTTTTTCTAGGGCCCTTATAACAGGAAAAGTATTGTTAAAAGGTTTCATGAGGTAGAATTAAGATATCTTATGATCTGTCATTATTTTCTTTTCTTCCCCCAAACCCAAAAATCTGTAGTTACAGAGAATAAGGCATTCACTAAAGAAACAAGTAAAGCTTTATTAGGTAACAAGTGCTGAATAATATATGTTGAAATCCAGTGTAGAAATATGTGCTGTATTTTAATGTGCATAAAACTTTTAACTTGTGGAGTGGCATTTAAAACCCCCATATTAATAAACAAGTTTCCTGCCATGGAATAAGTATAATCATAGTCCAACATTTTTTATGTAGCTCACTTAACTGTGGCTAGCATTGAGATGCTTGTTTGGTAGATGGCTTAGATATTTGAGATGTTTCTGTTAGGCAATAAGATGCACTAAGGGTCTTTTAAAGTTTCTTTGTTAAAGGAAACAGGTTTTGTCGACTCTCTGCCACTGTAGTTAATTAACTTACATCTATTCAAAAAGTTCAAGCTGTCAATACAATGCTTAATTTGGATAAAAAAACCTACAGAAAGTTTATGTTCTCCAAAGCTTTCCTGCAATGTCAATTAGTTAAATAAAAGCTATACAGCTTCTCTGTTTCTTGCCAGTTGTCCATCACAACTGCAGAAAAATCACCACAATGGGTAAGGGCAGTAAACTGTATGAATTTCCCAAATCACAGAAACTTAGGATCATGGATGCATGGAATGATTGGGGTTGGAAGGGACTTTAAAGATCGATCTAATTCCAATCCCACTGCCAAGGGCAGAGAAATTTCCACTAGAAAGTTTCCAAGTATCTGACCTAGACCTACTCCCATTTCAGTTTAAAGCTTTTTCCCCTTGTCCTGTCACTACATGCCCCTGTAAAAGTCCCTCTCCAGCTCTCTTCTAGCCCCTTTGGGTACTGAAAGGTGCTCTAAGGTCTCCTCAGAGCCTTTTTTTCTCCAGGCTGAACAAACCCAGCTCTCTCAACCTGTCTTCATGGGAGAGGTGCCCTGTGCTCTGATCATCAATGATTAGGAAATGTTCTTATTATAAGCATTGGTACATAGGAGATGTTTAGTACGTGTAGACATAACACAGAGAGCTAGACACAGCTTTTTGCTTTTCAGACGTTTGGATCAATGATATCTGAATTTAATGTTAACCTTTATTTACGTCTCCACTCACACGTTTCAGGGTGGGAAAACTCCCACGTGTTGCAGAAAAAGATGACTGTGAGTTTTAAAAGCACAGACATCCCTTCGAATTAGAAATACTCAGGTGCATGTATTGCTGTGAGCAGGCTAAATTCTCTTGAGGAAAAGTAGAGCCATTATGCATATATAGGACGTGATATAGAACAACATTTAAGGTCAAGGCTGCAGATTACTTCACTGAAAACTGCATTTTTTCAAGATGTTTCCATGGCTGAATTTGTCACAAAAAGGCCACTTCTCCTCCAACATCATCTTTTCATGCACCATTTTTTTATCGGGCTAATTCCTGATGATTTTGCCAGGAAATGCATTTTCCTTTAGGCAACCTCTCCCAGCAGTCGTCAGCACATCATATCAGAGCTGAAAAAGCCAGACGGCTTATCATAAAATCAGAACTGTAGTATAGTAAGTATTATGTATATAAATTATATATATATTATACCAAGGTTGGGATTGTAACAGACACCACACTAAAATTTATAATTATGTTATTGCTAAATCCTCATTCTAAGCAGGAAAAGGCAAGAAAAAATTAATCTAATTTATTCTGAATATTCAGATTTTTTGTACTTTATAAAATGTACCCATGCAATTAAGAAAAATTCAACTCACTCCTAAAATTCTTCTTCTAAATTTGGAATTATATTTGCTATCACAAACTTTAAGCCAAAACTTTAAGAAACTGAAGATGTCTTGGTTAAAAAAGCCAAACTAATCAGAGCTATGTAAATGCTTCAGTAATAAAATAATAAATAGAATATTTTAAAATATTAAGGAATTATACAATATTATTCTTGTTACATCTAGACATAATATTAATCCCACTGTGCACTGTACTTGTTGTGTTTCAAAATAATGTGAAAACAAGTAAAGAAATTGCATAGTTCAATCTTTCAACATTTTGAAAATGTTTAAAGTCCAAATTAATATTTTCCCGAAAGAGTTTAGATTTGCTAAGACAGCCAGTCATTCTGAGCAATTTTTTAATCAGTATTATCTTTTTGGTACATTTTCAATGCACCGAATACCTTACCCAGGATATAACTAGTGATGCCACACATATGCTAGGGAAAGACAGCAAAGAAATTCAATTCACCATTCATCCTGTCCCCAGAATTTCAGCTGATGATCAGCAGAGCTAGCTAACAGGCACATACTGAAGGAGATTTAACCTGTGACACCACTGCTATTTCAGACCCCAGCCTTCTCTAAAGTCGAACAAATAAATTTATGACAATTTTACTGTCAAAACGAAGACTTGGATTTTTTAACATATGCTAACGGGGGCATATTATTAAATATACATATAGCTATTAATAGCTGAGTTTTCAAAATAGCAGAGATATCTTGAATACAGCTCATGGAATTATAGCTGGCACAATTTTTTCCCTGTGCTCCAACTGGGCTGGCTTGCTAATGTGTGCACTGTGTATATCTATCTATCTATCTATCTATCTATCTATCTATCTATCTATCTATCTTTCTCCAAATTATAGCAATGTATAGTATTTGTAATAGTACTTGCATTCCATCAATATTACTTGAACAATAAATTATTATTCAAGGTGAAGAAAAATATCCTATAGCTCATATTGAAACATATAGCTAATTTTAGGATGTATTTCCCCCTCTTCATCCTTTTGAGCTTCACATTTGCAGTGAGACAAAAACATGAACATGGCCACTTACTGCAGACATGCTGTAAATCAGAACCACGACTTACTGTATCTGTGGGGAAGGAACTGTTTTAGTTTTATCTTTGAATAAATGCAGGGGTCCTGGCACAACCCATTAATGCTACTTTTATATGAATAAATGCCCTTTTGTTCTAGCTCTGCCTCATGAGAGCTTTTGCAATCAATCAAAGTTCGGACCCAAACCCTGCCACCTCATAGTACAGAACACTAAACAGATACTTATGGCCAAGGCAGAGTACCTACCACTGGTGTCTGGTGTGCCTGGCACACAGCACTAAGTCATTTATATTGGCACTGACTACTTACACAGAAATTTGGTTGCTGTGTGTTGATACTGAAATTCACACATTTCCTACTGTCTGCATTGTGTAAACACTACTTTTTTTTTTACTTTCCTTGGTAGATGTCCATCTCCTGCACAGGGAACTAAATATATCTGCCTCTGGTAGAGAAGACATGTCAGAGGCATGGCCAAGAGAAGGATAAAAGGAAGTTTTTTTGCGTTGATTTTAGCTCTTTGGGTCAGTGATGGATGAAAAGGCAGCTAACACAAACTATCACAGCAGCTGAGGGAGTTGTAAATGTTTTCACACCAATCCTTCTTTAATCTGCAAAGAAAGAGATGGTTGGGCTTAAATAAGAATGAAAATAGAAGTATGCTTAAGGAGTTTCAGCAAATCTTAGTTGAAGGAAAACTGCAAAAGTAGGACAGAAAGCTGTGGTGGTATTATCAAAAAGTGAAGCTGTCATGGTTGCACACCAACTTCTTTCTGCTGAAGTGAAAAATTGCTTGATTCTGATGGCTGTAAAATATTCAAATTATCAGATTTGTTTTAAAAGCAAGTGGAAACATCCTCATTGCAATAGAAACAACAAAAGTTTTGATTTGTAGCTAAAGATGTATGGAGATTTTCATATGGGTACGTGCTGGCTGCTGTTAGCAGTTGTGGTGACATACTGAGCCCCTTGGGAAGGCCATTGCATGGTTTGTTAGGGGAGAAAACACAAGCCATATCTACGTTTGTGATGATTCCCAGCTGGCTTCCCTACTAGTGACAGAAATAATTAGCATAAATAGATTTTTAGCTCTTTAATGCCTCTGACAGTATATTGCACTGAGAATACATTTCCAGAAAATCATACAGCTTGTTATAACTTTTTTATGTTTCATATGTGATTTATTACTCCTTTTTATTTATTATGATTTTTTTCTATTGTGAATATATTTGCACTGAAATGCTCTTTAGGGAAGGGTTGCCTCAAAATGGAAGATGAAGTAACTGTGAAGTGACTGCTCCCAGTACAGAATATACCAATTTTGTAGTCAGAATATATCTATTGCAATTCAGTGTATAGCTCTGTGATTTGGCTTACTTTCTAACCAGTTTCTAACTATGAAACTGACATGTTCAATGCAGAGCTGTCTGCCAGCTGTGATGTACGATAAGGCAAAGGTCTGATCAGATTAAAAGTTTTCACCTGTAATTTTTGTGTGTGTCATGAATACACCCATCAAATCAGGCCTCCCTGTGTGTGCAGAATAAATAGGAATAGTTAAATGGTTGCAAACAACTGATGGAGAGACGGTCAAACAAGTGCAAAATGACGGATTCTTTCTCAGTGACTTCATATAAATAGCACATATCAGTGTGCATGAACACCCTTTATCATAGGAAGGACATCAAGTATGTCTGACTAAACCTTCAGCTGTGTGACAGACCTGGATTTTCATCTCCATCACAGAATGCTTTGTGATACTTTCATACAGTCACCTTTTCTGGTGATGAAAAAGTACACAGTATTACTCTCTATGTGGTCTTTGACTGGTGATGATGAAAGTGTCTATTGTGCTATCTATTCATAACATGCACTTAAAGGTGAAATCATTTATAAATCGGCATTGCTTTGCAACTAGAAGTTCTAGACAGGTAGCTCTCAGGAAAGGAAATTCTTGCTGGAAAAACCAAGATTTCAGTAGTGGAAAGGCAACAAAAGCAAGAATTTGTTCTTTAACTGTCCTTGTCCATTATAGAACCAACATTAAAGGTACAAATTTATTCATATGAAAAATCTGACAGTTAAAAATGACAATGTTGAGGTATTTGATATATATGGACAGGTTCACTAGTGTTCTTTTGCTGCTTTCTGCTGTTCCAGTAATACAACAGAGCCATAGACTCAGCTGGATTTACAGCTGCTTTGTTTGCTAGAGCAATGAAAAAGGGGCCAGGGTGTCCCTGTGAAAATGGCTCATATTCTGCAGCCTAGATTCTCAACAATAGGGACTTAAATCTACATTTATGTGATTAAATAAGCGGCCTTCTTTTCTGAAGTGCTGAGCCTTCTTGTGTCCCACTGAGCCACTAAAGAAACTTGAATTTAATAGTTTCTGATCTGCAGTGACTTCAGTTGTGGAATGAAGGACTGGTTTGGAGCTAGGGCTTGTATAGGTTGTGGAACAAGTTTTCCAAATTGCTGGATGAGGTGTAGTCCTAGGATTGTGTGGAAAGGGGATGATTAGGTGACAAACACTCTGCACCTGACATGTAATAGTCCTGACTCAATGTCCAGCAGCCTGAAAATCAGAATGTGCCTGAGTGAGCCTAAAACCAATTTGACAAGAGTAATCTATCCTAATAGAAAATACACATTTTAAACAGCAAGTTGCCACTTCTTTAAAGTTGGACAAGAAAATGCAACATCATATCAATATGTCTTTGAATCTTCTGTTCATGTTTTCTAGCTATGATGCTTATTGTGTTTATTTCTATGAGGCTGACAAGGATTTCTCTTGATTCTAGAGAAAACATTAACGCTGCACCTTACTTTAACCAAGAAGGAAATGGACATTGCAACAGCAGAGAATAAAAAAGGTAGGTTAGATTTTGGATCTCTTCCAAATCTGAAAGCAAATCCTTTGGTAGGGAATGTAGATGGGGGGGAAAAAACTGCAAAAAATATGGCAACAGTGCTCCTTCAAAATGATTAATTATTTTTAAACCATCTACTTCGGGAGTGCAGTGCACTGTTATTAACTTTTGGGGTCAAACTAGATAGTTGGAAGCAGACTGGTTCTGAAACAGTTTTCTTACAGCCAAATCAGAAAGGTTTGTTGAAATAGAAACTTCTTGAACTATTGAACTTTTCCTCCTACACATTGAAGGACCAGATTTGAAATTTGTTCAGATCAGTACAGAACAACAGACTTCAGCTCAGTGCAATTTATTTATGTCAGCTGAAGATATGATTTTCTCTGCTAATTTTTCTGGTTCCTATCAGTGAAAATGGACCCATGATACAAGCATTTTAGAATTTAAGCAATGCAACCTACAAAGGAAGGTTAATTTTGCAGCAAGTCTGCTATTAGCAGAAGACAGAGGATGTTAATTTACCTTGATTTTCTATGGACTTGTGAGGGAAGGCAGATTTTTTTCTGCTCCCTCAATTTAAAAATAGTTTCTAATTTTCAGAATAATAGAATAATTTTTAACTGGAAAGGAAATATGACATCCTGATTTTCCAGAATACACAATAAATAAGAAGGAAATTGTAAGCACAAAACACAATAAATGCAGTCTAGATTTCAAGTATTTCCTTTAGCTATGATTCAATAAGTCAAATGGTTATTTTTAATTTCACTGCTATAATCTAATTGACTGTAACTTAAAAACTGAGTTTATCACACTAGCCTGATACTGAAGCAAAATTTAGTCTGGCCATTCTAGTTCAGGAGGTTATGATAAGGCCCTCGGGGTTGTTGAAACAAGTGCATTACAAAATGGAAATGATTCTCCACTGAAAAATTCCTGGAGCAATTTTTATGCTTATCTGAGAAACTTCAAAATGGAGTAGAGCATAGTCAATCTTAAATCTAATCTAGTCAACCTAAACCCCCACCAAAACTTGCCTCCTCACCCCAAACCAATCCTCCACCCAGTGTCTTCTCTCTCAGCCTTGAAAGGTAGTGTTTATGAGCGGAGAAGTCTCAAATGCTTCCCTGGTCTGGGAAGCATGGATCTAAAACATTTTATTAGAGCCAAGAATTCCTTTAGTACCTTTGCTTCAAAGATAAACTGATACACAGAGCAAGGTTCAGGGGAGGCAAACTTGCTGCTGTTCCACACGAGCTTGGTCCCCTAACAGAGCATCCTTGGGGGGATTCCTTCACACAGTTCCTAACCTTAAGCCAGCCTTTCCAAAGGCTTTCATCTGTAGCAGAGCAGAATGGGGTATCACAGTATGTGTGTTTGCCCTCAGGAGGCATGGCAAAGGTTATGAGGCATTATTGACCTGCAGTGTAATAATGTCCCTCAAGACTAACCTTAAAACTTTCAGTTCTGAGTAAGACGAGCTGGATCTTTTCTATGTCTCTGGGAATATTGTAGCTTTTCATAAAACTATGTATAAAGAGTACTGAAAAAGGGCAAGAGGAAATTGCCATCTTCTCTGAGACAGGCCTGCAAGGCACACACATACTGGTTTAAACAAATCTCTCTTTGTTAAGATGATTGGTCAGACTTGTATTGCCATAAAATACAATCTTGACAATGCTAGGAAGGAGCAATCTGGCTACATCATATCTTCATCTTTTCATTTCAACAAATAGAATGAAGCTTAACATACAGCTTTACTGGGTTCGTAATTGGTGTACATTGGCTTGAACTTTGAATTTGATGGAACTAAAAATCTTTACATTAGTTGAGATTCTGGCCTCTACTTTAGATTACAGGAGCAATTTCCAGCATTGCTAAAATATTTTTAAAAAGAAGAATGCACACTATTTTTCCAAATTAAGGAAATACATAATTTTCATAAGGCATAGATTACAAGACCTTTCTCTTTTTCTAAGAAGGTTTGTCTTGGAGGCCAGAGATGCCTAATAAGTGGTGTAATGTCCTTCATCTTAGCTGAAAAAACAGACAAACAGGGTTTTAATTTAAAATGAGATGTGAGTTACAGAAGAGTTTTTGAAGAACTTCTAAGCCATTTAGAATCACATAAAATACAAATTTTCCGTTTTGAATACTTGGTCTTGTAGTTTCACAGTAGTGGATCAAGGTATATGTGACAGAGGGTTACTGGGAAGGGCAAATTTGTTCCAATACTTTTTCTTACAATGTCAATGAAATGTATATATTTATAAAGTAGAAACTGCATGCCCCTTCATACTTGTGTTTTTCAATTACATTAACATTTATATGCTGGAGCTGCTTCTCACATCACTCACCAATTGCTTTACCAGTTCATTCACTATCTCAGAATGTTGATCACTACACCAAAATCTTTTGGCTATTTCGTACCTAGAATAATTTACAAAGTATGCTTTAGGTGTCTTTGATATAGCTGGAAATCATATCAACAGCAGCTTCAGAAAGATCTGTGCAACTTTTTTGATTTTCCATGTCAAAGTTTAAAGTAATATGTGGAAAAATCATTCTCAAATCCAGAATCATATAAAAACAAGACAATAATATTAATAAAAAGTCCTATACTGCCTGTCAATCTCTTTTTCAAATTTGATCAGAAATACTTGACCTTGATGAGATCTCAAAGCTAACCCAAACTAACTGCAAAGAAGAGAAAAGTATTTCATTGACAACACTTGAATGAAGTTCTGTCTCATTAAAACTTCAAGTTGTACTTTAGCACATCTATCAAAAATACCAGGAAATACATCTTTGCCTTGAACTATGTGATATGTGTGAAAGATCTTTGTAATTTCCACCAGGTTCCTAATAGACAAATGTCCATATCACAAACCTGCTACTTATCAGAGAATCCAAGGAATGAAAAATGAATGGATGCTGATTCACTTAAAATTTTCCTTTAGAAGACTGGCTGCAGTGAAAATCTCCTGTTAAGAATATCACCCTTAAGACCTGGTGGAGAGCAGCATTCTTTCTTGCTAATGGATCAGTGGTACATGCTACTTGAAAATTATAGTTTAGGAATCTCAGTTTCACATTTAGTGACTACTTTAGCAAACTACTTTTTTTCCTCTTTTTTTTTGTTTCTTTCTAAATATTTATTAGGTTTTTTTAGCCCCAGCATTATTTAAGAAAATTATATAAAGGAATTTTATAAGTTCTTTAAACTGTTTAAATCCATATTGCTAACATAGGTCTTCTTCCACTGGTCTGATTCTATAAATTAAAATCATAGGAAACACTAACTCAGTCAAAGCCCTTTCTTACTAAAGGATCTAGAAGAATTGATGTCTTTGGAGGGTTGGGAGGATGAAACCCCAGCCTTTCCAACTAGAAATCTGGAGTCCTAATAATCCATCTAATCTCTTTCAGACCATCAATTTCTAGGGGAGGTCTGTTAATCTGGCAACATGAGAAAGGTAGAGGTATTATGATGTGATGAGATCTAATCATAAATTGTTTTAACCTGAGTCTCTCTGGCCTGGTGAGACTCGAGTTTTGGAATAAGGGATAATGAAAGAACTCAACAAACAAAACCATGGCCACTAGCAAAAGCAAATGGGAGAGATATTGAAACTAACGACTGCAATAAACGTTTGCATTAGAAATCAGTTACCACTGAGTATCACTAAACAGGTAATTTTCAGCAGGCTAGCAGCTAGATTACCTACTTAAGTGAATACAAGTTCTAAAGCCAGAAAACTATGTTATGTCAATTTTCTTTCTGGCAATGTAATCATGTTGAATACCTTTTGTTCTAACACTGCTAGGGAGAGAGCCATTTTCTTATTACCAAAACCCAGCATCCAAGGCTAATGCTTCAATAACACTAAAAACTCTCCTTACTTTCTGTATATATTGATGTTTCTGTCATTGCAAGGGGGGTGATTTTATCAGCTGAGTTAGAGATAGCCCAACATTCTATTTTGAATGAACTTTCTTATTATGGTTAAGCAAACTCCAGGTCAGTTCAGAAATCAGTCCATTAACTGAAAAGTTGTGGAAGGGAAGACCTGGCAATTGGAACTGACAGCTGACTTTTAAGATAGAAATTGGGGAACACTCCTGAATGTAATTGCTAAGGAAGCAGCAATCTGCAGCCTGAGTTACTTGAGAACTGTTCAGTGCAGAGCAGGACTTGTAGAGTGCTTTTCCTTGCCTTCTGGTGACAGGAAACATGACCTGGCCACTACACATGGTCACTAAAAAGCTTGCAGTTAGCTTGGCATTGATGGACGAGTGTATCCTGCTCATTATTGCTGCTGCTTAGCTCTTACTTTGAGAATGAAGCTAGGCTGCCCTTCAGCTCAGCTCCCAAACCTGTACAGTGGCACTCTCCTCAAAGTTAAAAGAGTGGCCTCTGCCACTTTTCCAGTTAAGACCATTGGTCAGGAGGTGACTAATAAAGTACTCACATTGCTCCCTGCAGGTGAGCAAATTATTTCCAAGAATTTTCCAGATCTTACACAGTGTACTGCGAAATATGTGGACTTTCAGGTCCAGCATAATCCCCAAGCATTCCTGTGTGGAAACCACCTCATATCTGGTTGCATGTTTGGCTAAGGCAGTTAAATAACTACTCCTTTGCATGTTATGGAGATCTCATATTACTGCCCAAATGAAAACTGACTGACTGGCCCAAAATGACTTCTCACATCCAACCCCACAAACCCATGCTCAGACAAAATGTTAGGAGGGAAGCAATGGTGCTGTGACTACCTTTATGTCATGGGCAGTCCTGGCTGGCAGGCATCAATATGATGAAACAAAACCTGGAATGTACACCTTTGGATTTGTATTTTGACTGTCCAATCGCTTCCCAAGGTAAGGGTATGAGCTTTTGGATCATACATCTAAGGCACTCGATTCTCTCATATTCTATAGGGAGTACAGCTCAAAGCTCTGGATTTTGGATAATACTTCTGGGGACAAATTCTTTAAAACAGGCATTGTTCTGCCTAACGTAGATATATCAAAGTTTTTTGGTCGATCCCGTGAGGAACAAAAGGCTTAGGCATCTTTGACTTCCTTTGTCCATCAAAGTCAGTGGGAAGCACATTTAAGTCTGGAACAAATACCACTGTGGCTGTTCAGTGGTAAACCTGCACGGAGGTGTTTCTTCTACTATTACTGAAGCAAAACACAGTGCACTATCTGTTAAAGACTTTTAAAAAAATGCTTAAAAGTTGGAAGAGTGTTTTTTGCCTTTTTCTCACAGCTTCTTCTGGTTCAGCATAAAATTCATAAGTGTGATGTACACTTATGAGAGAGGAATTCTGGAAGATGACACCCTTTTTTCAGTTTACCATTGTGTAAATATAAGCAGCAAATTCTTTCTATAAAACACAATTTTTAGAGTTTGATTTATTGCCTGTTTCATCATATCCCTGCTATGAACTTGTGAAAAAATGTGTACCCTCCAAAGAAGGATGTGGTGATGCTTTTTACTTATGATTTCCACAGACCTCAGTTTGAGAAACCCTGGAGTATGGAATGTTGATACATATGTGGTGTCCCCAGATAAAGCTTCTCTTTAATGTTTGATAATACAATTTCGAAATTGAAAGATAAAGGAAGAGAATTGGTGCTTGGATCTCATTTCACATAAAGAATAAGGGGTTAGAGGATTTGCACTGGAGTTTGTTCCATGTCCACTCAAAGAATGTTAACCCTCTTTTTTTCTTGCTAAGATTCTTCATGGAGTCTATCACAAGTGTATATTATAGATGATCTTGTCTCTACCTAGGTGAAAAATAGCATATAAATCCAGTATTTTAATTACAATCATAGTATATGTTTTTAAAAAGCAAGTACTAAGACACATTGGTGTAAAATAGTTATTACAACAGAAACATTTATTTTTAATGGGCCCTGAAGCCAATATAACAGCAATTATGAATGTAATTCACTACCATAATAAAGTAATTTATTTATCATAATAAATTATTGCAGAATTAAAAAATAAAATATTACTTTAGCTACAGTCTGTCAGAGGGGGCAGATTTAGGCATTCTGCTTTAAATGAGACATTGGAAAAGACAAATCAGGCAATTTTATATTAGATAATTAAAGGCCTTGTGAAAACCAGACACATTTTTGAAGAGAGAAAAGAATTTTCTTTTAATTCCCACTGGAGCTAAGAATCCAACTTTCTCTTCAGAAAAAGAAGTCCATAACTGAGAGAAACGTTTTGCATTTTATTTTTTTTTTCTTTTACTTGAAGAAAAAAACAAGTGTAGATTTATATTCTAAAGATTAAGCTATAAAAAGCCCCTAAGAATGACCTCCAGTATTTTGGAAGAAAGCCCAGTGAGTAATGAGGGAGTAAGAGAATGAGAAAGACTTTATTTTTTTTTTTTTCCCTATGCTCACAATGCCTTTAGGGACTTTATCTCAGTATGTTGGATAAACAAAACAATGGAATTATACAGGTAGTCTCTCCCTCACCACATGTTTAAATTATGCAACAAATGTTTGATTGGTGGCTTTGTACTGAAAAGTGCCTGAACACTTCAACCTTCTGGTAAAAGAGAACACGACTTAAAGGGAAGTGAGTTAGAAAATAATACAGCAACACACAAAAATTTGGCAGCAAAATCACTATGAGAGATTGAAGCATCATCTCTAATATAAGCAAGCAACCCTGAGAATTGGAAGCAGAGGATTTCAGATAGCTTGGGAATTTGGCTGCCTCTGTGGCAGATACAGTAAACAGCTTCAGAAATGATTGTGTATTTCTGCTAATCACTTAGGCCGTAAGATAACAGCTAAGTTGACATTTTGTGTGCAAGAAGTGAAACTGCTTACTATGGTTCTCTATTTTATGTCGTTTTTGCAGAACAGTGACTGTCAGCAGTGCACCGAGTGCAATAATGGTACAGCACACAGGCAAAAAGACAACCTTGAGACTTATGTGCCCCCAAATACAAGCCCCCTATGAAACTTTCTCATGTTTTAAAACGATAAATGTTGCTATCTTTGCACATCATCTAGTAAGAATGTAGAGTGAAAAAAAAGAAAGTTGAAGGTTACTTGGGCCTTCTTTTTTTAGAAATATGCCCAGCACTTGGTCTTCAGCTTGCTTTCTTATCACACTTCAATATGCAGTTCCATCACTGCTGTTTAGTGATAATTTCATGACTTGGTGCTGCCACTGTTTTTTATTAGAAATAATTTAAAACATTTCTCTCTCTTTATCCACAGATGTAAATTTTTATTTGCACTCAGGTATTGTTGCACCCCGACTTTGCTGAAAAAATTATCCATGAGACCACATTGTAATTTTCATTGATAATATATCCTTGGAAAAGACAGATCTCTTTTGGGGAAGGTAGAGGTGGTGTTATAACCAAAAAATGTGACAAACCATTTATCTTGAAGTCAGATAAAATTTGCTCTTCGTGAGGTGATGTGAAAACTCACATGTAGATACAGGATAACACTTTCAGACTTTGGTCTTAGGCATTCAGAAAAGAGCTTCTTTCTTCTTGTACCCCCTTCATTTAAATTTAATGAGAAATACAGCAGTACTGAAGTACAGCAGTACTGATCTATTCATGATTTGAATGTAATATTGTTCATGGTCTGTAATGTTTTCTTCTGATACTACATTTTTCCTGAAGTTACAATTGAAATACTGAACCTGTCACAAGTATCACTTCTCTCTAGTAAAAGAGGCAACACATTGTCTTCACATTTCTGCATGCACATAATTAGATGCTTACAGTTATTACCTTTGTTAATTTCACAGGCAACGTGTGATTTTAATGTTGAAGAAAGGCTGCCTATGGCCTTCAGCAGTTCATCCTACCAGTCCAAGTGGTGAACACCCATAATTTCTTTGGAAGAAGCACATCTAAAATAGGAACAGTTTTGTGTAGAAATTCTGACAGTCCGTCCTTTCCTCTAGTGAAATTATGGAGATTTTTACCAATGGGTGTGTGAAAGATTATCTTGAAATCTTGCTGAGTGTTTCCATCAATGATAAGGGAAATGTCAAATCACATAAGGAGTAAATAAGGAGAGTATATTCAATTCAAGAATTTTGGGAAGCAGAAAGAAAATACCTAGAGACATGAGAAATGCTATATGGTGATAAAGGAGAGTAGAGGCAGATGTTTCCATAGGAACCATGAGAAAAAAAAAGTCTGTCTTCAGAATCACTTGCATGACATTCAGAAAGGGGTCAGCAAGTTTCTTGGTACAGTTTTTCCTTTTCCTTCCACTCTTGAAAACTCTTTAGATACTTGGAAAATGAAAAAGAATTTGAAAGGTGGACAGAATTCAAGACTAGTGTAACTGCAAAGCCTGTGTTGCTTAATTTGCACGAGGTCTTCTGTGATATCAAGTATCTTTCAGTGATAATTAATGCATGTGTTTATAAGGACCTGATTTGTACTAACTAGGCCACGTGTCTTCTTTGAATTGTAAGCTCTGTGAAATATGGAACATAACACTTTTCTCCTTCTGCAGAATGATGAGAAAAGCAAGTAAATTTCACCAAAACAGTACTGGCCAGAGAAAATATGGATATTTTCATGTCCCTAGTTGTAGTGATGAAAAGCTTTTTCTAGAAGTGGATATCCCGACACATGTCCAGGCATAAAAATGTGATTTGTATATAGAACAGAACCAAAATTCTTCTAAAGCCCAGATATTCAAGAAAGAAGTATGTGAAATGCCTTGTGCAGGAAAAGATCTGGGGCTGACAGCTAGCAAATAGCTAGGAAGGAGCTAGTAATGCAATGCAATGGCAATAAAAAGCAATGTGATCTTGTGCAGTAAACCAATGGAACAATTACTCTGCACAGCAGCATTGTGGTTGTACCTCTCTGACCAGGTCACACCTGCACTATTGCCTTCAGTTCCACCACCTACAGAAAGGTACCAATAAATACAGAGTTGCCATGATTGAAAGAGTGAGTTAAAGATGAGGAACAATTAAAAGGTTCCTACTATTTTATTCAGCCCAATAGCAAATATGGAAACGGATGAGCTCATAGAAGACAAATATAATTATGAAACAGGATGAGAAAAATATCCAAACTTAACTATGGTTAAGTAAATATAGGCTGCACATGAAAATAGTGTATTTTTTTCATGGTAATATTTTCCCCATGGGAATGCCATCATTTTTACAGCAAGTTTGATGAAAACCCTGGAGACCATATATCAGAGAGCAATCATAAATTTGTAGTTATAAGAATGCATTTAGTATAGTATATCTTTATCATTCTCATTATTATTATTATATAAATCATATTCAGTTAAACATAAGAGGTAGGGGAATAGTGATCTGCAAGAAAGAAGAAAAGTTGTAAGTATATGCTCCTCATCAGAGTCACAAATTATTGCAAGAAATAATTTCTTTTTAGTCAGATGTAAAAGGAAAAATATGGACTGCATGAGTTAAAGATCAGTGGGAAGAAGACTTGAGTGCTCGGAGTTCTGCTATGAAATCATAGGAGCTTTATCAATTGACATTGAATGGGACATCTCTTCAAGGAAATTAATTTTCCAGAAGTCTGGACTTATTTTCTGTACAGCTTGAATTTCTGTAGACCCCAGAGACATGGTTTCTGGTAATGCCGCTTTCTTAAGGCAATGCATCAAAGAGAAGCTTTGCCTTGAGTTAACATTAAGAGTTAGTGAGAAGAAATACACCAGACAGCCAGACTGTCTGTTTTGGACTCCCTTCAGACCAGTGGTGGCATGAGCATGGCCAGGCAGAAGCCAGCTGACAGCCTGGGTTGATTGGGGGAGTTTGTTACCCTTTTCACTTCAGTTTTAGACAGCAGATGCTAGCCTTGCTAAAATGGGTTTAAAATTGGTTCTTGACAAACTCATGTGTAGTCTCAAGGCTGTTATTTCTTTCACCATCATGGAGATTATTGTTGTTCTGCAGACCATACTTGGATCTTGAAAATGACATACTGCAGCATGTCGGAAAGTCAGTCATGTAAAAAGTCAAGAAATAAGCTAGCAAACAAAAATTCACATTATCCTGACTGGCTTTGCCAGTTGGTTTAAATGAGAGTGATAAAGTTATGTTTCCTGCACTGGCACTGTAATTCTTTCCTTAGTTTTCTATAAGCCTGTTGTGGAAGACAGAATTTAAATGTCATGGATTTTTGCCAGCAGAAAAATGAAACTTCTCTTGGGTGGGAGCAGAGAATGTCAATGGCTTGTTTGAGCTTCGGATTCATTTTGCAGACACACAACTCAATTCAAGGAGATTTGGTAGGATGAGATAAACAAGTGTTGACAAAACGTAGAAAAGAAACAGACTTTCACATACTTATGGAAGGTAGGTAAGCTGCTTCTCTGAAAGGGAGCACTTTAGAGGCTGATCTCTTGCCAGACTTAAGCTGCAGATTGCTATGTAGCTTGTCTGTGTTTCATTCCTTTCCCTGGGTTAGGCATGGTTTCTCATCCCCCAGAAATGAAAGGCGGATGGGCAGGAGAAAAAGAGGGGAGGGAATGACGTCTTTTTCTCCAGTTTTGATGGTATCATAGCAGACATGATCCAAATGTGGCACCATCACTAATTAATGTGAGAGCTATCCATACACAAATCAAGACAGTCTAAAAATACACCTAAAGAAAAGCCCTTGATTTTATTTCTGCGGATTAGGTGGAAAATTCAACTCTGAAACTCATTTTAGTGTACAGTTCTCATTTTTTTTTTTTTTTTTTTTTGCCAAGACACTTATACAAAGTTCTGTGCTTCCAGGCTAAAAAAGAATGTTTTTCTAAAAGAGATTGAAGGATGAAGCTCTCTGAGGTATCTGACTCACTGATTTAGTAAACAGATTTTAGTGGGATAATTTCCATTATTAAAAATAATCATGCCAATAAAGCATTTGTCTGAAATGGTCTTATGCATTACTGAGGTCATCTTTTCCTGAACAGGAGACAAGATTAGGGCTTTGCAGACAGAATTATCAGTTCTGATTGGGTGCATCTGATGTAACTTTCTCACTTTAAGTCTGCTTAGTTTAAAGTCATATCTTTTTAAATTTTTCATCTTTGACAAATGTTTCTGTACACCCTATGGCATCTGTACATTAGTGCAGACTACTGGTTAGCCTTCTTTTTGAAGTAACTTTTCCCATGTAGATTAAGTGAGGTTTTAACCAGTATGACTGCAGAATTCAGTTCAACACTGAAAAGGCAATAATCTAGAGAGTTTGCATTAATATGAAAGACAGTGAGATAACTCAAGTTTCTCAAGTGGGATAACCCTGGGTATGGTTGCTCCATCTGTGCAGGTTTTTTGTGTTTTCATCAATGCCTGTATGACACCAGTAATGCATAGGTTGAATGACAGGTAACCTGTCAGGGAATAGAAAGACGGATAGAAAACTCTTAATGCTTACATCCTGTGCATAGTTTCTCATTGTATAGATTTTTGTGTCCTTAGTTAAGCCCAAATATTTATGAAAATAAAGATGAGTTTCATTGGCAGAATAATATGAAAATCTCGCTCTACATTGTGAAGTATCTGTGGAAAGTAAACATGAAAATTAAATGACTGTATAACGAGATAGTTTCTTATTTATGTTCAAAGTCCTTTGTGTATACAGATGTTCATTTGCAAGTACTGATTCTTATAGAAAATACATTGTGTCCATGAGAATCTACATACAACTCAACTACTTCAAAATTAACCTCTCCCTTTCTAGATATCATATTTCTCAAAGGATCAGCTATTAGATTTTCTTAAGTCCTCTTCAAATTCGCAACATAATTCAATCCAAACTCTGATTCTCAGAAGTGATGCTCACTATATGTTATAGTGTATTACAACTGTTTTAGCTTTTGTCTGAGAAATAATAATACACCAAACTCTATTTGTACATAGATTTTTTTCTATTTTTTTTTTTGGCCCAAGCAAAATAGAGGAGAAAAACTGGTGCAAGGCTTAGGCTTTTGTTTGTTATTAGCAGACCCTGGGTACTTTGTTTCTCCTGATGAAAACAGTATAAAAATGCTGACTGTACCGTATATACAACAATCAACTGAGCATTGACACAGTGCTGAAGAAGAAAGGTGAAACAATGTCAATCATTACTTTAATAAACCCCCTATATTTAGTATAAGTTCTCATTTAAATATTTCTTAAGAAATTGAATGGAAATGTAACAAAGCAAATAAGCATCATGATTCTTCTAGCAGTAGGCTGGACCAAAGATAATTCAACACTGCATGTGGTCCAAAACAGAAGCTGGGGTGAAGGAAGGTGCAGTCCTGCTCAGCCAACCCTATGATACCCAGTGACTACCCTCTGCTTGCATCTCAGAGCCATCTATGCCCTTCAGCAAGCCTTGAACCTGACTGTGGTGGCATAAGGGAAAAAAAACCCAAAAAACCAGGGTGACATCCATAAAGCAACTCTAGGGCAAAATAAATGTCATCAGGAAAAAGAATCAGGACCATCATATTCATAAGCAAAGAGTCTGCACATCATTTTCCTTCTTCATTGCTCAGTAATGACAACTTCAAAAGATTATATTTCCATTTACTTTGACAACAAACACATTCAATCTATAGTTATTGAAGCCGGTTATTTCAATATCAATTTATTAGCAGCATTAACATGAATGCTGATTGTTTTTAAATGCAAAACAATGTCTTTGTCACTAATTTTAGAACTAATTTTAATTTGAACTTGACATTAATATAAACATGACAATGCCACTTTGCTACTGTGTATTGCCATCATGTATTTTTATTTTCTCATGGGAACTGACAGAATATGATTCATAATGACAATATTAATATAAGCCTATGAATAACAATAAGAATTTATAAAAATATTAACATACAGAACATCATCTCTATTGAATTTGTCAACATTAATAACTTAGATTTTTTTCCCAATGTGGTATACATTTTCATATGTCTATAAGCGTCTTCATTAATATACATTTATGATTATTCTTAAACTTATGCATAGACTCTTTTATTATGCAAATAAGGGTTATAACACACACTCAAAGAGTGACTCTCCGTACATCACTTTTATTTTTAATAAGTCCTGTAAAAAGAAAGTAGGTTAAAAACTCATCCACATTAATTAAAATTGGTTTACATTCTTGAACTGAAAATGTTCATAGTAAAGGATATCTATGAAACTGTTACATAGCTTTTGTATATAAAATTTCTCAGAAAAAAAAATGCAAAAGCAAGTATTTTTCAGAACTGACAAAAAAAAAATAGAAAAGTAAGATATTTACAGCTTGTAGTGAAAGTTTTATTTCTACATACATCCAGGTGCAATTGGGGACAATAAGACAGTCACAAAGGCAGTTCTAAATGATGCATAGTTGTTCGAGGGCATATGGTACATTTCACTTTTAACTGAGACTTTATTCTACCCTTTTAGTGCTTTATGTTAGAATCTTAACAAGATTTGTTAGTCCAGCCTGTTTTCTTTAAAGTACAGTTGCTAAAAAAAGCCAAGGAGGAAAACTAGTGTCACAGCCATCTGTGAAAAGAGACAGAGCAATAAATGTGTTGAATTGTGATGAGATCTACACCATTAATGATGAAGGTCTCTGGGGAAATCTTCACATGCTGTTGATCTTCTAGCGAACTGGACCATCAAACACATCACTAACATTACAAGCAAATAAAACCTTTTCCCTCCATCTTCCTTCAGTGTTCTTAAGAAGAAAAACTCATCTGTAGAGATAAGTAATTAAACTATCTCAAGATGAAAGTGTGACTGACATCTTTTAGCCCCAAAGAGTTTTGAAATTACCCTTCTGTTCTAGTGAGAGTGCAATTAGATTAAGTAGTCTGTATTGTCCATTTTGAGAAAAAAGCTACCTGGAAGTGAAGACTTTGATGCAAGGCGGTTTTTTTTTCAGAATGTCTGTAGGCAACTCATATGTTCGTATTGAAGCTTCAGCTTGGGAGCTTTCCTGAATGGGGATGTAAGGTCGTTGAAATCCACACAGCCATTCCAAATGCAAAATTTCTGAGGCTCAATACCATACTTCTTTCTCCAGCCAGTGTCATCACTCATTAGCAGATACAACTTGTCATGTATGATTAAAAATGTATTAATTAAAATTACTATGTCAGAAGGTTAACTATATGATTTATGCTATTTGATTATAAGTGTCTTTAGAGAGATGTTAGGCTGGATTCCTATTTACACCATAAGATATATTCCCTTTTAACTCAGAAAGAGTTTCACCAAGGGAAAAGAGGAAGGATATGTTGAGAGAATACTGCCTTTCTCTGAAATGGCTTCAAGAACCCTTTCACAGGTAAGTTTATGCTGGGGTAGGCAGAGGGATCCCTTCCCTGGGAAGTGTCCTGACAGCCACTGCTGCACATTGGGTCCGGGGAGAGACCATGTTGCTTCCGGAGGGGGCTCCCCAGACCTGCACTGCAGCACTCTCAGTCACAGGGCAGCACAACCTGTCTCTGTCCCCTTTGGTGGCAGCTGTCACAGCCAAATCCGGCAGCCAAGAGGCACAGCCAGGTCCTGGCAGGAGTAAAGCCGGGAACTTCCCACTCCGCCCCATCCATCTGCTGTTTAAACTGTGGTCTGTGTGTTTATGAGTGGCTCCCAGGGTCAAATATGCACAACTGTGGTTCTGTTGTAGGGAATGCTATATGCAATTACTGCTATGGATGGCTCCTGTCAGTTTGAATACTTCAGGACAAGGTACTGTTTCAGCAGCTACACAAAAACCCCAATGGCTAGGTGGAAAATTATTCAACATGCTTAAGAATCTTCCTAAGAAATGACAGTTATTTGTGGCTTTGATTTCTGTCCTTTGGGAGTCACATAGAATATAATGGGATCATCTATGTTTCCATTTGGGTTAGGCCACCATGAAGCTTAAGTTAAAATTGGGCTAGATTTCATGTCATCTATTGTATTTAAGTTCCTTGCTCTCTTGGTTCTGTACACAAAATCTTTGCACAGCAGAATCAACATGAGATTGAGTAGAGAGATGATTTTGGTCCTGGTCAGTTCTTACTATATGAGCTGTGTTGAGTGGTAGGTTTGCTGTGACTCAGGGTCTTGAGATCTGACACACACCAGGTGAACCCTGGAAACAACAGAATCCAATGCAGAGAGTGTCTTGTGCTCTTTGTTATTATTTTAAAACTGTATGAGATAAAGAGTAATTGAAAAAGCATTTAGGGAAGGAAAGTATTTTGAGATGGCAAACTGAGTTAAAATTATTTTTTAGACGTGTAGGTACAAAGGAGAGCTACTTCATCTTTATTTTTCTGAACTACAGCTTTTGTCTTTGGTATATTGGTTGTACTTCCACTTGGGTCCTGTGTTGTCTTCAGGATATGCTGGATCTGCTATTGGAGTGAGAGTTGGGAGTTTTTACCAAGTAAAACAATCTATTCTTATGCTTTGGGAAAGATATTTAGAGCTAATATGACTGCAAGTTTACTACTCCCAGCTGTTTGTTTTCAAATATTCAGTGAAAAACCCCAAGACTCACACTCTCTCAAACTTTCCTCAGACCAGCATGCAAGACTGCTGCCCAAAGAAAAAAAAAAAAAAGAACAAAAATGTCAACAGAAACCCTAAATTAATGAATGTTCTGTCATATATAATAAGAATAATGAAAATACAATTAACTATGAAATTGTATGCAGAATATTACATTAAACTCCTAATTTGTAGGGTTTCATAGGTATTGAAAAAAGTCTTGTTTCTGCAATATTTATTGTGTGGTTGCATTTCTGTGTTTTATTTTCATTTAAGATGCAAAGTTTTTTATATATTGAAACTTGTGAATTCAGAAAAGAAAATGGAATTTATTTTATAAATCCTACTTAGAGATTTCTTTATAGGCTAATGGAAATCTGCTAGACCTCTATTATAAAATAATATGCTACAAATCTTTGATTAGATGTTTTTAATCTCTAATATTTTTCATGCCATTTTGACATGAACTATTATACCACTGTAATTGTTATGTGTGTAGGCATTTTCATAATATTTGGAAATAAATTACCTATCAATTCTTGATGATTCTTGCTTTTAATGAGCAACTTAATCTCAGAACTTTTGTATTGTCCTTATAGCCTACTCTAAAGGCTAGTGATAAGTAACTCTATCAGAGGGGCATAAAGTCATGCACGAGCTGTAAATCATAGTTGATTTACTTGGGAAGATCCTGGCGGGGGGTGGATTGACGGGATGGTTTTGTCAAATTAAGATCAATATTTGTACATGATGAAATAAATTTTAAAAATTTGGAAATATTTCCCCCTATCTTTGGATGCTGTGTTGTGAATTCTTGCCAGAATTAAATTTATTCTTTGCATCTTCTTCATTTTACAGACATTTGTAGTGACCAGGACCAAGCTAACCACTGTTCCCTTCCCAGGAAAACTGGATGATGATACTGTTAATGTATCATCTGCAAAATATTCATGTTAACCTTTACATTGTCCCCTACTAGCCTCAGCATCATCATTAACTGAAGTGTGACTCACTTCCCTGAGGATAAATTGTTCCATTTAAGAGGCCACATGAAGAGCATTACCTGTACAAGTAGGGAAGAGAGCTGTGCAGTTTGGCAGATGCCTCTTAAGGAGAAGTGCTGGAGCAGGTGACGCAAATAAGGGGAACATCACAAGGGCCACAACTCCATTAGACTGCACTGCCCAGTTAATTGCTCTTACTCTCATTTACCCCTTGGAATACCCATGTGGATATGTGATATACAGAGGAGCTGAAAAGGTGAGAGAGAGCTGTAGACAGCTGAGCTGTCTGTCTATTTGCCATAGGAAAAAAGAGACTGTGGGTGTGCATTTAAATTAATCTATTGCCTGGTCTTCTCTACGGTTTTTTTGCTACTTTTAATTTCCTTGTGAAATGTCTTTTCATGGCCTGACTTTTTAAAGGACGAATCTCATAATTTGATGCAATTTAGAACTGTCCTGACTATACTGGATTCAGAGTGGCATTATATGTTTCAGCCTCAGCATTTTATCAGCTATATTGAAAATAATATACATAAGACAAGAAAATATATAGTTTTTTAAATCAAATGAATGTACAGAAACAGATTGAATAATCAACTAGTTCTTTGAAAACTGTTAAGTGTATATAATAGCACAAACTGTGCAACTGAAATAATTTAGGAACAATTTCAAAAAGATGCAATCCTTACCAGAGCTTCTGTGAACCTCTGGACACTGGTTTTACTAAGTTTTGACTTTCATAGTTATTTTAAATTATAGACTTAAACTAAAAGAGCAACCTATTAATAAATACCATTCTATTTCAGCACAAAATTGGGCCAAAGTAATGGTAGGGCTCTGATTTAAACAAAGACGAGATTCAAGGATATAAATACCCACAGTGACATTACAACATAAATTTCAGCTATCTGAATTGCAAGCCACTGAAGGCAGAGTTTGTCTTAATGGTTATAATTATTTTGGAGACTTTTCCTCTGTAGGCAGTTCAACTTCTCAAAAATGCTGTTTCTTTTGTCTTTTTCAACACTTATCCAAATCTATACAGTCTAAACCACTGTAACACGCAAATAATGAAAATCATCAACAGAATGTGGGAGGGAAGTGCTATTATCCTCAGTTTTGCAGATGAAGAATTGAAATGAAGACAGAAGTAAAAGGAATTGACCAGTTTCACCTAGGAAGTCTGTGGCACAGTGGGGAATAGAATGTAAGTCTTCTAAATCTAAGGTTAATTTCCTAACTTCTGGCCCATCTAACCTCTGTAATTAGTCTCCTTTCCCATGTCCCAGCTGAGTGTGACTAAATATAGCTCTAAGATACTGTGTTGATTCTTGATTTGTTTTGTTTTATGTTGGCTTCCTCCCATTACCACATTCTTATTCTCTATTCCTTTTATATGAGGTTTTCTTTTTTCTTAGGGGATAGCATCTAGAAAATATAGAAATAGGTAAGTTCATTGCTGGGTTAGTGCATTATAGTGCCCTTGACCCTTAGTGTTGATTCAAGTTTTGACAAAAATATACACTACATAATTTTCAGATGTGATGAAAATTGTGATATAACATGACAGATGAATTTTGCCTTTGCTTTTCAAATACATAATTCTTAAATCTTAATCGTCTATTAGGAACAGAAAAAAAAAGAGAAGAGACGAGAAAGAAGAGAAGAGAAGAGAAGAGAAGAGAAGAGAAGAGAAGAGAAGAGAAGAGAAGAGAAGAGAAGAGAAGAGAAGAGAGAGAAGAGGTGTTCATCCATTCTTTCCTTCATCAAAAGATTTTATAATGCTTCAGTCTCAAAAGACATTTGTTTTCCATGGTGTTCTGTCATCTTTAGCTGACCCCATTCTTCCTTTCATTCCCTAATAGACTGGTCTGGGAGGACCTCATTTGGATGGAAGGAGGAAATATTCTCCCTCAGATAGAATGAGGGCAAATCTACTCATCTTCAGCAGCTCGATACACAAGCCCCAGTTACGTCAAAGCAAAGCCTGGGTGAGATCATTAGGGAAGGAATTTCTGAATAAATCTATATAAAATGTCTGAAAAGGTTAATGTTCCTGCTGGCTAAGAATTCCAAAATTAATTTTTCTACAAGCAGATTTGTACACTAGTCTCCTTTGAAGCCATATGACCACAACTACATGCAAGAAGTACCTTACCCCACTTTCTGTTAATCTTAGTCCTGACTTTAAATATTCAAAATTTTAACAATCATAAAATATCCAAATGTGTAGAAGTTTCTGCAGTTAACTGAGACTGACTTTCAAAGCTATGAGCTTTTTGATCTAAAGATCTGAGAGCATTTTGTAGTTTACACTTGCACAGAGGTGTTTCAAAAGAGATATGATTATCTCATGTTCATAAAAAAGCATAATGAGTTATTTTTATTTTTTAAAATATACAAAACATTTATTTTTGTGAATATTTTTCCAGAAAACCCCAAAGGTTTATGAGACAAAAGATCCAAAGAGCATTAACTTTGAATGAACATAAGAGCATAGGTGAATTTTTTATTCATAATCTTTTTTTTTTCATATAAAAGTGGAAATGTTCCCTTAAACTGAAGAAATCCAGCACAATGACTTTTCTGAATCAGTTTTCTGTCATTTTTAGTGGAAGAAAATACATATAAAATTTAATGGGCATGAACTGACTGGTAAGAGAAAGGTTAAGAAATACAGAAAATTCTTCAGATCTCTATTTTCTCGTTCATGTATGATTTTGGAACAATCTGTGTGTGTTTTAAGCAAGTAGAGATAATATTTAAGAGAAAAAAAATTATTTTAAATAATTCTATAAATAAAATTTCTATTTTCCCAAATAATTTCTAGTTCACATGAATAATCAAGATTACTTGAACTCATCAATAGAGTTTTGTATACCCACATTTGGAAAAAATGGAACTTTGCTAACCTGAAGCATATAATTTCCACTCAACTAATTGTTTTTATTGATTTATTTTTTTCCAAGAGAATAAACAGGTCAGTCAGTTATGGAATGTCCGATAAGGAAAAAAGATATATTCTTAAACATTCTCCACACAACAATTTTCTCCTCTAGAAGTGAAGGAAAAGCAATGTTGTCTTAAAATGTTTGTGCAGAATTGACAATAATTTCTTATTGTTTTGGCAAAAGAATGTGGAAAATATTGGTTACACTTGAACTGAGTACTGTGATTTATTTTAGAGTCAGTGTTATTCAATTTGGTGTTTAGCTGCCTTTTCATCATCTCTGTACTTATATCCACTGAGAGCAGAAGTTGCTGGGCACTGTTTATGATTATTTGGTATTTCCTACCGGTATACTACGTGTGTTCCTTCGAGATAGGAAATATGAATCTTTCCTGGAGCATATGTGGCCCCAAAATGAAAAACCCAAACCTCTAAACTCCCTCCTCCTAACCTCTCCAACAACTATTTTCAAAGGATCTCTCCAGCTCCCTTATCTCATTAGTACACCTGATGGCTCTGCCCAACAGCTTTCCCATCTCTCTTCAGGGCCCTAGAAATGTCCAAATTGACTGCTATAAGCAATGTGTTTGGCTGTTGTTTCAAGTGAAATATGGACAGAATGTAATTTTATTTGTTTCTGTATCATATTTTTTAACTACACACTGTCGTCTGCCCAGAACAGGTCTGGTGAAACTGGAGAGCCTTATGCTTTCCTGAATCTCTAAGCACCACTATACTTATGTAAATCTATTAAACAGTGTATGATGATTAATGTATATAATGAGTAATCAGCTCAACTACATTTCCATGAAAACCAGGTACAAAAAAAAAAAAAAGGAGTAGAGATGGTATAGGTCTGAAACTTGTTTCCTCATATCACTGGTGTGTGGACACATGCAACTGATTCCAGGTACAGAATCCATGTGCAGCCACAGGGATATGTGATGTGTTAAAAAAATACTACCAGTCTTCTATCTGACTTTCTGAGGTAACTAAGTACTGCAGAAATTTTGACTTATATGTGTAATGAACTTATTATCAAAATGCCCATTAGGTAATGTAAGAAGATAATCTCCATTTTCATATGAGCAAGATGTGTACCAAAATAGCTGCAGCTTAACCTTTCAAACTTTACCTATAAAAATGCGATGTATTGATCTATCTCCATCTGTAATGACCTGCACATTTACAGTTCTCTGTTTTAAGAGGCCTGGAAATCTAATCCAAAACTGTATTCACAGAGAAGATGTATAGCGAGCATGCACTTCCCAGGAACGCTATTAGAAGGATTAAACTGGAGAAGGCTGCATTGGATTTGGGATTGCAAGATTACATTTCCATTTTATGTAAAATTAGTGTCTAGCTTAACACGTACTGCTTACAGTCAAGGCTCTGCATAAGCAGGACAGCATTTGCTTTTAATATCCAGTTTGCATCTTTGTGGCATGCTGACCCAAAATGTGTGAATGAAGAAATCCACTATTAGCTTGATGAATTTGTGCCTGGGCCTTGCACAGTCTAGATGAATTCCAAGGTCCCTAAATGTTCTTTTGAGTTTGACTGGCATTTACATCTCCATTCACCCCTTAAATATCTAAGTGCACCTTAAATTCTGCTTGCAATTTTTCCTTGAGTGATTTTTTGGGTATGCTCATAATGAGCCAAATCCAGATAGAGTCAAGCAGCTCAGTTCCAACTTCCCAGCTATCTCCTGGAACAAAGGAGATAATGCTTTATGCTCCCTCTGACGCAGTATGAGTTCTCTGAGGAGAATGAGGACAGCCAGCAAGGGGAGGGAAAGCAAACTGAGGAGAGTCATCTGAGCCAGAGCTCCCACCTCCCCAAGGACTCCTCTAGCCAACAGTGAAGCCTTGTCTCCAAGGAACTCTGATATTCACAAGTGCAGCAGAAGCATGGGAGTTGTTAGAATTGCTTGGGCTTTTGTTCAGTTTGCTACTTAAATGCAGTGTGCTGTGCTCTTTATCATTATTTCTGGGAAGAAGGTTACCTGACCAATTTTTTCTGAATATTTTTAGCTTTTGCTGCTTCTTGTCCCTCAGACTATAGTGAAAACTGGAAAGAACAACATGTATTTTTTGAAATATTTCTCTTTGTCAATTTTTGATATCAAATTTTGCCATTATTTCATCCACAGGTTTTCCACTAGAGAAAGGGTTGTTCAGTCTGGCCCTCAGTTTTCATCCTATCCACACTGGAACTAATCTTACTGGCAACAAACATAATCTTATTTGAATGAGAGAGACTGAAAAGTGATATAAAATTCATTTCTACATTTAAAAAAATATTTTATTCTGCTGTGCTCTTTTTAGTTCCAACAATGAGTGTATTCAGTTTAACATTCCAGACATTTCTTCCTGTAAACTTCCTCACCAGGTTTTGAAAATATTTTTTTTTTTAAGGGAGAACTATTTCACACACCCTCCCACTTTGTCTGAGAAACAGTCATGTGGGAACTGATTGCTATCCCCTGAAAGGATGTTTTCACTTAGAATTAATATAGCTTTATTTAATTTATGACATCACATGACATGATAAATTATGAATTAAAAATATCATTATTTTCTGTGTGAATGCTTGTCATCTATTTTGATAGCAAATTAATCCTGAGGCTTTTGAAGAAAAGCTTCCAGCAGCACACAGTAACATCATTAGAAGCACAAGCTCAGAAAGGTCCTTTTGCAAATCGGGAGTCCTAGAGTGTGCACTGCTCTGCTTTGTCTGGCTTTTATAATTTACTAGGTTTTCATGTATAGTATATTGTATTCAAAGCTAAATAGAACCAATTGTGTACACTCAAACAATAGTTTATAGTTAGCAGGATTTAAATATGACACATGTGCTGCCCATCAGTTCTAGCAAGGACAGAGGTCTGGATCCAGCTGCCAGTACTCTATTGAGATGCTTGTTTACAAATTGCTAATTTACATACCTGCCCCAGCATACAATTTTAAATATTTTTAAAAATCGTTTCTTATCATTTCCTATTGTGCATTCATTTGCTTTCAAACTGAGTCAGACATGAAAAAATATTCTGCACACTGTTGGGTATATGTCTAAAAAGAGCCTCTAGTTTTTTTAAAAAACCACGAGAATATTTTTTCTGTTATTTTAGTATTTTGATTTCACTAGAAAAGATGAAGTGATGGGCTAGAAATAATAATACAAAGCTAACTAAACCCTTTTTTATCCCAGAACATTTGAAATTGTTTGGCTGAAGTTATAGTCAAAGATTTGTGCTGTTTCTTCTTTAATCTGAACTGATTCACTCATTCCAGTGAAGCTAAGAATAGATTTTCTGTCTTTGTATGATTCCTGACTGTCTGTAATCTGAGGAAATTAAAAAGGAATGAAATGACTTTTACATTTGCTATGGGACAATGCTTGACAGAAATTCTTTCTTTGGTACTCAGTTTTAAAGAAAGAATCTTGAGAACATCTTCCAGCTTATTCAGCATCACACATAAACTGAATCAACAGCACCTCTCGAGTGGTTTTCTAGCTGTGCTGCTTGACTGAAATATCTCACGCTGCATCTGATTTTCCCTTTTTACTGAACATAGCTTTTGCGGCTTTTGTTTAACCTAGGCTAAATTTTCAGTTAAGGGGAAAAGAAATGAAAGTAGAGGGCAAAGATCCAGCACTCCACAGACATCATAAATTCCAGTAATATGAACCAGATAAATATGGCTCAGAAAAATATGGTTAAACTTTATTGGTGAGTTTGTCTTTAATATGCTTTGCAGAACTTTAATAGCAGCCAGTTTTGGTTGTTGTTCGTTTCAGACAAGAAAGGTGAAATGTGATGGGAGCTACATATAATTTGGGTGGTCTATATGAGGCTACGAGTCAGTGTCTGTCTGTCTGCCTTATTTACAAATATGCCAGCTATTTGTGGTGGGTGAACTATATGTTAGGAAGAGAGGCAGCTGCAAAGAAAGAAAAAACAATAGCAAAGGGAAAAGCTTATTCAGAGGTTTCTGCCAGGGGAAAAAAATAATCAAGGAAAGGTCAGGCTAGAGGAGGTTCTAAGAGTAATCTGACAGTGCCCAGGGCTGAACATCTAAAATAAAATGCATTCACTGTAAACACACTTAGGTTGTTGCTTATTCTGGTGCAAATCATGTCAATTGCACCAATGTCTGGTGGGCAACTTGAGGGCAATGTGTTTACTTCACTTAAATTTAAAGAGGAAGCTGGTTTAGAGCTGAATACAGACAATGGGATGGGAGAAAATAAATAAGAGAAGTTAAGTCCTGGGAAGTTTGCTGGGGTGATATATGTGTAAACAAACACCTAGACGATTTTCGGTGATAATTAGAGTTTGACACTGCAAAAGACTTTAGCAGCTCTCTTTCAGTCATGCATTCAATGCAGTATTCGAGCAGAGAAAATTTCACAGTTCCAGGTAGAGCTGTGAAAGACACTGTGACAATTTCCATAGTTAAATAAGTGCATATGTTTAGGTAGCTCACACTGAACCATTGTATGCCATTCAAAATGCTGTTTATGAATTCTAGACTCCAAAGAGCAGCAGCACATCAAATGTGCTAAAAGCTCAGACAAAATAAAGGTTATTGAAGGAAAGATTATTCTTTTGATAGACATCTGAGCTGTATAAATGTAGCCTTTTAGAGCAGAAGAAAAGAGAGAATGATCAATATAGCAGTTGCTCCAATGACAGTTCAGTGAAACTTTGAAAGCCCTTATTAGATATGTATTGCTGTTTTCTTAACTGGATTATCAGAAGCAGCACACAGTATGCCATTAATTTTGTCTGTTTAATATTTTTTTAAACAAAAGATTTGTAAATTGATCTTGGCCACTTAACAAACAACAGGTTACATTGACATAGCTAGCAGAAAGAACATTTTTTAAAAGACTCCAAGTAAATAAAAGGAAGCAAATTAGAGCAAATAATTTTTTGAAATTATATGTGTCAGCCATTTGGAAGTATTTAAAATTTTACATTTTCTAAACCAGCTGCAAAACTAGTCTTTTGATTGTTAAATTTGTGAGGAAGGAAAAGAAGCAAAGCATTATTCTCAAAGAAAGGCCTCCTAAATTTTTCTTTTCTTTTTTTTTTTTTCCCTTTTCTTTTTTTTCCCCCCTTCCCTGTTTTAACAGAAGTCTTTAGATTCATACAAGGAGTTACTTCTGGTCCTGTTAATGTAAAACAGGAAGACATAGTTTATTATTAAGAAACATACAATACCATAGATATACTTTTGAAACAAGCAGCCCTTAAAATCCCCAAAACACTAACACAAAAAAGGCAGACCAACATTTTAATGACATAAAAATGTTAATTCTGCCTCTGTTCCAGCAGTCATTCTCTTTTTGACTGTATCTGCTATGAAGAAAAAGGTCTTTTTCAGGTGTAACAATGGAGTACTCACTCCTTCAACTTTGATGACCAGTAAAGAATCAGAAAAAACATGGGCTTGCTGTAAAGAAGGCGAAAGGAAATTCAAGGTGGAAAACTATCTATTACATTGATTATGGATTCCCTTGATTCTTCTATACATAGGCCAAAAGTCCACCAGAAAACTTGGAAACCAGCACAACACTAAGTTTTACCACTCTTGACTACTTTTACATTTAGAGTTTTTTATGTTGCTACACTATTCAGGGCCAAATAAGGTGCTAAGGGTCTGACAGTTTGTTAGAAACTGTTCCATAAAAGTCCTGTGATTCAGATCCAGACTTGAGCTCTCAATCAGCTCACTGGAGATGCTGACTAAGACAACAGTTCTGCATAATTTCAGTTATTTTAAACATTGCTATGCTTACTCAAAATCACTGCTGCATTAATGTCTATGCTTGCCATACCTCAAGGCTTGCTGTTGGAGTCAAAAAACTTTGGCATCAGAAGGACAATCACAAATTGGCAGCCCAGAAACCTGCCTCAGGTTTTCGAGATTTTCATAAATTTAACTATAAATATGTTTTCCACTATCTGAACTGCAGAATAGAATTGCAAAGCCTTATGCTTACCTCCTGCACCATCATCCAGATGGGTAGGTATGGTTTTTATTCCAAAATCTTTATCACTGAAAAAGAGAGGAGAAGAATATTGTCTGCTTTCCAAGTAACATGTGGAATTGCAATACTGGCAGTCAGAAGGATCTTGTTTCGACTTGCAAAATGAGCACAATTGATAAAGAAGTCACTGAGGGAGAATAAATGTGAAATATTAGATACCATTTTTGTAGTATCTTTTTTCTAATTATAACAGTCACTTTTAGGAAAAGTAACTTTGGCAATAATTTTATTTATTGCTTACATCCAGTTTGAATAAAGTTGAGACATAGGAATGCAATAAATAGTACCAACATTTCTGAACAAGATACAAAAACCTGTATTCACATTCTGCTATATAGGACAAATGCAAGGAGCAACACAGAGTTCATTCTCCTCAAGTGTACATGTGGTCTTTATTTTTATCATTAAATCAGATCATTTTACATTTTCACATATAATTGGCTTCATATATTAAACACAGTACAGATGGAAAATGTAAAAAAAAAAAAAAAAAAGGCATGAAATCAGCCTGAATTATTGTAAAAATAGATTTGGAAAGCTGACTTTGATATCTATTGTAACTTAGGGACCTGAGGGGATGCAGTAATAAAACACAGTTCTGGGACAATGTAAAAATCAGAGTAACTTTGCCCCAGTCTGTTCTGGTGTGGAAGTTTTAGTGGTTCAATTACAACAGTGCAGTAAGTTCCCTTTAAAAGGGAAATTAAAAAACAGAGTCCTGAAACATTTGGAACAGCTGTAAGTTTTCATTAAGAAGCAAGTATTTTAGGAGAAGCAAAAACTTTTAACAACTTTCTGAAAACCAAGTATTTCTGTTGTTTGCTTTCATTACTCTTTCTTATTTTTTTCTCAAAAACTCAACTACAATAGATCATATCAACTTATCTTTCCAATTATATTATATTGATAATAGTTACTATATTACAATTATATATTATGTTGTGATTGATAAAAATGTGTTCCTTGTTTTGGCCAGCATAGAGCTATTTTCTTCCTAGCAGTTGGTATAATTTTGTATTTTATATTTAGGGCCAGAATATTGACCTAAAAAAAAAGATATTTTGGTTATTGTTAAGCAGTATTTACACTAAATCAAGGACTTCTCCTTTTCTCATACCACCTGACCAGTAAGGAGGCTGGGGGAGCACAAAAAGCTGGGAGGGGACACAGCTGGGACAGCTGACAGAAACTGGCCAAAGGTATATTCCATGCCATATGACATCATCCTCAGTGTATAAACCAGGAGGAAAGGTCAGTTTGGGGTGATGTTTCAGAGCTGACTGGGCATTGGCCAACAGGTCACGAGCAATACAATTGTGCATCACTTATTTTGTATATAGGATTTCTATTCTTCTTATTATTATTATATTACTTCCTTTCTGTCCTGTCCTACTGCTTTTATCTCAAGCCATGATTTTTACTTTTTTTCCCCATTTCTCTCCCCTATTCCCACAGGGCTATAAGTGAATGCCTGTGTGGTATTTAAGCACCTGCTTGGTTAAACCACAATGGTCCTTCCTTTTCTGGTGCTCAACGTGGGACTTCTTCAGCACTTGTCACCTTTTTCTCTAGTGATATTATGAAATCTTTGCCTTCTGGATAATCCATGACCACTTGCAAAAAATTCCTGAATTACTGGGATTTTCTATTCAAGCTACTTGTGTGAACAGTGTGACCCACTTTGTGCAGAATTGGCTGCATGATGTATAGAGGAGACCCTTCCTTTCAAACATCCAGCCCAGCACTGGCAGACAGCGTGCAAGCAGGAGCTGTGCTTCAGCACAAATCATTTCTGAAGCAGCTCAAACCACTACTGTTTTTTTAGTTGGAGTATACCAGGCCTCAGATCCTCTGTATCACAGACTCAAAAACCTAAAGGGTTGACCTAGAGTCTCACCTGGTGCTTTCTGCCAGAGGTCCCAGGTAAAGACATTTCTCTTGGCAGTGTTGTAGAGCAGATTTTTTATGTCTTGCTCTGTCCAAAGTGACCCAAGGTCTTCTGCTTGAGCTATCTCCTGTTTGATTTTTTCAAAGACTTGTCATTGCTCAGGGCCCCATTTGAAATTGTTCTTCTTCCGGGTCACTTGATAGAGCGGACTGACAATCAGACTGTATTTTGGAATAGACATTCTACAAAACTCACAATGCCTAAGAAAGCATAATTGCTATTTTATTGGTTACATCCATTGACCCACTGGCATCTGACAATGTCCATCTTGCCATTTGTTGTCTAAAAACTGATTCTCCCATGCAGGTTCCATGACTTTACTTTGTTCTATGGAAAAACAATTTTCAGAAGGATTCAAACCATTTTCTTTCCCTTCTCAAAAACCTTTTCTTCTATATAGTATGGCACAATAATATTACCAATATATCTCAGATTTCTGGAGCTCCACTCTGTTCCAGTGCAGACTGGATCAGTCTGCAGCAGATGGTAATGTTGTGTTTCCATCCCCGGGGCAGCTGATTCCAGGTGTTCTGGACACCTTTCCAAGTGAAAACAAATTGTGATCTTCACTCTTCTACCAAAGGGATGGAGAAAAATGAGATATCAGTAGTGGTATAACAATCACTGCTGGGGACAGGCTGGGCATCTGTCAGTGGGTGGTGAGCATTGCATTGTGCATTACTTGGATTTTTTTTTTATTCCTCTCTCTCTTTTTAAAATTACTATTATTATATTTTATTTCGATTCTTAATTGTTATCTGAACCCACAAGATTTTACTTTTATCTTATTCTCCTCTTCATCCTACCAGGGTAGTGGAGATGAGAGCAGTGAATGAGCAGCTATATGGTACTTAGTGTGTCTGGGATTAAACCACAACAGAACTATGAATAATTCACCCTTATGTTCCAGCCCAGATCGTCCTGAGCCACTTCAACCTCAGCAGCATGATCCACCTTCTGGATCTTCTTTTGTTTTCAGTATCCTGGGTTTATCCATAATAATGGTGAGTGTTTAATCACTTTTATGGGCTTCAATTCTAAAAGTTAATCCTTGCAACCCAGTGAGATGGTGAAAGGGGTTCACATGCCTCACACCTTGTCAGCTGGCAATTACTGCAGTCCTGCTGGAGAGTAGCACCCCTTTTACACAGCTGCAGAGGGGAACATTCATCCACACTGCCCTTGTTCCAATTTAGCTAAGAAATGTATGTTGAAGGCTTCTTTTGTTTTAGCTCTACTGAGATTTGTGATGTTTTTTCCTTCTCTGTCCCCTGGAGAAGTCAGAGGCTGACAGCTCCAGATGCATGCAGTAAGGGTGAAGAATCTGGCCTAGTAATGGTCTATACTGGAGCCATGAGACTGTTTCTAAGACTGTGACTGCAAGGCAATCAAATGTTTAAAGAGAGCCTCAGTTCCTGCATTTTCTAAAACCAAGTCTTGATAAGCTTGTTCTTTAATTCTGAGCTCTCGTATACCATGTATTTTCCTTCTTCTGCTCACACGTTTTTAGTCCATGTTTTTTCCTGCAATAATCTAAGCATTTTATCAGAAGGCTTGTCCATATGTTCTTTTAAAAATATTTTTATTTCTAGAGCTGAATTCAAGGTATTTTTTCCTTTCTTGGCTGGGATTTTAACTAGTGCTATGACATAAGCCTTCCTAGTGCTCCCTGTTTGTTTACTTTCCAAGGACTCTCTATTACTGTATAAAGAAAGAAAATTCTGTCACTTGTTTATGTCCCACAGCTTCCTAGCTTATAAAAATGAGTAATTCAATTTCTATCACACTTATTTAGGCCTAGTTATATTCACCTTGACTGGTAACTGCTCTTTTTTTCTTTGGTTTCGTGCCCTAATCTGTGCTATCAAGACATAACCAGTTTTCCAGAAAGCAAAATATGGGCTGATGAGGTGTCATTTTCCTCTAGAGGACTAATCTCTCTACGGACCATATTCACTCAGGGGTAGTCTCATAAAAGTCAATGAAATTGCAGTAGAGCCACATCTGGCCCCACAAGTCAATGCAACTACTTGCTACATGTGTCTGCTTCTGCTTTCCTTCCTCTTATACCTGTTAAGTTTGCTGAGTGAACACTAATGACTGGTTCCAGACATGCCTGTTGTACTTATTGCTTGATGCATTCCCCTTAGCTTAACAACCAAATGGCAGAAGAGAGGAAGAGAAAGGGAAAAATCTTTCTTGTTCTGTGATCCTGCTGGCTGTGCTCTGTGGGATGAGCGTGGGATGAGTGTGAGCCTGTCCTCTTCTTACATCCTGCTCGATGAGGACAGGAGGAGAAAGTGGCAAAGTGAGTGGAGATCTGTGGGAAAGGATGAGTTTGTGGATGATGAGATCATGCAACTGCACAGCAGAGCCCAGATCCCCAGAACTATGTACATTTCCTTTCTAAATCTCAACTTACCCTTGTGACCTTGGCAATCATAAGGCAAAGGAAAGCTAAACTGTTACTTTCTGTAAAAAACCCCCACACATCAAACCAAATGAAAGCAGACCCTGAGTAATCTTTGCTTCTATGTATTGCAACTATAAAAGAGATTTCTGAGCTCATAAAAACAAGCTTCCCACATTACTGAGGAAAAGATTGATGGATGGAAAGAAATTTCAGCAAAATTCTTCCATTGTGAACATTATACTAACTTCTTTTCCCAGAGAGAGGCAATTAAATTTGGAAACAAGTAGCTGCTATACTCACATATTTACACAAGTGATCTGTGCTATTCCATCAGTCCTCCTGCCTCATTCGACCCACTAAAAGCCCTTATGAAATCTAAAATGTTCAGCTCCCTTTGTTATTTTAATTCAGCTTCAGCCACTCAGAAGTCATTCTTGTATGATAATAAGATTAATTCTTTAGCATAAGCACTATATGGAAGTATAAGTGGGATAACCAGCCTGGAGGCAAGTAGCATTAGACTCATTTTCAGGGGTCTTCAAACACTTGTTTAGAATTGCCTGCAGACCTTGGGCAAAGCTGATCTGTGGAGTATGGGGCTTGTCTGAGGATGAAAGTGGGCATAGTTATACATAATTAAAGAGAAGGTCGAAATTGTGTAAATATTTGTTTCAATGGGGAAAATATCACTTGAATATATTTTTTATTCACTACAAAGAAACCTTCAGAGTGTGTGCTAAAAGTGATGCTTTCATCAACATTCACATAAAACTAGGAACACATCTGATCTACAGCTAAAAATACTAGGTATAATTGATTTAGCTGCAAATAATAAAAATAATGCTTCAAATTGAGCCATATATCTGCTGGTATTTTCTCTCCTGGGTATTGGTTTTATCTGTCTGCTGTCACCTCAGCAACATGAGCTTCTTTCTTTGTAGTTGAGAGGATTCCTAGGGACTTCAAACTACACAGATTTCCTTTTATTCACTTAAAACTGAAACTGAAAAACAACAGTAGAGAGGAGTATCAGCTCTTCAACTGCATGAGATTTTTTGTATGTAAATTCATTGTCTTCTAAAGAAAAAATCAGACTCATTTTATTGGAAAAGTTCCAGAAGCTGTGTGTAGAAAGACCACTGTAATGCTGTGGCGCACCCCAGTAATAAGTCAGGGGTGGAAAAATACTGATGGTGGCTTATGCTGAACAAAGAAAGTGGAAGGGAATTTTCTTGTGGGAGTTGCAGTCCTGCTGGTTTTGTTAACCTAAATTCTGTATATGCACTTTCCTGGACATGATGGTGTAATTGACATGCACTATTAAGCTTGATATGGAATTTGGAAAAAACAAACACCTTTTTTCTGTTATTCTTTAAAATGAAAGGTCGAGATAAACTGTGCAGACACCAGTGTGGTCACGAAGGACTGAGAGGGAAGCGTAGGTATGGAAAAGTGTCATCACAAGGTTGTGACTTTAGCTCTGCTTCTGTTATTTTACACTCAAATATGTGTTAGTGTGATACTAACCCAGCAAAGCAAACAAAGGAAGTAAAAGCACCCTGTGCTGGGACTGAGTGGCTGCTGTCAAAACAGAGAAGTAGAATCTGACTCTCAAGTACCTGATCGGCTGTGCCACATCACATCAGGCAGTAACACAACTGGATGTGTCAGTCTGATAAACTGCTGGGTACCAAGTAGTTCTTCAAAAGTTAAAAGGAAAAAGAAAAGAAGCAAATGTTGTTGCCCCATCTCCTTGCATCTAGATCCCTTCTTGTATTTGGGCAGCTTGTTTTTCTTCAAGCAAGTGTGTTGAATTAATACAAATACAGAGTAGCCAGAATAGAAAGGAAAAATGAATCTAATGGCCCCCAGTAGAATTTTTCATGGTGTAGGTGACTAGCAGTTCACAGAATCACAGAATATGCTGAGTTGTAAGAGACCCACAAGGATCACTGAGTCCAACTCCTGGCCCTGCCCAGCACCATCCTAGGAGTCATTCCAAGTAACATTATAAATCTATTTACTCCCTAAGTGAACCAGCAAGTTATCTTTGTGCCTGTGGGATATTCAAACAACTTTTTTGAATACATGAAGGGTCACGTGCAATCTCTCAGAACCAAAATTGCTCCTAGGGCTTCTGATTCCTTCTGTGGTGTATATGATGAAAAGCTTTCATGTATGCCATTTCCCCCTTCCATTCTACCAAAGTGCAACATTAACTAGTTTGTTTGCATCCTCTGAATACATGCTGAGTATGTAAATCATACCAAAATTTAAAGAAAATTATTTGATTCAGTAAATGGCAACAAAACAACATGGACATCTACAACCCCTTGTGAACGGCTATAGATAGGGATCTGCAGATTTTTGAACACTTGATTTACTGTACACAAATCACATCCTGTTTCTAAATACCTATCACAAGAAATGTTTCTGGAAGACTGCCTTTTACCTTCAAAGTTCTTTCAGGATGCTCAGTCTTTAAACAGAGCCTTCCATTACCTTTATACGAAGAACAGGTCTCAAGCATTTTGCTTTTCTCTTCAAAGAAACACTGTTTTAAATAATGAACAGTTGCCAGGAGCAATGGCACAGGCTTATTTGTGATTGTGTATTTGTCTGTCTGATCATTATTTCTGCTCTTGGCCATCTCTAAGCCAGCAGGTACAAATAAATCCTCAGGGCTTAAAACCTTCCTACAAGTTGTTTTCTCTGGTCACCTGTCAACAGACTAGTTTTTCCTTTCTTTCTTTTTAAAAAATATTTTGTGTTTGTTTTTGTTCAGAAATACACTGATTTTTTTTTTTTTTTATAAAACAGATCAACATGTTGAAATCCAGTGACTTTATTTCTGTCTTTTATTATAATTTCTGTGAATATTACTTGATGCTCTACAGATAGTAGAGTTGAAACATCTTTAGGGAAAGAAAATAACACATTCTCAGTATTCTTAAGAAGAGAAAAAAAGGAATAGCACAGAAGTTAGATGGCTACTTCCTTTATTTTTTCATCCTTCCAAATACCATGGCAGTAGAAGAGGAAAGGGTATATACATCAGTGATGAACAGTAATGAAAACAATCCTATGTAAACACTGTATCTAATAATGACACTTTACACGTCCTGAACCTGATTTTCAGTTGGTGCAAGTAAGAATATTTCAATTGAAATCAGCACATCATTTGCATTCCTTGCAGAAATAGCACATTGCATGAATCAGTGGTAGATTTTGTATAGTCCAATAAAGACTACTCATATTTAACTTTTACTGCTACCATATTTATACTCTGAGTGGATATTAAAGTATTGAAACTGAGGGAACAAATTTTGTAGATCCAATCTAAGAGTGTGGCTCCACCACTCTCCTAGGAATTGATCCCATGTGTCCAGGATTCTGACTGGATGGGATAGCAGAGTCATTAAGAGGCTTTAACGCATATTTAATGCGTATTAGAAGGAGTGGCTCTGTCTCAAATGACAAGCTGCTTCTGTACCTGGGAAGCTGCAGTTGTTTGGTGTCATGGTTTATAAAAATGGAAAGTTCTCAGGAAAATGCTTTTTCTTTGGCTTTCATCAGTAAAGGTAATGAGAACAGAAGGGTAAAACACGTAGAAAAACAGTCCATAGAATTTTGAGAATGGGAAACTTCAGTCTGCTGCTCTGAAGGGACTTCCACGTCCCTGGTTCTGAACTCTAAAAGGCTCTTATCAATGTGGGCTCCTTCTTTCTTTACACTTTTTTTTTTTTTTTTTTTAAGAATTAAATTTTATTTTAGAAGAAATTATGAACTTGCAAAATATCAAGCAGATTGTTTCCATTTCAGAGAAGCAAAACTGCAAAGGATCTTTCCATCAGCAATTGCTGAACTGCTGCAGAACATACAGATCAGTTGCTCCTTAAACCAGTAAATTTGCCTTTCATTTGGATGCAGTAGATGTTCTGGAGATTACGGCATTTGATTTTCTCCTATAATCTGGGAGGCTTGCTAGTGTGTTTCTTTAAAGTTAACCTTGCAATGTTGTTTCAAAAACCTGAAGAATTCAAGATCCGGAGAACTTGTCACACAAAGCATGACATAACCTGAATTGAATTCTGGAAATTATGGTTCATTTTTCAACAATTCATCTCTGTGTTCTTAGAGTGATTTTATTTGTAATTAGAGCCTATAAGCTGACTTTTCCCTGAAAATTTGGTGGTGACACAGCAAATTCATTAATTTAAATATCCTAAACATACTCAAAATCCACCAAGTGATTGTACATCTTAATTGGAGAATTTAAAACCTTTGGAATGTCTCAAATATTAATATTAATTTATGAGTAGCATGTTTTATGCTTGGCAGACTATGATACTTTTTTATATGATCAGATTTGATTTAATAAGAAAGAAAATCTTGGCTTCTTGGATGTAGACTAGGATGGTTAGAAACACATTAAATTAAAGGTCAATTTTCCCCAGCAATAAGGAAAGATTAAATCAGTCAGATTATACAACTAGTTCAATATTATTGATGATTATTCAGACAACTGTCTGGCAGTTTTGAAAACGTGCAAAGGTACAAAACTTTGAGAAGTGTATTCAAAAATCAATATTAATCTTAAAAATTCCCCTAGAAGTATCATAGACTGTAAATCACAACCTTCTGGTCTTTATTCACTGGCTTAATTGTTTTAGCTATCTAGGTGCAAGAAGAAGGTGTACTATCATGCAACCAAGCCACTGAAATAATAAAAAAGAGATAGAGATACTATGTCAAATACTATTTACCTGAGGTGTACTTATTGAGATCAATGCTGATTATTGCAATTCATGACTAAGCAGCATGTAAAATCACATAGATTAATCTGAAATGTCATAATCTGGATTATTGTAACAGTTCCTTAGTAAAGTAGAAAACAAATTACAGGAGGCTTAAATTTTGGAGAAAAAAAAAAAGAAATGGGACAAAACCCCACTTTATTCTTTTAATATTAAGGCAAGTGAGTAAGTTTTATGGAAGTGCATGTGTCTCAATAATCAAGTTAAGCCTTTATAAGGCTTGTAGTAACTTTACTGAGTATGTCGGGAAAAACCTGATGTTTCCTTTTCTGCTGGGTCGCCTGAAAGCTCGGCACATTAAAGTGTCAATTTAGGCAAAACCATTTCAGATCTAACCTACTGCAGCTTTCTTAAAGTGTCACCTTCATTGCTGTCTGTTTTGAAGTTTCAGATTTAGCTCTAGAAAAACAAAAAAGGCTCAGAGCTTGAGAATAGAAGACAAAATGAATGAACAAAAGAAAGAAAGAGAAGAGTTCTGTTCCTGATGATACTTCAGAAGATATGGGAAATTATTTTTAGAATTTTCAAAGTTTCAGACAAAAATTTTGTTGGTGAGAACATGCTTCCTTATATTTTCCCTAAAGGAAAAAAAAACAACTCAAACAAGCCACAATGCCATTGGGCCTGAAGAAATCTAGTAGGAATAAATGGTTATATTACTGAGTTAACAATCAGAAAAGAAGTGCCATTTAGTTGCAACTAGCAAATCCAGTTCTCTACAACCACTGGTATTAGTATATCAAGAACATGGTATTGGCATATCAAGAATGTCCTTGTGGTGCTGGAAGTCATAGATAGTCACTGAATATGAGCTGTACAAAAGTAGGAACAGTTTCCAAAGGGTAGAACATTCAATGTTATTCCTTTTAGAGTCACCTAATTCTTCTTTGAATGCAACCCATCCCAGCATATACATGTATCAGGAAGGGATTAAGTGTATTTTTCTCTACATCCAATCAAACACCATTGCTTCTGTTAGAGCTGGATAACAGGTTAGCAAAGGCCTATAAATTATTACTGGCGAAAGAATATTAGTAAATGGTAGCCAGGATTAAAAATTACCTGGATGACTAGTCCAGACCTAACAAATTAGAAGTTCAATCTATGATTTATTTTCTATCTTATGTAGAATTAAGGCAGTATTCAAGAGCAATTTCATAGTTCTCTCTGCTCTCTTCTCCCTACATGATTATGAAAGCTCTGTATCTAATGCATTAAAATCAGAAGCTGCAAAATAACCTATTTCTAGGTTAGACATAAATAAATGAATTAATAAATCAATTAGTTAACCAACATCAGGAAATTAAAAATAATTTAAAAAAAAAGAAGCCAAGAAGGATTGAAAAAAAGAATCTGTAAACTTACTGCCTTACATTGGTGAAAAATGAAGGAATTCTCAAAAAATAACTGTCCAGCTCTTGTTTTCTGCCTCCAAGTGACTATTCAATTTCCTGCAACTACTATTCAAAATGCTGAGTGTTAAGAACTTTATTTCAAGTTGAAGATGTATCATCATATAAATGAATAAAATGGTACAGATCCTGCTAAAGAAACCAAATGCCTCTATTATTTGCATTGGGTTTGCAACTGATTTTTACCAGGCATAGATCTTTCCTCATTTATTTTATTCATCTTCCAGTTTAATGTTACTTCTGACCGGATATACAGCTCACCATCTGACATGATTTTTGACTATGTCAGGTAAAGCCAGACTTTTCAGCACATGTAGAGGGGCAGGGTATTTTCTAATTTGTTAAAGGTGCTGAAAGTTCTCACTTCAACAGTAACTGAAAGCGGTTAGTTATCTGATGAGCAATCATGTCTAAGGGGCTTTTTGTAAAATTATTTTTCCCCAGCTATGCAGTTCCTATGAAAATATTCAGCTCCTCAGTGAGTCAACCATCTTGCCAAATTATGTAAACCAGGTCTCCTGCAGACAGTGTTTGGTTCTCTGGATGGGAAGTCACTCACATCAGCAGATTTCTGAATTTACATAATTCTGATGTCCTTATCACAAAAGCTGATAGAAAGGCGTCAGGATCACAAGACCCAGGCTTGGAAACCGCTTCAAGCCTGCCCTCTTGCATGACAGCTTCTGAAAGCTGTAACCCTTGGATTTTCATGCCGTTTGAACTGGGAGGGTGACAGTGACTGGATGTGGACTGATGTCAGCCCCCATTAAATGGTTATGGGGGAAGACGAGTGTCCCTGCGAAAATGAGATGACAGCTGAGCTTTCCTCCAGAGTGCGAGAATTATTACTCCATTCGGAGCCACCGAGTGTGCGGTGTGTAGGCACTGAAAGAATTCACTGTAGCGTGGTACACGGTACACGGAGCTGCAAATAGGGTCATTCTTCTGTTCAGAGCCCCAATGCCCAGAGTAATTAACTTCACATGCCATGGCTCAATGCTGAGGCTGAGTTCAAGTGAAGTGGTGAGGAGCCCAGCCCTGAAGGGCATGGTTGCTTGAGTTCTTTATTACAAACACAATGAAAAAAGTAATAGTTTTTGCTACACAATGTTTCAGTGCTTCTGCTCAGGAAATGAATTTTGATGTGTTTTGTATCTCATGAATTCTGCATATTTTATTCCCTGGAGTTTAGTGTAAAAAGCACTTTTTTGTATTGCTAAGTAACATGACTAATTGCACAAACAAAATAAAATCGGCCTGGTACATTACAAGGTTGAAATGTCAGGAGCCATCAGGAGGTCCCCAGGAAAGAATGCCTATGTCATTTTAAATATCCTTTACATAGCATTATCTTAAGGCAAACGCAGACTCTTTTAGCCAATTTGTGTTTTAAGATTAATAAGAGCAAAAGCAATTTCAGTTTACCGTTATTTTTAACCATCCTAGGCAAAACGATTTTTAGCACTACAGGTATAAGATTTTCATGTAATAATTTCTACATGTAAGTATAAATAAAGTACAAGGCAAATAATAAATGCTGAGAACTAACTCCCTTCTTTAAACAAACCAGAAGTCTTACCCTCAGTACCAAACCATCTGGAATGCCTTGATTTGACTGAATTATAGAAGTCGAGTCTGGATAATAAAATGCTTTCCTTCCTCTCTCTTTCAAATTTCGGTACTGATTTTCATCCTTGGACTTATATTATTTTTTTAATTGGTTTGGGAAGGCACAGGGAAGGCGGTTGCCACTAGCGGGCATTTATTGAGCCTGAGGTGTGCTTTGTTTCTTCTCCTTTGCTACTCATTCTTCTGCCTACCTAAAACAGGTCATCTCTGTGTTTCCTTTCAGTCTGTGCACTGATAACCACATCTGTGGGTGGATGAAGCCAGTGTGAGCTGGCTGCTGCCTGCATTGACGCTTCAGAAACAGACAATTTAGAAATCCAGAGGTCTAACATTCTGGGTTTTGTGAAACTTTCCCCAGCCTCCTTCCCTATAATCTAGGGGTTACACTTATATACCAGAGGGGAGTGTGTGAGGAAGTGGGTGAGAAATAAGAGGGAAGTTTTCTAGACTTCTTTAACAAGCTGTTTTTTGTAAGCAGTTTTGTTGTGCTGCATCTCTCCCACAGGTTTCAGTGAATTGATGCAGACAATCAGCATGCACGTAGGCATACCTGTTATTTCATCTCCTAGGGAAGTTTCTCATCAAAAGAATTAGAAGTGGCTCACAGCAGAAACCATCTACAGTGAGTAGTGAATGCATGAGGATTTCTCTTGCACATTATCTTTATTATATAGGCTTCAAACCTCTGGTTAACAAGTCCTGATGAGTGGGATAGCTGGGTAACATCTTCCAGTTTGATAGAAAGCTGCCTGAAGAATACTTCTCCTATTGGGGAATAGTAGCCTTTGAAGTCATGTATTTGCAAAATATACAGGATAAAAAAGGAGTAAATATTTTAAAGAAATCCTAAAAAAGAACTTCAAGAGTCTATCGTGTCCAGCCTTTGCTCAATGATAGAATAAAATGTATCTGTATTTTTTTTTCTGACAATCCTTCATTCCTGTGGAGAACTACTTCACATACTGTGAGTTATGATTAAAAAGCTGCAGTGAATTACTGAATAGTCTGTGTGTGTTGGGGAATTTAATTTGTAACCTACTGACAAGAAACCTGTATCTATAAAATAGGTTGAAGGACAAAACTCATTGCCACTACTCAACAAGGAACCTCTTAAAAACTCTGACAATCAGAAATTTCAAGACAAATGTCTTTGAGGTTTTAAGGAAAGGGGATACAGTCACTACTCTCTGCAGCAGTAGTAAAGTGACCTATGGAGTTCTGTGTCTTTGCCTAGGGCTTAATAAACTGTTTAAAGTTGATGACAACTGTGAGTCTAAGCAAAACTCACTCTGACCTAGAATTGATCACCACATGGAGGTGTCTGTGAACATTTCACAGAAAAAAAAATTAAATCATTGCCTCTTCCTCAAAACTTGTTATAAAATCCCAGAGTCATGAGATGTGTTTCAAACCATTGGCTCAAACCCTTCTGTTGGCTCAAATCTTCTGTTGCACAAGTGGATTTACAGAGCTGCAATGGACACAGCTGCTAACCTGTTCCTTTCATCGTTCCTGTCATTAAAAACATGCTGTTTTGCCCTGAAAATAGGATCAAGATCTAAAAAAGGGTTTCTGTAAGCACTGGAAACAATAGGCAGCATTAGTCTGCTGGGCAATGCATATCCAATAACAGAGTTCCATGTCTATATCATGTAAATAACCAGGCAAATTAATAAGACTAGTAAGAATACCACTACAGATACTATTGTGCAAACTGAAAAATGGTGCAGTGATGATTATATAAAATAGGAAAAGATCAAGGAGAAAACCTGCAGCTTGACAGGTCTGAAGGGGCAAGGAGAGGAAAAAGAGAAGAAATAAGCCTGTACTGCAGACAGAGCTATGAGGTGCCTTACAGGTGAATACATAAAATTTGAGCTTGATTTGGCTGATCAGGCAGAGGGAGTTAAAAAGGGTCTATATTTTCACCATTATTTAAAGATAATCATCCCTTTTGAATGCATCAGAGGGGAGCAATTAAAACATCAGAGGACAAATCTTCAGCAGCAGATTCATTCAAACACTGCTGACCTTCGCTTCCATTTACCTATTTACTGCTTGATAGGTACTTTGTATAATTTATAAGGCACAAATTGGTACTCCCTAGAACATCAGAGAAATATGTACTCCCAAAATCAGTTGCCAAGCCCAAGCTGTTTCTCCTGAACGAATGAGCTCACTAAAGATATGAAGAGTGATTTGAAATTCTCTGACAAGCGAGTATGTGAAGTTAAGCCAAACTGCTGCTTCCCTGCCAGTCTGGTTTTTGTCTTTGAAACAAGTGGCAGCCTCATTGAGCAGCAATACAGATAGCACAGTACTACCTAAAATGTTAGATACTTATTAGATTAGTTATAATGAGAGAAAGATTCTATCAAATCGTCATTCTGTTCATTAAATGACCTCTAAAATTATGGAGAACTGAAAGAAATGATTTTCCACATACAAAGAGATGTCTCCCTATATATTAATTTAAAGAAAGGAGAGAAGACATTACATGTGGTGTCAGATTTGTAAATCTCAAAGGGTAATGTATGATTTCATTATCTTAGATATATTCTCACTAGATAATAAAAGAGGTACCAACAGTACAATTTTCGACAGCTGAACTATGCCTAATGGAAGCGATACAGTACAGTATATCTTTTTATAATTTACAATGTAGTGCTAAAAAAGCTCTGGCCCAGTTGGGAGATTCTCACTTATTCAAGTGGTTCTATTTAAGTCAATGGAATGACTAGTGCCAGGGTTTCTTTGCCTTTTCATGGGAAAGGACCTCTTGAATTCAGCTGATTAGCACATTTGGATTTCAGGGATAATGGTCTGATTATTTTTTTTTTCTCAGAAGGGGAATAGTCTTATGAATATCAACATGCTTTTTTTTTTTTTTTTTGTGTGTGTGTGTGTCATTCTATACCAGAAGTGGGACACTATTTTATTTTAGAAGTGGAAGACTGAAGAGACTAATTTATTATTTGCTTTATGCAGTTTATATCAAGGCTTAACAAAATCTCACTGGACTAAATTCTGTAAATTTCCCAATTCAAAGTTTATTTGAGACTGTTACCAACATTAATTGCCTTTCTGAATTGCTATATTTTTTTTCCCCAGCTTCACATTTTTTTTTAAAAAGTTCATTTCATAATTTCTCAGGGCTTTGCTACCTACTGGGAATCATAGTATGTGTGATAGAGGTTCCAAGATTTATATATTAAAAACCAGGAGAATTCATAAATTTAATAACTGAAACAACTACATTTGGAAAGCATGATAATAGCTCTTGAGAGACAACACCGTTGTACATTTATGCTAATCAGCCAATTTACTATTGCTTTCCTTAATGGTGAAAGGTGCTTTTAATGCACAGAGTTCTGCTTCATGAATGATAGATTAAGCATTAGGATATTCCTCCATGTCAGCTTTTCCACTGAAATTTGGACTATGTCCCTATACACAAATATATCCATGTTACACACAGCAAGTAACTGAGCACGCTACTAAGTTAATGCAGGACACAATTCTAATTTGTTTTTACTTTCTTTTATTAATTCTAGTGCTTCCTTTAGTGGAATTTCTGTTACTCCATTTACACCATAAAGAGGACTCTGAAATTTCATGACTAACCTGTTTTAGGATATATGGCACAGCACAGAAACAGGTGGTAGCACGGTGGCAGAATAGCCCACAGGTGTCTCACAGGTGTGGTGCTCTGGCAAGGCTGGTATAAATGCAGAAGCAAGCACTTTGAAACTAGGAGACTGCAGAGATGAATCACAGATGGTTTGAAAAAGCCCCAGTTCAGCACTGAACTCAAGTGAAGTGAGAGTATTGTCAGCTTTCTGAAGCTCTACTGGTTTGCCTTTTTATGAGGCACCTACACCTTTTTCCTTATTCAACTACGATTGCAGTTTCAGACTGAATAGGTGCAATAATATGGAATGACATAGCCAGAACCTCTGGCTTATCTTGGCTATTTTACCGGCCTTAGGATGATGATGTGATGGTTGCTCCAAAAGAGCAGGGAGAGTATAAGGTGAGCACCTCTCACAACCTACTGTCTGTGCTGGAGGTAATTACATGTCATGGGTGTCGCTGCTCTCGCTTGGATCCTCTGAAGTCACCCAATCCCTAGTAAAAGGCTTACATTTCCTAGATATGTCTGTTTATGCCTGCTCCTTGCTCCTGAGAGCATCAAAATGTAACTGTAATAATGAGGGGCTACCACTTAAAATGACCATTTTCAGAGAGGTTTGTTATCAGGTATGATGGAATTGGAAAAGTAGATTTACTAAGCAAATGCAACTTAGTAAGATAAATAGACACAAAAAATAGTGGCTACCTCTTAAAAAAAAGTTTAAGACTAACGTAATTTAACTAATCTCACAATTAGAAATATCATTACACTTTTAAAGAGCAATGCATGTTTTAAGAAAACAACACTAGTTAGTGGTGAGATTATTTGCTATAGGAAGTAGTGATAAAAGTTTTACAATATGTCTACTGTCTTCTACACCAGGAATGTATCTTCTGAGTTTCCTACTTAGCCTTAAGCAGAGCAAACATGCTCATTATTTTAATATGATTTGCTTTCAGCCATGCCTGACATGTGCCTTTCTGTATGGGGAAAAGGAAACCAAAACCCAACATACCTTTCTCCATTTTCTGTATTCCCTACACTAAAATTGCAGATGCTCAGGCAGCAAAGACTTGCTCCTGACTCCAGATGTTTGTAATTTCTCTCACCAATAGATGGGGCTGGGACTTGTGAGAAGCTGAGTACTTTTAGCTTTTAGGAAAAGTGGTTATTATGTCACAGCAGTCAATAGACTGACAGCATCATAAGTGGTATACTTTTAAAAGACATTTTACTAACCTTACAGCATTATACTGTGCTGCACTTACTTTACTAATCTTTATTCCTTTAATAGACCAGTGCATACAGTACACCTGCTGTGGCAGCTGCAAACCTATGTTTTGCTCAGGTTCCTGCACTAAAATTTTAATGCAAGCTGGAAAAAATGAGGGTTACAGTCTGGCCTTTCACTGGCATGAGGTAATTGTTGCCATCTACTATACAACAAAGTTATATTGAAATAAGAATGTTAGATAGAAAAGAAAAGCAAGTATTTCAGGATGTTTTATTTTTTTCCTTGGTGTATAGATTGCAGGCTTTTAGGAGAGGCGAACATAATTGTATAAGTGCTGCTTCCATTAAAGAACAGCTGATAAGGCTAATACTTTTGAAACTGTGTAATAGGAGTTTGTAACACCTAAAAATAGTGGGACCTTTTAAAGGCTTGATTTTTAACTCTTAGAATACTTAATAGTTTGTGAGAAATCTCTTCTGGACAAATAGTTTGAGTTCTAAAGAAGAGTTAGACACCTGAAGTTTGTTTCGTACCAGGTGATGTTTTGCATGATACTGTGTGAGATATTCTGGAATTTGCCAAAGAAGGAATCAGAAGGTCTAAAGACTAAAGCCATAAAGCAGGAGCCAGAATTTACATGACTATTCAGGAAATAAATATTTTATCTTCTTGCAGTTACAGCTGTAATGATATAAAGGATTTTATATCATTAGAGTGATATTGGATGGATTGGTTAAACATGGAGCTATCTGGGAAAAAACGACTTTCTTTCTATTTGGAAGCATCTGATATTTCTTCCATCTGACCAACATAAATTTATTGTAGACTTCAATACAACATTTTTTTTCCTAAACCCGGTCAAAATTCATGCTGCATTGAAGTAGACAGAATTCTTCTCAAAGTCCAGTTTCAAACACTTTGCCTTTTAGGTGGGAAATTTGGATTTTGAATGTGAATGTTTTGTATAACCCATTCTTCCATTCAAATATTCATTCATCTGTCTCAAGAATGTGCTTGTTCTAATAATGTGCAGATAACCCTTGACATTAAGTCTAGTGCTTTACATCAAGCTATACATCAGCATACAGCTGGTCAACTCCTTTTCTCTAGGTGTGGAGGGGACCTGCTCCATTCCCATTATGTAGATTCTGCAATTATTCTAATCTCTTCAAATATTTGTGTACTATCGAGCAGTTTATTTGGCTGGGTGACAACTCGGTGCAATAGGTAAAATTGTTTTTCTTATTCTCTTCCCAAGAGTAGATTGCAAGCAATTGCTATTTTGTTTTTAATTTTTTAATTAGAGAATGTTCCTTTCTCATGCACACTCATGCACTTCCTTCATTAGCACAGGTGTTGGTAATTTTTTATTTTTTCATGTAAGAATATGAAAAAGGGCTGAAGAATGTACCTTGCACAAGGAGAGACAGATCTGGATAAAACAATAATGAATGACAATATATTTAGATATGTCGACAAAACTACGGCTAAATGAAGGTGCAAGTTAGCCACAGGTTGTGGGATAGCAATGTACTTTACAATTACTGACATAGGCTTTAATCCCATATTAGACTTTAGTCTAAGGCACCTATGTTTTTTCAAGTCCTATTTCTTTTTGTTTTGGGGCAGAGGGTAATGACTCATATGCTGTTTATTTAGGAATTAACATTCTTCTTATTATGTGTTAACCAGCTATACACAACACTTCTGGTTTGAAAATATGCTGTTTACAAGAAATATGTAAGCTATTTTCTGCAATTAAATATGGACTGATATAATCCTTTGGAAGGAGGCATGTGGCTTCAATGTGGCAGGGTTGGCACATGATAGGACATTATCAAAAAGACATTTTTCTTTTTCTGGCAAGCTATTTATGCAAATCCACTTCATTTTATGTTAGGGATAGGATCTGAGAAGCCCCTGAGCAGGCACCTTGCCACTATTACAAATGAACTGGAAGGAAGGAAGGATACTGTGCATGTCTATCAACTATTTCTGTAAATATCATAGCTATTTTTCAGGGTCATTAAACTAGACTATCCACTGTGATTATGTCTAAGTGCCAAAGGTATTTAAGAAGAGGTGACAATAAATATTTATAGCACTATGATTCATGGTGTTTCTTCATATAGATTTGAAAGATTTATGGCATAAATTGCACAGTACACTTTGGCCAACTAGCTAGGTAATGTTAGTTGGAAAACTTGTAAGCTAAGAACAATGAGCTGGGCATGCAAGTAATGCTAGTAATGTCAGTTGTCAAAGAGCATTATAACAGTATTACAGGGAAAGCCAGAAGGCTCATAAAAAAGAAATGTATTCTTGCTCCAAATCTGAAGGACTTAAAAAAAAATAAATCACGAAAGTTATTTGACAAGGAATGTTATTTTTCTTTACGAATTATGTGGTCCAAAGAAGTTAATTAGCTTAGTTAACCCACTTGCAACCCTAAAATGCTGAGAGCATTCCAAAAGACCTAAGTGTCTGTTAGCATAGGTGATCTTTAAAGCAAACTCTGTGAGTGGTTTTTGCCTTCAGACAGTGTCATGATGCTTTGACAAGATTCTAAGAAAAGCACTGGCTCCTAGCATGCTACATGTCCAAGTTAATATTTCAGCACCTGGTAGGTGAGTTTTCTATGGTATGCATTCCCCAGTAATGTTTTCCACAGTGTCATCCAGAAAAGATTATTTTCATCCAGTACTTCATTCTTTTCTTGCTTTCACTATAGTGTTGCCAAAGAAATGCTATTTCATTTAAAACCATCTCACAGTGGACTGCAGGGCCGTTAGAGCAATCCCTGAAAAATCTCTTGGAAATCGCATAGTCTAGGGGAAAAAAGAGCCAGGAATAGGTTCCGCTGCAGGGACCAGCTCCAAAGCATGGAGGAGTCTGTGATGAAGCTGTCAACTTTCAGGAAAACACAGTCACTAGGGAGTAAATCCCCATCCTTCCTTCACAGTATAGGCTACCAGAAGAATGAAACTTTTCTGTGGCTTGAGGCCAGCAGTGAAATGCAGGCAGTGAATGAAAGAGAGGAGCTAATCCATCGGTCAGAAGACAGCAATGCCATTCTACAATAATGGCTATCACAATCCCACACTTTCCAAAAAATATAGCTGCATTCATAACAGAGTTAGTCTCAGGAAATGACATGAGCTCTTAAAGGCCACAGAGAATCTTAGGACATGCCTCAGATGTACTAAATCATGGGAAATGTGAGGTACACTGGCGTTGTTTACAGGACCGTGGCTTGCTTTTCACAATAACTGCAATCTACTACTTTCTTATCTCTTACAATATTCCTTAATTCAGCTGATAAGAGATGGGTTTTGTGGGTTTGGTGGTAAAGATTCAATCATGGCTTGGGACCAGAGACTGCAGCCACAGAGATGTTGCAACTATTAGTGGCCAGTGTCTGTTGAACTTAAATATACTTTTAGGGGGAATAAATAGGGGAAGTGGTGCAACACGAGTATGTGTAAGAAGAGAAGGAAATTGCCATCAGGCTCAAAGTTAGTCTAGGAGAAGTTAAATGTTAGTCAGCCCAAGTTCCATTACTACAACTGTTAAATGAGGAATTTGTATAGCAGTTGTTACAGAAATCAGTACTTTCTCAATAAGGTTGCATTTTTGGAAAATTATCCTGGAAACATATTTTGATTTTTATTTATATGTCCCTTGAAAATACTAATGGAAACTGTCCCAATCAAGGGGATACTGTAAGAAATATATATGTAATAAATAAGTTGCTTACATTTACTTCTCCTCCAACTTCTAATCTTCCATTTTGTACAGACATAAACACTACATTATCCAGATGGAGAAATAGGAAAGGAAATTTGAGCGGAAAATATAAAAATACTAGGAGAGAAGAAAGTAACATAATTCAAAATCTTTCTATTAAGAAGCCTTGTATTGTAAATCCTGTAAGTAAAAGGACCTAGAATTTTGGAATGGGTTTTGAAAATGAAACACAAAAGTTTCTTCCACAATTTAACAATCAAAGTAGTAATTTGAAATTAAATATATATCCTACTTCCAAATATAATAATGTTGGACGTGCCATAATTGTTCAAATTTCTGCTTACTACAAATTGAGTCTTACCAAGTGTTTTAAAGACAACTCCAAGAACTTTCAATGGCAAGAACCATTTTATAGGGAAGATTTCTTTTTTTATCCTAACCAGTCATGTCACAACTAGTGCTTAGAAGCCTGGGGATTAATAAAAACACTAAGGTAGTTATGGCAGTCTCCATTAACTGAAAATGCAGCTATTAATTTTCTTCTTGATGCTCAGTGCTGTGCTGACCTGTCACCCTTATGGCAAAGATTTTGCAGGTGAATTTTGTGCACATGGAGGATTTCCTTTCAACATTTAAAAAAATGCTCTCTTTCCAGTTTCACTGGATGCTTCATTGCTGGTTCAGCAGACCCCTTTATGAAAAAGGAATACTAGAAGTGTTTCTCCTACACTACAGCCTGTATTAGTATATTTATCATGATCTTCCTTTCATTTTCTTTTCAAATAAGGATTTTCAGAGAACATCTCTGGGCATTTTTTCATGGCTGCTAGCGTTCTTTTTTCTGTTTCCAGAAACTGCCTAGTTACAATGCTACATACAGAAAAGGATTAAATCGTGTAAACTAGAGAAGAAGAGAAAATATTATAAATCTAATGATAAAATAAGTCTTACATTATGTACTTGTAAATGTGGAATAGATATGTTTTATATATATATAAATATATTAAATATTTCCCCCTCTTTTTGTGTAACTTTACTCTTTTGATTTTTAATAGCTATATTTCAACAATAATTATGGGGCCTCTCATGCTTCTTATGATGAGAGGAAAATACCATTGAGCTATCCCCAGCAATTCCTGTTCTGTTCCCTGACACATTGCAATTAATTTGATGTGTATTAAATTTTATGAGCTGTAGAGACAAGTCAATTCAATCCAGAGCCACTAAAACATTTGGATGTCAGGTATAACAGGAAATCTGTTGCAGTGCATGGATTTGCATCCAGGTTAGTACTAGTCCTATCCCTTTTATTTGAAAGGAATGTGCCAATCATCTCTAGGTGGAAGCTTATGACACAAATATATAAAGGACATGAAACAGACAAGGAAACTTAATAAATTTTGACTGAGCTTAGAAATATTGGACTGGTCCTTTTAGGATGCCGTTGCTTTAGAAAAAAGAAGAAAAATTCCTATTCCATCCTTTACACTCCAACAAAGAAATCAATATAGTAATTAGAAAAAAGTGAACAGTGAACTGTATTAAGGTTAAGTAGAAGTTCAACTCACTTATTTGAGGAATTGTCAATACTTTCTGATCAGAAAAATATAAATGCATGGGATTTACTGATTATATCGATTATATTAGCAGACACCATCTGCTACACAATCCTGCAACCTAGGGCTTAGTTTCCCAGTGATGGTTTCTGAAGGAAAAAAGAGAAATAACTAGCCAAAATATTTCTGAAAATCTTCATTAGTTTATAATCCACCTCAAAGTTGCATTCTTGCTTCTTCTACTGAAGCAATACTGTTAAACATATCTACTTTAATTATTATTAGTCAGGAGAAAAACCATTGATATGTGATAATATTTGACAGTGTCAGTCTTAGTATCAGGTAGAGAATGATGAAATACTAAACAATAAGAGGTGAGATTTAGGAGACTGGATATCAATTTATCTGTTGCTGAACATCTTAGAAAATAATTTAGTCCTGATAATGTTTCAGGATGAACAGATAATTTGAGGATAACTTTCTCTTACAGAAGATGTTTAGCCTTAGATTTCCTTATAGTCTGCCTTCGACAGACACGAAACTGGTTTTTTTCCATTGATGAGTTGTCCTACCAACCAGTTCTGTTCATCTTTTCTCTTTTTGTCCCCCTTGCATTTCTGTCTCAGGTTTAGCCTGCTTTGCAGTCATTTCAGCGCTGAAATTTCTGGGGTAGGAAGGAGGATTTTACCTTATCATGTCTATACCCTGACTTCCCCTCGGTATTAACTTCCCAGTTATAAAAGTTTCTGGGATGTTGAATAAAAACCAGAATCAAAAAGCTAAGTGATTTAAGGAATTCAGATACTTGTCCACAACTGAGGCCACGGACAATGCAAGTACATCAGTGATGTACATAATGAATGAAGTTGGTTTCTCTCATGTCTCAGGATTTTTGGTTTGATTTTGTTTGCAAAGTTATTGATGCTTCTATTTTGTTGACTTGACTAACTTCAGTGAGTTAGAAAATATTCTTTTGCTTATCTCAGCTATGATAATAATGCTAATGTTGACTATGGAATAACCAATATTTTGCATTTTTATTCATCTATTTTTAGTTTTTATTTGGGAAATAATTTTCTCTGAGACTTTGTGTTCTTTCCTCTTCTCCACTCATTGTCAAACTTTCTGTGTAAGAGTTTGAATGTCTGAAGAAACAGTTTTTTCTTTCTCTTCCTGGCAAGACTCTAAATAGGTTTGCTGTTATGATAATACAAATACTATGGGATAACAAACCCCAACTATTCTGAATACACTAACAAAAAGCATAAAATTTTTTCCACTGTAAATAGATGAACCTTGATGCATTTCTATTAGCTTAGTCTTGCACTGGAGCCCATAAACTGAAATATAATACTGAGAAAAATTTCAGGAAAAATCAGTGTGTGGGGCAAGAAAAAGGAACTACTAGAGCTTGACCTTCCTGATTTTAACATAACTTGAAGGCAAAGAAAATGAGATACACTGTTCATCCAGATTGTAACTGGCATCTTCAGCTCATTAATACCTTTGTGGTGCAGAGATTGTTATGAGCCAGTTACTATATTTCGTCAGTTAAGCAAAGCAGCAGAAGTAAACAAATTAGAAAAATCCAATGTTGCTTATCTGAATTCAAAACAAGAAATTAAATTGAATGTGGGCAATCTTAAATTTGGTCATAATGTAGATAAACAAGGATAAGTAAATTGGTACAACATTTGCAAATATATGCAATATTTTAAAACATTTTCTTTTTAAAAACCAAATATTTGCTCTATTTAATAGCTATGTGTTTATTTTTGGAGATGAAATAATTGCTCTACTCTCTGTCTTTATTAAACACTGGGTTTAGAAAAGAAGAGTTCATACAAACAAGAACTCAGCTTTGACTATGCCACACCAAATTCTTTAAAAAGTAACAATGTCATTATTCTAATCTGGTGCCCTGTGTTTTGTTTTTCAGTACATAGTCAAGCATTATCGGTAGCGTTTAGAAATATTTGATGCTGTTGAAATGTATTCCATAAATTTAAAAAATATTTTGGCACAAGACTTTATTCTCATTTTTGTTTGATGTTTTTCAAGAATTTTATTTTCCTCCTCCCCCAAAAGAAGAGCCATTGAGAATCAGTGGATTATTGAAGTGAACTTATTCAATAGAGAAGTCACATTTTGAAGCTACCTGAAGAAATAACTGGTATCTTGAAAGGTCACTTTCAGCTGAAAATAAAAATACATTCCATCTTCCTATTTTCAGATCTTAAAACTGTATGTCCTGAGCTACCATGTCAGTGAGAAGCATACCTTTCTTTTTCTTTATAGGCATCTCTAAGGTAAGTAGTGACTCATTTATGTGGGAAATTTGTCTGACTTCCAAAGGACAATGAGACAGCTGAAGGTACTTCTTAGAGAGGTGTGTTCACTTGAGTAATACAGCAAAATACTGAAATAGAAACTTCATCTCTTGGGATACATACTTCTTATGAAAAAACAAATACATTAGGATGTGCATTCAGATTCATACACTTTGTTTCCTGGAATTGCCAAGACATGTCAAGCTGTTAATCATGTTCTGAAGATCATCTGCTGACTCCAACACTTCATTTTCGTAGGAAGTGTCATTGCTGAGGGTTGAGTTTTGCATTCCTTTCTCCAGCAAAACTTCCAGCAGAGGTTTTTGCTAAGCAAAGTTAACAGAATATTATATAATAGTGCATATTCATGTGGTTAATTCTTTTATATCTCTTCACTCTTGACACAACAAAATGGGATGTAGTGAGAAAGAAAGGAGTACTGCAAAAGAGAATAGCGTGGCAATGATGGTACAACACACTCTGTTAATGGGCAAGAGTTGATTTCTGTTTTGATAGCTTGGTGTCATAACTTAGTGAGGTGCACCTTTTCATCCCACTTTTCATCTCACTACACAGACACAGAAAGGTGGAAAATACAATAGGTTTTACTTGTGATAAAGGGGGAGCAGTCTTTTATTTTCTATGAAAGGCTAATTCCCCTCCCCGAAATTTTGTGGATACTGAATTGTTAAAAACACGTTATGTTTTCCAAGCCTGAGGATGCCTTACAAAAAAAGGCACTTTGACAAAGAGCTTTTATTATTGATTGAAGCTATGATGTTTTCTAGAAGACACTGGATATGGAGCTACATGTTTCCTGGTCTGATTACCAATATGAAATTTACTAAGACTCCTGGTTTAGCACAATATTGGTGATCAATGTTAAAGTGGAAACTTCATCACCTGTTAAATCTGAGAAACTTCAAAGACGTTAGAAAGTGTGAAAGAAACGTCCAAACAAACTAAAAGGAGCATTGTCATCTTTGTAGTTTTTAAACCCCTTTAAAGGTGACCTAGCTGGGGAATATCCCTCAAACATGATGAATTGAGTAACATGGACATTGTCAGCCTCTGAGTGATCATGGCAATCTGGTATATTCAGTGCTAATTACAGCTGAGAGCAATCAGCAATCATCTAATCTTTACAGCTGGTAGTAAATGTTGTCCTGCATCTATGAGAAATAGGAAGACTAGGAATTCAAAGCTGTGCATTCAAGGTGCTTCTATTTATACTAAAATGGTAGCCATGAGGTACCCCCCAAAAGGACAGGATGGTTTCTATACCCATTTAAACTGCCAAGAGAGGACAGAAGGATGCCTTTTTTTCCCACCATCTAGAGCAGAGATAGATTCAGACAAAAGTGTAATTTTAAAATATTGAGAAAGGATTAGTAGGCAGTGTAACAGAAAGGGCATGCCTGTTGTATGCTTTACATCTCTAGAGAGTACAAGCATGTGGAATGATATGTATGTTTATTGTGGAACCATTTTCTTTGATGTGCATAGTATGTTATAGGAAAACAAAGTATTGCTTTGTATGCAGAAATCACTTTGTGGCATAGCTTTGGGAATCTCTGTACATTTAATAAGGCTTGCTGTGAGAAAGAATCACTTTGGCTCTCTGGTGGAGGGGGAAATAAATAATTAAAAGAGGCTGATTATATAGCTAATACTACATTATGCAAATATGCAACCCAGGGAGGTTTAACACACAATGCATTGATTTATATGCCATTTAAGGGCACCTTATCTTTCTGTTTCGTTATTTATAAGCTGGACTGTGTGTATGCATATCCAGAGAGAACTTACGAGCTGCTACTCGCCTTGGTGTCTCAGCCCACAATTGGGAGCTGGTTGAAATGGGGATACAAATAGAGAACAGGGTTTAGTATGCACCCATAAATACCATGAACTTCAGCCTAAGCTGTGAGCCCTTGGGCAACTTCAAGAAGAGGGAATGGATATTTTCTTCTTGGAAGTTTTTTTGTTCTTTGGGTGATGGGTCAAGTGCAGGAATGTTTGACAAGTGTGATTTTACAATAGATTCCTGTTAAATTATGGTGGTGAGTCACCATATCTATTTACAGAAAAAAAAGGATAAATAGAGGTACTTTTCAATGCAGAATGTCTCTTAACAGAGAGGACTGGATTTAAAAGAGAAGGAAGTTCTTATTTAGAAGGATGTCAGAAAAGATGAACTAATATGAATTCTTAAGCCATGAGTCTGCATCAGTGGTTTGTTGAATACAACAGGATTAAAGCATATAAATTCCACCATTGATTTGGGTTACACACTTCCTTTTTTGCTAGGTATAAGCAGGGAGTCCCACAGAAGCCTAATTCTGGAAATACACAGAATTAATGAGTACTTCTGCTGGTAGCCCTGGAGGCTAGCAATGTATTTCTGATCTTGCCTTTGATTTGCTAAATTTTTAAAATGTAGTTTTCATCCCAGTTCACACTAGTGTCAGTGCATGTGAGAACTAAATTAGTGTTTGTTCATCCAATGTTGCTTCCACCAGATGGAAACAGTGACGTTCAGGCTGTCCTGGGGATATAGCTGTCAGAGAAACAGTAAAGAGCCATCAGCTGGTGATGGCTTTTGGATATTACTGACGTGGATTAGAGTTGATCTATGAATTGCAGTCTTGTATTTTTTATCATTAATTTGTGAGAAGTTACTGTTGTTGTGGCTTTTGTTTAAACTGTATTAATCTAAGCTCTTAATTATGCACACTTTTTAATCCATATATTACCCTTCTGTATATATTCAGGGAAATATAAAACTGTAATACTAAAGTGAATTAATAATAAATCTAGCTCTGTAGCTTTAGGAAAGACAGCCTATCACCATATCTTCCCATTAGGAAAAGAGAATAGCTGAGATTTATTACACTGTTTTTCACAAGTGTAGATGTCATAATACAGTGGACTGAGACACCAGCAAAATGTAAGTAGAGTTTCTTAACATATGTTTCTGAAATGCTTTTCCTATCAAACATGGCCCATGATCTGTTGTGAAGCCACTGATGGATTATCTATCAATCCCTCTATCATGATGAGTAAAAGCTCTGTGAAACAGTGACAAGTTATAAGACAGTTTCCTTAAAATTCAGCACCAGCAGATGATCTTTAAAGTGAACTTCCCTGCATATTTTTTCTGATAATATTTGGCTGGGGAGAATTCTCTCTTTATCAAAGGTCTGTTACCCCAGAGCCAAGATGTTGATGGCTGATGAAAGTGCTACAGTGCCTTGTTACATTCAGCAGCTTAAAAGCCAATAAAAACTAGTTTTTGTCTTGTTGCACTCTTTTCTTCCTTTCCTCTGGAGGTGTTTGCTATAGGCAAGGTAAGCTATTAAGTGCTTCTTTAATCTGAATCAGAAGACTTTTCACACAAGACTTAATATTTTCTTTTTAAGTAGCCTGTTATCAATTGAAGGAAGGCTGAAGACTAGAGGGGCTTCATTTATCTTATTAATGACAAAAAGTGAGAAAAAAATTAGCAGTTTCAGTGTATTGTTGATGAATGTTGTTCCTGTGAATAAAAACATGTGGACAGCAGTTGTGGACACTATTCTTTGAGAACAATCGCCGTATGCAGTACTTTAATTGAACTGTAAAGTCCTGGGTGATCAATACAGGGTAAAAGTTGTTAAAATTAAGACTTCGAGTGAAAGGCAGGCTGGAAAAAATGTAACACTTACATCTTATTTGGGAAGAAACCAACAGTCCTTGGATTTGGGTCATTTCATCACTGTCCTAGGAGATGCAGGGTCATCAGGTTTAAACAATGGGCTTGGAAAGTTTTGTAAGTGGTTTGTTGAACCACAATTTTGGACAATACCTCATTCTACTTCTCTCTTTCCCCCTTTCATTAAAAACAATAAATGGTGTGGCAGGACATTGCAATCTCGGGATTACTTCCTCTATTTTTCAGGCCTTGCATTGCACAGGACACTGCATTACAAGAGCCTAGAAAATCTTAGGAATCCCTATGGTGACCACATCAATGTCAGCTTTCTAACTTTCCAATTTGAACTCACTTTCCACACTTCCTTACTTTCAGTCACACCTTAAAAAGGACAGATGCATCTCTGTGACCTGCTTTGACAGACATTTAACTGTTCTTTGTTGTTTTTTCGTGTGTCTTGCCATTCTTACCAAAGCTGAAATCTCAATATCCCAGTAGAGCAGCTGGAGGCTGATAAGCTATTACAGCAAACGAATGCTGTCACAAAATTAAACTATAGTGCTGAGGTTTATGTGGAGGAATGTGTTTCTATTACTTGATAAGATGCAGATTTTTCCTATGCAAGTTGTATCAACACTGTTTTCTCCTTGAAAAATACCTGTTCTCTTTCTCCTTTGGTTCTATCCTAACTGATAAAACCACAAATCTCACTGTTTTCCCAAAGCAATCGGCTTTCAGATGTTTCAGTTACAACCAAGAAGCTTTTATTCTACAAAGTGTCTAAAAAAAAGATAAAAGGAAAAGTACTTTTTGAAAACTTATATGGCTAAGATATCATTAAATGAATTAGCAGCTTCTTAATTTTCCCTAATATTTAGACATTATCTGTCACAGCACAAGTTTCTTCTTTCTAAATCTCACTAACACCCTACCTCTCTCAGATAACGTGTAAATTAGTCTTTCTTACCTAATCTTGTGTGCGTTCATGTCAATACACTATTTTGTATAGTCTGTTAATAAAATGTGTCATTTATGCTCTACCAATGTTCCATTCAAACTGAAACCATGTGTCTTTTAGCCTTTAGTGACTGCAAGCTTAGCTGTAAGTGACCATAGTAATTGGTAATATCAGAGTCTGATTCACTGGCTACCTCTCACTGTATTATTACTCAGAGGAAAAAACCCACATGAAATCTACTCATCAATTTGGAGCCATATTTAAATAATGACAGAGATCTCACTCTCTTTTGCAGGGGCCTTTTAAGTCATTCTGTGCTTGGTAACATACTTTTCGCATTCTAATTTTAGACATTAACCACATGGTTGAGAGGAGAGGAATTTCCTTTTCAGCTCCTACAGCAGTGTGTGTTATTTTTCCCAAGTACTTCCTCTGTAGTTATTATCAGTGGAGCTGCACCAGTTGGATTGAGGGGGTGGAAGTGCTGGTGTGGAGCTGGTGGTGGCCTGGGTGTTGGCTGTGAGCTGCTGTGATAAACTGCTGGTGCTTGGAATGAGCCTTGTCTACTCCTGTTAACATCATTTAGGCACCGTGTGGTGGTGACAATGCCAGAGGTCATCAGTGCCAGGTCGAGCCTGAGTGTTGTGTTTCCCTAATTGCAGCAGAGGCCATTTTGGCTCTGCAGCAGATAGGGCATGGCAGACCTGTGTATACCTGCAGCTCCTGATTGCAGGTGTTCCAGATCCCTGAAAGCTTGGGTCTCGAGGACAGCATGATTTTCCTTTTTAGCAAATCTGCTCATAATGTTTGAGTTTGCAGGTCTATTCTTATTGTTTTGTTTTTTGTTTTGTTTTTTTTTTTTTTTTTTTTTATTTCAGAGAAATACAAACCATCTAAGTTATTCAAATAATATATATTGGTTTATGCAGAAGTGCCTGTATCACTGAATAAACATTATAAAGTAAACTAATGCCCACTGTTCCTACTTTTTTTGATTTAAAAGTTTCTAGAACTGAAGCATTGATATAATTTAACCTGAAATGAAATGGGATCGTGACTGAAAGGGAGGTTGCATTTCTGAATGTCACTTATTCAGGTGCTGTAGCTGCAAATGAAATGCACCATCTTCCACCAGTTATAAACCTTCGAAACAAGAGCAGAAATGCACAAGCAAAAGAAAACACACCTATGAGTTGTCTTGTCTCACTTATTTCAAGTACTTAACATATATAAACTTCAGTAAGCTGGGGCTCCACAATGGTTTGTGTAAATCCAAGTGTATGTAAAGCAACTTCATTAAACTTAATTTGGTTTGTTTTGTAGTATAATAACATTCTTTATTTTAAAAGTCACCAAATGTTTGATGAATTTGATTAATATTAGGAATAAACTGAATTTTATATAAAATATTTCCAAATATAGGTAAAGAAGGTCTAAATAACCCAGAAAATGGTTTGAAAAAATATTGATGGATGCATGAATTTTCTTTGCATTTTGATAAAATTAAAACTCTGCCATGAGACCACCCTTCTGAAGAGGTAAACTGTACCTAAAGCCAGTTCACTGTAAGCTCCTCATCACACTTAAAAGCAAGCCAAAAAGGAAGGAAAACAAACCAAACCAAATCCAACCAAAATCTTCCCTCTTATTGTGATGCCATGGGATATGGAATTGTTGTGTTATGTAAGATTTATTATTGCACCAGTTTTGTTCAAATGTAGAGACAAGGACGAGTATTACTGTCTGTGTAGTGGGCTTAGATGTGACCCTGTAGCTCTCTTTGAGCTGTTGGAAGGCATCAAATTGCTGTTCCACAGAAGCAGCTGGGAAGTATAAGCTGAAAAAGAGCTCTAAATACCTCTTACTTCATCCTAGTGTGGATGTTATATTGGGAAATATCTTGAAGATATTGAATTTGGACATAAAAAGCAATAAAAGTTTGCTAAATTTGTCATATTACAGTGTCCTAAAAACCCAGGTGTCCAGCAGCCCAGGGGATGACATGAGCAAAATAGTGACCCAATTTCATTCACTTTTTCCAGGGAGATAATGGAAAGGATAAGAAATTGAGTCTGAATAGGCTGGAAATAATGAAATGACACATACAGATTTGAAAAAGTATAGTGAACAATTTGTGGACACATTTCGGACAAAGATATGGTCACAAGCTTCTCATTTGTGGTTAAATTTATATACAAATACTCGGTAAAATACATAGCTGAGTAATGTAAGGTGTGATATAGCTTATCTTTCCTTTAGGAAGTGTATGGACACAGGTGTTTTCTCTGTGTACTAATGTTTGGTAGTATAATAGACAATTCCAGACTTGTATGTTGGAAGAATAGAGGAAAAAAGAGTAAAAAAAATGTTAACTAGTTTTAAAACTCAAAAAAGGCTCAGTGGGAATTCAGGTCTGCTCTTATTTTAGCAGATCTGATTAACCTATTTGTAATCATAGTAAAGATAATAACAACAACAACAGATAATAATTAATACTAATAATGATAATTTTATTCCTTTGAAGTTCAACGACGGATGTCTCATCCCAAGAACAAAGGGCTTTTGTACTCATTATAGCCATTTCCCTGGAGCTATTCAATGCTCTGGAGCCCCCACATCCTATCTCCCTCCAAGCTTCCTTTAGTCTGTGAGGACTTCCTTATGGTATAGCTTCCTGCTTGAGGAGCAGCATTCATGGGAAGAGCAAGGTTTGACTTCCAGAACTGATAGAAGCTTTAGAAGAAAAATGTCATCTTTGAGAAGACACAGGTTGGATCGGTGACTGGACTTCCTAACAAAGTTGATCCTGGAGGCATAAGACTGCAGGTGCTTAAGGAGAAGATTGAGTTAGGCTTGATGAATCTTGCATTAAATTTTGGGCTGATTGAGGGATAGAAAAGGAGTTGAGTTTTGGTTGTTGTTTTTCCCTTGTCCACCCATGAAGACATTTTCAGACAATGTGAATAACTGCTTGTTTCTACCAGAGAAGCTGAGACCTCTGAAAAGGCCATTTTTATTTTTCATTTTTTCTGCCAGTGACAAAATCTAGTATTTGGACACAAGGTGAGTTCTCTGCAGGAAAGCCACCAAGCAGAATATATACAACTCAAGTGGAAGATTGCTGTGCTCCAATTTTCTGTCACCTCTACACTGTGGATGCAGACTCCCTCTGTGTGTACCACAGGCACCTTCCAACCCCACTTCACATTCTCTTCATCCACCTTCTGGCTACCACAGAAATGCAAGGAACCTGTATCCAAAAATCATACCATTAGGATGATTTCTGGATTCCAAGATAAGCACATGAAACTTTCCTGAACTTGTTACCTTTTGGTTCTTTTCATGGTAAAGATTATATACATATATCCTACAGGAATAATTTTCCAAGCACAATCAAAATTTGGGCCACCTCTGACATTTCTGCTGTGCCTTTTGGTAACACAACAGCCGAAAAAAGGTTGATTTTTTTTCTTTTGTTTCATGTGGCAGAAATACCAAAAGCCCATGTGGTAGATGTCCATAATTTTTAAAAGTGTTTTTAAACTCTTAAAACATTAAAATAAACATTAAAATAAAGCTGTTTATTTATCTATACCTATTAAAAGACTATTTTAAGATTAAATAATGCCATTTAAGGTTTTGTAGAAGGTTTTGTTACTTAAAATAGAAAACAATAAGGTGTCTCATGTAAAAAGAGTGAAAAAATACTCTCAAAAGATTCAGAAACACTTTATTCATTACTTGACTGAAATTTTCATATATATATATATTTAAATATATCAATAAATATTTTGACAGTAAACAATAAGAAGATTATACATCTGGACTGAAAGTTATATCAGCAACAAACAGTTGTTCCACATTCCTTGTGAGACGTCCTGGCAAGTATAGGATGTGCTAGGAATTCAAGATGAGGCCCCAGATTTCATCAGGACACCAATTACTGTGTATGAGTTATGAAGCACATCTATTGTTTTCCTCTGAAATATTTTTTCGAGTGAGTTTAACACACATGAAAGATATGGGAATGACAGCTCCAGAAAATGAGGGTTTCTGCTTATCTCTGTAACAAGCAAAAAAGCAGACAACTGAGGAGCGAGTTTTCTCAGCACAGTTCTGGGATGAAACTTCTAGGACTGGGAGCACAATAATGTATTTTGACCTTTATTCAGTAACCTAAAGAAACAATACAGACACTGTCATTCCAAATAATCACAAATGCTAAACATACCCTGCATGCAAACCTAGTTATGGCTGTTTTGACTAATTAAAAAAAAAAAACAAAAACAAACGAACCTACGTAGAATTAAAAAGGATATTATCCCCTTTTTTCTTTTGTACTACCATATTTTCATGTTCACAGCCTTTGACCTCTCCACTTACACTTCTACACCAATACCCATTAGTGGCAAAAGAGGTTTTCTCTTTTGTAGATGTTAGCAGAAGCAGCAACCTCCACAACAACTCCAGAAGCACTGCAGCTGAAATACGAGCACTGGACTGTAACAATGATACAACAAAGCAACAGGAACTGGGTAATAGCTGAATTGTCAGTAAAACCCCTTGCCATGGCTTAATAGTCTTTCTAGCTGTTTTGGTAACAAAATGGCAGGAAGTTAGTTCAATAAGCAACACTGGTATTTGGGGTTTTTTTTTTGGTTGGTTTTTGTTTTGTTTTTCAATTTTTTGTTTTGTTTGTTAGGGTTTTATTTCTTTTTTTAAATTTCTTCTTCTTCTTTTCTGTTATTTTGTTTTACATCAGCAGCAGACACAGAGTGCTTGTGACCAGTTCCATTATATTTAGGCACATGTCTAACTGAACAAATGAACAGTCATCTGTTTATGTCTAGGCACTGTCTTAGTGGAATCCAGTCTTTCAGACAAAACACTTACCCTTCTTTATACGTAATTCAAGGTTTTAATAGAGTGCCAGCATCTAGAATACAAGCTATTGTTCCCTAGAAACCTTTGGATAAATTAAAAGACATGAATGCCTCTCAGTGAGATTTTGCAAACAAGAAGAAAAAATTAATGGCCATCACTGGCTGTATGTTTTCAGCAAAATATGCTCCAGGGTATATTGACATTTGTCAATTAACAATTAATCACCCTGAAACACCCAGTGTGGACAAAGAAGGATTACAGCATTCCCACAGTATAGCTGTTGGAGAAAACTTTAATTATCTATATTATTCTAAATTATCAGGAATGTGAAAGGAAGGGCTTATCCTGCTCCTCTTCAAAATAAGTGCTTTAAGATGACTCACATTTTCCTCCACACTTTCTAGAAAGACATCCCAGACCCCCCCCCCCTTCATCATCCTATTTTGTAATCAACAGCTTTGTGTTTTGTTATATAGATTCAGGCATCTTGGGACAGTATTGCTGTAAATCTTGATGGATGACAGAACATCAAATGAATTGCTGTAAATATTAAGTGGCTGTATTCTTGCACTGCTGAAGAAATTCAGCAAGCATATAAAATGAGATGGCAAAGTCTAAGTAATATGATAGTAATAAATGAAATCTGAGGGTTAAGTAAATAATAGCCATACTTAGTTTTGTTGCTGAACTTTCATTTCCCAGACCAAGAAAGGGGAGTATATCTAGAGAGAAATCTTTCCAGCATGGCAGTGTGTTGTCTTGCATCAAGCTGGTTTAGTTGCAATAAATTTCTTTCTTCTCTTAGGTTTAGAATTTGTGATTCAGAAGGGTTTTTCAGTCCTGTGTTTCTCTTTTTATTTCATCCTTTCTTTAAGGAAAACAAAGACTATTTACATTTTAGATAAATTACTTATAAGTAAACCTCAAACACAAGTCTTTATTGTAAGCTGTTGTATAAAATTTGACTGATATTCAAACATTCTGACCACTTAGGGCTCATACTAATTTCTAGTTCCAAGACTTTTTAAAATTAAACTCTGTATATGCTTTAGTGTAATATTTGACAGGAATCATTTGGTGTTCAGAGTGTGATTTAGATGCACTGGTTTAAAGACTGAGATGATGTGTGTGCTAGTGTAGATAAGTGTATCTTTAATTTTGAGCACCTAAGTAGTCAATCTATTTTCAAGTCTCGTGCCTAAGACTAAGGCTGTATTTATATGTAATAAACAAGGACTTTGTTAGAATGGGGGTCCATGTCACAAGAATGAATGTAGCCTACACCAGTCACAAAATGACACATCATTTGCTTCGAAATAATGTATTTAGTGTTTTCTGTGAAATGTTTATGACATATCTAGCCTTGGGGTTTTTGCTTCTGCTTTCCCACTCACTTGGTAAGTTCCTGTGCTCAGGGCCCACCTTCTGTCAAACCCATTATTTGGAAATGTCACTAGAATAATGACATAAGAGGAAGGTGAGAAGCTGACATATGAGGCTCCACTACAGCAAGACTGTTGCTCATCTATGATAGGAACCTGTGATAGAAACAACAGAAACTCTGTCTTTTGAATAGGGTAGAATCAGTTCATGTGAAAGGGATAAGCTACTGATTCCAGACTTGTGACAGTATATTTTATTGTACCCGTAATTCTACACAAAGAGTTGGGGTTGATTCACAGCATGTTTATAACTCTCTCAAGCTTTGTGGATTCCAGTGGCTTGGTTATATTTCAGATTTGATCAGTGTTTTGCAATCTGTGACACTAGTTTTATGTTAATGAATCAAACCCTGATTTTGAAATGGAATCTGCCATCTTTTCATTTGACTGTACATCACCTGGCAGCTGCATATGTAGTTGCCATGTGATTTATACTTTGCAGGTGTCGATAACTCCATGTCAGAAAACAGAAAGATGCATGGATGTATTTGGTAATTACTGTGTTACTAACAGGGTAATTGCACACTTATTTCTCTCTACAAATTACATGGTAGTCACACTCAGAATTACCATTAAAGATGTCTTCAATAGTTGCCAGTAAATAATTGCTTTTTAATTACAATATAATTACATGCTTATTACTGTCTGGTAGAATAAAGCACTACTTGATTTTGTATACTTCATGCCATTGTCACAGCAGCCAAAGGTCCATGGATGTCATTCACATGTGCTGTCAGTGGCAACACACCAAAATTTTTGAAAGTGTGCTTATCTGGCAATAGGAAATGGCTATCTCTAAGGGGGTGATACCACTCTTTGAGGAATCAGTTTATCTTGTTATCAAAGTACCTCTCAGTTAAGGTTAAATCTGCCATGGTTTTCTAATGTCATGGTGACTCCTCTGTTTTAAATTGACAGGAATGGTGTCTATGGGTGCCCAAAGCTCCAAAGAACTGTATGTCACTTTCCCATTGACAGTGGTGAACTCTCACCCAATAATTGACGCTAAGCTACCCTACTATATCTGGCTACGAATTCAAGAACCAAAGCAGTATGAAGTTCATAAGCAGTAGGGAACAGCAGAGTATTCAAAAGATACATTTGTTTTCAGGGAGGTCCACTCAAATGAATCCCAGGAAATCTAACAGAATCTGTTTACATGTCACACCAGTAGCAAAGACAACTCCAGATCTCATGAAGAAACCGGACTTTCAAATTCTGCTGAATTTTCTAAACTTTCTTAGCCAGGGATACTTTCCTCTCTGGGCCTGGCCTAGATGAGCTACAAGCTTTTAGCTACAGCATCACCTTACAAAGAGCCACAGACTTGCTGAGATATGGGTAAGAATGATTAAGTACTTTATTGTAAGATTTCAGAGTCTGGTTTCTTGCAAATGCAATAAGAAAATTACATGATGTCCAATTAATCATTAGGATTTGGATAGCTTGAGTTCTGCAGAGTGTTAATCACAGTTTAAACAAATAGGTAGCATTTTCAGCCGCTTAGAGCATGCTGTGCTGTTCAACATCCTTCACAAATGAATTAAATTCTTCCTGTGATTCTGCGTAGAAAAACAAAGCAAACTAAACAAAACCAGGCACTGAAAAAGCTCAATCTCTGTTTTGACTTCTAAGGTGTAAAAAGCCTTTCAGTTTGCTAGTTTATCATCCTCCCTAGTGGCACTTTCAGGCAGTGCTTATTCTTATACATTGCCACTTTCAATAATGTTCTGATTTGCAGATAATGGGGAAAATATTTTCTATTTCAAGTTTCAACCTGGATCTGTTCTTTCATACAGGCAGAAAGCAAAACGATTAAATGTAATGGAGATGTAAAAGTTTTAGCTAATAATGGATATTGAAATAAGATAAATACTTTCAGTTAACCTTCAGCTAAATTTTCATATAGTTCTGCCAGCATTCCACTCTAGCAACATTTTCACCCTCAAGGATAGCTTATATCTTGCTCACAAATTGTCTTATCAATAGATTAAGCTGAAATGCAAAGAGCAGTCAACAGCTACTGTGAACAATCAGTAAAACCATTATTTTTTTCTCATACTCCTTTGATTTCAGTTCATTTAAATATATTTTAAGGGTTGGCAAAATAACAGTAGACTAAAATAATAAATTCTTTGTACTTGACTAATAGTATTTTTTTCTGGTCAGCATTTACAAAAGGATTTAGCATGCATGACATGTTTGCAGTCTTAATTTTAAGGGACTTCCCTTTTAATCTAAAATATTGCACTTTAGTTTTGAAGCTGAATTGCTGGGGTGGAGAACAAACTGCAGACCACTCAGTGGTACTGCAAATGATTCAAAGGGAAATGCACTGTTTGAAAGCAGTATAATTTCCTATAGGGCATTTGCTAGCAGACAGAAACATGGACAGAATTACTGCCTCAGATGAGCTGTGCAGTACAATAATGTCTTGTCAGTACTGGGATTTAAAAATTAAAGATCTTCGACTAAAATAGCATATTAGCATTTGAGCGTTTAAGAAAACAAGGAACTGCTGGACTCCCAGCATTCTCAGAAGCCAATATCAAGAGGGCAAAACAATTATTTCTTCACGGACTTCGAGAGGTCTAGCATAATTTCCCTGGAGTGTATGCTATCTATATACTGAAAGTTTTCACTAACTTTTTGCCTTTCTAACGTTGAAAACCTGTTTTGATTATTTTCCTGTGATCCATCCCCTTCATAAACCAAAATAAATCTTCATCATGGTTTCTACAAACTTAGAGGGGTTAACAGGAGATTCTGACTCTGCTGGTAGGGAGAGAAGAACAGTCACAGGAGCTCCCCAGTTCAGCATTGCATCTCCACTTAGAGGCTACATGATCAGTCTACATGATACATAGCACAGTCTTGGAACAAACTTTTTCACCTTCAAAGCTTTTTGCTGAAGCAGCAATATTCTGTCAAGAGCATTGAAGCAGAGGAGTGTTATACAGAGTGGAGAGAAAGCAGTAGCTTACCTGGAAAAAGGATCATTTCAACTTGATGCATTCATCCCCCCCAAAAAATCAAGGAAGACTTTCATCCACCATACTCTTCATTCATGGGTGCTCCATTACTGGAATAATTGAACCTAGAGCAGTTCCACTAATAAAAAAAAAAAAAACATAAAATCAAAATACAGGAGGAAATCAAAGAAGATGGAAAAATCTGGTGAGCTGGGGCAAAAGGATATGAAGCAGATGTGGGTTTGTAGCTTGTTTCAGTCTTACATTTCAATGACTTGAATACAATGTATAAGATTTCAGCAGTTTAGTAGGCCAGGTAGAGCCCAGGAATAGCAATCCTTCTCCTCTGTTTCCTTTTCCAGCCTGTCTATTTAGCCTGTAAGTTGTCTGACACATGGGCTCACCTTAGTGTCTGTTTAGAGCATTCCAGTTTTGATGGGGGTGTCTGGCTGACATTTGTAATTGATGGCACTAACACAAATCAGAAGTCTCTTGCTGAACCTTTCCTGTGTGTCCAGGATTTACAAGTGATTATACATGGCAAACACTGTGTGTTACCCCCTCACTCCCTCTCCACACAACCTTTGCTTCCTGGTTCTGTTCATTTGCTGGACTGTCTTACCATGCACTTTTAAGGATCCTTTTTTAGCTGTATTTTGATTTAATCCTTTTGTGCTCTATATAGGCTCAGGCTTTCCTGGACTTTTTATGCATATAAAACCAATGTTCTACAGATATATCTCCTTATCTAAGCATAATATTTTAAGCTTTCCTGTAGCCTCATTAAATAAAATTTTAAAAAAGGAACAACATATAATTAGGCTAGTGTCATGTACAGAGTGGATTTGGGCTTTGCTATTAAGATTAATAGAGAATATTATTTACTTAACAGTAACTGTGTGCTGTATCTGTGCATAGTTTGGACAGAAAGACTCAGAAAGAAAGGATATTCTGAAGAAAGTTCGTGTGGATGGAGCTATCTGCAAAATACTGAAGTAGTTTTATTTGTCATTTTATGGGAGGAAGTTGAAAATGCAGCTGGAGATGAAGAGCAGCATGGAAAAGAGTAAAGCCAAAAAGGTGGAAAAGTCTGAAAAAATGCATGAGAAGCAGCTAGTTTGGTAGGTTGTCTTGTCTGAGTAATGAAAGGTGAGAGAATAGGTGGGAAAAACTGGAGGTGAGGATGAGTGGTTTTATTTTTAATTAGATGAGGATCCAGGAGTTAGGTGTCAGCAAGGGACACCCAGGCAGTCATTTACTTTCAGCATTTTCTCCTATCCTTTTTTGAGAAGCTACCCACCTTGATCAGATATTTAGAATTTCTTTTACAGGCATTGTCACAAAGACACACATGATCTGTTGTCTATAAATTGAAGCTTGTCTATGGTATTTTGCTCTAACTGTGGATTTGGACACTGTAGAGGAAAAACACATATTGCATGCACACACTGTACAGAAAAATCTGGTAACAAACAACTATAATCTGACTGACAAAGAGTGTTATATCATATCCAGAAAGACAGAATGATTTCAGGCTGACAGCATTATTTTATTTTTTATTATAACATGCCTCTGAAATGTGTTGTGACTAATCATTTGAAAAGTTAACATTTGTTTTCGAATGAGTGGACTTGGGTAGGCATGAGAAAGAATACACTCTCTACTAGCAAATCATTTTTATATTAGTCAAAGCAAAAGCTTCACAGAAAATGTATGTAAATCACTAACTTTCAGGGCACCGAAGGGAATGTACTTCATGCTATAACTTAAATACTAATGAAATCAAGTGAAAATGATATTCATTAGTCAGCTGTGCCTTGATAGGGTTCCCTGTGGACTGATACAAATTCGCCATTAGAAATGGATTCTCTCACAGTCCACAGTGAGCATTTAATCCCTCCGTAAAGCAGATTTAAACTTGATGTTTAATATGTCGGGTTTTCATTTCAGGTCTCTTATGTTTCCGTATTTGCAGCTTGTGTTTAATCTTTTTTAAGTCACTCTAAGTTTTTTATCTGCATTCTCCTGGTTTTATGTGCATATTATTGGCCTATGCGAATCATACAGCCACAGGTATTAATGATAATCAGTGAAAGTGAACTAATTAGCACACAGCTCAATATAATGATGTCTCTTACAAGCCAAATGACCCACTTTGGTTCCAGTTCATAAAAGGAAAGTGTTTTAGGGGTAGCATCTTGAAAGATGTCCAAGAAAAGGACAGCCATGAACATTTTTCATCTCTTTCCATATAGAAAAATAATTTAAAATACTTTTTGCAGCATCTTAGCCTGACATTATTTGAAAATAGATAAACAGAGGCTGACATGGCCATGTACACAGACATACACATGTTCACACACAACTTCAGAAATCTTAGCTGAGATCATTTGAGATGAGTAAGAAGTGAGATTCTTTCCAAAATTCCTGTAGATCAAATCCTGCTGCCTGGCGTTAGGAGTATATTCTGCCCGCTCCAGTTTTGTACTAATGCCAGCTCCTCATTCCCTTACATTTTGTCAGATTTGCATAGGAAACACCGGTGGATCATGAACTAAATTTGATTTGAACAAAATCTTTACTCAGAGAAACCTCACACTTAAATGAATAGAAACCTTTCTCTACACAGGAAAAAAAACCCATATGAGAATGTAAAATTCATAACATTTCTTAGGAGTATTGCATTATCTCCATGCTTTCTTGACTTACTACCACATCTAATAATATTTAGTATTACAGCATTGCCAGACTATGAAAGAAACAAGGCACAGTATCAGTGTCTCATGTGCACAGTGCACTTTGAAAGTTGGAAGGGAAATCTCTAGGAGTAATGAGCATTACTCTGGGCTGTGTGTTTTGCAACATTATAAATTATAAATCATAATGCAATGTAAAACCAAACCAGAGAATGAGCTCAAGCACAGATTACTAATTGTCTAATTTCCTAATAGTCAGCATGTTCCCTGCTAGTCAGCACTTTCCAGTAGAAAAATCAGACATGGTTCAGGCCATGGCTATATCGTTCCTAACAGGTACTGTGGACAAGACCACACAAGATATGGTCCTCTCCAAACTTCCAGGGTAAAGTGCAAGCCCTAAAACGGCCTTCCATGCTCTCATTTTATCCTTTACATGCCTTTCTTCCATGTTCTCCGTGCCTTTCTATTCCACAAAACTGATCCTTTTCCTTATTCGTTTAAAACAGATGTTCATTTCTGCTCAATCAGTCTCCATACAGATCCCCCAAATTCCTAAAAGCATAATAAACCCTTCTGGTACTGGATTTGAAGCAAACCCTGATCATGTTGATGCTGAAGACCCCTCTGTGGCAGACAGATGTACAATAGTTGGTATGCTTTCATGAGCACACAGACCTGACCTGACACTTGCAGCCAGGTGTTGAAGTGCTGCTCTCTTGTTCTTTTTTGATGGTGTCCAGTCTCTGGTGATGATACAAGAAAGTTGGTGGAACTTACTTTCTTCCTAGAAAGCACAATTTTAGCTCCTCTCTGGTTTGCATTTTCAGTCTGATTTTCATCTGAGAGTATCATTGGTTTAATCAAGCTCTGGTCAGTAGTTCCCCAATCCTGCTTTACATTAAACAGTTGAAATGACAATACCGAACAGGAATTAAGCTAATTCCTACTTCTTTATCATAGCAAGATTAATAATTGGAAAGCACCTCTCTACAAAATTCTTTCAGTTGGCAGGTCTAACTTCCTCAGCACAGAATGAATTTTGAAAAAGTTTGCCTTTTAAACTAGCAGACTTCTTGTGAAAAGTTATAAACTTTTGACTTGTTGCTGTTGCTACTAAAAACCTTAGCTAAGAACAGAACACAAATTGCATGTAAACGCCAATCAGACTTTATGGGCAAAGGGAACACAAGTCAGGCAGAGTTTTCAGCACTGTTCTGATTCATCCAAGAGTGGATAAAAAGCTGTGGGCTTATGTGACTCCTCCTTCCCATCCCAACGTTACCATTGTGGCTGTGCTATGCAGTCTGTCATGTCTCTTCCTCAGGGCTCCATCTCTACAGTGTTTATTTCCCACTCTTATCTTTCACAGTGGTCTGGCCTCTGCCCTGAAGAGTGCTGGAAGGTGGGAAAACATAGGGTAAAAGGGACAGCAGTGAGTGCTTTCAAAAATGTGATGAATGTGCCACTTACGTTCAGTTTACAATTTAGCAATGTTGAGGCTAAGTATGCCATTTTATGACACATTTTGTTTTCACAGTTGCTAAGCAGAGGGTGAAGTGGAATTAGTGACCTACCCTCTAAATCCAAAAAAAACCCCAAAAAAGCGAACCTAAATTTTTTTGATGTAACTGCCCTTTGTAATAAATTGGGAACTGCTGTCTAATAATTTATGCTGGCCTGACATTAGTTTGTTTTCTGGATGAATGTGTTGGTCTAATTCCAGAGGCATCTGCCTGCAAAAATACACAGAAAAGACTACACTCTAATAAACTTAGCCACTGCTTAGCAAATACTTGAGGGGGGAATCATTAGGTCACATTCTGGTTCAGCATTGTGAATCTACTGGGCTTAAAAGACTAGTTTGCCTGCTAAGGCTCGAAGCTCAGGAATAAACTGTGAGAACTAATGACAGCTAAGCACTAAAGAGTGCCAACGACAATTCTTTCTTCAGATAAAGCTATCAGGTTTTTGAAGTGCCCAATTCCTGCTTTGAATAGGTGAAGAATTTAGTTTAGGGAACCTGAAACTAGCAGACAAGAAAGCTTTTTTATTCTTTTTCTTTTTTTTTTTTCTATTTATTTACTTTTTAAAATTTTTTAAAATTTATTTTATTTATTTTTTTAAGTAAAAAAAAATATATTATGGGCACTATTGATCTCTTAAAGCTCCAAGGCATTGACAAGGAAGTGACTTTGTTGCTAGCAATGTCATATACACATTTTGTTTCAAGATGGTTTCCAAATGGAAGAAATGCAGGTTTCTGAACTTACTTCAACCTATGGATAACTACACCTCTTGATACTTGATATTTTGATGCAGAGAACTACAAAAGGTGATAATTTTGAAGATTATAGAATAATAACAATATAAATCAAAAAGTACTATTTTTTCAAAATTAAGAGTTCAGGTTTGATGCAACTACTTTTCTTGGAATATTTCATACTTTTTAAAGCAAACTCGGATGGTCAAAAATTCCAGTAAAATGGAAAAATAAAAAGAAATGGAATCATAGAACAGGCCAATTTTTCAAAGCCAAGTATAAGACCTAGAACACATTGAGACTTTTTTTTATACCTAGCTTATCTACAGTGTGTAGTGATGGATCTTAGTCCTCAGCCTCAGTTACTTTTCACAGCCTCTCCCATTTACAGAGTTATAGTGTCCAGTATGGTTCCTTCATGGAGAGCTGGTCTTCCCAGCCTCACACACCTCAGATAAATTGGGGTGGCAGTAACAGAGACTGATCTGAAGCTACAGAAACTGCATGGACACCTGGAAAGAAGTGCTGAAGCTGAGATTTTCTGGAGGGAAGTTTATGGCCTCCAGAAGACCTCTTCCAATAAATTTTAAGTGACAAGGTACAAGGGCTATGTCTTTGGCCTTTTTCACAGATAGAACAGGTTCTCCTCCTGCCTGTGCTCAATAAAAATGTGGAGAAAAGTCTGATGGAAAAAATTCTCAGGAATCATCTGTAAAATGCTCTCTACTTTCTCTCCTTTCTTCCCCCCAGCACTGCACACAGTCTGAAATCAGAATTTACTGCCATTTTGCTGATGATTCAAGAGGCAGTGACCTTCTTTCCCAGAAAAATAATGAGTCATCAGCACAAAGCACAGTAAAACATGGTCTTTGAGTGGCCCTTTTTCCATGTCTGCCTATTTATCTAAGAACTGTGAAATACATCATGAGCATTAATGACTGTAAATTAGCTGGAAGAAGGTGGGTTGATATTTCTAATCCAGAACAGAGTCCTGATGTATTCAGTGAGATCAACTCTATTTTAACTCTACTACCTTTTAGTGTGTTTATTTAGCTGATGAAACCCACTCGCCTAGCAACATTTAGTAATGTGCTCAAGGTCCTGTATGAACACAGTGAACAAATTCAATAATGAACACAGAGATTTTAACTCCCACACCTCTGTTTCAAATACATTTTCTTGAGATGCTCCACGGATGTTACTCAGACGATTCATAGGGAGCAGATGTTTTTGTTGGAAATGCCACCTTTCTGGCAGTAACATTTCGAAGTGATGGTTATTTGAAAAGCACAAATGACCTCCCTCTACCTTTGTTGTATCTGCTTGAGAATTTTCTTTCTGAGTTTTAGCCTGTAATTGTATTTTAAGGGCTTCTGGCACCATTCATAGCAGCACAGCAGTGATTAATTCTGACTACCTTGATTTTCTTTTTCTCTTCCCTTTTACAAATTTTTCACAAGTTTTTATCAGTGCAGACGAGGCCAGTGAACATAACAAATATAAAATAGATCTGTGAGACTCACTCATTAAACACATTTTATTTAAATGTGGGTGCAACTTGCCACAGTGCCAAGCCAGGCAATGCATACAAGTGAAGAGCATAGCCAGCAGTGATGAGAGAGGGGAGCTGCTTTGCCTTGTCCTCACACTGCTGTGTGCCTCGGTGATTAACCTGCATGATTCACACAAGACCAGACACATAGGAAGGTAGGTATGATCCAAACATAAAACCTAAAACTTTAACTTGAACTATGCATAGCTAGCCTTAAAAGATTTATTTAGGCATGCAGCTAAGGATCACAATGTTTATAAGCTTGGAGGGTCAGCTTTTCCTTGCAGAGTGATGTTTGCTACATATTAAACTGATGTGTGCCTGTACATATATCTTTGCACATAGTTTTGCATGTATATTCTGTAGTGTGTGTATGTCTGTGTGAGGAGAACATATGTACTTACACACAAAATGTGTGTGCATATGATCCATGCAAATCCATCACATTTCTGTGAAGCTCTGTGGAATACTCATCTTTTCTCTCAACTAACCTGGAATCAAAAAAAGTCAAGTCCAGTATGATACCCTTTTTCCCCCAGATGAAATAATGCAATGTGAAGAATGCAACAGGTTGACTAAAAACGTTTACACATCTGGTTTATGTCATCCCACATCCAATAGTGTGTATCACATGACTCTCCCTTTAACTGTGTTCATCTGCTTGCTTTTGTGTTATTCCTCTATGTGTAAATTGTTTGATTGGCTAGAAATGTGATGTGGATAATGATCTTGCTAGTGCTGATGAAATATATTTCCTAAAAAAATAAGAGGCTAGAAGATCCTTTATAGATATTGGAAGAAGGAATGTGTCCTTTATTAGGTATTTTGTCCCTTCTGTAGCCCTCTGAGATGTCTGTAATTTACTTTCCTATATTGTTTTTGAAAGTTCATAGATCTAGACTTTGTTTGCATCAAAAAGATTGCAATAGTCTTAGGGAAAGATATAGCAGGCCTTTATTCCTAGATAAAGTAAACTTAAAATTTGATTAATTACATCTCTTTTTACGTTAGATCTGCTTAAAAATTCTATTCAAACTATAATGTCATCATTAAGGCTCTTTCAGCATGGCAGAACTGACAATAGTTAGTTCCAGCATGTAATTAGGACATATAAAAACCTCCACTATAAACAGAATTTTAATACCTACGACATCATCAGAGGAGAGATTTTATTTTATGGATTGCTTTTATCCTATTTTGAGCATCTAGCATGAGCTGGTGTTTTTTGTTAATGTGCAATGAAACAATGACAAAGTCAAGTCAACTAGCATCTAAATTGTCTCATGTCAGGAGGAGTTGTGGGCTTTTTCCACCAGCAGCCTCACATGGTTCTTCAGTGCTAAGGCAATGCTGCAGCAGTCTGACACAATATGTGAGATTTAATAGTTTCGACAATGTTCCACTCTTTCTTAGCCAGTGTCAGTAATTTATTTTTCTTTACTGATTTATTTCTTTTTGCTAGATGTGAAGATAATAATAGAGCTAACTTTTATTTTGAATAGATAGGTATTAGAAGGGTATTCTTTATCTTTCTGCCTGTATGGATTTGGCTAACATTAATTTTCATTTACAATCCTGATTGCAAAAGGCACACACAGAAATCCTTATATTGCTGGGTTCTTACTGGAGCACAGAGGTGTCAAATACTATCAGGTACTAAATTAGCAAGGACATTTTCACTGAAATTGATTTCTTGAGTCTTTGGAATCCTTGAAATCACTCAAAGTCCTTGTTGCTTTTCAGGTACCCTATTAATCTTTATAGTGTTGTATTGGCATTGTTGGCTAAAGCTTTCCTGCTCTGCTCCCTGGACAGAAGGGAACAAACCACAAAAGGGCAGGGATCCACTTTTGATTCATAAGAATACACATCAGATCTCTAAACCGGAGAGAAAAATCTTATTAAAAGCAGTCATAATCACAAGGTATAAATGAAACATAGGGTGCTGTCTGTGTTGATCCCTCTGCTGACTTACCTTTGTTTGTCTCTCAGTGTGGCTTAAAATCTCATAAAGAAGTGGTTCAGAGCTAGATGGCTAGATGAGTGATTCTTATCCAAACTCAACATCCACCAAAAATTAATAGTAGAAGTGAGAAATAAAAAAGAAGAAGAAAAGGAAAGAAAAAAAAAATCTTGTAACAAGGAGTAGGGAGTGTAGTAGAAGGAGGGAAGGAGGTGGACTGCAATTGTAAAACACCATTTGCAGGGAAACAAAGAGCAATCAATGTAATAGCAGTATAAAGCAGTCAAAAAAGGACAAAGGCTGTAGTCTGACATCTTTTATTCCTGAGCCCAGGTGGAGCTATAATTGGCAGTCCCAGCTTGAAGATGAATACAGTGTAAAAGAGTCCTCCCCTTGGAAGAGCAGACAAAGAAGTGTCAGGTTTTCAGAACAGTCAAAGAATTTCTCTAGTTTATTTAAGGGGGGAGGAGAGGACCAGAAAAAAAAAAAAAAAAAAAAAGTGGTCATAAAATCTTGGCAGGTTTTGAAACTTGTGGCTCGAATCTGTGAATTCCATGGCTGCTTTACTTTCCTGCTTACAGCCGTTATAGAGCAGCAAGAACAGTCACCTAAAGAATTCCTGACATCCTTGCAAAATGTTGCTGGCCATATCTGCTAATTTGGGTGCCAAATGCTGATCTCTCTGCTCACAGTTAACAGGGATGACAGAAAATCTGGGCACAACCAGTCGTGATCACTGACATTTAGATTTAACTAAGGCAGAATGGCTGCTTTCTTCTTCCACAAGACAGATAAAGCATTTTACCACTGAATGTCCTCAGCCCATGCTCAGAATTCCAGCTATAAGGTCGCTTCCACAAAAAGGAGCACACAGACTTTGTTGAAACATAAAAAAAATCAGTGTAAGCAGAGAGGTAAAAATGATTTATGTCTTTTTCAATGTAATTTAATATCAATACCTTGTGTCTCTGTTTTCCTGGCTCAGCTCTGTAAAATTAATATCTTTTTTTTAAGTCCGTGAAAAATCTCTGAGGTGCAGATCCTAAAGTACATAGATTTGGTGATAAGAGTGCTTTATTCCTTTTCTGAAAAACAGCAACAGAAAATATCTGAAAATGTATAAAAGACAACATCTAGGGAAGAAGTGTAGCACTTACAGCCTCTCCTAATATATTAGTTTCTTAGGAAATAACTGCATTAAAATTAATCAGAAAGCTACACTTCAAATTAACCAGCAAAAAATGCTCATTTTCTTTTCAGATACTATGTTTAAGGGTGCTTAACTATAATTTAGTCAGTGGGGGACGGGGATAAAAAAGACATATAATATAAATGCATTGGTCTACTCTTTTCTTCTGGCAAATAATAGATCAGGACTGAGAACTTAGTTTCTGAGGTTGTTTGTTTGTAGTCATTGACCCTCTGTTTCAGTTCTTAATTTGTACTCTGGATGGAATATTTTTAACCTCTAGAAAATTCTGCCATTAGTTGTTGACCTTCCAAATTTATGATCTTAGAACACCTACTCAAAGTGTTCCTTTGCATTTCTGGGGGTCTATGTCTGTGTGTCTATGTCTGTGTGTATATACACACATGTACAGATACACAATACATCTTAAAACTTACTTTAGTGACCTAATCAGGTCTGTTCCAGGATTCTACTACGAGTAGTGGCCGTGAGCAAATGCTTAGAGTAGGTGCAGTATGAATGTGATCTTTGTGACTAATATTTTCCTAACACAAATTATTTTCAATCAAGAGAATTTACTGATCTGGATTTTGTGTCTGCAGCTCTCAGAAGGCAGTGTCACAGTGCTCAGGCTGGCTAATGGAAATAGCTCCTGACAAGTGCTGTCCCACAAACCACATCCAGGCATCATCTGGCATGTGCCAAAACAATGTTGAGTGTGATAATAATAAAAGTACAATACTGTACTTTACTACTGACTTTGCCCTGACCTTATTTTATGTAGTAGGATAAGTGTAGGCTAAATCGTTCCTCACTTGCTCTCCATATATGTGGGCTCTTCCCAGAGACCAGTCTACAAAAGAAACAACATCTGGAAACAGATGTCATCTCTGCCTAAGTGCAGCAGTAGATGGAGTGTCTGCAAGCCTTCATTCTGCTTCCATTTCTGTTTTGGATCTGCTCATAGACATTTCTGCATGTGTAAAAAATAGGAGATAGATATCAGTAACTAATCAAATACATAAAGTAAGTGTTGATCTTCCACTTGCTATAGCTAGAATGGGGAGAGAAAGGCAACAGTTGCAGCATATGAAGACGTTGGTGAGCAGCCCAAGCATGTACAGAGACCACAGGTCTTGTTTTCACCTCAGATGTGCACAGCCTGATTTGAAGGGTCAGCTCAATGAATTCAATGAGACAAATCTGTTTGAAATTCCAGAGCATTTTACAGTAGGGTAGTTGAATTTTACACTGACTCACTTTGCTACTGGGCCTTCTGTGATTGCTACACCTGAATGTCAGACTGCACTTGTTTGCCTAATGTCATCCATCAATTATAAAATGGCATCTCTCCCTGGAATCAGTGTAACTAGGTTGATGAAATGTGCACCATAAACAACAATTATGATGAAAATTAAGGAGAGTTGTCTAGTGAGTACATATATGGACAGTGATTCAAGACTGTGACTTTGTCACTAATTTTAACATCTAAAAGCTGTCTAAGCTACCTTTTTGAAACCCATTTATCCAGCTTTTTCTCCAGTGACTTTCCTATCCTTACGAGTATAAGACAGAATAATGATATTGAAGTATATCAATATGTATTAGCTCTACACATGCAATGAACTGAGGTGTGCAGTAAAAACACCTACATGCACTCATAATTACATTCATTCTGAAATACATGCAAAGCTTTGTGATTGCCATTAGTCTTCCTCCCTAATTTTTAACTTTTTGTGTAATGCATATACATATGGTTTCTAAGCATATGTAAAATTATTATGATATTTTTATTCAAGGAATTTATGTGCATCTGAGCATAAAGTAGCAAGTTTCATACTGAAAGAGCTTAAAAAACAAACTGCTAGAGTGGGATGCCAAATACAGGACAAATATAAAACCTAGGTAGGAAGTCAGGACATCTGTTGCCTGATAAATGTTATGCATTTTATTTTTCACTTATCCAGCTCTGTGCTATTTATCACTTGTGTTTACCTGCTGTACTTTCCACACAGACTGCGAGTGCCTGAGGCAGGGACTGTTTTCTTTGTTATATGTCTGTACACTACATAGTACAATCGATCCTTGATTACGTGCCTAGGCAGTGGCATGGTGTATATAAATAATAATAACTTTCCAGTCCATGGCCTTTTGTGACTGAATTAAAGACAGAGTGGGACAGTGAAATAGCTGTATTGTAAATTGCAGTCAATAAGGACAGCAGACAGGCTTTGTTGTCCCTGAATACATCATAAAAATAACATGCATGAACAATGAAACTCTATTTTGGTTCAAAAGACCCATTAACTAGCTATGACCTATATTCACTTTATTTCTTAGTGTAGTTTGGATGACCTTTCATACTTGTCAGCCAGGACCCAGCTGGATTTTTCTGCCACTGCCTTAGAGAATGACAGGTCTGAATGGTCTTCATAATCTATTAATCCTAATCCAATCTACCAGTATAAAAAAAAGGTTGTTAATTAATACAAGCAGTACAAACACTTAATGAAGTAGACATTTTTCCTCTTGGAAAATATTTGGAATAACATATTAATGGAAAGATATATTCACCAGGGAAGAATACACTTGTGAGGCAATTGTAGTCTTGTCCTACTATTAGTCATTTAAAAAAATTTTAAAATTCCCCCAAGTTTATGTCAAAAGAATATGGATCTAAGTAGCTGGGAGATTGAAAGGAATGACAGTGGGCAGAAGGCTATGAGTATGGCTGGGTCCTGCAGTCTTCCTTGATGGCTTGCTATTTCACCATCAAGTAGCTGAAAGGAGGAAGAGTTAAGGCTGTCTGAAAAATCGGAGTTTGTCATCATCGACTTTCTGCAGACACTGTTGGCAAGGGTGCAATAGCTGGACTGGACTGCCATAGGGAAAGATGTAGCCTCCTGGGTACACAGTATTCAGCAGAACTGGGAGATTTAAAGAATGGCTTCGGTCCTTGAACAACTCCTGAAAGTGGATTTTAAGGCCTAATGAGGTCCCTGTGGTCTCTGTGATGAAGCTGGCTGTCCATGATAGTCCCCTCTAGACCAAACTTCTTCCTGGGAGACAAAGTTATGGAGGTGCATTTTACTCATCTGTTTTGTAGGTCACAGGGGTACCAGTAACTAGGATCATATTCCCATCTAAAAGACATTGCTGAAATAGTTCTGTTGAGCATAAAATTAAGAAGGAAAAACACTACAAGGCAGGAAAACCTCTTAGGAATAAAGAGCAATCAAGAATATCATTATAAATTAAAATAAATTATGCTGCAAACATTATTTCTCAAATTACTCTCTGCCAAGGTCTTTAAAAAATGTCTTTAGTAAACCAGCTTTATTTCTGTCTTACCTTGATCTTAACTCATCCAATCTGTTTTTATCCAAGTCTCCATTTCAGGAAAACATTAAGACAAAGACCTTCTGGAAGAGGAATTCAGAGCTGCCATCATGACAGTGGTGATATCATCACCTTTATCACAGCTTGGCTAAGCTTATCCACTGTTCTTGATGGTGTGTTGGGAATGTGGGGCTCCAAAGAGCCTTATGACCATTGTGGGAATAAAAAATTTCCTGATATTATTCCTGGGAATAACAGCTGGCCAGCCCCTGAGTAATCCTCTCCAAGCCTGGTAGTGTAAAACTTGACTGGTTTGAAATTCACTTTCACTGAGAGGCTTATTAATGTTTTCTGCCAGAGCAAACATTTACTTGGTAGAGATTTGATATGATGTTGAAAAATTTGGGTCATCTTATTTTTTAAATCTGGGAAATTCTCATTAGAAACCAAAATTGTGAAAAAAACAAGTTTGAGAAAGTCTTCCAGCGTATATCCCAGTATTTTCCAATAGTACAAATGCTGCTAGCAAAGAATGCATAATTTTCCTTCTTTTTACGTTTTAAAATTTGTCTAAAATTTTAGGGAAGGAATTTAGGAAGTCTCCCATAGCCATCTGGATCACCTTAAACAATATGTATGACTTGCCTGCATCTTTGAATTTGCTCAGCAGAGACTTAGCAGTATATGTGGTATATCACATGTAGCTGTCAGGGTAGAGAAACTAAAAGCAACATAGCAGAGGAAGTAGAAAGGCTTACAAAAAAAGCACTCCAGAATATTTTTTTTCTCTATTACTTTGTTGCTTCTGTGGTTTGAAGTTTTGCACACCTCACAAAGTAGTTTATGTGTTCATAAAGTTCATAAAAGCGGTTAGTGCCCAGAAAGACTGTTTTTCTTGCAGTGTAAGCTTGCTTGCCACTTGGAAAGACGTTTGAGCTAATACAAAATCTTCCTAGGTAAAGAGAATGTTATGCTGTTTAAGCACAGTAAATTCAATTGATGTGTGTGTGCATGTATGATTGTAAGTATACATGTGTTTGTGTGTAGGTATTATACGTTTAAATTGGATTTTCCTCTCGCCTTCTCTGAGCTTCTTTATTCACAGTATCTCAGTCTTGGCTCAGTTACTGATCCATTTTTACATCTTAGGTAACATTTTGAAACGTGCCATTGTATGTAAGGAAGTAAATGGCATTCAGACTCTGCAGGCAATTTAGGTGCTTTAGAAAACGGGGTCAAAGTTTCCTTGTCATTTGGACGCATAAAAATTTTTACTTTTTGTGGTTATAACAATTTATTATTAGTATCACAGTAACATAGAGGAGGCCAGTCATGCGAACAGAACTTCATTGTGCTTGGTTTTGAATAAACATATTCTAAATAGACAGCCTCTGACTCAGAGGATTTAGGAATTACTTTTTTTCTCTCTATCTGCCCCCCTCTTCTTTTTTTATTAGTTGTTTTTAAGCAGAATGCGAGCAATGTTAAAATTTAAATGTACAATGTTTGAGTAGTTTGGAAGGGAACAAAACTGAATCCACTCATCCATGGTTTTTAGTAAGAAGAAAGAACAGTTGCAAAAATGCTAAAAAGTCTGATGCTAAAAATTCCACTTGATTGTGTAAAATAGTTTATTAGACATTCATATATTGTACATTAACACAGATGTCTATTTATTTACAGGAGCGGAGCTGTGTTCATTTGTATCAGATCCACTTGACCTCTAGAAGTACTTAAAAAATTCTAACTGGATAACTGTGTTCAATGTTCTTTGCTTGTGTAGATATGTACATCTGCCAGCAAGGTAAAAGAAATTTACCCTGTTATTCTCTTTACATGGCCTGTCTAAAAGCCAACACAATTCTAGTACATTGTCACAAAATGTTTCTCATGAACTGCAAAACAACGAGTGGTATTTTCTTCCCTGATCTGCAGTTTGATTCACGATGTGCCACAGATGTCAGAAAGTCTGAGGTAACTCCTTAGGAAATGGATGTCCATCTGTGGTCAGATACTCCTCCAAACTGACACGGACACGTGTGCTGAGGTGTGCCCAGGTTCTCAGCATCTGCCATCCAGAGCACCAAAACTCCTCCTCTCCATATTTCTGGAATTCTTCATCACAGAAACCACTGTGTATGGAGGCTGGTATTTTCCCTGATTGTCTCAACAAGTGAAGCTGGAGCATGGCTGGGATATTTATCTGAACACGAAAACTCCAGAATTTTCCCTGGAGATGAAAATACTAGAATTTGTTCCTCCATATCCTTAAAACAATAGAATACTGAGATGGTTGTGTAGAACCTAATTTTGTTGTATTAAACATATGGGATATCAATTTATTATTTAGTTTTAAAGTCTGTGGGTAAATAACAAATTATTTTTATTTGTTGTTGCATACGCCATATTTCCAAATTGATTAAAATATTTGTACAGAAATTACCAACAGTGACTGAAGTAGGTGCTTCGGAAAGGAGGAGATTAATATATCGAAACTAAAGTTTAGTGTTTTGGTTTTTTGTGGGGGAGGGAGCAAGTGGGATTTTTTTGTTGTTCTTTAACCTGGAGCTGACTGTGAACTAACTGGATGAAGCAGATAGCTCAGGTCTGACCTGAAAAGTAGTGAAATATAAGGTTTCAAAATCATTTTGTTAGACCTGTAAATGCAAACAAAAATATGGAAATATATTCATAAACTGAGCCCATTTGCTTCTTAATTTTAAAATTGTCTTCCTTCTTTCATCTCCCATATATTTTTCTCTCCCTAAATATTGATTATTGACAAAATCTCTATACTTGCATTATATTTAGATTTTTTTTTAGCTGCTAATTGCTGAAACTTAACCATTTACTAAGTAATTTTCAAATGGCCCCAATCACTTCAAGCTCTGGGGGACTTTTGTTTTATGACTGAGACATAAATGCTTCACAGAATTACCCATGCACAGAGAAACATGCTAACCAATAGAAAACAGCACTATCAATGATTAGTAAAAGTGTCCTGAAAATCAATGCACAGTAGGGATTTGAAATGTTAGTGATTTCACCAGTGTTTCAAGATTTATCTACCAGTCTCAGCTACACCTTAGCACCAAAGTAATTTCATTTGGCAGGAATCAGTGAAGTGTTCTACATTTTTAAAATTATAAGAGCCTTTTAGCTGAAAAATCCCTGTATCTGCAATCAAACGTTGCACAGACTTGGCCATATTGCACACGCTCAAACACAAAGGGAACAATTACTGCCTATAATCTCTCCCTGCTCCTTATAGAAGATATAGGTGGAGCATTAGGGAACCATCTACAGCTACTTAATCTGTAGCCCTGGTTTTGGCAATACTTACAGTGATTACTGTGCTCACTAAATTTTGTCTCCTCATTTCAGTGCAATGATGAAGCTCTGGTTTCTAGTGCTGAATTATCCTGCACCAAGATCCCCTTCCTGCAGCACAGGCAGGCTACAAAGCACTGGAAAAAAGCAGCTGGTACCAGCCCAACTGAGTTACTCGTTCATGAGTGCTAATGCACCGGAATCTTCCAAAATCCTACTTATGTCATTTACCTCACCAAGCCGATGTTTTAAACCAGGATGTTTTAAAAAAGACATTTCATATGTGAAAGTCTCACATTTACTTTTGTGCCCTACTCTGACATTTTAAATGGAATTTGTGAATCTGCTTCCTTTACTTCCTTTCTTTGGTATGCTGTTCATTCAGACTAGAAGTTGAAAACTCCTACAAAAACCAAACAGAGCTTTTTGTTTTGGGAGATAGAGAGATGTTTGGTTTGCAAATAAAATAAGAAAAATAAATTGAAATTTTCCTGTGTACTTGAAAGCATTCTTTTGTCAGAAAATCCATTTCTCCTCTCAATCTATTTCTCTTTGAAGAAGAATTCTTTGCCAGACCTTTGCAGCCAGTTTCTGACCTTTTTTTTTGCCTCATTTTAATATATGTGTGTGCATGTATATTCAATGCTTAAAGATAGAATACTGGTACTCCTTTTCTCATCTTTGTGCTAGATGAATAGATGAACAGATCACATGCTAAGGATTTTCTTCTCCCCACCATGACCACTGTGAATATGTATACACACACACAGAATTCCATCTAAGTCCCTTGTTTCTGAAAATACTTAAACAAGAAATAAAACCATAAAACCAATAAAAAACTTAAAAGACACAAAAATACTTATGGGTTGGAAAGTTGACATAAGCTGGGAAATCTTTCATCTCCTGTTAACTCAGATGTGTTTTATTGGTCAGACACATTTAGTTAGCTAATATTTTCAAATACAGATATGCAAGTTGTGTTCTGCCTTCTTTTTCCTACGATTTTTATATTCTTGCCACAAGCATCTGTTAATAGAACCAGTCATAAGTATGAATGAATAATAAAAGGCTGATAAGCTTTTAAGGAGCATGTCTATTTTTGCAAAGAAAGTGAATGCTGCATCTTGGTTTTTGCTTAGTTAATCCTATTGCTTCCTAAAATAATTCTTCATGACTGGCCAGAATTAAATCTAATAGAAACAGCAAATGCTAGTTCAGTCTCACTTAATCTGATCCTAATCTGATGGTAGATATAGTGACTTGCTTCAGCATGACCTTCATGTGTTTCGTTGCTCTTAATTGGCTAATTGTTTTACTTGATCAAACAATATTATAAAAATCTAGAACAGAAAAGTTAACCTTATTGGTTTTAAGCTTTATTATTACAGAATTGAAGTTTCCACAGAAAAGCAAGTAAGGAAGATCTGAACTATGTTGGTTATGTTTTTGCAAAACTGTAGAGAAAAGAGCTGGAGGGGCATCAATGATGAAACTGGCACTGATACTTGGTGAGAGATAAGGGAGCTCAACTTTTTTTTTGAAGGCACCATTTTAGTTCCTTTTTTTTATGACAGTGGAAGGGAAGAGAGAGATTTAACACTTTCAGTGGGGAAAGATCCATGTAACATAATGAAAAGCTACAAAATTTTTGACTTGCATTTTCATGTTACGATGTTGTATTGCGTTATTTTATTGTTACTAGATGGTTTGTTCTATTGTCTGTACCCCCCCCCCGTTATAATTCAGTTGCCCTAATTCCCGCCTTCCCTTGATCAATCAACCCAAGCCCCAACCCACCTTCCAGTACCTTCCCTGTCCCTCACTCTAGTCCCTGCCCCGAAGACTGTCAATCCCTCCTAGCCCCCCCTATCCTTCTAGTATCTTCTGTATCAGTCATCCCCTTCTTAGCATATGATTTGATGTTACATGTATTTCCCCGCCTATGTTTCCCCCTATTCGTTGTATGTATAATCAGCCCTGCCTTATGTTACACCCCAAACTGTAGCAATTGGTGCTGTATTGTACCCTCCCTTGGGGGAGGGCCCCTATTTAAGTTGCTGTACACCTGTGTTCCCTGCCTTCTGCGGTTCCCTTCCCCCGATCTCGGTTGTCCTCTCTCCCGCAATAAATCCCGCTTCCCCGGAACCTCAGAAGGACTCTGTCTCGATCCTTTGCTCCTCCCCGGACACGTGTACGGCCGTGAGGGTTCAGAGCCCTACCCACATTCCGGGTTCCCCTAAATCCTGGAAGTGGGCCACTCTCGGCACTGGTCTCGCCTTCAGGAGCTAGCTGGGCGAGTCGGAGCGGGGTGGAGAAGGCGGGCCGTGTCAGCTGGCGCCCAACGTGGGGCCATTCGACGGAGTGACCCCACGAAGAACTTCCAAGGATCCGAGGATCTGGAAGTCTTGGCCGTTAGCTACCCCGGTGACAGCAGGCTGATTCCGGCAGCATTACCGGGGGTGAGGACAACAACCTTCCAGCACCAGGAGGGCTGTCCTCGGGGGAGGAGACCTTGTCTGCAGCACCACGCTCGGGACCACGGCAGCGTAAGTATCCCCCAGGGACCTTAGGGGTGAAAGGGACTTACCGGGACTGGCCATCCCATGGTGAGGGCAGGGAGCATTGCCCCGGGAGGGGGCAACGGGCTCTAGCCCTAGGTGGTTCCCCGAGCCCTTATTTTTAGTTTTTTAAGTTGTCCTTTGCTGCAGGCAGGGGTGGATTTTGCTGTGCCGACCAGTAAGATCAGAGTATGGGTGCTAAATTGTCGGTGCAGCAGAGAGAGATTTACAACCAAGTTGTGGGTACCCTGGTGGGAGGGAAGAAAAATTTTTCTAAGGGAAGTTTAAAAAAGTTCGTTAGATGGCTTACTTTGAATTTTCCTGAAGTGTCTCCTCAAAGTGTAAAAACTGTCCCCTTTTGGGATGCGGTGGGCTTGAGGTTATCAGAGTTAGGGGCCCAGGGGGACTATTCAGTTGGAAAATTCATTGTGTTGTTTTTTACAATTCGGTCTGTTCTAGAAGATAATAAGGGAGTGGACAGTAAGCCAAAGCGAACCTCCCGAGTTTACCCTGTCTCTCCTTCCCCTTTTCCCGACCCCTCAATCCCTATACCGGGGGATCTGGGTGGGGCAGCCCGGCACCGATCGCAGGCGAGCCTGGCCAGGGAAACCAGCCACTGCTCGCCTGGCCCCCCGCAGGCTCCCCAGTTCCCTAGCCCTGGCAGCAAGGGCCCTGCTGCCAGGGATCCTTTCCTAAATCCCTCTGCCCTGAAACCTTTTTCCCCAGTTTCCCCAGTTATTACCCCAGTTCCATCTCCGGTTTTCACCCCTATCCTCGCACCTGCTCCTACCCTGGGACCCGCCCTTGCATGTTACCCTGAGCCACGAAATGGCGCCCCTATCCCTGGAGCACAAGAGGGCATCGACCATGTGGCGTGGTCGTCCCCTTGTGCTCCTCCTCCTGGCCCGTTCCTTTGTTCTCCCTCGGCTCCTTCCCTGGATCCTTATCCCAGTCCATTCCCTTCCCCAGTTACCACCCTCTGTCCTTTCCCCATGTCAGAGTCCACCCAATTACGTCATTCAGCTCTGTCCCCAGCAGGCCCCTCCTGTTGTGATCCTGAAGGAGGGTCATCTCAGGAGGAACAAAAAAGAGTGGAGCTCAGTGCTGCCTCGTGTGAGGAGGAAAATGAGGCAGGCTGCCAGGGGGACTCGGGGGAGGACGTTTACTGGAGGCGACAGAGGATCCAAGAATGGGATCCACATCCCCCCTTGGGCTTGGCTCTGGCTGACAGCATACACAGGTCTCAGCCGGGGCCAATCCTAAAGGACGTAAAGGTCGCCTCCTTGCGTCGTCGAAGACGCTCCTCCATTTGACATCAACAGTCCTCGGCTGGCTCAGACACCCCCCTTTCAGAATCCTTTCCTAAACCCTTTTTCCTCAATTCCCTAAAGTGTTATGTGAATTACGTTGCCTCTTTTCTTTTAGAAGGATAACCTCCCCTTTCCTTCAAAATACCCTAAGCGCCCCTGGGGTTCCCCCTGCAAACCCTTCCCCATCCCCATGACCTCCTCGGGATGCTCCCTGTACTTGGAGCACCCCGTGGAGGATGCAACCCTGTCTCCGGTGGACCCTAAGGATATCTGTGGGCAGCACAAAAGTCGTCTTCATCACCGACATCAAGACACTCAGGCGAAGTCAGCAGAAGCAAATCTGAAACACTAAAGGACTTTATCGGGATGGTTGACTTCTACATTTTGAACAGTTCTGTTAATGATGTCAGTCTTGTTTCCTATTTCCCCTACCATTTCAGTTTTTAAGATTACTTTCAAAGGTGTCTCCCCTACACTGGTACCATCAACTTAATCTTCTTAAAAAGAAAAGGGGGAGATGTTGTATTGCGTTATTTTATTGTTACTAGATGGTTTGTTCTATTGTCTGTACCCCCCCCCCGTTATAATTCAGTTGCCCTAATTCCCGCCTTCCCTTGATCAATCAACCCAAGCCCCAACCCACCTTCCAGTACCTTCCCTGTCCCTCACTCTAGTCCCTGCCCCGAAGACTGTCAATCCCTCCTAGCCCCCCCTATCCTTCTAGTATCTTCTGTATCAGTCATCCCCTTCTTAGCATATGATTTGATGTTACATGTATTTCCCCACCTATGTTTCCCCCTATTCGTTGTATGTATAATCAGCCCTGCCTTATGTTACACCCCAAACTGTAGCAATTGGTGCTGTATTGTACCCTCCCTTGGGGGAGGGCCCCTATTTAAGTTGCTGTACACCTGTGTTCCCTGCCTTCTGCGGTTCCTTTCCCCCGATCCCGGTTATCCTCTCTCCCGCAATAAATCCCGCTTCCCCGGAACCTCAGAAGGACTCTGTCTCGATCCTTTGCTCCTCCCCGGACACGTGTACGGCCGTGAGGGTTCAGAGCCCTACCCACATTCCGGGTTCCCCTAAATCCTGGAAGTGGGCCACTCTCGGCACTGGTCTCGCCTTCAGGAGCTAGCTGGGCGAGTCGGAGCGGGGTGGAGAAGGCGGGCCGTGTCATTACATTAATACAGCTTTCAAATCTGAATGAGTCAATTGGCTTAACATGGGGTTAATTAGCATTATTTGGAATTGACCACACATATTAGAAAAACAAAAACAAAGCAAGGAACTCCAATATGTTAAAAAATTTAGTAGAAGAGATGGAAAAAGAAGATAGACCTATCTGGAATCTAGAAGATAAGCTTCACTTTCTAAATCTTAAATAATCATATATTATATATTTTTTTAATTTCTTAGATTTTCACATACTGATATTCTAGTGACATTGCAAGTAATTTTTTTAATCTGAAATTTTTATCTGATTTTTTCCGTGATTTTCTATTCATAGATTTGTTCATTTTAACATTATTTTTCTTTCAATATTGATCTTGTTATTCTTAACAGCAGTTGCTGTTACTCTTCATTTTTTACCCCCTCAATATTTCTTAATGTTTAAGAGGAAAAATAGTATAGCAAATGATAAAAAAAAAAAAAAAAATAATTTTGGATTGAACTATTTCCACTTCCTTCCCTTTTACATTTATCTTTGGAATTTAGCAGCTAAATTGATAAAAACTGTTAAAACGCATTTGAACATGTGAAGACTGTTTTATTGTAAGGACTCTTCATAAACAAGGAAAGCAATAAGTATTTTTGAGTGGCTTTAGAGACATTCATGCAGCTTCTGTGATCTATGGGTAATATAGATAAAATCAGACCATTTTTTTTTTTACTAATTTCAGGGTTTGGTCTCAGCAAAAATGTTGTTAATACCAATCTTGATTTGTTATCAAAAACCCATTTGATTTTTTTTCACAAGGCTTATTGCAGTTTAGTGATCACACTAGATCTAATTAGTCATCACTTCTTGCTTCTAAAATTTACATGCACAATAGCTTATTTCCAGAAATGTGAAAGACTCTTTAATCAAGAAAATAGTCCCAACAAAAACAATCAAGCAGCGAAACAACAACAACAATAAAAACACAACTCAGAAGATTTAGTCATTGGCTGATGGGGTATCTGAAGGAAGAGCGTATGGAATTAGGTTCTCAATGAAACCAGAGTCTGCATTGCTTTCCTAAAGAAGTTTCAGGGCAAAACTGTGCAAGAGAAATCATAGCAAGCAAATTAGATACTGCTATGTAATCCTTGGCGTCAAACCTGTCACCTAACTAATCAACATTTTCCTCTAGGTTCATTCCATTCTCTGTCAATATCCCAGTTTGCCTTGCTCATTTGCCTTGCCCCATTTCCAATAGTTAAATGTTAACAGGGTGAGACATGGAAAATAAACCACTTGAGGAGGGAGAAGCAGTGTACTTCCCTTTAAAACTGAGGAGATTATTACTTATTGCAGGAGCTACTTGATGACATGGTGCACAATAATCTCTGTGTCATGTTTGCTGTGCTTCACAGGTGTTCTGGGTACTGAATTTGTTTCTGGATCACTTGAATTAACAATGCTCAGAGTGTAACTGGGTAGCTCCCACAGCCGTGCAAACCTGCCTGGACATGAGAGGCTGCAGTAACTTTTAGTTTCAGTGGAAACTCTTGTTAGTTTTCTAGTTAAATTTGAAATTAACATTCTCAATGGCTCTAATTTGTAAGATAAACCAGTCTCTTTGTTTGTTTGGTTGGTTGGTTGTTTTTTTTTTTTGTTAAAGCAAATGGTCATCCAGACTTAAAACCTGCAAACTGAGACAATAAAAAAAGTGAAAGTACACTCTCTCTAGTGTCACAATAAGTAGTTGAAAAATGGCTGGGACTTATGTGCCTAAACTTAGTTTTGGTTTGGTACTGTGGCAGTGTAGAAGGCCAATTTTACCAAATATAAAGGGTACTAAATGTCAGTCCATAAGCGTGACTTGATTATAGAATTTACTTGCATATAGTCTCCATGTCAAAAACATTCAGCTTTAACATTTAGCCTACAAGTCAGAAGTCTCCATGTCAGCAGGGGGATTTAGGTATGTGATCCTCACCTTCCAAAGCCTCCATAATTTGTTCCTGTGGGCCAGAAGGTAAGGAGAATTTTGTGGGAAAAGATTGCTGTTATTTTTCTCTAAAATGTGGGGGTTCTATATTCTATCAGGGGTCTTCCATACAGCTCTCAGCTGGCAATGCTTATCCTGACTAGGAGGCTGTGTCAGGGCTGGATGGCACACTGGAGGAACAGCTGGGGGACCAGAGGTGTAAAACTACCCTCACCGTCCTCAATAGGGTGAGCAGGGAGCCACCAGGCAGCACTGCAAAAATCAAAAGTATGGGGAGTTGTTTGGAGAGATGAAAGTAATGTTAGATTTTCTTTTTCTTATTCAGATTTACTGGTGAATATGGCTCTAGGCAGACTAATAAATGGTTGTCTATGCACTGGTTTTCAGCCACAAATACCCTAACCAAGAGTTCAATTACTCCGGAGCCCATAAAGAATTTTTTAAAAGGAAGGTACTTTTCCTTTTTCTACAGGATTGATCTGACTAATATAATGCATCAAAAGAATAAATAGTGTTTCAGGTGAATTAAAGTTGTTGTTTTGCTTAAGTTTGTTCCTTCCTCATTTTTCTTGCTATGGACATATTTCTCCCACTGAAAATTCTTAACAATATATTTTACCTTAATCAAGTTTTTCTATAAGTGTTTTGAAGCTCTATTTCACTTGCTTCTTTAAAATTAGAAAATTACCATAGAAACTGTTTCACATTTTAAAAAAGACATCAGCATGATAAGGAAAATGTAAAAATAATGCTCACCATTCAACAGAAGAAAACACATTTATGTTCCATCATTTACTTAACTAATTTTGCTTCTTATTAAAAAGAAAAGTTTTTGCTAGTAGTTCGTCTTGGTAGCCTCATTTAGTTTACATTATAGCAAGTAAGAGCAGCTTCTGACAGTAAAGAATGGATCTCAGATGACAGCACCCTGAAGTGGGCTCTGGTCCAAGCCCTCCAGCTCAGGCAGGGCCAGCTAGACTCAATTGCCCAGTGCTGTCCAGATACATCTTTAGTATCTCCAGTGCTGGAGACTCTACCACGTCCTTGGGCAACATGCTTGAGTGCTTTGTCAAGCACTTACAGTAAAAAAAAACCCACAACATTCTCATGAGGTAAAGTGGTATTTTGAAAGAGAGACCTTGAAAGTAAAGGCTGTGGACATCTTAGAATGTTCAGCATCTTCATTTCTTGTTCAGTTCAACAGAAGCTGATGGAGTTGATATATACTCAAAACCATAAAAATGCTTTTCTTTACATATGAGAACCAAATCCTTTGTTTTACACCCTTGTTTGTAGTCCACTTTAAGGGCCTAATATCACAGGTACTCCACTCAGGGCATGTAGGTACCTTATTCTGATCATGAAAAATTGAAACCCAGGATGCAGATAATTTGAAAATATAGCTTTTCGAATCAGAGTAAGTGTTTAATATAGTAAAAGTTCATCAGCTCTGTGATCTTTTCTGCACTGGTGGCACAACAATTATTTTTTTCAGAAACAGCATGAGATGTCATAAACACAGGGTTATGACTTCCCTCAGCTGAAGAAAAAGCTGATTTGTGAGGGAGAAAGCTATTCAAACACCAGCATCTTTAATAATAGCAAGAGGAATAAAGAATGCTGCTATCTAAGGAAATTGTTCTTATTTGAATGTGTTTACGCTGTGGCGCTTTTTTGAATGCACTCAGTGTGAAAGGCTGCTTCATAGGAAATGGAAAGAATTTATTTGGTCAATTTTAATTTATTTTAATTTTTAAGGAATTATTTTGTGTTTTTCTCTTTTCCCTATTCAAGGAAATTGAAGATGAAAAGGGAAGGTAATTGATTTTATATAGCCCACATTAGTCATCATGTCTTTGGAATACTGTGCTATTGACATCATTCACTAATCCTGAGTAAAATAATATATTTTGAATCTAAAAACTAAAAGCCAAATCCCCAGAATTTCTAGTCAGAACTGTGACTTATGGTTGTGAGTTATGGTTCCTTTGAACAAAGACTAAAGCAAGGTGAACTATTAATGATAAATACTTTATTTGATTTATTTTGTTCTGATTTTATATATGAATTTTTTTTTTCCACAGGAAGAGATTTTTGCCTATTAATTGGCAAGTTCAAATTTGTATGAAAAAACCCCCAAAAACAACAAAACATTTTACATCAAGGTGTTTTAGCCTTTTATTCCAAAACTGTTTCCTTCAGCTACTTAATATTTATATTTGTCAGCAAGAACATGAAGGCACCAAAAATCATTAGGCAGAGATGCTCTGTGGGCAGAAGAGTAGAAGGGAATTTTAGCTGCTCCATTGACGGATAAGGTGGATGCTTTCATGCCTGCCTGCACACCTCAGGGATGGCATCAGGGTCGTGCTTATTCTGCTGCACTGTGGACTCTGCCAGTGCTAAAGGAGGGGAGGGGACCCACACAGCTGAATAACTACAGTCTTCAAGGGAAATAAGCATTTCCACCTCATTATTTTCATCTATTTTTTTTTTTTCTATCTGTCTTTTCACTCAGTTCCCAGAAAATTGGCTGATTTCTTGGACACATTTTTCGGCAAGATAGAATTTGAGGAGAGATTTACTCAAAGGTTTGAAGGAGAGAAGAGTTTAGCTGGTAGACAAAAGGCTAACATGGCTGAAGTAAAAGGAATGCTTACATTTATGTTGACAGAGAAGCAAAAAGGGCTAGCATATGCACAGAGCTGAGAAGGTAGTGCATTTGCTTTTGAAGAGAACACTATTCATAAGCAAGGAAAACCTAGAGCTGAAAGCTGAATGTGCTGTACATGACAATATATTATAAGTAATAATACAAATTTATAATCTTTATTACAAATGAAAATATAAATAAACCATAAAACATTATTTGATATATATTTTTAATATAAACATATTTTTATATTTCTCATAAAATTCCAGAACAGTGCTTATTTATATTCAGTGGTCAAAATGGAAAGCTACAAGTCCCCCCACCTCATTGAAAACTATTCATCAATGTCCAAAAAAGTGTCAGTATCTGTGATTATAGTTTTGAGAAGTGCTGGGAAGGCATCATATATCAGCCCATTTTGATCAATGGTTATATTGCCTTCAGTTATAAACTACAGCAGTTCTTTTTCCAGCTGCAGGAAGGAACTTACCCAAAGCAGCTGCTATTATAAGATTTTCATCTGAATTTTTGCTGCTCCCATTTTAGCAAACAGCCTTTGGATAATATTTGGATAATCAATCTTTTGGCTGCTTATCTAAACCACACCCAATATGTTGAGATTTGCCCTTCACCATTGATGTAAATTTGTTTTATTAGGCACATCAGTTAGAGTACTTTTAATTATCATCATTATTCGGTAATAACCTCATGTCTGACAAGAGAAAGGATACCAATGGATATTGAACCTCTTATCCAAGAATAGGAAGATTATTGAGTGAGATCTATTTTAGGAAGAGGAAGGGAGCAGATGAAAGGAGATATTCAAATCTCTTCCTAAGAGATTTATAACTTAGGGATAGATTAATAGCTATAAAGATAAACACAGGTGTGGATACCGAATTCTGATACTACTTTCCTGGTTTTGGATACCATTTAAATGTGCATCTTTATCAAAATTTTACAAAGAATAAAGGCTTTTTTAAAGTCACACCTCCAGGACCTCTGAAGTTTCACTTGATGCACTTGATTAAAAAGAAAACATTTACTGAGAACAAGCTTTCTCCACGGGAGTACAATAAAAGGATCGACAAAATCAGTTTCACTCTAATTTGAGAATGCAGTGGTAATACCTCTCTGCTGATCCTGATGTGTCTCACCTTGTACCCTACTGTGTTAGGGATGGGGAAAGTATCTGTTTGAGCACATGTCTAATGGGCTTGAATGGTGTAGGACTGAAACCTGTTCTGGTAATGGAGCTTTATAAAGGGCTCTATGGTCTTTGAACCTGGCACTTTTCCAAAGCAGAGGGGCACTGTTGTGACTCACTTGTCATTTCTGTACGCTAAATAAAAATGAAATCAGACTCCAAAGTAGCTCCTTCTAAGATCACCTTTGAAAATCACAGAGGCCTACTAGCAGGGAACAGCAATGGGGGAAATTGGAGGCCAAAGGGTTTATACCAAATATAATGCAGAGCTCCCCTGGGAAGTAGAAGAGAGCAGCTGGACTACCACAGGGCATAACAGAACAGTCAGTAGGAAGGAGAATGTTCAAGTCATTAATGCTAGAGGCAACCAAATTAGTGTACATAGGTTTGTATGTGATGAATTTCCCTTCTGTTTGTGAATTGCTAGGAAATGGGTTGTCAGAGGCTGGTATTTCTTGCTGCACACAACACACAAATTTGTGCAGTTAAAAAGGAATGAAGTCCAGTCTAAGTATGTGCATTGAAAAGGATATAAACCTTTGCCATTTTTCTTCTGCTTCGGAGAGGTTTTGAATAGCAAAAAAAGGCAAATTGTTCCCACCATAGCACACTGTAAAAATGCTTTTCTCTTGCTAAGCAGTGAAGTTCCAGTCCTGCTAGTACTGGATCCAGTGGAATGAACCATGCCCTGAAGCTGATCTTGCAGCATACAAGCCTTCACCCTCCCACCGTGCAAAACAAGAGAATCTCAGCACCTCATCTGAACCCATACCTCCCTCTCCCACGTTTACAGATGTCTCCCTGGACTTCAGGAATTTTTCTTTTTCGAAACTTTCTAATTGCAAAGCTGGACTAAAACAAATGCTTTACAGCGTTTTTAGATAGCAAAGCCAAACAAACATCAAGGTCAGAGTCCAGGAAGCAGAATGCTATCAACAGCCCTGTACACTTGGCAAGTCACAACTAAATGTTAAATCCTCCATTGTTTCAGATCATAGGGATTATGGGTAGTCATGGATCATCACCAGAATAACCAAACCACTCAGAAAACAAGCTTTCCCTCATGCTGCTCTTTTTCTCTTTTTCATATAAACTGACAAGTTTGTGTGGACAGTTACTGCATTCAGGAAACCTATTGAAAATGACAACTTCAGGAGGGAAAAACCAGGTACATTTCAGTCCAGATGGGAAAAATATTTGTTTTAGTTTTGAAAAGCTAACAATTTAAAATAACTGAAGTGATGATTTAGAAAAAAATACCCACCACGATTTCTTTAATGTTAAATTTGAATAGTTAAAACTTGAATAATTACTAGTTAATGTTAAAAACTTGAGTTACACATTTTATTTAGGTCAAAATAAAAAAAGAATTTATTTTTGGCTTTTTTTTCCCTTCCCTAAACCAAGGAAAAAAAAATACTCAGAAAACTCCAGTACTGCTGTAATACCAGGCTCTGTCTAGTGTTAAAAGAACTCACAGACTGAATATCCCCTCATGATAAAAGATGGAATTTTATACCTGCTAGCTTTAAGTTGACCCTTAGTACAGATGGAGCTTAATGTTACAATACCACGTCAATGTTCTTTCTTTCGTCCTATCTGCATTAATTGAGGAGCCCTTTCGAAGAAAGGAGTGTGGTGCCAATTACCACAAAAAATGTGTGAAATTCTGATTCATACCTGTGATTCAAGGGACCATACTTACGTTCGGTTTCTTTGAGAGCAAAAATCAAGGGGAGATTGACGTTTTATTCCCCGTCTTTTCTAGATGGAAGTAAATTAGTACATTATCCACCTCTCAACTGACTCATAGAAATCTTATTTCAGATCATAATGTTGTGCTCTTTGTCACAGAGACAGGGTTATTTTTCACAGAGCTCTGTGAAAAAAAAAATAAAATAATAATGAGCAAACCTTTAACTCCACTAGGCTTGCCAGCTGCTGCATTTTGTTAGCATTTTGCAGTACTGAACTTTCTAAACAGTCAGTAATTTGCATAAAAACTGGGGCTCTGGACATGATTCCCATTCCAGAAGTAATGCATGAAATAGTCCTGTACCACTGACTTGTGAGCCTACAAGCCATTTTCTAAGGCACTGCAGAAAACACCATTGCAGAAAGAGACTGGAAGTAGAGAATGGAGCAGTAAATAACGTTAGAAGACTGGTAAAGGAAGAGAATATTAATTTTCTAGCCCACTTTTGTTTGTTTGTTTTGGGGTTTTTTTTTTTTGAGTTATGTTATTAATCTTACTTTGTTTAAAAGCAAACTTTAGCTTTTCCCATTAATACTTGATTTTAGCGACCACAGATTCCTGGTGTTTAACCGCAGATTCAAATGCAGTGAAGGAATGCAGTCACCTTTGCTTTGTCCCACTCCAATTTGTTTCAAATGTTACAGTTAGAAGCAGACAAATCACTGAAGAAATACACAAGCACAAAGGAAACGTAGGGAAAGAATTAAGGTCAATGATTATCTTCTTCTTCTACAGTCATTTTCACCTTTTCAAAATGAGTCCAAAGTGGTACTAAATCACTATCAAGGCCAAGCAGTACCCATTCATATCCACTTCACACTCACACAAGTCACTCCACGAGGATGAAGGTACTCGAGGATCGGGGCCCTAATCTCTTTATCCTAGTCAATTCATGACTTGCCTCGGACAAATTGCCAAGCTGCTGCCCACTCCTGCTGAGCCCACAGAGGGCTAAACCATGCTGTGAATGGAACATATGGCCCTTCTGACAGCACTTAGGCTGTAATCAAGTCTCAGCATGACAGAAGGATATCTCTTAGATCCATTATATATAGACTTCAGCTCAACCCTTCCTGTTTGTTGCTCTGTCTTTTATAAACTAGGAAGGATTTTAAGTTCAATAAGAAGGACGCGCATTCCTGCACATTGTGATCTGAGCTATGCTATGTCTTTACCTTCACAGCAAGTTTCTAAGGCTCAGCTTTCTGCAAACTCTGTATTACTCAAAGAGACGGACACTGACAGCCCTCCTGGATTCTAAGGAGTCCCCAGTTTACCAGGCAAAGGCAGACTTGGTGGCCACAAAACTGCATACAAGATAACGTTTCAAAGGTGAAAAGGTCAAGTGAAAATCCTTAGTTCACAAGTACAGAATTATAAAATGGTTTGTTTGGAAGGGACCTTAAAGATCATCTAGTTCCAACCCCCTGCAGTGGAGGTTACACCTTTCCACAGTTTTTGTGGCTTTGCCTAGCCAGAATTGAATGTTAAATTCGCAATTGTCAGAAAGGCCATACTTTTTCTGGCTGTTGGGAGAGAGATGCTCAGAGTTCAGCTTTCTACACGGTTAAACAGATCTGATGGCTGACTAATACTGAAGGATCCCAAAAGCTTGCAGGAGCTTTTAAAGACAGCAAGCCACAAGGAAGGATGACAGTCTTTTCCACACTGACACACCTTTTGACAGCTGGACATTAAAATTACCTATGTTCTCCCTTCACAGAGGTTCTAGTTGGGGCTAATGGGCAGTTTTAGTGTTTCCTTTGGACAACATCTGAAGCAGAGTGGAAAGGAAGTAACAGATTATTCCTCAGACTAGTCAAATATGATGAATGTGCCTAGGACTTTTGCAGGTACTATACTTCCAAGGCATCTTGGTGTCCAGTACAAATTTCCTTCACTTTCCTCCACAGGATGGTGCAGCTTTGTGTTGCCTTTTTCTGTGGGCTGTGGCCAAAACCACAATGTAGCAGATTACTAGGATTTCTTTCTCCTTCTTCTATACAAGCCTGCACTGTCAATATAGCTCCTCCTAAGTGCTCCTGAGGGTTTCAAAAGATGGAAGAAATTATGTCCTATCCAAACATAACAATAGTAATGATAGCACACAAGCAGATAAGGCTGTCAATTTAGTACGATTAACTATCTACTCTGCTATGCCTTCATTTGGTGATCTATTTTTACAAGGCAATCCAAAGGGGAAAAGAAAATATTTATAATAAAAGAGAGGGATCAGAAAGGAACAAAAATTATGGGGAAGAAATAAAGCAATGGTGGACTTGAGGGGATAAAATTGAATAAAACATGCAGAGAGACAGTCCACACTGATGCCATATGTCAGATAAAGCTAACCACAGTCATACCTGCTCGATGCTCTCTGACTACTGGTTGAAGTTAGGACAAATGAGGCAGTGATAAGCTCTTTAAAAAAAAATGTCTAGGGGCCTTAGAAAAATATTTGTAGTGAGGAGCTCAGAATTTCTCTTCCTGCAAGTACTTGTGTCTACATTACTAAGAGCCATTTGAAGTACTAACCCTAACTAAGGTCTCAAAGCAGAGATTGTTGAAAGGACTTTGAGCAAAACTGAGTGCTTGGTGTCACAAAAGTTAGATTTGTTATGGTGAGTTTGCCCAGGGGTGCCTATTCAAACCTGGACTTGAACAATTAGAAGGTGTTGCAAGAAGTCAAGGAATAATCACAAGAGGCTCAGAAAGATCACAAGCAACTTTTTCAGAGCTTCTATGGCCACAGGCCATAACACAGAATGAGAGTGATTCTTGCTTATGGGTGACTGACAGAACTGATGCAGGTTTTGACCGCATCAAATAGGAATAATGAAATGTATTGCTAGTGCTTCAAGGTTCAGGCCAGTTCCCCTCCTCATCCTCCAAATATGATTTTGTGGAAAAGGTGAAAGTGCAGGGCAGGGGAGGAGGCAAAACTCCCATATAAGCTATTTGTCTATCCCAGATTTCTGGATGACTCTAATGAAGATTGTTCTAACACTCCAGGGGAAAGAGCAAGTGGACGAAGCCACATTTATCCAGAAAAATGGGAACAGAGACATTAATCTGGTTTTTTGTGTGGTGATCACAAATGACAGATCTGACCTTTCATGAACTGCAGTTATGGGCAGGTCTGCCGAGCTTAAAATTGGATTGGACAGCATGTCTGCTCCAGCTAATAATGCTGCTGGTACTTGTCAGTGGCCGTGTCACTCCTGCTCTTGTAAACTATGAGCATAAACTTTGGTCTCGGGAAACTTTGTGACCATCAGAGAGAAAAATTCATAAACCCTTACCAATATAAGATGACCACTGTTGAATTTTGATCTGCTGAGATCTTTTGAGGCAATCCTGTCTGGGTGAGAATGCTGTGATGCGAAGTCATTGATAGAACTAGGTAGCTGAGGAGTAACTTTATTGAAGAGGGACCTGAGTCTCTGTAGGAAGATCAGTACCTGGAAGAACTGCTTAAAACAGAAGGCTATTTCCATGTTTGATAATTCGAGTTTTACCTGATACAAGAGGAAGTGGGAAATGATGCAATATAAAAAGGTTGAAGTATAGACATCCCATATTATACATGAAACTGAAGTTATTTCTACCAAAAGGGAAAAACTCAGCAGATCTTCTAGGAAAGGTGTTGAGAGGAGAAAGAAAAAACGCAGGTTATTATGAGAAAATGCCTGGAAGGAAATAATTTATGGAACTTTGAAATTATTTTCCAGTCAGCAGTAAGTTTCCACTTTTCAATTAATCCCACTTTTCATTACATTACCTTTCCCTACAATGCCCCAATATGCAGTCCAAAATGTATATCTCAATATAGACTCTTTTTTCCAGTCTTGCAGTCTTTGAAACAGCCTTCAGCTTCATGTGGGTTATACATGATGGGTTCCAAACTGCCAGACTAGATTTGAAGAAGCTCTTAGAGATTCAGTAACTCACAGCTGAAATGGCAGAGGACTTAGCAGTGCAGTTTGTATGCATTCATGTACTAAGTCAGCAACTGCTTCTAGGAAACCTGTTCAGTCATTAGAGAAAATAATGAAGGGTAAGTTGTTCAGAGACTAGATTCCTATACTTTTGAGAACTACCTAGAACAGCACACCTAATCATTGATCGCTGCTTAAGATGTGTTTTTGCAGCTGTCTCCAATTATTCTATGACAGATGCCACTGTTGTAAGTTTTTTGCTTATTTATGGATTAAGTCTCTCATCCATCAGCAGGATAACTCTTTACACTGTACCTCTTAATGTAAAAAAAAAAAAAAAGAAATTATTGCGTATCAGACCTGGAACATAGCAGGTATAGTTGTCTCCATACCATTGCCAAGTCTGCTTTATAGAATAGAATCATAGAGTCATTTAGGTTGGAAGTGACCTTCAAGATAATTGAGTCCAGCCTTTAACCCAGCACTGCCAAGTCCACCACTAAACTATGTCACTAAGTGACACATCTACACATCTCCAGGGATGGTGACTCAACCACCTCCTGGGCAGCCTATTCCAGTGCTTGAAAAGCCTTCCTCTGAAGATTCCATCTAAACCCCTCATGGCCCAGCTGTAGGCCATTTCCTCTTGCCCTATCATTTGTTGCTAGCAAAGAGTATGTTCATCCAACCCATGAGCAGTTTCATTAGGAAGATGCTGTGGGAAATTATGCCAGAGTTTTTACGGAGGTCTTGATAGGGAACATCCACTGCCTTTCCCTTATCCACTGAGTGGGTCATACTGTCCTACAAGAAGGTTTGTCAAGCAGGACCTGCCTTCCATGAGGCCATTTTGTCTGAGCCTGATGTCCCTGTTGTCCTGTACATGCCAGCAGTGGCACTCAAGGTGCTCTGCTCCGTGACCTCTGCTGGCACTAAGGTCAGACTGAGGGGTCTGTAGCTCCCCAGATACTCTACCCAGTACTTGTAGTTATCACAATGGCTAGCCTCAAGGTAGCTTGGACCTCTCTCGTTATCTAGGACTGCTATAAATGGTGGAAAGTGGCTTGGTGAGCACTTCTGTCAGCTCCCTGATTCAATGACACAGGACTACCCCCGAACCTCCTTCTTTGCCTCTCCCTTCCCAGGTGTCTGTAGCCACCCATTGCAGCACTCAGTGGTGCAAGTCATCTCACCACGTTTCTGTGAAGGTGGCTATGCCATAGTTTAATTGCTGCACAGTGACTTCTAGCTCCTCTTGTTTGTTGCTGCATTGGCATAGATCACAATATGATTTATACTTTTTGTTACCATGAGAAAAGAAATAAAAAACAGGCTCAAGATATTTATATACCCCAGTTAAAAATGTTGCTTGGCTTAGCTTTCTCAAAATTGCTGCTAGTATTGTGAATATCTCTTCCCCAGGCTGGCATCACTACAGAAGCAGAACCATTATGAAATGTAGTTTTGCCAATGTAAATTTGTTTTTTCTGGCTATGCTTATCATGTTTGAAAGCCATTTAAAAAAAAAATACAACAAACAAGGAAGCAAAAACTAGCTATTGGTGGATGCCATATTTTTGCTAGGGCTAGAAAAATGTAAACAAGCTTTTGAAAGAAATCTTGCAAAAAAGCATATGAATGTGTTTTCGCTCTGGAACGGAAAGCAATACTCCCATCCATTCTAATTCTGCAAAAGTATAATGCTTCAGGAGAAGAGGGCATGTGTTCAATAAAATTATGTGACAGAGAAAATTTAGGCCTAAACAAGTTTCCAATAATAAAGTATTTTGAATTTATATGGGATTTTTTATGCTACATAATTTAAAATATCTGTTTTCATTAAGCAGTCAGTCCTAATAGATGCTCCCCTAAAAGACAACTATCTTCATTCCCTTGCTTCTTCCTGACTCCTGCTTCTGTGTTGATTCATCTACACCATGCTGATTTTCCTTGCATCCATACATTTATTTGGAAAGATTCTCATTTTTTATCCTTCCTCCTAACCATCCCACCCAAAAGTAAATCTGTATCATTTACAAAGAGACCTATGTGCCATACAGCTCAAAACAAGGCAAGGAGTTGATCTGCTTGCAACAGGTAAAAATATTCAAATTTCTCTCTGTCCTCTGCATCTCCATTAAATGATTCAAGTTGTATTTTAGTCCTAAATTTCTAACATAATATCTTATTTATGCTTTCCCATTAGAGATAAAAGTTCCACCTATTTGTCATTAGAAATTTGTCAGCCAGTCAATTTGTGATGACTGCGGAGAGCTGAGATTAGCGAAATTAAAAGCCTTCTGTTTGTGTGTTTTTAATAAATTTCTACAGGAAAAGATGTAGCGTATTGCATTAAGTAGGAGTTTTATCTTTGTACATTTTTTTTTTCTCATTATCAATTCAGTGGGTAATTTTTTGAATTTAAATTAATATTCCTTGAGTTTATCTGCCACAAGCAAAATAAATGCTCCAGGTATTGTTACTTTTTTTGGCAGAGTCTTAATGTACACTTTATGGACTGATGTGCTAATTTTCATTTGTTTGGATGAAAGAAGATAATTTGGCCCTGTGTAGGTCAAAGCCAAGTTATTTTAAGATAAGACAAAAATTGTGTTTCATTTTTATATGAATCTAGACATTTAGTAGCATTATGGTTCTAAATGGAGTGAATGCAGAAAATATACCCCTCAGATATTTGGGAAAGAAAGTCTGCATTTTGGGTAATTGGTCTACTACTGCTAAAACTCATATTTGAATGGGCACTGGCTAAGAAATACTATACTTCTTTATGAGTATTTTCAAGATGGGGAGAAATTGAAGACAACAAATTATGATGAAAAATCATTTTTAAAGGATTGTCCACAAAACAAAAATTCTGACTTGTGAAGTAATGTGTGATAGCTTGAATCAATGATATAATTTAGTTTTGACAATTTCAATCTGTTTCAATTTGATTTCCCAGAAATATTTCGCTGTTTCTACCCTAGGTTATATTTTGAACAGAAAAATACTTTGATCTTAAATGGAACCAAGTTATGAAGAGGAATACAACATGTCATATTTTAATGTATATGTTTTACATTAGAAATGTTACTTGCTTGGAATGATTATTACTATTTAGTTTTTCAAATTAAAAGAAGCCAACAGCAAAAAACAATTCCCAATTCCTTGTATTATCCTCTATTCCTTATGAGGGAGCTAAATGCAGTTGCTAGGAACAAGGGTCTGCCTGCCTAATTTTTAAATGCTACCACAGATACATTTAAGTTAAGTTCAGCTTTGAGGAAGTCTTACTTTTCCTTCTGAGATGATCCTTGCTGTGCCATCTGTAACTGAAGTTAAAAAAATGCAGCAAGTGAAGATAGAGTTCCTTCCCTTCTTGGGCACATTACCCTTTCTGCATCATCTAAACGTTGTCATTCTGTGCTGTCTGACAGCACCATCTGGTTCAGAATGTAATATCTCAGATCTGGCCATTTCTGGAGCTAGATGTGCTGCCACAATGTATACCGTGAGTCGCTTTTGCCTTTGTACTACATCTTCTGAAATCATCATGCTGATGCGGCATCTTCAGATGATCCAAAACTCCAGATTGTTTAAACAGAAACAATGAATAATTCATATCAAAAACAGAGAAAAGCAAACAAACAAAAGTCAATGGGCATCTCCTGGTTAGCTGGGAAAGAAGGGGATACACAGTATGCTCTGCTGTCATTGTCAGAGAGTAAAGAATAACCTTTGCCATGTGAGGAGAACTCTCTGGAGCTCTGCTAGCAATGGCAGATCATTTAGAGGATCACTGGTTCCATATCACTCCTCTCTAAAATGCCAAGCAGGAATGAGCTATAGCACACAAAGCTCTCTCTACAGGTATAGTCTTCTGGGAATCATAACCACTAGATATAAAGCCAGTAGTTTTGTGTAGTTTTGCACAGTGTGTTTTGGACTGGGACAATCTTATCTGGCTTCTTAATTAGGGAAAAAAACCCCAAAACTCATAATAGTGATTCTTCCATTAACAAGCAGGAAAACTTTACTCAGGAAGATGAATGGAGAAATTCAGTGGAACACTCAAACTGCCTTGCACCACTTTCTGACAAAAAGCATCCATAAATCTGATTTTATGTGACGGTAGCAATAAGCTTCTGACTGCTTTGTCTCATTAGAGTTGTGGGAAGAAATTGGAATATGTCTCTAGCCTGGCAAACTAGGCCCTCTACCTGTAAATTATTAAACCTTATGTGTGTCAGGTGTGCTCAGAAAGGAATGAGCCAGGGAACAGAGAGAAATAGAGGTTGCATTGTTAGGTGCAGAAGCCAGAAAAGAGATCAGAGGAAGACAATCATATTTTGCTTTGCTTCGGCTTTATCTGCTTATTAGGGAGCATGGAATAACAAAACTACCTTTTCAAGGTCACGGTAACACAGGGAAAAAAATGCATTGAATGTACAGGCAGCTGAGTGAAAAGTAGAATGTGTGCTGACTAATATGGGCAAGGGTTTTTGAGAACTACTCATACATAGCGAATCATGCTCAGTCCTAAGATATCAGTTTTTCATTGTATTGGAAATAGAAAAATGATGCACACCAGAAACAGCAGATATAGGGATTTGGATCATATGATCTGGATTTATGTGCATAAATACTGGTTCTGCTGGTAAGCAGATGCACAGCATCAATAGGTTTTTCCACAATGGCTCCACCTAAAACAAATCTCTTTGCAAATATTATGCACTACCACGAGTTCCAGGATCTCTAACCCACATCTGATTTTTGGAGGTGTCTAATTGACCTTGGCACCTCCATGCATCATGGAACACTGTGAACAACTCTCTTATGGGTTTTATTTTAAATTATTTTAGGCAAACAAAATCTGAATCCAGGTTACACCTTTCACTGTATTTTGTCAGGTTGACTGACCATATGCTTTAGTATGCAGTGAATGAGGAGAAAAATAATAATCAAACAGTTAAGGAAAAATAGAAGTCGTTAAATGCAAAAGATCTGAATAACTGCAGTGTCTGAGAAAAATGAAACAAATGTAGGAGTCTGATATAAAACTGAATTGCAAGCACTGGACAGTGAAGGGCCTGGATTATGACTGTGTCATAATCCAGAAGTCTGGAAAAGTATGTGCCCTTACATTGTTATCTTAAAGGTACTCCAGAACAAGGGCAGTCATCTACGAAGATATTAGTCTCTATAGCATAATATCAGAGATTTAGCCATTAAGTGCCATTGGGAGTGGTAGTGTTACTCCTAGGAAAGGTATCATTACTGCCCATAGATAAAAGAGTAAAAATCTCAATTTATCTTCTTGATGGTGCTATTCAGCAATCAGTTTCTTTTCTACTTCAAAGTCTGCATTAAATGAGGCACAGCTGGAGGACAGAATGAAAGGACTGGCTGTTCTGAAGCTTTTGGGAAGAGGCATGGAAGAGGCAGCTTGGGACTCACACTACTCCAGGGGACACAGTTAGATGGCCTAGTTTCTGGCAGAAAATGGAGAGTGTTTGTATTACACATCCATCACCACAATGTGTCACCTCAAGTTTGAAGCTCTATGGTCTGACCAAGAATGCTTGCTACATGCTTCTTGTTCATTGCAGCAATAAAAAAAAAGAACAAACTCCTGCCATTATAAAATTTTCATTGATACAACAAATACAGAAATATTCCTGTAATATACCAGCATGCAATGATTTGCAACGATATGTGAGCACAGAAAGGATGACTGACCAGTGGCAGAGTGAACTCTAGCAGTGTGATTAATTCCAGACATTAAATCCTTATAGCTCTCCTGTATCCTCAAATCAAACCCCCATGCTTTCCACATTGCTCACTAGACACAGAGAATAACATGATCATTTTGGAAGTTCAGTCTCGCCTGCAGGCAAGAACTTGTCCCGTCATAGCAGAAACAAAAGTAGCACAGCAGGACCTTCACTATCAGGAACAGCAACAGGAATTGTCCTCGTGAAACAACTGGTCTCTTATGTGTGAGTTTAAATGTGGGTGTTTGATTTCTATGAATGTCATTCTCAACTGTGTGTATACCAACCTAGATAGATAGTGAGCATAATCATTCTTTGACAATAACGAGACATATAGTTCCAGAGAAAATATTCCCAATTTGGAAACATTTTACTTAGTCATTATGCATAATAGGGAAGAAAAAGGGGAAACTGCACTGATTTTTCCCAAATCAACCTTTCGATCACTTAACTAACACTTCTAACATGTAAAGGAGCTCCTTGTGTGATAGTGGACACTGCTGCTTAGGCAAGGATCTGGGACTCTTCATCTCTACTACCCTTCCCTGTCCTCCCCACCCTGCCCCAGCTGTTACTTGCAAAGATAAATACTCCAGTCCAAATATAAATATTATAATTGGTCAGAATGTGAAAGAGCATAAAATCTTATAAAATATATCAACACAGTGATTACATTTCTTAAAACATCTATTTCCTTAATGACAGAACTGTATCTGTCAGCAACAAATCCCCCACCCACCTCCCCCCCCCATTTGTCGATAAACTACATTTACACTGGTGGCATCTGGCTACCAGTGACTGGATGCTTTATAAATATAGAGATAGATGAATTAACTAGATTAAACAGATAGATGTAGGATGTTTGAGCTGAAGAGCCATGAACCCTTACTTAAGGGATTTGTCCTATAAATTCTTCTGTACCAGATTACTTTGTAATAATGGTTTATAGCTATCCAGGCTCTAAATCAAAGAACTATTGGCTTGAATGAAGGATGAGGCATGAATCATATTGTGTTATAAAGAAACACATAATACCCAGTTGTTCATTTTTTAATTTGCTGCATGAGGAAAAAAACCTTCACTCTTTGACTTCAACCCTGCAATGAATTGCAAAATGGCAGAAAGAAATATAAAGATCTTTAGTCTTTGGCATTAAATAGGCTTTAAGGTCTTCTTGATGAACCATTAGTACCCGCAGGCTACATGCTGCCTCAGTGGGATTCTGGTGCACTCATTTGCTATATTACACTCAAGTACAGTAACCCTTGCATAGCTCAAATGCAGCAGCCACAGAGCAGTCAGGGGCATGAGCTGATCTGAGCCCAGTTGTGTAGAAAAAAGAGAATATCAGAGGAGTCAGCTCAGAAATCACAGCCTCATGTGTAGCAAAACCCTATATGCTGCTTGAAGCAACTACTTTCATGAATTTAAAACTGATAGCATTCTAAACACAAAAAGTAGGGAAAAAACCCAGTTGTGGAGCAGTAACAACAAAGCCCAGGCATGAGATCTTTGCATGGAATGCTCTGAACTTGTGGCACTTAAGGACATTGTTTAGAGGAAGACTTGACAGTGCTGAGTTAATACTTGGACCCAATGGTCTTAGAGGTCCTTTCCAACCTGAGTGGTTCTGTGATTCTCTGGTTCTCTGAATAGTTGTTTAACGTGGTGGAATATTTGGTGTTCATTCCTCCTTCATTCTTCCTGTGACAAGCATAGATTTTGCATGGTTTTGGCTTCTTCATTCTATTTTTGGGGGTAAGGTAGTGTTAATCTTTGGTGATTCACAGTCTGCTGCTGCACACTTGCATGAAGGTAAGGACAGGCTTGCCTGTGAGGACAGGGGTGGCCCATGTCACCATCAGGTAATGTCTCCAGCACTGTGCTGCTGTGCCCAGTCTCTAGACCTGGTCCAATTGCCAGACTGTCCTGTACCTACCCCTCTTTTGCTGTCATGTAGGCAAGTTTTGCCCTCATCTTGTGCTCATAACTTAACCAACTCAGGTGGTTTGATATTAATTGTATTTTGTACCTACCCAGAGAGAAACAATGCTCAAGGAAGTCTCTCATTTGTGGAACCCAAAGTTTCTCTCAACCCAGTGCTTTTACTGACCTCAGGTAAGGATTTCCCTTTAAATAATTCTCTGTAATATGGGCATAACTAGCTGGAACTGCTAGGACATAATGTGTGAATGAAGCACACTCTAGTTTATTATGTAGGGTCTACAAGGTTTGCCCTATAAAATGACTATATTTTTAAATTAATATTTACAATGAAATGGATCTCTCTCCTTGAAGTAGACTTTGTTAATTCTTTCCTCCATTATTCTCAGATTAAAAGTATGTTATTTCATAAAAGTTTAATTGCTTACATCAAATTGTTAAGTATTTTTGCTTCTCTTCTTATCATATACCCAACCTTCATATTTGGAGTCCTAATTTTTAGAATAAGCTTTTAATTTGTGAATTTGTGTTATTTTCGTTGGTATATTTTGGACATGCAATCCTTTATTCAGTTAAGCCTCTTAAAGAACATTGCAAACAGTTGCTAATTAAGCGCCATAATAGTCTTAAGCCCACAAAATTAGCAATATGCAATTAATAGGATGAGCTGTCACTCATTGAAAGCTTAATATGTAGCAAAGCAGCCAAATAAAGGATGAAGGTGTTAAATTCTTGACACTCTGCTAGTAACCTAGGTGATAGGTTAGGCACAAAACCTACACTTGACAAGGATACTGGGGATGACTTCATCATTTGTCGTGTAGACCGACATCTTGTCCAAAAGACAGTAAACTGACTTCTATTCTCTTTTAGTTACATGCTAACTTGGAGTGACATTATGTAAACGTTGTAATGGTGCTTCAAGAACGCCCACTTACACTTTCACTTATGACCTTGGTTGGCCATGATAAATGGACTGGGAGTCATCCTCAAAAGCCAGTGAGATTAAATAATCTAACTGAAAAATACTGCTAAAATTTGAGATGGCTGACATAATATCTATATTTTCAGGGGTATAAATTTCACCCAATTCACTTAGACTGGTGGGATTTATTTTGCTTTTATTCCTCACCTCGCTTCCCTTTTAATATATGCATTATCAGTCTGTATGATCAAAACCCTGTTTCTCTGGAACATTAGTCAAAGCAGACAATAATGTATTAGATATACATAGGTTAGAAACGTGTCCCTCCTCGAGAAAAACATTTTAATCAGTTCTTTTGCATTTCTCTTATATTTCTCATTGACTTTAAAAGTATGAAGAATGTGCCACATAATACCTTATATATTTTCTCTGTTCAGTTATCAAGATCCTGATATGTTACTTACTGGTATTCTTTAAAATTTATTTTAAATATGGCATTAAAATTCACAAATTATATTTCAAAAGGAACATAAATTCCACAGAAAGGACAGATTCACAGAATTTTAAAGCAAATTTCAAAAGCTCAGCTGTCATCATACCCATCCGTTGCAATGAGTATAAATAACTTCCTTTTAATATATGAAGCATTGGGAGGAGAGAAGAAAAATATATATGCATAGCAGGAAAACTCCAGGTGCTCCTAGAGTTATTTGGGACATTTTCCAGTTGACAGTATGGAAATACTGTCAGTCAGGCCAGAAAGCTTGTTGCTATGGGGACACAATAACAGAAGCATTTGACAACTTGGCAGTTGTTAGAGTTGGCATAGAGAACTCTGGGAGAGGGGCTCTTGGATGATTTCAGGTGGGTGTGCACTGGGGATGGATGGGTGGCTAGGAGGAAAAAAGACTAAAAAATTCTTTCAATCTTTCTCCTTTATGTTACAGTGGCGTTTTAGTCTGTTATGCTTCTTCTTTGATTTTTTTTTTTCTTTTTACAGTGTTCTTACTTAGAAGCTTAACATCTTTGAAAATGGAAGGAAAGAAGACCCATATTCAGACATCAGCTAGCTATGTATTCACCCTAGGATGAACATATATTGAAGTGAAAAAAAATTATTCAAGAGCTGGCAAGGAGATAAGGTTGCATAAAAAGCCAGTATGATTTTGGCTTTTCTGTCTGAGGAGTTATATCATAAACCAAGAAGATTATAGTTCCTCTGTAGTTCAGATGTGATGGTAGTTAGAATATTATAGTACCTGCAGTACATAGAGAGTCAGAGATTAACTAAGAAGAATTTAAAAACAGGTAGCAGTAATTATCGAAAACTGGAGGCTGGTTTATAAAGATGAAAGAACTAACACTGTTTAAGTTGGCTGAATGTCAGATAAGATGCATGTCACTAGTTCGCTAATATTTCAAGAGTCTGAACATCAAAGCAGTCAAGGAAATATTTAGTTGAATAATAGTATTCTTGGAAGAAATTGGGGTGGAAAGGAAGAAAATAAAAACCAGACTAGATATAAGGGAAGGAATCCTAGTTCTAAGTCTATTACTTTTAAGAATGATCTGAGTTTCTGAGGAACAATATTATAGACTTGGAAAGTCTCCATTGACATGGAAAATGCATGGAAAAATGTATATTAGGCAGAAGTTTTAGTATTGTATTGCAGCTGAGAAATATACGAATCCTTTTTCTTTTACTGGCAGGAAGTGAGAAAAATATGGTGACTATTTGGGGTGCTTTTCTAGATGAAATTAAAGACAACAAGGATTGAAAAGTCATTCTGTGGCAGTGCATGAAGAATTGGTAATGTGTCATATTTGAGTGATGCACTTACATCCAAAAATCCTCAGGGATCCAATGTTGCAAGAGGATCTAGGGAGAGAAACAATGTCCTAACTCAGTCATAGACAAGAAATAGTGAAGTTTCCTAAAATGTGTTGTGATCTAAATATATTGAAGATTGTGTAATTATATCATTTAGTGCATTTGGGAAAGTTTTCTGTTCGGTAACAGTTTCTCAGGAGAATACTCTCTCCATTGTGTCCACTAGAAGAATGAAAGTGATAAATATTTTCTATGTTTTTATGGCACAATATAAATATCAAATGTGTTCATAGATTTTAATCCTTTCTTACAGGCAAACTGCCTCTGTTTCTCTTCTGTTGTCTTATGATCACGCCACCCAGACTGTTCCCTTTCCCTGTGCAAATCAAAATCAATTAAAAATATCCCCACAGGACTCAATTTTCAGAGAACCTATATATCCACACCTCTAATGGAAGTCAATGATAGCTGCAGGCATGTGGCATCTCTGAAACTCAGGCTCTATAGAGCTAAGTAAAGAAAAACATATGGATTTTTTAGGTAATATACCATGGGAGAAATCTCTAAATGGGCCCTGAAATAATGAAACTACATGTTTTATACTATAGTCCAACTCGCAATCACTAGGCCATCTCACCACAGGGGAAAAAGAGGATATTGAGAGTTATTGAACATTGCCAATTTTTGCTGTGGATCAGCTTGAAGTTATTTAGCACAGATGTTTCTGTAATTGTGACACACTGGGAAAATCCACATGCTCAATAGCCCTCAAACTTGCACTTCCATCTGTGCAGTATGATGGTCTACAGTTACTGCACACAGCTGCAATATAAAGCACACAGAGTTCTATCTGGCTTAAGATCCACTGAAAGATTTTTCTTAGCACCATCTGCACTTTTTATCTACCTGTCTCCCTATGGTTCTGTGTTTAGATGCAGTTACTGTCTTACTGTTATAAGACAGTAAAATATAAGCCTAGTGAAAATAATAATGTGTAAAGAACTGTACAAAATTTAACAGTGTGGTTAGAAACCTCTAGTCATGATAGGAATTTAACAGTAAACTGTGAAATCCATCAGTATTTCTATTTATATTTAAGTCAGTTTTGAACTACATTAGTAACAACTGAAAGATAGGATTCTTATACCAGAAAAAGAGCATGATTTAACCCACAGTGGTGAAAATTATGCTTCTGGAAACTACTTCCTCATCCTAATATCTTCTTAGACTTTGATCACATTCCAAAATGTACAGGGAAAAAAAACTCCACCTCTGCTGATTTAACAAACATTTTGGAATCAAAACAGTGTGTACCAATCTAGAAAATTAGAGAGGAAGACTTCCACTACCTTTGAAATTTAAATAAGCTGGAATGTTAATTATTCATAACTTATTTGTTCAGTTCAGGCTCAGGATACAAAGAAAAAAGAAGGTAATCTTTCAAAATTTAGGAATATACAACTCAGTGTGCAGAGACAGAAGCTGATGTTGGTGTTATCCAGGCAGAGAAAAAGCTGTTGCTGTCATATTATTTTTTCCCTCTGTTTCTGCAGCTGTGAGTCCATTATGTATCCCTGTCTAAGGAGAAGGTCGGACTGTTGCCCTTGACTTTATAGCCCCAACAGGAGGCTGGACCTGTCATTTAACTTCTCTGCAAGAAAGAGCTGCTGCTTTTGTTCTGCAACTCTTTCTTGCAATATCCTGATCCAAGTCACTTCTACAGCTGGTGGTTGCATTGGGAAGTATAGCAATTCCAACAAGAGGACACTGTGAAATGTTTCCCATCATGCAGCCATGCTAAATAATGCAAGAGAACTTCTGCATTCTCACATTTAACAGGAAGTGTTCAGACCCTGAGAGATTAAAGAAAACCATCTCACTTCTAAATCAGACTGTAATCTCACATGATTGTCCGGAATGCTCATAGAATTCAGTCCTGTAGAAACCTGGAATATTAATGACAGAGTTTTGACTTTTGTTAGAAACATCTTGGGATCTGGAACTGTCAGAACCTCTTTTTTATGTCTTCCTTTTTCCCTTCTTGACTTCTTCTCTGGGAGCTCAACTTCATCATGTTCTGAAAGAAACAGCTAACTGTACATCAGTGTTGCAGAACCAGCATATTTCTGGGATATTTTTTGTCCAGCCCTTCAATCAAATTATTTTTGTTTATTTAGATTATAGATGATAGTCACAGATAGATGCACAGTGTGTAGTCATCCAGCACTACTTCACATCTGTTACTGTAATTATGCAACATTTTCTTTCTCTCAAAAATACAGGGCTTGTACTGTAGCACAAAATATTAAGATACCACTTCCCTGGCTGCAAGAGTTTTTGCCTAGAGTGTATCAGGACAATTCAATACACAGACATCTTGAGGAATCCCCTGTGACATGAAAGACTAAATTTTGTATGCTAATTCTAAAACCTCCACAAAATCTATGGTGATGAAGAATGCTATGCCCTCCATTTTCATATCCTTTCCCTTACGTTAAGGTTGAATTAATTATGCCACACCTTCCGGGTTTTTTAAATTATTTTTTCCTTTTTTTCCCCTTTTTTTCTTTGCCTCTTTGGAATTACTTTGGAGAGCCCTTAACAATATATGTCAAAATGTAAGGGCTGCACTGCATTGTGAACTGTTCCTCTGCTGACTCATCTGCCACAGCTAATCAAGACTTTTTGGTCTACATACTGCAGCATTTTAAACCTTTTAGCAGTAAAGCAGTGCTTTTTGCTCAAAAGCTTTTAAATTATAGCACATGGTGGGTGGCTGATAAGATTTCTTTTTTTTTTTTTTTTTTTTTTTCTTCTTAAGTGAAAACTCTTTTCTTGTTATTGCTACCTGGTGTCATGTTCTATTTATCAAGTCAAAAAGTTTTTGGTGTCCAGCACCTTTTTTTTTTTCTGAGCTGGAGAATTGTTTTCTTATTTAGGCAGCCCCACACTTTTTCAATTTGGTCCAGTGGCACCTGTTAGTGACACACAAGCCTAGGTTATTCTTTCCTTGTCCCAACTACACAGTAGAAAGAGGAACATTGGTCCTCAGTCTTCATGCTTCAGGAATGAAGCTGGGAACAGGAAAGATTACAGGGAATTTTCTGAGTATCACAATTTCAGTTCATTGTAGCTCCTTGGGTGAGGAGACAAAAGACCACAACTTCCAGGTTATTTTAGTTTTATGCTCTCCCTGCTGTTCTGAGTTGTCTGTATTGTCCTCTTTGCCTGGAAGTCCTAGCAAGTAGTGTCCAGTCCAGTACTTCCACAGGGGCTCACATCACTTGAACTAAATTATTTTCTTCAACCCTTTGGCAGCTGGGGAAAAAAGCACTCTTTGCAAAGGAACAATATGTGTAGCTTGATGAATGGTGCAGTCTCTGTATGTTGCTTCTATAGAACATCTCAAACCTTGTGTGACTGCTTTGTCTTCTCAGCAGTTTTCCTTTAAGGCAGCTCCTTCCTCCAGGATGAAACAAAATGAATATTGTTTCCTTTGGGATTCACAGAAATTGTATTCATTGCAGAAGTGAAAATTAACTGTATTTAGGATCTATATTGTGTAAACTTCTCATTTTGCAGTGATTTTTTACCACTACATTTCTCAGTACTTAATTCTGAAACTTCCTTACCAATTCACTTTTTCCACTTGGGGATTATAATAAAGAACTGATTTAAGGATAGAGATATCTATGTTAAGAAGTACAGCACATGATCGCTCAAGACTTTTTTAGAGGGTCTAATATTTACTTCTGATTTTGTGCTTACAAAAAAATCCCCAAAGTGGTTATTTTATAGACAGAGAAATTTAAATTCCTGTACTATCTAATACATCTCTTTGACTATTATACTTGAATAGAAGCTATACCTTGAATTGTTTTTAGCTCGATTGCAAAATAGTTATTAAAAATCTCAAGACACTTTTGCAATGATGGGGAAGTGGTGGATGTCCCATTCTTTGATGTCTTCAAGGCCTGGTTGGATGGAGCTCTGAGCAGCCTGGCACAGTGAAAGGTGTCCATGTCCATGGCAGGGAGGTGGAACACAATGATCTTTAAGGTCCTTTCCAACCCAAACCATTCTATGATTAATTCTATGAATTCTGGAGTGGGAGTAAGTTATAGATGGCGTGTTACAAGTAGACTTTAAGCTCTTATCCAGTGAATTAGACAGACTCTTTGCTGCTATTAATGATGATGTATTCTTCTGACTCAGCTACACTCTTTTCTCTCTCCAAGTTCCTATAATAAGAGTTTGAGAAATTTAAAGATATCTCTGTTTTTAATTTTGGAGGTATTATGTATTTCTGGCTGATGTCTCTGCTCCACAGAATTATAGTTTTATTTACTTCAGCAGCCAGGAATCATGAAATCCTAGGACAAGAAAAGAACTTCAAGAAATCATCTCATCCTTTTTGTTTGTTTAACTGTTATTTAAAGCAAACTCTATTCTTTGGTCTTCTCTACTCTGAATTAAACTACTCATTTCCTTCAGTCTTTGCACATAGGCCATGTTTTTAAAGCTCTGATCTTTTTTTTCTTTGTTTTTTGATAGACTCTCTGCATTGATCTATGAGTTTATTGAAGTATACTGCCCAGGACAAGACACAATATTCTGTTTAAGGCCATAGTGTTGAATAAAACATTGAACAAAGCAGAGGGATTACTTCACATTTCCTTCCAGTCATAGTCTTTCTTATACATCCTGCTGTACAGATTCTGAGGCATTTGCTTTTTTCACAACAGCATGACACTGTTGACTCATGCTTACTTTGTGACCCTTTTCAATCCTTCATTTATTTTTTAAAAAAACTGTTTTTAGACCATTATTCCTCTTCCTGTATTTATGTAGTTAATTAATCATGACTAAGTATGGGATCTTGCCTTCACCATTACTAAATCTTGTAATATTTTCTGTCCATATCTCTGATTTTTTAAGATCATCTTGAATTCTGTCCTCGTCCTCTAACATTCTTTTGGTCCCTCCCAGGAAATGGTATCTGTTAAATTAACAGACCTGCTCTCTGTTCCTTTTAGATCATTAATGAAAATATTGAATTGTATCAAAACCAGAGGAGACAGACCATTAGAATGTGTCCTGTTAGGTATGTATTTCTGACGAAAAACAAATTGAAGACACAATTACATTGTCCTAATATACACATATAATGGTTGACCGAGAATTGACAACATAGTTTTATTGCATCAGTTAAAAATATTATTGTAATTTGAGTTTAAAATATGGACAATAAATATCTTCCAAAAAGGCACAAGCATTTGTGCAGTGAAAAGACTAGTTTTTTAATATTTCTTTCTATCTATATATGCTTTTTTAGGGTTGCCACAGATTTAATCTGTGACCTCAAAAGGCATGTCATCAAAACTGACGTTGAAATCTATACAACTTTGTGAAACATTTTGGTATCAATAAACTACTGTTAAAAAACAACAACAACAACAAAACCCCCAAAATTTTGAAATGTTCCAAGGAAGTCTAATATCTGTAACTGAACTTCTGATTAGAAAAACTTTAGACTAGATTACAGAAAGTGCAATGTTATCCAACAAAATAAGACTAAATTGAAAAGAAGAAAAATTGATTAATTTCAAGGAAATCTTCCTGACATCAATGGCTCTGAGCTCTCATGAGAAGATATGGAAAATTCTTTGTGTTTCTGCTCATGGCAAGGAAGTTGGACTAGAACTTCAGGGCCCAGACTTTTTTAGACTTATGTGGTCAAGTACCCAACAGGAACCAGCTGTGCCATGACAGGCAAATGAGCCCATCTGAGGTCAGAGAATTAATGCAGACACTTCACAAGTCTACAGCTTCTGGAAACAAGGAGCACATGACCTCCATCAGGCACTAAAAAGAAGGGAGTCAATTCTCCTGAGCTCAATATAGTTCAGTGCCTGAAATTGTCCACAAGGATTAGTACGTAGTGGATTTTGTTTTAAATATTTTACTGTTTTCCCATTGTCAGGAATTTAAAACAATGGCACTTTTTGGGGTTTTTTTGAGGCAGTCTAGTTTGTATTAGTGTATTTATTGCAAACCTTCACACAGAGAGAAAAATCTTCACTATTGAAGTTTAAAATAACATAATTCCTCTTTGAGGAGATAGAAAGTGTAATGAATACCATACCAATGACTGTAGCTTGAAGAATCTGCTTTGAATATATGAAGGAATAGAAAACAAATAAGATTTCTTCATAAATGCCTGTTACAGATTGTCATCAATTTTTCACTTTATTTACTCCTTGCAGCCAATAACCCTACTCTTCCTACTCTTTATATGTTATTTTATATTGGTGGTAATAAAGAACAAGAGAGAGAACAAACCACATGTGACAGATGGTAAAGGCACACTTAATGTGCTATTGGGAAAAGTATTGCAGAAATGAGGACTATTCAGGACCATACAGTGGAAAGTAGCACGTTACACATAGGACGACAAAACTTTTCTGATTTGGGGAAGTGTGAATTTAGCCTAGCTCCAGATTAACCATGGTCCCAGAGTCACAGATGTGCGTTAGTACTGTGCTGATTTCTAGAGGAAGGTCTTTCAGGGTTAGGGATCTGCAGCTAGAGGCTGGAAAGAAGGTGGTGAACTATGAGAAATACATGCCACTGACCTATTTTGCAGCCTGCCATCTCCCTAGGTGCAGAAATTCTGGCACTCAGATATATTAATCGTTTTGGCACAGTTCCACCTGAAACCTCAGGATTCACCTTTAAGGAGGGAGACAGATTTCTGCCAGCTAGAGGCAGCTATTTTAGGTGAGACTGAGGCTGCTGGCAACTCAAAGAGATAGTTTTCTTTGGTAGATGGGTGTCTATTCCTGCACTATTCATTTTTCATATAATTTTTGTGTTTGAGCAGTCTGTGTCTGAATATCTTCTGTAATTGTGTAAGGAAAACTCAGCTTTGATTTTGTTTTTTGTAGTTAAACTTTATTTGGATGAATAAGAAAATGAGAATATAGATAGAAAACCTAAGGAAAGTTTTAATCTGGAGCAGTTAGTATATGGGGCTTTTTGTTTATATTTGGTTTTCCTGACAAGTGCATTATGCAATTTCCATTGCTTGGAGTAATTTAATGACAATTTTATTTAATTTTATTTAATGTAAGTCCTTTTTGAAGTTATATGGGAAATTAACACAAATTGAATCAGAATTTGTCCTCCTTCCTGAACTTTGCCTGTTTTCCTGGTAAGCTTGTCAGGAAAAAAGACTGTATTTTGCTGAGTATTTACATACAGTATGACAGAGTAGGTCTGATCTCAAGCTGGACCCTAGATACTACTGTAATGCAAATAATAAAAAATATTTTGCCCACAGAGAGCCTATGTATATATTTCTATATCAGGATTTGTCTCCCGTTTTTATTCTTTCCTTTAGAAGTTTAGAGGGTTCTTTACTAGTCACTCAAGTACTAAATATTTAGCATCAATTCATATGAAAGTTTCTTTGATCTTTGTGTAAATAAACAGGCTCTCTTTCTCCCATAGGACTCTTTCTTGAAAATGATTTCTTTCATCAAGTAGTTTGTTGCATCTCTGTGAACATCAATACTACTTCCTTCAGAACTTCAAACAAATATTTCCTGCACATTTACAGGAAACATATTAAACACTATAAATGGCAACCTGCCTTGCACCTGATTCAATAGTTAAAGCGAGGTGTGAGCAACTGAGTGACACAGTGCTCTTCTGGCATTATGGCAGATAAGTATCGTATATGGGATGTCCTTTATAGCAATGTGAACAATACATTTACAGACATAAGAATCTTTTCTTTATGCAAACTGAATGTTTAAGCATTGATGGTAAAAAACTTGCAATTATAGTTTGCCTTTGGTTACTTATAATCATCCTGGAAAGTCACAAAGAACAATAACAAAAACTAAGATGGTAATTCAAGTGCAGATCTCTTATACATGGGAAGTTAAGCAAAAAGAAATGTAACAAACTGGGAAGAGAGGGAGAATAAAAATTCCATAATGATTTAAGTTTACCTCTGCAAAATTTTCAGCAGATTATTTGTTCTTTCTCCAAAATAGGTTGTAATCTCTGAGGCCTCATCTTTATTTACTTGTTATCTGTGTAAACACGTGGCCTGAATCTGGTCTTCAGTATCTTCAGTATCTTAAATGTGATGTATTGCGCAAGAAGCCATGATGACTCTATCTCTAGTTCCAAAATGTGTTTTCTGCAGAAGAACTAATTTGTTGTTGAGTCTCTGAGAAAAAACAAGTGATTTTAATGAGTGATGGTTTTCTCAAGCGATCTTCCTGGAACTAATTTGTATGATTGTCCTCTTCACCTTGTTATCAACACTTCAAATTTTGACTTATCAGGAGGGTATTTTTAAAGTTTTCTGTAGACCTCCTGCTTTCTTACAGAACAAACCAGCCATCTGCGAAGTCAATTCTCATGGCTTTACTGGCTTTGAGTGCTCATCTTTGCACTTAGAATGCTCTGAAATTATTTTAATTGAATCAAAGTCATAAATTATAATGTCTGGGAAACACTGCAATGTAATTGTTTCTTTTTGTAATATTTACGTTCTAACTCAGTCATCCTCTCCAGCATCCTGCTTTGGAACTCCATTTTGGCCATGTAATTCCTTCACTTCACAATCAGTCAAGGCTCTGCTATATAATTCTAATTTTGTTAAGTGATATGAATATTGAACAGCTGAGGTTTATTATCTTTGAATAAAGGCACTCTTTATTCTTCCTGTCTTAAGACTCAGTTAATATTCTGAATAAATACACAACTTCCAAATAGGTACACAATTGGCCTTTAGTTAATCTTCAACCAAAGAGATTAGGGAAACTCAAGCCTGTTTGATCCTGCAGATCATTTGAATCTACAAAAAATTTTGGTCCTTTCCAGTTTCTCCTCACAAGAAGCAGCTTTTCATTTGTCACTGTCCAAAAGAGGAAGTTCTCTAATTCTTGAATGAGCTGATACACACAGAGAATAGGAATGATTTTACGACATTTACATACTTAACCAACACAGTTTATAAACCTGCACTCTTTCAGTTTCTAGGCTATGTAGACAATGCTTATATGTCATGATTACCATTAATTCTCAGTTTGATTTCAGTGTTCAGGTACTTTATATTACTTGGACAGTGAATGACTAATGGACCCCTACAGCCTTGATAAATAGACTAAATCCTCAAAAGAGTGGAAAGCCATGGACATAGGGCCAATATTGGCTCCTAATCTTCAGTCCAGGAGTAAGACTTACATAATGTTGAAGACATTTTGAAAAGGGTTGTACCAGAGGGCTAAATGTGCTGTTCCCAGACAGAATACTAAAAGAGAGTAGAGGCTTACATTGTTTGGATGGCTTGTCTTTAAAGCAGACGTATGCATTCATCATTATTTGAATCACCAGTAAGCTGAGATAGGAGTGAGGTATAGGCAGGACTGCTGAGCAATAAATGAGATGTCGCACTATGCAAATACACTGTTGAAAATCTGAAGAATTGTTAGCACATGTGTAAGAGATTTAATTGCCTCAAATGCTGTCAAGATCATGTAGCAAACAATGCAAAGAAGCAATTGTAGATCTGCTCCCTCTACCCCCTGCCTGAATATGCCTCCTGGATTCCGAGAATTTGGATGTGAGTTAAGCCACCTGACTTGAGATAAGATAAAGGTGGTACTATTGTCCAATTATCTCAGGTTTAAGTACAGTTAAACAAAACTGGAGGAGAAGTATGTACTGGCAGGGAAAGGCAACTCAGCAGCTGTGCTGAAAATTAGCCCTGTCTGGGTCTGGCAGGAGGAAGCTGTAGCCCACAGACTCAAGATGTGAGGCCCAACTCAAAAGAAGAAGACTGAGCATGGGACTGATTAGCATTGGAAGTGAGGGAATTATTTAAACAGTAGGATAAGAGAAGTGATAACCAATGAGCATTGATTCATTTGTTTGCTAAAATATATAAATGTGAGGTTTTGAGCAACATTGGGATCCTTGCCACTGAGAAGACCAGAAGAAGAGGATCAGCAGGATGCCATTTGGATCCAAGGGTGGTGGAATATTTTCTATCAATCTGACTCTCTGACACTCTATTTCTGTCCCTGCTCTCTGTTTTCTATTTGTTTCTATCTCTCTCTACCTCACATTATTTGTTAAATAAAATCCATACTATTGACTTCGGCATATAGCCTTGTTTGCACCTTAATTCAGGCAAAGGCATTTCTCTAAGAACTGTAAAATCAGATTTTTACAGCATGCTATAAAGACCGCTTCCCTAGAGAAATTAGAATTTATAAACACTGTCTCACTAAAATACTTGGAAACATAGACCATGATGTCTCTTAACAGTCTTGTGTTTCATAAATTCTTGAGTTTTATCAGGAGCAGGACACAGCTCTAGAAGAGATCTTGGATTGATCCAGGAAAATAATCCCAGTCCTCCTACAACAATGTATTTTGGGGCCCTGATATCATCCTATAGTCTATCTCATGAGTTTTGGTGATAGCAAAAGTAAACATGACCTCACTTTCTAGAGTTGTGGAAAATGTAGTAATGAAAGCACGTGTCTATTAACTTGTCAATTCACAATCTCTCATTTTAGAAACAATCCTGTTAGGAAGTTGACATACTGACACATTTGACATTAAGTTGAATGTTTGGAGTTATTTCATTTTCCCTTTGATAAGTACTTTTTAAAAGCTGTGTTTGCTCATGTTGAAGTCTGTGACTAAAAATGTGTGTCATTAATAGTATTAACATGTAATCAGTGGCATTGTCATGGTTTGGATTATGGTTGGTTAAGTTCCAGGGAGAGTTTTGCAAATACTATCATTGTACTGTACAATTTCAATCATCAATAGAACATTGTTTATGCACTTATTAAATATAAATATAAATATAATATGACTGTAAAGTTTCATGAATTTTTGTCCTATGTTTTTTAATTTCCACTGTTTTCTTTTTTTCTAGAGAATTCTCCCAGCTGCTTCTGCTGTCCTCTGAGTATGAAAACAGTTTCAGGCAGGTCAGTAAAATGCAGTGAAGATTTGGGGTTGGGTTTATTGGTTGGAAGTCTTTAACTGAAAGACTAGTCTGTTTAATTTTTCAAATTCTTCATTGCAAAAACCTGTTTGTTACACAGTAAATCTCCAGTTAACCTGGTTTTGGAGGCCATTTAACCCACAGCAATTTCACTGACGAGCCAATGCTATCTCTGGGATAACTCTATTAAGAGCAGTTGGATTACACTGTTTTTGGATTACATTGTGGTGGTTTAATCTATAGCAGGGGAAATAACTCCTCCGTATATTTCTGAAAAGATGCAACTGTCCCAACACACTGGGTTCGGGGAGTCCAAAATGGCAACAGTTTCAAAAATAGATAGTGGGAGAGGGAAAGAGCTCCTCTTTTCAGCCTCCTACATCCCTGCTGGTCCCTCCCTCTCCTAGTGACTTCTCAGTGCCCTCCTTCCTCCTTCTCCCCTGCTGCTGTCAGCACTGAGAAGTAAATGGGTCAAGCCAGTGGGTCACTGACAGTGCAGAATGCACCTCACCATGTGTTGCCATGAGCCATAGAGGATTACATGCTTAAGTTTCTCAAAGCCTGTTTTATAGCCCCTAATAAAAATCTGCTCTTGATGAGACAGTGGAAAGAGGGAGCCAGAAACAATGTGCATATTTTAAAGATGAAGATGGTTTTCAGCTAATAGATGTAAAGAAAATATTAGCAAAATTAGCAAAATTTCTAATGGCAGCTCTTTTGAAAGGACTTTCAAACGGAGTATTCCTTTGTTCCCTCTCATTAAAGAGAAAAAAAGACCCTCCAAAGTCCAGCCACTCACAACTCAGGATACTCGTACTAAAAGGGAAAGAGATCAAATCTTTCACATGCTATTTGGTATCAGTCCCATCATGTTATGTAACATGACTGTCTTGTCACAACACAATGCACTGGGGAGGAATGACAAAAGGCGTTTTTCACAGCTACATTTGAAGAAGCCACAGCACTTCAAACAGGCAACTTTATATATTTTCTTGTTAAAGGACTTGCTCTAAGGACAGATTGAAAACGTGCTCTTTTCCCAAGCGCTTCTGTAGAAATACACTCATTCTTCAAACATAGCTGCATCGAATATATGAGCATCTTAATACATAACTTCTTTACACAGGAGAGAATGGTTTAGGTACATACGTCTTTTAGTTTCTATGAGTGTACATAACAATCAGGATGGTATGTGCAACATATGGAGTTGCACATGCTTAATATCTATGGATTAACTTTTGGGATTACTTTGAGTGTGCAATAACTGGTTTAATAGTTTAGCACAAATACTGAAGTTTCTGTAAATTATATTTCAGTTGCAGTCATCACAAAGTGAGAGCATTTGTGCCAGTGGCCATTTTATCTGTCCCACAGTCCTTGCCACAATGATGACAACTTATTTTCCTGATCCATCAGAAGCCCCCTTCTGAACGCTCTTTTCTGAGCCACTTTGCCTTCCCCTTTTTGTCACCTGTTTTACCTATCTGTTCTCTATGCTCTTCTCAGCAGTCACTCTGGAGGCCTTTCATCAGGTGTAAAGGCTTCAGTACTGGCCTTTGTGTTAATTCCATGCAGTCCATATTGCAGAAACCAGATGAGAGCATTAGCAATGGAGGTTGGCTTGACTCTCCATCAACACTACAACACTTGAACTTGGTTACACCCAGTGCTGGTGTACGGAAGAGCGCCTGTTCCTTGGCAGCTGCATGGTCTTGTCACCTTTCACTTATCTTCCCAGCAGTGTTCTGTCCTTTGTCACGCTGAACTGCCATTTCTGGAAATGTCACCTCCTCAAGCAGAACAATTATGGATATAATGTATCTGTGCCAAGAATGAGTGATTCAGTAATTCACTGGTGCTTGAAAATGTCAGTTCTAGAAATACTCATGCTTTCCTTAAGTTTAGCTGTGGCTCAGGGTTAGTCGAAAAAGGGACTTGAAAAGTGAGAGGAACTAGAGAAATACAGAAAATTCTCTATCCTTGACTTCTATTGGTATCTAAGCCTTAAAAATACAAAATCTAGAACATTTTGCTTTTGCTTTTGAGCTTGAAGAGTGAAAATGAGCCAAGTTCGAATTTTTAGTTTTTTCATCACAAAGGTCATTTGATTGCATACAGGTTGTTTATGAGACTGAAGCTCATTGCTATTGAAGTGAGTGATTCTTAACGTTAGATCAAATAACGTTAGATCAAATCTGCTAGTTAATTTTATATTTCACCTAGTTTAGATTCAAGGCTAATTTTCTTTCCTTGAAAAATATTAACATCTTTTTGCATTAAGAAATTAAATTTTAGAGGGAAGATATAGTCGGTGGTCCATATTCTAGCTTTCAATGAGTGGTAAAAATAAAAATGGAGCAATAAAAAATGCCTCTGTATTTTCTTTCTAACTAGAGGGGAGGGAAGGGAAAGAAAAGTCAATACTTGGCTGGAATCATGAGCAGCTTGTTGGCTGAGTAAATCAGTCAGGAGCCCTGCAGCTGGTCAGCTTCACCTCACCGATAAATGTCACAACTCACTGCTGTCAATATGAATTACCAGAAAAGGTTTCCTAGGAACTAAGGATGAGGGAGCTGTTTTCCTTTGAATTAATTATATCGGCCAAAATAATACTGATACAAGATTTGAATAGGTTACTCTGACTAGGCAATTATTTAAATGCACCCCAAAAGCAAAAAAAATCATGGAAAATATTGCAGGCCAGGTCAGAAAACGCAGAAAATGTGTGACTTTAGCAGCAGCTTGAGAGGTTAGAATGTGTTAAGTTGCAAAGCAAGTTTGCTTTAGTTTTCAGTGCTAGGAAAGGTATCTGAGGAAGCGTGAGCTTTCTATATAAAATGAAGGAAGGCAAACACTGCTCAAGCTATTCCAGAAAAATTTCTTCCCAAGTCACTCACAAAGTGCTTTGTGCAGCTCCAGCAGAATTCCTCGTGGGAGAGAGCCTGGGCCGCCTGGTCTCACCACCTGCACTCCAGAGAAGGAGGCACCCACTGAATGCAGGCATTTTGTGTTGTCCCTCTGAAATGAAAGGAGGACTGTGAAAACAGACAATGATCCCAAATTGGTTTCAGTCACAGAGAATAAGGAGCACCCACGAATCTCTGAGCTGGCTGGGCTGTAAGCACTTCTGACATTTGTTACCAGAAATAACAGTGTGTGGGTAGCTGTCTCAAAACAGAATAGTGCAGATTTTAATCGCTCCTTCTACACCTTGTCCTCATGTATTGTGTGTTATGCTGCACCCAGTTGTTGCCATTGGACCTGACAGGATGTTGACATGGCAACATGTTATTTGGGACAAAACAATAAAATGGTAACAAATGAAAAATGCTATGTTTATGTATCTGCAAAGCATATGTCCACATACTACCAGCAGTTACAATGCTGGACAAAAAATTGAATTCCTTTTTCACAGAAAATCTGCACATAGAAACTAAAGATGTCATGATCACAGATAAAAAAATAAACCCATAAAAGTCCAAAACAAAAACCTTCTTTCAAAGAGGAAGACTTTCACTGAAATGGGACATTCTTTTAATTAAAATCCTTAATTTAGCAAGATACATTATTTTAAATTCAATAATAACAGTTATTTTTATTCAGTGAGACAGAAAATAGAACAGACCAGGGTAAAAATATATTTTAAAAGGTGCTAACATGAGTGGTTTTTTATTTTGAGCAGAACCTGAAAAAACTCATAACTAAACCAATTTTCACTCTCTATGGATGTTTTAGTTTTAACACAGTGTAAGAAATATTACTGTATTATTAAGGATACAAAAATAATAAGAATCAGATCCAAAATTTCTAAATGAAGACTGTCAAATACCTCAATGCAGATATGTAAAAATTAAACATTACAATATCATTGTAAATTTTCTAAAAAGAATTCTTGGTGGCATCAACATGACTTTGTGAAGCATTTTAATTTTGAGTGCCTTAAACAATAGAAAATTGTCCCATCAAGTCTTTCAAGCAGCTCTCTATATCCTTATGTAAAATATGGTAATGCACTTAACATTTAATCCAGCATACCTACTTAAGCCACACATTTCCCTACAATATTCAAATCAAACCCCAAGTCAGAAAACATATTTCCACTTCATTAAAATAAAGCTTTTTGACTTTATTCAAATGAATCAAGGAAATAATAAAGTTTTAAGCTTTCTTCCCAATTGCTTTGAGCACCAAAGTGGACAAGCATATTACTTTGATTACAGTAAAATTACATTTCTCAGTGGAAATAAATGTTCCAGCACTGCATAGAAGAAGATAACAAAGGATGCAAAAATAATGAGTAGTAAGGCAATTTGTTTGACAATATATCAAGTTCTGGTAGACTTAGGCTATTTCCTTAATTATCTATTAAAACTATCTGGATACCACCTTTGATATCACATGGAAATAAGCAAGATAAATTTTAAACTAGATATGAACACAGCTTTCGCTTAGTGTCCTGGAGCTTTGCTCTGCCCACAATATTGCTATCAATTCACCGCTTTCCTCTATGATTTCTAGGAATGTAACAGTGCAGTCAGAGGCATAGAAGCAATTGGTCCAGGCTTTGGCACCAATTGGTCCAGCAATTGGCACCCCTGAGCACCTGGCATATGGCACTTGGGTGTTTCTGTGGAGAAACATGGACACTGGCATTCCCCAGCAGGTGTCAAGTTCTTTGTAGTCCTGCAATAGGGCATGCTGATATATCAGAGATGCTGAAGAACAACAGACAGAGCTCATTCCTGCTCAACAGAATCAATGTGCACACTCTGTAGGATGCCAAAACCTTTATCTCCACCTAGATTTGCAGTCTGAAATGCAAGAACTCTCTCTGCACACTTCACTGGCCCATTAGGTAGTAGCAGCTACTCAGCTCCTCCTTTTCAATTAAATTTGCATCTCCCCTGATCTGATAATGCAAGGTATTTAGAAAGGGATTGGCAAAACTACTGAGTAGGCAAGTATTGTGCTTCCTTTGTGCTGCAAAGTAACCAGAGCATACCTTAAGCTTGCTCAGTATTTGGCATGTGTATAAATCACACTACAGAACTTTTAGGCTGAGAAAGTTGTATAGCTGAAGAGATAACACCAGATACACATTATTTGAAATGCAATGCTTTATTCAGTTTCATTTAGCTTTTTTTGAAACTAAGAATATTTAATCTTAGTAGGAGACCAGGAATATGTAGCAGTTTTGCAGCATTGGTTAACACCTGGTGTGATACTACAATCCATAGCTGAAAGAATTTTTTTTTTTAATTATGTGCTTCAGCTTCCTTTTGTTTTTATTCTGCTCTTTCTGAAGCAAAATTCTTATTCCCACATGTGCATTGATACAATAACTGTCTTGAAATATTCTTACTCTAGTAATTTTTTTGTTGGGAAATTAGTTTTATGGGAGCCAAGGACACTTCCCAGCATTCTAGATCGCAAGGATACTTTTTCTGGACAGATATGTCTACAAGGCATGTGCAGGACAGGCATGCGCGTCCTGACATTGCCAACCATCTCTGTGGAATCACACCAAAAAACACCTATGGGAAAAGTGTTTGTGAACTCAGAATGTACACAGATATGCTTTAGTGGTCAGGAGAGGAATTTGTGAGGACAAGCATGATTGAGGTTCCATTCTATATTTCCATTTGTTTTAAGGTAAGATAAATTCACTTAGTTGTATAATAAGGGAAGTCAGTTCAGCATCCTTCCCTTGTCTATGCCTTTTATGTTCTACTCTTGGGAAACGCATTCTCCAAAAATCTTTTCCTTATGTTCCTCTTAAAGGTACAGAAATGCTTTTAGCTCCTTCCAATAATCTCATTACTAAAGACAACTGTATTGAAGAAAAAGTTAAATGTAGAAGAATCCACTTCCAAAACATGAACACACTTGAAAACATCTTATCATACTATCATGAATGTCACTAAGAGTGTATGAGTGACAAAAACTGATTTGATGGATGTCATCCCTATTTCTGCTTATAAACTGCTTGTGGCTTAAAATTCCTTTGTGTATGTTCTGGTTTACTGTGCTATAGAGCTAATTTTCTTCTTCATAAGTAGTACAGTGCTGCACTTTGGATTCAGTATGAGAATAATATTGCTAACAGACTGATTTTTTTTGCAGTTGCTCACCCTAAGTCCAGGACATTTCAGTTTCCCAGGCTCTGCTAGGGAGGGGCTAGACAAGAAGCTGTGAGGGACCGTGGCCAGGACAGCTGACCTGAACTGGTCAAAAAGATATTCCATTCCATAGAATGTTGTGGCCAGTATACAAACTGGGGCAGCTTGGTTGGGAGATGCCAGTTTCTACTGGGGGACAGGCTGGGCATTGATCAGCAGGCGGTGACCACTTATATTGTGTATAATTTTTTTTTCTTGGGTTTAATTACTATCTCTTGCCCCTTTTCCTTACAATTATTATTACTATTATTGTTATTTTAGTTACATTTATTAGTATATTGTTTTATTTTAATTTGTTTTAATTATTAAACCTTTTTTTATCTCGGACCATGAGCTGATGCTCCTCCCCACAGAAGGATGGTGAGCAAGTGGCTCCATGGTGCTTAGTTGCTAGAGGGAGTTAAAAGACAACGATGTATTAATTTTCCAAAATATTGTAAATGTCTTAAGGATTTAAGTCAATGTTTTCAAACCAGTCCCAATGAATATCTTGCAAACACTAACTAGAGCTGTGTAAACAACGTGTGGATTATGATGTTGATTGTAAGCAGTCCAGTTTCATAAACCCTTGCAATATATTTTGATTATCTTTCATACTTTGAAACTAAATCCCATTTATTGGAGAGAAATATTTGTATTAGTTAGATGAGATTCAAATTGCCTACAAACACTATTTTTTTAAAAAAGTACCCCTTTACCTCTCTCCATGCACCAATTTAGAATAAAAAGTAAGGAGAAAGAGAAGTGTAAAAACATAAAACTTTCTTAATGAGACATAACCACAAAGGTAAATGATGGCAATATCATTTTCTGGCTCAATTGAAATAATGGTGGGCTTATTGTTGGGTTTTTCTCATTTTTTTTTATTAGAGGATTATAAAATGCCTATCACCAAGACAGAATTCAGATCTAATGGGCTAACATTGAATTAGATATGCAATTTCAGACAAGAGAGAGACACTCTTCTCTCTCTTTGAGCCTGGCTAGTGTCATTAGGAGCTGTGGAGAATGAAGAAACATAGCAGAGACAGACAGGAGCCAAGCAGTAAATTGACCCACTCATCTCCCTACTGGAACTCTCCCAAAGAGCTTTTATTTTATGCGACAAACACCTCCATTGCTCACTTGAAGGTCAAGTGACTGATGATGTCTCACCAGTTTCCAGCTCCTCAGTACTTAAGAATTTGCAAGTTACATTATCTGTTCCTTTTCCCTTCACATCATCAGCTATTCTGTTTTAGAAGTGGCCAGCAGGAAGCTATGGCTACAAATAACAGTCTATAAAAGTCCATAGATACTCCATTCTTACAAATTTCAATCTCACACTGCAGACAATAAATCAATGATTCACCCTTATGTAGAATCATTCATCAGCAATGTCAAAGTTCCTTGGCAACATTATCCACCTTTAAAGAGGAGTCCAAACCTTTAGGGACACTCTTGGGAGATTGCAAGGACAACATTCATGGAATTGACTTTACATGAAATAAAAAGCAAATAGGTTCTCACCCCTCATTCCTCTTTCAGAGTGACATGCACCACTCTCAGAACAGAAAGGGAACAACCTTCACATATTTTCAGTGGGAAAAAATGTTTCCTTATATATGTCTCTACAGGACAGTCAAGTAGCAGCCAGAACCATCAAAGCTTTTGAGAGTCCTTGAGACGTGCAAACAGATATCTATGTGTAAATTACCAAGAGAATGCCTGGATCCGAAGTAAAACTAGAAGTCACAAACTCTAATCTTTAGACAGTAGCTATATCCTATTTGCTAATTATCCTCTCCTATCACATGTTGTGTCTAATATAGAAGAGTGACAGAGTCTGATAGAAGTGTAGTTTTCAACCAGCTGCTGCAAAGATGTAGGTAAGACCTGTGAGGATATTCTCAGAACAATGAGAAATACAAAGATAATGCGTGGCACTTCTCTTTCAGGGACCACTGTAAAAACAGACTACAGAGGAAGAGGAATGGTTTGCTGAAGGCCACACAAGAATCACAGCACTCATTCAGGGATAAAGCAATAGGACTGTACTGCCTTCCACATTACATTACCACTGTGTTCACCAAAACATACAAATGTTCTAAGTAGTAACGATACAAATTTATGAGAACTACAACTACATTAACACAGTAAGAGATCCCTAGACTCATAAATACTAAATACCAATCATTGCTCTGCACATGTGTGAAATGAGAAGATGCTTAAATAAGCATGCTCCTTTTAGTTATTTCTGACACTTCCAAATGAATAGCCATTTATTTAGTGTAGGTTGGAAAATATGAATGTTGCAAAAAACAATCCCGTATTCACGCTTCATAAATTTTACTTACTCCTTATAACTTATTAAACTTTCAAAGAATATTATCACTATGGCACTATGGAAGCTAGGATAGATTTGAATCATGAGTCAAAATATACACTCCTTACAGCTACCTGTGATGCTCACAGTAGTCCATTAACATCAAGTTAAGTTGACAGTGCTTCTGATTTTGCCATATGAAAATACAGAAGTTGGGGATGACTCCCAAGTAACACAACAGAAGAAATCAGAAAGGAGAAATATGAGGAGTACTGATTTGCATATTTGTTCGTGCTCCTTTTCTTCAGCAGCTGCTCCTTCACAAATCATGTACCTCTAAAAGAGGACCCTGATGAAGAACACCTCCCTCTAGCTTGTAATCTAAAATATCTGCATACTTAGCAGAAAACTCTGGAGTAGTGTTTGGCTGCTGAAAAAAAAGGAGCATATACAAACAAATAGGTTAGCTGATGCTGCCATCTCTTAGTCTTATTTAGTCTCTCACCTGTCTCCTTGCTATTCTGAGTTACAGGGTTAAGCATATAACCTGGATGTTTGCTGTATGCAGTTTTTGAAAGCTGGCCTGAATTTCTCAAAATTCTTCCTTCAGCAATGCTACCAGTGACAGGAAACACGCTTGGCCTTCCAGATAAGTCAGAGGAAATCAGTGAAGGATCAATCTAGGCAAAGGTATTTTGAGATGCTGCTAACATGAAAGAACTTACTAGCATTCTAACAATTCTTTTATTAATTCCAGAAAATGAAATGTGGCTGTCTCAGGAAGAAGTGATTTTTAATTTTTTTTTTTTAAGGATACAGTTGCAGAATAACCTGTGAGATATGCAAGGAGAGATTTCTGCTAAGAGAAACATGATTCAGGTTCTACCTGCAGAGAAAGATTCCATTTCAGCTGACACAGTGTAGTTTCTGCCAATGAATCATAAGGGTTCTGGGCTTGGAAACAATTGCAGCAAAATGCAATATATACATACTGCCCAGTGAATGAAGATGGAGGAATCTATACCTGCCCTCGTATCAATCCTGCCTTTGATTGATCTGCATCTCAAAGTTGCCACTTCAGGAATTTCACAATTAGGGTTTTAACTTGTTCTTTGAATGTACATTCAAGTTTCTTGCTGATGTTGCTGTAGAGGTTGTTCCTCCAGTTTTCACTTGGGAAAAAAGTCAAAAGACTTACTTTGATTCAAGTAAGGTGTCATAGGGGTACAGCAGATATTTCTGGGGGTAGGGATCAGCCTCATGGACAATAAAAGTGAATATACTTAGTAAAAGAATTAAGTTTGTATTTAAACTATTGTGGCAAGAAGAGTTTTCATGGTCCTTTTCCTCCTTTTTTCAAAATTTCTTTTTCCAGATGGTACATCAAAACTATTACTCTTAAGTGATAGTCGTTCTCCCCTCGACTGATACTTTTCAGGGCAATTTGTGCAAAGGCCTCACAGTGGACTTCCTGCATGAGAGTATAAAATTGTCCCACTGATTATTTCTTTGTGCTTGTTTTCCTGGAAAAATTAGCTGCTTTGGGAAAGAGGCACACATTTTGAATATGATTGTGACTGAAATTTTCTAAACATTTATGTAAACAAGATGTTAGACTCCATTCCTTCATGCACCTTGTCACACTTCCTTTCCCACTACATTTTTTTTCCATAAAAAAAGGAGAATTTCAGATTTCTGTTTTGCTTCTCCTCCCATTCATCAGAGTCTCAAATCCTAGATTGTATATTAACTACTCAGACTATTGTTTCTTAAGACCTGATTCTTGAGACTGACTGACTTTTAGGATTTTTTTTGTTTGTTTGTTTAACATGAAGAGACAGAATTTGTCCTGTCCTGCAGAAACATCAGTCTGGAAACTTCCAGTTTCTATTACTAGAGCTAGGAACTAGAATTATACTTTGAGCTCAAAGTAATCCATCTGAATTTGATTTTTCAAAGTGATGGCATCGTCATACTTCAGTTAACATGCTGACAAAGGACAAGGGAAGAAATAAGAAAACAGTTTTGTTTGTTTAAATATGCTCCCACACCCACACACAAACCTACCACAGTAACAGAGGAGGAAGCAGGAAAATCATAGTAACAGAGGAGGAAGAAGGAAACAAGGTATTTTGGTGACACTTTGGCTCCCCCTTCTAATTTACACAATTTTCAGTATGATATCACTTCCTTGTAATACAGAAAATAAACCCCATTACAATCTCCTGGAACAATGAAGACCTAAACCAAGTTACAGCCTGAAACAAACATTTCTTCAGGAAATATGTGTAAATAATTGGGTTTTTTTCAGTTCAATAGCAAATTAAAGAGACTTTAAATTTTCATAAAGCTGGTAAAACTTACTTGCTTTGAGACACATAAAGGTTTTATCCTAATTTTGGCAAAATATTTATACTTGAATGGTTGAAACCAATCCACTTTCTTATCCGAAGATCAAAAAACTTTTTTTTTTTACATGAAGCATTTGAATTCTGAGCGATCAAGATTCAGAGAGATCACTAGATTCAAATTATCTTTGATATATTCAGTCTTTAGCTTTGCCACATTTTCTCCAGGCAAACTAGAATTGCCATTGAACTTGGAAATTGTGTTTAATGTTGGTTAGAAAATAAATTTAATAGCAGCCATAAAATCATGACGGTTGGAAGGAACCTCAGAGTCAGACACTCGAGTCTTCCACTCAAAGCAGGATGAGCTGGAAAGTCACACCCGGTTGCTTAGCATTTTCTCCTGTCCAGTCCCCATAAACCTCTAAAGGTGAAGATTTCACAGCCTCACCAGACAACCTGTTCTGTTACTTCACTTTATCAATAACTTTCTTGTACTCAAACCTGGATACAGTGTTCTGTATGGTCTAACAAGTGTCAAGTGAATAATCACTTTCAGTGATACCCTTGACATCCTTTGATGAATAAGCACAGCCCAGGATGCTGAGAGCCTGCCTCCCTGTCAGGGCACACTTCTGGCCTCTCTTTATGTGAACCAGCACCTTTAGACCCTGTTCAGCAGACCCATTCCCCAGCTGGCCAGTCCCCAGCCCATATTGCTAGAGGAGGTTAACCTGTCCAAGGTGCAGGACCTTGCATTTACCCTTCACCAGTTCCTTACTGGCATATTCCTCCAGCCTGTCTAGGTCCCCTGGGAAGACAACTCTGCCTTTGAGCACATTGACTGCACCCCTCAGTTTGGTGTAAGCTGCAAACTTGGTAAGGGTGCACTTGATCTCCTCCTCCAGGTGTTGATAAAGATATTGAACAGGAGCAGTCCCAATTCAGAGCCCTCTGTGCTCCACCTGAAATCAGCCTGCAGGTAGAGTACCAACCACTATCTGCTTCCTTACAGTAACTCATGGATGCAGTAATTTAATCATACAAGCCAGTCATCTGGTTGGTTAGGAGTGGTTCATCTTCTTCAATCACTGCTAGATATTCCCAGTCACCTCCCTCTACTTCATGAATCCAGAAGTGGCTTCCAAGAGGACTTCCTAAATGTTTTCTCCAGGGCCTGAGGTGATGTTGACTGGACAGGATTTCCTTTGATTACATTTTGTGCCTTTTTATGAATATGGGGAGAACATCTGCTTTCCTTTGACCATTGGGACATTCCTTGATCTCAACAATCTTTCAAAAATAGTTGAGAGCATCCTCATGTTGTCAGTAACCCGACCTCTCAGCATCCTCAGAGTGTCCCATAGGGATTACCCAAGGAGCATCTAAATCAGTTCTGTTCTGTATTGCTGGAAGTTTTTCACTCCTTTTCCTTGATCAAATTTTGTTAACAAAATCCAGGGCATGGAGTACCTTAGTCTTAGCTGTGTCTGCTGGAACTAATGAGTTGCTCCATTCAACAACAAGTCTATAATGAATGAAAACTCCTAACAAAGTCCATTTAATGGAGGAATATAGTACTGTTCACAGGTAAAGAGTAAATATCAGCAAAAATAGAAACCCTAGATGTTCACTCTGCAATTTCATGTTCATTTTTTAAAAATAATCAGGATAAAAGATAGAAACATTTCTTTAACTATTAATGATGAGGACACATTTATGCAAATATATTCTCCTCAAATATATTTCATTCCAGACCTTTAGAAATCTTTTTACTAGCTAACAGAGATAACTCTTTGGGCTTTTATGTCTTGGATCATCTTGCTAGTTATTGCAGTCAAATTTTCTGTGGTGTCTAGGCTGAATTAAATTTACTAACTCTTCTTGAATATGCTTATGAAAATGTGGATAAGAGAAAAGTAAAGAGATGGAGGAATGCTCACAAAATCCACCATAATCCACTATTTCTACATCAAAACTGAAAAATGAATGAGAGTAACTACAGATGTTCTAAGGGAAGCATATTCCTCTGTGACTTCAGGACTTTCTAAAACTTGCGTACTATCCTGACACTATTTTTTTAAAGAGGAAAAGGAGTGGTGGGCCAAAGGCCCTTTATTAATGATACCAAACTGAACATTCAGAACCATGAGATTTTCAGACTCTTCTCATGTCAAAATTGAGATAGAACCTGTTTTAATCACAAAGGTTACAGTGTATATTGTTTTTCCCTGATTCCTGTGCCTGAAGCTTATTGGGGTGCCAAGAAACTTCCTAGTTTTCGTTTGAAATATGCACAACTTTCTGGTCTCCAGAGTTAAGAAAAGAGTTCCTGAAAACAAATGAGCCAGGCAGTTTACAGAGGGAGAGATGGAAAAGGATGGATGAGCCACTCACCTTTATTTAACCTAATGATTTTTAGGCAAGTGATACAACTTCTTTTGGGCTGACTCATGAATTTTGAAAGCTTGAAGTTGCACTACTGACACTGACATAAGTGTATATAGCTGACTTTCCTGAGACAAATGGAAAGAAAAATGTAAAGGCACCATTTTAAGCCTCCTGCAATTTCAATCAGGCATCCCTGGTAGAGTAATTCCTCCGTACTTTAATAACTAAACCATTTTAAAAGTGTATTTTCAAGTAATCTAATCATAGAGTTGATATTTGCACACAGTAGCTCTTGAAATCTTTGCATCTAGTTAATAAGGTCTCCTGTAAACGGGCTGTTTTTACACCCACTCTGTGTTGAGTGGTGTTGAAGCTACATGCCTCAGGGTGTAACTTGTGAGAGTTTTGTGTTCTGCCTAGCTCGTGTACGTTTTGCACCTTTCACATGTTCTGAGGCAATAATACTCTAAAGGTCGTGAAGACACTGCTATAGATTTCAAACTCAGCCCTTACATTCTTTATTTTAAACTGCATAGAAGTTTTTAAAGTAAAATATTTGCGTATATAAGCAAGATATAACAACAAAACATGATGAGATTTATTGTAACCAATGCTTAACCCTTTCCATCATCCAGGATAACCTGCCACCATTCCTGTGAAATTGGTTTTCTTCCCACTACGAGGAAAAGTAATCAGTTTTTCTGCTGGAAGAACTATTCTATGTTGAAAATTTAATGGATGTGAATTTACAAAAGGATTCACTAAAAAATATAAATATCATGAGTAAAGTCTATTAATACAGAGAAGTGGAACATTAAAAAAGGAATAATCTCACCTTCATACATTACTCATTTTTTCAAATTAGTCAGGGGCAAATCATCTACCAAGGACATACAGAGACACTAAATATAGAATAAACCTCCTTTGGAGGTTCTAGTATTGAGCAGCTTAAGGAGTTTTCAGTATTAAAAAACTATGAATCATTCTCATAAAAAATATTTCTTCTTCATTATTTCATATTCATTATGGGCCTTTTTATAAACACAGGAAGCACTAAAAAATCCCAGAGGTAAGCCAAACAACCCTGCTGACTGTCCTAATTAGGTCTTCATAAAACTGGCTTCCATTGCCTTGATTTTCTTCTTTTACTGGTTATGAAGTGGTGATTGTGTTAAGCATATGGTTGATCAAGGGCAACACTTTAAATAAGGTTCTAAGGCTAAACACTTTAGTCATGAGAGAAATAGAAAAACTACCTTTGCTTGTTCTCACAGGCTAGAGCTTTGTATTAGTTAATCCCTAACAGAAGTTGGGCAAGTTCAGAAGTTTAACTTGGAAGTTAGCTCTTAAATCTGCTGTCCATAGATTTTAAAACCTCAGGTTAAGTTGTAATGATGTCTTTCAGAAGACCAGGAGAACACCCTTTTCCCTAGTTCCTAGGGAGTATCTGCATCAGCATACACTACTTCAGCTTTTCTATAGCTTTAGAACAGGAAAGATTTATTTTTCTTTTTACTTTTTGTATCCATATCTGGCACTTCTCCTTTACTCCTGGAAGACTGGCAGACTGATATCTTATCTGGCTAAATGACAGCCCTCTCTCCTCCCACAGCATGCTCACATCTCAAGAAAAGAAAAAAGTCACATACCTACGTTTCATCCACCACTATAAACCAAATGGTTGACTGAGCAAGTGCAGACTTGAATTTTCCAATGAAACTCTACACAAACCTCATCTCTTATGCCCTAAGTCACCAGAATGACACAGGCATGACTTGATTATAGAATTATTGGTCTACTTTCAGCACCTGCTCTGGTGCAGGTCCCCAGAGCTGGGGAAATGGAGCCAGAAGCCAAGGATAAGACATTATTATGGCCATTGGACTTATGTTTTTCTCTACTTCCTGGCCTCACAATGAGTGTGGCAATGATGCTCCATGCCATAAAAAGGAACTGCAGATGAAGCTGCTCTGAGACACCTTTAGTTGATACTCTGGCTAACCTGGAAAGTAGGAATTACAAAGGTTGCTGTTGGTTACATTTGTGCCCCTACTTCTGTATTGTCCATGTGCTTAGAAATATCTCTTACTATAGACATGATATTCAAGAGAAAGCAGGACTCCAGAATTGTATTTTTATTAGACTGTCATATTTTCAAAAGAAAAAGTAATATTTTTTGCAGTGTAGTGTGCAAAATATTTATGGGGCGGGGGGGTGGGGGCTATTGGTGTTGTTAGGGTTATGTTTTGTGGGTTTTTTTCAGCATACATAATTTTGAACACCACTCAAACTTCATTTTTCATTTTCTCATTTTATTGTAATGATGAATTTTATGGGAAAGCCACAAAGCAAAGCAAAAGGCAACAAAAACTAGATGACATTCTATTATACATGGAATTTCATCTCTGGCCAGATGAGATTGATGGACCTGCCTGTGGCTCATGTATTACCCTCCCTTGCTAACCAGAAATGAAACATCATGTGTCTCAACTTACACTATTGTTTTTAATTTGGCAGCTATCTTTGGATAGGACAGAGAATCAATGATATTCTATCAGACTCTACCTTTTATCTTATAAATGTGAACCCTGACTAGTCTTTGATGAAACATTTCACATTAAATACTTAGTCAACAGATAAGAATGAGTCTTCTGGGCCTGAAGAACAAATGATGCACAGAGAGCAATTAAAAACTATAGGTAGATCTTAAATCATCACTAATAAGAAATACTGCTATGCTAGAGTTTTGAATAGTAAAGAAAACTATAAATACTAATATAAAAAATTATCTTTTTTGAAAATCCATAAATAACACAAATAACATTTGGTTAGTCAACTTCAGCAAACTTATATTCTTAAATTCCATGGCTTTCTGCTAGTTTTGCCTGTAGGTCCTATAGTGAAGTCTTGAAATGCACAATCATAAGGAAACTTAAATATGCAAATTTGCATAGAGCAAACATTTACACAGAGTGAAAATTGTCATCCTTGCAAGTTTGAGAATAAGAATCATTAAGGTTGGAAAAGATTCAACAGAACTTCCAAGATGATAAGTCAACAACTGCTACCATATCTCTGTTTTGTGTCTGGGGCTTGGCTGGAAAAGAAAGGTGTCTTCTATGAATATAGTATGGTGAGAACAGTTGAAGAGAAGAACTAGGACAGCAGAAATGAAGTGAGAAAGAATATGAATAGGGCCTTAAAGGAACTTGCAAAAATGGATTATTTTTTCCGTGTGAGAAGCATCAATGCCAACGGGAAGAACAATTAAATGGAGGCTAGTGCTGAGTGCCAAAGAAGTAATTTCTAAGGGCTTTTCTTTTTTTCACTGAACATAGGAGAAATATTTAAATGATATAACCCTTGGGCTCATGAGCTTGGCAAACCCTGATAATTTTTCTGTAAAGAAAGTCTTGGTTTGCCAAACAGATTTCACCAAGTTTTCATAGCTCTTTCTAAAGCACTCTTGCCAACAGGAAAACGTAATTAAGCCAAAATAATATAGATATAAATCATAAATTTAACCAAAGCAGGAGTAGTAGGAATCACAAATAGACTGAAGTCTTGTTGATGGAGGAATTCTTATCCAAATAAGTAATGGAGTTTCTGTTTTCCTGTTTGCCTCATTAATTTGTAATAAAACATGAATTAGGAACAGTTTTCTAATAATGCCTTCCCCTCTGTTTTGTAATATGAGACTTATTAGAGAATGTAATCTGTCAAATGTTTTCCTTTCAAAGATCTTCTGTTTCTGGCTTGCATTTGAAGTGAGAGTTATTTGTGAAGAACTGCTGTGCAGTCTAGATTCAAACTGTTATTTTTGTGTACAATGATTCTTCCCCCTGCTGTCCTATTCCATTTAACAAGGCAGTGCCTTGTCTTTTAGATTTGCAGAATAAAGGTGTGATGAGAACAGACAAGTTGAACATACCAAAAGAGTCCACAGGTAAAGGAACAGAAGTCGGTAGTATCAGAAATGAGACTTTATTACTCTGACAGCACAAAGAAAGTTTGCAGTTGTTTTGCTGTTGATGTGTAGGCAGTAGACTGGAGAAGGAAACTTCATTTGCATTATCCAAAGGAAGGACATAAACCCAATGGCTGAAGCTTTCCGTCCTTATGCAGTGACTGATCTCCTAAACTAAGGAGGTCAGCAGGAGCCTCTTGGCCTTTTTTTTTCCCATTCCCCAGTCAAACCACACTATGAGTGCTCTGATAAGTTCAGTAAAAGTGGCATTCACATTGTTCAAGGTGGAATTACCAACGTCTTCATCATTTTCTCTTTCCTCCCTTCCTTGTTATGTTACTACATCATTAATCCTCTTCCTGAAGCTTTCAAAAGCAGACTGGAGCATGTTGCATCAGGCATTCTGTGGTGCATGGTGTGTCTGAGCAGAATTCACCATTCTCTGCTTCATTGTGACTAGCATTTTATCTCAAGATTCCTATTGTAAGCATCCTTTCTGGCCCTCCAAAAGTAATCAGAAAGATTTGTCCACTCCCATTAGACCTGCATGGAGGGAAATAATGGCAATAAGGTCAATTATGGGGGGAAAGAGGAATGGAATCAAAAACTGCTGGTTTCATTAGTGTCTTCTTGTAAAAAGAAAAAGGCTATATCTAATACTGTTAATACAGAAATAGACAAGGAATGATGCCATACATCAAATGGTATTGTTTACAACTACATAGGAACAATGCTACTAATAATATAAACCTGAATAAAACCGTTTTATGGGTTATTCAGATAAAAAGGCCAGATTCACTGAAGCTTAAAAAAAGAAGAGTAAAATGCTCTTTTCTAAGAAAAGGAGATTGAGAATGATGCTTTACTTGTCTTCTCAAGACAGCAGAGCAATAACTTGATATGGAAGGTGTTTCAGCTGGAACAGAACTTTTTCAGAAAAGCAAAGGCTTTTAATTGTACTGTAGAGTCTATCTAGTGAAGAGCAAGCAAGTTTAAGAAACTGTGTCCACACTAAAAAGTAACTTGCAGAAAGGAAAATTATGAAAGGGATTTAAAGATATGTAAAACAAATAAATTGTTCTCTATTCAGGCTACTCCTCTCAAAACTGAAGGCTCATAATTCTTTTTTCCTTCATATTAATTACCATACAGACTAATTTAAATTGTGCTGCTTAGCTATTAGCACCAGTGTGATGGACCCCTATGTGCCACAAAGGCACCAGTGGACTCTATTTGGTCCTGCCTCTATCTTTTCCCTGTGCAAAGCTATCAGTTATTGAGAGTTATAATTACTTGCACTCATCAGCACTGAAGTTCATCTTGGTCTCTGCTCTGGGTAGCTTACAAAGAGTTAAACTTTCTGAAGAAAAACATTGAGATTATTAAAACACTTTATTATAGAAATTATTTTTAAAAATGAGACCTATTGTAAAATATAAGGATTAATTTATTAATCAGAGCTTTCTGAACTCTCACATTAAGCAGCTTTGTTATGCTAATTCTCTTATAAATGAATAATGGACTTATTCTCCCATTATTGCCTATCATTTTAAAAGACCCATTTAGAAAATGAAGATGTCCTTTTCACTTGAAAATTATTATGTATTTTACAGCACAAGTTTTTTTAATTGAATATTTGCTCCCTATACCCTTCTGTTCCCCCCCGCCCTGCTTGTACTCCTCAGTCAATGTTCAAATCAAACACAGCCATAACCATTTGTCACAGAGATACATAGTGTGTGGAAAGAAAGCACAATGGAGACAATGGGCTTTGAGAACAGAGGCCCAAATCTGCAAAGCTATTTACTTCTGACAAATTTAGATGTAGCCTTAGTTCCTAGACATTTTAAAGAAAATTATGTTGTGAATAATGACATAAAAGAAGAAAGCCAAGATGGTGCAGCTGTAGAAAGCCAGAAAGTTAAGTCATAACATAGGATTTATGTTGAAAAGAAAAAATATTTTTACTAGAAGAGCTTCGTTTTGCTGCACATTTTCCACATGTCTTGGAGAGTTCATCTGCTCTTGATTGCATATATATGCACTGCCAGTCAAGTTCAAACCCATGCAGCAATTAAATTTACATTGTCAGGTCTCTTACAATGGAGCTCTAGTGCTTTCTGGAGAAAAGCCCTGGCTAGATTGCTGCCTTGATACATGTTTTTGCTTGTGCACTATGAAGGAACAAGAGGGAGAAGAGGGAAGGAACACGGTGAAAGGGGTTTGAACATACTGCAAAGATCTGGCAAGTAGACACCCTGACATTACTGTGTCCTAAGCACACAAGACATATTCCTTTTGAGACAATTGGCATCTTTAGCCAAGGAAGACAAAGTTCCTTTGTCCCAGGTCAATATGACTTCTGGAGGAAAAAGCCTTGGCATGTGCCATTTGCTGCATCCCAGAACAGCCTAGTGCATTCATCTTTTCCTTCCACTCTTATGGACAAATTACAGCTTTAGGCCAAAATAGCCTGAGCTCCTAAAGATTCTATGGCACCACCTATGGCAAGGGCAGAACAGATTTGTGTGCAGGCTAAAATGAGGCTGAGTTCATGCTGCCTGTAATGCAAGTGCCAGTCATGGCATTTCCTCTGGAATTTGTAACTCTGGAAAGTATAACAACTGGCCAAAAAAGCCACGCAGCCACAAAGCTCCATGGATGAAATCAGGAGATGTGGCTTCCTTAGGATGATTTTGGAAGACAAAGAAGTCTGTCAGAATGGACACTTTCTTGTATATTCCCTATCTCCAAACATAAATAACATTTTTTCCCCCCCCGTTCACAGTCAGGGCTATAAACTCTTATGAAGCAGGGGTACTTCTTATGATCATAGAATCAGAGAATTGCTTGTGCTGGAAAGGTCATCTTGTTCCAATCCCCTTGCCATATGCAGAGGCACCTTCTATTAGACCAGGTTGCTCAGCCCCATCCAACCTGGTCTTGAACAATTCTTCTGGAGAACCTGTTCCAGTTGTTTACCACCCTCACAATTAAGAATTTCTTCCTAATATCCACTCTAAACCTAATTTCTTTCAGTTTGCAGCCATTCTGCCTTGTCCTGTCTCTAAATACTCTTTTAAATAGCTTTTGTCCATCTTCCTTGTATACTTTTTTCAGGTACTGGAAGGATGCAATTAGGTCACCCCAAAGCCTTCTCTTCCCTAGAGTGAACCATCCAAATTCATCCAAGCTTTCCTTTTGAGAGAGGTTCTCCTTCCCTCTAGTAATCTTGTTGGTCTTCCTCTGTACTCACTCCAACAGGTCGATGTCATTCTTGTGCTGGGGACCCCAGAGCTGGAAGCAGCACTTCAGCGAGTCCTCTCACCAGAGAGGAATAAAGGGGCAGAATCTCCTCCCCCACCCTGCCTACCTTGGTTCTGATGCAGCTCAAGACACATTTGGCTTTCTGGACTGCAGGAGCACGTGGCTGGGTCATGTACAGCCTCTCATCCACCAGCACCCCCAAGTTCTTCTCAGCTGGGCTGCTCTTGATCTGTTCATCTCCCAGGCTGTGTTGATACTGGAGGTTGCCCCAGCCCAGGTGCAGGACCTTACACTGTCTTATTGAACCTAATGAGATTCCCCTGTGCCTACTTCTGGAGCTTTGGATGGCATCCCATCCACCAGGTGTGTCAACGGGACCACTCAACTTTGTGTCATCAGCAAAATCGCTGAGGGTGACCCTTTCATCTATGTCATTAACGAGATATTAAATAATACTGGTCACTCTACAGACCCCTGAGGGACACCACTTGTGACTTATGTCCTTCAGGGCTCTGAGCCATTGACGGCTGCCATTGACCGCCATTGACACTCTGGATGTGACTGTTCAACAAATTCTTTATCAGTCTAATAGCCCACCCATCAAATCCATCCATTTATCTCTCTTCAGTTTAGAGAGAAGGATGTTGTGGGAGACCATGTCAGAGATTGTGCAGAAGTCCAGAAAAATGCTATTTGCAGCTTTTTCCTTATCCTCTGATGTAGTCACTCCACTATAGAAGGCCACAGGTTTGGTTAGGCAGGACATGCCCTTGATGATGTGGAGACTTAGGAAAAAAAAGCCTATTACATGGTCTCTTCAATCCAACACAGGTGTTCTGATTTTTTTGTGCTCGTGAACTCTTAGAATTGCAAAGTCAGCCAACTTTGGCTTGATTGTGGAAGAAATATGAACAGTTCATTCTCTGTTGGATGTTGCTAAAGTAAGTGAAAACACAAGGTAGGGATAGCTCAGATGAGAGTACTCACTGGACCTTGTTTTGTCTCATGGGCTATGTTCTATAATGATGCTCAGTTCAGTGGTTAAATCTTGGAGAGAATTAGAATTAAAAGAACACAGCTCTCTTCCAGAGTCTGGTGTTGCTGAGGCACATCTCTCTGTGCTTCACTCACCAGCTGGATAATGACTGGCATTTGAGAAGAGCTGTAATTTTTAGCTTAGTCTTCTGAGTGAACACACACACACACACACACACACACACACACACACACACACAAATAATATATTTTAAACTCAAATGGAAGCTCCCATACAAACTCAAGAATCAATGGAAGCATCTCCCTTATCCTTCAGAGTCTCCAGTCTCTCTGCAAATATTTTTAAATAAATTCTAATTTGATTTTTCTTTGCATGTTTCATCCATGTAGCAAGTAATAGAGTGAACCTTGCCATCAAACTTTGTTACAGTACATTTCTGTATATTAAATTGTATTAATTCTAGAAATCCAATGATATTAAAACCTTTTTTTGCTAATAGTTTTAATGGTAGTTATTTAAGCAACCTTAAATTGTTCATTTGTGATGTAAAGGAAACAACAGCGAAGCCAACATGCATGAACTGAAAAAGAGTTCAAGAGAAGCTGAAAGAGCTTCTAGTCTTGAATAGATAATGTAGCCAGTAAGGCTCACATTCTCCTGAATGCTATGACAAAAATATTATACTGTGAAGCTAAGGTTTCTTTTTCTTTTCTTGCTAAACTTTAGTTTGCACCTACAATTTCCAACCAAGGTTTATCCCAAAGCCTTTTAGCTGTGATTTAGAACTTTTTTTACTTTTTATTGTTTTTATTATTTTCCCAGCTTTCAGAGTAGATTTCTAATTAGGTTAGGTTTTTTGGCTTTATTTATCCAATTCTTTTTAGTATTTAGTAATTATTTTCTTTTCTTGCCCCTCCACACATTTAAGATGAATATATTTAAGGACCCTTTAGTCATACAGAAAGACAGTCCACTGTGACAAGTTGTGTTTCATTTCAGACTATTATATTTTTCAGCTAAGAATATGAACCTTTCACATCTCTGTTTTCCATTTCACTATGTGGTATTTCCACCTGCTGAACACAGGGCACTGCCAGCATCTCAGAGTCTGACCTCTTTCCCGCTCAAACACATAGAAGGTTGTTTAAATTGGCGAAATAAGAAGAAAAATGAAAACCAAACTTCATTTCTGGATCTACTTAGGAGGCCATAAATTTAATACATATTTAGTAAACAGATTAAAAAAAAAAAGACTTATAAAAAATAGATCTGTAAGTACTGACTTCCACATGAAGCTCAAAAGTATGTATTTTTTAAACTGCTAGAGTTATTATGAATATTTGAAATGGTTGACCTGTACTTTTTCTCTGTGCTTTTCTTCACAGTTCATCTCTGTTGGATTTCTCTTCTTGTGATGAAATCATAGTATTTTACAATGACAAGCCAATGTAATTATCATGTTATGAAAACAGACTGTAGAAAAAATTGAAATGGGCAAAGAGAGAAAAATACTCTGTGTACTTGACTGCTGTCAAAGATTAGCTGTTAGTTCTCTTTTATACGAGGAAAAAAATTTAAATGATGTGGTACAAGACTTTCCCAATATGTGAATGGTCTTCCTTAAATAAATGTGCTCATTTTAACTTCTGTTGTAAACCAGAAATATTATTATGTTTTTATTTACTGGCTGCTGAGAAATATTAATATAAATTCTTATTCCATTGCATCCACTGTATATTTTGTTTATCAACAAATAATGGCACACAATCTTTTTGTGTGAAGGCTTCATTCTATGCAGTATAGTAAAGTACACAGAGTTTCAACGTATAGCAACCTTGCAAAAATTTGCAGCTACAGAAAAAGGTCTGATTGCCTTGAAAACAGAGAGTAAATATAAATGATTTTGTTCATTTATAATTTATAATATTTTACAGAATGGAAAAATATTTTAGAAAAATTGAGAGTTTGGGGGAAAAAAAGGGAAAGTAATTTATAGTAATTGTAATTGTCCTCCAAGTAATTTGCTTGTTTTAACTGTTTGTGCATTACATGCAATCTGTCTTTCACCTGTTCCTTTACTACCTAAATATTATTTTCAACACCAAGGGCAGATCTAGACATCTAGATTTACATATAATTAAAATATTCAGTCACCTCAGTTCATACTTCCTCCCTAGGTGCAGATACACAGCAAGCAAGAGGGTCCTTGTTCTGATTTTCTCGAATGTTCAGCTAAATTAATAGTACTTTGGGACCACTAGTGTCAAAGCAAACCATTAGATATGACAGTTCAGTATGGACATCTGGATTAAATATTAGCACACGTATAAGACCAGGATAAAATTTCCTTTGCTAGTAAAAGATCCAAGATTTCACCTGGATGATCATGCTTTGTGGCAAACAACCATTGCAGCAATGTATTTTCTGCTATCTGTCTAACTAAGGTGGTACAGGTCAAGGAATTTTTGTATTTTTAATGTAGCAAATGTGAAGACAGTAAGTTTCTTATAAAAAAATCAGTCAAGGCAGAAGCAGATTTATAAACACAAAGGATAGGCACAATTTAAGATCTGTGCCCTTTTCTGAATCTATTTTCAACTTCAGGTTCCTCTATTTTTTTTTTTAAGTTGTTTAGACATTTTCTTATGGAGACTGCCATTAATTAGATATCCCAATGTTAATTTTAGTCAAATCACATGAGAAAAAATGTACATTGTCATAAAATAGGTTATTATGCCTCATGCACTCCCTGGTTATTCCTTTGTAATCAGTTAATTGAACAAATGGCCATAGAAGATGATGAAATAAAAAAATAATAATATTCTGCATTTATATTGTAATTTTCATCTTAAATGTGTTAAACAAATTAGCTAACTAGTACAACAATCTTCCTAATTCCATTTTTTTTTTTTGTGTAAAGCACATACTGATGAAAGGTAGTATCAACACATAGCTGACTTGCACCAGGCACATAGTATGTATTGGTGTCAACTAAGATGAGTAGAAATTGAGATAAAGATGTAGTGTAAAGTTTGCTGACTAAAAATTAAGTGTGTTTTTTTCATTTGGTTTGGTTTGGTTTGGTTTTGTGGTTTTGTTTGTTTGTTTGTTTGGGTTTTTTTTTGTTTGGTTTTTTGTTTGTTTGGTTTTGGTTTTTTTTTTTTTTGTTTTTTTCTTTCCTTTTTTTTTTTTTTTCAATGAATCTAATAAAAATAACTGTGGAGATGGTTATGAAGCAAGGCCATTCATGTAGTTTATAGAATGGAGCATGCAGACTTGATGTTAGGATTCAGAACAGAAATCATTGGCTTGTTAATAATTTTTGAAAACTTAACTCTTTTTGCCTATATTTTTTCAACAAACCTTGTCAGTTCTAACTAGGGACTAAATTCTGGTAAGAAGTAGGATGTTGATTTTTCTTTTAATTTGACAACACTGTTGTGGTTTAACTCCATCTGGGAACTATACTCTACCCAGCTGCTCTCAGTCCTCTTGGTGAGATGGAAGAGAGAATAAGGGTAAAAGTGAGAAAACTCATGGGTTGAGACAAATGTAGCTTAATAAGAAAAGAAAAAGCCATCCAAGGTAAAAATAAAACAAAAGTAATTAATTCCTTTAATTATAAATCCTAATAATTAACCACCTCCAACGGTTAGACAAGTGTTTAGGCATCACCAGGAAAGCCAGGCTCCATCATCCATAACCACGCCTTGGGAAGGCAAACACCCTCAGTCCAAATGTCCACCCTTTTCTCCTTCTTTCTCCAGCTCTATATGCTGGAAAGATGCTATATGGTATGGAATGTCTCTTGGGTCAGTTGGTATCAGCTGTCCTGGCTGTGTCTCCTGTCAGCTCCTGGGCACTCCCAGGCTGCTCACTGGTGGGATGGGGTGAGGAACAGAAAAGGCCTTGACTCTGGGCAAGCCCTGCTCAGAAATAAGGAAAACATCCCTGTGTTATCAACACTTTGCTCACAAATCCAAAGCATAGCCCCATATCTATGGGGCTACTATGAAGAAAATTACCTCAGCATGAACCAGTCCAAACTCTCAGTTAGAGTTTAGCTTCCTTGTGTGCTCCTTTATGCTGTTCACTTTAAGCTATTGGAAGGCAAAAAAATCACTGTAACGATCATAATTCCTCTATCATCAATAACATGGGCAAGATAGACTTATTGTCACATAAAACCCCTTTTGATGTCAATGAAACATAGTTTGGACCTTAACTGACTGATGTATGTGGAATTGCAGCTATCAACCCTATGTGACTACAAGAACATCAGAAAATCTAAGGGTCAAATTCACCAATAGGCTCTACCTTTTCTGCATTGATACAGCAATAAAAAAGAAGGATGAAGCTGGCTTTGTAACCAGCTCCTTAAAACAATTTTATTCACTGAGACAAGATATGTTTGCTGTGATCATCAAGTTTGACCTCATGAATTTTTTGAAGTGACTCCCATATCAAACCTGTTAGAGTTGCTGCTGCACATTTACTAAAGCAGCACATACAGGTCAAACTGACACAGGTAATCGTGTGAGGTACATGAATAGTAGTTTAAATCATACTGTTCAGATTGTATTTGCCCTGTATGCATCTGTGCAGTGCTAGTCTAAATTATGACTTTCTTGTTTGGTGCTAATTTGAAACGGTGTTGTCAAATCTAGAAGGTGTTTTATATGCTGAAAGCATGCATTTCTTTTTAACTTTCTATCCGAGTAAAAGATAGTAGATTTAGATTAGATACTAAGAAAAAATAGTTTATTGTGTGGGCACTGGAACAGGTTGCCCAGAGAAGCTGTGGCTGCCTCCTGCCTGGAAGCATTCAAGGCCAGGATGTTTGGAGCTCTGATCAGCTAAGTCTAAAGAAAGGTGTCCCTGCCCACGGCAGGGAGTTTGGAACAGGATGATCTTTAAGGCCCCTTCTAATACAGAGCATTCTGTAATTTTGTGATCATATAATATTATGCAGTAATACTATTTTATTGGTGGAGAAATGGTGGTATCAGAGGATTCAGCATTTTCTGACAGTCCTGATTTCAAACTCACCTGCTAGAACTGCAGCACTCCAAGGTGGTTAAACACGTGAAAATGCTGCTCCTGAAGTTGCATAGCTGTATAAGGTTGTGTGAGCTATTTCCAGTCCTTTTTAGGGTGCAGCCTCCTTACCATGATCAGTCCCATGCTAACAGACGTCTCAGGAAATTTGGGACAGAAGCTGTTTTCCAGCCTGAAGTGACTTACCTAGGCACAGTGGCATTTTCCACCAGAAAGGAATGGAAATTTTACCAGTTAATCTCCTGTTTCATTTTTAAACCCTCATATTTGTCAAAATCAGAACTTCTAGGTACTGTCTGGATTTGAATCAGTCAAAACTGTCTCTCTCTCTTCCTGGGGCTTTGAGTACAAGTGTGATACTTCATTTCCTATTTCAACCATTTTTATATTTTACTGATATTCTGGATGGGAAATGCCAGTGTCTAAGTAATGATGATATGATGAAAAAAGCCCAATAAAATACAAAGTTTCCAGATGATTTTTTATTATACCATTAAATGTACTAGAATTGCAGGTAGTAATGTAAGATGAAAAGCCATTGAAACCTGAACCAACAGAATCCATCAGAAACGCTCATTTTCCATTTTTCTCTTTTCACTAAAATCTGTGCAAGTCCTGTGAGTCTGCAGTATTCATCACTTTTTGTAATTTATGTGATGTTTTTCTTCTGTTTAAAATTTGGGCTACCAAATTTACCATAAAGAACTTCAGTGAGAGTGTAACATCTGTTCTGAATTTGGCACATTTTTACCATTTCTTCAGATGGTGTGCAGACAACAGAGAGAAGGAAGGGATTACTCTAGCCTTTCTTACAAATTAAATAAAGAATTCTGAGTAAGGAATTTTGGCTTGCATGTTTCTGACAGTTATATAGGCATATAAATTAAACAAAGTCTACCATAACATTTCCATTTCTCTAATCCATTTGGTTAACACTCCTTGATTTATAGGTTTTTTTAACTGACCACTATTGAAATATTTGTCTGCTAATGACAGTTTCATTGCTCTTTAAACTTAGCTACTTAGATATCTTTAGGGATATGAGTGAGGAATTTTATCTGAGATTTTATTTCATTTGATTTCTTCCCAAGAGGGAGTTCATAAAAGTCCTGAAAAAATCCCAGTCAATGCCAATGGGACTGTGCAAAGGCAGTCAGATCTGGTTGTAGGGGCACCTATTGTTTACTTATGCCTGGCACTATAGTCCTCCTTTCCATGAACACCTGTCAGTTTTGAAAGTGGTAGAACAGATTTTCCTGTCATGAAAATTAATTTTCCAGATGTTGTAGTATTGAAATTGGGCATATCCAAAAAACAAATATATATCTATCTAGATCTATATATCCGAGCTCTCATATGTGTACTGCTTGGTTCAGAAAGAATTAATAAATACATTTGATACATGTATAAATTATTCATATATAATGACATTAAACAGGTATCCAGAAGTAATTCTGCTCTTAAAATACAAACAGAAAGAAAGATGAATGCATAGCAAGCTGTCTTTCCTCTTTAATCACGTTCCTTGGTAAAAAAATGCAGATGTTCACCACATGAAAATGGAAAAAAAAAGACATTTTTGAGAATGTATACTGTATTTGCAATGAATTTAATGCAATATACATGTGCATATCTGTTATACATTGAAGCTTTTTTACTACCTACTTTAAGGAATGTAAGAAGATAAAAGATCTATAGGTAAAAGGAGAAATGGGCTTGCATGAATAAAGAAGTAAAGGTCTTCTGCTTTCAGTGGTGTGATAATCAGTTCTGAAGCTACAGAAAAGGCAGGGTGATTTTAGGAAGGTCAATGCAGTGGTTAGCTTCTGTTGACAGCACCAACTTCATGCATCTGCAGTTGAAATGATTTGATTCTCAAACTGGAGACCTTGTCTTGTGGACAGTTTCAGAAACAGCAGACAGAAAGGATCTGATTACTTCTTGGTAGAAATCCATTAAAGGTAATACATTTCTTTTCCAGTCCTCCCACCTTCCCCTAATGTTCACTGGTTTTAGTTTTTGAGGCTTAGGATTCATCCCGCCATTACTTTAAAAGGCAGGTTGAAGACTTTCAAAAATAGAAAAGAAAAGACAAATTCTATTCCTTCTGAGGAACAAATTTTATTGCCACATATGCATGGCCAATATCAGAAATTATACTTGATTTAGAAGTTAAACTATGTGTGATTAATATAAAATTACAACAACTCCTCTTCACAAACTAGAGCTTCTGTGAAAGCCTATTATATTTGATGGGAAATTTTTCTTAAATTCAGCTGAATTTTTATCAGATCTAGAGAGCTAAAAGGGAATTTCACTAGTTTTTAATATTCTGTTCTACCTGGACCTCCTATGACCTGTCTCAATAGAGAAAATAATAATTTTTATTTCAGGTCAAGAATTACTCCTACTCAGGTATTCATTGGTCATTTACTTTAATCTACAAAAATGTATTTATTCGAAGTAAATAACCCCAAACCACTTAGTAGGAACATACAGAGAAAAACACTTCAGTTTTCCTGGTGGTTTAAACAATTGAGGGCAGCACAACAAACATTTCTTTGACCTGTACTGCGAACGTACCCAGGTGAAGCCTGCAAGGAGCTCTAATAAAATATTCCTTGTAGCTTTCAAGTAGAATGAGCTCTTTTCTGACCCCAGGTTTTTTATGTCTCCCCATTATGTAGATTGACTGATTTGATAGGCTAAGGTGACTGATGATAGCTGAGTCTCAAGGTGGCAGTGAATCTGATTGTCTGTGCATTGGTAGAGAAATGAGCATGCAAAGCAATCGTCAGCTACATTATTGGCATTACTCGGAAGAAAAATCAAATAAACTTTAAAGGAGCTAATAATTTGAGAATGGTCACTGAATGACAATATTGGCAAAACTGAAATGATGAAGAGACCAAAATCAGAGACAAAAAAAAAAAATAAAAAGGAAAAAACCTGAATATAGTCTTTCTCATCGGTATCATTTTCACTCTTTAATTCTGTGAAGAGATAAAATTAAATTATCTCTGTGACAGTGGAAAAAGCATTGTAGGCATCAACTACTGACCGAGGTCACAGAAAACAAAATAGATCTGCTTTCATAAGGAGCTTCATTATTTTAGGGAAACTGTTGTATCTATATTGTATTTCATAAAGTCTGTAGTGACAAATTCCAATTTTTTGTAAGACTGGCAACCTGTGTGAAGCAATCCTGATTTAGATATCTAAGCCCTAAAGATAAGATATGAGATACCCTGTTTTTCAGTGATTGTCATTGTGTATAAGACAGTGAAGAGTTCTCGGGGTTAGTATTGATCCCGAATGACATATCCATACAATGTGCTGTAGATTTATGTAGGATTACTGACTTAGCTTTAATACATTGTTCTGAAAAATGCAATGATTTAGGAGTAAGTAAACCTCAGCTGTAGGAGCAGTATGGATGTGTGTGTTAGGTAATCACACACTCTCCCAGCTTAATTTTCCACTGAATTTGAATCACCAGCAGCCCTTTAGATACAGACCCCATCCCAATCCTTTTGATAGATTAGTCCACAGAGAGACAAATAATCTGTGATTCATAACCCTGTCAAGTTCTTTAATGTTTTTGGAACGCCAACTGTAAAATTATAATTAGATACTCAATATTGAAAGGTTAGTTAAAGAATTTTATGATGTTGAAAAAAGCACTGAGAGCAATAACAAATGTCTAAAATAAAAGCTGGTTTAATTGGTTTCCTAAGATGTCCCAAAAATGCAAGCAAGGCATTATGCTCTTAAACTGCTTCTACCCAGCAACAGGCCCTCACTCTCTATTCAGCAAGTTAATGAAATTCATGCTAAATATCTTGCAATATTCCAGAGGAAGAGCTTTGTTTTAAGAGAGGAAAGAACTATTGTATCTAATGTTGAAAGCCTGTGTTGTTTTAAGGTTAATTCATTTGCTGGAGCAGAATTTTTGCTTACGAAAATTGCTAGAACCATTGACACATCTTCTAAATAGGGAACAATGTTTACCAGCAGAGTGTGGAATTTAATGGAAATAAATGCAGTGAATTACTGTGCACTAGAATATCTTCCAAGTCTTGTATCTTTCATCACACACCTTTTTGTGCTCAGTAATCCCTAAACTTACATAATACAGAGAAAATGGCATTCAAAGTGATCTTTATGAATGTTTTTTGTGTTTCATAGCTTGAAGATAAGAGCTTCTGTCTGCTGTGGAAAGTCTCTGTCAACAGAATCTGCTTGATCAAAGCATCCTTTGTCAGTTATTAGTAGAAAGAGTGAAAATCCACTAAATTGTGATTCACTGTTATCTGTAGCATTTTCAGCTTGCAGCTTTTGCAATTTTCATGCTTTCCAAATTGTAACAATAGTTTACCATTTCAAATATGTTTTTTTGCATGCAGCTAGGAGAATATAAGGGGATGTATTTGTTTCTTTTCTTTGGAAAATAATTGAGGGTTTGTTTTGGTTTTTTTCTTTTCTTTTCCTTCCTGAAATGTATTTATGCTACTGTTTGTTTGGTTCATCATTTTTTGACTTCTAGAGAATGCCTGTATGAACCATTAACTATCATAACTGAACAAAGCTTTACTTAGCCTTTCTGGTAAACTAAGTTACCATCACATGCAAGACACTAGCCAAAGAAAGGTAAGAAAAACCTGAAACTAAATCACTCTTTCATTGTAAAAGCAAATGGTTCCTGTAGACAAAACTGAAAGACACAAAGATATTAAGATAGGAGAGAATTTAATCTCTTGCCCACATCCTCCAATAAAAGGTGAGTTTCCAGTATTGTCTCTCTTAACTCTTATTTTCTTTCTTCACTTTAAAAATCCTAATATATTGTATTCCCCCCCTTAATCTTTCCAATATTTTTAAACAATTGAATCACTTGTGTGACTGACTTCCTCCACTACGCCTCATTAAGTAATTGAGTTAAATTGATTCAAAATAAAGTGACACACTATTTCACAATGATTGGTTTGAATCAACATTTGCCTTTTTCCATTGCCTCTTCATCACAAGCTTTTTCTCTCCCATGTTCCCAGAGTTCTTTTCTTAAGTTAGGCAAGCAATGAGCATAAGCATTGTTCAGATATATCTGCAAAGAATAGTCTGTCAGAGCTCTTGTGCTTCTATACAATGATTAGAGCCATTTTTATAATCCTAATTACTTTGATACTAACTAAAGAAAAGAATTGCCAACATTTTTCTTTTCTTTTTTTTTTCAAATTGTCTAGGAAGATTTTCAGAGAAAAAAAAATGAATTAAAATACTCTGAAAAATATGTAGGAGCTCAAAAATATTCATCACAGAATAAATGAGTCTTATCAAAAGGTACATATGACATTAAAAAAAAAAAAAACACAACCAAAACAGAACAAAAGAAAGACTCTAATTAATTTTTAGGAGATAATTAAAAACATGTGGGGGGAAATTATTAATTTTTTCCATTTAAAGCCGGAAAAATAGTGACCAGAGTAAAAGAAATTTTTTATGGCATGTCATAAGAAATGTGTTGACACAAATCGTTCAATCAAACCTTTCTGTAATGTCTTTCTTTGTGTTTATGGTTCACTAATTCACTAAAAAGTGATAACACTTTCACGTTGTGACCTTTAAATTGGAGTAATCACAGAATCACAGAATAAACTGAGTTGGAAGAAACCCAACGAGTTGGAAGGATCAACGAGTCCAAAATGTGTCCCTGTACAGCATCATAATAAGACTAAATATCTGAAAACATAAGGATAGATTGCTGTAAAAATATTCCAGATGAATCTCTGAAGGTCAGTGCTTTATTAATACATCAGTTACATTGTCCCTGACATGAAATTGCAGCAGATTATACTCTTCAGGAAACAAATACCAAGCCTGAAACCTATGCAACTGTGACACTTCCTCTTCCAATAGCTGTTAGCAACAGCAGGTTACTCTACTAATAAGAAAAGCGTTTTTCTAAAATGTGAGTGATAGCAACCAGACTTGTTGGCAACAGCGTGATACTTTACTAATAAGAAAAGTGTATTTCTAAAATGTGAGTGATAGCAACCAGACTTTTCAAAATCTATTTGCTTAATATAGCAATTGAAAAAAAATTAAAAAGGAAGAAAATCTGTTTTTCATTTCTCTTTGCCCTGAACTTTCCCCAGTATCATTAGAAAAACAAAAATGCTTCATTGATTAGGTTGCTCAACCAGATTAATGTTCAAGTACTTTTTCCTGGAGAAAAGATCCAGACTTTTACATTGTAATATAGCTAATGACCCATGCCTAGTCTTGCTATTGCTGGAAGATTGCTATTTATAATTTCATATAAACACAACATGCATTTTAAAGAATATTATCAAGAGTGAGAATTCTACTGATGCTAATCCTTTATTATTCCAAAAACCAAAACTATTCCAGGGACCAAGGCTACAGAATATTACATTATGCAAAATCAGAACTTGAAAAAAATATGTACTCACTGACTATATTATGGTTTTGCTCTTTATAGTGGGTTGACCTTGACTGGGTGCCAGATACCCACCAAAGCCACTCTATCATTCCCTTCCAGAACTGGACAGAGGAGAGAGAATATAACAAATGTTCATGAGCTGATATAAGGTACAGTAGAGATCATTCACCAAATACCATAATGGGCAAAATGGATTGGATTGAGGATATTATTTGAGTTTATTGCTAAAAAAAAAATAAGAGCAGTATAATGAGAAGCAAAAAATCTTAAAATCCTTCCTTCCACATTCTTTCCATCCAAGATCTACCTTGTTCCCCTCTCCAGAGGTGCAGAAAGAGAGTGGATGGGTTTTGCTGTCAGTTCATCAAGACTGTTCCTTATGCTGCTCAGCGAGAAAGATCTTTCCCCTTCTTCAGCGTGGGGTCCCTCCCATGGGACACAGTCCTCGATGAGATTCTCCAGTGTGGCTCCATCCCAAGGGCAGCAATTATCCACAAGCAGTGTAGGTCACTCTCTCACAGTGTGCAGTCCTTCAAAGACAGGGTGCTCCAGTGTGGGTCCTCCTCAGGGTCACAATTCCTACCAAGAAACCTGTTGCAGTGTGGGCTCCTGTCTCCACGTCTCTGCAAGTCTCTGCCAGGAGCCTGTTCCAGCACAGGCTTCCCACAGGGTCACAGCCTCCTCTCCAGCATCCACCTGCTTGAGCATGGGTCTCCTCCATGGGCTACAGGTGGATATTCCCTGGATATCCATGGGCTGCAGGGACACAGCTGCCTCATCACAGGCTGCACCATGGGCTGCAGGGGAATCTCAGTTCTGGTGCCTGGAGCATCTCCTGTCCCTCCTTCGCCACTGACCTTGGTGTCTGCAGAGGTGTTCTCACCCTGCTCTCCTCTGTCAGCAGCTACAACTGTGCAAGAAAGTGTTTGGTTGTTTATTTTTCTTGTTAAATATGTGATCACAGAGGCATCACAACCATTTCTGATTGGCCCAGCCTTGGCCAGTGGTATGTCCATCCTGGAATCACCAGGCGTTTTCTCCTCCAGACATGGAGGAAGCTCCTGGAAGCTTCTCACAGAAGCCATCCCTGTAGCCCCACTGCTACCAACACCTGACCATGCAAACCCACTTTTCCCTATTTCCATTTTTCTCATAGTTTTGGAGATCACATTTATTTCATACTAAAGTTCTTAAAGCCCAAAAAGCTACTTTCATGAATGTAAGAGTCTCCATATGTATGTAGATTGAAATGAAGGAACATCTATGTTTGTTTTCTTCTGAATTAAAAGTATCCATCAGTACTTACTTCGCCTAAGCAATTTTTCTGTGAGCTGGCATAAAAAAGTATAAAATTTCTTCTAGAATACATATGGTAGTTTAAAAGGTTTGGAATGTATCACTAAAGTTAAAGGTTTTGGAAGAATTTTATGATAATTACCCTATGGGTAAAGGTTATAGTTGTGACCAGCTTTATTCATTCATACAATTAAAGAATATGAGCATGAATAAATATTTATTTTGATAGTCATATGACATAACTTTCAGTCTTTTGTGCCCCTTTTAGTCTGGGAGGTGCACTGTAATTATAAGAATTGCCTACCTACCACTGAAGATCAAGAAATCAGAATATCTATTCTCCAAAGAAGAAGAAAGCTACAGATTAGGAATATCTGGAAGACAATCAAAAATAAAGCCAAGAAAAGGCCATTGAAAAGAAGTTCAATGAAAGAGTTGCTGGTTTCAAATAAATTACACCTTCATTTTCATTTATATACATATATATTTCTGGTGACAGAGGTTCCACGGCCTCTTTAGTCACAGCTGTTCACAGCCTTCATTTTTGCCATAATTAGAATACTTTACCTAATATCAGCTCAGTTTTGATTTTTCTTACTGAAGACAATTTTCCTTAACCATCCTAAGTAGATAACGTTCTTTTTATGACTACAAAATTGGCTGAATAGAAATAATGAGCATGGAGGTTGGATTTAATTCAAGGACAGATTTAGAAACATGGAAGCAGGACTTGTCTTAGGTGCTAAATATCATAAAAATGCATGCCAGATCAGTCTTCATTTATATACTTCCTTATTACATTAAGAACTTTATTTTTGAACATGATCTGATAAAACTGAAGATATTAACTCTTTAATAACGGTTCAAGAAACATAATACAAACACAGTGTGTGCAGTAGCCTTAAACTGACATATGTGACATATGACAAATTCAATGTTCTCCTTCACAAAGAAAAAGGCATTGTCTTAAATGGAGGAAAGAGAACTTTCTTCCTAGCTTTGGTCTTTACTAATCAATACTTAAACCAGACAAGAGATTCTAAAAGTTGCAGGACACTTACATGAGGAATTCTAATTTCCCACCAGGAGATTCTGCTTCAGACTTACAAGGCTTTGCAATGTTCTGCTATACATTACATCAAACACAGTGGTCTCATAGCAATTAGGAAAAAGCTTGTACTTCAGTCTTTGATTCACTTCATTAATTTTTTTCCTTGTCTAGGACTATATGGATATACCAAAGAATTATTTTGCCATTCCTTCTTTTATAGAGGGAATAGCCAATATTTTTCTTTTATAGTCTCACCCTGAAAAATGCAATCCTTCTGTAATGACTTATGAACATTCGTTCAACTCAAGCTTTGCAATCAGAATGGGGAGAACTTTTCTCTGACAATAAATCTATGAACAAAATCAAAACCAGACAGATAATATGAAGCTTGTTCAGCTCAAATATTTAAATGTTGAAAAGTATGTTTTACTCCATACAGCACATACCTACTAAAAAAGATTTAATCAGAAAGAATAAAAATAGTGTTCACTTCAATGTTTTGTGTTTGTTGAAATTATTGGTAGGAAAAATGGTTGTATTTTGTGAAAAAGAACATTTACTCTTAGAGTCTCATGTCAAGAAAAAGAAGAAAAATGCTAACTATATTCCCTTGGAACAGATTACATTTTTTTTTTAAACTCATATGAAATATACTTCTTTTCCCTTTGGACTGGCCACTGCATAACCTTATCTGATGCACTAGATGCATGAATTTCACGATAAACATGTCAGTGTTTGTATTTGCATGAAAAAATATCCTCACACTGAAACCATCATATATGTATTCTTTATTAAAAGTATTTAGTTTTGTCAGTCTTGCAAGTAAATTCACTAAATTGTACTCATTGGTGCTACATTTCTGCAACCTGCATATTTTCAATTCAACCTGTAACTATGGGAAGATAGTTTTATAATATGCCTAAGGATCATTTATAGTGACATAAAAGTACATATTTGTGTCCTTTGTTTTATTAATATTCAGAATCAAATATTTCAAAATGTGTGGACTGTTGTTTACAGTCATATTTCTACAGAAGTAATCTAAGGCAAAGTATATTAAAGTGCAAAATTTTCATCTAAATTCTCTGCTGAGCATGGAAACAAAACTTTTCTGATATGAAATGTTATTGAACTGAAATTGAAGGAAAGAGTTAGAAGCTTCCAAGATCTCTCTGCTCATGGTCGGACCCCAAAGCAACAGCTCAGTCATCAGTACCATCAATTTGTAATGGTCTCTCCCTGGTGATAGGTACAGAAGTAATCCAGGAAACTGTCTGGACAATGATGGATTTCTTCCACCTGCCTGCGGTGACCTATCCATCCACATCTATATTTACATTCCAGGAACTGAGGTCTTCAACCACTCTTTATCCCATGACAATGCACATGTTTATTGGATATTTTCTGTTCCATGAACCAAAAAAATTATAATTAATGGCTGTTCTGGTCTCTAGGTACCTTACCAGAGAATTAAAAATCAAACTTCTGGAAAAGCAAACTTACAGCTATTCTCAGTGCCAAAGAAGTGGGTAATATAGTCACCTCAGAGCTCGTTCTCCCAAAATCGATATCACCTCTTGACTCTTTAAAGTCACCACAAAACAAGTCTGGCCATCAATCAGAAGCTGTTACAAAAAAATGAGATAACGTATGCCTGAAGAAGTTTATATTTCCTTGAGCTTGGAGGAGCTGGGCAAGAGTAGAGCACCATCCACATCATTCCTTGCAGAGGTTCATAGCTGCAGAATTCTTGTCCAGGATAGAGAAACACTTTTATAATCACATCATATGCTCATGTGTGTCTCTGCCTGGCAACACAAGATGCTGGCCTCAGCCAGGGCTTCTTGGCATTGTTGCAACAGCATCCCTGATGTTAATAAGGCTCTGATACCTCCAGTGCCATGAGTCATCTTCTCTTGTTCTGCTCTCCCATCTGTTCTGATGGTGAGTGCCACCAGAGTCAGGTGGTGACACATCACCAAATAAGTGCTAAGCAACCATGCTGCTGCCAGAAAGACACTTTGACGTCAGCACATAAAATGTCTGTATTAATAAGTCAGTGCAGGGAAGCTAATTGATTGGAGAAAGCATTATTAGGCATAACTTAAGGGAAAACATAAAGACCGCACTTTTTGGGGCTGCAGAGCATAGGGAAGCTAATTGATTGGAGAAAGCATTATTAGGCATAATTTAGGGAAAAGATAAAGACCACACATTTTGCGGCTGCAGAGCATTGTTATCAACCTCATACAAGTGAAGCTGTCTTCAGTTCTCAGTCACTACTTTTTTGTCCAAAGCCTTATGAAAAGGCAGAGGTGTAATTAATTTGTGCCCCCATTGCCCTCTCTTGGAATTTCTCAGGAGGTAAAAACATAGAGTTTGAAATTTAATCCCATTTGACATTGCTACCTTAAAACTGGTAGCCTGAGGATTTTTGCTAGCTGTCCTTAAAATCCTTCCAGGCTGACATATCTAACTAGAGACAGTTTAATTCTCCAAATCAATATACAAGGGGAAAAAAAGTCAGCTGGTGTTTGACAACAAGATAATACAAATTGTATGACTTCTTTCGGCCTGCTCAATTATTACGAAGGCCAGGGATTATTTAACACACTTAAGAGTTGTTAATTTTCATAGCAGTAGCTTGCAGACAGCCTAAATTAAAACAGACTGCTGCTGTGCTCTTACTTTAGATAATCTCTCAGTTCGGTGCTCTGAATTTCCAGACAAGTTCATTAAACAGAGACAGACAGATCTGCAGAATTTACACGTGCAAAATGTTGCCAAACAGATGTCAGAGTTTGCTGTGCTGGGCCATGCCAATACTGCATTCTTCTCTTATTTGCATATCACCTCATGTTATCTGGTATTATGCTAATTGATGCTATACATAGTGTGTGTCCACATGCTCTCTGAGCTTAAAATAGTGTTATGACATCTTATCTTGAAATATGGAATAATTTATAAAGAAGCAGTCAGTTTCAAGTATTTTCCATTGAATGCAAAAATGATTGACTTAAGATGAAGCAGCCACGCAGGACTGCTAATGCTGCACACAGCAGGGACTGACCCAAAACCTGAGCCAGTTCTAAACAGCTTTAGTTACCATCTTGTTTGGAAATTATTACCTATTCTCCCCTTGATCAGCTCACAATCATGAAGTGAAATTAGCTGAAAAATCAAGTATGGTTGTATACCAATAACATGTTAATAATTTGGAGAAATGTTTATTCTGCTTTTGATTAGAACATAGGAAGTTTGCCTTGCTGTAAAATATGCTCAGTGTGGTGTTGACTGAGCAGTAAGATAAAATTATCATGGAAAAAGAGGTTAGGTTTCCAGTGAAATATTTGTGGTATTTGCAAGGATATTTGCAAGGAATATCTGAAACATTATTTTAAAAAAAAAAAAGTATGATAAGGAGAAGAAGAAAGATGATTAAGAGAAAAGCATTATTTTTTTATTTTTGACATAATTTTGAGATTCACAGTTTCTACTGCTGGTGGCAGGGAGTTAGGAAGATTCCTTGAAAATGGTTAAAATTACTAGCTATTGGCATTTACATTATGCAGAGAATATTTACTAGAACATTATTTTTCTGAATTTTGGAAAGTTTATTGTTTTTATTAGTCATCAATAATCAGTCACAAACACTAAATACCCTTTTTTATGCACACAAGAAAATTTCCAGAAAGATTGATTGTCCTGATCTCACCGATTTGAAAAGCACATGAACAAATATAACATTGGAATACCCACAGGAAATATTTGCTAAGGACAAGAATTGATTGAAGGCATGAGCAAAGGTTTTTCAAATGTTTATAATAAATATAGATCCTCAAAACTGGAGTACAGCAAAAGAGTACAGGATAGGAAAAATAGTAGACTGAATTAATTGTCTACTTGTTTTGGAAACGAACTTTTAATTATAAGGTTTTAGGGTAAAAACAGTTATGTCAAACTGCATATTTACAGGTCACATTGATATTTTTCCACTAATTTGTAACAAAAATAATTCATTTTATGTATCCATACTTATACAAATACAGATATATAAATAAATAAATAAATTTTAATATATATATTTAAGCAGAGATCTATCTATCTATCTACCTAGTCACACTTATTTGTCATTTTGGAAGAGTAATCTTTTCTGTGGTGACTTGAGAAAGTTGTTATCATAACTGAATTCTGTGACTTTGTTATAGACCTACACAAAACTTTATCTGCTGTGTCTTACTCTCAAACAAAATTATTTAAAATAGAAAAAATATTCAAATTTAAAAGGCAGTGCAAAATCCCACAAAATTAGAAAATTAAGAACTTGTTTCCCAAGAAAGGAGACTTAAATAACCGTTTCTTCCATGTTAGAAGGCAGTAATTTTAAAAAAATGTTTTGAACAAACTGAAATTAAGTGTTCCATAGTTTTATTTTTGCTTATTATAATTTATTTTTATTCCCCCAACTCAGTCCGTCAACTTACTAGTTTTATTGAATTATTTTATTGAAATTTTATTGCCACTTTTTAATGAAAAACTGATGGATAAAAAATGTAAGATGATCCTCTGAGATTAATTGTGATTAATTTTTTAATATGGAATCAATTACTTTAACGTCAGATACACAGTCTCCACTTTTTATAACTCCACTGTTACTCCACTGTTACATGGTAAATTAGTTTTTCCATGACACTCATTTAAAAAAAAAAAAATATTATAACCTGCTGGCCACACAAAGAAAAGTAAAATTTTAAAAATATCTGGTTTTGAAATCGAGATTTGAATGTTCATTTAAACATTTTCAGACTGATTAGGAAGCAGGATCATCAGTAGTAAAGAAGTATAGCATAAAGAGCAAATGGTTTCACTTTTAAATATAAACTTCAGATGTTGATGGACAAGAACAGCATACAATCAGCACAGTCAGTTTAACTTAGGTGATAGTGCTGCTTGACCAGACAGAGCATAAGTCTCTCACAACACAGAGAATTTGAAAAAAAAAAAAAAAAAACACTGGACAAGAGGGATTATGTTTGGCAGATAGGATCATGATTTTGGTTTCTCTTATAGTTGATTTTGACTTCTACAAATAACTTATTCCTTGTTTCTTTCTTTTCTATGTCTTTCTTTCCTCTGACAGCTCACTTTGACCATTGCCTTGTAGACTCTGCTATAATTAGCAATGATCTGTGCCTGCTTTCCTTAAAACATCAACATAGCAGTGATTTATATTTTCTTTTTTTAATGTGATAAAGACACAAATCTGGAGTTGTAAAGATATTTTTTTCAAGACTTGGCATACATTTGGGCCTGTCAGAACATCCATAAAATCTCAATCAGAGCAATGCTTGGATGCCTTGTTGTTTGGTTAACCCTGCATGAATCTATTCACTGAAATGATAGGAGTGCTCTTGATTAGGGGGAAAATTGTCAGCTACATTGTGGAAAAATTGATTGGATTCAGGTTGAGCACTCTGCCTCTGCAAAAGCAGGATAATGTCTTTTGGGACAAATATATTTTTTTTTTTAATTATTTTTAAAGATTGCATTCTGTCTGAGATCTTGGATGAACTTTACACCCGAACTGTGTTCTGAATCCATGACACACTCAGCCGAGGAAAGGTGTGTGGGTGAAATACTGTGTTCAGTGATAACAGAAACTCTTAGACACCATCATGTGTTCTGAAGCCATCAAGGCATTGACAGTCAAAGCACTTTTAGTGCACTTTATGTAATCTTTGTAGCAACACTGAGCACATTGCTGACCTCCTTGTCAATCTGGGCAGCATTTTGTAAAGAACAGAATTTAAAAACTAGATTTGGTATATAATTTTCCATGAGACTTTTTTCCTTTTTCAGGGAAAAAAAAAAAAAAAGTAATGGAGGAAAAGAGTATATCAAACAACTTTTAGTGAATACCCATCAAAATAAACCAAAGTCTTCTTTTCTAAGGAGATATATTTTGAATCCTACTTGGAAAACAGTGTGCACCATACTGAGAACAGATTTTGCGTTTGTAGCTTAGGGGCTTCTAAGTTTCCTCTCCACACAGATTTCTCTTCTTGTAGTTTCTGTACTTCAGAAGAAACTCTCAGAGATTTTTATTCTTGATATATAGTGTACATATAGTGTATATTGCCTTGAGTTCTTGGACCATCCCAGGAAGGGCCCTCTTCAAGATTGAATGAGGATGTTCTCAGTGAGGCTCAGAATATAGGCATTTGATTACATTTTATGACTCTAAATATTTTAATTGCCTTCATATCAAAATTTGGTTTTAAGTTCTTTTTCTGAGCAATGTAAAGTACTTTAAAGTTTTTGCAACTTGGAATTTTGAAAGAGAGTGACAAGCATTACTTTTATCTCCTTAGCTTTCAAATTGTGCATTAACCAAGTTAACTAAATGGCTCTGCCTTTTTCCTCTTTTCATTAACATAATTTTACTTAAAGCCCACATTACTTTTTGTAGATTCCCCCAGGAAAAAAAAAAAAAAAGGAGATTTTACTAGAAGAATTTCAGAAACTTCCTTTTTTGAAGTCTGGTATCTGTCCTGAAAATTTTGGATTTCTGGTGATCAATGATGAGAAATATTTCCATGAATAATTTGATTTTTGAAGGTTAAAGATCTTTTTCTTGGTACCTCTAGAAAGTTTTGCCTGTAGGAAATCAACAGAACTGATCTGACACAGTTTCACTGACCTAGCACATGAAAACTTCAAATTATAGTGTTGAGTTTTTGCTCTTTTTAAAATATAATTCTTGAAAGGTCCTAATAATCTTCATTATGCTTTCCTAGTTCTTCAAAAGTGAAGAAAACCAGGATTGCACGGAGAAAGAAGGTGAAGTTAACAGTGTGTTTTTTCCCTGTGAAGATAAATCTTCCAACATCATGTGTCAAATTCTTCCAGATCAATGTCTGAGCCATTTTTTTCTTTCCTAGGGCTTGGCTGAGTTTATGGCAAAGCATCCAACTCAGAATCATTCTGGATAAAACAAATTATATGATCCTGGCTAGAGGAGATCTGGCATGCCTGCCTCTGTGTGATATTCAACACTTGCTTGGACCTCCAAGGCTGTAGCTCTTGTTATTTTTTTCTGTATGAACAGCTTTCAGCAGAAACCAGGATTACCACCTCTTATTTGCATATGGTGAAGAGATTATAATTTTATTTCTGAAGGCCACTTTGCCACTTTAAGATTTTGACAGCCACATGCTGTCCTACCTCAGGAAACAGCACATCATAAAAATAATAAACCTTTGATAATCAGTGTGAAAACCAGGTAATTAAGTTATTCCACTGGTAAAATGCCAGTGTCACTCACAGTTTCCAAGTCTTGGTTGTAGTGTGTGCAACTTAAATCCTTGAGTCGTCTCTTCTTGAGACATAATTTGTGCTTAATACAGTGATTCCTAGCCTCTACTAATGCAAAAAGATTTTCAACACTTTTAAAAACCTCCTGCAAATGAAATTTATTTAGAAGCTTTATTTACAACTTTTTTTTTGTGCTTTTATTAATTTTCTTCTTTTATTTTTTCTTGCTCATTTAAAATATATGGAGAATTCAAGGGCTATTTTTCCTTGTAATTTCAATGCTTTTTAACGTGATAGGACTATGAAAGATCCAATTTGGGTAACACCACCCTGGAAGAAGGCACTCCTCCACAGTGATAATGAAAGTGATATCAACCTATGCTAAAATAGCACAGACATATAAATAGAAGCTTTTTCATTTCAAGGGAGGGAACTTTAATAGGTTTTTTCCTTGCTTGAATTTTTAGTTTTTAAGTTCATCCTCTCTTCCCCCTAAAACAGCATGGATGTGTTTGCCTTTAGGGCATGCTTGAAGGATCATGAAGTTGACTACAGTAAAAGTGGAATTTGCTTGAAAGCTAAATTTTGTGGTGAGATTACCATACCACCCATCTCCATTAAAAACAAAACAAAACAAAACAAAACCAAAACAAACAAAAAAACCCCAACAAACAACAAACAAACAAACAAACAAAACCCCTCAAGGATTTAATTAATTCTTGCTTTGTGCAGTAGGGGCTGATAACTTTAACTTATGGTTAATTGACAAAACCATGCAAAGCTTAAGGTTTTTTTGTTGGTTTGTTTTCTTAATTTTAATCAGTCTGTTATAAAAAGACAGACACAGTTGTAATAAATGAATGCAAATACATATTTTCTATTCTTTTCACCTAATTAACAGGACAACTTTAAAATAAATGACACAGAAACCTCACATCCTGTCATTGTGAAATGTCATCAGAAAATGCTTCTTAATTCTTCCTCAGCAGACGAGATTTACATAATTTCAATTGCAGATAACATCTGATGTTTTTAGAGTACATGGTCAAAGCATGTTTCTTCATCTTGCATATAAATAGATGGTGATTTTTCATCACATCTCTATATGCAACATAACTGAGATAAAATGAGTGTAAATGCAGAGAGAAGATTTTTTTGACTGCCCTCTTAAAGATGTCTGATAGAGGGAAGCAAGAAGTTAAGTTTAGCACAGTTTTGAGGACCATTTTTATAAGCTTGAATGTTGCTGCCTGATAGTAGAATTCAGTTTCAAGGTCTGTCTGGAGAGATGTTCACTGTTCTTCTAGTCTAATCCACACTGAATATTAGGCATAAAATAGTGCCCGGTGAGTCTATTGGCCAGGTGGCTGCTGTGGAACATTCTTATCCTGGGACTCATTTAGGAGTGTCTCTTCACCATCATGAGACACCATGACCATTGTGCAATTTCTCCTTTGTCCAACTCACTACCAGTTGCCATTGTCGTTGGTGTCACTTGATATTACTTAAGAAAAGTAATAATGTATAGAATGTAGATGTCTCACCCAAAAAAGAAAAATAATTGTGCCAGCTTTTTCAAGGACTTCAGGTGTCACACACCCATGAGCTAAGCCAACATTTGTTCCTTCTGGAAAACATTCAAATGTTGGGAAACATAGAATGGTTTGAGTTGGAAGGGACCTTAAAGATCATCTAGTTCCAACTCCCTACCATGGCAGGAATGCCATTTACTCCATCAGGTTGCTTAGGCCCCATCCAATCTGACCTTGAACACTTCCACGGATGAGGCATCCACAACTTTTCTGGCAAAAAATCATGACTATCATTTATTCTACAATGTTCCTTGATTCCATATGTTTATGTTGCAAAGACTGAACACTTCTGTTGCATTGTGGTAATTGTTCACCTAAGCAATGCAATTTTGCTTCTCTTTGTTTTTTCACTATGGTGCACATAAACAAAGTTGAAATGGCTTCTTTCATGTGCAAGTATGAAATAATTTGCCTGACCATAAGCATAGAAGACTGAATTTTGACTTCTTGGACTAGTCAAGGAAAGAAAACAACAACACATAAACAAGGCAAAAGCTAATGAATCTGAAAGTTCATATGAAATCACATACTAAAAGCCTTATTTAAAAAAAATGTATGGAGTTTAAAAAATAAAAGCGTTAATACATTTGGATGGGGGATTAAAAGTAAAGCCAGTGCATGCTTACCCACCATATTCACATTTATTTCTATATATACTTCTAGTCCTGGCCTATGACATGCTTATTTAAATTATGGACAAAAACTTGCCAATAATTTCTGAATAAACTAATTGTTGTATGTCTACAAGGCTTCATTGGGTTGAAAAATCTGCCTTAATAGAAGAAACTTCTGGACTGGGCCTCTTCCAGCCATAGCTGCAAGTCCCACACTTCACATTACCTTGGCAGAAGGAATCATGTGAATACGTAGAGAGTAAACAGAAAGATCTCGTTTTTTTCACTGGGGTATTTGCCAAAGGGATTTTTTTCTTCAGGTTTGCTAAAATAGATGTTATATGTACAGATTTAGTAAAGTTACAATAATGATAAAGGTTAATCCCATGCCATAACATAAACCCATCAAAATTTTGTTAAACTTTCAGTAGGAGAATCTTTGTCAGAACAAGAGGGGAATAATCTTTTTATAAACAATGTAAAAATGTAAATGAACAAAAAGTCTTAAAATTGAAAGGGGTTTTTTTTGTTTGTTTAATTTGGGTTTTTTTTGGTTTGGTTTGGGTTTTTTTGGTTGTTTGATGGGTTAGGACTTTTTTGAAAAGACTAGTTTTCATTAGATCCTCAGTAAAAATACACGGGCAGATTTTCATCTGCCTATCTTGGACTTCAAAATAGCAACTTTCAGGATTATTCATCTACTTTTTTTTTTTTTTCTACTTTAGGTGTTGTACCACTGTCAAGTCTTGACATGGAAGAAAATAATAAGTTTGGAGTTCTAAATGAAAACAAGACCACAAAAACAAGATCAACTAAAAATGCAGCGACCTGTACTTTCCATGTGTTTGGCATTTTGTTGTGAACTTTTCACTTGGGCCCAGAAAGAACAATGCTTAATTTTCTGATCCCAGATTGAATTTACAGCTCTGGCAGCCAGAAAATAATCTTTGGACTTGTAAATCACACCCATTTGATCCGGAAGTCACTGAGACAGAACAAATACAGAACCTCACAATGTAATTCATTCAGGGTTACTTTTTGGCTTGAAAGAGGACATGCAAGCAAATGAAAGTTCATTCAAGCATATAAAGACCAGTTTTCCAAGTGAAAACCAACATCATCTTTGTATTGGACCTTTGGCCATTTCCTTTATTATGCTTTCAAGGACATTTTGTCCTCACTTGTGTAGCAATGTGCTTTGCACTCAATGCAGTTATCAATACACAAAAATCTATGAAGAAGCTTGCATTTAAAGGAGACTCATTTACGGTAATCAATATTTTTTTTTTTTTGTCAATTAGTATTATTCAACTTTGTTTATAATATTTTAGGCCTAGCAATACAATCTTTAAAAGACAGCAGAACAGCAAGTACAGGGAGAAGATGGGAGAGGAGAAATGAAAAAGAAACCATGCTATAGAACAGCTTGCTTCACAGTCATTATTGCTATCCTGTCAAAAAATGTGCAGAGCCCTCTGTCAGTGCATAGACCCTTTCCTCTTTGTTCTTTTTAATGATTTCTTAGAGTAGTTAAATCTAAGTTCCTTATGTGCATCCTTCAGTGATTGTGAATCAGAAGGTATGTGAGGATCCATTCATTTACATCATAATTCTGATGTCAACCTTTCCTGTTACCACAGAAACACAGCCCATGACCATGCTTTGTATTAAAAAGGAAATATATGATACCATCAATGATGACAGCTCCCATGATTTAATCCTTGATTTTTGCCATAAAATCTGACCTTTACTTGATCTTACTGCTTTGCTTGCACATTTGATTTTAAGACTGCTGATAGCTTGGCTTCATTTGCTTTCTCAGTCTGCCCTAATACGAATTTACAAGGGTTGGAATTTCCCAAATGCATCAGTTCTCTGTGGCTTTTGTCTGTTAAATAGAATGTCGCATTTTTACCTACATAGAAAAACAGTGTCTCTGATGTCTCTAATGCTCATTATAAATTTTCTTGTCGTTCACATCTGAAATATAATCTCTCTGGAATATTTTCTTTATAAACCATTCTTCTTTTGTCTGCCTGGGTAGCAGTTTCTACATGTCAGACAAAGCACACACAGATCAAGTCCATTCTTAGCTGTCAGGGATGGTTACAGGTCACAGCCATTTGATATTCACTTCTGATGACTTTTATTAAAGTTCTCCTCATGCTGAGAAATCTGATAAGTGAGTTGTATTTGCTGTTTTACCTGCATTCCAACTTTTAGAGTTCAGGGAACCTGGAATTTGATAGTAAAGATCTGAACCCATATATCACCCAGTGTTTGAAGGTTAGCAACATAAATCTTTCAATAAAAGAACAAAGGTCTACCAGCATGTTCCCATTCCCTTAGCTTTCAGTGATAAAGAAGCCATTTTCAAAATAGCTATTAGGTCAAACAATGAGTATGCATTCTGTAATTTTGTCCTTCATGAAATAGAGACAGCATAGTCTTGCATTTATAACTCAGCATTAACTGCTTAGTGTGCAAACCTTCTGATTTGCCTCTAAATATGTTGCCTGTTTTGTTGTTGGTCTTTGTGGGGGTTTTTATTGTTGCTTGGTTTTGTTTTTGTTTTTTTTTTTTTTTCTCCAGACTTGTCCTCTTTATGCTAACAGTTATTGCCTTTTTTTTTCTTTCAATTTTATTTCTCAACTTTATCTCCCATTTTACTTCAGGTATTTTTCATTATCTAATGGAAAGCAGTCCATTTGAGGTTACCAGTTTTAGATAAAAATAAATGCTATAGAAAGTTCTGTTGTACTAGTTTAGGTACAGGAAAAGACTGATGATAGTAATTCAGAACTTTTCTATTACCCCTTTTAACTTCCAAATGCTTCTCAAAAAGGAACTTTTCAGAGATGGGAAAAGTGAAGAAGGGATGGTAAATTGTGTGTTCAAGGCTAAAGAGAGGGATTATTGTTGAGCACGATGGAGTTTGTGTCCCTTCTTTTGTTCAGATGAACCTTTCCTTTATGGCAGCATCGTAGCTGAGATGTGCCTAGTTTTCATAGCCTTGATGTTTTGCCTCATACCAATGTGTTTCTGCTGTGGCTGCTGTGAACACTGCAGTTTGGCATAGGAATTGCATGTTTATAAGCTGATCTGTGAAATGAAAAACAGGGCACCCCTGAGTCTTAGACACAACCAAACATTGCTTATGTTTCTAGAAACTGAAGAAGCCTAAAGGAAACACACTTTGTAAGAAAAATATTTTTAAGAATACACTTCTCAGTCAACAAGAAAAAATTTTACTATAGCAATTTTATCCCTGACCCCAGACTTATCATTGACTCTCTAGGAACTGGGTCAAGACTCTACTCAGATTTTCATCCTGCATAAAATGGCTGGGTAATGATCATGAAGCAGTCTTTTGAAGTACAGTGATATAATTTTACTGTGTGTTTTAGCCAAAACTCAGTCTGCATAGGCTTCATCAAATTTGTTGGGACTACCCCTAAATCAATTAATGTAAATGTCATCTAAATCTAAGTGTTTATTATTGAAATTTTAGAGGGAGGACAAAAAAAAAATCCACTTCACTTCCAAAGAGTAAGAGAGACTATTCCTCCCTTCTTAAATAGAAAAAATATTAGAATACCTATTTTGTGGTTTGGTTTGGTTTGGTTTGGTTTGGTTTGGTTTGGTTTGGTTTGGTTTGGCTTGGTTTGGTTTTCTTTTCGTTTTAAAAAATAGAAGAAAAGATGAGGCAATTGATTTATTTGAATGCTGCAGTTTCAGCTTTGGCCACAGTAATGGCCAAGACTGGCTGCACCATAGGAAAATAAATAACAGGAGACAAAAAAAATGAATAGTTGGAAAAAAAACCTTGAGAGACAGAAATAAATGTAGAATACATGATTATGACAAGTGCTAGCATCAGCCTGACTGCAAATAAATGAGCTAATTTGCATGGGATTTTAATTTATGAATTCAAGACTGAGACTGAGCCATAGTAAGTGTGCAGCCAGGAATGCTCATGTTCCCTACACTTCACACAGGTTATGGCACATAGCAATATTTAATTGTGCCTATATGGAAAACTAGGGACAGTGGGATATATAGACTTTGGTGGAGATTAAGGCATAATATAAGAAAAAAGCCTCAGGAGTTCAGAAGCCAGCTTCCAGGGATCCAGTAAACTCAGAATAAGCATTCAAGACCAGTGAAATGGTATAGTAAAGCCAAGGCAGATATGGAGGCTTGGCAGATATACAGCAGTGGACTATAAGAGACTCATGCCCTTCTGGAGGGGCTGATGGAAGCCAGAAACATCTGAGGTACATTGAGCAGCCCTGGATACCTGTGTACCTGGGCACCTGAGTATTTGTCAATACTCGTTAACTGCTAGTAACTTCACATAGAGACACCATAGCAACCCTAAAGTCATCTCAAGAAGTGTATTTAAAATATGTGTAGCTTTTCAGGCAGGCAAATTATGCATTTTTTCAGAGCTTCATATTGGCAGAGAACAGGGATAAATAGTAAAGAATTAGAAGCTTATAGTAACTTCACAGATAAGAAAAAGAATAGTGAAAGATTTTAAAAGCTAAACAAAAAAGCACCAAGACTAAAAGAACACTTTTAAAAACACCTAAATGTAAAGTTCTGGCTTGTAAGCATAAGGGAAGCTGTAAAGCCTTCCAATTTAAACAGTTGAAAAGATAATCCATATCTTCATAATCTGATACCTGAAAGTGGTTAGGCCTGGAAACATAATGCATGAGTCTTCAGAAACCAAAGCCTCCCTCTATTCTGATAATATTTACTCCATTTGTTAGTCCTGTGAGGTCACAGGACACTAAACCTTAAACTGTGGCAGTCTGCTACTCATGTGTGGGGTTGAAATTACACCAGCCTGGGAACAGAGCCAAGACTCCCAGGTGTGTATTGCTTCAGGAGAGACTGAGGATCTTGAATAAAATGCTTCTATTCTCCTGATTTTGATTTATTGGGATTTAGGCAGATATCTCTGGAGAAAGAGCTGAATTCCCTCGGGATATCTTTTCTAGGAGGAGAGAAACACTCCGCAAGAAACTGAGAGGAGATTTCTGCCAAGGTAATCTGCCAAAGATTCCCTCCTTCTAAATCTGCTAACATGAGCATACCTTTTAAATATGCCAGCATGGTTTGGAAGGCATGTAAAGAATCTAAGCGAGCATATAAGCAGCTAATTTGAAGTGCACAGATGCACTTTCCCTTGGGAATTATCTCAGCTCCTGAAATTTCATTCCAGTAATTACCAAGGCAAATCACAAAGATTTCCATTTACTAGTCTGGGGCTTCCTGAAATCCTCTAATTAAACTCCAGCAAGATGGTTTCAATAGAGCGGGGATTTGATTTTTTTTGTCATGCTCTTTTCTGTGCTTCCTTCCCCTCCACCACAGTTGTGTGACCAGATTAACAGCTTTGGGTGAGAAGGCACAAGTCTAATACCAGGAGGAAATTATATACCCTGCAATAGTAAGATGCTACCAGTTTCCTCCTTTAGTATTCTGTATCATGAGAATATTGTTGAATACAGTCAAAAACTGATCTTACAGTATGGAAAAAAATGGAGGAAAAACCAGGTAATATTCATAAAGAATCTGTCAACACTGAAACTGGATTTTTAAGAATTTTTTTTTAATTAATATTATTATATTAAATGTAATTTAGAGGTCAAACGTTTTAAACTTTACTTTCTTCTTTCCTCTACTAGAATCCTTCCCAGAGCTTGACTGTCCATTGCATAGACAGGTGACTAAGACAGTCTGCCCTCCACATTCCTTTTATGGTGACAAAATCTAGAAAACCCTTTTGTCCTTGAGGGTTATTATTTCCATACAGCACTTCTGACCACTGCTAGAAATTAGACACCTGGAAGTGTAACTACACTAGGCAACAGCTAAGACCAATAGGTGAGAAGTAGTATAGAATGACTTTAAACCAGACTCTCCTGTGCATATTTAACTGAGCTCTGCTCAAACTGCAGCCCAACAAAAATCAGTGAAATAGTATCAAACAGACTTTTGTGGTTCTCCTGGCAGCTTAAGGTTAGCTATTGCTATGTGGACGTTTGTATACCAGCTTCAAGTTTCTATTGAAAAAGAGAGGATTTTTATGAGTGCACATCATGCTTATGCTTTCACATAATCAGACTGCTCATCTTTTCACAGGAAAAATGAAAGCATAGCACAATATATGAACCCTGAGGATCACAAAATCACAGAATCACAAGGTTGGAAGAGACCTTCATGATCACTGAGTCCAACCCATGCCCTAACACCTCAACTAAACCACGGCACCAAGTGCCACATCCAGTCTTTTTTTAAACACATCCAGGGATGGTGACTCCACCACCTCCCCAGGCAGACCATTCCAGTACTTTATCACTCTTCCTATAAAAAACTTTTTCTTAATTTCAAACCTATATTTCTCTTGGTGCAGCTTGAGTCTGTGTCCTCTTATTATGTCAGTTGCTGCCTAGTGAAAGAGACCAATCTCACCTGACTAAAACCACATTTCAGGGAGTTGTAGAGAGTGATAAGGTCACCTCTGAGTCTCCTTTTCTCCAGGCTGAATACCCCCAGCTCCCTCAGAGCTTGTGCTCTTCTGTTCTGTGCCCCTCACCAGCCCCTCTCCAGCCTTGTTGCCTCATCTGGACATGCTCAAGTGTCTCAATGTCCTTCCTAAACTGAGGGGACAGAACTGGACACAGCACTCAAAGTGTGGCCTCACCAGTGCTGAGTACAGGGGAAGAATGACCTCCCTGATCCTGCTGGCCACACTATTCCTGATACAGGCCAGGGGCCATTGGCCTTCTTGGCCACCAGGGCACACTGCTGGCTCATGTTCAGCTGGCAGTCAATCAGTACCCCCAGGGCCCTTTCTGCCCGAGCACTGTCCAGCCACACTGTCCCCAGCCTATAGCACTGCAGGGGGTTATTGTGGCCAAAATGCAGGACTCAGCACTTGGACTTATTAAACTTCATCCCATTGGACTCAGCCCATCCATCCAACTCTTCCAAGTCTCTCTGCAGAGCCTTCCTACCTTCCAACAGATCGACACACTCTCCCAGCTTAGTGTCAGCTGCAAATTTACTAATGAAAGACTCAGTACCCTCATCCATGTCATCAATAAAAATATTGAACAGGACTGGTCCCAGCACAGACCCCTGAGGGACATCACTGGTGCCTGGTCCCCAGCTGGATGCAGCACCATTCCCCAGCACTCTCTGGGCCCAGCCATCCAGCCAGTTCCTAACCCAGCACAGAGTGCTCCTGTCCAAGCCGAGGGCTGCCAGCTTTTCCAGGAGTGTGCTATGGGAGACAGTGCCAAAGGCCTTACTGAAGTCCAGATACACAACATCCACAGCCTTTCCTGCATCCACCAGGCAGGATGATCATAAAAAGAGACCAGGTTTGTCAAACACGACATGCCCCTCTTAAACCCATGCTGGCTGGATCTGATACCCTGGCCATCCTGTAAGTGCTGTGTGATGGCACTCAATTAAACTGTTCCATTACCTTACCTGGTACTGAGGTTGGTCTAACTGTCCTATAATTACCAGGATCCTCCTTCCCACCTTTTTTATAAATGGGTGACACATTGGCCAGCTTCCAGTCATTTGGAACCTCACCAGTGACCCAGGACTGCTGGTAAATGATGGAGAGCAGCTTCACAAGCTCATCTGCCAGCTCCCTCATCACCCTGGGGTGGATCCCATCTGGTCCCATAGATTTATTAACATCCAAGAGGCTCAGAAATTCTGTGACTGCCTCCCCCTGGATAACTGGGGGACCATTCTGCTCCCTGACACCATTTACCAGCCCAGGAGGACAGCTGTCCTGAGGACAAGCCACCTTCCCACTAAAGACTGAGGCAAAGAAGTCATTAAACCCTTCTGTCTTCTCCTCATCTCAGTTACTAATTTGCCTCCTGCATGCAGTACAGAACAAAGGTTGTTCCTACCCTTCCTTTTGCCATTAATATATTTGTAAAAGCATTTTTTATTATCCTTTACAAAAGTTGCCAATTTAAGTTTGAACTGAGCTTTGGCCTCTCTATTTTTTCCTACATGCCCTAGAAACCCCCTTAAATACTTCCTAAGAGACCTCCTTCCAAAGATGATACATCCACTTTTTATTCCTAAATTCGTTCAAAACCTCATTGCCCATCCAAGCTGGACGTTTGCCTCACCGACTCATATTTCAGCACATAGGGACAATCTGCTCCTGTGCCCTCAAGATCTTTATTTTGAAGCACACTCACCTTTTTCCTGGACTCCTTTGTTTTAAGGGCTGCTTCCCAAGGAACTCTCTGAAGAAGTCTCCTAAATCGGCCAAAGTCTGCCCCCCCGAAAGTCCAATGTAGGGTTAGTCTGTGCTTGCAGAGCACTTAAGCAAAGAGCCAAAGAATAGTCAAGCAAATGAGCTACACAAAACCGTCTGCATAAGAAGAGAGTAAAATTACAGAAAAAGAAAAAGAAAAAGAAAAAGAAAAAAAGAAAAAGAAAAAGAAAAAGAAAAAGAAAAAGAAAAAGAAAAAGAAAAAGAAAAAGAAAAAGAAAAAGAAAAAGAAAAAGAAAAAGAAAAAGAAAAAGAAAAAGAAAAAGAAAAAGAAGAAAAAAGAAAAAGGAAAAGGAAAAATAGTTTGGAGTTGACATAATTAGAGATTATTGGCAACATAAACTGACACTGAATGAGCAAGGCTTTCAGAAATCAAGTTAATATGCAGAGTGCTGAACACTGATCAGAGATCTGCATAGAAACAATAGATTTTAGTGGGTAGTCCTTGATCTGGAGGCCTTTGGATTGCTTCTAAATATCTGCAGAACATCTTTATTAGAAAACAGTGATAATCTATTTAATCATATCTATATATCTGCTAGAAAGCCTTTAGGGTTCTGATATTAAAAAAATAAAAGGTCGAAAAATGAAAGCCAGTAACATCCAAAGACCAAGGCATATTGAGATAGTTGCTGTGTTAGGTAATGGGGATATAGTAATGGTGCTCATCAAAGAAAAGTGATATGAAGGGATTTTAAACCAAGATAAACTAACTTGCCCTTTGTCATGAGACAAGAATAATGGGACAGTAGATGAAACTGAAAGGAAATAAATTCAAACTGATAAAAGGGAGGATTTTTTTATACAATGCATAATTAGTCAAACTCACCACCGTAAGATTTCACTGAGACATAGAGCTCAGAAAGAAAAACAGGCATTTATATGGATAATGAGGACATCTTTAGATAAGATGAAAAAGAGAAAAAGAATATAAAGAGTACTGCTGTGTGCCATAAATCAAGTACTGGCTTAAAGTAGAAGGCATTAAGAAATGGCATAGGACAGGTATGGCCCTCACAGAGATTATTAGTATCCTTTATGAGACTGAACCATTGTCCTAAGCATGAAGGCAGATACTCTCATATTTTCGATATATTTTATTTGTCAAACCTTCTAGGTTCATAACCTCCAGGTCTACAAAACAGGGATTGTAAGACACACATTCAGCAGATCTTAACAAGTAGAAAATATTTAGGCATAGAGTAAGGAAGAATTTGAGAGCAGGAGGAACAGGGAAAGCCTAGACTTGATTGGCCTCATTCTTTCTGCAGTAGCAAGAGATTGTAAAAGGCTGTGAATTTTAGCACAGCTGTAGTTTAACTACTCCAGCCTTCTGTTTCTGCCTCAGTGGATTCTGCTTCCATCAGCATCAATGGGATTGGAATAAGGCTTTAGGGCAAGCATTTAGCATAAACTTAAAATCTACAGTTTTATTTAAGCAACTTCTCTGGGGGTATTGACTAGTAAATCTTTGAAAAAGCATTTTTAAAATGTCAGCTTTTCTTATATCACTTGGTGGTACTTCGTTAATAAGAATTTATTATTATAGTTCTGACTTGCAGGATGATGAATCTCTGGGTGACACACCAGTGTGCTTTTAACACTGTTGCATTTGCATCAGGGGATGGTTGGGTTGATCTGCAGAAGAGAAAGCCGGGCCAGAACCTTCACTCAAGAATAGATCTGTGGTTCAACAATACTTGTAAGGGTTTCATTATTTCCTGTTTTTCTATTCTGGGATTCCAGTTATGGCTTAAAATGGAGGATATTATACTTGTGGGTTAGTGTTATATTCAGGAACTTAACTTCTTCAAGGACCAGACATGCAATACAGGGAACCTGTGAACAGGATTGAAGAAGATCTTGGACATGTGCTTGCAGTAGCAGGAGGCAAGCAGCCAAACAGCTAAGTGGGTTCAGCCAGAAATGTCCAAATTATGTTTGCAATCTATTGGGGTTGCAGGAGGCAGCATTAGAGCTGTCACTGTTAGCTTTATGAAAAAGGAAGAATAACGTGCTATATGGTGGAAAGAAAGGAAAGCAATGTCTGGAGAGAGAAGTAGTACCAGCAGAACACCTGGAGCCCTAAGAGCAGAAAGAAAGTGCCTATGAAAATACTGGAAGCAATTGAATTACAATGGTCCCGGTGTTTACTAACCCTTTTCTATCTTTAGACAAAAAAGAAGTCAGAGAAAACAGCAATCTTTTGAGCTCTCAGACCCATTTTGCAAATCACATACATGGAAAGTGAGTCATCCAAAATTTCCATCTGCTATGATTCATTCCTCTCTAATTTTGATTTATGATTGTGTGCTTCATGATGCATAGTGTGAGAATGAGATGCCTAGTCTAGAATACTCGGGTGGGTAGGTTGGAGAAATCTTTTTTAAAAAAAGTTATATTCAAAATAGTCTTAAGAAAGTAAGGCATGCCAAACCATTCTTAAAAACTTGCTTTCACTAGAGAGAAAAACATATATGTATAGATACACATAATGTACCCACCCAGTGTCACGGCTTTAAGTTCCAGTTTGGCAAGCTATCAGCTAATTTGGATTTCAAAAATTTTAGCCATGTAGAAGTCAATGTCTGTCCTTTAATGGTTTACTTGTATATTTTAATTTAGACATAAATCTGCCGAATCAGCAACAGAATGTTTCTTTTTCCTGAGCTGACATTAATAATCATGTTTTGGATCATTGACCTTCCCACCCACCACAAGTGTTCGTATCTCTTTCACAAGAGAGACGAGGAGCTCTAAATGCATGTGTAGCCATCTCAAATCTCAGAATAAGAAGCTAGAAGGGAGCTAGGATTTTGACTCCTCATCTCAGTTTCTCTTCTAATACCACCCTTTCTTCTAATTCAAGAAGAAAGATTTGCACATCACTGAGTTCACAAAAAAAGAGGAATACTATGCTTCATAAAGAATAAATGTCCTTTCCGATGTTATCTCCTTTCAGAGCTGTGTTTGCTTCTTCCACTGACCACATTTTGACCAGTTAAAATAATGCAGTCTTCAAATAGCTATTTTTTCGCACTTGGGTAAGTTTCCTTAGTCTGGTGCTTATTTGACTGTGCACAGTATATTCCTGCATAATACTATATGTTGCAATTAGAATACCTTGTGAGGTGGGGAAGGCTGAGTTTCTTTCTTTTTCAGTTGCTTCAAAAGTAAACAGATTTTTTCAGTATTTTCTACGTTGTCTTGTATTGGAAACCATTCTTGCATTCACAGATTTAGAATAACTGCCTGTGTATGCATACCTTTGAGTAAATGTCTATGTGCATAGAAGTTTCCATGTAAGTATATGTAGAATTACTTCTGTGAACAGATACCTGTTTGATCAACCATGTTTCCCTTATTTTTCTTTTTATCTCTCTGATCCATCAGTGACACATCAGGATATGACTAACACGCTCCACACAAAGAAACAGTATTTTATCTGTAGAGTTATTTATCAAAGAAGTCTGATCCTTGCAAACTGGTCACTGCAATCATAAAACAGCATTAGCAGCATATATGATTAAACTGTTTTTGTTGGTAAAATAAAATATATTTATCTGACTTTCTTTTTCTTAAGGGATTTGTGAGTAGCTCTTTTTTTAACTTTAGTAGAAATGTAATCACTCTCTCTTTTTATCCAAATGTTATGTATGGTTCTTAGAGTATTTTTCACTGATAAAGAGCTTCTCAGGTTTTTTTTCTGTGCTTATCTTGAGATATGAAAAACCTGTTATTGTTCAATACTGAATAGTGGAGATAATACCCAATTTCCAAACTTTCAAGTGGAGCTTCATCTTGTACTCAGTGAGTGGAATAAGATATACATGACAATTGGCATTTCACATACCTTTATCTACAGTTTTTCCACCCAGTCACAAAGTTATACATAATACTTCTGGAGAGATGTGAGAAAGGAAGGAAGAAGACTGAAATTAAAGCCAACTAAACAAAACACCCCCACAAAAGTAAAATATTTTTCTTATTGCCTCTGCTACAGCTTTCCAATAGTTATGAAAGTGTGGCATATACTGAAATTAGAGACTACCATTTCGGAGAAAGAAGCATACCCGACATTCTTCTGTGCTCTTTCTAAGGCATCAGTGATCTTAAAAATAAATAAAAGGTCATTATCTGACAGTTGAAATACTAAAGGCTGGAATTTAGCAGGATCAGATGCAGTCCTGCTGGGAAGGAGAGAGAAAAAAGTCTGTCTGCATTCTTTCATAGCTTCATGCTAGGTATGACTGGTTGGCATAGGAATGTCTACTTCCATGACATCCTGTACAAATAATTGACTTCAAAGAGTCTCACTGAAGCATGGTGGTGCAAAGAACTATTCATGAGGAATTGCAGCTTGTTTGCCACCTGAGTGCACAGTTGTGGCCCACAGTTATTATTATTAAATCCTGTGAAAGCAAAATCTGTCATTCTGAGAGCATGGGACTTAGAGGACAATGTAGTATCAGCAGAAACATTAACACCCTTTATGAGGATGAAGAAGTGACTTGGGACAAAGATGATCACACTACAGTTCTTCAGATCTTTACCTGTTCCAAGTTCTTCTGGTTGGTGACTGAATTTAGCAATCTGTTCAGTATCGTCTGTGAAAATTTAGCATTTAATCTCCATCCAGCTTTTATAAAGGCACAAAAATTACAACCCTGTGTCCTTGTTGGTGATCACAGAAGGGAGGCTGAATCACAGAATCACGAAATGGCTGAGGTTGGAAGGCACCTCTGGAGGTTATTAGGTCCAACTCCACTGCTCAGGAAGGTTCACTTGGAACCAGTTGCCCAGGAACATGTCTAAATGGTTTTTAAATATCTCCAAGTATGGAGATTCCACGACCTTTATGGTCAACCTCTTCTAGTGCTTGGTCACCCTACAGTAAGAAAAGGGTTGATATTCAGATGGAGCCTTCTGTGTTCTGCCTCTGGTCCTGTCACCAGCTGCCACTGAAAACAGCCTGTCTCTGTCATCTTTTCACCCTTCTTTGGAATATTTGCAGACATTTATATATTGTAGACATTTGTAGCCTCTAAGCCTTTTGTTCTCCAACAGTCCTAGCTCTCTCAGCTTCTCCTCACAGTTAAAATGCTTCAGTTTCTTAATTTTCTTTGTAGCTTTTCTTTGGCTTGCTTCAAGTATGTCCATGCCTCTCGTTCTGAGAATCCCAGAACTGGACATGATACTCCAGATGTGGCATCATCAGTACCGAGCAGAGAGGAAGGGTCCCCTCCCCTGGTTTTCTAGCACTTCTCCTGCCCAGTAGAGCAGGATATATGACCATTAAGATTTGTTCTGGGCTCTAACTCACAGCTCTGATCTTTTCTGAACAAGGATGCTGGCAGTACTGCACGCTGAAGCCTGGACTGCCATTGTCTGTTAGTTAAACAGCCATTGTGCTGGTAAACACAGAAAGTCAGTCTTTAGCCTTGTCAGTCCAATATCTGCTCAAACCTAGGGTCTCTTTTTCTTGCTTTTCAATAGAGAGGCAGAACCTTGGCAATGACCAATCACGCAAACCCTGTCTTGATATCCTCACCCCCACTGGGTTTGCACACAGGAAACAGCAGGAATGGTGCCAAAATTAATCTGGCACAGTAGATAAAACAGCTGCTATTGTCCAAACGGTATTAGAGTAATTTTCATTCCTTCTATAATACCCCATAGACTAAAGCACTTATATATTTAAACCTGAGGTTTTTACCACAGGAAGAAAAACAGCCCAATGTCGATAAATTACAAAGGTATTTTTCTGTGTTTCTACTTTTTATGTTTCAGAAGATATTTGATTAATTAGATTGAATGAGTTGTTTGGACATATCTAATCTGTCAAGATTAAAAAATCAGAAGTATTTCTTTAACCATAATAATACCTATTCTGCTAGCACTGGCACTTATGTCATTTGGTTTCCTGCTACAATCTCTTGATTTAAATTTTATGTATTTATCTGTGTATCTTTTATGTTTATACACAAAGCTTACTCGCTTAGCTAACACACCACCCAAAATGATGTAGTTCTGCAAAGTGATGAAAGCACAAAATTATTTCAGCCTGATCTCTAGCTCACATATTAGTACAGAAAGCACACCTGATGAATTTTTCTCTCCCAGCACAGCCCCTGGTAAACTAAACATCAGCAAAATGTTGCTGATTGCAATAAATTGGCTATATCTTCTAGTGAACCTTAAGCTTTCATTCAGTCTCACATCAAGTGGGTATGGATTAGATTTTATAAAGGGTGCATGACCTAATGCTTAACAATAAGAGAAAAAAAAAGCCATTGCTCATTTTACTGGCTATTCAACACAGGATATAGAATAAACCTACTGTCCTAATTTCGGCTGGAGTAGAATTCCTTTTCTTCTTAGTAACTGGTACAGTGCTGTGTTCTGGATTCATTACCAAAATAATTATAACCTGTTGATGTTTTGGTTGCTTCCCAGTCATGCTTATCCTCTGCATTAAGAACTTTCAGTACCTATGCTCTGCCAGCCAGGAGGTACACGAGAGCTGGGAGGGACCACAACCAGAAGAGCAAACCTGAACTGGCTAAAGGGATATTCCATACCATGGAATGTCATGATCAGTACATAAACCGAGGGAGCTGGCTGGGAGGAGCCAGTCTGGCTATCATTGGCCAGCAGGTGGTGAGCAATTGTATTTGGTATCACTTGTGTTTCTTGGATTTTATCTTTCTCTCCCTCTCCTTTTTGTTCCAACAATAACAGGAATATTAATGGTAAAATTTTACTTTTTTCAATAATTAAACTGTTCTTATCTCACCCTAGGAGGTTTATTTTCTTTTCTCTGATTCTCCTCCCCATCCTATCATGGGGCAGTGCAGTGTGTGAGCATCTGAGTAGTACTTAGTTGCAGTCTGGGATTAAACACCTAGTTATCTGAGAAATTTCTGTTTGCCAGGGGTGTGTAATCCCCAGCCTCTGATAAAACAGAAATTATACCTTTTCTTCAAACACTTTTTTCCTTTAGAAAGGAAAATATGGTATTTTAAGTGTTGGACTTGATGACCCATGTGGGATCCTTCCAATTCAGAATATTCTGTGATTCTGTGATCTTGCTCATGTGATGGAAAACCAAAGCATAAAAAGCCCTTAGACTCAGCACATTTTATAAATTACTGTATTAGGCAAAACAATCAATGAGAAATACATTTTAACAAGGAACATCCATTTACCCAATTCTACCATGGTGTCCTTGAACATCAAGCTGTTGCTTTAGTCACTGCTCAGCCTCACTCAAACATTTTCTGTTATAACAGAGCATGCAATCTATCATTCAAAAAAATTGCAATCAAGATTTACAGATTATGTCCCTAAAACTCAGCACAAGCATTTTAAATAATCAATTGGTATTTAATTAACACACAATTGCTGCTCTAATACTGAATCAAATCCTCTTAAAGTGTGTCCATAATTCCCACTAGAGTGGTAATGTCCTGAGAGTGGAAGAAATACCCTGTGATCATTAGAAGAGTATTGCAAATTATGGAGTTTTTGTCAAGAGATTAAGCACTTCCACAATCTATTACACATGGAAAAAAAAGGCACTTTAGAACAGAAATGAATTATGGTACCTCCTTCAAATCCTTTAAAATACATTTTCTGAATAAACAGATTATCTTACCATTCTTTCCAGCTAATGTGCCTAAGACTTCTGCATTGTATTTTTTATAAGATATGCCACAAGAAACTTCTTAAGAAAAATGATGCAAACACAATTTTTGTCAAGTTAGTTGCAGCACCTCTCCTATGAAGGCAGGCTATGAGAGTTGGGGTTGCTCAGTCTGAAGAAGAGAGGCGTCCAGGGTTACCTTGCAGAGACCTCCTAGTATCTGAAGGGGACTTAAAAGAAGGCCAAAGAGGGACTTTTTTCACAAAGGTATGTATTGATATGATAAGGGGGAATGGCTTTTAACTGGCAGAGGGAGGGTTAGATTAGATATTAAGAAGAAATTCTTTACTATTAGGTTGGTAAAACACTGGGACATGTCCAGAGAAGTCCTGGGTACCCTATCTCTGGAAGTGTTCAAGGCCAGGTTGGTTGGGGTTTTTAGCAACCTGGTCTAGTGGAAGATGTGTTGGCCCTGCTCATGGGCAGATGGGTCAGAACTAGATGATCCTAGAAGGTCTCTTCCAATCCAAACCATCTAGAAAATATTAGCTTCAATGAACAAAGAAACCCCAACATTTTCAGGAGATATTTCCTTCAACTTTTCGAAGAGAAATGGTTGGAAGAGTCCTAATAAAAAAAAAAAAAACAAAATCAGGGAACACCCTCTGTTTTTTCATTTGAAAGAAGTCAAACATAATCTTATAATTGGTTAGTTAGTGAATGAAATAAAGAATTATTATATACATAGACTAATTCTACCCAACTTGTCACGCCACAATCAGAATATACAAAAAAGAACAGATTTATGCTGAAGAAAGGATTAACCAAAGCTGGAATTGTAAGTTCAGCACATCTCTTGACTAAGGAAAATGTATGTATTCAGCTCAGCACATGGTAACACTTTCTATGATGGCACCCACATTCTTCCAAGCTGTGGTTTCCCCACTGGGAATGTGATCCTTCATATTTAGTTGGCTTTTCACCAACTTTTTTTTTCTCCCCCCACAGAACTTGTGATTTTTCGATGCCTTTATAAACCTAGCACTTATGGTCTCCTGAGGCAAAGATTTCTATGATCTAATTACTTACAATGTGCAACAGTACTTCCATTTTTTAAGCCTCACTGCCCAAACTTTGTACAGGATTAACTTCTAGGCTTGCTGCTGTATTACATTGATCATAGTTTTGTATACTTTTGTCATCTGCAATTTTAATCGCATGATTTCAGTGGAGAGGGGCTGAATAATAGTTCTGAAAACTGATCCATTTCAAACCAAAAGATTTTGTACTAGCAATAAGTATTGCATTTCCAGAGTAGAATATATATAGGTTAAGTACTTTCAGTACTTCATGAAGTCAGTGGAATTCCAAGTTCTGTTGCTGTTCCACGGGTGTCATACAGAGAAAAACTCTTTTGTTACATATTCCCATGATTTTGTACTTGAACATCTATCAGAAAAAAACAGAAAAAAAAATCTAGGTAAGTATCAAAGTCAAAGGCATTATTCTGCAATACTTAAATCAATTGTTTCTTCTACCACATCCAGGATTCTTTTTAATGTGTTTTGTTTTGACTTTTTTTTGTAGTTTTTTTTTTGGTTTTTTTTGTTTTTTTTTTTTAATTTTTGTTTTTTTTTTTTTTTTTTTGTTCCAAAATGATATATAAATACATCTGTACTGGTATTTGTGCAATAGCTATGTGCTCTTCCAGCTGATAGACAAATATTCTGTTTCTTGAACTACTGTGATTCTCACATATATTGCTTCTCAAATATATTCCTGTGTGTGTCCATATCCATATCCATATCCATATTTAAAATTTTATATATACACTTGTAACCCCTTCCCTTGTATTGATAAAAGTTGTTTTAAAGTCCACAATTAAAAACTTGTCTATAAGTGAAAAGCACCAAGGAGGACTATTCTCTGGATTTTTTCCTCTGAAGTGCTGCCTAGGTATACCCACAAGAAAACTTCTTATTTTTCAGTCTCATCTCCTACAGAAATAACACAGGGTGGTGATCACATCTAAATATTTCCATATTTTCTCCATCTTCTGATTATACATTGCAGAAGAAGGTTCTTGACAGCTAATTAGGTTTTCCAGAATTTTGTAAAACCAGACATGGCCAAACAAAGGAGGAAATTCCTAATGATTTTCTAACAGAAGATGCTGAAGGAAGCTAGACATTATCAGATATGGGCAATCAGTCTGGGAGAGAGGATACATGCCTGAACTACAGGAAAGATTCAAACGGAGCTTATTCTATCTTAAAATCCAAAGTGCTCAAATGCACATGAAGCTATTGAAAAGCCATGCTCCTCATTACACTGGGACAGATATTGTTGCCATGAAGGACTATTAAAAAAAAAATTGTATATATGCTTTATATGTATACATATATATGCACAGAAAAATAAGGACATATTCATGTATATGCGTAGAGGGAAACTTTGAGGCTTTATTCCCTGTTCATCTCATATTGCCATAATTTTATGACCATTTGGAGCTCTTCAGTGAATCATTCTATTCTACATAATGATAGAATATTTTAGTCTTGGAAACTGTTAATATGAAAGTTAGCACATTAAAGAAGAAAACGAGATTAGTAACATTAATAAAAGTAATATTTATTTTTTAAGAGACCAGCTGGCTACATAGAATCCCAGATTTGATTAATGTCTTTAACTTATTAGTCTCCTCGGCTTTATATCTTTTTCTTTAATACATTCATGTTAGTTAACCACATCAGCTATAAGTTCATTCCATTACTCAGCACCTTCTCTATCTAATAATTGATTTCCGAGTTCACTTTCTATTTATGTATATTTTCTTTGTCATTTAAACTCCGTTCTACTTGACTTGAAATCTCAGCAAGAAAATCAGTCTTAGCTAGGCAAGGAATGGGAGATAGTAGAAATTTTGGACAGATGTACAGCTCATTAGGTAAAAAAATCTGTCTAGATTGCTGAGCCCAGACTGTGGTAATGAATGGAGTTATATGCAGCTGGCGACTGGCAAAATGTGGTGCTCCCCAGGTGTTCCCTATTGGTTCTAGTTCTGTTTAATATCTTTGTCAAGGACTCAGATGAGGGGATTGAGTGCTCCCTCAGTGAGTTTGCAGATGACACCAAGTTGGGTGGGAGTGTTGATCTGCTGGAGGGCAGGGAGGCTCTGCAGAGGGATCTGGACAGGCTGGATCAATGGGCCAGTGATGTGAGGTTGAGCAAGGCCGGGTGCTGGGTCCTGCACTTTGGTCACACCAACCCCAGGCAGCAGCACAGGCTGGGGAAGAGTGGCTGGAAAGATGCTTCATAACAAAGGACCTGGGCTGTCAAATTTTGGAACAAGCTTCCCAGGAATGTGGTTGAACTTCATCCCTGAAGATATTTAAAAGGCATATAGATGTGGCACTTAGTGATATAGTTTAGTGGTGGACTTAATAATGCTGGGTTAGTGGTTGGACTTGATGATCATAGAGATGTTTTCCAGCTTAAATTGTAGAGTTTTGTGCTAAATTTGAGGGCTGAACAATTTACAAAACTGATTTTTCTGATGTTATAAGACGAAATCTTCATGTATTCTTTAACTGGTTTTTTTTGTTTTTTTGTTGTTTTTTTTTTAACATAGACACCTCTATATTTATATTTTTTCTACTGTGTTATCTAACTGTCTTCAAGAAGGTATTGAGCAATGACTTTAAGCTGGAAAATGCAGCTATTTCATTCATTCTGTCTTGGGTATGGATGCTTTATTTCTTTCATAGGTATGATGTATTACATACATCTTGACTCTTTAAGAGTAGATCAGAAAGAGCATTGTGAATGGAGAGAAGTAGGTGAGGTTGGATCTGACTCAGATTTTCTAAGGATTTTTCCTACAGTCTTGAATAAGCCCAGAAAACAAAAAAAAACAAAACCAAAGTCTTCTTCCCTTGAAATATAAATCACTTTAATAGAATGTTTATTTGGTTTTGAGTAGCACTTCTTGTTCCCACCCCTTGTTACTCATTTTTTAACTTGAAGTAATCCTAGAGCTTTATCTTTCTGGAAATCTTAAACCAATATTTTATAGAATGGGTGATTAGATACACTTGATAGCATCCCATGTTGCTTTAGCATGATATAAACTTATTTATCTTTCTGCAGGATAATGTCATCTGCTTAAGAAACAGCAGTTGCGTGCATATTTAAAATGTCATTTTTGTTGTCTCTTAGTCAAAAACTAGGCCACCTATTTTTTAATGACAATGAACTCGGCAACAGCACACTCTGTGAATAAGCATTGTGCTATTTTTGCTCAATTTATAAAATGGAAGTCGAGCAAAATGAGACATTCAATGTTCAGATGATAATAAGACAGAAACCACTTTAAAGTTTTATATTTTCTCTTTTCCTGTTGAATATTGTTGAACTAGATAAAACCTTTAGCCTCTAGGAAGAGAACTAATTAAGCTAAACCCAAAATTCTATGTTAGTGCAATAGGGTAAAATAAACCACTTCTACCTTGGCAAAAAGACAACGTTTGCATTTTTGTTGTCGTTTGCAAATAACAGTGTTTTTATTCTAGATATGATTTAAATGATCCAGTCTTTTCTTTCAATTAAAAGCTATCTTTTGTTCAGTTGTTAAAGAAAAACCAAATTATTATGTCTGAAATTTATATTTTACTCTGTTTTTTTACTAGGTTTATAACACTGAATCACATAGTTTCTGACAAATGTCAACATCTTACAAGTTGACCTAGATTTTGGCTCTTTTCCAGCACACATGGTCTAGTTTAGGTGTCATATCAGAGAAAATCAGGTTCTGCATAGAGTATCCAGCCAAGTTCACTACCTTATTCCCAACTGCTAAATGTTGACACTTTCTTATATGTATATCAGGTTACTGTTCAAAACAAAGTCCTTGGGAATTATCAGCAAACTTTACTTTCTGTTATACACTAATATTATACATGGGAGACAATTATTGAAAGTGTTATGAACAGATGGTACACTAAAGAAAGAAGAATAGTGTTCAATTATGAAACATAATGGGCCAGTATACTACACAACAATGTTGAAAATCTTCCACTTTTTTGAAACTAGTGGAATAAAATTTAGCTATTATTTGTGAATCTACATTTGTATGGAAAAACACAGCTTTTTATTAAAATCCCTTCATTTGGAAACTTTCTGTAACAGATCATTATTTTCCTGGCTTTAGAGGAAATAAATGGATGGATTTATAGATGTCCACATGGATATGCAGGTGTTCACCAAGGAGAGTTCATGATGAGTCCTTCCTGTTTTCTTCTTTGCTTCTGCAGTCCTTTTAGCCAAGAGTTTATGACAAAAGAGCCAGAAAACTTCTACCAGAAAATTAGTTTCAATCCTAGGATGTTTCTTTTTTCATTTTAAAATTACAAGTAAAATTAACTGGGGTGGTCTTCACAGCTCTAAGTGGGCTAATTATCCCAGTGAATTTTAATCTCTCTGAATCAACCTGCTAAAAAAAAAAAAAAAAACAAACAAAAAAAAAAAAAAACCAAAAAAAAAAAACAAAAAAAAAACCAAAAACACAGCTAGCTGATGGGGAATATACCCACTCCTGAAATCCTGAACTCTGGTTAATATAAGTGCATTTTAGAAGACATCATTCAGTAGTTTAACATCTCTGACTGATAAGTGAATATTACCCAAAAGTCACCTGTCATTCAGACCACCCATATCAGACACTTAATATGGAATACATTTCTTTCTTCATCCTTTCCCTTAAGATCCATGTGACTTCCCATACTGTAGTATCAGGCAGCTACAGATTCTTATAATGTGGTATTTCATTAACAGAAGATAATGAATATGGTCTTTAAATCATCAGCCTTCACAATGCCTTTGACTTCACAATGCCTATTTAGGGTACCTTTTGTATTTTCCAAAGGGCTGACTTTGAACCAATAGCTTTCAAAGAGCTCAGAGGGAAATTCTTCCCCAAAAGACTAGAAAAGCTTTTCTCAAATATCTACCCCATGGATTATAAAGTGACTTTAAAGGACTGTTTGAATAAAATTAGCTATTTCCATTTTTGATCAAAAATGTAGGAGAGAAATTATTAAAAACTATGATGGAAAATTGAAGGAATGATAACATCTCTAACAGACTGACATTTCTGAGTCAGTTTTAAAATGGGAGTGGTATAAATAACCAGCTGATTTTATCCAAATCTATTCAGCCATGCAAAATTGCTAAAAATGCATCAGACATCTCCTTCCATCCAGTAAATACAAAATTGCTGTGCTGTAGCTGATGGTTTGGATTCAAGTTAAAATCCTAAATAGACAAAGCCTCTCTTAAACTCATGAACCTCTTAGACATATTTTGTTGCATTTTGCAATATAGTTATATATCTAATGCTGTATCAGTCCCCTCAGAATACATTTGATTTAATATTATTTTAGTGTCTGTATAACCATAAAGTGTTAATCCCTACAGCAGGACTGAGTTTTTCACCACTCATTGAGTAATATAGGGCTTTCAGAAACTGCTGCTATTCTTAGGTATAGAAGCCAGGTACTGGTTATTAATTATAGCTAAGCCTCAGAAATTTCAATTTTGAATGAGAATCTTATAGCATTAGATGTTTTACTGAACGTCTCATTAAATAATTTAAACTAAATATTTCAGAATCTTGTGAAATGTTAACACTTGAAGTCTCTGTCTGGACTTGCCCTATAATTTCCTTGCATTTTCTACTTTTCCCAGTGTTGAGCTACAACATGGTAAAAAGCAGCTCTAATTGTCTCCCATCCTCCAGCCAATGTTTTGGCAGGTGCAGGCTTCCTGCAGGTGGTCTCCCTGGAGTCTACCAAGAAAGATGCTTGGCTTCTGGGACCTGCCATGGAGCAGAGTATGCTTTCTAAAGGATCATTCAGCTGATGTGGACCTTGCCCCTCACAGCACAACAAAGACAATCTCCCAGTCAAGTGGATCGTTGATAAAGAGTATACATCCCCTGACTTCAATTTCCTTACATATTCAGGTCTTCCAAATATTATCAAGTGTTCTTCCAAGGCAGGATGAGAGCTGTAAATAAGATAACTGGGGAAACAAAAGAAAATTTTCCTGAAAAATCTCAGTGTGGTTGGTTGAAAGGTTTTTGTTTGGTTTTGTTTTCTAACTGACACCTTTCTCTAAACAATCAAGAAAATCAAACATAGTTGTGGCAGTGGTATTAGCTCAGAATATATAATCTAACCAGTCTTGTGGCTTTGAAAAGAGTTAATTTATTTACAAATGAATAATTTTCATTCAGTTAATACTGCATCTTCTAGCCCTGTTAATTTTGCAAGATGCAATTTCCATTTATTATTATGCAAGTTTTTTATTGATTTTATGAAAATAACTGTAAAAAGAAAATTTATGAAAATTTATGAAGAAAAATTAATAAAGAGAAGAAAACTTCTACTGAGGTTTACTGGCTTATTCTTTTCTTTCCCATATGTATTACGTATGAAACACAAATAAATTGTCAATCATTATTTTCTTCTCTGATGTGATACAACGTAAACATTTTTCTTTTCATATGTCTTTCAAAAACATGCTTGTTTTTGTCAGAGAAGCATTATTTTTCCTATAGCACGAAATGCGTATTTTAGCTGAAGCATCCCTTTGTCCTATATTCTGAAAATCATATTTACTTGAATCTGTGACTCTCTCTCTGGATCCGATCCAAAAAGAGAAAAAATTAGTTTTGGCTTGACAGTAGTTAAAGCTTTTTAAGTAAGTAACATTATGATTCTGCTCCTGGAAAATGAGAAGAGGAAAGCCAGATAGTTTCTCGTGATGATCTTTTCCTTCCTGGGACCTTAATATCCCTTGGAACTGAATGCAATGAACAGATAAAAATTCCCCCACAGAATATCCAGCTGGGAAACATATGCTTCATGCCACCTCTCCAAATCAAAATTAAGATCAGAGAGAAGTAGCAATGGAGTCTACTGGGAGATGAGTTCAGATCTGAAAAGATGGGCAGGAGGACAGAAAATGTGCTGAGAGTATAAGGAAATTTCATACATATACAACCACCCTTGGAGATATTTTGTTTTAATATATAATAAACTTCTAATTTGGATTTCAGAACATTGCATTTACAAAATTGCTCACACAGGGAGCAAAAGTATAAGTGATAGAATGTTGCTTCGGCAAATAAATATTTTTCATACTCTTTTCTTGTTTCATAAATATATATTTACACCCGCCTTAAGGTGCAACTACTGAAAAAATTCTAGAAACACACCCATAAAATAACAATCAACAAGACCATAATGAGGACTTCTAGCCATAGTTTGTCTCTTAGAACTTTTTCACCATAAAGAGTCCATTTTACTAAGACCATGTACGTCTGCGTTTAGAGGGTCACATATTATCTTAGTGGTTAAATATGTTTAGAGCTGTAACAATAACAATTCCATCAGTAGGAAAAATTAGTAATTTATTTCATATTTGTAACACTGAGAGAAAATACTTAAAATATACATTTTCCATTTAGATGCAAAGATTCTAAGTATTTTATTAATTTATTCCTCTTCTCCTGACCCACACTTATCTGTTCTGAAATACCTTGTGTATTGCTATAATTTTAAGTTTATTGGAAGAGAAAGCAGGTGTCATAAAATAACTTACATTACATGGATAGTGTTTTTTTAAAATATATAAGTAGCATATATTACACTAATCTTTTTTAAGTCCTTTCATCCTTGCCAGTTTTCATATGCACTTAGCAGGAAAATCTCTGGGGCATTACACTAATTGTCAACGAGAAAAGTGAGAAAACTAGGCAAACAGCATAAATTGCATGAGAAGAGTAGAATTAATGTTGAATTTAAGTTTCCTCACAAACTCTATTTAGGGTATTTAAGATTACTCCAAATGCATGATATCAGGAATGCAAATGTATTTGAATATGAATGTATTTGTTTCCCATTAAAGTAATGACATACTGCATAATATTCTTTTAATGCATGGTTATTAGTAGTATTTGTGTTACTATTACTAATATTTTTTCACAAAAAAAAAAAAAAAAAAAAAAAAGTCCAAGGTAAGAAAACATAAGAAAGCTTCTCTGTGGAATAGCCAGATCTTTGTGGCTGAAAGGGAACCTCTGCTTAGTCTTGCCTTATTCTGCTGTGTACAGCTGCCTCATTACCACAGTCTTGCCAAGAGTGCCATGCAAACACTTTCTAAGGCTGCTCTGAGCATTAGTGTTGCTGGCTCCTTCCTTGAGAAAAAGAAGTAATAGCAAAATGGCTGTGAAATCAGGAGAAGCTGTCTTGGTCTAAAAAATTAAAATCACTTAGTTAGAGAATAACACTTGTCTTAAAACCACTTCTCAAAGGAAGATTCTTCGACAATGATTTTGTTTATGAACAAATTTGAAAATTTGTTTTTAGCAGACACAAATTTGATTTCCAGAGGGTGTTAATAGTTATGCAGAAAAAAGATGTAATGTATCCTAGAAGGCACTGCCTTCCCTTCTCTTATTTATGATTTTATCATTATGTCTTGAACACATATATGTAGTTACTATGCAGTGAATTTTGCACTATATGATTGGTTTGTTGTTTGCTGTTTATTTGCCCGCTCAGCAGGGTACAGATTGTGTGTGGGTGCACGTTCTTGCATTGTGACTGCACAGCTTGTTCGTGGAGGATTGTAGTTATCCCAGGACAAGCTCGTGGAGTCATTGGTACACAGGAACTGGCACTGTGCAAATGAGCCTGTTATAGTCCCAGCTCTGGGGAAGGTGTGAGAGAGTGTCCTGTCAGCGTCTCTGCCTCATTCTGCCATTAGTTTATTTGAGAGAAGTGATGGAAATCTACACCGTCTTGCTCAACTTTTCTGGCCCTTTCTGGAAAATAGTTTGTCTTCTGAAGGACAGCATTTTTGTGCCTGGAAACCTGTCTGTGCATCATGTACCTCTTACATGAATTGAGTCTTTCATGGATTAGTTTTGTGGAAAGATCACGATTTTATCCAAAAAAAGTGAATTTTGAATGAGTTTTTTTGAGGACCCTCTCAAGGTTGCTAGTGCAGATTATATAGGTCATATTTTATGCTCATACGAAATTGTGATTTTTGTATTTCTGTGCATATTTATTAAGGCAAAGGTTAACTAACTTGTCACCTAAGTGAAGAGATTAAATTTCTACACCTCCTTTCTTTAGCTTTGTTGAATAGATTTGCCTCAGGATTGAAACCACGGACCTGAGGGAACTGCCTTTGAAACTGCACGAAAACACTTTGGAACTACACAAAAACACTTGAGGGATTTTAGTCAGCAACCTGGGAAGTTCTGCTCTCTGACAGATTTGAAAGTCTGCTGAGAACACACTTACTTGAGAACATGCCTTAGTGTATCTCACACTAGAGTGACAGGCTTGGTATGCTAGGGGATAGAAATATAATCCCATCTAATGGATGGTAGTGCTCAAATCTCCTGACCTTCCAGGGTAAAAATGAGAACAAATCTTAGGTATTTCTGGTTCCTTCCTGTAAGAAAAGAGATATTTCAACAAGAAAAGTTAACAAGGGTAACAAGGATGATCAAAGGTATGACATGGCTTCTGTAAGAAGGGTGTTTAAATACAGCAGTCTGACCTGGAAATGATCTAAGCTGGATATGGCAGAACGTCAGAAGTGTCAGAGAGAAGGTAAATAGGGAAAGATTGTTTACTGTCTCCTCTAATACAAGATGTAGGGAGCATCAGATAAGAAAAGTATGTCCGAAGTTCTAAACAGAAAAAAAAAAAAGGGAGATACTTCTTCAGGTGTAGTTATCCTTGCAATTCTCTGCCACAAGAAATTAGACTTACTCTGACAGTAAGTAACTGAGTGACACATTCATGAAGGAAGAAAAAAGTGACAGCTACACAGCAAGAGTAATACCTCTCTACATAGTGTCCCCAAATGCTATAGGTTTGATGTATATTTTAAGGAGTGCCTTTGCAGTGATTGCCAGACATCTCTTATTGATTTTGTCTAGTACACAAAACTGGGATAGCTGCTTCTTTGGTCTGATATGATATGACTTATGTTATTCCTGTAAATGTTTCTTGTTACAGAAAATTCTATTGGCTCACTGTAATTCCTTATCAATGTCCACAATTCCCATTAAGGATTAAACCTCCTTTGGAAACTGATTTCTCTGGTCACAGAGGTAAAAAAAATCTGTGACTTCAGAGCCCTGAAGTAGCTAGAGAAGCTTGTCTTTACACAGACACTGTGCCAGGAACAGGGAGGGACTCCGTGAAGTGCCAGAAGCTCAGAGAGTAAAAAAACCAAAAAAACATACAAGCAAACCAAACCTTTCAGCATAGTCTATGATATCAAGCAAAAGTTGACAATATTGTATAGGTATGTAGGAGTTAATTATGTTTGGGATTATTTCAAGTAAAGAGCACATGACTGTCTCTGTGTGAGAAACCTGCTCACGCCTTGCATGTGTGTGTATGTGTGATGAGTTAAATTAAACCTGCAAGGGAGTAAAGGGACAACTGTTCCTAGTCACCTGTCAGTGAAAATGTCCTCAATAATTTACATACACAGCATGTGTCATAAAATGGACATATGCTTTCAGAAGTGTCTATATAACCATGAAAGATTTTCAAGAGCTAGTATGAAAGGAAATGTGACTGTTTCTTCTGAAAATGTCTCTCATAATATTCACTACAGAATATCTTTCTAGGAAACAACTAGAATAAAGTTTTTGTTTTAATGCACACCAAAGTGATATAAAATAGGGTTATTTTCATTTTTTTCAGAGATAAGTAGCAGTTTTCTATTAGGATATGTTGTCTCTCTTTTTTAATATTAAGAAAGCTATCTGTCTCCGGTATAGATTACACATTTCTGAATAATTCTCTATCTCCTCATTGATGATGAGCCATTTCTTCAGAATTGGTGACAGAACATAACAAGCTGTTCTTATTTATTATTTTGGTTGCTTAAGTTTACAGTTTCATAATAACATCTTTTGACTACTTAACTTGGAACGGGGTTTTGATTACTAGGGGAAATAATCCTTGCGCTGGTCGTTTAGATCTCCCTGAAATTGCCTGTGATTTCACTCTCTAAGTAATCCATAAGCATATTAACTAAGGAGGGATGAGTGGGTAGAGATAACTCATTATTTACATTTAGAACCTGTTTATAAAGAATACCTGTCCAGTTACTGTCTCGTCTCTGAATCAGTAAATAACATTTGTTGATTTTTTTCTAATGAGCAAACGCTGAAAAGAGAGAAAATTATAGTGATGGTCAAATTCAATTCATCAGACCTACATAAAAAATGATGACAATTTCATAAATTGGGATCAACCTCTACATAAAGAGCTTAATCCTTTATACTTTGAAGGTGTTATTACTCTGAAAACATTTCAAGCTATTATTACAGGTAAACATGAGACAATGACTAATGGCATGCATTTTTGTTGCAATTATGTCCAAACTGAAGCAGAATAATGCAAAACAAGGGAAAATCAGTATGACATCCACAGGTACTCTTAATATCATGTGCATGGAAATAAAATTAAGAAGTTGGGGTTTTAGCAGAGGTCTTAAAAGGACATTTAAAAATAAAATCGATTGATCATAACCATGATGGTCCTAAATGTTTCTTTTCAGTTGTAAACATTCCTCCTTATTTCTGACTTCCAAACAATATTTTAATAAAGCTGGTGCATTATTTCATTGATCATTCCTTGATTTCTGCTTCATTTTCTGCATCCTGTGATTTTACTGATACAATTAATAAGCAGTTAATCAGCTGTCAGTAATATATTTGTTACAATTTTCAGATAATTGCATTTAGAGTGATCCTGTCTAGAATATGAAGCAGGTATTAACAATGCTGTCCTTTACTTCAAGCAGAGAAGGTTTTTGTCTGGAAGATGAATGCATTTGCACTTCTCTTGACAGAAATACAAAGCGTTCAGCTTCTAGAGTATCCTGTCAGCTATCAGTCGTCTCACTTTAAATCAAGTCATTTTACCCAATGGCATTTGCATATTAACGGCAATTAATTATATGCTGTATTTGGCAACAGTTGCATGTTGACTCATTAATGAGTCTGCTCCTTGGTTTGTTATGTTGTTCTTAAACTTTATAACAATTATCAGAGCACATGCATCAGAAAGAATGGGTCTCTGTGAATTCTTTTTTCTGTCTACTTGTCTGTCCTTGATGATACTTGGATACTTTAAAGATGGCTAAATAATCCTACCAAGTGAAAATATATTGATTTAAGTCCCTCAGGATCTTGTACACACAGAAGACTGCAGGGTAGAATCAAACCATTTCACTTATGCTGAGCTAAGAAAGAAAAATTCCCCTTTTTACATTTTCTTATTAGAGTGAGACATACGTACTGCTGATATTGCAGATTTGTCCATTATTTATGTGTAAGCATCAGAAAATCATGAACTAAAATAAAGAATTAAAAAGCAATGTAAAGCATGTTCTTCAAGAATAGGAAGGATAACTAATTTGAATCTTTTATGCACATAGAAAAAAACATACACATTCATTCCGATCTACAGTTTATTAATTTGAAAATGGAGTTTTGGACTTGAAAAAAATTTATTTACTGTTTTAGTGAAAATTTTCAACTGCAAGACTGACACAAACTCTCACAAACTCTCAAATGTGAAAACATTTCATTTCATATGTTTTTCAAAGTAACCTATCCAGACTTTCCAAATATAGCTCAAATGTATATTTCACTGCAACAGCATTATTAGTTAGCTCTTACAGTGGAAGTTACATCTACACAGATAATTAACTCTACAGGTTATATAAACCCTGAAGAAGGAGCACTGCACTGACATGGTTGGACTTGTTCTTAAAACTCCTTCAGAATTGTCCCTGGTATAAACTTATCTTCTGTTCAAACCCCACATTTTGGTGAGAAATTTCACTTTATGAGTAAAAAGGGTAAAATCAACCAACAATTAGCATTTTTTTCTCTTTTGAACTTTCTTCTCACATGTTTGTTTTAGAGAAAAGAAAAAGAGAAAATTAATCTATATTAACCCACAGTCATAGATTTCTCCTCTAGGTTTTTGATTTTAAAATTGTGCAGGAAAAATGCCAAACAACTATCAATGTAAGCCCTAGTCACTCAGCACTAATACAAGTATTCTCCAAGATAATTCATCCTTGGGCTTCAAGTAGCTTTCATTCTAGAAGGAAAGTATAAATATTGGTCATTCAGACTGGTATTACAATACTGTACAGGTCAAAGAGTGTACAGTTCAAACAATATGAGAGTTTTCTATTGAAGATGGCCTAATTCACACAAAAGGTAGGTGCTCCTGACTGCAGAAAGAGACCTGAAATGTAAATTGAAGCCTACCCTTCATAGCAGGACCTTGAAGCAAGGACAAGAGTCTGTGAGATGATTTGCTGAAGGGCCAGTGGAGGGTTTCAAGGGGGGAGCAACCATAGTCTATCTAATCGCCAGCTAAGCTAATTTTTAATGAGCTAGAAAGATCAGCAGTGCTAATGCAAGACCTAAGCTGCATTCATATTTGCTGGATAAACCCAATATTTAATAACTGTTTCCTGAATGTTCTTTTATTATTCCCTGAATTTTCTTCTAGCTATTCTCTTTGCACAAAAGGGCTATTCCTTTCATGGTTAAAGTCTGACAGTAATGCACTGGAACACATCAGCATGAAATATAGGGGTTTATTTTTATACATTCTTGATCATATTTTTAAAGAATAGATACTGAAACCACTTTAGGGCCTAACTGAAGAGACCTTTTAAAATGTCCCTGCTGGCAGTATTGTGCTGATGAGCCTGATAGTGAAACTGGCCTTGCTGATATAATAGTGTCTTTGCTAGGCTGTAAACAATGGCTTTAATCAAGATCCTAAATGCTTTACAGAAAAAAATGTTCTTCCAGGGTTTCCTGATTTTATGGAGTCAGAGCGAGTGTTTTGCTTTTGCTCCCTTTGTGTGATTCTCCCCACTCTCAATGTCTTCTTATCCTTGTAAATCTTGACAACTAAAGACAACTGCTTAAAGTACTTTTAATGCACTGACAGCTGTTAATATTATAGATTACTGTATGTTGTAATAATGCCTTTGCTCTGTCTTATTGAAATGGAAAGAAAAGATGTTCTAAGAAATTCCTCTTGGGAACATGTTTCATTCTGTTTCTGAAACATGCACATGAAAAAGGCAGAGGTGCACCTTTGTACTCAAACCCCCTTCACCTTCTAAAATGTTATGTATACTGGGGAATTGATAGTTACTAAACAGTGCACCCACATCTCCACAACAAAAGTACTGATTAGGATATTCAGATGCAAATGTAAACCTGAAGAGAAACAAGCATTTACACAGAGTGAAAATACCTTTCCACCCCTCTCAGTTGTGTGTTTCCTCAGCTTCACTTTCAGGTTCCACTTTACTCCTCCCCTGCAGATATCTCTCCTCCCTGCACCATTACTGCCATAGGTTATTCCCTTTCAGGCTGTGGTCAAGGCATAGTGGTTTGGCTCTGCTCGCCTCTTGTTTCAAAGGTCACTTCCAACCTAGTGATTCTGTCATTCTGTGATTCTGTTTTCACCCTTTTCTTGTGCTTCAGATGGGTCCTCCATGAGTCCCCATCCCTTTGGAGGAGTGTCAACACCCTAAAACTCAGTGTCCCCTCTATTCTCTTGCTCTGCTTTTCCCTGCCTCCCTCCCCTTCCCTAGCATTTTCTGCCCTTTCTTAAACACTTCCACGGTGACACCAGTCTCTTGGCTTGGGGGCTGCAGGGGATCCACCTGGAGCTGGCTGTGTCTGGAACAGGGCAGCCTGGTCCTCTGCTCATGGGGAGCACCTCTGCAGCCCACCACTGCCAGCACCTGGGCAATGCCACCAAGACAATTGGCATGTAAATTTAGAACTGCATTTTGTGACGTGTGTTTGCACATTGCAGGAGGGCTTTGACATTAGGGCCAAGGGAGTGAACATTCTTCTAGTCAGAGTCACACTCAGTTTGCTGCCTGAGCGCAACATAGTATAAGGATACCACAGCCAGTCACCTGAACCACTTGGGGAAGGATTTTGATACTCACCAGCAAAATAAAGTGGAGAAGCCAACTTTTTTTTTTTTTTTAATTAGATTTATCTTATTATGAATAAGATTACTTTTTTGTTTGGTTTGATTTTTTTTCTTTGTAATATTCTACAGCATATAAAAGAACCAGTGAATTGAAAAATCATTTAAGTCAGATAACAAACACTTCATCTACAAGATGTAGAAATGGAGCATGTTCTTTTCTTCTGAAAGGCACCTCTTTGTATTGGAAGTGTTTTGATAGATATAACTCCAGAGAGCTTTCTTAACTCTTACATGTTCTCCTTTGAAATGCATCCTATTTCCAGTGACACATAGAAATCAGATCTACAGCTTTAACAGCTCATTTTTGTTGTTATAAGGGGAGGTTCTGGAAAAAAAAAAAAAAGAAAAAAAAGAAGCTAAAAAAAAAAGAATTGCAACCGGCAATCAGTGCAGCATGCCTGCAGCTTGGATTTGTGTAACACTTTTTTAAGGATCCTTCCTCTCCCACTCAGATGAGTCAAAAAAGAGGACAGGAATTAGGATGGTCATGCCAGTGTGACTTGCCAAACCTATTTAAAAACCCCAAATTTACTGTGGCCCTCAGGCTGTTCTGCTTATTGCAACCATATTATATAGAAGAAGCAGCTATAGCCCTTCATATCTTCTTCGCTGATTCTTTCCATGAGAAATACGTTTTTACTGTAGTGTGTCCAGGGTTGGCAAAAGTTCTTAAATATTTTAAAGAATCGTAGAACTGGTTAGGTTGGAAAAGACTTCAGATCTTTGAGTCCAGTCATAAACCTAACACAAAATCCTCCAGTTGGCATTTAGGTTTGACCATGTTTTGCCTTCAGGAACATCTGCTTAGGGAAACATTATGAAATGTAGATATAGGGCAAGTTCTGCTTCTGGGGCTTGTTGTAAAGGTTTGCTCAGGTGAGGGTGATTTATGAACTCTTGAATGTTGTTGTTCCTCCTTTAGGAATTGGTTTTGACAGAACACCAATATCACCCAGTGACCTCTCTACCCATGTATGCAGTATTTCAGTGTCTCACTTCCTTAGGATATGTATTAAGCATCGTTTCTAAGGTGCATATAAAAAGACTACTTCTTTCCCTCATTAAAATAACCTTCAAATTGAAGAAAGATGTATGAAGCCAAGCAAAATAAGGCTACCCATATGCCTACCTCCATGCATAGCCCTATCTAAGAAAAGTAAGCCTGAATATTTCTGTGGCCTTTCCACTGCCAGTCACTGAGGAAAAGTGTCTCATAACACTGTATATAAAATTCAGATGTCTGAAGAGATGGGACACATGCAAGTCATTCCTCACAGAGTCTGTCAGCTCCAGTCTGCCTGCCTGTACTCATTCTGATTATAAAATGAGGTAACTCTAGTTTGGTCTCCTGTTTATCCAAGCTGCACTTTCTAGAGAGGGTGAGCTGTGGATTCCTGGAAAGATGACGCTCATATATTTGCTTATTGTGCAGTCTAAATGCAGGAGCATAGAGTGGTTGTATACCTTTGCTAACACTCACCCTAACCATAGGTAGGGTGGAATAATTTCTAGGCACCCTGTGAGTGTTTGCAAGTGTGGATTGTTCAGTGTTCTGTCTTTTTAATTAAGGAAATAAAACTGAATAAGTTGAGATTTTTCATCAGACTTAACAGTTGCTTATCAGTCATAATATTTTTGATATATTTTTTAGGAGAGACTAAGGCCAAACACCCTGCAAAATCCAAACCTCCAACCCACTATATAGTTCTTTATATAGTGGGAAGAATGAATGTCACACTGCAATGCTTTTGTGCATGTAAAATGCAAACTAAGAGTGTTTTTACTGGCAAATGTATTTCTATTCCAAATGAAAAATGTAGGCATATTTAAGGTTCAATAATATGGAATCATATTTTTAGCAAAAGCAAAGAGGTTAGTTTACTGATTTCCATATAGAATATATGCAGTCTATTTTCAAACTGAGATTAGGCACAGTTTACCTTTTGCTGACAGTCACTGTTTCCCCATGAGCTAGAATAGACAGGAATGCCATTCCTATGCTAATTGGACAAGAAGACTCATTGCCACAGCAGTATATCATGAAATATTTTTATCTTAAATTTTGCTATATGCTTCTCTCTAATTATTAAAGGATGCATCCAGTTATGCTCGTAAATGCATCTGTTAATCCTGATACCATATACATGTGACATAGACAAGGGAAAATATGCAATAATCTGAAAAAATAAAAACAGTTAATGTAAATCTGTCACTGTTTCAAAAAGGTTGATGAGGCATTTCTGTAGTTTGCTGATGCTTTATGTATTTACCAATAGGAATCAGCAAGGTGCCCAGAAAATTATTCTTACTTGACAGGATTTTTTTTTCTTTTTTTTTTTTTTCCTGTCCTTATATTTTTTGTTTAATAGCAAATGTAAATTCAGAGGTTGGTAGTGAAAAATAATCAGATTGGACAAATTATTAGGAAAATTATGAAGACACTAAATCATATTAAGTAAAATCTAATGAGATGTTGGCACCTTGTATCAACCAGCATCTATAGCAAACAAACGAAATCTGAAAAAATGAGAGAGGAATATGCATTACTGTGTCCCAAAGATATCTTACTGATCTGATCTATAGTATATGTGACCACATGCATAATAAATGACTTCACAAGAACAAGGTAGGACAGTGCCATTTGAGCTATGCCCTTGTATTTCAGTTAAAAATACAGATGCAGCCATTAGCTTTATAATGCTTCTACTTATTCTCCACACAGAAATGTTCCAGCTCTGTTTCCCGATGTTTGATGTAAAAGACAAACACTGAGAGGATGCACAAAAGAAAAGAGACCAGTCCCATCTTACTAGATGGCTATTTTCTTTTTTTTTTTTTCCTACCACAGAAGCTTTAGAATACACAAATAGAAAATAATATCAATCAAGTAACTCGACTCAGAGAGCTCAGAATCAAGGAGAAAACTCCATTAACTAAAGGAAAGCCCTTTATGAGTGTTAAGCATCCAAAAGGATGATTCCAGTGTCGCAAATTTATGTTTAGAAATGTACCCTGATCAAATACTGATGTAACAGATGAATTAACATCTGTAGCTCCCCAACTATTACAAGCTAATTTTCTCCTTTCTTAAATGAAGCCTTTATAGACTTGTGGCTTTGAGTAGCTGGTACAATTGAGTTATGTGTGTCCAGCAGGTTTCTGACAGGAGATACTGCCAAATAATTAGAAAAAAAGTTAAAATATAAAGCAAATTAACTAGAAAATTAAAAAAAAAAATCCTTCTGCCTTTCCTTTCCAGCTTCTTGTCTCACTCGTTCAGGTTTGGCTTCAAAGTGTGCTGGCTGGTTCACAAAAGCACCTGTCTTGTGGGGAGCTGTAAAGCCAGAGCAGAACTAGATGCCATTCGTTTTCTTCCTGATGCATGATTGCTCAGTGTCAGTGTTATGGTTCGTTATTGAGAGACACCTCTGTCCGAATAAAGGTGCAATCAAGTCCGTATGGCAAAGTCAATAATATGTGTTTTATTTAACAGTAGATGTGAGGTAGAAAGCAATAAAAAAGATAGGGGCGAGTGGAGGAGAGGAGAGAGAGGGAGAGGGAAAAGGACAGTGCTGTCCATTGGTTTTTCTTGACCCTGCTCTTCTCAGTGGTGGGGATCCAGAAGTCATTCTTCTTTTCAGAATTTATACATTTTAGCAAATGAAGGACTGCTCATTGGCTGCACAGTTCTTTTATTCTATTGGTTAAATGACTGCCTTGCTTCTAATGTTAATTATTCATATGCTCATTCTTTCTTTTTTGAGTCACTGGGTTTCTTTAGTTGATGGGTTGTGATCTCATTGTGATCTCCTCCTGCCGAAATTGCCTTTTATCCACTTCAAGCTTATTTCAGCACAGTTGCTGAGCAGGCTTTTCACATGGCCCATCATTCCTTATGTCAGTGATACATTCTTCTCCTCAACTTTTTTAACTTCCCCCAAAGTCTCAGACAACAGTACCACTTTTAGACTATCTCACGTTCCAGCTATGGTTACTTAACCTACAGTCTAAATTCCAGGTATTCCTGAAGGCATATTTAGGAAGGGCTTTTGTGGTCACAGAAGCCACCTGCCCCGTAACTTGGGGTGATCTTTGTCTGACTAATGATATGCATACAAGAAGTTGCTTCTTTATACAGTTTACTAGAGTGGAAATTTTTGAATGGATGCATTACCCAGGATTTTCCATCCCTATTGTGCCATGATTCATGTTGCCTTGCTTGGTGGTGGGATTGTTTTTGGGGGGTAAGTTAGAGGGGGTGGGGGTCTTTTCAGGGGCCTTTGTGTATTTGCTTGTGGATTTTTTTCTTTGTTTATTTTTCCTTGGGTTTTTTCACCTTTGCACTGATAAAAAAATACACAGAAATAATTTAATAAGATTTCCCCCAGAATTGAATCTTAATATTTTTCTGGAATGTGTAATATAAAATTCTAAATTTTACACAAGAAAAACGAAAAACAACCATGCTTCACTGCTCCTCTTCCCATTTCAATATATTTTATAGAAGATCCAATACTGGATGGAGGCAGTCTGAAAAATAGGATGTACTTCGTTCACCATTAATTTCCAACTGTTTCAGTTAGACTTTTAAAAATCTCAGACATATCTCATGAACAAAAATATACCTTCTAAGATCAAGTTCTGATCTTGTTAACTCTACTGATTTTTATCCTACTGTTTTCAAATGGAAAGCCTATCTTTCTAAGCAGATACACCCTTTTAGATGCAACTGCAAAATAAAACACAGGGTTGTAAAATTAATTACATGGAAACTTAGATATAAAACTTAGTGAAGAGGGAACTTACAATGTGTGGTGCTGGGCACAGAAAGACATAGCTTATTCCTTGCTAGCTTTTTGATAACAGAGGGCAAAAACATGGAAGAAAACTGTTTCTAATGAAGTTGTTGCATTTTCCAGAAGCACATGTAAATCTGGGTATTTTTAAAACGGTAAATTCCCAGTTCAAGGAATAAGTGGTTGTTACAGTCACAATCAATGCTGAATAATTCTGCCACAAAGAAAGACAACAGACTGGGGTTCTCTGAGTATTTCTAGGTCTAATTTGCCTAAGAAGTCATCACCTCTGTAGTCAGCAGCTGGAAGAGGAATTTGGGAACAACCGAGTAAGCATCTGTGTCTGAGACTGTAAATCAAGATATGTCCCTTCCAGACCACATTTCAAACAGGAACCTTCTCAATACCCAGTTTTTCCTTTCACCACTGGCTTCTGGCACCTGGACTCTGTTGACCTGTGATCACAGCTTTTTCCTGTGCTTTCATGCAAGTGCAAATGACCACATAAACATGTGGTGAACCAGAGCCATGGTATTTCATGGAAAGAACATTGTGATGCTTCACAGCTTCTTGTCCCTTGAGAATTCAAAGCTGTCCATGGAAGTAAGTACATAATAGAAGACTTAATTTATCTAGAGGAAAAATGAAATTATTTGCCTGTTCTATTAGAATAACATCGTGCATTTTTTCAGAGTTTGTGTGATATGTCTTATTATTCATCTTTTTGATGCCCTCTCATATTTTCCTATCAACTCTAAACTTGTATATTCCCTCTACCTTTTTTTTCGCTAAAGATTGCAATAATTTCTGTCAGAAGTGGCCATATTAAATTCACATGCCTTTTACTATATCTTGCTATCATGTACGTTATGGGTCATTCAAGCTGAGTAAGCAAATAGAATTTGCCATGAAGCTGTTTACATATGTATGTATACAAATGACAAATGCAGAATGCAATGTCAAAAAGCAAGGAAATGCAATCAAGAATTTTTATAGTGGCATTACTAGTCAAGTGGAAAAATGCCTCTGTAAAACAATGGAGTCACCCTGAATCTGCCAGTTAAAAACAATTGCCAGTATGATTACCAATAATATTACATGCAGAAAAGTAGTATCTATACAAGCAACAATTTATTTTAGAGAAGCTATTTCTTGGTATTGAAAAGAAAAGTATTTCCCTCTTGCTTTGCCTTTCTCCTTGAAAGTGTTTTCCTTTTATGAGGAAGCGCAATGTGAACTGGATAGATATAAGCACTGGGTTTGAATTAAATTATTTCTTGATTTTCCTTTTAGGGCATGACCTGTAATCCCATAATGTTGTGCATGCCTATAAGTTAAAGTTTTTAACCAGAGGAACTCTGGCATCTATTTTAGGTTCTCATGCTCTTTGATCATTTTAATGCATTTTGTATTGTTGAGTACCCCACTGTGGTACCACCTGCATCCCTAAATTTTGTCACCATAAAAAAAGAGCACTAAAAAAAAAAAAAAAAAAAAAGCTTGTGGCTTAATAAGCTCCAAAATTGTTTACAATTAAGCTTTCTGCAAGTAAGTCACAAGTGGTCCTGTTTCCCTGTGTCCCTTTTGGGGTGCACATACACACATCTGCACACAGTCAAGCCATTGTATTGGGGGTTCAGCACTGCTCACTCCAAAAGTATGTAAAATGGAAAGAACAGCACTTTCTGCAAGGACAGAGCTACAAAGGGAGTTCTGGTTCCCAACAGGATCGGGACCAAATGCATGAGGCTCACCCAAGAGACACAGTCTGTCCAGAAGGGCTGCTATGAATGAGTTTCCATTGCACAAGGCAGTGTAGCAGTCAAAAAAAGCTGAAGGGCAGTTTCCTACTTCTAATCTAACTGCAGCAATTTGGAGCTTAAAATGGTCTAATTCATCTTGTTTTTAATAACTACAGAAAATTTTCCAGCTAAAAGAAGCATAAAGGAGCTTGAAGAACAATCCCATTCTTCTCAGCTAACTGTTTAGGGAATATTGCAGGGTCAGCTCCCGCGGTCACAATTATTTGTCATATACTAGCCTGAATAAAAAGGAAAAAAAAAAAAAACCACTAGCTGTGATATCTGCACTTGGAATGCACAGTCTTTCACAACAAAAGTCAAATAATAAAAACCCCAACAAAACCTAATCCCCATTCCAACTAAAAAACAAACCAAAAGTTCCAATGTTACACTGATCACTCAAGGAAACACTTGAAAGAATTAATGATATATTATAAATATTTTCTTTTTAATTTAGAAAGGAACTAATTATCTTATTTTTCATTATGACAAGACTGAATTTTTTCCAAATTCACATTCTAATTTTTCCTTTAGAAATTTTCTTATAAATATATTTTCTTGAGAAGGTGATTGTTTGAGGGCAGTTTCTAGTGAATTGCAGGTCTTGTGTATGTTAAACAGTAAAAAGGCGTTCTGAAAGGTTTTATCCTTTCTAAACATTGAGTATCTTTGTCTAAATAAATATTCCCAGAAGTAAATAACAGTGATCCACAGCACATCTGCAAAATGCAGTCGTGCTTTCTTTCTCATAATCTGTCTGCTGGTGCTTTGGTGCATGCTGCCAGTGCACTGTGCACAAACACTTGGTGAGAACAAATTTTTATCAATAAATTCATCTGACATCATGGTCTAAATTGACTGGATCCTGGTATTTTGAGGTTAAAGGTTTTGAATGGCGTGTGCAATAACGTTCAGGAATTTCAAAAATTTAGATCTTCAGAAACATTCCACCAATATTCCATGAATATAAATAAAAGTAGTTGAAACTCTTAACAGTATTGATGGGATTTTCAAGTATGTCTGTATAGAGCTAAACTCATTTATACCTTTGCCCCTCATCTGGGTTTCTGTTTCCTAAATCTTGGCTATCATATTCTGCCCATGACTCTTACTCATGTGATTTAAAATTCATGAATTTGCAGGAACATAATGGCTTTCAAGTGCAGAAGGACAAATCCACATCTACTGGAAACTTCCATATGACCATTGCCATAGGACTTCATCTGTTTATTCCTTTCTATGCAAACTACTCATATTTCAGTAGCATGTGGCTATCCACTACATTTTAGAAAATATAGAATGACAGCTTTTGACACCTTTCCTAGACGGTGTATTTAGGTAATGTAATTTCACTGCTCTATCACTGATTGTTTAAAAACAAAAAGTGTTTTATTGAAATTTAAAGTAGTCTAGCTTATAAGTATCAGATGCTTCCAGCAATGGCTTTCTCTATGAGATCATAGGCTTCCATTTTAGATTTTTTATTGTTATGAAGAACATACAGTATAAATACAATGTGAGTAATGTGCTCTTTCTTATTGTAAGAGAAAGATCATCTTGTTACTCAGAGGTATTTCTTTGTCCAGTTTCTGCATCACTTTTGCTGCTCTTCTAAGCGTTCTTTTTTCAAACTGCAGGCAGCAAAGAAACCCTTCTAGTATCAGTCTTGACAATGTCACATATTGAGATATACCTCTGTACTGGGAAATGATACTCTGTTAAAATCCAGTGATTTTCTATGAAGCTTTTTGCCCACTTACTATGCAAATGAAAAGGAATTCTACCTGTAATAAATAGGGAGTTTGTTAGTTACTAAGTGTAATGAATCATATGAGGTAATATTTGGCCTAGAAAAGGGCACTAAGTTTGTGTCTCCAGGACTAACAAATATTGTCCTGCTAATCTATGATGTGCATAGATAACACACTAATGTTGTTGTGATATTAGGTGTTTTGATACTTGTCTAATTAACTTAAAAATCATGACAACCATGGTAATGTTGCCAGTGCTGATGTAATGTGAGTGCTTAGGTTATCCCCAAAATCAGGGAAGGTACATGACCATGTGTTTGGTATAAATACATTAACAGATTATTTAAAAGACAGCATTTTGAGAAGTGTTTCTCTGGAGCTTTTTCTCTGAGACAAGATCTATTATATCTGTCACTTATATTTCTACCAAACCATGAGCATGTGAAAGAAATTACTGCTAGGTTTTATTCTAATGAAAGAACTTCTCCACACTTTTGCAGTATGAGACAGTTAATTCACATCTTCTCTAGTTTTCTGCTGTACAAATGTTCAACACTCCAGAAATAACTTCAAATGTCAACTAACTACTGGTAAGGACAAGCTTATAAAAAGAACAGGTGTATAACTGGCCGTGTTGAGTTGACAGTCAACACTTGGGATTTCATTGGCCTGATTTATCTCAGCCTCCCACAGGCAGCTCATGTTGAAATTAGAAATTATTTTAGCTATAGGATCATAGAAATCATAGAATGGCTTGAGTTGAGAGGACATTAAAGATCATCTAGCTCCAACCCTGGCAGGGACACCATCCACTGGACCAGGTTACTCAAAACCCCATCCCACCCGGCCTTATTCTACTCTGGAGTTTTGTACAATCTTTGTTTTCTAGGAAGGAGTTGTAAATTTTGGAGATATAGATTCCATTTCAGGGTCTCTGTGAAATTGTTTCTTCAACTATATTAGGACTCATTTAATGACAGGGTCTGATGCAGTCAACAGTTTCAATTGCTTGGAATGAACACCTAGCCACTATTATTTGATACAGTACAAATCCATATGCCATTTGAAAAGGCAGTGATTTGATATTTATTTCCAGACCACTGAGAGGAACACTGAACAAGGTCAGGTCTAATACTAATGATTGCAAAACATTGTTAGCAACATCCTTGCCCAGGGACAGTTCCACTTCACTAGCTACTCTGAGAACAGTTAGTTAGCCAATATTTAATCCGTTTAATACTAGCTTCATTGATATTATGGAGAGTTCATTTATTCATTGGAAAGTTCTTGATAAAAAGACAAATTCTTTACAGAAGTCTAAAGTATCTTACATTCATGCATCAAACAGGAAAAAAAGGAAAACACCTGTAAACTCATAGAAATCCAATGCTTTGGAAAACAGAATTCCCCAGAGTTATAACTTTTCAACAGGAGTGATAATCTCTACTTAGTGCAAATTGTGTAAATAAGCATCCATGGACAGCATAGGTTTGTTGAACTCAGTTTTCAGTAATATTTGTGACAGAATTTCACAAATGATCACTGTGATTCCATTATAATTTTCTTCCTCCAATTTAATAAATCTTCTCAGGCTGACAAAAGTGCCTGCCAGTTAAAAATCATCATCAGTTTTCCCTGGATATATGTGTTAGTTATGGCTTAAAATAAAAGTATGAAAAAAAAATGAAAACAAGACATTGGAAATGAATGTGATAAACCCAGATCCTGCAAAATGTAAGAGACTTTACTGGAAAAATCTGAACTTCCCAGTAAAGTCAGCTTTGTAAATCTACTTCATTAGGGTTTCGTGGTTTGACTACTTTTTCCCCCCAGTGGTGAGAGCCTATCAGCATTAAAGATAGTAAACTAGGATTGCTGTTCATTTTCTCTAGCCTCTGTTTGGTGATTAGATATTTGGCTAGACTTTTAGGTACCAGCTAAACAGAAATCCTAAAAGAAATCAACTTCTGAATCTGTCTCTTCAACTTACAAGAGACATCTAAGTGGTTAAAGTCTGTAAAGATAACTTCTATCCCTCAGTGTTCATTGCTACAATTGCTCCAAAAGTGACAGAAAGATTCCTAAAAGCAGATTGTGTATTATTGTTTCATATTATGTTACAGTACTTCTCAATAACAGCTATCAGTCATAACACAGGTGACAAGGTGGAGAAAATAGTGACCCTATAGAGACATATATCTTAGTTGAATTTGTGCAATTTACTGAAAACATTATTCCTATTCACTCAGGTTTCCAGATGCAAAAGTAGAGTAAGCCAAAGCATGCATAAAATTAAATATAAAATTTAAAAAAAATAGTAAAGAAAATTTAAAAAGTGTTCCCAAGTGAACATTTTGCATCTACAATGAATAGCAGCGGTGTCACTGAACGTTTCCAGATTTTATCCAGGTAAAACATGTGCACTTGCTGCTAGGTAGCATGATAATTAATTTTATTTCCAGAAAGATTGAAGATCAAAGGGAGCCAGGCTGGTCTAGTGAGCTTGGTGGTGGAGCTGTCAATTGAAAGACATTTTCTGTTCACATCTATTACCACAGAGAAGCTAAGACTGTCTTGGAATTGCAGCTTCTTGAAAAGAAAATTGGAAAGTTGCATTCTTGCATCACTGCTTTTCTACCCCTAGTCTGTTGGAATATCCTTAGGACACTCACTGATTTGATTTTATTCCATGGATTAGGATTTTAATCAAGCAAAAATGGAGAAACACTGTGTTTCAGATTCCAGTGTGGGGGCAGAAGATGAGCATTTGAACTGGGGAAAAGTAAGTGACTGACTACAAGCATAAGTAATCCTTGTGTCAAGGCTTTGACAAGTCATTTGTTGGAAAACCTATTTTACTGATTGCAGTCTACACTTAATAGATGTGCCATCCAGGGATGTGTCAGCTCCCTTGCAGCATACCAATTAATGGCAGTCACTGGTAGTAAAAGTAGCTCTTTTAATCTTATTTTTAAAAATGCCATACAATATAATTTCCTTTGTGGAAATGTCTGAATGCATTTTATCTGCTGAAAAAAGAACAACACCAGACTTGAACAAGCTAGACAAAAACCTGCCAGCCTCCCTGTGCCTTTTGACTAGCTATCTTTTGCTTTCTATTAGTGTTCACAGTTTTAAAATCTGATCAATAGCAAAGCAGTTTGGGTGCTTGTGTCCCTCCTATTCACACTTTTATACTACTAATGGTTTAAAGTTAATTGAATTTTGCCTTGACAACCCTTGAAATATTTCACATGAAAGTCATAGATCTTTAAAGGGAATGCTTCAGTCTGTTAGACAGAGGCTTTTTCTTACTCTTCTTGATTTTTAATTATGTGCATGAAAACCAGATATTGTGGTTTAACTTTGATCTAGAATTTAGACACCTACTACACTTGCACCATTGCTAGAAAAACGCATCTCTTCAATCCTGTCTAACCCTCTCAGTAAGGCTATCAGTATGTGGAATGACTTAGATTTTAATTCTCATTTCCTTGGACACCACACCTACAATAAGAATCTTGGAATAAAAATTCTTCAGCTCACTTCTGAGATGACCTTTTACAGAATAGTGTATTGTGCCAGCAATTGCATTCAAAACTTCAGTGAGTAGACCACACCCTTGGTCTGGCTTGCAAGCATTTATTTTTCTCATTCAAGCTGATGTTCAAGAGACTCAACATCTCTGTCCTTGGAGATGTTCAAGATAAGACTGGGTAAGACTCTGAGCAACCTGATCTCATTCAGAATACTCTGAGCAGGGCATTGGTCTAGGTGGCCTGTAATTCAAATGAGTCTATAATTACCAAATTATTTTGAAGATGTTTTGACTAAAATTTAGCAGTGAAACAAATGTGGTAATTGGAGCTATATTTCTTTGAGGCTCTGGGGTCTTTTTGTTTGGTGAAATTTTCCTTTATCTGAGGTCAACTAAGTTTTTAACCAGATTTTACAGCAGTGGCTTTTAGTCACACAGCTTCAGTCACTTCTGAAATGTGGGATCAAATATCTGACCTACAGCTTCCCAAGTGTCTCAAGCTAACACTGGAAGAATGTAAACATACACTCATGGTCAGAGACATACTGAACTTGGAATATCTAAAAAAGTTTCTGAATGTTAAAAAAATAAAGTTTGAGTTTTAAAAAAAATTGCATTTGTATGTAAAGAATGTTTATAATAATGGATTTATTGTAATCCAGTACTTGGTAAGCATCTATTTAGTTTTAATAGAATCATAGAATATACTGAGTTACAGAGTTGAACTCTGGCAGAGTTGGTGCTGTGACAACTTCCCTGGGGAGCCTGTTCCAGTGCCCCTCAGGGATAAAGAATCTTCTCCTAGTATCCAAACCTAAACCTGCCCTGTCACAGAGGAGTTACAGAGTTTGTATTCCATTCATAGAGTTTGTTCCATAAAGAAGAATCTGAATATAAATACTGCTGAGAGACGTGATTTTAGTTTTTTTGTTAGGGCAGTTATTTTGATCAGTGTTGAATCACCATGCAACCTACAATAATTGAAATCATTCTTTATGTGCTCTGTCTCTCTACAAAGTGAAACCAACACTGCTTCATGGGAGAGCAAATTTAATGTTTGCAGTTTAGTGAGAAAAGGTAGCAAGGTTCCAGTTGAGGGATAAATATTTGTATACTATTAAGGAGTAATAACTTAATTGAAGGAAGAATAAGATCTTCTTAAACAAGTAAAGAATGGGGAACCTACTTTTTCACAATTACACATTCTTCCACAAGCTGCTCAGGAGTCTTTTTCATTATCCATGGTGAGTAGAAGCAACTGACACCTTCTCAATGATCTTCTGTAAGGAAGCTTATGAGATAGGAGTGGGCTGATTGGCCTTTTTAATAAAAATTCTGCATTACAGAAGTACCACTGAAAACATTGAGGTATTGTGGTGATCACTGGTCCTCTACATGAGGAAACAATAATGACTGGGGAAATGGGCCTCCCAAACTATCTGAAGTATGCACGGGTCCTTGACATAATCCAGAAAGATAAATCAGCATGTCCAGGGAGATTCAGAACATACTGATTAATTTACAGGCACAGACATTTCTGAACAAGGTTCATACAATAAAGCCTGGTGTACTAAAAGCAAGAGACAGAAGGAAGAAGAAAATAAACATGAATTATTTTAGGCTTTTTGGCCATATTACTTATTTTTTGAGATTTGCAAGAAAACATTTCTCTTTCCCAAAGCACTTTCCTTTATGTCAGCGTAAAATGAAAGTGATAGAAGTTTCTAGAGTGAGCTTTTCAGATTTATTATTATTTTAATGGATCTGTAAAAAAACCTAATTCACATTTTCCTTGTATACTTACTATAAACATAATAATGGCTTGATAAATTAAACAAGTAAGCATGTAGCTATAACACCAAAAATTACATGAGCTACTGACTACATGTTCCCAAAGGGTGGTATTCTCTTAAATATTGAGAGAATATAATATGCTTTGTTTTATAATGCCATACATATAATATGCATAATAGACTTATAAATATTAAAAACATAGGCAACGTATGCATATATGCTTCTTCATGTTTTATACACATATCTATTACATACTCATATATATATGTATATACACATATAAAAATATAAAATAATTTATTATAAAAACGTTGAAAGCAATAAAATTTACATTACAATCAAATATATAATAATATATATGTAATATAAATATATAACAGTATATATAAAATACTTTATATGTGTATAATACACACACATGTACACACACACGGATGTGTAGATAGTGGAAGTCTGCAATTGCTTTTTATTATCCCCAAAGCCAGTGGAGGTCATAAAAGGAAATTGCAGGTAACTGTAATCCCCATGAGCTCAAGGCCTGTAAGCTGCAACCTCTTTGTGAAAATCTGTTATTCCAGGGAGCTTACTTCCATGCTGTGTAAAGCCAGTTCACACAGAAGAGTGTACTGCATGTGGAAATGAACTGGAGAGCATAGGGCTACAACCTCCCTCTGAAGAGCGACAGCATTTCAATTATCTCAAAATATTTTGAGAATGTCTCGAAGTAATAAGAAAAATAAAGCCGATGACAATGAGATATTGGAAACATTCTTTAGGGGTTTTTTTTACAGATACCAGAGATCTAGAGGAAATTGGAAACACAGCAAACAAGACTGTTTTTACCTATTCTTATTTGTTCTTTTTTTTTTTTTAATGCACTTGTAGTGACCTTGAACATACTTTCTCTGGACAAATACAACACAGCCTGAACCACGGAACTGAAATATTTAAACAGCTGATTTTGAATGGGAAATTTCTAGATGACCAGGGCAGGTAGGGTATTATAAAATATGCTCCATTCTGTTTTCATCCTCCTAATGGCTGCAGAAAACATATGACCATTTCCACGAAGGGCCACTACATTCAATTCCAAGCACTCCAAACATTCCATATAAGTCACACACATTCTCAGATTTTCCTAACATTGCATGCTGTGAACATCTTGATTGACTTTTCAGAACTATTCCTAGTGCATAAAGTGAGGCATGTGCACAAAAACTTGGCAAGACTTGTGCTTCGAGCATTCAGCTTCCATTGTGCTCTGTAGAAGACTGATGGAGGAACTAATTTGACTGATGCCAGCATCCTTTTTGCTAAAAGTATGCACCCTAATGACGGCAAAACATGATGCGACTATTCTAGAAATCTTGAAAATACATTGGAGTCAGAACAGCAGATTTCTCATTTGCATACTATATGTGTTCTGGAATGGGTAGCTACTGATGGTAGCTGCTGCTCTACTAGCCTTTTCAATATGTAAAATGTTGAATATGGGTGAACTGGCATTTCCTGCTTTAATTGGCACAGGGATAGACTGTTTCTTTCTAGTAGATCCAGAGGATTGTTATGGGTCTGAGCTGAGTAAAATGGGTGCAGATATTTAACTAAATGCAGAAATTGCTAGCACCATCTATTGGTAAAAATGTAAAAAATTAAAACTATTTTCACAAAACATGCATGTAGTCAAATTAGAGACTGATTGAATAAATGAGAGCTCTTGTTTTAATTATTTTAAATGCCATTAAAATATATGTAAATATATCTTTTTATAGCCAGACATTTCGTCTAGGGTTTTCATCTTACTAAAGACACTTATTAGCTTAAAAATGTTCACTCTTTAGTATAGAGTGTGTTGAGTCTCTGAAAACATCTGTCGTTCCCTTTCCTGGGAAAGGCTAACCAAGCTAGGAAATTGGGCAGAATCTTGGGTATAGCATGGGTTTAAAAAGGTGATTAAATCACAGTACTATCTACAGAGAGCTTAGTGGACCTGACTAATATTCATATTCTTTTATTCAAATGTGTTCATTTTCTGTAACAAAGACAACAGCAGACACCAAGCATGGAAGAAGCCTACTACCTATAGGAACCAAGAAAAGATTTTTTGTTATTGCCACAGCATAACCATCTAGCCCATACATGAATGAAGTCATGCTCTTCCTGTTTTCACACATTGACTCAACAGCAGTAGTAATAAAACTGAAGGAAGGACTTGACAGGGCTGACAGGTAAGACACATGTTGATCTGCTCTTTATATGATGGTGTATTGACTTCTGTGTGATATTTGATTATGACAGACACACAAAGCTCGACATTTTTCAAATGAGACTTCCAATGGATAAAGCAGAGTTTCAGGAAAATACCTAAAGACCATTCATAATGTCTGAGCATTCCTTCATGTAATGCTTCTCCTGGCTCATGATCTCAGAAACTTTTACTTTAAAATAAACTCTGACTGCTCAAAATTTTTGGTATCATGAAAATTGAATAAAAATTACTGCTAATATGGTGGAATATCCACAGCTAGGTTTTTTTTTTAATGCTTATGTTTTGCACAACAGCATACAGAGGTCAAACACAAGCTGATGTCTAGTGGTAATATTGTGAGGGATTTGATGGTAGTGACTCTTTTCTTTTGGCTATATGTACAACCTCAACATGAACTGTTCTGTGTTTCTCTATTTTTGCCACTTTTAAATTCACTCTGGTAAAGTCACTTTCAGAAAGAAATTCTTCCCCTATGGGATTGCCAAAATAACTGGTAGGGTCCCAAGTTGAGGCTAAAGATAATATTTGATTTATTTTTATGAAGCATTTAATTATGTGTGAAATTCTGATTGAAGGTCAAGATGCATGGGAGCATAGAACTACTCAGGCTAAATTTTTAATATATTGCCAGCAATAGTAATCACCAGGGAAGCCAAGGCAAGAAGATATTCTGATTCCAAGCAGAATAATGAGTGTAATGAGTTAATTTCTTCACCTTGAAGTGGATGTATCTCAGCAGTTCTTTCCTTTCCTCAAGAAAATAATTCAAAAGACTGTAATTTAGGAATTTTCAGGTGAAAGTTTCAGATTTGACATTCCATCATGGAAGATATGCAAAGGGTCTCAAAGGACATTTTGAATAAAGGAATAAGGAAGGTTCTGGGTAGTTTCTCAGTTTCTGCTTCCTTCCATAGAAGTCCTTCAGCAGCTACCCCCACTTCTGCATGGAATACAGAATATGGGGACTAGGCCATCTTAATCAGTCTCTGCTTTCATATCCTCATTCACTGCCTCCCACATGCAAGCTGCTTCTCTGGCAGTGTTGTGATGAGGAACATCGGGACAAAATAGATTAAAAACCATCCTAGAAACAATGCAATTACTTTCATCCTATCACTACTTGCAGGACGGACTGGTTTACTGTGTGACACTGGAAATAGCTCTAGCAGATCAGGTGAAGAGGAAGAAATCACGGCTGGAGGAAAGGTAACCTGTGCCTTCAACAATCAAGTTGGTTTCCTGTGGAGCCACGTGATGATAGTTTATTATAATGGCAGGAGACTGAGAGTGTTGTAAGAGGACTAAAGTTTTTCCAGCAACTAAGAAAGATAATGGATGAGATGTGCTCTGGGGTTTTTTTTGTTTGTTTGTTTGTTTGTTTTTGTTTTTTTTTTTGCTTTAATCCCACAAATATTATCGGTGAAATAGAAATCTCCAAATGGGTTTAATTCTGTATAAAATCCTATCTGTCTTCTTCATCTCAGAAAAATATATTCCACATCCAAACATGTATTTCTGCTGCTGAATGACAGTTGGTCTCCACTGAGGTGAGAGTGATCACAATGGACATGGCAAAACATGTGTCCTTAGTACAGCCAGATAGGTTGTGTGGGTATTGTGCTAGTATGGCTAGAGCATTTATTAATGCATAACTTTACATTGTACATGTCCTGTGAGACAAACAAATCCTGCTGGACGCCACAGCCTTGACAGGGTAAACCAGCATTAAGTCCATCTGTTGGAATTTCAGCCAGTGGACATGGAAGGAAGAAGGAATTTGATCAATCCCATGTCATTTCTAACTGGTACTGGCTTCATAAATCCTATGTCAAAGTACTTAATGTCATAAAAATAATGCCCCAGTTCTCAGAGGAAGCTTTGGGTCAGGTGTCATGTACTTTTCCCTAAGGTAGGGAAAAGAAATCTGAATGTAATAAAGCCTAGGATAGTTTATATTCATTATGGAAATATTTGTATCGTATTCCCTTGCAGAAAGCATTATTTTTCATTTTTTTTATCACTAAGCTAGCTTCAGACATGAAGAAAGCTTTACCTAGAGGGGGTCCTCTTTAGAAGATGTTTAAAAAATCCTCAAACAAAAAAAAAAAAAATTTGGAAAAAAATGAGTTTTTGATCCTGGATCTCAGTAAACCTTATGGGGAAAGTTTTTTGCAACACTGTAATCAAATGAGAATGCAGTTTTCCCTCCTGAGAATCAATATCTCCTTGTTTATCGCTGGATAAAGCTCAGCAGTTGGTTACAGTCCTCATTGACCTTTTTTCTGCTGCACTATCTTCCCCCCTCAAAAATCTGTGCAGCTGCATCATTTGCTAAAAGAATTATCAACCGAATAAATGAGTTTGAAAAGCTCTTTGTTGCCTCTCAAGTCTTGCTGTGCATAAGCTTTGTCATTGCCCTGCTCTACTTTTCATGTCACAGGCAAAAGAGGAGTTTCAATTCAAACTAGCTCTTTCCTACTGGTATTGGAAGACCAAATTTTGTTTTCTTGAAATAAAAGGTTCAATTATTAGGAATTTTGATGTTTGAACAGACAGCAATATAAGTCCTGTTTCATGAAATGGAAGAAGCTGTTACTTCTTAATCAGCTATACATGCATCCCAAAATCCAACTGTAGGCAAAATATAAAAAGTTCCACATTATAAATCTCGCAGAAATACTTTGATCCTCTTGGGGTCAAGCTTAAAAATTAGGGTTAAAATGCGAATTAATTTGAGTCACAAAGACAAAATTATACACATATCTATATCTATATATATATATATATATGTATGTATGTGTACATATACGTATATTGGTGTCAATTTCTTAGCATTATATTATTAATGGCAACTCACAGTTTCTGAAAGGACATTAATGAATTAATGAATTGTATATAGAGCAATCTTCCAAACTTCATGTGCCTGCTTAAGTTTCCATTCCCCCTCCCTTCCCTACCCCCAATCTGTCATGAAAACATTGCTTGTTTTATTCTGATATGGAATAGGGAGAAAAAAAAAAATCTAGTTTTTACAAAACAATAAATTAGTATTGAACCTTATTCCACTTTTTCCCTTGCTGAAAGTTAGTGTGATAACTAGACACTGCCTTCCTAGTACAACAGAAATCTGAAATTAAACCATTTCATGGTTGCAAAATAATTTCACAATTGCACTGCTAAATCACTAGAAAAAATAGAATCTCATCAGTCTTGCACAGTAAGAGAAAAAATATTAATGCAACATATATACTAGATTAATAAGATGAGCCATGACAGTAAAGCCTTTTTGGTAGGAGTTCTAATAGGGTGGAGGAAACTCTTTCATCTAATTTTCAGGTTCTTATCCACTTGCAGACTGTTGCCTTATGGAGTGAAATTCATCAGGCTGTCCCTGCATCCAAAAGATGTAGATTATTTAGTGTAAGGCATGTTTGGCAATATTCTATTTTATTGTTTGTAAGAAGACAAATACTTCTTCATGTTTTTCACATATTTCAGTCTTTCCCTCCTCATGTGTGCTCTTTTTCCCTCTCTGCCTCCCTTTTCCCATTTTTTATAGTTCAATAATAATTCTACTTTTGAAAGAACAGAAAACATACTGTTTTCCCAGAACACAAGTTGTGCTTGGCTATGTTACATACAAACAAAAAATAAAACGAGGAATAAAGGACATAAAGTACATTATTTTTCAGACTGATATAAGTGGCTTATCCTGTAGTGACTCTGCATGCAGAATATTCATTAAGAGCAGAGCAATACGGGATACCCATGCAAATGTCCAGCCTGTTGGAATAAATATAGTTAGCATATAAACCTGAATGGACTGTTGATCTGGCTGTCATTTCTAGATGACCTTGATCTTAAATCTGCTCCCTTCTGTGGCCACTGCTGTGCCTGACATTTTCCAAATGACACTAGGTAAAGATCTATTGTTTCTACAGAGAAACTAGGCTTCATCAACAACAAGGAATAGCTCCACTGGAGGTGACTTTCAAGCTCAGGGTGCACACCAGTTTAAGAGACTGGGACATAAATCACTTTGTTTTGCACATCCAGCCCTGCAAAAGTGTCAGGGAGGGGAGAAGGACATTTCTTTAACACCTTCTTATTTTCCTTTTTTTACTCTCTGAGGTGGCTGGTGTGATGGCCCAAGTGCCTCCTGTGGGAGTCTGCTCTAGCCCAGGGACTACCATGTTTCCACAGTACTTAATAGAAAGACCACTAGATAAAAAACATAAGTCCAGGGGAGAATTGTAAAGAAACGTGTCATGAAAGCTCTGGAAAATATATTACAGAGATAGAGTGGTTTGGACCACGTCTTGGGGAAAGAAATACTGATATGGCTTTTAATAGAAATGCAATTTTACTGGAATAAAAACAAGGATAAGAAAAACTCTTAAATAGATTGCAAAACAAGGCACAGGTGCTTGGACAGCACTTATATATGGATAATTCTGCATCTCTCCATGTCTTCAAATCAAAATAAAATTCAATTTGAAGAAGTGTGCTTTGACAAAAAATTAAGACAATGACTCACTAGAGAGAGCCTGGCTGATATTCTAGCCTATGTGCAAATTCTCAGACAGTAAAGTCTTTAGCTACAGCCAGATGTGTTCAATTCTCAAACCCTAAGCCTCAGCCCCTTTGGACATGAGTGCCCCCCATTCTTGCTCACCCTGCAGTTCACTGGAGGTTGTAGGTGCTGCCTCAGTAGGCCAGGGCAGTTGATGCAGCAATCCTAAGGGGTTTCATTGGTTGCTCAGTCTTATAATCAGACATGCTGATAGAAAAAGTGTGAATTGTTCCAAGTATAAATTGAATATTTAGCTGAAAATTTGGGAGCAGATTAAAAAAATAAATAAATAAAGGAACAAGTATATTAAGCATATTAAACAATCAGGTTTCTCATTACCCACCACAATATCTCACTTAACTTGGCCTTTCTTAACATTGTTCTGTAGTGCTCTAGGGAGATTCTTTTGTTCCTTTCCTTAGTATAGCTGCTCTTTTTTTCTGTGCTCATTCTCCACAGGGACTGTGAAGAGCTCTTTTTCCTTTGTCCAGGTTGCAATGTTAATTTTTTTTTTAATCTGCCCTTCAGGATAACTTTTTTCCCTATTTTTCTTGCTTAGAAATCTTGTCTACGACTGACATCAATTATAGCTTTTCTCTCTCCTATTAACCTCTGCCAAAGAATTTGAGGTATCATATGCAAATGGAATCACAATATTTTGCAATTTTCAGAAGCTGAATTTCCCTTACGTCCTCTCCAGTTTTCCCTGATTTCCATTACTATTGCAATTCTTAATTAATGTGTTATTTCTACCTCCGGTTAACTTCTCCTGTTTATACAATTTTTCAAAAATGTGGTTGGGTTGTACAATTCCTGTGTGCTAAAAATAAGGTAATGTACAAACAGGTTATTACTGCCAGAATGATCAGCTAATTGCAGCATTGTGTATAAACTTGATGGAAAAATGAAGCAATAGAAATAAACATCAGTTGTATGAGTTGTTACCTGTCCAGGGTACCTTCCCATTTGCCACACATAAGAGTCATTTCACACTGGAATTTGTCATGTATTTATTTTACAAAAAGCCAAATTAGATGTTAAAGCAATAGCTAAGATTAGCTTATGGGTTGACCTGATGGGACAACACAGCTGTACTTCATACTCTGCCCATGCCAGGAGAACATGGACAGATCTCACATTCTGTGCACCTGTGGTATTAGCCAGCTTCTGTACTTCAATACATTTTTGATAAATGACTTTATTCTTCTACTTCTGTCATCTTTGATTTTTTATGGGTTCCTTTTTTCCTATAAAGTTATATCACAGACCTTCCTCCTAGTCCAAAATTTACCATTGGCTGTAGAAGTTTCCTAAATCTTCTTGACAAGGTAAATCCTATCTCATCTTGTGAAACTATATTTTTTTTATTGCTGTGGCTTTTTAAAATAAATTTAATTAGAAGGGTTTTGTCACCTGTAATACATTCATTTTGTCCCACCTGCATTCTAATCTCTTTGTAAATATTTCTCCTTTACTGACAGCAGTGTGTCTCAGGGGACACTGGGAGCTGTAGTCCCTTACTTAAGAGTTTTCCTCCGCTGTCATCTCAAATGTCATTTCTGAAACATTTATCACAAGACACTGTCACCGGACAAACAAAGGGGCTGCATGATAGTGGCTCAGATATACAGAGCCTCTTTGCTTCAGTGGCAGGTCCTGCTGTTGGCTACTGGAAATAACAGAAAAGTTCAGATCTGTCAATAGATGCTGAGGGAAGGACACAGGACAGTATCCGAAATGGCACTGCACACGCTCTGTGTGGACAGGAGAGCTGTCCGTGGGGAGTAGGTGCAGATTGCAGCAAAGATAGCACTCCCTGGGAAATGATAACATTTGTTCAAAGGGCAAGGGAGGGACCTGCCCGCAGAACCTGCACATTGTTAGATGTGCACCAGTACAGTTCATGCATGATAACCATTGTGCAGCTAGCTTTCGAGAGAAGCTGCCTGCTCCCTTAACAGGCTTTGTAAAACTTTTTTACAGTGTTTTTCCCAGTTGTGTCTGGGGTTTTTTGTTTGTTTGCTTGTTTTTTTTTTTAATTGTGAAATTTCCTTGTCAATGTAACTTTGAACTTGAAAGGTAAAAGCTATTTTCTGCTTCAGTATTGCTCTTGGTTTAATCCAGTAGAGTTTTCCTAAAGATAAAAAAACCACCAAAAAGTAGCAAAGAGTGAAAAGGGGAGGGAATGGGATTTCCTTCCAAAACAAATATAAGTCAGTTTGGGGAGGTTTTCAAAGGAAAACACTATGAGGCATAAATAATTCTCCCATGCCTCATTCAATAATGAAAGGAAGTTAAATCTCTACACCTGAAGGGTTTGCCTTGATTTTCATTGAATCTGAGCTCCAAAGTCATATAGTCAGCATTAATTTTTGCAGCTTTTAGAAGAATTTTAAGAACACCAAATTTAGAATACAGACAGTCACTGTCCTATCCTAAAGCAGTACATAGGCAAGACATGTGGCAAAGAGAGTACACTGGCAAAGCAGAAATGAAGGCATAAGAAAATACCACAACTAGAGAAGACAGCACATTTCACTTAATTTGAGCATATGGTCATCATCATGAAGTCCTGAGGTGTTACTTTGCTTTGGTACAAGCTCTATTGTCAGATATCTCACAGAACGATACTTTTCCTTCCTCACACACAAACACGTATGTTAGATAAATGTATTGTTTAATCATGGAAGAAAGAGAATACTAAATGCTGAAAAGGTAGGGAATCTGAACTGGATAAGGCTGGTAATTAGGAGTCATTACTTCAGTCTAATGGTGTTTCTGTGTGCTTTTGGGACACATTCTTAAGCCAAAGTAATGATGCATGGAAGCATGCTTAAGCTAAAGCCTTTAAAATCAGAGGGCTCTTTTCACCCCTTTAATGTACACTGAATGCTTATGTGCAGCTATAATATCATGTGAGAAACCATGTCTTATCTGTGGTATCACCCTGTAATAGTCTGCCATTTGGGTTAAACATTTCAGGCTCAGCAGTGTCCTTTAAGAGCTGAAGTTTTGAAAAGTGCTAATGGAATCACATATCATATTTGAGGAGCTTTCACCTTCAATTAATAGTTTATAAGTTCCTTTGAGCTTCTTGGATGAAAAAATATTATAGCATGCTTTTGTACTAATTATTTTGGTAATAAACCAACTGAGAACAGAAGCTTTTTTTTTTTTTTTTTTTTTTTTTAATTTCTGTAGGATATTTTTACCATTCTGTCCTGTCACTGTGTCTTTATTTCTTATCTCCTTTGGAAACTTTCTTTCTTCCTCTCCTGTGTACTCTATTAAATTAAGAGTTTAAGCTGTGGGAATAATAGACCTCTTGTAAGCTCTGTCTGCACTCACTATTCATTATTTATCCCGTGGCCAGGTACAGTGGAAGCAGGCACAAAGCTAAATGCTATTGGACTAACTTTGATGCAGACAGTTCATTGTCTGAGGAAAAAAAAGGCATTTAAGCCTCAGTGTTCTCAGTTCCGTGATTTTCAACACTACCTCTTTCCCCTCCTCCTTTTCCTTTTATTAACTGCTTTACTCCAATGTCCTTTTGACTGCAGTAACTGGCACTGTCTGCAAAATCCAGTACAATGATACTATTCATCCTGGCTGTGCCATTTATAGATTCCATAGCATGCTCCATCCCTATGGTAAGGATCATTCCGCCTCGTCACTTTCCTTCTTTTGAGGCAGTGATTGCTGAAGCAAAGGGCAATATTCGGAATCTGATTAGTCCATCTAAGCAGATCTGAAGAGCTGAAATGGAGAGAGAGCAGGGCTGAGAGCCGGCGTGTGAGGCCATGGTGAGGCACAGGGTGTCTCACAGCGCTGACACGGTCACGCCTCAGCGGCTCCATCCACACACCCTGCCTGCCTACCCACTGGGCAGCAGCCCTGGCCCCTGCAGGGGGGCTGCTCTCCTGCCTTCCAGCTGGTCAAGTACCACAAAGTTGACAAGAACAGTAGCCAGGGGACTCCGAGGAAAATATTTGTACTGACAAAGTGAACGCCAAAACGAACATGTTAATATTCGTTGATCTCTTAACCGAAGTTGTCTGGTTTCTGGTGTTCCCATGTCATGCCATTATGCTTATTGCAAGTCTGAATGTTTCATGAAGTTTCTGGAGTCATGATATTCACTCTTGGGTATGATATTAAATCACTGCTTTCAGTTTTCTTTTTGATTTTTTTTTTTTTTTCAGGAAAAGGGAAGGAAAAATGGGGAGGCGAGATATATCTCTTTAATTCTATTATTTTATAGTATCAGGACCTAAGTTTGTTTGGTAGTAACTCTTAGGAAACCCAAAGAGTGGCATATATTCAAACACCACACTGCAACCTTAATCTGCAAAACAAATACATACTAAATTACACCACTAGATCTGCCAGGCAAAAGGCTGCTGAGAATCTCTCCTTCATAAACTTTTGAGTTATTTGTGGTTTTGACCTCTGTTTACTCACTTTATCTATTCTTTTACTCAAAGTTAGTCATTGCCTAACCATCAATGCTGTCTTCATAGAAATGTTCAGTTTATTATTGATCAGTTAAGCCATTTCAGGATGTAATCAGGGCCAGATTACAGATGGCTATCCCTAGAGCTACCTCATAGATCTACATTTGAAATTGAACAATTTTTACAAAATTGTTGCTACAAAAAATATTGCTTCTTTCCTTTCAAGGGCATTATCTGATTTTTAGATCATAGTTTTTGAGTACAGAAGTTAGATTTTGGTAACTTTATTGTCAGTTAAAACAAAACAAGGCTAAAGAGTATTTCTGGGGCCTCTAACTTCTAGATTTATTTCAAAAACATCCTCCTGGATACTAAATCGTTTCCCTTTTTTTTCACCTAATAATAAGTAGAAGAGTCTTTAGAGTTTCACCTTTCAAATTAGTTAATCCAAATCAAACTCAATGAAAGCTTGAATCCTTTCAAGGAGGCCATTCTAAAATATTCTAAGTCTATAGACAAGTTAATTTATCATGTGCTAAAAGTCTGTCAGACCAATAATATGAAACATGGCTAATAATGCCCACTTGATAAATGTGATGAAAGCTCCAGTGTTCTGTGTGATATCCAGTTAAAATTACCTTTGTTCTTAGTCCCTAACCCAGCTTGATGTCTGATATTTCTGAGGAGGCTTGTCAGGTGTGCTGATTTTCACTGGGGTAGAGTGAATTCTTTTCACAGCAAGTGAAGTCCTATACTTTGAACTTGTACTGTAAACAAGAATGGTAGCACAAGCATTTTTTCCCTTACTGTTGAGCAGTGCTTGCACAGAATCAAGGCCTCTCTTGTCTCTTACTGTTGCTCTTCCAGTTGTGTCCCCCATGCCACCCAGGGGAGTGAGTGAAGGTCTGCAGGGTCTTGGCTGCTGGTTGATGTCAAACGGTGCTAGCAGAGGAGCTCCAAGCATAGGACATTAGACAGATCCTTTAAAGTATCAATGGATGCATGGAAGAAAAGCTCGACATGAAATGAAGGGACAAGCGTGGTGATTCAGAATGAAGAGCAAAACTCCTTAAAAAAAAAGGTGTCAAGTATTTTGTCTCCAGTACTCTGCTTGTATAAAAAAATAATCTGAGTATCAGACAAGATTGAATCTACAGAATCAAGAGAAATAGGATGACCAGAATACCAACACAAGAGAAAAGAGCTAAGCAGTATTATTTACACTGAGATTGGGATTGCCTGTAATAACCTGAATCGGTGTTAAAATAAATACCTTTTTTAATATTTATTTGTTAAAAGGCATTTCAGTCTCACCCTAAGGAAAAACCCCACATGATTATGCAATCATTTTGGCAGCCAGCTGAATTATGTTATAATGGTTTGACTTGACATTTGGCACATATAGCATATTTATGAAGTAGAAAACAATCTTTTTTATTTTTTCCTGTGACTAAGAGAGAAGTCCTTGAAAGGAAATGTATTGAGTAGTTTGCCTATGAAAGGCTCAGAAGTTTCAGAATTCAAAAATTATTTGCATTTTGATTTAATAAACATATAACACCTCTTACTTTAAATCTTGGCCCTTTTACTCAAAAGTGATATTGTTTGATATTATCTCCTTAAAAGTTGTAAACCATGAAGTGAAGCTTTACCAGTTCAATTTAACAAAGAATTTCAAACATGAAAGTATATTTAGAATCAAATTTACTTTTTTACTGTAACTGGAGCATATCTTATGAACTACTTACATTTCATTTAGATGACTGGCAAATATAAAATATAAGAAGTTTTGGCATCTGTGCAATGATGAACAGGTTGTACATTTGAAAGCAGGAGAAAATAGCCTGATTAATCCAAAGCTAAATTTGTCACTGTTGAGATGGAGTTAAACAAGTGTTTGCATCATAAGCTTTTTCATCATGACAGCTTTATTTCCAGCACTTAACTCATTATGTCAACCCATGTCTTCTAATTCTATTTTTGGACCTGAAGAGGTAATAGAACTCTCAATGTTCTGCAAAGGAGTAATTTTCACTCGGAGAAAGTTTGGCCTAAGTCATGATGTTTGGCTCTGCAAGTATCCTATTATAATCCAGTTTTATCAAAAAGAGAAATCCTTCTGAAATGAGTTCTTTTGAAATGTAGATTGTCAGATTTAAGCGCTAATGTTCTCCTTAATGCTAACTCTCAGGGAAAAAAAAAATCAGATAATAAGTTTTTTTAGTTTTTAAAATCCCAGACTAGTCCTTAAAATAACTGGTGCTTGACCGATGGAACAGGAGATGGCCAGTATGTAACACGTGCTTTCACTGTTCTTTTCATGCAAAAGCACCTTTACAATAAAGGATGCTGAATAAAAACACTCTGAAAGGCCAACAGTCCCTGCTATTTGAAAGAAAAACATGAGTGTGTCTATTATTTGTGCTCAGCAAGCTTTCTACTCTCTTTTATATTTTCTTTAGGTACGAATGCTGTTTTGCAGCAGAGCTGTTCAGCAGACCCAGGGGAGACAAATGTCAGTTTTCCAGATGGCAAACTGCCAGCTTGTTGATGCCAGGCTGAAAGGCACTGAGGGAATTCACTCTGTTGCAGAAGCAAAAGAACACTGCTTCCTAACACACCTCGTGTACAAGCTCGCTTCTCAACAGCTGATGCAGGAGCCAGAAAAGCTTCAGGAGCCCTCCTCAAATGGCTTTTTTGGATAGTGTCAGGTTTCTACATGTCCCCAACATCTGTTTAAAGTTTTTCCTAACTTAAAAAAAGAAAGGTCCATCTTTTAGGAAGCAGGAATTAAAACCTATCTCTATCAGCATGACTCGCTTGCAGCTTCAAGACAGCCACCTTTTGCTTTATAAAATGCTTCCTAAAGTTATTAGGTCAGATGTCTATTTAATAATGTTATGCACTTTATGCCTCTACAGTAGTAAACGCTACTGTGCAAACATAAAATCTTAAGTGGAAAATTACTTATCTATAGTCATCAATAAATTCTAGTATAGTAGCTTTATTAGGATTGCAAGTTATTAGAGTGCCATTTGGGATAGCCTGGTCAAAACGACCCCACAACAATTCATGAGGTATTCTCATGCAAGCTTAAAATGCCTGGATACATCAGATCCATTAGTTCAGGTGTAGAATACAAAGATCTCAGAATTCAATGGACTATCACATGTTGGATGACTTTCTAATTTAAGAAAACTATTTTTTTCAGAAACAAATAAATAGTTAATTTTGCACAAAAGAACAAATTGTTTTGATTTTAACAACTCTGACAAATGTAATTCAATACTTTCTGTGGAAAGCCCATACCTGTATGTGTTAATGTCTTTTATCATAAACGTGCTCTTTTTCTGTCTGAATGGAGCCTGTCAAAGGCTAAAACACTTTCACAGGTGAAAATCCAACAGAGGTGATATAGTTTCTTCTTGCACTAGTTACCTGCCCTTCTAATTCTAAGTGCATGGAGAAGACTTCTAAAACACCTTAAAATGCCTTGACATCTATCTTGCACTGTCAGACGGACAGGATTCATAGAGGGTAGCCAAGGTTCCTCCTGATCTTTCCTTTACTTTTCTACAAACAAGACATTAAGCATGAAGCTGATTTCAGCACTGTTAGCTTGAAGGTTATTTTGAATATATTTAGAGAAGCACAGTATATTTTGTCTTTCAGCAGAAAATCCTGGAGAAAATACAGAAATAACACTTGGAGAGAGGCATGAGCCAGTGATGGATAGAAGTGGCTGGCACAACACAACTGACCTCCTGAGTTACTCTATCCCCAGCCAGCTCCTACTGGAGCTCTTTCACTGTGTGCAAAGAGGCTTACACAAGAGCTATTTTCATAGCAGTGGAAAATGTTCTACCTCATGGTCTCTTACTTTTTAATTTTAATCCATTTAATGTCAGAAAGATGTGAAGTTAAGAAATGTAAAGAAGTTTTAATGAAAAGAAAGTAAACTGTAAAATGTAAAAATTTTGTTGCAACAAGAATTTTGGAAAAAATTCCATCCATATCAAACTCAAACTCATGAACCTTCCAAAATTTATTTATCTGTAAGGATGCAATTAGGACATTTTTACTTCAGCCTACCTAATTAATTAATCAATTATTAATTTAATTGCAAATAAAACTCTAAATGAAACTATAATTAATTACCTACAAAATTAATTTTGAAGTGGATATAATTCAGATGCCAGCAAAAGAAATGATATTATTTAGATGCTGAACAAGATATTGTGTTCATGTCTATTTGCACGTGACAGCAATTTCTAGTTTGCATTCAGAAAAGATCATTTACATACATTTGTTCATGTTTGTTCATGCATAAGGTTCATTGCAGCTGTTCCAGCTGTAATTACAATTTGATCTTCCTTTATCATACAGGGCCTATTCAGAATGATTTCATTCCTCTATGACCTAGTAATGGTCATTTGGAAGTTCTTTTGGTTTGTATCCAACCAATATGTCAAAAAAAAATAGCAAAATGTTATTATTTTAAATCAACTTTAATAGAATTTCTGATTTAATCAAGGCAAAAAACAAATTGATAAATCCGTATCAATCTGGAAGAACAGTTTTGAACGGTTTTGAAAAGTGGGAAAATTTAGAGTGGGTATATTTGAAAGCTCAATTTTCTCATCTCGGTTGAGCATATTCTATACGGGCACAATGTAACTCCTGTTGGTTTGTTTCATAGGCAATCAATTGCATTAGGTAATGTTAAAATGCATGATTCATTTTTTTTGCCATCTAGTGATTAATTATTTATTTCTAGCAGATACATGACCAGCTGAACAGCCAACTCTTCATTTGAATACTAAAACAAAAGCTTTTTTTATTTAATCAAGGAGTGAATAAAATACATGCTTAATTGTTATGTAATTTACGAGCTTGCAATTCTGCTGTAAGAAAGCTCTTCTGTCTAAAGATGTTTCTTGAGATGTAAAGGTGCTTTTTTTTTCATAAACTGCTAAAGCATTTATCTACCCTTTCTAGGTTGTTAGAGCATGCTGACCACTGTCATATCAGAAAATTCTCAGTACATCTTTGTTTAAGGTAGGTATCTATCACAAAAGCATCTATCACACATTTGTTCCCTTCCTCCACTGGAGGAGAAATGTTTTGGTATGGACTTTACAAATGCATGTGCACCACTTTTGAAAATTAATTTGCATTTTCCTTATGATATAATTTTAATGTCAATTGAAGATATAATGCCACAGATATGACCTTCTTCTTAGATGGAAATAAGATGACACAGTAACAGTTGGCAACCTAGGAAAAGTGAGTTCAATTATTTAAAAAAGTAAGAATAGATGACCTGCTAATTAAACATGGGCAACCGCCCTGCTCTGGTACTTGAACCTCTTTGCAACTAGAACACAACAAATATAGAAATATTCTTCATGATTTGTAAAAGTTTTCTTTTTTTCATGTATTTTCAGGTAACTGCAGGTAGAATTGAATTATCACAATCAAGTATTTAGTACTTGTTATGCTTTTCTTGTTTGTTTTAATAGAGAAGAGCAAAAGGTCGAAAAAAATCTAGAACATCAGGAGATCAGAACTGCTGCCAGTTTATAGTTTCCTTTTCTATATAGGTGTTTTTTTTCCCCCTTTAATTATTGCTATGTCAGTCTTAAAAGATCGCCTCTTCTGGTCTAACCTGCTTCTTGCCCAGTTCACAGGTCAATGCTGCCCCAGCTACGCAAAGTGTCCTACCCTCTGCAGTAATCACTTAATGGATATTAAAATCCAGGACAGAATTTGATGGCTCCCAAGAGAATTATGTTCCTCAGTGCTTGTAAAATCCCAGAAAACTGAACTTTTGCATTTGAATGTAGGTTAAAATGTCAAATGCAACTTTCAAATTACTGACAGAAGTATAAGGATGTACTGCACTGTGGGATCTTAACCCTGACTTCAACATGCTGGCAAAGTATTTCTAACTAGTTCTCAATATTTTTCGGGCTTTTTAGAAAGGTCTGGTGAATTCTAATACTTCATATTAGATTTATCTGCAAATTCCCTTGCTAACAGTTTTTCTGGGACTTCTGATAGATAGCCTCTGCCAAATTCTGTTACACAATATTTGAAGCCTTGCCTAAGTCTTTAAGTACTGTTTGAGTGAGGAGTAGTGTGGGGCTAAAAAATACTCTTGGGGTTTGCCTGCCTTTGTCTTCATACTCCCCCAAGGGAAGGAGCAGGGAGAGAAACTCCCTGGCAATCATTTTTCTGTTTCTTTCTTTCCAGAGAACTTGACATCCTTTCACACAACCAAAAGGGATGGTTTGGGTTCAGAAGAGATCTCGCAGTCCTATCTTCCTGTGAGATATCATCACAAAAAGGTAAATAGGAATTAAGTGCTGGGAGGAAACGAGGACTGGATTTTGTCCCCTCCATCTGTCAAACACTGGCTCCTTAAAAGGGCCAGCACTGAGGGAGATGAGGTCTTGTAACCCTGGTGATGGATATTTCCTTTTTTTTGTTTTGGCTTTGACTCCATTGCGCACTGCAGGGTAAGACACCTCTGGGAGGTAGCTGTTGTTTTTCTGCCAATTCTCATTTCTCTTGCTTCCAAAGGTGGGAATTGGAAAAGCTTCCCTCAGCTTCCCTATAGTGAGGAACACCTTTTACACACACAGCATGGGGGTATGAGGCTCCACAATTGCTCAGCTGAATATCATTTGTACTCACCAGACGTACATGTGCATACATGCATATAGCCACACATCCATCCTTCCCCACTACATAAGGCAAAAATCACAGGAACATACTGTATAAAAAAATTGCAACTTTCATTTGAATCCTTTTAAACTTATCACCCTCTTCTTTAGATTAAATTCTGACTTCAGTGGGATCTGCTAACATGTTTTTTTTAATGTCTAGTCCATTTTCCTATGACTGTTTCAGAATTCTGAGCTTTCATTTCTTAAATTTGTGCACTATCTGTTTTCTCAGTATCATGATAGCTACTTCTTTTCTAGATATCTTTTAGAAGTGCAGGACAGAGAATCTTCCACTTTATCCTGGGATATGGTTGTGGATGTTGTGAATGTATAATAATCCAACCCTCTCTTTCTACCAGCCACCCCTTCTCCCCATCCCCATCTCACACACTGAATTACTTTCACAGCAGCTGTTCTTGATAACACTTAAAAAGTGATTATATCTGTTGTCAGTTTGGGCAAATTACTGACATCAAAGCTAGCAGCAGGCTCCTTGACATTAAATTTCAAGATTACCACTAGCAAAGAAGGACAAGCCGTGGGAGAGAAGAGTGAGTGGAGGGAAATGTGTGGATTACGGCTGGTTGGGGGGAACTATTTTCGTATAAAATGAAAATTAATTGTTAAGAAAATTTCAGCTTGTATTAGAGATGTTTTATTTTGGTTTTGTTTTCTGTCATGTTTCCATTATACAAGTTGTCATTTCAGCAAGGAGTACAGAGTGAGGGGAGACCCAAAGCCTTGCCTGTGCAGAGGTGCAGAGGGGGTAGGAAAATTAATACCTATTTTTTTTTTTCAACTTGCACCTTAGCTGTTAGAGCAAGCTAATAGAGTCACCTCTTGTTTAACAACAGCTTGCTATTATTATGGGTTATTCAGAAAAGAGTTTCATGACTGATTTCATAAAGCAAGAATTTATTGAATTCTAAGAGATGAACGATGAAGATAAATTGGGATGTGTCTAAATTAAATTTAAAATTATTACTTGTACAAAATTTAGAGTGTGCCTGGCTGTACCACCAAATTTGCAGTTAACACTGTTAGGAATTAAAGGTATGTAACTGATAAAGATGGATGTCTCACTTTCTTGGTTCCAACCTGTGCCTTTTAAAATAAATATTATAATAATTGATCTCTGGGAATGATGTGCATGTGCTAAATGATGCTTGATGTATGACACTAACTTCCTGATTCTTAGCACTGATGGATGAGCTTATTCTTCCTATAATGAAAAGTTGGTCAAAGTTTCAATTAAACCTTTCGCACCTCCACAGACAAAGCACGATGAAAATAATTCAACACTATTTAGCTACTGCCAACCTGGCATTAGCATAGACCCAAAAAGAGATTTAATCTAAACTCTGTGAGAGTGAAATGGCCATCATTTTATATTAAGTCCTGAATATATTATTCTGTGGCATTAAATGTGAAATGCACACTTCTTTTTATTTCAGAGCATTTGTTGTTACATTACCTCCTCTGGAATCAATTGAACCATAAGTGGGATTCATGCAGAGTCATAAAGCACCCTGGGGAAACCCACAGGAAAATGTTCTATTGCAGAAAAGAAAAATACCTTGCTTCCTCATTCACAACTTGAGGAACATAAAATCTACAGTATATAGGTTTTTTTGGTACCAGGAAACACTACTAGGCAGGGTTTCACCTATTTTTCTCACCACAGGTTACTAATTATTTATACATTTTCACCGTAAGCTTAAAAGATGATGTCATGTTTGTAGTAGTGGAATTTTCCTACCAAAAAAAAGTGGAATTTATGTAGGATTTTTTAATAGATCTATCCTTTTCCCTCCCTTCAGGAAGCAATAAAAAAAGGAAATTCAAGGAGTGAAACCAAGATGTTTTCCTTTTGTATCTGATTTAATTACGGGTACATAGATTTATAAATATCTAATTCTTTGGGAAATTTTTACAGGAGTTACAAATTACAGGTAATTCAAACTAACCTGTATCAAGAGATGTGTTTGAAGAAGTATTCTCTCCAGGCCTTTCACAGAGGTGGGCAGGAATTGGTACTAGGAAGAAACTGAGTGTCAGTAAATATCTCACATGGCACAGTTTTTCAGAAATAAATCTCAGTTTGCGATGCAATATTTTTGTCATTAGTACTACTTGGGCAGGGATTTCCATTATGATGCCTGCAAGAGTTTCCCCTGATTAGTAAAGGTCAATATTAAACTCAGTGGCTTGGTTTGAAAAGACAGGTGTCTGCTAAGGAAGGCAAGAGCCTCTCCTAAAATGGAAAATGTAAACCCCCTCCCTCCGAATTATTATAATTTTGAAATCAAGGAGCTCTTAGCCAAAGACATGGGAATAGGAAAAACAGTTCTTTACTAGGAAAATGGAAATTAAAATGCAATAATACAAAACCACTGACAGAGTCAGAATACAACCTGATACCCTGTCAGTTAGGGTGTTGATAGCAGTCCCATTAAATGGTGGCTGCAGTTCTCCTGGAGTGACAGATGTGGTTCTGTTGAAGCAGTGGTTCCTGTAGAAGGTGCAGTTTTCCTCCAAAGGTCCAGTGATGATCTAGATGGGCCTGGTCTTCCTCTGGAAATCTAGTGGAAAAAGGCTGCCTTGGTGTTCCAAATCTCAGATTTTCTTTAGGTAGGAAATGCCTGGCTCCTCCCCCTGGGTGGAGCATTTCACTTTGGGATGATGTAATTTTGTCAGTCATGCAGGGGGACTCAATGGGCCATTAACAGAAGATATCTCCCTGGAGGAAGGATGGGATGTGGAAGAGATAAAGAACACTGCCCCACCTGGTTTTAACAGATGGCCCATTTGCAGAGGATATTCCCCACAGAGTTATGAGGGATGAGCAGTGGATGAGATAAAGAACACTGCTCTACCTGGTTTCAATAGATGGTGATAGAATACATACTGCTGGTTGCATCTTGCATTGCAACCTAAGACATTCAGTAAACAAATAGATAGAAACAAAAACTGTGAAGATGTTGTTTTCTAAGGTTAGTTTCCTCTCTGCTCTTTTATATTTGACATGCAAGATGAATACATTCTGTCTGAAGGATTTTAAATGCTTCCCTGGTCTGTATGAAGCAGCAATATCTCTTCTCAGACTTTCTCTATACTGAATTTGTAATCAGGCTAAGGAGAATTAATAAGACCTCTCTGGACTTTTACTGAAGTTTCAGTTTGCACTCATCAAGCCAAGGCCTCTTTTTCAACCTATGAATAATAATAATAATTTGTTGTATTTTATTTAACAACATGAATCAGAGTCAGTTCTTTTGTAATTGATGCAAAATACCTCTACAATTTTTCATGAGTATTAAATCATACAAGGCTAATTTATATATTCAATTACACTCGTAGTAAAAAATTGAATACAGCTCAGAAATCACATCTTCTCCCTATCATAGTATAAGAATTCTTTATATACAGAGAAGCAATAGAGTTTATTTTCAGAAGTTACCTTGAAAACAGGAGTACCATTTCAGTCAGACGATTATTCAAAATTACTAGAAATTAAATTCTAGAAGGCATGAAGATGAGTTTGACTTGGAACTGAGTGGGTCTTTTTCTGAGGAGTACTGTTCCTTTCTGACTAATTTAATGTATTTTACATTTTCAATGTGCTGCAAATTTTCTGTTTTAAAGAATTTTTTTAGTGCCTGCATTTCTCAAAGGATAAAATATTCCATAAGTAAAAACATATTTATTTGAAATAGCCAGACCTTGGGATCATGATGGGATGCACTGAATGTTTTGTTCAGCTGCATAATGGCTATAGAGTCTATATATTTATGACATATTTAGTAATTCTGTTTTTGGAACAATTAGTAAACAATCACAATCTGCTATTTTCAAATTATTTTCCAGAATAAAATAGTAAGCTACAAATATATTTAGCACATTTTCAAGTAATTTTATTTTTAAAGTGACTAATTTTAATCTTGGTAGTTAGTATTCAAAAAACAACACTGTAACAGATGTTAATATCCACTAAACAAGATCAGATTAGAAAGGGTTGATGTCCATAGAAGTGAAATTCACATCCTGCATTTAAAAACACAAGCAAAATCCTGGCACAATCAATTTTTACAAAGACTGTGAAATCTGTCTGATGGAATCAATAATTTGAGTTTTATGGCATCTGACATTTCTATTAAAAATTTAACCTATCTAATGTAAAGGAAATGTAGTGTATTCAAGCAATGAACCTGCTGAAATATAATTGAGACTTTCAAAAAGAGTAATATCTAATGGAAATCTTCTCAACAGAGATACAACTTCAAGATGAGCTGAAGGAGACATAGAATTACTCAGGTTAAGCCAGTATTTATAACCTCAAGAATATTTTAGCAAAGACAAAAATCCAATATGAATGTATATTTGACCTTTTAAAACACTAAATCATTCCGTGATAGTGTTGCCTTTCAGCATGGTCCTCTAACCACGGTGCAGCAGTAAAGCACAGCTCTCTGCTTGGCACTCACATGGAGGATGAAGAGGCTAAATATTAGAAAACCTTTTTGGTGAGATGGTGTTTATAGACATTGTACAAGTAATTTGCATGCTTGGCTCTCTGTGTTTCTGTAACTACAGGCCCAGACGGTAGCAAGATGTTTTAGTCTTAAAGCATATAGAATATCAGCGGGCATTAATCAAAGTGGCAATATACAGGAAGCAAAGAACATAATCTTCTGATAAAGAATGAATAAAACCCCGAACAAAAGCCGGCAAAAGCCCTAGCATAAGCCCTGCTTCTAAATCTAATAATAATGGGATTTAACTGCCAAAAATACCCACTCTCTCAAGCCATATAGGCTTCCTACGTGTGGACTAACATGTAGGACAACAGAGTTGTTTAGAGGCAAAAGAAATTAGTGTCTCCCATGCGATGAATTTTCCCTGTGAAATATATGTCTGTCTGTCCCTGCACGTGTCCATGGGGGCACGTCTAGCCTGACCCTGCAGCATCAGTGCTAGGCAAGTGGCTTTCAGAAGCTGAACTGGAATTTATAGGAGGGTGCAACTTATGTTTGTAAAACATTATCCTACATATAGATACTTTGAGATGAAGAAGTGCTGCTTTCATAACTTGAGAGGCGAAGGCCTGAAAAATCAAAGTTGTATCTAAAACATGTAGTCTTATATGGCTTAAATGCTAAGCCTTGCAAAGGAATTTGAAATCAATCTAAGCATGGTTACCAAATACAAGACTCTGACTACAGAACCCATTTCATAATAGCATTGTCCCAGAAAGGTTATGTATACAGCCAGTTATTATGGGAAAAACAGAGTATACCATGCCATGTCATGCCATATTATTTCTTCATTTCTAAGCTTTCCTCATCTCAATCCTTTGTTTCACACTCACTCTGCCATGTTAAATGAAAGGATTATGAAGTTCAGGTCCTTCTTTTGTCTCTGCAAGTCAGAAGAGGGAGCATATTTTTGTTTCTAGTGAGAGAGTAGTAAAATATCCCATAAGTTTAGAAAATGGGTATCCTCAACATATATATATATAATATTTTAAATATAAGAAGTTCAGATGTATTGAATTTTTTCTACCTTTTCAATAAATTTATCAACAAATTTATTCAAATATTTTTTCTAACACTGTCTTTAGAACTATCCAAGCTAATTAGTTTAATAGGAGAATCACCTTAATGTGATATGACATGCACAGAATCAAAACTTTTTAACAAAGACTAATAAAAAAAAGTCAGATTTTTCTGAGAACCTAGCAGAAGCTCAGAAAAGTCCAACAACAACAGCAGCAACAAAAACTTCAGGTAAGTTCTTCACACATAAAATTGTCTTCCATCTCAGAAGCATCAGAATAAGAAAAGTAAAGTTATTCTAGCTAGACTTTTATTTAGCACAGAAAAAAAATTAATGGTTTTTTTTTTTACTTTTAAACCTATATTAAATAATAAATAATTTTTTGGTTTAAAATTAACAATAATAAATTATAGAAGCAGAAATAAATTTTCTGCAACCCAGGAAAATAAAACAAACAAACAAAAAGGGTTTCTCCAAAACTGAGAGTTAATATCTTGTCTATACACACAAATAACTAAAAAAACTAAAACAGAATAGTTAAACAAAAGAACATGAAAAATTCCTCCAGTTAAGAAATGAATTCTGAAAAATAAGTACAAGAATGTTTTAATGCAATATAGAAATATTCTGTATTGTTGGCTAGTTTTATATAAACTCTTATGTTTGGGGGGCAAAAAATAATTTAGGTCAAGTCTGATTTGGCATTACCCTTGAACAAAGTTTTTTTCCTTTTTTTTTCCTTCTCCCTCAGTCCTCATTTCTGCCCCTTCCAACCCTCCCTCCCCAGTCCAAATACCACAAGATATTCTCAAAAGATGGACAGGTCAAGCCTTCCTCTCATTTGAGGATGAAGAGAGCTTTACATTTATAGAAAGGGAAAGAAAAGATGGTCACCTTTTGGTAGTAATTCTCTTTTTTCATGTGTAGGAAGCTGTGATAGAGGTGTAATCCACAGAGGGAAAGGTCATAAGATCAAAACAGTGTGCAGTGGTCAAATATACATTATGTGGTGGTTGGTCTCACGGGACACGTACTGCCCAGCTGCCAGTTTCTTATTTTGCAGCAGAACCTGCCCCTGGGATTTGCCAAATCAGTGAGGTGAACGGCTGGCACCTGCGAGCCACAGCATTCAGAAACTCGGTCGGCTGTGATTTACAGGGTCACCATCCATCTCACTGTCACAGAAAAATAAAACTAGCCATGATTTAAAAAGCTTGAGGTGTACACGGGAAACTTCTCATAACCCTCTTTTCCTGGAATATGTCCCAAGATCTAACTCATTCAGATACAAATGCAAGCCTTGATCATCACCTTTTTTTGTACTTTCAGTGTCATTGACATTGTTATCTATTTTGATCTTGTAGCTATTTTGTTCTTCAAAGATAGCAAATTAGCTGTGATCCCTGACTTATAAACTATAGCTTTTGAGAAGCACAGACTCTCAATCTCTCTTCTATAATTTTTCAAGCAGCAAATTATGAACCCAAATGAACTATACAGTCAGTCCCATGGTGAATTTCTTAAAATATTCCATCATATCACAATATACATTTCCAAAACTGTTTTTTTTCAAGCAAGTTCCTATGTGCCAAAAGAGTCTGGACTGTCTTGATTGACAATGTGACAATATAGAATGGAAAAGAAAAAGAGAAGATTTGCAGAGATCCATCATTTAGAAGGTTTTATAGCTTTGGATATGCTGACACTGAATTATAATGCAGGGTAGGTAATCCTTCCAAAATGACAGAATGTCTCACTGCCAGGAAAAAAATGGCTGAATGAATATGAAAAGTCTAAGGTGACAACAGTCTTCTTAATGCATGTATGCTACCAGGTGGCAAATGTGACTTTAAAAAAACAGAGGATCCAGGTATTTACAGAAATATTACTACACCCAAAGATAGTTTAGACATAAGATTACAGTCACTATCTCTTTGGGGGAAAAGGACATTAAGATTTTTAGAGCCTTAAATAAGAGATGGAAGCCATAATTCTACAGAGAAAAAAATAAAATGTTTCTCTGTCTCTCTGGTATTACATATCACATATCAAGCACACACATAAGGGGATGAAGCTGGGAGGGAAAGTCTGTGCAAAAGTATTCAGACCATTTAAATGTTTAGTGTGACTGGAACAAATGAGATGCAGAAGATTTTGATGGAACAACTATGTCAAAGGTGTTCATCACTCCCTGTAGTTTGTAACCATCTCTCTAATGTGGAGTGACAGCAGGGGCCAAGGTATTGCCCAGATTTCATCCTGTGCTGTGGTACAGGGCTACAAACACAATTCCAGTATATAATCTTTATAAGGGACAGCAAATAAAAAGTAGCATGTTTGCTCCAGCCCCAATATGGGTGTGCAGCTTGTTTCTTCAGATCCTCCCCTACTCGAATGCTCTCAGTTTAACTTTGCTCTGTCTTTATTTGATGTGCTGAACATTTTATATACCTAGTTATTAAATGGCAGATTTAAAACCTCCTTCTATGCCCTTCCCTGCATTTTCAAGTTGATAAAAATCTCCAGCTGATTTCTCTACACTGATCACCATTTATTTCAGGGACATTTTCATGAAAGATATCACCAGAATATAAAGCAGTTGTCGTTAGTTGGAAATACAGAATTTTGTCAACTCATCTCTTCTCCATGTTTGTGTCTTTTAATTCTGTGTGACTGTGGGTTCTTCTTCACTGCTGGTCATAATTATGGAGCTGCTTGTAGAAATATCTAATTATGTTTGGATGCTTTACAGTTTGCTCCAGAAGAACTTGATGAATATGGCCTGATCTCCCAAAAATGTTTGTTTAATACCAGCCAATGATAAGGATGATATAATTATCTAGATATCAGATACTGGGGATACCATTGCTATCAGAAGATGCCATCAGAAGATGATGTTAGCTTACACAATAGATAGATATTAGAAAAGTTGTAAATTTTTAGAGTATCTCAGAGGAGAAAAAAAATTCCTTGCCAGAGTTATTCACGGGTTTAGTTCAAGAAGAAAGAAATCTGAGAAGTTTTTAATTCTTGATCCCTTCTTTGCTAATTCCAGATCATAGCCATATTTCGGAAAAAAAAAAAAAAAAATTACTCCTTTAAAATCTATTTCTGGGAATGCAGGATGTTAACCTCAGGGAAAATTGAGGCAAGACAAAAGAATTAAAATAATTCCTGAATTCGTGATATCCTATAGAATTATGTCTCTTTGAGGTGCCTAAGAAGATATGAGTCTTGTTTGAAGGTTTTCTTGTGATTCTGGCACTTGTAAGTGTGCTTTGGCTTTATAGGTATTAATAGATTTTTTTTTTCTTTCCTGTCTATTTTTGTACATATTCTAGTACCATTAATTGTCTTTACAGCAAATTCTGCTTGTTCCAATTTTGTCAAGATTGAGAGAACCAACATGTGACATATGAATAGCCAGTTATAATCATATATACTGTTTATCCAAAGGAATTTAGGCTAAAAAGCAAAACGATTAAAAATAATGGGGAATATTTGGCAAAGATAGTGCATGGAGACTGAATAGAATTACACGCCTGTGAGTAGTAGGAAATTTGTACTACCCACACATATTTGTCTTTTGATAGCTATGTGATCAGTTTAGTCTGTACATCTGGATATGCCTTTCAGATGTTCAACCTCATTAAAAGCTTCTCTTTAAATAAAGACTTGGTCTTCCTGTTGCATTATTTTTCCAGTAATAGAATTAGAATTAAAATTAGAGAAGCAGCCTTCATTATTCCCAGCTGCCTTTAGCAGACTTTATCTCTGAATACCTGAGAAGGTATCCTTCTGTTTCCTAATTTTATTTGCAAAGAGCTTGAGTGATAGGACCTCCAGAATTTCCTTGGAGAGAGCATCACAAGATCTAAATGATTGCATTCTAAAGCATATTAAGAGGGACACTTTTTTCCCTCCTGTTCTAATATAAACTAGTCCTTCGTGAATGTAATAAAACTAAAATTGTTCAAGGTTTTTAAGAAGAATTCTGAACCTGTTTTTCATGAGGTGATGAGATCCTTTCTGTACAGTTAGTAAGAAAATAGAAATGACCATGCCTAATTTCTATCTCTGTATTAGAAGTGGCTACTCTCTATCATATTTACAGAAGAAATAAAAAATACATTTTTGTTCGATAATTATATTTTTTTTCCCCATGCTAAATGTCTTCTCAGAAACAGATAAACTCTCAGGAAAGGAATGTTTGTTTTTGAGTGTAATGCACTTGGAACAAAACACAACCATTATTTTAACTATCTGGTGGCTGCTGAATGGGAAGCCACAAATACTTCCATAATGCTGACTCTCGTTGTTTATGACCCAAGAATTTCCAGGAAGATAATAAATCATGAGAACAATTCTTTCAAAACAAAGCCCCCAGACACTCTGGGAATCTCCGTTTCACTGAGTCATCTGGAATTGAAGATAGGGATGGGAATCATAGCCCGCAGACTCCTAGAGCTGTATAGCAAATCTATTTTCTAGTGAAGAACAACATGGTGGAACATTTTGTGACCTTTGACTATGACTGAAATCTCATTTCAGCATTTTCCAAATGAAGACTGAGCTAGTCAGAAGTTTAGGTTTAAACTTTCTTTAAAATCCAACCCAACCTCTCTAAAACAAACACACCCCCCAAAAAACCCCCAAAACAACCCCCCCAAAAAACCAAAACTAAAACCAACAAACAAAAATCCAACAAAGAAAACCCTTTTAATCTTAATTACTTTTTTTGAAAAGTCACTTTGGAAAAAAAAATCTCGTGAAATGGAAGCTATAATTTCCCATTAGTTCTTATAGATCTCAACTAGCAGAAAAAGTAGAGAAAAAGTAGAAATTCATAAGAAACTTGGATCTGATTTTGAAATATTGGCTAAAATTGAAATAAATTTACTTCAACTTCCTCCATCGTTCTACATTCTAACCCCATAGTAAAGGTACTCATATACTCATGATACTTGCATTGCTTTTTAAAATAGGAAATTTTTGAAAATCGTGGGAAGGCTTTTTCCATGTTCAGCTTTGCAAAGTTAATAAGTGTACAGAAAAGCATTTCAGAAAAGTATTTTAACATATTTAGCCTTTTGAAACTCATTCTTCATGATTGCAGATTTCTTTTCACAAGGTTATCATGATTTACTGAGTCCAGCATCTGTTTCCTTAACAGATTCTGTTCTCCCCAATGCAGGTAAGTATTCTGCTTTTCAGTTTGTTCAGCTAAGGCCCAGCTGTTGACAAGTCACCCACTCCTTTTTGAATGTGACTCTGTCTCCTGGGCCTCACCTGCACCTGTTGATGGCTGGAGATCCACCCCAAAGATGCCATCCCTCTCAGCAAAGCTTTGTTTTTTTTTTTCCCTTCTCAGTGTGATGGAAAGATTTTAGCTCCTGAAATGTGTGGTAGGGGCATGTTAGCCATTAACAAAAAAATATGCAGGCTTGACAGAAGTCCTTTGGTATGTCCTTGGCAAATATTTGCAGAAAATGGCATCGCTTTATTTGTACACTACTCTCAACTGTGTTAGAAGTTTTATCTGTCAATTGAGCTTAAACAAGCTTATTACAAGCCTTGTAATGTAGGGCCCAGTAAGACAAACACAAATTTCCCAGATTTATCATATTAAACAGTTAATTAAAAACCAAATATAATCGTTAGCTATGAATCCATGCTGATCCTTCCAATACTGCTTAAAATATGACTTCATTTGTGGTCATGTCTTTGCAGTTTCTCTGTAGCACAAACCCCTACAAATTCTATATGGGTGTTAAAGGTGGGAATGACACTATCTCATTTAGGTGATATTTTGGGGGAACTGGCAGCTAAGAGTTGAGTGTTCACTCCACACATCTACTAACAAACCCAGGAACAGTTTGTTCTAGACAACTTTTACTTACGCGCTCGTACATTTGTTGCATTGGTAGACTGATTTTTTTTCTTTCTATTAAATCTCAAACCATTTGGTTCTGCAGGCTCCCTGAATTACTCTAATACCTTTGAAAGTAATAGAATAATTTTGTCTCACCATCTTTGACTATTTTTAGTGGAGACCATAAATTTTAAAATACTCTTCTTAACAGAACTACAGAGCTGATCTAACCAGATTATGACAACATTAGATTTATTTCAGGAATAACTGAAAGACATTATCTAGACAGACATTGTGTTACTGACAGTCTTTCCTTCTTCTTCTTTAACTCCCAGAGGAATTAATATATTATTTTCAAGATAACATAAGCTACAAAAGTTAAGTTACAGGAGAGTTTATACACTTTAAGGAAAAGATTTATATTTTTAGTTTAGCTAAAAATAGTCTGTATTTGAATAAAGATCAAGACTTCAGCTCTGAGGCAAGATTTTTTGTTGACTTTGGGAATATGCTGAACTTCCAGGATGTAATATTCTGCAGGTTTAAAGTGAAAGAATTCAGTAACTAGCCCGTGAAGTCAAGAACAACAATAATTCCAAATGTTTTCAGAAAATAAATCCTCTCATACACTATCCCCCTACTCATCAAGGGATGAATTCCTGATTCAATTTAAATACTACTAACTTTCAAAAAGCCCCTGGAAGCAATTTGTAACCACATCTCATATTCTCAGCTATCCCTTTTGTGGTGACAAACTAATCCTTACTCTGACCAAGCAATAAATAACATGCTTATTGTGTTCAAGCCTTTCCAGTGATGATGTAAATCCAAAAAGAATGTGGAGCTTAAATTTCCCATTTACAGTAACTTGCCACTATATTCAGAAACAGCTCTGCTGATGGCCAAAGGCCTGTTAATATGTTCCCAAAGCTTGTTGGAAAGAGTTATTTAAAAGGCTCCTAACTGTATATAATTGTGCTGATCTAGTTTCAGCTTGTTGTCATAACTTCCTCCTGAAGTTAAAAAAACCTCAGAGTTCCCAATTGTGTCATAAGGCTCAGGAATCCGGAACTGTAATTTCTGCCGCAGGATCCTAATGTAAAAATGCCAAGTTCAGACTGGACTTAGAGAAACGTTTTTTTTTTTGTGAGAGTGGCTCGCAGAAAAGCTTGGAAAATGATTCTCTGAGAGGAGTGGTGAACTTTGCTGGGTCTCTGCTGTGCATCTGCTGAGGCAGTTTGGAGGTAACGTGGGTGTGATCCAAGAGCTGATTCCCACAGAGCAGCGCATGATTCACCATGACACTTTGCTCCCTGCTCTGGAGCTCCTCTGTTCTCACATTTTATGTGTCTCATCAGAATGTCCTCAGCTCCCTGAGGCCG